>OX457000.1:9996043-11443709 GCA_949752705.1 Callimorpha dominula
AACTGATGATCTAGAACGATGATTTCGTAAGCTTTCGTTTTAACTCTATGTAGGGCGAGACGGCCAATTAGTGAAACTTTTGGATGGTAAAGTGAGAGTTTATTATTCATAATAGTTATTTACGTAAAAAAGGATTCAGGTATCCAAAATGAGTGCCAATATGATTGATCATAAAATTTAATAGGAAATTGCTCAATAAATTAATTGTGACGATTAATGGCACCAAATTGCTAAGAAATCGAAAAATAAAAGTGAAATAAGATCTTGCATGTAGTAATGGAATAAAAGAAACATATGGTAATTAATGAAATACTTAATTTAAGGGAATGTATTCTTGAATTAACCTAGAAATAAATAATTTTCATGAAAAGCATAAACTAGCGAAAGTGAGGAAGTAAGATTATTTATGAGCTGACTAACCTTAATTACAATACAAGAATTCTATTGATTGACCTGTAATGTTTAATATGGTCAATAATTAGCTATTTTATATTACCATTCTCTCAAACACCACTCTTTAGAGATGGTTGAGTTACAAACATAAGTCATAAACATATATGATGGAATCTAGAGTTATCCGAAATTTTCGAAGTGATGTATGAAGTATGGTAGACGTCTTGTCCTGTTGACTTGTTCGCACGCTGACATTACTGACTTAGTGAGCGGCCGCGGACCGCAGGAGAACACCCCGATTTTGGAGACCTGTTAAGGAAAGTTGCTTTAAGCAGGTACAGTTTTTCAGGTTTCAAGAAAAAGGAACATAACATTTCCTAAGCCGCTCAAGTTGGGAGGTACTTCTTCTCTCACTGCAGATCATGGTTTTGTCAATGATCCAGATCAAAAGTAGCATAGAATGATCTCCAGCCTCCACAAGCGCTGCCTGAGGGCAACGAGCGCGGCCATTATCTTAATAGAAGCAGACTTGAGGCGGTGGCGTGCCATAACCTATTCGACCTATGCTTGCCGGGGTTCCCAGGGATTCCCCCTTCTATTTTTTTAAATTTATAACTTGAAAAATTAACCCAAAAAAAAACACTCTTAACATGGTCCCTTTCCGTTGCCGCAAATACTTGAATTGCTCTAGAAAAATAGCCAGACACGGTATTTCGGGATGTGTTGTGTTATCTTAGTTATACTTATTGCGATATAAATCAGTTTTTGTTTTGTATACTTACATAACTATGTTTTTTCTGTACAAACTTTAGGAACGATGACATGTCGGGCCTCCCGAAGTGGTTAACAGCCTTCAGTCCCGTGAACATTGACGTGCGCGACAATCGTTGGAAGTGATTCTCGCAGATGTACTGAAGGAAAAAAACATAACACTATAGACTAAATACTATGATATAATGTTAACATGTGAAAAAATAGTGGGCGTACATTTATACAAGGTGTCCCAAAAGTTTTTCAATTTGGTTTACCTATAATGCAATCGAAGCGTGTCCTTAGGGATTTAGTCGATATCAGGGATGCTAAAGATATGAAAATTTGGATCTGGATATTTTTGACTTCGCTGTATGAATTACGACTTTTTAACACAATATTACCAAATAATTCAAACCATTCTTCTTTACGACTTCGAGAACTGATTTCGTGTTCTTAAAAATGTGACTTTGCAAGACTTTGTCCTGGTCTTTCGAAAATTGAATATCTCTTTTTGGACAACAGATTTTCGCTAGTTAAAAGCTGGTTTTCGTTTTCTCGGTGACGTAATATAGTCAAACCAATCATGTAACATGTTTTTATGACTATTTATTATAACAACAATTGGTAAGTCCGTTTTATACCTGCCCATAGCTTCTGTTTTTGCATATATTTATTTTTTCAAAACAGCAGTAGGTACTCATCATATTTTTATATTATTGTAGCTTATAATGACGATACACATAATCGTCGTAGTTTATAATAATATTCACTGGTGAATATCCGAAATCCTCATGAAAAGAATACATAACGGTCATTTAGCAGCTAGCTTGGTGAATGTTAACAGGGAGCAGTATATCTAAACATACAGTGCGCGGTGAATGTCCATACACAGTAACAGATCTATTACTTTTTTTTTTAAGAATACTAACCCCCAGCTAAATGCTTGTGTTGGGAGTGGGTTCACGCCGATAGTGCACTGGGTGGGGTTCGAACCCGCAACCACTTGATCGCAAATCCGACGCCTTAGCCATTAGGCTAAGGCGTCGGATTTGCGAGTGATGCGATTGCGATTTTTTTTTACTAATAGATCTTTGAACATCACAGATTTTTGTAGTATACAATGCTGGGCAAGGGGCTGTCGGATTCTTACCGATTAAAAACCACCCCGGTATTTTGCTGCCACGGTCGGCTGCTTGCTTATCATCGGGGGAGCGAGAAGCGCTATTGCATTCTTCCGCAAACATATATTCACTCTACATCATTCTAATCCGATTATTATAGCTACTCATTTTTAGGTGTTATCTACTTAGAGAATTGAAAAACTAAATTATAATAAACAAAAACAACCATTCAGCCATATAGAAATAACAAAAACTTGTCAGAAAAAACCTATCCGGAATTATTCATTGATTATATTATTGATTAACGACTTTTTTACTCCAGCTAATAAGATTTTGCTAGTTTTAATCAAAACACGATAAAATGGTTCCAGCAGCATGATTCCAACATCTCAGACGTCTAACGTATCTACACTGATTGTTCGTAAACTTTTTCCTGTAAACTTGATATCCAGACAAGGTATAATTGGCCTCCACATAGCCCCAATTTAACACCAACAGGTTTTTTCTTTTGCAGCTGCCTTAAATCAAAGCTATATGGCAATTATTAAAAAAAATAGAGAAGAAATGGCCGAAATCACGCAGTTTTTGAAAATTTTACTTTCCCTTTTTGAACTGTACCAGCAACTTAATGAAGCGCATTTAGACGACATAGTTTTCAAATAATTTGAAATATATCTTATTTTAGTAAACTAATACGTTATTTTAATATTGACTTTTTATTTTGAAAAAGACTTTTGGGACATCCAGTAGTAATTTTCATTCAATCGATTTGTTTTCTAGTTAATACTAGTATATGTTAATTTTTAACCACTAGGTTAAAAATAACATTATTTTCATGACAAATAAAGCTTACTGTTATTGATTTAGTATAGACATAACACTCAAAATATTCTTTAATTATTGTAATATGTTACCAGCATGGTAGTCCTGAGATCAAATTTATGGAAAAATTGTGTTATGAATATGTGTATCTCGAGCACCGAAGTGACGTCCTTGCGCTCCACGTCGCGTAGTACATCGATGAACCACTCGAAGTGTTTATGCGATGGGCATATCCACAGGAAGTAAACCTGGACATAAATTGTTATTAAAATGTTTGTGATAAAAAATCAATTTTGTATATTTAGGAAAGAAATTGTGTCCTTCATTAATTACAGTTTAAAAATGAATCTCCGTTATGTAACGTCACATTCTTATTTATAAGGGATATATGATTATGGTTTTATTGACGAATGTATTTCAGGAATACTTGACTAGAGTTGCACAGGTGCAGCTACTGACGAGGAAGGTCGCTTCAGCCCTTTATAAAGCGCAATTCACACATAAATAGGGCGCGGGTCGGACGCGGGTCAGGACGGGACCGTCCGACCCGCTTTATGTGTGAATTACGCTTTATACATTCGTAATACAAACTAGTCGGGCATTCCCGAATTACCCACGAGAGTTAAATCATATATCAATACAAATTTATAAAATTGAAGTGTTTATTTGTAATGTCAAAATAATAGTTTTTTTGTAAGCTCATACAGTTATTTGCAAAACACCTATGCCTAAAAATCAGTTTTTTTTTATTTTTTGTGTGTCTGTCTGTTTGTTCCGACCGATTTCCACAGGACTTTCACTGGCAGATAGCTGGTGTTATAAGGAATAATTTACGATGCTTTTATTTTGGAAAAAGATTTAAGGTTTCGCGCAAAATACTGCTTTATAAAAATTAATACCACCACGAAAGTTCTTATTCTAACGTCAGATACTATTGGTTATGATAAAGCAACGTATCCATCATTAAAAAAAAGATAATGAACTAGTCACTACTTGACTGTACAATAGTGTACAAGTTATGTATCAGTAAAGCATAAAACGTAAATAATCAAGTGTTGAAATCTACAGCTATTGTTGGTCCTTTAAGTAAATTAAGTAAGTAATCCTCATTAAATCTTTATGATCAGCTGCCGATACTTGAGGACTCTGAGCGTATTCCTTTCGATTCGATTGATTTGATTGAAATATAACAAGGTAAGTAGAAGTAATCTTTGTTATCTTGCACAAAATGTTTTGTTGAAAAACTTTATTAAAGGGTCATTAAAAATTTTCAAAAGAAATATCTTCTTTATGCAGCCTGAGCAGGTTTAAGAATATTTTTTTTTAATCACTTACTAACCCGATGACATAAAATCTGAATCAATTTTCCCAAAGATCACTACTATAATGAGACTAAAAATAACATAATATATATAGCATATAAAAATATAAATAAAATAATTACTTATTAGTTCCTTTTAATGACCATATTTACCTTCTTGCAAGCAACTCCAGAATACCTATTTGTGGATGTTCCAAACACAAGGTCATTGAGAATGGAAGCGTAGGGGGTAACACCAATACCACCGCCCACCATAACAGCCACCTCGAACTTGTACCAGTCTTGATTACCACCTCCAAATGGACCTTGGATCCTGAGATGTGATGATTATATAATATTTGTTTTACTTTTCACAAAGCAGCCTATTGTCACCGTGACATTGTGTTGATCCATCATTTTTAAATTTTAGTAAAAAAAGACGTTTTCAAACAAATCAAGCATTTCACGACAGTATAAAGCAGATACTCTTAAAAGTTTTGAATTACTTACCTAATTTTAGGGTGGTCTTCAGGATTGTAATTGCACGGATCGAAATAATTTCTGAGTTTCCAGGTCCAGGGTCCTTGTGCTTTGATATGACAAGACAGGCAATTCTCATGAGGAGCTGACGTTAGAGTAAAAGAATGGAACTCTTCCTTTTTAAACGCTGTACATGAAAGGCGGACCCATTGACCTGAAAGATAAATTATGTTGTATAATAACGAATATGGTTGTTAATTAAATTTAAAATAAATTAAATTTAAACACGTACGTAAACTGTAATAAATATAAAGTGCAAAAAATAGATAAACTAGTGGACGAAGTGTTTCATATTACATATAAAGTCAAAACTAAAACAAAACTAGATTATGACGTTAAAATTCATTGTTTTTTTTATGTATCACCAAAAGAAGTAAAAATAATTTAATTAACCGAGCAACGGTGTTAACACAAAAGGTTAATTTTACCTGAAAGATACTTAAGATTAGGTGGTCTGTAAAACTTGATTTTGATCACATCCGAAGGTAACATTTCAGTTTCCAATACGTCCAGCGCCAAGTATTTTGTTCGTAGAGATACAACCTGGGAACGTAAATTTGTTATATTTGCTTCAAAGAAACAGTAGGTATAGCGTTGTTTAATAGTTTCAGTGACGTAATTATTAGAAAAAGCAATAGAGACAATTTATGATAATTATTAAACAATAAAATATTAGGGACGAAAAAGTATGAAATAATGGTTTCTAAAATCATATTGCATTATTAAATCTTTTACATTTAAAACCTTAAAATATTGATTTTGATAATTCCAGAAATAATAAATTTGCCCTATTTAACCTAAAATATTTTCCATATTTACTCAGGGGCGAATTGCCAGTAGCTCTGTTCAATAACTAGTTTTAAATATCGCCTCTAACCCGTTTTAGTGAAAGTCCTAACTTAGTAAATTCTACACCAATACGTACTATTTATTACTATTAAAGTTAAAAAGTTTTTTAATTGATTTCTGTTCTAAATGTAAAGAAGGAGATACTTATTCGTCCTATAATAATTGATAAATATACTGTTGACGTGATAATAATAATTTTGTTTTAAAATGAAACGAACCTATGCTTTGTGTGCCAATCTATTGGACACTGAATAAGCTGATACATATTATGTAAAATAGAATGACCGTGGATTAATAACGACAGAAGATGTACTAACTACAGTATTTGAGCGAAGTCATACCTTATCTAAGGTGTAAATGATAGCGGGCCCAAGGAAGAATATCCAGAAGCGTGGCGCGCCGGTGAGCCGCGCAAGCCCGTGCACGAGGCACAGCGCGTACAGCGCCACGTGTAGCGAGTGCGCGCGCCAGAACCAAGGGTACGCGCGCTTGCGGATCACGGGGTGGGCGAACACAAAGATCACGCACATTATCACGAACAATAGCACGCCTGACACTCCTGCACGCAAACAAGGATATCATTATAAATCTGCTAAATATAAAGTTATAAAAAAAGAAATGAATAATGTTTTAAAAGTTTTGAGTGAAAGCAGTGTCAAAATTAAATATTGATGTTAAATTTTTGATGATTTATACATCTTAAGTTAATTTAAGTATTGGATGTAGGATTTGACGGTTCGGTAACAAATCCAGTATTTCGTAATTATAAAAACGGTTTACGACTGTAAGTGTAGGTGTCGAGAATTAATTTTAGTGTATACTGAATTAGAGTTATTATAATATTAACATGAATTCTATGTTTCACAGAAGAGATTTAAAAAAGGAAGAAAATATAAAAATATAGCAAGGAACAAAAACAAAATGTTACTGTTTTGTGTGTTTTACTGTTGTAAAGATATACATAGGTATTATGTATCGGTCATATGAAGAAAACACTTTTAAGATATAGTAGCGTATCTTAAAAGTATTATAAAAATGATCACATTTGTAAAAATAAACACAGATTTTTAGAATTACCTGTAACAGTCTGAAACACCCAATAAGTGATACCAGGTCTAAAGTCTGATGTAAAATGAACTTCTTTGGTGAGACATCGCAGATTCTCAATAGGCTGAGTCGAGACGTGATAGAAGTTAACCATGTGACCCGCAGTATGTAGTAAAGAAAAGAATAAAGCTGTGCAGGCGACTATCTTGTGAAACTGTATGCTTGAGTCGAGTGGAATGTATTGTTGGATGCTGAATTCCTGCAGAAGACATGCTTATAATACTTTTGATAAATTTTGTTAATTAAGCTAAGATCGTTAGTGAATTCTCTTGTTTGAGCGATTACTACCATTTTTATAAAACTGCATAATTCCTATTCTAGAATACATGGCGCTTAAACAAAACTAACTGTTCATTTCGAAGATTGCAGGTGTCACTAGCAACTAGGAAGTAATTATGTATATACATATATAGCAACACACCATACCTACCTATCTAAGAGACTGCGGATGTACTTTCGACCTTATGCTAATTTGACGTATTGGGAATCCGTGAATCATTTTTTTCACACGGAAAATGTGCTAATTTTCAAAAAGCTGTTGTTGAATAAATGGATAACTTTTTATCCATATGAAACATTATTCGCTTGTTCAAGTGGGAATTGAGTTGAGAATTGCAATTATTTCATGCAGTCCAGAAACATCATCAGGATTGCACAAAGCAATTGGAGTATATACTCATTAAGTCAAATGTCAAAGAACCTATGTTAAACGATTGCTGCTGATCGGATGAGGTTCAATTTCCAATTCCCAATTAGACTGTTTTTGTGTGAATGTTATGCGATGTTTTCGCCATTTGTGAACCGATTTAAATAATTCTTCTTTTAATTGAATTGGTTGTATTCAAGGTTGGTCCGATTACAATTTGAAGGTTTTTTAGACGAAACAGGAGTCTTTGAGTACTATCCAGTTGTTTTAGAATTTTCTTGTACCTAAATAATATAAAAAAATAAGTTACCTTTAATTTTGTCAGTAAGTTCCTTGACATAGTCAGCAGTAACAAACTGTAACAGAACGATAAAGAAGCTGCAGACCCTCTTGTTATAGCAATGCCGACTCCCATGATGTGCCTCAAGTCCAAATGTTCTGACATAAAGGAGTAGTGAGCGAAACGTTCGACAAACAGTCCAATTGTCACCACGTAGAAGACGAATAAGTAAAATATGTTTTGTCTATTTTCTTCAAGAAATGTAGTTAGGTAGTCCCATTTTAGTAGCAACCAGTTTCTGAAATCATACAATATTTTAATAATATATAATAATAGATAACTTTTGTAATCGTGAGCAAAAAAAAATCATTAAAACTTTAATCTTGGAGGCTTAATGGCTTTATTACACCTCGAGTTCATTACAAAAATGTGTAGAAAAAGAGACATTTTTCGGTAAAATTTGCAGTTTCTGAATTTCCACGAAAATTTCTACCATAAGAATCACTGCGCAACCTCTACATATTGTTCTATAGATTGTTGCCGAATCCTACCAAAAACGTAATTATGCAGTCACAACCAAAATTGATAGGATTTGAACCTCCACCGACTGCACTATAACTTTTAGTACATTTTGCGTAAGACATATTTAATGTGTAAAGGAGTAGAAGTATTTTTATATTGTGAGTTTTAAATCGAAAGTACGTGGCCTAAGCATAACATACTGAATGCTAGCCAGTTTAGCTAACCGATAAGTGATTTGACATTTCGCTACATGGCAAAAAATTAAATAACCAATAATTAGATAAAAATATCTTAGCAATTCTGGTAGAAAATGCAGAATGCTACGTACCTGGATTGATCCATAGAAGGTTCAATGTGGAAACTGGTCATTCTGGCAACGTTAGTGGATGTATCTAAGAAATTCTGTTTTGCACCTTTGCAATCCAGGCCAATGGCAACAAATTCTCCTTTGTATTCCTTCATCATTACTTTGAAGTCTGAATATGTCAGATGATCTTTATGCTTAAGGCCTGCATCCTAAAATTTTTAAATTTTATTATTATTTGTGTATATTCTGTTAAATTGAGGAGAAAAACTTTGAACAAGCATCTGAAAAGACACGGATTCCTATCGGAGACATCTTCAACCATCATCAACATATTTCAATCAATTTACACAAAATCTTAACAATATATATATATATATATATATACAGTATGTAGGTACATATGATTTAGTACTTACAGAAAACATTCCATCGATAAGTTCAGTAACGTGTTCATCCCTCAATGACGTTGTTCTGGCGATTTCAACAAGCGACCGTAACATTTCACTGAGTTCGCCCTTGTCTATAACACTGTTGCGATCATCATCACACATATCAAATATAATGCGGAGCTTGTCGTCAGTTGCACCTCGCGAGAATAAAACTACAGTGTCTAAGAATTCCTAAAATAAGTAAAAATACCTAGAGATAATATTATTCCGAAATCTCTCCATTCCCATTTAATCCCGGACCAAGTAACATAATTTTCCTGGTCTGATAAAGATTATGATAATTAAAAGTAATTAGAAATAAATTTTATTAATATTGAATTCAAGTAAATGTTTAACAAATGAATAAAACAGTAATATGGAAATTTGAATACTTGTACATTATCTTAATTTGAAACTGTAGCAGCTTGAAATTTATTTAAAAAAAATCGTAAAAGTACCTGGAATGATATCCTTCCATCGCCATCTTTATCTACGATGTTAAACATTTTTTTCACAAATACTGCATCTGCTTTCATGCCCAAAGCGCTTGCAAATTCGCTCTTAGATAGAGATGTCCTCATTACAATGGACTAGAAATAAGATTGATTCATATTACCTGGTAATTGTAAACTATTATCACGCACGCCTTTTCTAAATCTTTTATATTTTATATATAAATTGAAAATTTTTAAGAAAATATTGCTATTGCATATAACTACACAATATAAGAAATGCCATTTGTTATTTATAATCATATTGAACGAATATCTTGAAAGTTGGCTTACCTCTGGATCAGAATCTTCATTTCTTCTTCGTTTTTCACCGGGAGCTAAACCAAATGTTATTGCATAAGCTTCTCTGAAGAAATGTTCTAACTTGCGTTGCCTACGCTCTCTCGTTTCTGCTGTTGCTAAAATTTGTTCGCGATGTCCCTAAATGATAATTTAATTGATATTTTTATCTAAATATTGTTTTAAAATTGGTTAAATAAGAATAAAATGTATTTTATTACCTGACTGAGGTTCAGTGATTTCTTGTGCTGTGCTAAAAACGTATCCAGTTTTACCAGGAACTTACGACGTGAGTTAATGGAATCCATTTCCAAGACAAGATCATGTTCACGTGGCGTTCGAATCAGAACCAGAGGTCTTTTGTTTTGTCGGCTTTCCTATAACACATTTGAAATAAGGAAAACTATGATTGATTTTAAAATAATTCAAGAAGAAATTTTATAATCATGTAGTGCTTTACTTGAATTGCAAATGACTACGGCTGTAGAAAGAGACGGTTGCTGAATAAGCTTACTTGGAAAGATGATATTAACAGATCGTAACATAATATATGCTTAATATCTGTTCTGTGTAAGTCTTAGTTCACACTAATATGACCTTTTCCTGACCTCATTAATCGTAGTTCTGAGATGATGGTTTTACCTGACTCTCAAGCACTGTGATTTGATCAGTATGGTCCAAAGGAAGGGTACGTAGTTTGTCCCCTTTACGGTCTGTGACATGAAGCGCAGGTTCTGGCCCCAGCCGAAGCTTTACTATACGTTTATATGACGCATGTACCCATTCGCGACATACCATTTTGTCTACTGAACCTACGACACAAAATCAAAATTTCATTATTGTATTGTAAAGATATAGAAATTAAATATAATTGTATGTGCTTTATTTATAGATAGATGTCAGTTATTTTTTTTAATGTACCTTTATGTTGAGCAGTTTTCAAATGTTCTTGTTGAATTTTAAGTTTCCTTCGTTTGCTATTTTGCAACTTCACCACTCCATATCCAGCGCCAGCGCATAGTATAGGGACGAATAGTAGTATCAAGCATGTGTAAATATACGCAAACTCGTTTCCCTAAAATTTGTGCGAAATCAGGAATGAATATATTAGTTTAAACAAACCAAAATTCTAATGGCTAAAATACGAAAATGGGCAAATAAATTTTGGACTCTTGGGTTGCCTACTCAAAAGTTGTGAAAAAAGGTTTTAAAAGTTTTGAATTATTGGGTTGTCCCTTCTATAGTTGTAAAAGGTAGTAAAGGTTGTAAAAATGTAGAATTTCGTTCTTCAACTGACGTTTCGTATTACATATTACAACAATAACAAACAACAAAAAAAAGTTTTTCTAGTTATTTCGGTTGAATTTACGATCAGAGAATATTAAAAGACGGTTTTTTTTACAGACGACTTCCACACCACGGCAATATGTCTATGTCATGTGGGTCTTTACAAAAACTTATCATATTAGTTCTTTTTATTTTTAATTTCTTACCTCAAAATAATCGTAACCCTTTAGGTACTTGCAGGGCGGAAGCTTAGTGGCGTTCAACTGGTAGGGTTGCGGGCAAGGGTCCCCAGTCTTCCAATGAAATACATCATGTTGAATGTCATGCGGGCCTACTGCAGTGCTGTTTACAATTATATCCCACATTGTGACCTGGCGCATCTCCTCGATTTCATCTTTGGTGAAAATACTAAAAAATACAAAATACAGTTTATTTTTAATTTTCAATGATACAGAATTCAAAGTTTTTTTACGGGATAAAGGGCAAACGAGCAGGCGGGTCACCTGATGGTAAGTGACTACCACCGCCCTTGGACACCTGCAACTCGAGAGTCACAAGTGCGTTGCCGGCCTTTAAGGTGGGAGTTAGGAAAGGAGGGAAGAGGGGTAGAGGGATGGGTTAGGGCCTCTGGTAACCTCACTCACTCGGCGTAACACAACATTGCAAGTGCATGCAATCATTGCTTTACTGCCAGTTTTCTGTGAGGCCGTGGTTAAAAAAAAAGTGAAATGATTACCTTCCAGATTCCACATGAACGTAATAACTTGACCCTAGCTTTTGCTTTTGTTATGGTAGTCAATGACTTTAAAATAATGTATTTTCTTGGACCTATAGAAAAAAATTTATCCAACTAATATCCTTACCCATTCTGCTCATTTTCGAACCAAAATCTATCTGCATCTCTAATCCGAGTAAATTGGTCTGTTATGATTGCTCTGAACAGTTCTCCAGGGTGGCCTGACGATTCTAACATACCACCTGAAAAATATTGTTTATTAGTAACAAGTTTGTAACTATCATAGAAGGCTTTAACATTTAACATTTTTTCTTACCAATATAAACATCGATGTTATCAAGCCTCCCGTTATAGATTTGTATGAGTTTTTGTAATAAGTCAGGATCACTTTCAAATAGTGCTGGGTTTATTTCATTGAAGGTTTTTAGTCTAGGCAAGCCATAGTATTTCCTGTGAAGTAGACAACACACTGGTGTAGTATTAGCAGTGTTCTTAATTGAGAGATCTTATGAGGACAGTATAGTTTTCAACTATGTTCTATTATCTATTTATCCTTATATATTAACATAATTACTATTTCACGTATTCTTCGTAATGTACCGTACCTTTTTTATGAAATTGTAAAAAAAAACTCTTAATGAAACCACTACTAAAACAACTTTGAACAGTTTATATGGGATACTAGATGCACGAGAATAAGCACAATGCAATACCTTGCAGTATTATAATCAGGGAGTCCGTTATCTCTTCCACGCATTATATTAAGTGCTCCCAGATCTCGTCTCGAGAACTCCATTGGTCCAAACAGATTGTCACGAACATCAGAACACAGCAAAGCATCTTCGCGTTCTGACATTTGCGATGCCATTCCCATCAGAACTTCCTCTATTGGGACTTGAGACATAATATCCTAGAACATAAGATTGCTTTGGAAACATAAATAAAAAAAAATCATTCAAATTCATTATTATAAAGCAATGCGACCTACCTATCCTCCATTAGCAATTTCATAGAAAGTTATTCTGTAGGTACTTACATTTGCATCCCACCAAGTCTGACATAGTCTAATCGCGTCATGTCCTCCTGGTGCTCTTCCGTATCTACATTTCCTGTCCCTCAACAATATGGCTGGTGGTACAAGAGTGTGGCCAAAGCGGAATGCCGCCACAGCGAACGCGTGTGTTACTCCCGGGGTTACGTCTGCTCGGTACCCTTTATATGGGGGGAGAGGGGTACCCAAGAATGCTGGTACGTATTCGTAAAGAATTATGCTCTGAAATAAAATATAATATGAGATTAGGACAAGATATATAGGTTAGAGTGGCCCTGACTTTCTCGAGCTATTTTTTTTGCAATATCATGTCGGTGGCAAACGGCTAATGCTTTCACTCCCCAATCCATCCATAGATAAGCAATATCCGTTTCCTTTTATTGCCTTCCTGTGTTGCCTACCGTTCCCTTTCAATACACTTCTAATTTTCCCATGTTTACCAAAGTGCCCAGTTGGCCATAACAGGGCTTGCCCCTTATTTGCCCCGTGAGTGGAAACAAATTATAGTTGGCAAAATGCGGGTGTTTAATACGCTTCTGCGTGGGTACGCAAGGGGTCTTCGGGGATACAGGCGTGGGTTTTAGGGACGTATTTATTCGATATTGATCGATATTGCGATCACGAAATAGGTATCACTAACCTCGGTCCAAACGTCAGGTAATTCAGAGGTATGTAATACCGTTAATTCCCGTATAAATACATAATTAAGCGTGTGTCGCTTTGTGTGTCTGTTTTGGTTAAAACGTTTTTTTAAATTACTTGACATATGTAGCACATTATCATTCGTTCACCTCGAATATGATATCGTAGTTTTATGACAAACCTGTAAACTGGCAATGACGATTCGCCGAGCACGCTGGAACAACTGCTCGTCGCTCCAATCAGGATGCTGCCTGTGTACTCTGGCGGCGACAAC
The DNA here is from genome assembly GCA_949752705.1 of Callimorpha dominula. Lineage (NCBI taxonomy): Eukaryota > Metazoa > Arthropoda > Insecta > Lepidoptera > Erebidae > Callimorpha > Callimorpha dominula. The sequence goes on from OX457000.1 coordinate 10,009,893, forward strand.
GTTGTGCCACCGAAGTAGTAGAATCCCAAAAGTCACCATAGCTGGATTCTGATTAGTTCGAGGATCCCCTAGTACTGGAAAACCATAACTAAAAGATTAAGAGAATGATTGCCAATCTTTTAGATTTGTCAAATGATTATAACATGAAATTTACTTTGAATTGAGTGTTTGTAGTAAACCGTGAAATTATTATAAAAATATTATAGAAATGGTAATTTCTGCGTATAAAAAAACCAAACATAGTAGACACATATTATTAATCTCATTAAATATAACATCAACTGCCACTGTCCCTCCGAATCGTTTTGAGCCATCCTAAGGTTGCCTGGAAGAAATGGAAGAGGTTGCATCTAGCAATAAGGCCGCAATTTGTAAATTATCTATTTAATGTAATTATGTAAATGTATCTTCCACTGTAATGCTAATGTACAAATAAAGTGTTATTATCTATCTATCTTATTTATCTCATGGATTAGGAGTCAAAATATTTTATTTAACTGCAGTAGTTCCAGTAGTTAAAGCGCACAACATATTATTGTAATAATGTAGGAGGTCTAGGAACAGGTTTTTGAGTATACAAGCGATTTACTAATCCTAAATAACTCCTAAAATGCTCTTCCTTACAATTTATTCTCCCTGGTATAACTGATTTCGCATAAGTAGTATTCGGCCTATGGAGTTTAAGAACTCATAATTGACAACAAATATACCGGATATTTAAGTTTGATCAAAGTCAACCTTACAAGAGCCCATTTAGAAACCGAATATTAGTGATTCACTATGGTCAACACAAGTGGGTCTACATAAATTCAATTATACGAGTATGTGCATGAAATAAATTATAATAGCGCTAGTATTTGCTAATTGAAAAACAAGGTTAATGAGATCGTTGAGATAATAAAACATTATTATGTCCATTTATGGATATTTGGCCTATGCCTGATTACAACAATAGATTGTCTCGTAAAATGTTAAAACAATTTCGATTAACATGTATGTCTACGATTTGCAATAACATAATTTTTATGATAAAATCTTTTCTTAAAATCGCATATTTTATGTATAAATCTTAATAATAATTAGATAGAACCCGAGTCACCGATACATAAGTGTCGATTACAAATTTAACCTTGTAGCATACATGTGTAATTCAATACTTACAGAATAATCTCTCCTGACTGAGCATCCTCATATAATGGGGCACGGGATTGTTGAAGAGTGGGACTCGCTTTGTGTTACGCAGTGGCATGCCGCCTTCATGCGCTAAGCTTCCGTTCTGTATACAAAATATTTTGTTATAACGTGCTTCTTGTTACAGACAACTACAAAACCGTGAAAGTCCCTACTAATTTTCTTATTATTTTACTAAAGAAATTGACGTTTTTGTGAGGACACATAAAGTGGAAAGGGTTTTAATGCAAAGAAGTAATCTATGTGTATATTTTTTAAACTAACAGCATAAGGGTGGTCTGGAGGATTTAACACCTAATCGGAATCCGTACATATTATGTTCAAGTAAAAAAAGATCTGAGGTTCAGCAGTGGACGCCCTATGGCTGGGATGATGAAAGAAATATCTGTACACATAGATAGTAATTTTGATATTGAAAAAAAAAACAGTAAGAAAAGAAATACGAAGGTTTGTCAGAGGGTAGGATCGTAAACGTGCAAGTTCGTTAACTGGGCTGAGTATACATGTAATATTAATATTACTATACGTAATATATCTTATCATGAATCTTGAAATTCTTACAATAAAAAAAAAATGCTTCCCATAATCATTCAACAAACAAATGCAAACGAAGACCAAAATTGAATTCAACAACCTTAAAAGTCACAATGCCTTATTGCAGTGTATATGATAGGGGTTACGTGATTTTTTTCACATACGCATCTATTAAAAATTTAAGACATTATGGACAAAATGTATGTTCATCATACATGTCACGCACGTGTGAATTTCGTAATGCGTATTACACCTACTGTCACGGCTTTTTTACGATAATTTAACAGACATCTAGGTGTTTGTGCTATGTCCACTATAAAAACTTATACAAAATTTACAACTTACTATGATCATAAACGGACTAGATTGAATACCTTTCAGACTCATGGTATGGAACATCTTTAAGATGTGAGTGAAGTGATGTTTTATGTATTGCAGCTACACATAGCTGCAATACATAAAACATCACATACGTCCGCACGATTGGTGCGATTTTTCGTGTCACCTAGGCACCTGTATTCATGTAAACCGCGTGCGTCGAACGTGCGCGGCCGCGTTTACATCTAACTACATTATTTTTGTACTTTTCTGTGATTGGCTAATTCGTAAATGTAAGCTCTTTTAATGTATAACTACTTGTGTGACTTAAATTGTACATATAACTAGGCTAAGTTTATTATAAATATATTCGTATTCTACAACTAATCGGAAGTTTTACTCTGCACCTTTGACCTCTACAGCTATAATACACTCTGCCTTACAGATGTAACAGAATTTTAGGACAGTGTTCCTGGGCATAAATTCTGAAAGTTTACTAATAAATTATATGAATGATATCAAACAATATTGCTGGTGGTTGCTATTAAAAGTTATGTGAAAAAATTAAAGCATTTTCTTAGCGAAGGACGTTTGGTGCCTACTAATATCCTGGCACTACGTAACAAAATTCGCTAAAATGCTAACTATTATAATTTTATCAAGTTTTATTTTTTTTATTAACATACTAAGTTTTTTTTTATTATAGTTGTCTCTAACAGAAATAAAGCAGTTAGTCAAATTTATTTGGGCTTATAATATATGTATGTATGTAACGTAACAGGTTATATATGTATAGGAAAGTACGTAAAGAGGCAGGCGTGGCTGCTGGGTGGCACCTGAAATGACCTCATTGCATTCACCCACGCCTCGCTGGTGCTGTACACGAAGCTGCCATCAATCCACGACGTTATTTGGTTTATCTGCAACAGAATGACATGTGTTATTGCCAACCGAGGCCGAGTCAAGCATGTTTGCATTTTTACATATGATTGAGTCGTGTTTGTGATTACAATAATGATTTCTATACTACATTTTGTATGCAAGTACGTAGAGATAGCCAATAACCTAGTAAGTTGTTCTTCAGGTTTTATCGACATTTACAAGTACATAAAGATTCATATACATGCAACTATAATTTAAAACATATTATATTAAATATGTTGATTATTCAATATATGGAAGTACCTACACCGTATTTTAAAAAACTGTCTCCAAACAATACTACCTGCATGGTACTCGTTTTGTGTTTTACCAACTACACTCGAAAGAAATAAATCCGGGTCACATAAAGACACCCGAAAATCCCGGCAATATAAAAAACTTGGTGCACAGCGTGCCAAACCTCATAGCCGCAGTATTGGCAGCACGTGGAGGTAACAAAAATTTGAGAAAGTTAAACATTTTCAAAAAAAATATGGTGTTTTTGTTTTAAGATGAGATTGGTTATATTTTTCTTTAAATATTTTTTTATGAATATAATACAAAGTGCTAAATAAATTTTATTACTTACATGTATGGAGCATTCAACTTCCTATAAGACACAATTTATTCCACTTAGCTAGCATTCCCCGTCTCCGAGATTTTCAGGCATCCCGGATTCGTATCTTTATGTGACCCGAATTAATTGCTCTCGAGTGTACATTAGATAGTAGGCGTTTAAAGGCATCGGTAATTACCTACTAATATCATATGTAGGCCTATTTTTTACGACTATCGCTTATGCGTGGGCCGTAATACATACAGTTAACAGACATAAGGTACACACATATTAATGTAGGTACTTATATTATAAATATTTAATACATGCTGAATGTAAGATATTTACAGTGTAGTAATAGAATCCCTAGCTTGATCTATCAAATTAGGTGTTTAGTCTGCTTTATCATATCTTATCTAACCAAACCTGCAGCAATTAAACGCCTATTAACATTCCTAAACTCGTTTGCGGCTTTAAGGTAAGGTTCGCTCATAGGGACATATTTGTAGGTTGCAGTTGCATTCATGTGATGGGTGTATCTGGGTTATACTACCATTAAATTTTATTGCCTGGAATTCGGCCTTCGATGAGCACGGACCATTGGAGGTTAGGCACAGTTTACATTACGCGTTAAAAATATGTGATTTCAAACTTGAACTTATTGCGCAAACGTTGTCTGATGTGTAATCTTAGTTATTTAAGATTGATAGGTTCTGTCTGTATGGCGCCTGTGAAACGATAGCGATCTTATATACCAACATAAAAGAAATGCTGATAAGTGCACCACCTAAGCAATTGGGCCGATTGAGCTTATATCTATATAAATAAAAATCAATTGGCGAATGTATGTAAGCGCATAACTTCAGAACGGATGCGCCTATTTCGCTAATTATTATTTTTTTGTTGTGTTCGTAACTTTTAGGACAAGGTTTGTATGAAAGATCTTTTTTGGAATAGCAACAAAACATTTTAATGATATTTTTAAAAACAAAAAACCTTATTAAAAGTTCTGACGTTTAAAATGTTATGGAATTTTATTATGTGAAATAAGGCACAGCTTGAGAGTTCAGCGATTACACATGTTTGTGTATGTGTATGTTTGACTGGGTCCCTGGATGGTTTAGAGTTACTATTAAAGATACAATCACCAACAAATTAATCAAAATTTGAACAGAACAAAGTACATATGATATAATCTCGTGAGCTAGTTGATAATATTTTAGTGAAAAGCTTAGCTTAGTGCTAGCAATTACTGCAAGGAAATTTGCTGTAGTTATACATATATTTATAACTGCAACCAATTTTTAAAGTACCAAGTCAGCGTTGCGGGTTTTAGCCCTGATTTCCCTGATTTTGAGAGCCTTAAAGCGGGTTTATAGATAATAATAGTTTGAAAGAAATTTGTATGTTTTGATAGTTTTAGAATTAACAGTAAATTATATAAGAACTATCTAATTAAATTCAAAGCAATGTTGCAAAATATGAAAATATAAATTTAAAAATTTAAATTCCGTACCTATCTTGAATGAAAATGATTAGACTGGTATTCCAGCTAACTGTCTACTATCGTTTCATATCTTTGCTTATAGTTTAGCTTACGAAGTACTTCACCTTAATGCGAAGTTGCTTTACGAACATTATTTAACACAAATGTCTGGCATTGACAATAGGGAATATGCATGTTGTTTAAATTTACTTGATTAATTTTCCCTTGAATCTTTATTGTCTAGATATTATGCCTAAACAATTATTTTCTTATTTAGTTCGTGTTTAATAAAGTTGCAAAAAATAATAAATAAAATATGCAAAATAAGGGCGCGAAATTCAACTTTGCAAAACGCTTCACCATTGGTTGAAACAAAACATGACGTGACATTCCACGTTCTGTCATTTATCGGCGCCTATATTCGTAGTGTTACGGAGAAAGATAGGTGTTCCTGTGGTTTTTGCCCTTAGCTAGTGCAATTTAAGCATTCTATTGATATTAGAAATCATCTAGGACAATGACTTAATGTAGTTATGTCAAAGCACAATCGTACAACCTACCGAAAATAGGTGCATAATTGATGACTATATATTTTGCATCAAATCCAGATTTTACGTCCGCTGATGTTAAAGGAGTGAAAGCCGCAAGGTAATTATTATAATACTTGTTATATTATAATCTAAAGGATAGGTAAGATATGTATAGTTAGTTATATTCATGAAGTTTTATTGGACTTTTGTTACCTAGTTTAAGTAGACAAGCAAGTTGCCTTTTGCTTGATATTTAAAACAAACATAAATTACTACTGACTAATTCACACTATACTAGCAATTAAATTGTAATATGCTTACAATAAAGTGATCTTCACAACAATATAAACACGATATTGAAGATACTTCATCTCTTCTCATTAATGTACACCATTGTTTTCGTATTTTACATTATTATTTTGTACAGGAAAAAATACTGTATAGGGTATACTTCTTATAGTGTTTTTACACTTAGGGACAAGGCAATACCCATAAAATGGTTTTTTAACTTTATCCATCGTCTATTAATTACAATAAACAGTAATTACAACTGGAAATTGGTAAAAAATTACTGTAACACTTCAAGTAAGTTTATGAAACAAACACTAAGCGGGGAACATGACGTAATCCAAGGCGCTCGAAATATGGCGGCGTTCAAACAGATCAAATTTTATCGATGTTTTCAATGTTATTTTAAAAATTAATTTGAACATTGCCAAGGTGATTTATATTTTTTATTAGGGTAGAATGACGGATCAAGTCAATAAAAGATAAAAAAAAATACATGCATATTCCCTATTGACATCTTCATCGGAAGTAGCCTAGTTAAAATAAGCTACTGTAATCAATAAGCGCGTGGGCAGTAAAATACTAAAAAGCTTAAACGGCTGTAATAAAAATCATTGGACCATAAGCAGTATGGTAGCGTACTTTTGCTTTTGTCGGAACATTACGATAACAGTTGGGCAAAAGAAAAATAACTTTGTAAGTTACTCAACAGAATTAAGAATAAAAAGCACTTAGGACCTAATTATATTGCTAGACAAGTTGTGCGCTTCGCTTCGCTTGCGCTTTTTTCGTAATGTACATTATAAGAGAGATAATGTTACAAATATTTAATTTAGATACATTAATTCGTAAAAAGTGCAATGTCGATCGTGTGTGTGTCGAAATGGCAAAAATGGTAGTCACTTAAAGACAGCGAGTATAATAATTCTGAATTTCTCTGAATAAAGTGTAATATCATTAAAAAATTACTTTATACACAATGTTTGGTGTACGGTTTTGAGCTAAAACAACAACGTTTGTGGCATCTATTACTTGCCACGTATATCGGCCAGATATAGATATGAAACGTAAATAAACGAATTTTGAACATGGGGTAATTTTTTTTCTGCTAAGAATGAAAATTAAAATTGCATACCGTACCGTTTGGCCGATGAAATAAAATGACTTGCTGTGACAGTCTCAATGTTTGTCTTTTTTTATAATGTGTCTTTCTCCCAGTGAAAATCCTATCAAAGTCAGTTAAACCATTTCGGAAATTAGCCGGAACAACAGACAGTCAGTACAGGCAGACAGACATTGATTCCTTAACTAAACCGTTGTTGACAAAATATTCTATAAATGAATCATACTTGGCACTGTAGAAACACCTGTATTATATATACTCCTTTAATAGATAACATGACACACATATCTTGATCATGTTCCTTAGAAGGCTTACCTGTTCTCTTGGACTATTAGGACTTTGGCCAGTATTTCGATCGTAAGCAGCTCTTAGAAACGGCATGTATTTAGCACCGTTACATTCTGGATCATACATATGGTCACATTTGTCCACTGGAATTCGATGGTGTTCAATCGGGCAACCAGATTCTGAAGCCATGACAATCTCGTTTGTGACGATTTGTCCTACGAACAATAGAAATGTGAAATTTATAAATATTTTAGCATGTAAAATTTTTCGTATTTTAGGATTCCTAATCCCGTATGACAGAATCCTTTGCAATATTCTCAAGAGCATGAAAAAATTACAACGTAGGTCTTATAGTTGGTATTTTACTTGTTTTATCATTCTGACTTTTGGAAAAAGCAGGTACCATTTAAAGACACTTGGAAAGAATAAGCGAACGTTAGCAGGGTGGCTGGTAGGTGCCGACCACGCCGAACACATACCCTGATCAAATTTATGGAGCTCTGAAAGGCAGGTCAGAAATCTCCGACACCACCGGGCTTGTATGAAAGGTTTAATGACAGTAGAGGTAATACGGATAGAAGCAAGTGTTGTCTCTGTATGGCCTGAAGGGAGAAAGACGTGAGTTTATGTATGTATGTATATAAAACTTCTAAACATATCTAGTGGTTGGATTCTGTAAAGATATACAAGTACGATAGTTTAAAGATGGACCCACTATTATTCTATGTTCGATTAATTTTCTTACCGAAAAATGCGAGTAAAGCAGTCCTATTAGCGAGTGACGGCAGACCGTCTTGTCCTCTCATGAATAATTTGGATAGAGTTCGGGCTCCCGGCCTGTCGGCGCCAGCCATCATGTACACTCCGTCTGCATAAGCTGCTGGCGTTTTGCGGGTTAACCGGCTATCTGTAAACAATAATTTATTAGGTGTATACTATACAGTTACCTGTTGGTTACCTGATTGGTTTCAAGTTAAAAAAAATCTAAACCACAACTCATAACGGCAAGATTTACACTAAGCTAGAAAACTGGATTTACAACTAAAAGGAAAAAACATAAGTACACATATACTAATAATAAAAAGACTAGACGTTACATACATGTAGTGCATATAACTATGCACTACAAAAGCTTTAACACCGTTAACATTAATTGATTTAGGTACCCATCAATAAACAACCACAACATCTAAGCAATACTATCAGATAAACTATGTGCGCAGGACTTCGCTATTGAAAGAAGCAATGGGAAAGACTAAAATACCAATAGCATTATTATCAACTCTTTTGATTATTAAACATCGTAGGTATCACCAAAAAAAATGTTGGTGCCATCCACGTACTGTCTTCTTCCTCAATTGAACAAAACAAACATAATTTGTCAATTCCAAACATTATCTATCCCTTTCTTGTAATTATGAGACTGAAGTAATAAGACCACAAGTTGTTTAAATTGCCTGTTGAAATAATGTAATATTTGTGATAAATTAAAATCCTAGTGATGGTTACGATTTATAATATTACTTATAAGTTATAATTAGGTTTGATATAAGTTCCTTAAACGGAGTTGTATTGGATTCCCGAAGTGAACGTCGCCGCTCACTCTTGTAAATCCCCGTCAGAGAATGTTTCGTGTTGAGCAATATCCTCTCTGTTACTTCTGTATTTAACATTCACTAATGCATTTACCTGGCCTTTGTTTTACTTGTAGATAATATTTCTTGATTTTATCTCGTCCATTATTCAACTGCTCTATTGGTATTGATAAAACGCTGGTAACCCAGTTTAAATCATTATTTTTAGCCTGGTTGATATTCATAGTACAAGACTGCTGCATAAAAACAAATATACCTTGACTTCAGATTGAAACAACATATCAAATTAGACACCTGTGTTTATAAGTAGGTACGTCTACTTACCAACTCATTAAGGCACACATGTAGAAATTCACTATTTTTGTGTTAATTGTATCAAATTCTTTAATGGGTTTTTGCATTTTTAATCTACTGGTCTTAGCCTGCTCAGCACTATTAGTTTTTTTTTTAGTTAGTTTTTTTAATAGTTCACAATCCTAATAGATTACCAAATATTAATCAAAATATTTCGTTATTTCTTTAAGACTTTCACAACTGCTAAAAGACTCAACTATAAATTTGCAATACATTCACAAGTGTTGGGTAATATAGGCGTGATTTGAAAGAATCCATCAATAATTTCACAAAAATAACATGTTTTTAAATTAAAGGTATGATTTGAGACATCACATGTCATACGAAGGAATGTGATAGAAATGAAGTCTTAATACACTACACATTTACGCATATATAACAATAACATGGATATATTTGACAAATGCGATGGCTCTAACTTTAAGTTAACTTTTGAACTAAAAATAAGTAGAAGTAGTAAAATTAAGAATATCTATCAAGTATAATATTTCAACATTTGGCGATCTACTTATTGGTAAGGTAAGGTATTCGTAAGGTTTTGAATTTCTTAATCAATAATTTATATACAAAAACTAGAATAACTGATACACGGTGGACAGTGAAAATATATAAGATCAGCGACTTATTTCACTGAGAAAGGTAATTTCTAAAATTATGCTCAGATGTAACGTCACTTCGTTTGTTGATAAAACTATTCAAATCAACTGATACTTAAGCAAAAAAAGAAAAACTATATTGTTTAGTGCTTCATTGATTCTTTCATCCAAAGGAGTGATTTTTCTACACTCGAGATTTACTTGACACTCAATTCACTGCACTCACAAACAGCATTTTAATTCTGCTAAGTAATCACTTACAGATTCTTAAAATAAATTATATGGTCAGTCACGACTTGTGCCTGTCTGAAGCACCGCTTCTGCGTTCAATGTTTTTGTAATTTAAATTAATATACGTTCATAATTATAAATATTTATTGCTAATACATTTGTTAAAAAACCTTTATGTAAGATCTAAATGAACGATTCTTATTTTAACCACAGATTACAAAAATATAATTAAGATATAAATAAAACTTCTAAAGCTTTGATTAGTGAATAATTCTATTGTTTACTTTAGAATGGAATGATGTTTTTAGGTGTGACTCTAAGTGGTCTTGCGTAGCGAGTTTATAGTACAAAGTTCCACATATTTTTATATTAGTGATTGTAATAAATCCAGTGTGAAGTAAATTTATATGAGCTTAACAACTTAATTGTGCTTTCTCCTTGCGTCAATAAAATATTAATTCAATATTGTAATTACAAGTTTCACGTTGTTACGATTCATTGAAGCTCCATATTAATTAGAATAATTTATGTACGCACACCTGAATGGTCAATTATTATTACGTTATAATTAATTTGAAATGTGATGGATGGAAATTTGTAAGAACCACAGTTTTGAGTTTTAATAGCTAGTTAAAAACATACAATAGCAAACAAGATACAGAAAGTATTGAAAGTGATTTTAGATTTTTACTCAAGTCGGCAATTCCGATCAAAATGTAACAAGTATAAATTTAAAATTTAAAATACCTCCGACCGACCTCCGACAAGAGTTGATGATCTTCGAATGGCTTAACAGATTTTTTGAAGCTAAGCTCAGAACAGTCTCGATTAAGTCACCTTTTAAATAAAGAATAACTAAATCCATAGCCGTCACTAAATCAACACACCTCCTTTTTGGTCTCTAAAAGTTCTAAAAAAGCATATAGATTTGGTAGCGTTGTTACAAGAAAATAAAGTAATCAAAAGATCTAATTGATTTTACTAACTTTTAAACTTTCGCGTTCCATGATATAATATTATGTACGTATTAACGGGAATCAAAATATCAAAAATATCAAAAAAGTGGAGGTGGACGAAGAACCTTCTACCTCACGATGTCGACGACGGAGGGCGTGCACCGCTGAGCCAGTCAGCCTGTGACCACGGCCAGTGCAACCTGGTCGAAACGTCAGGCAATTCAGAGGTATGTAATACCTTTTCGTGATCGCGTTAATTCCCGTTAATACGTAGATAATATAATTGATTTTATATAGTTTTTTTTTGTTGCATACATTTGCTTATTAAGTAAATGCGTATAACTTAATAATTATTAAATTAAAACAATAAAAATGCAAACTCTAAACATATTTATTCTAAAGCTCCAAGTTACTAAAATATTATTTGTCTTACAATTATATCGATTCGCGCGTGATGCTGCGGTGGCGCAACTCTCGCCAGTTTATTTGCATGAGACGCGAATTAGGAACGAGGAGATTTATCCTCACACACAAATTACTCTTCGTTTGCTCATCATAGCGATAATCGCTGGGTTATCGAAAGGCGTTAATATAAATCGCTCACGATGTGATTATTGTGTCTTAAGATTTTATTATTGCGAAGAGCATTATGATAATAATCATAATGGCTCTTATGTATTGTAAATCGTGTGTTGTGATATAACGCTTTTAAAATAATACAGCTTGGTTTAAGAGTCAAACGACAGTTCGAGCCATTTCATTAATTTACAAAAACGTAGCTATTAAAAGAAAACAAAACGTTTCTACAAAGCCTATTCCAACAGCATGTCGTAATATGTATAAAAATAAGAAGGCCTGTTGGTCTAGTGGTTAGTGATCCTGACTACTGAGCCAAAAGTCGTGGGTTCGATTCCCACCTGAATCTGGGTGTTCTTTGTGTCCGTTGTTTGTATGTTTGTAAAGTCCCCCGCGACACAGGAGTAATTCCTAATAATCCCGCATTGTCTTATAAAAATTATTAAACATATCAGAAAGGAAATGATAGTAAGAAAACTGTGTGTTATGAAAATTATATTTATTTATACGAGTTGTAGTTGAGAAAACTACACTTATCGAGAGTGTAATTTTCTTTTTTTTTATGTCATAGGGGGCAAACGAGCAGACGGGTCACCTGATAGTAAGTAACTAGTTGCCGGCCTTTAAGGTGGGAGTAGGGGAAGGATGGAAGAGGGATAAGAGGGGGCGAGGAGGGAAGAGGGGGAAAGGGAAGGGTTAGGGCCTCCGGTAACCGTACTCACTCGGCGAAAAGCAATGCTTTTTGTGAGGCCGTGGTATCACTCCGGTCGAGCCGGCCCATACGTGCCGAAGCATGGCTCTGACGACGTGGTAATCATCTCACCCCTGTATATGGGGGGTGGGGAGACTATTGGGAGCACCGGGCTCCTTATAGTGGTTTTCTACGCAGCTCACTACAGTGAGCCGGTCATTGGGGTTTTTCCGCCGTCCTCGAGGTTGGTCCGCCGGACATCCCTCCGAAGGGGGGCCCGGCGAGCCGCCTACGAGAGGTCGTCGGTTCGTCGTCAATGTCCGGTGGGGGAGCCCCGCTCGAGGAAGCTAACATTAGCTCCCGGGCGGGGCGTTTCAGCCGCCTCCGGATCATGGTGGTTGTTTCTGGATGTGGGAGGGGAGCAATACCCACCAAGTGGGGATGTTTCGAGCGGTCAGCCCGCTCGAACATCCCGGTGGCGAGTCTGCTCACGAACTTCTGTATGGGTTCCCACTTAAGGTCGCGGTGGATGGTGGCGTTCTTTAGGTACCTGGGTGCGTCGACCACCAGACGAAGGCAGCTGTTTTCTACAGCTTGTAGTCGCTGGCGTGTCAACCCCGCTGTCAGATTGTACCAGGCCGGCCCCGAAAACGTAAGGCGCGACCTGATGTAGGTTTTGTAGAGCCCGAGTTTGGCTCGGGTGGGCAATCTGGAGGACAGCAGGGGACGCAGCTTCGTCCTTGCACACTGTGCCTTCGCGATGGTGGTGTCGACGTGGGGTTTCATCGTCAGATTCCTGTCGATGATGACACCCAGGTACTTGACCCTAGGGGACCATGGAATGTCCTCCCCCATCAGTCGTAGGTTTGGCGGGAGATGCGCCCTGCCAGTTATCAACGCCTGAGTCTTCGCCACGTTGCACTTGAGCCTCCACTTCTTCAGCCAGCCCGGGAGCGCTTCAAGTGTCGGGCTCAGCTTCCGTGCAGCGTGGTTGGCGTTTCGGGAACTGGACAGGTACAGTTGTGAGAGCTGTGCCGGAAGCCCTGGCAGCGGTGGCACTGTGATGGTCCTTTTTTGCCCCTCCAGGCCTCTATAACGACGCCGGGCATGAGCAGGACCTCGTCGATTTTGTAGGCGTCGGTGGCGGCTGCCGTTTTCTCCACCTCCGCGAAGAAGATACATCCGGGTCTGCCTGTGCGGGCCCGGACGTGTTTGGCGTACTTGACCGGCACGCCCTTGCTGGTCAGGTCTTCGACAATCTCCTCCGCGGGGGTGTCGGCAGGTAGGCCGCGAATGGCCATTTTGAGAGGCCTTTGGTGCGGCGGGGCAATGGCGTAATATGGTGCCTGCTCCTGCCCGAGGCCGTCGAGGTAGGCTTGGATTGCCCGGAACTCGTCGTCTCCTTTGGGGGTGAATTTGAATCCCTTACCAAAGGGACGGACATTTGGTGGGTGGCCGATTTTGGCAGCCAGCTCCTTGAAGGCAGTCGTCCAGTTGGGTATCTGGTCAACAACCAGGACTGGCTGCTTACGGGTTGGGGGTGCATCTGCTGCAGGTGCAGCAGGAGAGAGTGGTGCCGGAGATGCCTTGGGAGGCGGTGGTGCCGCTAGGACGGCAGCTGCCGTTCTTGGTGCTGGCACGGATGCAGGTGCTGGTACGGGTGAGAGTGCTGGCACGGGTCCGGGTGCTGGCACGGGTCCGGGTGCTGGCACGGGTCCAGGTGCTGGCACGGGCCCGGGTGCTGGCACGGGCCCGGGTGCTGGCACGGGTGTGGGTGCTGGCACTGGCGCTGGGATGGGTGCCGATTTATTCGGCACACGTTGCGGCAGGGGTGGAAGGGATCTGTAGGAGGAGGAAGAGTCCTCCTGTAGATCCATATCATCGCCGTGTTCGGGTGTGGAGTGTCTGATTTGTGAGGGGTCCCCTCCTTCTGAGGAGGTCAGAGATTCCTCCAGGTCTGTTTCCTTGGCTGGGTTGGGGCTCACCTCAGCGTCGTCGTCCTCACGGGTCCTTTTGGCCGGAGGTAGTGTGGCTGTTGCTGTTGTAGGGCCGGAGGATGGGGTCTGGAGCGTCCTCTCAACCGCCGTTAAGATGGTGAGGTCGCCCGCTGTGATGTCTTCTCGCGTCCTGTCGCCCAGTTGGACTTCCATCACCCGGAAGTAGGCCTCCAGCCAGCGCTGCAGTCCCTGCGACATTACCCCCTTCGCAAGAAGGGAGTTGTAAATACACAGGTCTCCCTGGTATTTACGGCGCTGGTCCTGCAGCTTCGCGTGGTGTACGGACCCACTGCCCGTGGGTGATGGTGGTGGATGCTCCGTGGTGGGTGTGGAGTCGTCTCGCGGCGCCTGGCGTGTTGGGAGGCCAGTCTCCGTTCGGTTAGGGTCAGACATGACCCCTTCCTCACGGCGAGGGGCTCACCACGCCGGCTGTCCGTTGAGGGTACTCCCCGCTCGAGTGCACCGAGTATAGTACACCCGGGCGTAAAAATTTCCAATTTATTGCAGAATAAATTGAGTTTTTTCACTTTAGAGTTTAAGGCACCCGCACGATTGGCTAGCGGAGTGTGAACACGTCCGTTCGCCTCGACGTTCCGTTGCACTCTGCATGGCTCTCCCACTGTTATTATATATATATATATTTCTAACTTTTTATTGAACCATGAGTCAGATATACGTATTTAAGAGTGCATCTTCCAGTGTACACACATATTTGAAACATATTTGTATATAAATAAAACCAGTACGGCTAGTCAAGGTTACATCGAAGTTATATCGCCATCGATCTGTCTCACAGGTGTACTGTATTGTTGTGATTTATTTTATCACTGTTGTTAGTTCCGGAAGAACTTACTAGTAATGTTGATAGAACCTGGCGTTGCCAGGACCTTTTCCTGCATATCGCAAGAATTTTGTGCTATAATATTCGTCTTGTTACTGTGCAACTTACATTGCTTTCACTGTCTGACACTTTGACTAGGATAAGGGACTAATGGCCTGCTTAAATCTATAAGATACCATCTCAATATGTTTAAGAGAGTATATTACCTGTAGTGTTATTTTGAGAAAGGAAACCGACGCCTGGTAAAAGTCGAAAGTATTGATATTGATCTAATAAATACCGCCATAGATACGAAAATACCTTGAACCGATATTAAGCTTTCTAAAAAATCCGGGCCCACAGTAGGCCCGCAGAGATAGATTTCGTGTTTTTTAATTTTTTTTAAAATCTGCCCCCCAGTCCCCCACTTTGGAGGAATATCCCCCATTCTCGAACTTAACTTTCAATTTTGCCCTGTTGATTTGTCGTCCAAGTTTGAAAGCACCGATGTGCATAATTGCAACCTCTATCGTGCCGGTAAAATTGAGGTACATACATATATACACATATATACATATATTTATGTAAACCAGACCCCAAAACAACCGCCAGTAAAAAATTATATATATATATATATATATATATATATATATATATATATATATATATATATACACACAATAGTTTGGGATCAGGCGGCCGTGTGTGAAATGTGTGGAGTTATTATTATTATTATTATGTGCATATAATTTTTTTACTGGCGGGATCCCTAGACCCCAAAACAACCACCAGTAAAAAAAATTATATATACATACATATATATATATATATTTTACTGGCGGTTGTTTTGGGGTCTAGGGATCATAACTAGACCTCCTGTGAAGAACTTTTTGTAAAACTCGACAACTGTACAAAACCAATAGGTAGACTTTTCTTCGAAATCTACCTAAAATACCTTGAACAAATATTAAGCTTTCTAATATAGCAATAGGGAACAATTAATACATTTACTAGGTTGATTTTTATTGCTAGACATATAACCAGACAGATATAGATTGATCGTCTAATTCAATTTATTGTCTTGCTGTTTATGATTAATTTCAATTGAAATGAAAGGTAATATTTCATTGTGCTATCTGTGAATCAGATACGTCATAAATTGTACATGTCAATGCATCCTATCGACAGTCATCGGTTGCAAAACGATGGATGACAAATTCAGAAAGTCTTTATCGAGACTTGTAATCTTGTATTAGTTGATTCATGAGTCGACCGGGTTATGCAAGTAATCACCCAAGTAACATATACCGCCATAAGTTGCCAGAACATAGTATTCCTTAGAAAAGACAACTGTCGCTTTATGCACGGGTAAATAAAAAACAAACACTTACATGTACATTGTCTTGCCATATGTTGAGATGGATTTATCATAATGTTGATGCTTTGAGATAAGTAAAAATAAATGAAAATAGATAACGTATCGATACCACGGCCTCACAGAAAACTGGCAGTGAAGCAATGTTTGCATTGCATTTCGCCGACTGAGTGAGTTTACCGGAGGCCCTAACCCTTCCCTCCCCTTCCCTCTCCCACCCTTCCCTTACTCCCCTACTCCCACCTTAAAGAACGGCAACGCACTCATGACTCTTGAGTTGCAGGTGCAAATGGTCGGGCTGTAGTCATTTACCATCAGGTGACCCGTCTGCTCGTTTGCCCCCTATACCGTATAAAAAAAAAAACTTGATGGTAAAACGTGGGAGTATTCCATGGGAAGCATACTTAACAAATTTATAAGTAAATTATTTTGGCAGGGCAAATTTAAGAATGAAAGTTTATATAGGAAACCTCTCATTCCGTATATGCATTTAGTCTATATACACAACTAAATATTATACACATCATAATTGGTGTAAAGTAATAAGTATTTGAAGTTAAGACTAAATCACGTTCGACCTAAAGACGTACCTAATACTTAACATATATTTCAAATAAGAACATTAATAAAACATTAAGTGTTAAGCACAATCGTTAGTTGCCAATATCTTTTTTTTTCCTATCAACATTAGGTATCAAGTATGACGCGCGTTGAAATCTTTTACAAAGGAGCTTTGTTCACAGTATAAAACGCGCAGTCGTAGGTCGTCGAAGCCAGTTAAATGTGCGACGAGTTACCTCACGTGGAAACCACACTAATGACAAGCGAGCAACAGACATTGATAATAGTCGTATCAAATTTGGCAGGGACGTCCGCTATGAAAGGATTTTGCGACAGGATCGGATTAAAGGAGTCTAAGGGTTCTCGCAAGTTTATATGAAAGTCTTTGTTTTTTTAAACTAGACACCTAAAATTTGGCGATGATATAGGCTATAATAAAAGACGTCCGTTAAGAACGAATGGGCCAGATTAAGGAGTTCTGGGTACTCTCGCAAGTATTTATAAAAGTATTGGGTTTTTGTACTAGAGAGCTGAAATTTGGCAGGTAGGTAGGTTATGAGTAAGACATGTCAGCTAATAATGGGTTTTATAACAGGGATGAATTAAGAAAGTCTAAGAGCTCTCACCTTATTTCATGAAATTCCTGTTTTTTTTTTTACTAGAGACCTAAAATTTTTCAGGAAGGTAGTTTAATTTTGTGACAGGGCCGAATTGAGAAGATCTAAAGGCTCTCGGAAGTTTATGTGAAAGTTCTCAAATAAATTGTAGGTGATACGAAGTTCACCGGGGATAAGTAAAACAATAATAAAATAAAACATGTCTACCTATAATTCGTAGACGCGTAAAACCATGTCACAAGGTTCGTTCCAGGTGTAGATCAATAATGCATGTATGTGTAATTCACGTGGGTCATATAGTCATATGCGAAACTCTTAAAGCTAGTATTTGAAACCGCTATGGATTGGAAGTAGTATTCAAGTTATGAGCACGCCAGTACCGCCCCCTACTGATCAAAGCAATCAATGGTAAATAATATGTTCATATTCGAGTAATAACTTATAAAAAACAGTCAGTAGTAGGACTGCACGTCAGAAGTGAAAACAAAACTTCACAATGTATTTGCATATACATACACACACACACATCTGTATAAATATAATTAGGTTAAAAATAAAAAGTAGCTAATAACATATGTATACATAGGGTACACTGGAAGTTTTGCGCTCCTGGCCGCTCATAAATGTTTGAATTTGTGTATATATGTTATATTTTTTTAAATATAAGAAACTCGGCCCCGTCTTACGAATTTTCGATCAGGGTCACGTGTCCTGACGCGAGTTTAACATTTTTTACCCATCCCAAAAAGTGTACAACGCCGCTAAAGAAGTTTTCACTAACAATAATAACTTGACACACACGGCCGTCTAAATAACCAGACATGCTTATATATTTCTAAATACAACATACATATTAAAAATTAATTACACTCAGAAACAGATCAAATGGTCATGCTCATCACACAATTATTTGTCCTGGGTAGGGGGTAGGAATCGAACCCACAACGTCTGGCTCAGTAGTCAGGGTCACTAACCACTAGACCAACAGGTGTAATATGGTACCATAAAACCCGAAAGTTTTAAAATTTGTAAGGTCTTTTTCCTATGGTGTGTAGGGGGTAGCAGAGACTCAAGTGTCGTAGTGTTACTGTTAACGCGTGTATTATAGGAGATTGTTTACCAAATGAGTCATATAAAAAAAAAACCGGGCCCGCAGCATTGTCCCCCCCATTCACGAAATTAACCTTCATTTTTGCCCTGTTGATTTGTCTTCCAAGTTTGAAAGCAATCGGTGCATAATTGCGACTTCTATCGTGCCGGTAAAATTGTGATATATATATATATATATATATATATATATATATATATATATATATATAAACTTTTTAACTGGCGGTTGTTTTGGGGTCTATGGATCATAACTAGACCTCCTGTGAAGAATTTTTTGGAAAACTTGACAACTGTACAAAACCAATAGGTAGACTTTTCTTTGGATATTTTTTTTCAAACGTACTATTGGGAACCTAACAATTGCACTACTAATTACTGATAACGATAATAACTCTTTTACAATATCGTCACTTGACACCTGGTTTGTGTATTTGAGGTTGTAAATATTTATTTTATTATTTTATACATTTTTAACAACTCTTCTTTTATATAGGTTTTTTTTTTAATTTTATTAATAGATTTTTTACTTATTACTTTAAAAAAACAATTACTAAATTAAATAATTTTGCAATCTTGCCAGATAAACGATGTTGCGTAAATGTAAATAGACATCCATGAATACAAATATTTGTACTTAGCGGGAATCGAACTTCGCACATTACAATCAAACTACCGCCACGCCACCGAGGTCGTCATATTATTATATAAAGGAATATGTTCAAGACGCCTCTACTGAACTTTAAGTTAATTGAAAAGATAACATCAACTGGTTGAGTTGTAAGACGCGTTGATGTTAGCATAGAATTGATTATGTACGGAAAGTGGTAGGTAGGTTATATTATT
Organism: Callimorpha dominula; assembly: GCA_949752705.1. NCBI lineage: Eukaryota > Metazoa > Arthropoda > Insecta > Lepidoptera > Erebidae > Callimorpha > Callimorpha dominula. The sequence goes on from OX457000.1 coordinate 10,029,450, forward strand.
ATAATTTATGCTATTCAGCAATTGATTGATGAATGTTTATTTAAAGCAATACTTCAGTTACTTCAAAGTAGTTATGGTAATACAACATCATATATAGTATACAGCACGGGTAGCAGAGACATCTTCAACAATCATCATCATATTTCAACCAATTTACACAAAACCTTAACAAATCATATACCTAAACCTTCCTCATGAATCGCTTTATCTACTAGTAAAAACCGCATGAAAATCCGTTCAGTAGTTTTTTTAGTTTATTGCGAACAGACAGACGCGGCGGGGGACCTTGTTTTATAATATGTAGTGACTATGACCTCAACTTGACTCTTATAAAATTTCTTTTCTCTAATTAATAAGTCGATATAAGATATTTTATTGTTTAAAAACACTGCACTGTTATAAATCAACGAATGTACAACAACAAAATTTGATATGCATCTAATGCCCTGTATCATGATTTTTGAGTAAATGTAGGCATAACTTTCGTAGGTTTTTCTGATTAAATAAGACAAGGCTGTTTGAAACCTGTGGCCTATTTCAGTCTGACCCAATGGTCAGATACGATAATTCGTATAGTGAAAGGTATTGGTATTGCTATGGGCCTCTGTTTCCGCACTTAGACTTATAGGCGGTAAATTATGCGTTACGATAAGGCTGACTAACCAGTAATACTATAGGATGGAAAAGAGTATCCTCTACATCACACATAAAACCTATGGTCTTTTTCATTCTGATCATTTTCGTATAGCAAGTCACAGTTTTCACACACAACGTAAAACATCGCGACACACATAAGTAATTAAACGACATTTATCACCACGCCAAAAGTCTTATTTTAGTGCAGTCTATACCAATTCATGGTCTCTAGACCCACCGAAAGGCATTTGGGCTACTTAGACACAGCGAAAGTGAAACTAACCGATTGACTTAAAAAAAGAAAATATTTTCAACATGTCTGAATCTAATAGGATTTTGGTCCTGCGCTTAGATTTCAAAATGGAAAAAGATTTTCAAATAGGGTTCCTTTTTTATGCAACGTACGTTTTTATGTATCGTAATTTGCATATTTGCGTAAATTATCAAGAAATTATATTTGAAATGTTGTAAATAATCACACTCCCTTCAAAGTTTTTTACAAATTTGTTCTAAATATTATCATTATCTATTTTCATCAGATAACAATAAATAAAAGAGTAACATAAAATAATGAAATAAAAAAAATAACTTTATTTACATAACTTAATATAGGTACGTATAAAGGCGATGAGGAAGAGTCAAACCAGTATGATTATGATAACTAAAAGACTTACATAGAACAGTTATAAGCATATATTATATTATACTAAAATAATAAAAACAAATAACAATTATAACGTCCCAGTGTTTTTTTTGTTATTGTTTTCAATCCCGATGTTTGTAACTTTATACTTAACTAGCGATGTAAAGTGTGGCTAGGGACTATTTATTTATAAAGGACGACCAACTATAAATGTAATCACTTGTAAGTGTCTAAGCGGCGCGGCGGCGGTAGTGGTTATGGGTTCGAACCCCACCCAGTGCACTACCGACGTGAACCCACTCCTAACACAATTTTCGTTTAGCTGGAGGGATTAACAAGAATACTAGTAATGTGGGACCCACGTTACTACTAGTCTTTAAAAAAAGAAAGTGTCTATGTATTTATTTTCACTATTACGACACTACTGCATAAAAATACTAAAAGTAGGTATAAAAAAGCTAGTAGACCTTTGTAATATTTGTGTTTAAGTATGGATATAAAATTTTACTTTAGAACAACAACAATACAACAAAACAATTTCTGGATATATTTCAATGAAAAAGTATTTGGACGAATTAATCAAAAAACCACTAAACGTTATAGTTCTGATACTGACATTTAATTTACTTCATAAACACATATTTGCACAAAACTCCACATCGTGTGAAGTGCTTTTCTATTACTCGTTATTAAACAGCTGCCATTTATGTGATATTTGTTCTTTATGGATTATTAATTGAGATAAAAAATATAGGTGCCACTCACTAAGACAAGTTACCATAAATTGTGCCATAAATATTGAAAGTAGTTTATGGACTGTAAAGCGGATTCTGTCATCAGGTAGCTAATCTCCGACCTCACAAATGGATTGCACAACTTTTTATGCGATTAATATCTATTAAATACTTAGCGTACGAGTTTTCAATAGTAGTAGTTTGTTACCTTAAGCTGTTCCTTAATTAGTATATATAGATTCTCAATTGAAAATGAATACTAAAGTACGATTAACACTGAACGGGCCGCGCCTTAGCGCGTTTTAGTACGGTGATGGAAATTGAAGTTTATATTTATTACGTAAAATAAATTTTTGCATTTTGCAGTTAGCTCCGCCTACTTGCGCTCGGTTACCGAGGCGCGACTCGACGCGCTCCGGCGCGGCTCGTTCGGTGTGAATCGTACTTTAGGAATATCTTAAGTAACTGTTGAACTTAAGCACTAATATGTGTGAGTTGTAAATGTAAAGACTTTCCTAAACCATGTTTTAATGCATATCTTCGCTTTAGCTTTTATATGAAGGCGCTCAGTTAACCAATAAGATTGTCATAATTTTGTTTGAATGCAGCTTACTTTCTTTTATAATAAACACATTTACATGCAATGCTATGCTTTCCTCAAACAATCAGTTGGATAAATAAAGTCAGAAAGGGTCATTAAACATAACTACTGTTTCACAAATTATGTTTTCGAGAATATCAATGATGTTAGGGTTCCGTACCTCGAAAGAAAAAAACGAAACCCTTATAAGATCACTTTGTTGTCCGTCCGTCTGTCTGTCTGTCAAGACTATTTTTCTCAGGAACGCGTCGAGGTATCAAGCTGGAATTTACATTAAATACTCAGGTTTACTGTCCCTAGAAGCTGTGAAAAAATCAAACTTCTAAGCTAACGCAATCAAAATATACAGCCGTTTATGCCGCAAAGTTTTGACATTCGCAAGGGAATCAAAACCTACGGGGTACTTCCCATGAACTCAGAATCTTGAAATTTGGTACGAAGCAACGTCTTATAGCGCAGATAAAGAAAAAAATTTGAAAACCGTACATTTTTAGTTACATCATATAATAAAAATATTTTACGGACTTTTTTTACCATCACGACAACGCTCCAGCTCACTCCGCCAGACGGACTATCGAATATTTGTCTATAGAAGGTGTGGAGCTAATGAGACATCCTCTTTACAGTCCTGACCCGGCACCTTGTGACTTTTATTTATTTCATAAAATAAAAGATAAACTTAGAGGAATTCCTTTTATGATCCCTGTAGATGCCGTGCCTGCCTTTGAAAAAGGCGTGGAACAGATCCCTAAAGAAGAGTGGGCTCACTGCTTTAGTCAATGGTTCCATCGCATACGACTACTACTACTTTGAAAAGCAATAAAATACTAACAGGCTTCTATGTCATTCCATTTTTTATTTTCTAAAAACTTTTAGTGTGATTGTATGTATGTCAGAAATATATAAGTATGTTTTAGAAATATATCAGCAGTCTGGTAACCATAGTACAGGCTCTGTCTAGTTTGGGATCAGACGGCCGTGTGTGAGATGTGTCAAGTTATTATTATATACTAGCGACCCGCCCCGGCTTCGCACGGGTTTAATTTATTTTTTACTCTGTAACTTGATATATTTTCCTTAGTTTACACAAAATAAATTGCTGAACGCACGCATAAGTATTTGACAACAAATATATATGTCAATCCTCTTCCATTACTGACATTATTCTACATTTTTAAAAACTTATATACGATACTAACTAAACGTCACTCAATTTTTTGCCTTCCCGGCACCTCTCCACAACACTGGAACTTTATAGTATGGTATTAAAGTTCAAATTGACTTTTAAGAATTATTACGAATCGTTTGTATGGGAGTATAGAAAAGTGTGTTTTTGAGACTTTTTCAGGCAATTTTTCAAATTTTTCTCGCCGTAAAAACCATCTTTGAACTTCAACGAACATTTAAAAAAAAGAATTGGCCAAATTGGTCTAGGCGTTGTTGAGTTATGCGCTTACCAACACATTTTGCTATTCATTTTTATATTATAGATTGTATACTTATTTATTATTGCAATAAAAACGTTTTAAAAGGGATAGATTATATTATATAAAGTTGGCACCTCTAATACACACTCAGTTTTTCTAAAGACACCATAAACGATTAGCAATTTTTAACTCCTAATACTTCCAACCAATCACCAGGTACCGCGGCAACCAGGTCTATATAATACGTACTCTCAAAACTAATTTCCGTAACACAGGCCCCCGCACGTTGTAACATAATTCATCACTTTTTGTTTGTGGGAGAGCCATGCTTCGCCACGTATGGGCCGTCTCGGCCGGACTGATACCATGGCCTCACAGAAAACTGGCAGTGAAGTAATGTTTGCATTGCTTTTCGCCGCGTGATTGAAGTTATCCCCCCTCTCCCCTATTCCCGCCCTTCCCCTCTCTCCTCCCTCTTCCCTTACACCCACCTTAAAGGACGGCAACGAATTTGTGACTCTTAAGTTGCAGGTGCACATAGGCGGCGGTAGTCATTTACCATCAGGTGACCCGTCTGCTCGTTTGCCCCCTACACCTTAAAAAAAAACTTAGATGTCTTGACGTCAAAATTGTTTTACAAGGTTTATCAAACGTTCTCATAAAATAATACGCCGATAGCTATCTACTACTTTGTCTAATAAACTACCTGTTGGTAAGATTAGAACAAGGTGAAGTCGATAAATCAAATAGTAAACCAAATTGGTCTTGATTAACGTCAATTTAAACAATGACAGCTGACAATGAGGTTGAATTCGGCCGTGTATAACCTGATATTGGGTTACAACACGCTTCTTACAGTATTCTGATTTCTTTAGAACACATTTGTGTTTTGACAAACGTACCTTTGTTTAATTAACATCGAGTTCAAGTTGATTTCTGTGGGCAAAATCAATATAGTGTGCCGAACAGCACATGGCTGTTTGTTTAATGTTGGTTGGCCTACCGGTTGTTTAATATCAACAAAATGACAAATATATGTAATTCAAACAGTCCAAGCTTTACAAGTACATTCACAGGACTAATAAACCAAGGTTTCTAATAAAACATGTTATTACAGTCATAACCCTTAAAATGTACATTCTAATAAGCATGCAATGTAAACTTGACGTCTTTTTTAATGAAAGAGTAAGCACAGGCCTCTGACACCATCGTTTTGGCAACTTATTATGTACTTTCGATTAATGCCGTCAAGCCTAAAAATCAAACTCAAAATCATTACATACTTTTTACACTGCAATACCGAGGCAGCCCATGACAGTGTGACTGTATGTTTTATTAGAAAGTGTTAACTAAAGCAAGGAAGCACTGCTAAAGACTGGTGGGTGTGTGTTTGGTAGTATATTTCAGGGTGTGTTAAAACTTTCAATTGTTCATTATAATGCTTTAATATTTATTATATGTTTAAGTATACGCTTGTATATGTGTATTGCAATGGAGATGATTTGAACTCACCAACTGATCCCCAGTCAGGATAGGCTCTGTTGTTGAACCATCCATCGTAACGCTGTTTCTCATAATACACCTCTGAAAATAAAGAGAGATGTTATGTTATTTCATACTTCTTCGATTCGTATTTCTCTGCAAAAAAAAGTGGAAATATTGCATCATCTAAAAATAATCTCAAAATTTATATTTTAACATATCCAACCAATAGTATAGCAATAGTTATGTTATGTACCGTATGAAAACTTCAATCGTAGTTTTACACATTATTGTTTATGGCATTTTAATGGAACTTCATTGTTGACTCAAAATTGACGATGGTGTAATGGGTACCTAAATGTCTTAGCTATAGGTAGGTACCCCTATAAGTTTTATTAATACTGTATTTACTTAATAATGCCCCTAGAGGGCATTTGTGTTCCTCTATAACAGTTTAAATTATGACCAATCAATTAGTCTCAACACCTCTGTGGGTGGTTCTACCGAGCCTCGTTAAATGTCTAAGAATTTTTATTGGTTGACATTTTAATTAAACCTTAAAGAGTTAGTATGTAACAAAGTTGCAGTCTTGTTTCTGCGGATGGCTGTACTAGTTACGTGGTCGTGCGTTCGAGGCCTTGCACTGTTCTCTGTAACCGAGATGCATTGCAAATGAGGTGCTCGTTACACATTCAGAGCTTATAAGCCGTAAACTATAATCAAGACCTCCACATATTTCGTTTCATTTGATTTTCAATAACGTTTCAGAAAATCCTTCGTTAGACATTTATTTGGCTATATAATCTATATTTATAAAATCTATATAAATATTTAAAAAATATCTGTTTGTTCAAAATCGCAAATCTGCTAAAGCTCTTTACCGATCGTTTGGAAATTTTTACACAACGTTGTATTCCTGTACGCGCATGTATGTATGTATTTTATCCTGTATATATATATATATATATATCTTTTTTAAATTAAAATTCAATGTACATAATGTTTGTTCATATTTTATGAGGTCAAATTATGCGCTGCCGTACGGTGTATCTGATCATCATGAAATTTTGCAATGTTGCCAAGGATTCAGAGACGGAAATAAAAACTGCTGTTCAAGAAGGCGCGAGCGAAGCCACGGACAAAAGCTAGTTGACAATAAGAAATAACGGGAATGATACGACAAGGCTCGATAAGTGATAAATAATAAAGTGAAATTTTGTATTTTTGCTAATACAGATGTTTTTATGAGATGTTGTTGGTTAATTCAGTTGCTAGCCCTTCTCATAGTAGGTACATTTGACCAATATATAAACACACTTAATAAACAATTAACAATCCAATTTCTTAATAAAACTGTCACCAGTAATTTGCACTGGTTTTGCACTGCCACCAAACGACCGGAGTTTGTATCTATTTTTAACCGGGAATTAGTTTATTTTAAACAAGGTGACATAAAAATATCTTACGCAATAAAATAAACCACAATTAATTTGCGATAACATTATTATAACACATTGAACAGAATACGTTCTGAAGTTAAATTAAGACTAATTGTTAATTGCCCTCGTAATTTATAGTTTTCAATCATGTATTTCTTCATGTGTTAATTATTAAATATTCTGCACATTAATTATTACGAAGTTTATGAGTCTATTTTATAACACACATTGCACGCAGCAATAAATCTTGAGAGATAAATGTGTCATTAATTTGTACGACCTACGCTTCATTCGTATCTAATTTAACCATATTCATCCAACCTTCACAATACTTTTGCATCACGTATGGTCAGAACTGGACTTAATTCCATAACTTTATACCTACCTATAACTGATTACGATAAACTGGACAAAAATTAGCAATGAAAATTTAGTGGCGCAGACGATGATCACCTTTACAATAATATGTAATCATTAAAAATCACATACATATATAATAGCATATAGAATTATATCTAAATATTACTGTATAAACTGTTACCCACAGTTAATTAATACAATAGGCGAACTTGATGAATTGTTGTTTGTAATTTTCTTTGTACAGCTCATAAACTAAAGTATATATCAAGTTTTCTTAGCCAGAAAACTACTGTAATAAAAGATTTTTTATTACGCTATAGGCAGACAGAGCCATGGAAGCTCCAAAAGCTTTTACAAAACACAACACTATCACACTTTGTGACATTAGTACTAATTAAAAGTTGTAAATATTTAAAGAACATTAATTTTTGTCACCAAATCAATAAAAAAACACAAAATAGCGATGCGTTACCCCGGGGGATGTACACGATGAAGGAGAACAAGAAGTTTATGAAGCCGTTAATCATAGCTTTACAAGACGGACTTAACAATACTTGCCTATATTCTGGATTTGTTTTCAACGTTTCCATATGAGAACAGCGATGTGGAGGAACTCCAAGAATTTCTTGAAATGCAAGAAATTCTTTACGTGAATATTAATTTTAAATGTATTTAGTAATACATACTATTACATAATTACATTATTATTAAGTAGTCGCATATGCAAATTGTACCTAATTTAAAAAATATTAGTTCCGTTTAAAAAACTTTTATAACATACGGATCCACCTAAGTGTAGGTGTTGTGATTCCTTTAAACAAATAGAGATAAACTAATTGTGGTTCATATAAATGAGAATTTACTAGAAACCTAATTTTTTTTTCTTTCAACTATGGTCAGTCATAGTCCTCAGTCTCATACATACTTACATACGTATATAATACTAGCAGCGCCCCGTAGTTTCACCCGCGTAAGTCCCGATCCCCTGAGAATATCGGGATGAAAGGTACCCTATATGTTAATCCAGGTCTCCAGCTATCTACATACCAAGTTTCATCGCAATCGATTCAGTAGTTTTGGCGTGAAAGAGTAACAAACATCCATACATCCACACATTTATACATCCATACATCCTCACAAACTTTCACGTTTATAATATTAGTAGGATATTTAGTGAGGGATAAAAGCAATGGGTGTGTCAAACAAGTTACTTATGTGGTAAATAAAGAACGAAAAGCAACGGATACAGGCATTCAACACACTTGTCGTCTGGACACCTGCATGCATTTTTTTGCTAAATGTATGTTTCATGAGCAATTTATATTGCAATCATACTTGAAAAATTGTTTTAAAATTATGTCAATGAAATAACTGATATTAATTGCAGCAGAATTGCAATATGACAAAGTTAACTGTGTGTATTATAAGTATAAGTTTACAAGATAAAGGTAATGTATGACTAATAAAGTTTAAGTAGTTCAAGTACCAGAAAAATAATATAATCGTTTGTACAGTTATTTATGTCGACCACCTGAGGCGCTTTCAGGCCATATTTGTAGATAGCTATATTTTATCAAACTCTTAAGTAATAGTTTTTTAAGCCAAAACTATACTTAGGTAGGTACTTTGATTTATTTTTCGTTTGATCTTCTAATCAGTTTGATCTCTGAATTCAATACGTTATTGTTATTGCAATAATATATTTTAGGGATTGCCTAACAATGATCGAGGAAATACATTAGTCAAATACTCATGTTACTAATTGTTTATATTTAAATTCGACAGAAAGGTTAGCTCACGATTCAACCATGCATAATGGTATGTGTTCAAAGTAATAAATTGAACACACCGCGTGGTTGTATATATGTCAATAATTACAGTCTCGGTGCATGTGTGTAATTGGAAACTCAACAGACAAGTGAATGATGAATTGAAATCTGTACCGATGTACCTATAGATGTAATGTTAAAATAAATCAGTAAATAGAGATCGTAAGGTTTATAAATCACTGATCAATCTATTAATATACTATACGGTACAAGGTTTATTAATTCTTGTGGCTGTCTAATTAAATCAAATGTTTATCTAACAACTTATATCTAGATAGGGAAAGGTTACTCATACATGAAAGGAAATACAGATATATGAGATAAACATAACGAATGAGAGGCAGACGCTGTCAATGACTACTGTTTGATAGGCAGTGGGTGTGACAGTACACTGAGATCTCAATTTGTAGGCAATCTGGTTTCGTAAGTATCAGGAATGCGGCGTCACAATCATATGCCGACAATGTCGTCATTTTGAAAGCTTTAGAGAGTATATCAGACCGAGTGCGAACAGGCGTGTGACATGTTGAATAGACTGGTTCTGAGATAGTAGTCTGATCAAATATTCAAATAATGACATGTACCTACTCAGATATTGGCTCATGGGTTATTGATAATAACCACAGTTACTTAATCGGGATATACTGACACCACGAACTTAATATCTATCAACTGCTAGATATCGAAAACTACGTACTCAACTATTCTTCCAATTGGGTAGGTTTAATTTCTAGACTTAGTCGGTAATCTTCATGACAGTAAAATGTATATCGAACACTCCTTGCCAACATAACATTATACACGCATCGATCATACATATCATACAGCTATCGCGACTATTCACCTATGTAGGATACCTGATTTTTTTAAAATTTTGTCGATATTAAGAACATGTGGATATGTAATAACATCACACTGCATCAAAAAAAAAAATTAAATAACACCAGAAAATCAACGCTTTAGTAAAATCTCATGCAACAAATACTAAAATATAGTGTTACACATAGGCATGTACTGATCTAGAAAAAAAAAATACACATTATTTTTTTAGAATTTTACTTGGAATAACTATTACATCATTGTGTACCGTAATGACATTAGAAATATAAAAATATTTTTATTATAAAAACCCTAGAATTAAAATTAGTGACTTAGTTGTACTTAGTGATAATTTTATTAGACTTAATAAAATGCAATATTTTAATACATTCCAGATACTCTCGTGAAGAGATGATGATCCTACTTAAATATTTGGATTATTACAACAATCTGTATGCCGGAAGTCCGCTTCTTCCAAAGCTCAGTGCGTAAAGCACTTCTTTCCCTCGATATTCATAAGTCGAGTGGGTCCGACGGAATCTCTCCCATCGTGCTGAAGACGTGTGCTCCAGAGTTGGCACCGGTTTTAACGCGCCTTCGCCCTCGGCGTCGTCACGAACTCATGGAAGACAGCTTTAGTGCATCCGATCCCTAAAAAAAGTGACCGCTTGGATCCGTCCAACTACAGACCTATAGCCATAACCACCTTGTTCTCCAAGAGAATCCATTGTCAACCGCCAACTCCTTCGGTACTTAGAAGACCACCAGCTACTCAATGACCGCCAATACGGTTTCCATCGAGGTCGTCCAGCTGGTGATCTTCTCATATACTCACCGTTGGGCACAGGCGATCGAGAGCAAGGGGGAGGTGTTGTCAGTCAGTTTGGACATAGCGAAGGCCTTCGTGCGCGTTTCTCTCAAAGCTTCCTTCCTATGGGCTTCCCGAGAAATTATGCAACTGGATCACCAGTTTTCTCGCAGACAGAAGCATCAAGGTCGTTGTCGACGGTACATGCTCCGACTTCAAGTCTGTGAATGCTGGTGTTCCACAAGGCTGTGTGCTATCACCCACGCTGTTTCTTCTGCATGTCAATGATATGCTGCAAACCAGCAGTATTCATTGCTTTGCCGATGATAGCACGAGTGATGCCTTGTATACCGGCCGCGCTAAAATTTCTCGGGCAAACGTTACTGAGAGTCGATCCAAACTTGTGTCTGAAATCGAAGAAGCTTGGTGTGCTCAACAGATCGAGACAGTATTTCACCCCGACCCACCGCCTACAGCTTTATAAGGCGCAGGTTTGGCCCGCATATGGAATCCTGTTCTCATATCTATGCAGGAGCACCCCAGTACCAGCTTCTCTCTCTCGACCGCATTCAACGGAGAGCGAATCGAATCATCAATTGCCAGGATATTTCAGATCGGCTTGACCCCTTGGCATTGCGTAGAGATGTAGCCTCACCCTGCATTCTCTATCGCATGTATCATGGGGAGTGCTCCGAGGAATTGTTCGGACTTATACCGGCCGCAACGTTTCGCCATCGTTCAACGCGACAAAACTTTCATCCCCATCACCTGGATAATTGGCAATCCACCACTGTGCGGTTTCCAGAATTTTTTTGCCTCCCACAACCAATCTTTGGAACAAATTGTCGCCGTCGGTATTTCCGGACCGATACGACCTTCAAACCTTCAAGAAAAGCGTACTCCTATCTCAAAGGCCGGCAACGCACTTGTGAATCTTGAGTTGCAGGTGTCCATGGGCGACGGTAGTCACTTACCATCAGGTGACCCGTCTGCTCGTTTGCCCCTTATAATATAAAAAAAAATGTGTGTGTCAGCTCCGACGCACGACTGGAGGTTACAATTTACTGGAGTCTCTCTCTCTCTCTCTCTCTCTCTCTCTCTCTCTCTCTCTCTCTCCTCTCCTCTGTATATATTTATACATATATATAACATAAAGGTATACACCTATCTACTTACATGCGTCGAGAATAAGGAGTAAACTCCAATAAAGCATAAAAAGCACAATAAAGCGTTACGCTGCCCTCCGATCACTAAATTTTACTCTTCATATTTTTTTCATACTGGGCGCCTTATATGCAAATCGATTCTTAAGGAGTAAACGCCAAAAAAAACAATCTATTATCCTCTAATGACTGTAATGACCCTCTTGATCTGTATAAAATGTATGACTATAAAAAATTACCACCTATTCGTGATGACTTTGTGAGCCGTTTAATCCAAAAAAAGTAAATCCGGTATACGAAGAGGGCAATTAATTTAATCGTTACTACTTACGTACACATGTCATGTTTTTGCACTAATAAAATCTTTTTTCTACAAAATGATATCATGTAGCAAATTCTCATCACAATTACTTCTTTTTTGGATAGTCACGCTATATCTTAATAACTAATAGCTCTCCTGGATAGATTCTAAGCTGAACAAATTATATGTGAATTTCTTCATTAAAATGTCCAAAAATGGTATCTATTACTTCCTTTATGCTTGTAATTTATTTAATTACATACAGTATAGCGTTAAATATTTTCTGAAGAATCTCTGAGGGTTAATTACTGTTGCTGTAGATATGTACGAGAAATATTTATCAGATGCTAAAGAAGCCTATTAATTACTGTTAAGTTTCTAGGACGTGGTACGTTAATTAATATATATCTACAGATTGATTTCAATTAATATTACAGGCTGAATGCCTGCTAGCGGGGATGGCTAAATGTGAAACTACAAGGAATATCGAAGAATATTTAAAAGAAAGCCTTGCTATATTTGATGAAAATAAAAGTGCATTATTAAATACATTCTCCTAGCCGTAATCGAACTCGTTAAATTATAAAAACGTACTCTACTACTATACCGTAAGCGATGGTATCCGCCAAAGACTACAATAGTATATAGGATATAGACAGGCAGCTCTGCTTCTTTTTATTGACAACAAACCAAACACTAAACTCCACCAAAAACTCCGCCTAGTGGTCAGATACCGAAAACTAATATAATATACATATCTATAGGTATATATATATATATATACAATTGAACAATATATAGGTACCTACTTATAAGGTGTATGAATGTGTTTTGTTGTTACCTGTTTCTCGTTTTATTGGTTCTAACATGAGAATTTTATACTTTAGCTAATTAATGTATGTTTATGACTAATCTCCGATTTTTATATTCAAACCAAAACTTTTATTGCAAAAAGAAAAACACAAGAAACCGGCAATCGGTACTCATACGCAGCCATTTGCAATATAAGTGAAGTGCTGCCAACCTAATATTAATAAGTTCCAAACATTAAAAAAACATTGTTGATTGTTACGATTGTATTTTTAATTAATATTATTGTGTGTTGGTGAACAAATTGTTGTTTGTAAAGAATTTGAAGTGGTTTTAGATATTTAATATGCAATATTTTGGTATTTACAAATGCGAATTTTAAATCGTAATACATTTGAGGGTAATAAATTTCCCCTCATACAAATTATAAATTTAAATATTGTAACACAGTAAAATTAGATCCGGTATCTATCCTTGGGATGGCACTGGACTCAATAAAAAAAGTGCAATTCTTTTATGTTCCAAGTTGCCATAGCATGGTATCCGCTTATATGGAGCGACTTCGCGAGACTTACGACATATTTACATTAAACCAAGGCACAGCATTTGAGTTTAATAAACTGATTCATATTTTCAAGTATCTATACACTATCCACAACTAAGGACGTACTCACAAAGTTTGCTGATTTGATTTGTATATTCATTTTATTAATTAAAAAAAATATACATTTATGGATAGAAGAGATTAATTAAATATAAGTAAGAATAATATATAACTCAGTTTTAGAAATTTACAGGAAAATGTGCAGGAAAGTTATTCGTAATCTGGTACATTTTCTGATACAATTTCTCTTAAGACGTCTTAACTTGTTAGACAATAGAAACTATAAGATCAAAGTGAAAAAAAAGCCAATAATTTAAATAGCATTCAACAGCTCGTATTTTTTTAATAATTAAAAAAAGAATATTTGGAATTCGGAGTCTAATTATAAAAGTTATAATACCAAACAAATACCCCACCGTGATTTCTTCAATGTTAAGGATTTTGAAAGTGGAAACATAAAACAAGGTTATTAAAAAACGATACAAAAGTTATTACATTTTAAAATTAGTTGATAAAAATTAAAAATCTTAATGGAACTGTTTTGATTCATGAAAATAAGGTTGAAAAACAAGGTTGACTGGAAGAAAATGCTTACGGGGCATTAAGTCCACACACATGGCAGAAGTGAAACTTCAGAAAATAATTAACCAACGGATTTGAATATGCAAATACACAAAAATGATACACGTGTACGATACACCACGTTTACTATGACGCATTTTCTGAAAGCTTTGTAGTACGCAGGCGCAAAGACACCTAGCATACGAAGATTATAGAAAACACTGTATACTTGTATTCTATCTCATTCTCTCGCTAGGTTAAATCCTATTTATGAATATTTGTCTCTTTTTTCGAATTTTCAAATCACAACTATTCTAAAGAAGTTTCACTTCAAAAATAAAATATATTAAGGGTCTAGAGCAAAGATACGCTTATGATATTTAAGTTCTAAATACAATTTAAAATTTTACTGTCCTAGGAAATTATGAAATATGTCTTGTTTCTAACTGCTTGAAACAGATATTCAATAGACAGATGAGCATTTGTTATTCAATTATTTATTCTAATCTGAAATGATTTTTAACAATAAAGGCTTAGTATAACCGACTGGGGTGACCGAACTTTGGTGTTCTGTTTTTGGATACAGTGATTGCAGTGGATCAACCAGAAGGGATAGCTTGACTATACAGCAAATTATCCGAATATTTTAGAATCGTAAAAAGCACATCTGAATTGCACCCGATTATGTTGTTTTATTCTTAGCTACCAGCTATCAAGTTAGTAACCACAACTTCTAATATTTAAATAGATGTACAGACAAGGAAGTACTTATCAGATACTTAACTAATCAGCAACAGGTATACACTTGTAAATACATTGTAATTACAATAATAGCTTATGTAATTATTATTTCATATTTATATCTATAGTCCATTACCAGGCAATCATAGGCTTTTAAACAATACATTTACATATGACCATAAAATACCATACATATTATATACACACATACTACACACAATACAACAAAACAAACAAATTATTCTTTAACAAGTCATTTGAAATTGTCACTAAAGTTTTTGATGAATGCATAATTTGCTAATTCAACTAAGTTATTTATCAGATGAACAAGTTAAACAATAAAAAAAGTTTCTGAAATTAGGTCTTGGTCGTGTCCCGTAAAAAATCTTCAAGCAAAGCTTAAGTTTTGTAGTTTATTTGTCATTTCCGTGCTATGTTAAAACGTTTTCCTTATCAGTTTTTTTTAATATAGTTTTGATTTGTGACTGGCCTGTTGGTCTAGTGGTTAGTGACCCTGACTGCTGAGCCAGAGGTCGTGGGTTCCATTCCCACCCTAGTCTAGGTATTCTTTGTGTCCGTTGTTTGTATGTTTGTAAAGTCCCCCGCGACACGGGAGTAATTCCTAATGCGGGAGTTGTCTTTTTAAAAAAAAAAAATTTTTCTTGTAGAATTGAGATGATTATTATCTACAAAACAAGAATCTTTTTATAGTGTATCATTATTCTTGTTGTCTGAGTATAACATAAGGAGTACGCCTACGTGTTACTAGTAGTTATTGTACTCACTTTTTTTGACACGATATCTCATAATTTATCTCAGAATTGTATTGAAACTAAATAATGTCTTACTTCCTTATTACTTCAATGGAACTGCAGCCAATGTGAAGCTTTGTAGGGTATTATGTGATGCAACAGTGATAAACGATGTTGTTATTTTTAAAAAGACTTAACTGACCTACATTAATGAGTGTGGCTTTATGAATGGGCATTTTTTTTTTAAAGTCTACCACTAACGTAGAATGTGTTTCTAGATAAACGAAATGTTTGTGTTAGTGTGTTGTTTAATCATACTGTAATAAATATCATAAGAAAGCCTCGATTGCATATGGCACTAGCAAGAGGCTCGTCACGGAGGCCAAATAAACAATGAAATAATAAAGAGGAAGGGGACCACAGACCAACACATAAGTATTTTACAGTTTACACTATCGAGTTTACACTATCAAAACAGGTTAGTTGCATTTGCAGAACAGTTTCCATACAATCAATTGGGGTTTTTATTTGAAACTTATTTAAATAAAACTTGCTTCATATCTATTCTTAACGATGAATTCGTTATCATATAGACGTTTTAGTTGTAAACTAGGGGCTACCTACTTGTTGCTTATAAAAAAATCTTTATAAAACTTTTTTCTTGTCTTTGTTTTCATCATCGTTATCGTCTGGGAAATATTTTCTGCCGAATATAACGGTCTTTTCTAACGAATTCTACAAACAGCGAATTACGCCTTACGTAGCGGAATTGTTCAGGAGGGAAACACGTTGCATGTACACTTTGTTGAGGATTATTCTTCGGCTATTACCATTGCAAACAGATCCTGATGATTTAAAAAGTAAAGGACAAGGTACTGTCGGTCGTTTTAAGGTGATAATTGTAGTGCATATTGTGGTATTTTAATGACAGTGATTTCGGAAAGGATTCGCCCATAGTGTTCATCTAAATAACGGTTGTTAAAGCATCGTTACGTTTCCACGGCCTTCAGCTTTCACTATCGCGATATGCGGCTGACGACGCGCGCTGCATTCGCAACGTGAGTTGACTCACGCTCTACAGTTTACTTGATTGCTAGGTTTATTTGAATGGTTAACTGTCTCCACTTTTGGTTTTGTTGTTAGTGACATATAAATTGCCAAGTAATGTATCTGAAACACTTTTAGACTTTGATGTTCTAGTTTTGTTGAGTCAGAACGTATCTATTTCATATGTGTACTCTTATTTAAAAGGGATAGTATTCAGGCCAATGTACAAGAAATTTCTAATTTGACTCAAAGCTGAATTTTCTTTCAGCGATACGGTATTACCAGTGTAGATGTTTAATAAAGAGGTTTGACTTGAGAGTTCAAGTTCAAAACACCTTCTGTAGAAATTTGTACGAAATAATGAGTTACGACGTCATGCCAAATATATTTTGCCAAATCTTTCTTATATTTGCTGAAACAATTAAAAAAAAAACTTGAAAACGGTAATGACTATAGTTTTTCACAGTTTTGTGTCATATTTAATTTCATGAGAACTGTTAAAAAAAAAGTTTAACCATAGGAAATTATCCTGTTCCGTGGAGATTTAGGAGATGTTAGATATAAAAATTGGGATTTAAAACAGAAAAAGAAAGACGTGTGGTAAAGAAAAAAATGGAATTGGGGTTAAAACTCAACAGCTACCTATTGTAATATTAGTATATTCTACTGCCTCAAGTATAAATTAATAAAATTTGTGGCTAGTGAAACAAAATAGTTTTTAAATAAATTAGATATGGACTAAATAAAATAACAAGAAACTTGAGAAGACGATTCGCAAAGGGCAAGGTACGTCTCTAACCAACCTCCTAGGTAACAGGTATCCTAGACTGCTTGTACTTACTTATGACGAAGCTGAAGCTATTGTATTTTTTCAGTAATTAATTATTGTAAGTACATAAAATCATTAAGCGCTTATGAATAAGAAGTACACGACTTCTTGATCAATGCGATGACATTTAAATGTCAATAATTGTTCCGTATGCAACAGATACAAGTTTAAATATGTAGGATTTGATTTATTGGAAGTGAGTTGACTATGTTGTTCAAACCAGTCATCCGCATACATGGTTATCTTTGTCTAGCAGTTACTAAAACCTTCAAACTTGTTTAGCTAGACAGATATGTGGTTTTTGATTATTTTTTTATTACAATAGACGTATCCATTGGTATTTTTATGGTTTACTAACAGTTCCCGCGCGGCTTTGCTCGCGTGTACATATTCATACATTTTGCGCGGAACCCTAATTTTTTTTCGAAAATAAAAGTAGCCTAAGTTAATCATTATAACACTAGCTATCACCCAATGAAAGTCCAATGGAAATCGATCCACCCCTTCCTAGGATTAGCCGGAACAAATGTTATAATATAAATATAAGTTCTTTGCATTCAAATAACCTTACAGTGCTGGCGTGTGTTGACTTTCCCTTTAAGTGACACCCCGATAACCGACTTGATAAGGATTGTGCAAATTCCTTACTTCAATTGAATTTGGTCATTATTTAGCAGTCAAAGGTAAGGTTGAGGGTACAAATAAAATGAATATTCCTAGTGTATGTCTTGACTGCAAATAAAAATGAAACACAATATACCTGATCCAAATTATAAGATTCCATGAGTAATCGATAACTTAGATTGAAAAATGTTATTAACTGTTTTATAGCTAAATTATTATACTACTACAATACTCTAAACGTAAGTTATAAGTTTTTATTGTGTAATCGTTTGCGGTTTTAAGTAAAAAGCGCGGAAACTGATGCAATACAACATTCAATCATTGTGGGAATATTTTATGATTATTTTTATAGAATATTATAATGGCTTACCAAAGTTCTTCCTAATTGTATATTTGATTAAATACTTTTTTATTTATAGACCTGTATGTCAGAGGTTGTTTTACGCAAGTATAATGCGATTCAAGGGCTCGCCGTGCAATTATCGAATTATAGCTCACGTCACTTTGACTTGACCTTATCATCTTACAGGGTTCAAAATTTTGTTAAAATAAATTCTTTGTACACTGACTCATTAGTCATTCTTTCAGTCACTCTTTTAGCATAAATTTGTCCTTATGTTTATTTATAGTAGAGGAGACCTCTGTCAGTAACTGTAACTCCTAATACTCGCTTTCTATTATGAAATTTTCAGTAGCAGCGTTCTGAAACCGGTTTTCGATAGACGGTAGAAGGCATACCGATTAAGTTTAGTGTAATTTATCTCTGTCATTCATTTAAAAACAAAGAATCTGTATTGCGCAGCGGTTTATGTGGTGATCTTGAGCGTTGAGCTTTTAAATCAATTTAGGACAAATAATCGATGATTTACGAATAAATGTTCTGTATGTGTGTGTTAATTTTAAACGTTAATAGGACTATTCCTATAAATAAATAAAATCGAATAAGGGTAACGCATTGAAGTGTTATACATACAAACTCGTATATACTTAAACGATCCTGAAAAAAAATTCGCTATAAATTTTACGTTATTTAATCAAAAGTTGGTAGTAGTAATATTTACGCTTATAATAATTTCTAGTATTGAAAATAAAAATAATATTTATTTATATTTTAGATTATATTAATCATATTAAATTATACATATTCCAAATTAGAAAAATTCATAACTTAGGTATTATTAGATTATAATACTGTGTAAAAAACACTCAGGAACATTATAATTTGTATCTAGTTAAAATATCGTAAAAAATTTATTAATTTACAAGATTAAAACAATAATATTATTACTTCTTAAATAAATAATAATATATAAATATATAAATAAATAAAAATATGCTGTAATGAAATGTGCTATAAAATATGTCCAATTATGCTAATCGTTGTAAATTTACATATTTTTGAAGCAATATAAACGAAATGTTATTTACCTCTTTACATTTTCCAACTTTATTATTTACACATTAAATATTTGTTTAGAGTGAATTAATTTATATCCTTTCAACCACATAATTTGCTGCTGATACGGCAGAGCTCAGACCGGTAAACACAGATTATTGGTCTTTATTGCTGTGTGGTAGCAGTTTGTAAAAGCGGCAATTCTCCTTATCATTGGCGGTTCCATTTCTGCTTCCAGCTAATGCTCTGCTGAGGTAGGAACAGCCTTCGTTGTATTCCGCTATGTTTCTAAACGTCTGATTAGAGAAGGAAACGCTGAAGAAACTGTAAAGAAGAAACAGAAACGGGTGGATGGGTTTGACGACTCTTTCTCTCACTCCCCCGTCTGTCTCTCTCTAATGTTACATGTATGTATAATGTATATGACAAACTGTATGTATCTTAATTTTTTTTTTCGTGTGGGAACCCCCACGGTCATCACCTCACCGGAGCTAACGGTGATGTGGTATGTCGGAATCGAACCGACTAAAACCACACGTTGTTCCGTCACAAGTGGGTCTATTGCAAGGGACCCGGGATACCCTAAGAAGGAAGGGTCCGGGAACCAGATAGATAATAACCTAGGCATAGGGCTGTTACTGTTCAGAAATATGTTATGTATTATTATCCATAGTTGTGTTATTGTAAAGGGTTCCCGATATAATTTAATTCCTAGTATATTCCTATAACTTCTTTTGTTTATTAAGGACTAAAATAATAAAAAAAAATAGTTGATATTTTTTGTTACATTTTACTCTTTAATTCATAATTGCAGTAAAACAATTTAAATCTGTTTAACCTTGACCTACAGGAAGCGGAAGTGCAATCAACGCCGCGGGGCAATGTTGCCAGGTGTCGTGACTGCTGTGGTGCGCTCGCGGCTCAAATGTCAAGATCTTAGCGTCTCGTCACAACAATCAGTTCACGTCTAAGATATTATCATAATGAAGTTATTAATTTTTAAACAGATAATAGATCCTACGCATGATTTCATCTTCGACGTTAGGTACCCATGGCTTTTTACAAAACTTGCGATTGGTTATTATTGCGTTAGCCTTTTCTCGGTATGTTGCTTAATGTCTTATCATCCAAGCTCTGGCGTTGAGCCATGGTAATATTATCTATCCAGTATTGTGACTCAGCGCTGTCTTTGAAATAATTACCTACAGCCGCGCCGTACGTTAACACGCGAAAGGGCAGCCCTTTAACTGTTAACGTACGGCGCGGCTACAGTATTTTAATGTCATTTGCCTACTTAAGTTTCTTTCTATTTACGTGATTGTAAATATTATAATATATTTTTTATTAAAAATAATGAAATTTGTTGCGAATGAAATAGGAAGTGTTCAATAAAAATACATGTTGTGGTTTTTATTAGTAGATTTAATAAAAAAAACACCATTATTTTAAGACTGAAAAATATTTGCGCCTTGACTGAGACGTACGAAAAGCTTTATTGTTAAATTTAAAAACTCTCAAATTTATAGTAATTTTTGTATCGTGCATTTAATGGTTCGTCTAGACATATAGGGCACTTCAGTGCGGACTAAATAAAAAGTTTTGATGATTATAAATAAATAATTTTCAAAATTGCAGATTAATACACTGTATATAGAACACTTTTGTTATTGTATTGACATCTATATAAACAACTGAAAATTTTCACATTTATATATATTTTTCAAATATATTTTTTTAGAATATTGTTTTTAATAAAAGTATAACCATATACAATGTGTCTTAGTCCATTTGAACCTTTCATAAGTTGTAAGCCCTTGGTGGTTAGAGTTTTTCACTATTTTATAATGCAACCACTCAAATTATTTATTATTAAAAAGGAATCATTAAAGAAACCTTACCATAGCAAAAGCCAGTGTTCCTGCATCTTTTTCTTCCTTAAATCTTTTAAAATATTTGTAAACCTCCTTTCTAAAGTGATACAAAAATAGACTGAATCATGCTTATCTTTATCAGTGTTAAAGTCTCAGAACAACGAACTTCTAAATTGATTTCTAGGTCCTGGTTAAGTTCTCTGAACATTATTACAGTTCGTGACTGATCCACACGCATGATGTACTTGGTGACAATAAAAAACACATGGCAACAAGTCCACATCCTTGTAGCACAGACAAACTATTCACTCACCGGAAATGTTAGTGTAGAATAATCAAAACCCTAAAATGTACACGCGAAGAGCTAAATTGCTTTGTACACATAGGGCATATGGTATTAATTGTGCAGCTGATTGTGTATGTTTGTATGGATATTTGTTATACACATCCGCTTAAAGGCTGATTAGCAATAATATTATCATTGGCGTATATCTAGGTAGCAGTTTACCTGAACAACGTATAACGAAAAGCCGGAATGAAAACTACTCCAACACTGAGCGCAATTCCTGATGAATGGAGTTCAGCTTTCAGGCAATCTTTGATCATTGTTCTTCACACATGACAGTGGTGCATTCTGGACGTCACACACAGGTCGGGGGTTAGATTCCCGCTGATATCTATTTGTCTATTTGCAATGATATGGCTACTTTAATTTATAATATATCATAAATCATTTAGTTGCCTAAAACATTGGTAATAAAGATCTCACAGTTTAAAATTTCCACCGTATCCTCCTCAGGTGTGCAAATTCTCAAACATTAAAGTCGTTCATTTTAATTAATTAATAACTGTTGATATTCTGCTTATCCTACTAATATTATAAACGTGAAAGTTTGTGAGGATGTATGGATGTATGGATGTCATCCATACATCCATACATCCTCACAAACTTGTGGATGTATGGATGTTTGTTACTTTTTCACGCCAAAACTACTGAACGGATTGCGATGAAACTTGGTAGAGAGAGTAGATAGCTGGAAACCTGGATTAACATATAGGCTACTTTTTATCTCGATATTCCCACCGACCGGACCGGGACTTACGCGGGTGAAACCGCGGGGCGCTGCTAGTGTCGAATAATTTTAAAAGAAAATAATATGATATCTTCACGATTTACGTATTTTCTGTAAAGAAAATGAGCAAGACTCGTCACACCATTTTGAGGTGCTGCCTGCGATCACGCCATAGATAGATAGATACCTAACGGTATAGAACAGGTAAATTGCTTTTAAAGCATTTTCTATTAAAAGAAGTACAAAACTAAAACCCGACTACTGAAAAACCACGTTCTAAAAGGTATGAAACAAGAAAATATTCTCTTCTGAAATTGTTATGTACAAACTATTCAATATTTATCGTCTATTAAAATAAACAACGTAAATTTAAAATGCTTATAAGATATATGTATAATGAACATACATACATAAATACATACATACCGGTTAAAATACCTTTTAGCTTCGTTGTAGGCGGGTAAAAAAGAGCTTAATTAAATAGTGTAGTAAAAAAAGAAAAGAATGAGTGCGGAACGAATGACATGACAAATATATAAGAGAAACGACGTATGTGAGAAACCCCGAAGGGAGAAAGTTGTGAGTTTATGTATTAATGAAGATTAAAGACACGTGCGGTATATATAAAATGGACTATTTCAATCGAGGGTTTGTTTTTGTTTTGTTTGTGAATTCCAAGTCAAAAAAGGGAATATAAATATGTAAGCCTGGAATTTATTTAATGTTAGATTTATAAATTATCACTGTACTTTAATTAAATAGATAATAACTTCCTTAGGCTACATCACCGGCGGCCAAATTTGACCGAACGTAACAAATCTCATATAATCGTATAAACTCATAGTCATGAGTTCACTTAAAAATACGTAAAAAAGATAATTTGCATGTACCCATTTGCTATACATCATGTTTAATATACTGAATTCATAATATATTTGTACTGTTAAATAAAACAAATAAATACAAACGCGAGAAAACACATAACGTAAACCCTTATGTACTTAATACTATTAGTTATTTTGTATCTAAACATACCTGTATCGCAGAAGCTTCGTGTAATAAATACAAGCAACGTGTATAACACCAATTCGCAACACACTCGACGACCCACGCTTAGTTGCGCGGCCATGTTTACAATACAAAACCTGCAACAAATAATAAATATTATTTTATATCATATCATTTAATAACTCACACAAAATAATAATTTCAAACGCCTACACATACCCCCTAATTATTTTTAAATTCCCTTCAAAATCTGATCAAAAACAGTATGGCATGCATTTTTTTTCAAACTTTAAATAAAACAAAAATTCATGCTATGTGTAAATTATAATATTATCCTCATTAGAAATCTGGCTTAATAAATTGAACACAAATTAATTACTAAGACTTAGCCTGAATGTTCATTTAAATTTACATCTTTGTGCATGAATTTACATATTACGTTCTGTTTACGTACGTAACATAATAATATTAAATAAGTTATTTAATATTATTATGTTTATACTATGTATTTAATTTTTCTGTAACCTATGCTTATGGCAATATAAAAAACCAAGTGAATTTTATTCCACGGAGATTATACTTCAAATTTATCACGTACGCGTCTAAGTATGTAGGAGTTTAAAATGTTTAACAGTAATTTAATATCTCATTTTAAATCTTAAAAACCCTATACGGTCATGGTAAATTGACAAAAATAAAATAAGCAAATCATAGTTATATATATACCTTTTTGTAGAACAAAGTAGATAACAACTCAGTAGCCTCGTGAGAATTTTGTTGCCAGTTCTTTAACAAGCGAGTGTTTGAAAAAAAAAATTGTTAATTAATCCAACATCAGCAATAGGGGCATTTCACGTGAAGCGGGCCACGAAAAAAAAGTGAGGTTCCGAAATTGGTTCATATTTGGGGTTTGTTTGCTTGCTAGGGGTTGTGAACATGTACACATATTATTATTTTTAATTAAGGGTGGGTTCTCAAATTATGGGATTCTAATGGGAATTGACCTGATCGGCGGAAGGGTTTTCTTAGTGGATGTTTTTCGTATTAAAGGTATTTATAATAAAATAATAATTTTAGTGTTTTGTCTAGAAAAAATACAGTACTTTTGGATTTTTAAATCTTATTCTAAATTTGAATTTTTATTCTTGTCTTAAACCGGAAATTAATATTTCAAATAAATATTTTAGTAACTTCGACCATTTTTATTTTTATTTTTATTAGTGCAAAATAAAGCTTAAAGTATACAAATGTTATTATAAAAGTTGCAGAGTGGGATCTAAATGGGTTAAGAAGATAAATCAATTTGAGTAGGTAAAGGTCGCACTGAGTGACGTACCTAGCGCTTGGTGAAGACAACTAATAAGAAAACACTATACATTAAAGCATCGATTATATCCTAATTTATATATATAAATGAATCCCTATTTCTCCTGGTTATAACTTAAAAACGACTTAACCGGTTACATTCATTTTTTTCTTATATACTTTGTAGAAGGTTCTTACGGAATGAAAAATTAAGTAAATTTATCAGAAAATCAGGGTTTCCATGGGATAAATTTGAATTTCCAGGGCGGAGGACATCCATGAGGATCTTCCACCTCGACATCAAAAAAAAAAAAAAATTACATATTCCGCAGTAATATCTAATAATTAATATCTATTAATTAAATTAAATAACAAAGTGCGAGTACACGTATAATCTATTTAGGTATCTAGAACAAGCGAAAATGTAAAAAGGTATCCAAGGCACAAAGAACACGCTAGTAAAAGTAAAGGCACTGATCACTGTTTAAGACGAGTTTAAAGGTCATGAAAAATAAATTGTTATTGGTGTCCGTTAGATATTCTATTACACATACTCGTAATCCTAAAGTAATTTTGGTCGTCAAACATACTTGCAAAAAGAGTTGTTGGCATATACTGTATGCCTAGACAGTTACAATGGGTGCAAAAATCACTTGTAAACAGTAGTATTATTTGACATCCTGGGTTAATCCTACTAATATTATAAACGTGAAAGTTTGTGAGGATGTATGGATGTATGTATGTATGGATGTTTGTTACTCTTTCACGCCAAAACTACTCAACCAACAGCTGGAGACCTGGATTAACATATTTTTATTCCGATATATTATAAGATAAGAGCTTGGCTTAACATAGATCAGAATTAAAATACTTTACACAAAATCGAATTCGAATACTCCTACAAAATTAAATATAAACAGCATTATGATGGGTTTCCTGGTAAATATATTGTTACTAATATTAAAATCTGGGCATTTACAATATATAATAAGGCCGAGTTTGAAGTCCAGCAAATTACCTGCTATTTGCTGAGAGTAGCTGCTAGCTAATTCATCAACTTGATTAGATGGTTTTAATACCTATAACGTGACTATTCACACAGCAAAACTATTAGTCTTCAATTTTAGAACCTTCAGAGTTAACGTTAAATTGTATGGAATTAAAATAGCACCACCTAATGTCAATCTAGTGGCATTCTTACAATTCCATACAAATTGAAGATAATGTTAAGGCATGTGAATACTCAGAAAAATCGCACTAGACACTCGGCTCATTTAAAAATGCCTAGTTATACCCCTTGTTACTTTAATACATGACGAATCTGTACTGAGTTGACTGAGTCAGCCTGTGACCATGGCCGGTGCAACCTGATCGAAACGTCAGGCAATTCAGAGGTATGTAATTCCTATTTCGTGATTGCGTTAATTCCCGTATATATACATAATTATATTCTATCCATGAATAAACAAACCGCCAAAAGAATCTTCGGTAGGTTTTTGCGTCAAGTGTTTGTAACACAGTTACAAGCCTACAAGGAGCTGCAAATTCAGTGTGTTTCATTGTCATATTTATACATAAACATAGATTGTGTGTGAAATACAAACATTAAATGACAAAATAATGTTTCAACACACCAGGGAATATGTTGGTCATGTGAACTCATGTGTTAATCTTTAAGGCATCTATCTAGCTTCTATTTTAAATTACTTATTATTTGATGTTAATAATCTCTACACTATCACAAAATAGAGCTTAGTAAAGTTTTTTATAAAGACATAAATAATTTCAGTTTTATCACATTTTGTCTAATGACATGTAAACTAAATAGAAGGTTTTTTAATTACAAACTAGCTGTGCCCGCGACGTCGCCGCGTCGCACGCTCTTAAGTTTTACTTAACTATGTTGTCGTATGTATGGTAAGAATATATTTACAAATAAGAATACTATTTTAAAGTTTTATATAAATGCATACAGGCACAATAAGGGGCACATAACATTTTTTTTAAAGAAACATTGTGATGAAAGACCAATAAATACCACACTATGACTGGTACTGTCAACAGAAAATACTAAGGATGTTCTTTTAATACATTGCAATTTTATCATCTTGAAACTTATTGCTAAATTTTTATACTAATAGTTGATTTCCGGTGATATTTTATACTAGCAGTCCCCGCAGTTTCACCTATGTTTATGATCACTGCTCCGTTTCTATTGGTCGTAGCGTAATGTTATACAGCCTATAGCCTTTTTCGATAAATGGGCTATCCAACACTAAAATAATTGTTCAAACAAACAAACAAACTCTTCAGCTTTATAAAATTAGTATAGATTTAAATTAAATTGTTATTTGATTTTTTTTCTGTATATTTTTTTCCATCTTGGTGCATGTTCAATGTTTTTATATTTTTGATTCAGAAAATTTTGTGAAAATATACCACTATAAAACCACCCAAAGTATTTTACTGAGTGTACCTAATTCTTATAAACTTGTTTTAATATTCGTTTTAAAAAGTGGTATCCGTTTCGAATCCTACTAATATTATAAACGTGAAAGTTTGTGAGGATGTATGGATGTTTGTTACTCTTTCACGCAAAAATTACTGAACCGATTGCGATGAAACTTGGTATGTAGATAGCTGGAGACCTAGATTAACATATAGGCTACTTTATATCAAGATATTCCCAAGGGATCGGGACTTACGCGGGTGAAACCGCGGGGCGCAGCCAGTACAAAATAAATATGACTACAAAGAAATACCAATGGTATTAGATTGGGGTATTCGCGTGGTATAGATCTGATGTCGACAAATGCATGTTTTTATGCATGATCGTATACAGAATGTAAAGAATGGGAGAAGATAACCCAATAAATGATAAACAATCTTATCGAAATCATGGGAACACGTATTCCGGCTCTCAGGCCATATGCGATATTTCGGTATTTCTGTTAAAAATTAGGATATTTTTTTTCAGTGTATAATAAAATTGTTGACAAGTCATGGTATTGAAAGTCTATACAATGATAGTTGAAGTTATACTGCTCATCGATATAAAACAAAACATTTAAAGTTAATAAATTATGGTCTAAATTACCACTATGTTATACTTACTTTCTGGTACGTTTCAAAATAAACATCCTTTGAAAATATGTATTAAAAAAAGTGGGTCCTTCACTGGTATAATAATAATAACTTATATTAATAATTATGTATTATGGTTAATTATGTATTATATATTATGGTTTTCAGTAGAAATTCTATGTAAACGATGTTAGAAGTGTGTTAGATGTGTCGGATAGGCCGGGAGCCAACACCTGTATGCCACCACTGCGAGGACTGCCGCGAGGATACCGCACTCCACACTCTAGTGAAGTGCCCTGCGTGGACGTAACAGCGTGCTGACCTCGTGGGATTCTGCCGTCTCATTTTGCTAGGAGGTAATGTAAAGGGAACAGGAGAGAACTAGTCTCCCGTCCCGCAGAAGAGGCACCCTGAGAGAGCAAGTCAATCTCCGGCCTCCATGAGCGCTTGCTTAGGGGCGACTGACAGTGTTATTCGGCGCCCCTAGAGAAGCAGCGCTCGTGCCTCTCTCACTGACAGGGGGTAAAATCTGCTTCACAAAACAGCGGGGTCACCTTTTGTTTAACAGGCGGCTAAGGCTGCCACGATTCAGAAAGATTTCATTTCTAGGATACACCTGTGGCCCTGACAATAAGGACTGTGACAGAACACCGTGTTGTTTTAGTCGATTCGAGTCCGACATACCACCTTACCGCTTAACACGCCCCCGTGGTGACACAAGTTATAAAAAAGGACCTGTTGGGGGAGTACATAAAAAGATGAATGGGGTTGCTAACGCAAGACAGAGTAACGTACAATTGGCTATTTATGAAGTTTTGATAGCGTGTAGCGCAAGATGACCGGGAACTGGACACGTTTAACTTATAACTAAGGGGAAAATTATTTGGGAAGAGGGGATTTTAAAAAGATTCAAAAGGGGACTAAAGTTTGAGACTGCTTCTGAACCTTTTTTAATATTATCTCATTCTCGTTACTTCTATGTAGTATTCATTTTAAGGAAGTTTTAAAAAGCTTATGTCAAGGACATCAAATACAAATATTTTGAATAACAACGATAATGTCTTAATATGGAATGTGTTCGGAATTCAGACATCTTATAATACAATTTATTGAAATTCAAATGCATATTATCATATTCAAAACAACTAAATTTAGATAAACATAGAATAGGAGTAGTTCTTAATACAGGTAGTTTATGTCGAAAAGTTTTGCCAATATCCAAGTATATATTTATGATAATAATAATAACTTGAGACACTTTACACCCACTGGTCGAAAACTAGGCAGAGCCTGTACTATATAACCAGACTGCTGTTAAACATATATATTACTCAATACACACATATCACTACATATCAAAAACAAAGTCCCCCGCCGCGTCTGTCTGTCTGTCTGTTCGCGATAAACTAAAAAACTACTGAACGGATTTTCGGCTACTGCTATACGGTTATGGCTTTCAGTAATAGACAGGGTGATTCATGAGGAAGGTTTAGGTGTATTAATTGTATCCGGACGAAGCCTAGACACAGAACAAATGATCGTGCTCATCACACCATTATTTGTCCTGGGTGGGAATCCAACCCACAACCTCTGGCGTAGCAGTCAGGATCACTAACCACTAGACCAACAGGCCAGTCGTTATATATATAAAGATCACAATTACACAATTACACTATTACAATTACACAATTAAACAAAAAATACGCTTACTTTTTATCGAAAAAGTTTACTATTAAAACATTCCAGGGAACTAAAAAACAGAATTTTATTACTGCAAATCCCAGCGTATTCAATAGCTTGATCAAAGAAGTCTTAATAGTCTATTATGATTTCAATGGATTTATTTGCTGTCTGTTATGTGGTTCCCTCATTAGCTTTTATAATGACAAGCTATCGCAAGGACGTCATCTCGTGCTCAGAAAGATGTAACATCGAGATGTTTGGCCTACATTATTGCACTGTCTTGAGCAATACGAGATCTGTAGTAATGTGAATATCGTAATAGCATCTTCATTCTCATCGAATATACATATTTTGTTTGTAATGTAAACAGTGCGAGTTTTTTTCTTTTCGAAAGCCATGTGATCTACGCTGTTGATATGAAATCAATTACAAAAGGTTTTTTTTTTAAGTATAGTTACGACTAATCGATATTG
Organism: Callimorpha dominula; assembly: GCA_949752705.1. Lineage (NCBI taxonomy): Eukaryota > Metazoa > Arthropoda > Insecta > Lepidoptera > Erebidae > Callimorpha > Callimorpha dominula. Next base: position 10,059,553 of record OX457000.1, read on the forward strand.
CGAGTTCTATGCTTATTTAGTTTTTTTTATTGGTACTAGTTAATTTGCAAAACGTTTTGCTTGTAGAACATTGTTGTTGTTGAAGTCTCAGGAACTAACAGGCCGATTTCGTTTTTCTAAATTACGAAGCTCGGGTCTTTAAAAAGAGGTCGTAAAAATAATATCACGTTGAACAATAATTATAATCCATAACCCGGTTGAAACCGCGGATCACAACTTGTTTATATTAAAATGATATGGCGTTAATATTATATTCCACCATCCCCGGAACACCCTACCAAAGTTTCATCACAATCAGATCAATGGTTTCGTAACACATAGAGGATAAACAAACATTGAGAACAAACATTGAGAACAAACGTAGACAATCAATGTAGATTTATATATATATGTATATATATATATATATATATATATATATATATATATATATATATATATATATATATATATATATATATATATATATATTTATTTATTAAGTAACATTCTGTTGGTGGTATGGTTCTTAAATCACTATATCAATTTCTTTTGTGTGATTATCTAGATGCATCTAGAAAACTTTTGTGTTGAAAAATACATGACTTCTGGCGGTTGTTACATTTGGATTTTTTTATATACTTAAAAAAGTCACATAAAATCATAAACTTAATATACTTAAGTTTATAGATAAAATAGATTACAGACTAGAAATCTTACGTCACTGATAAAATGGCTATTTTATTAATACACCTGAAATATGAGAAAAGTACTACCATTCAAGCATTTAAAAATTTTTCGTCTCACTTGTTTTCTTAAAAGAAGAAAAAGAAAAAAATGCAAATGCTTAAATAAGGGACACCACAACATTTGAAAATCATGATTTACAAATGTGGTGACATGTGATTTAACAGAGGACATACTCGGTCTGAATTTTAAACAGTGTAAATTAGCATTTCGACAAAGATGAATCTAGATGTCCCTGACGAAGTTCAACAATCTCAAATTTATTAAACTTGACCACGAAAGTAAACTTTAGATATTTGGTACACTATATTGGTAATAAGAAGTCATCAATAACTATGTTATTGAGTTTGATATCACCTGAACTTGAACTGAACTGTTATAGGAGAAATACAAGCCGAACTGCGTCTGATTTACTTTTTCAAAATAATTTTATTCGTGGTTTACACATTACGCATATAAAATAAAATTAAAATGTATGTATATATCTTGGTTTATTTCCCCGCTTTTTAGGATTCCGTTAAACAAAAGGAAAAAAAGAGCCCTTACAGGATCACCACTTTGTTGTCCATCTGTCTGTCTGTAAGCTTCTAGGTAAAATTAACATCAAATACTTATGTCTGCGGTCCCTTGAAGCTATAAAAAATCAATCTCCTAAGTCAACTCAATCAAAAGATACGGCCATTTAAGCCTAGGATGTAACCAAATTTAAACATTTTGCAGATATCTAAATCAAAACCCCATTGACAATCATGCAATTGGTAAGTTACAAGGTCTAACAGCACAAGTAAAGGAAAACTCCGAAAGTTAATCGATGTGTGTATGGAGAGTAATTTCAGAACTGCAATGTTAAGTTTGTTCTTCAGAATAAAAGGGGCAAAATTTTTGTCCATTTCCGAGATGGACGTAGATACTAGCTATTTACAACTTTGTTTGCTTACGGAACCCTCGGTGGACGAATCAGACTCGCACTTGTCCGGGTTCTTTTCGGTTCTAATCAGACTTTCCACTTGTAACGGACTTTACCAAATACACTCATAACTCTCTCTCTAACGACTATAACAACTGTTCCATAAGCAGTTTGAGGGTATCTGTCACACTTGGTAAACTCTTTAGTAATGGATTGTTTATTGCAATTCGTTTAACTTTATCCTTAGTTGTAACCATCATGGAGGTTGACAAGTCGACGCGTGGGTGAGTAGTGGATTTCAATCCTCATTAATAAATTTTAAAGCATATATTTCTTATGGATGATTCTTTTCAATAGATATAATTACTACTTTGGTAAGATGGTGATACATTAGGAAGCATCATTACCTGGGACTATATATTCCACTCAGCAATACAAATGATTACGGTTTATTTCCTAATTAGAAAACGTACTTTTAGCTTTATAAAGATGTAGCATTTTATTGTCCATCTGGACAAATCTTACCGCACGCGTGTCTTAATTTAAATAAGGATAAAGGTGCCTTATATATAGGTGTAAATATCGTATATTGGTCCATGTATTTTTTGGTGATCTGCTTTCGGATTATGTTTACGTACGATTGTGAGCTCCTGGCTGGGTTTGATTCCCGAGTCAGAAAAAATTTAATTAAAATTGGTTTCTGTATGTTAAATGTCAGTAGATTGAATCGGCATTTAGTCCGGAAACGTAAACGTCATAGGGGCAAGATTATCGACCTTTATCAATAGTATCGCCCCCTATGTTTGCATGCTGAACTTATGGTAGACTGAAAATAGTCCAAAAAGAAAACTTTCTTAAAAACACTATCATTTTCATGTACCTACTTTCTATGAAATTAAATAAATATTCTATTCTATGGCATGGGACAAATAAATTATTGACGAAATATTTTCAATAAAGCGGCAGCCTTCCTCTTGAGAAATGTATATTATAAAAAATCTATTTAATAGTTTATAAAATTATAAAAGTTTAAATGGCAGAGGGACAAAGGTGACTTGTCAAAATATTTGACATTAAGTAATATGAATTTTAGTAGAACAATACGATGCTTAACAATTAAATCTTGTAACACGCTTTTTGCTTCTCATGATAGACTGATAAGTGTTTGAATTATTGAATAAAATAATGGTTGGTCATATATAATTGCGCTTGGGTAAGCGGCGCGTGAATTTGACCCATTTGCAGACAAGGTCGACTTGCTAAACTGCTGCCAGCATTATACGCGTATAGTGCAATACTATCTTCTGCCGTATCATATATCTAATGTATTTATCATCTTTAACAACAGTATTAAACTACATATGATAACCAATTCAAATCAAAATCATTTATTTCAATTACACCAATTATAGGTATTTCTGTCAGGAGTATAGTCAATGTAAGTATAAAGAAGAACAGAGAAAATTATTTAAAAGCACTCTTTTTTATCATGTTTTTATTCCATATTTCTGGTCACGCCACTTATCTATAGTTAAATCCTTCATAAGACGAGTCCTTGAAATGACTACTACACTACAAGACATGACCTGCCCAACAGTACGAAGGTGAACTTGGACAATGCGTGTCCAATTCCACCACGTTGAAGAGAGACGAACGATCAGACACACATCTTAACAAAAGAGGTTGACGAAAAACTTTAACGAATTGAAAGATCTTACAATGAAATAAAACAAGTTAATTGTACAGTAAAGTGTGACATAATTGTCTTGATGCATTTATTGTTTATGCGATGACTGACCTCCATCGCATGCCGCATATTGTAATAGGTCATTGGCAGGATGTCAACGGAGATCCTGTACAGAATGAATCACGCGGATTTAACTTTGCCATGCACATTCACGATTAGATACACGATGGCTGGTATTGACGAAGGTTTTACACTCATGGGAAAACCTACACGGATATTCATACTTCAATAATCTCACGCAACGTTTGATCGATGGTTGCGTTTGTACTAATATCTAAACGTGTTCAATTTCGTCTTCAAAACACGTCGTAGACACACTATATTCGATTAGTTTTAAAATACATGTTAAAATAATAACTTAATTCATTAATGTTTGTTCTTCGAACAAGAACATTTTAAAGAAGTAATACATAGTATACTTAAATATTTGGAGGTATGTCTGATTAACAAAAGTAAGGTCACATTGAAAATCTTTTATCAGTTATCTTAAGGTAGTGTGTATTAATATTTACTGGTGTATGATAGTTTGACAAGTTGTTTTTCTTTTAATAGCTTAGCATTTCAGTTACACAAGAATTTAGGTGCCTATATAATAATAGTAAAGTTACTCTTCTTTGTAAATTGGTTAATATTTTTAAATAATATGCTTGTTTTACTTTGTTTTTGTAATTTTTACATATAGCGTAACATACATCTTTACCGATGAGATAGGCAGTACATGTAAAGTTCGAAATCATATTGACATATTCGTGTATGTATATAAGAAAGAAATCCAGACTCGAGTGAGTTTTTCTTAGCCGATAACTGAATACTTCAACACCACGTAGCATTTGTTATTATTGTTCGCTAAAATCCTTGTTTATTGGATATTATTGTATCTTGTTGTACATGTTTTGCAAAGGGACTGATCAGTAAGGTTGCTAAACTATTGTCATCGCTAAGTTATTCATGATTTGTCACGTATCTTTGTTATTTTTGCAAGAATGACGTAAATTACAAAGTGCAATTAAGACAATTTGATTGCCGAACCTCGGAGAGTTACATCATAATGTTCTTAAAGGCATTTCACTATTTGTACACAGTTGAATCATAGCACAAAAAAACTGTTTCTAATAATAAAAAATGAAAGAATTCATTCCAGAAATATTCAAATTCAATTCAACAAATGTTCAAATCAAATTCAAGAAATGTTGTGCGCTTGTTTCTGTGTTGTATGTAGGTAGGTAGGTATTTCAACTACGTAAAAAGACTGCAACCCATTCGTCTGGTACTGTCAAATCTTTGAATATTTAAAGTATGACTGGGGAGCAAAATTTCAAAGTATTATGAAATTATATTGGCCTTTAGAAACATGATTTGTATAAGCGTTATCTTAATCCGATAAAACAGCTGATCTATGAATGCCGGCCACAACTAGACCGGTCCATACTTAACTGTTATTCTAATGTAACTGTTCAACCGATTACTGTAGATGTATGAGGTAGGTTTAAATCTTTTCAATTAAAATACAAATTGTTTGTTTCAATTTCTAACAATAACATTGTCAACTTCACAGTATACCGAATATGTGTATGCCACAGTGATCGGTGAAGTGGATTCGATGTCCAGTAGCCATTGGTCGCGTCCTTGCATTCACCACTAACGTTGCACCCACCTTATCACCTAATGTCATCTTACACAGAATAGACTATGGTTTGTAGAATGGTAACTAAACTCACCTCTAATTAGTAGAACACATCACTAGATAAATTACGGAAACTGAACTCTTTGTTTCTGTCACGAAACCGCATGCACTGTCTTTGTCAACGTGATTAAATACAAATAGTTCGTACGAGAACTGTTTACGGAGCGAAAGCGTATGTTCGGACGCGGAAGTAGGTAGGTGGTAGATTTTCGCGCCAGCGTTGAAGGCGGTCGACTCGCGCGCGGCTGAATGTGCGACTCGCGGCGACGTTCGTTTCACCGGCAGAGGTGTCGCGAGGGGAAAGTCTCGGCCGTGGTGCGCCTGCGCCGGTTGGCGGCCACCGTGGGGGGGAAATGACGTCGTCACTAAACCAACAGCCTGTGAACATCACCAGCTATTGCTTCACCGGTCAACGCAAGATGTCCTCCGTTGTGTTAGGATGAGCAGCTAATGAGATAATACAAGTTAGCACATCGAGTTACGTTGAAACTACAACACCCACAGCCTAAACTTCTAAAATTTATTTTCTTAATAATATGATTTCATTCATGAATTTAACTCGCATTTAATGAAAATACACTGCTTAAGCTACTTTCTCTTTTTCGTAAAAAAATATGATGACGATACAATTATTGTGTACCGCACGACACTGGGGTTATACCGTCCTAAGTTGTATTGTGATTAAGCACGTTGAAATCATAAATTTGATCAAACTAGAACGTGGCAAAGAAGGATCTCCTTCGGTGAGGTGATAATTTGATGAAAAAAGAAAGAATCACTAACAATAGGTACCATAAAAGCTAAGATACTGTTATAGGTATATACATAACAACTATTACCCGTTCTATTTGACTGACTGACTTCATCACCATCATCATCATCCGAATTAGCAGCTATAATACTTATACTTTCTTATATCGTGATTTTTTTCGTGTGAACTCTGTAACAGTTGTAAATGAATACGCATGAGACTTCATTGGTCGACTAGTCATTTCGTATACGAGTAATTTAACCAATTAACCGTTGTTCCCACGACTCACCCATCCCAAGAGACACAAACATACGCTAAACATATTGAATGAGTTGACTAATGAATGAACTGAATGGGGGATATAAAAAATAAAAACTGTTGCAAGATTTTCTAGCGTTATAAAGCCTAGAATTAATTTTATGAATAAATAAACCTGTTGGCTAATGACAAAACGTTATCGATGCTCGTAAGTATATTAAGTAAGCACCAAAATTGTTAATTACGGGTTTTCTTTCCCTCCTATGAAACAGAAATACAATAATATACTGTTCGGCTATCAGTTCCTTTATTTTGGTCTAGAATTTTCTTTAGAACTTCTTTTTAATTCTTCTTCTTTTCTTCTATGTTAAAAATTACTTTGATAGTAGTTGTTATGTTTACTTTGTGTTCCTCTTTATTTTATGATATGCTTGTATTAACTGTGGCGACTTCCACATACAGCAACAAGAAACATCTACAACCTACTAATCCTGCATCGCGCTATGAGAGTTCTCGCGCCGATTAGTATATATACAACTTCTCAACATCAACTGTTGGGCCGCGGTCCGCCAGGCATGATCACCTCGCCTGGTCGGAGGATCCTCCCTTTGTGTTGGAGGAACATGACACTCGTTCCTCCACAAACTAATGCTGAAGACAAGCTTCTTCTGTACCTATTTTTAGAATAATTAGTTTCTGACTCCCATTACGTATTTCTCAATCGCACGTCAGATAAGGCAATTTTTATAATAATTAATAGATGATTTAAGGCACACCATACCCATATCTGTAATTCTTAACCCAACCAGTGAGACATCGATCTAAACACGTGTACCAATGAAAACATGGCTTACTTTAATGTTACAAATTAAATAAAAAAAATACTTCAGACAATCATCGCCGCCATTAAAAATATTTATTGCGCTGTTTAGCTTAAAGCAACAGAGACAAAGCTTGGGGAACGAGCCGCGTTTTACATTCTTGATGACAAGTCACCCATTCGCCACACCAGGGAAGGACTTCAACGGACAGACATACACAGTAATATTACCATTAACAAATTATAGACTTACCTATGAAATATCTATACATAAAATAACATGTTGTTCCTTTGAATAATAACTTTTTATAAGTGTATTCGTAACATTTTGTTCAGAGAAAACCAATTTATGCAAAATAAATCTTAAAATACTTAATAAATCTTAATACCTTTGCCAATCCATATATGAGTGATTGTTAACAAGAAAACTACTAAGTGTATTTTAATAACATTTCGCATAGTTTAGGCATGGAATAGACACGCTTTGGGCTTACATAAGACGCATATGGGTATAAAGTAGATCGGACTTACATACATCTCTTAAAGATCTATAAATTGCAGCTATATTCCTCATAATAATATAAGATGAAGATTTATATTTTTCATGTATAGTATCTTTGGAGGGGCCTTTCTCGTACACAAAATCCGTCCCTGTGAGATCAGCAGCCATCTGTTTATACAATTATCGGTTAAGAGCGGAGCAGTGGCGCGCGCTGTTCTTCCTAAATGAATCCTTCATGAACGATATCCATCGGAATACTTATTAGTGGGCTCATGCGACTGACGATTAGTACGCATCCTGTATCCGACCAGGCATCAATACTATCACCGAAATATTCAAAAGAAAATACTAAATATTTTGTATGGTTTTGTGAGTAGTAACCTACGTTTAGATATGGACAGTTTTTTAAATTATCAGTGCACAGAAGAATCTTGGGAACAACATATGTTCTCAGTAACTTCTTGTCGGCATATTGAAGCTCAACCAGCAGTGAAACAGCGGTGTCAGGCCAATGCACGTGAGAGGGACCGAACACAAAAGTTAGTACCGAATTTGTATGTCATCATTCATCAAACAAGGTTGTCAATGTCAAGTGCTAGGCTGCAGTCTACGGTCAGTGCCGTAGTTTTATTAGAGGTAGCCAAGTTGGACGTATGGCGTATACGCGTATAATACGATGGCTTAATTATCAAACCTAGTAACCCCAAAATTTTCGATTTTTTATTTTGATGTCATCTAGTGTCAAATTCCGTAACGAATACGATGAAATCATTCGTATTTCCTACTTGTTTTAAGTTTTTTTGCTATTTACAAAAAAATTAAATTACGTACTTGGTAATGGACTTACCATTACAGATGTTTGAGAAGTATACGTACGTTTATTTAATTATGTTCAATCAGATAATAAATCATAATTATAACAAACATAAGTACAATTAATATTTTGATTGGTATACAATAATTGGTGTAAAACAAAGAGATAAATAAATGTAAATAAAGCTCTTTGTCTATGTTTTATGGTTATTTAACTAATAAACTATTTTTTCTTTATCCTGTAAAATTTGACCAAATGAAATACGATACGAATATTATATAATTAATCCATCGCGTAGTTTCCTAACTTCTATATGTACATTATTATGTATGTTCTATGTTTTGTATACTTTTTCATTTTTCTTTCCCTCATAGCATATTTAGTTTTTATTCATTTATGAAAAACTAATATTATACTGCTAGATTGGTAAACATTGATAGTTTAGCCGATTTTTTTTGTATTTTTTAAATAGGCGGTTTATTGAAACCTTTACCACGAGCCATTCTTCAGCACGTATGGGCCGGCTTGACCGGAGTGATACCACGGCCTCACAGAAAACCGGCAGTGAAGCAATGCTTCTTTGCTTTTCGCCGAGTGAGGTTACCGGAGGCCGTAACCCTTCCCTTTCCTCCCTTCCCCTATTCCCACCTTAAAGGCTGGCAATGCACTTGTGACTCTTGATGTGCAAGTGCCCATGGGCGGCGGAAGGCATTTACCATCAGGTAACCCGTCTGTTCGTTTGTCCCCTATAACGTAAAAAAAAAACTAAGTAAACTCATAAAATGGCCGTATAATGTTAAAAGTACTCTTTGATATTTGTTGTAGACATGTTATAATTTTTGCAATGAGTAGGTAATGTTTTATGCTTAACCTTCCTCATGTTTTTTGTTATATAACGGGTATTGCAAATCTTGCTTTTAATTTCCGCATTACGGGACTTTATTTCCTGTATGTCTAAATATTTTATAATCAAGAGGATATCATAGAACAATAGTATCAATTTGTATCTTGATAATTTTGCATTTGTATCCTATTTACAAGCTTTTTATAATTTCCAATTTTAGTAAGTAATATTTTTTTTTAACACGATTAGCTAGCTAATTAACCATGTAAACAAACCTTAGAAACCGAATATTGCCAAATTCTAATATATATATATAATTATATATATATATCTTTAATTCTTGTGCCAATTTCTATTATATTATGTACGTTCGAAAAAATGTATTTTCTTTTAATTTAAATTGTTTAATACAGTACAGTATTTTACACTATACATATTAGATTAAATTAAACCCGAAAATGCGTGCGTAAATGTGATGCGTGCGTGCGTGATGGTCTAGTGGTTACTGATCCTGACTGTCTGGGTATATTAGCTATAATATGTATGTACTCGTATTTACTAATATATAAGCATGTTTATAAGAATCTGGTACTATGGTAGTACAGGCTCTGTCTAGTTTAGGATCAAACGTGTGTGAGGGGTCTCAAGTTATTATTATGATTTCCAAAAAAATTATTGTTCCATCGCTTGACCTTTTTATGCGTATCTACCTCATTGGAAATAATATATTCAGAATAATTCGGAATATTAAACGGTAGTTTTAATATCTAAAAGGCCTAATTATAGGGCTAATATGGGTTAATTATAGGCTAATTACATAATCACAACGGTCCCAGCTCCACCAGGTACTCATGGCTGAATGGAAGGAACGACTTAAGCGACACAGCGCGGGGCACGCCACAATTGTGGCGGTAAGACCCATCATGGAGAATTGGCTGGAGAGGCGACATGACGCTCTCTCCTACCGGATGACACAGGTGCTCACCGGACACAGCTGCTTTGGTAAGTACCTGTGTCGGATAGGCCGGGAGCCAACGTCTGTGTGCCACCATTGCATGGGCTGTCGCGAGGACACCGCATTCCACACTCTGGTGGAGTACCCTGCGTGGGCGCGGCAACGTGCTGACCTCGCGATGGCCTTGGGTGTGGGTAGCCTCTCACTGAAAACCATGGTGATGGTTATGATTATGCGAAGAAGTGATGAGTGCCAAGGAGGCGGCGGAAAGGGAACGGGAGAGATCTAGTACTCTCCCGTCCCGAAGAAGACGCACCAGGCGCCAGAGAGAGCGAGACGATCTCCGGCCTCCATCCGGCCTCCAGCGCTTGCCTGAGGGTGATGGGATGGGTTACCCGTCGCCCTAGCAGAAGCAGGCCCGAGACGGCGGCGGAGGGGGCAAAGCCGCCGCACGAAATTGTGAGGTCGCCTGTTGTCGAGCAGGCGGCCAAGTCTGCCGGGGCTCACAGGGACTTCCTTTCTAGGGTACACCTGAGTCCCCGGCAATAGGACCCCGAGACGGAACACCGTGTGGTTTTAGTCGGTTCGAGTCCGACACCTTTACCGTTAGCCCCGGTGAGGTGATGACCCGTGGGGGTTTCCACAAGTAAAAAGAAGAAAAAGTTATATAATATCGGCCTGTTAGGTTCTGTAATTAGTCACATTTGAGCTAGCAAATTAGCTTAATCCGTGGCTTCGACCGCATAGATGGTGGCAGAGGGGCTTTTGTAACTTTATTGATGTAATTTTTTTAATGGTTATGGTTTGAAACGTAATCTACAGAAATCATATCCTAAGTTAGATCTTTACCTAAATTCATTCCTGTTGATCTATGATTTAGTCATGAAGTAACTGACAGACAGAAAAATATTTGTACCTACAGCATCACTTATCACTCTAAACCGTGGTTACACTACTAGCGTATATTTTATTTTGGATTAATTCAGATTACTGTATTAAGTACTATCAACCTGTGTGTGACACAACTGATGCACCGAGCCGTTTAGGCACCGGTAACTTAAGTCCACCACCTATAAGTCTTGATATGTATTTGTTTAAAAACTTAATGCTATAAATAAAACACTTTTCTAGTGTTACCTTTGTTGTTACCAACATATATAAACTATTTGATGGCCATCAGTAGTATAAGTATAAGTATAGTTTGCTATCCAACCCTACACTATAATTTTACCAATAGAATTGTTATCAAAATACTGTTTGTATTTCCAAGCAGCGTGAACACGGCCTTTAACACGCTGCGTCTGCTCATCCCCACGGAGCCACCCGACAGGAAGCTTAGCAAGATCGAGATCCTTCGACTCGCTGGCAGCTACATCACACACCTCGACAATCAACTTTACACAGGTACCTTAAAACGCATTTTATAATACCAATCACAGATCCGGATTTCAAGAACTTCGAATTTTTAAGTACGTCCACATAAAAAATAGTTGGAGGCAGGGTAATTGTAATCTGATGCAACAAGAGCAAATTGTTTAATCACAAACATCAGACTTAATGACCTTAGCAATGTAATATTCAATTCGATCGATAATTCTATCGTAAATATTTGTTTCTCATTATCGTCATTTACTTGATATCTATCCATTATCATTAAAAAAGAAGATATCTATATACACCAGCTTACTTTAAATTAGGTAAAAGTGTCGCGATTTACTTTAGCAAATGGAAATAATCTAAGTATTTTATATTACTGCGACGCGACCATATTGCAATTTCTCATTGCCACATATTCAAAAATTTTAAGGGCTGTAACTCCTTTATTTATAAAGAAGACTCACTACTTAAGAAAATTCTGTTAGATAGATCAAAAGTGAAAGTATGCAGTTGCAGCAAACTTGTGACATTATTGAGTGGAGGTAAGATTTATTAGCGTCAGAAGCAATTGTGCTAGTTTTGTTGTCGCAATTTAGAAAGACTTATTCAAAATATGAATTGCATATATACTTTTCGTTTCTCTCATTTCATGATGTATAAATTAATGGGAATCACGTAACAGGTACCTATTACATGCCTTTGAGTTGAGCTCGGCTCCGACTCAACCATTTAACGAACTAAACTTTGATTTGGTTTGATTAGGTTTCAGGCGTTTAAATATGCCTGAAACCATATCAAAAATAAAGCGACCATTTCTAATAAACTTTAAATAATATATTGTGTGTTCCAGGGGAAATGGAAAAACCATGCCTTCAGAAGACCGAAGTAGGCGACAGTGATAAATCATTATGCACTTTTTGCTGTTCCGTTGTTAAAAAAGATGTAAGTTATTTAATGAACATAAACACACGATTTTGTCGGCGTGTTTAGCTAGATGTTGATTTCTCAAGAATTATAATAATAATTCTTTATTGACATAATAAATGTGTACATACATAGTTAAGAATTCCCTGTAACCTGTGCTAGTATAAGGGTGTTACAGGGGCAGTGTCCTCCCCATATAGTCCACGAGCCAGGTACAAATTTCGTCAGTCATTTCCTCTCGGGCGATACTTCGTAAAATGCTTTAGAAAGTTGTTTCATGAAGCCTCGTGAACGTCAGCTGCGGTTCCGTCGGGGGGGTTGAGGTGCAGCAGCCTCCAGCGCACGTAGAAAAAAAATATTTTTTAGTCATTTGCTCCCGATTGAGAATTGTATCAAATTATAGCTAACCCAATATCTTAAATAAAAAGAAATGTCAGCTGACTATAGAGTGGTGGATTATACGTCAGCTGGTCACATGAATGTGAAAGCAATATGTACTTGTAGTGTGTGATTTCTTCTCAATTGAAAATTTATAAGATGGCAGTTTATATGCTATTGCGAATAAATACTTTTTTTAATTTATTTATTCACAATAGCATATAAACTGTCATCTGATAAATTTTCAATAGAGAGGAAATCACTGACCGTATAAGTATATGTTTATTATTATATGACTAAAAATAAACGCGGGAGACAGCTGCTCCTCAACCTCCCGACGGAACCGCAGCTGACTGTTGCTGGCTCGCGGACCAATAGCAGACCAATAGCAGTTTAATTAATTAGCTAATTGCGATGCGTTATTCTTATTAATGTTAATATTTGTAAATTTAAAATGAAATAAAATTAGATAGGTAGGTACATAGAGGAAAATTAGAAAAAACATTAATAAAGAAACATTTTTTTTTTGCATGCATGAGAGTAAATTTATATAGGTACGTGATTGTGTGTGTGTTTTTGTTGACTTGAGATAAATGAATAAAAAGAAAGGCCGTTGATTCTCTAGTATATTATTATATTATTCTGGGAACGATCTAATGAGTTTGTAATACGAAAGCTGAATGGTAAAAAGTTGTCGGTAGGGCGGCGCGCTTGTTCTTTCGCACCCTGCGCCTTGACCCTCGCAGTCCCCGCAGAGGCCGTGCGCTAACAGTATTCTTGTGAGTGAGTGTATGTGTGTGCGTGTGTGTTGTTGTTTACATGTGTGTCTACGTGTGTAGAATGTTTATTTCGTACCTATTCTACACGTTTTAGTAGAGCTTCTTGGGCTACCAAAAGCAAAAATAATAATACAAATCCAATTTATAGTTCTAGATTAATAAACCTGGCAAAAACCAGTTTGAGATACAGGATGCGATGCAACCCTGACCTGTTTGAGCCATCAACTTGTACTCCCCAATTCATCGGTATAAGCAATATTCTTTTCCATTTCCATTGCTTTTCCAACTTACCTCCCTTCCCTTTCAACATACTCAGATACTCCCAATTTTCTTATCTTTAATTCCCAAACTGCCCGGTTGATAAGATAAAGAGTTTGAAGTAAATTGAAAGCTTTAATTTGCAGTGACCATATTTTCAGATTATTATTAATGTGAAATTAGGTCGATATCGGATAATGACAAAATTAACACAGTGGTTCTGTCTTTAAAGTCTTACCTGGTTAGTAGTAAAGTTAATTTGTAAAACGCCTACTTAAGTGTTGTTGCAATAGCTATAGTTTCCCTATCGATAGTTTACCTTAAAAAATAGGGCTGTCTTAAGTTGGTAGGGAGAAGTCGTTTTTTTACTTTTTTTTTTTTTGCTCTTTCAACTGTTCGTTAACTGTTCGTAACTGTTCGATCAAAAATTTTATTTGTTCGATCTTAGTTTTTTTTATATGAAATAAAAAATTACGTTTAAGTTGGCGGGGAGAAGTCGTTTTATTACATTTTTTTTTTTTGCTATTTCAATTGTTCGTTAACTCTGTTCGTCATTATTCGATCAAAACTTTAATTTGTTCGATCTTTGTTTTGGGTTTAAAAATAATATAAAAAAATTGGTTTCTTAAGTTGGCGGGGAGAAGTCGGTTTTTTAAATATTTTTTTTTGCCATTTCAACTGTTCGTTAACTGTTCGTGGCAATGGTATTGGTTCATGGTATTTGATCGAACAACGACGAACAGTTAACGAACAGTTGAAATGGCAAAAAAATATGTAAGAAAACGACTTCTCCCCGCCAACTTAAGAGTAATTTTTTATTTTATTAAAAAAAAAAACTCAGATGAACAAATAAAAATTTTGATCGAACAATGACAAACAGTTAACGAACAGTTGAAATAGCAAAAAAAGGGTTAAAAACGGCTTCTCCCCGCAAACTTAAGAAAGCAAATTTTTTACTTTATTTATAAAAAAAAAAACTAAGATCGAACAATAAAAATTTTTTATCGAACAATGACGAACAGTTAACGCACAATTGAAATAGCAAAAAAAAATGTAAAAAAAACGACTTCTCCCCGCCAACTTAAGACAGCCAAAAAAAAGTAAATTTATCGATAGTGCTATCAAAAATATCGACATTTTCAACAGTATCGATAGTATCTACAGACAACATAAAGAAAATACATACCTACTATTGCTTGAGGCCGATAGTATCGGTAATATCGAAGTATAATACTATCGATAGTATTGAAAAGTAATACTGTCGATGGAGTTGTAATTAAAACTATCGATATTATCAATCTCTAGCAATAGTATTTTCTTAATTTTTTTATCGAAACTATTACCAAAGTCGATATTTTCGATAGGACTATCGATACTTCTAGTCCCGTTGATTGCTTTTGATAGTTGCAACAAAGAAATCATCTCGTGTAAAGTTCGGTTTCTTTTCATTTAAAACTGTCAATCGATAGTACGACTTATTTTCTCGTATCGTAAAATAAGTCGTACTATCATGATACTACCGACAGACCATCGCTATTGCAATAACACTGGCCTACTGTCACACTGTATGTACACTAATCAGTAAGTATGTACCAAATATAGTCAGAATTTATTGAACATCCTCTAATAAGGATTTATTTTGTTTATTTGTAAACCTGATATCAAGCCCTGTCCTAATTAATGGTTTAATTAATTTACAAAGTGCTAATAGGCATTATATTCAATAACAATTATTTTTATATTCCCATGTGTTACTTGTCGTTTCTTTTAGGTAGATTTCGAAGAAAAGTCTACCTATTAGTTTTGTACCAGTTGTCGAGTTTGCCAAAAATTTCTTCACAGGAGGTCTAGTTATGATGTCAAAACCCCAAAACAACCGCCAGTTAAAAAGTATACATATATATATATATATATATATATATATAGGTATATATATATATATATGTATATACGTACCTACCTCAATTATACCGGATAGAGGTCGCAATTATGCACCGATTGCTTTCAAACTTGGACAAATCAACAGGGCAAAAATTAAAGTTAAGTTCGTGAACAGATTTTCAAAAATCAGTTTTTTCAGCATAACTTTTTTCCCATGGAAATTTTTTGGATTATTATTAATGTTAATAGCACGCCCATAGTAAATACGAACATTTTTTAATATGAACCCTAAATGATTCCATCCTTAACTTCGGGTAGTACCCCGGATAAACATACTAAGATATTTATTTTTTTCTTCTAATACATACAGAAACATATAGACCAATGCAAATAGACATATTCATGCATACAAATATTTGCACTAAGCGGGAATCAAACCCGCGACCTCTGGCGTGACAGTTGAATGCACTACCGCCGCGCTACAGAGGTCGTCGTTACCCATTTATTTGCTAGCTTAATATTTGTTTTTTAAACATGTATAAAATGTGTTTCAGAAAACTTCTCCATCACACAACACTTACTACAGAATGCCTCGCTAGAGCCTGTGGTTCCAACCTAGTCGTCGATTTAAATTACTCAATCATATTGTACATTTGTTTTACATACGTGTAATATTTACTTATAAGTTGCTAAAGATGAAACTTTGAAGTAAAGCGACCAGCATGAATACTAGGCATGGCCAGCCTTAAACTACGCCGCGGCTGAAGTAATTCAATATTAATAGAGTGTGTGTGTGTGAAGGAACCAATATCAATAGAGTTACCTTAAAAGTAATGAAACCAAACTTTACCCGTGATGTTTTCTTTGTTGTAGAATGTTGTCAAATTCAAACAACGGGACTAGGAGTAGATGAGACATTAAATTTGTACTTATATGGTTAAAATATATTATATTTTACTAACCTGTGCACTATTTTAGGAAAGTGGATTGGAAGCATAGGTACTGCTTTAGAACAGAAATGGACAGAAATTTCTATTTGTTTTAATTGCTTTTCCATAACACAGTAAAGTAAAAAACAAAGCGTATTCATAACGTCATAGCATATTTATCTTGGCAATATCGTTTACTTGATCACCATGAAGCTAGTCATTGATGTTTGACATTATTTTCCTTTCTTAAATAAAAGCAAGGCAGTGATGGCTCATTTTAGGAGGGCGATAAGGTCCATCATAGAATAAAAAAGCTATGAAAATGGCACAATTTTATTCAACCTATGTACTATTAAGTAGGTATAGATAAGCTAATCTAAATTAGGTAACGAGTCTTGTAAGCGTGTCTGATCCTGAAGACAAAGCTTGCGATTTTGGAAAATCTCAATTACTACATTTAGCAGTCGAATTTGCTAATGCGTGATTGCGTTCCGTAGTTTCAGATTAGTTTATCTATTTCAATATGTAGTTTTAAAAATAACAGATATAATCACAACCAGTGTTATTTAGGTGGTCAAAATTTAATAAAAAATATAAAATACTACGTGATAGGATCATTGGCAGTGATACTGGGCGATTGTTTATAAAACGTGTACAATGTATGCCTCTACTTGCAAATAGAAAATTTTGTAAAAAATCTAATGACATGGAGCTATTATATTTACAACACTTACACTAATTTACTTATTTATTAACAAATTCATGTCATATAAATCTATTGGATACTCAATAATTTATGTGTTTGATAGTGATATATGAAGTCATAATTGTAAATTGTAAATATAAAATTATTTAAGTACTCATCAGTATTTTAATTCATTATCTCGTGTCGGGGGCAAGTATTAAAACCTTCTACAATAAATCATACAAGAAAACAGCACACTAAAATGCATTATTCAATACTCGCATATTATCAAAAGAATGAACATTTAATGCCATATTGATAATCTACGGGTTCAAGTTATTGTGACTAATTTTCATTTAAGTATTTTACAAATAGTACCTACACAACTTTTAATACCTACACTATAACATTTTTACAATTTGTGACTAGATAAACATCTAGTCAAATTAAGTAGACATTTAAATTATTCATAAATAATATGTTCGTATATACAGAAATAAAAACAAGGCAGACCTGGCAAAAAATCTGGTCTGGCTGCACGTCGAACAATGTAGATAACATTAAAAGGAAAAAATAAATTATTAAAAGTTTTAACAAAATGTTGGTTGGGTTTTAAAATATTTATTTCTAGCATTCTTAAAATTTAAATGGAAAATTAGTATCTAAAAAGTTCGAGGTTTTTCACCAGGTCTGAGAACCACAATTCATTAAAATATACCAACTTGAAACAATAAGGGTGACATATATTTTCTAAAATATTAATAATAAAACCAGTTTAGAATAGTAACGAGGAAGGCAACTAGTTTAAAAATAAATACTATGTCAAGGCTGATGCTGTTGAGGGTGAGAGGGGAGGGGGGGGGGGGGGCAAGGAGGACTCGGTCGATGAAATAAGAATACTTTACCTGATCGTTTTACTAAAATGCATAAAATGTTTGGTTCAATAAAGAGCTATGATTGATACTCATAGATCAAAAGAATGGCCTAAAGTTAACGGTAGTACATGAAATGAAGCAAATTGAAGTCGATATTGCCGTTAAAAGGGGCCTTAACGTGGGTAGCATAGTTAGATCTAACGCGCACGAGTGATGACAATCGTATGCGTTAGATCCAACATATGAATGTCACCGTGACGGTTTCATCACTTTTATTACACACAGATTGGACAAAGTCACAATACAGACACGGTGACAAAAGTCAGATTTCATTAAACTGAGACAGTACCGTACTTGATATAGTTATGGCTATCTTTGTAACATTTTGGCTTTGCTTATATGACATATTTTAGTATTTAGAAAATATCGCCATCCATATTTATCGCTTTCAGCCTAAAGTAAGTAAACAACTTCTATTTTGTTTAAAATACGACCTAAAAATGCATTACAATAAACAAAATGTCCATGCTCAACAAAATATAGAACCGTTACTTTAGAAAATCACTACACAAATTTCTCATTAAGAAGACATCACAGTTAGAGATATTACATACTAAATACTTGTGCACTATAAGGATCAACAAAAAAGGGCCGACTTTAGTCCACCGCAGAAATTTTTCCGCTGTTGACATTTTTTCCAAAGCAGTGTCTTCATTTGCGGCGACCTTCATTAAAGGCCTCAGCCTTAGTCAGTGACAAACACCTACAGGGTCTCTGTCTCACTGCATCACTGAGACGCATCTAAAGGACACGTAGCTATTAGATCTGTGTTTTATCATCGCGTATAAAAGTACGCCAATTCAAAACTGATCAGATTCGTCCTAATCTGCATAAAGCTGAACAAATCCTATAGTCTGTTTATACTTTAGTGGCATACGGGCCACTTAATAATCCGTCCACTGTAAAAGTTTTCTAAAGGCTATCGAACACTATTTCTTTCTCTGCCTATGAAGGGGCTGGATTCGTGATTATTCTTCTCCAAGTTACCGGAGAGTGTAGGATCCGGCCGGCTTCGCTTGAAGAAGCCTAGCTTCCATAAGGCAATGATGAGTAGTATTAGGACTATAAACCCCAATATCACTGATATTATTATCACCCACAGAGGCACGCTTGGCTCGCCTATCTTCAAATCTGGATATGCAACGGTCTTCACCTGTACATACAAGTTAACTAATATAAGAACAACAAAAAAAGTATATATTTCAAACTTTGGAATTGGGTCCCATATTTATCCCAATATACTTGGTATTTATTACATTTGAAGTATAATAAATAGCTAGCGAAACGTGAATTGGGTCCCATATTTATCCCAATATACTCGGTATTTATTACATTTGAAGTATAATAGCTAGCGAAACGTTAAATCATCATATATCTCTGCCCGAATAGAGGATTTAGGTACGAGTCTTATTCCTTGTTGAATGCTACTATTTTAAATTACCATGCCCATTTATCATTGAACTTGAAGACAAGATTAGATTTATGAGAATCAACGCGATGGTTTGGGTGGATGGTTATATACCGTGCCGTGTTTTATCTAGGTCTGACCGTCAGCCTGTGACAACAGCCAGTGCCAGCCACCAGTACCTACCGAATCTATCGCGTTAAGGCCCTTTAATGTAATCGTATACTCTCTTCAAAATAAATGAGGCTAATGACTGACCGTAGTTTTATCATCATATTGCTTGTTCTGGTGTATATTGAAATGAGCAGGAATACTGATGTATGCCGATGATATAATGTTGACCTTCGCAGCCCTTGCAAACTCTTCGACGAGAGTTCCGTTCCAAAGCCTGGCTCGAACACTGATGGTACTGGTTTTCTTACGACCCAGCTTGTATATAACGCATTGGAACTGTATACATTTAGCTGTCTTCTGCTGACAGTTCTGCAAAAATCATAATTTAAATAAAATAACGCTACTTCTATTTGTTGAAGTTTTGTCCGAAGAAATTCCTAATCTTGAAAAAAGTTCAATTTCATGATGTATTATGTATCATTTTATTTCAGGAGTATTAACAAGTGTTAACATGTAGGTTTAAACAAAAAGTTGTGAGAGAGAATTATATATCCTACGAAAATCTTGTAAAAGTAACCGACGTCGTTAAAAAGCCAAAGTAATGCCACAACAATATACCAGAAAGGGCCACTGACAATAATAATAAAAAGGCCACCTATTTACATTTATCTATACGGTGTAGAGACTATTTTTTAATAGGAATATTAATTCATTAGCTTTCCCTGCAAACCTATAATATGCGTATATACGCATACAGGATGTTACAGAATGGCTGTTTTAGGGTTGTATAGTAGGCCCCGTAAATAACGTAAACTTTAGGAAAATTCGTGATTTTTAATACAGAAAATTTATTTTGCAATGAATATTAATATTTGATAGTGAGCTGACATTAATAAAATTGTGGGTATTTAATAACAAGGACGTTGATGAAATGTTCAGATTATTCTAAAAATGTCTGCATAAGAGAATAAAAAAACAAAATCATTGGAACTAGCATGAAAATTCATAATATGTTGTTTAAAAATGTGCACGTACACTTGAAAAAACATATCACTAAAAAAAACAAAACCAAACCTCTTTTTTTTCAAGCTAAACCAACTATTTGTCAGCTACACATAACGCTCTTAAAATTAGACACATTAAACAGAAAGGTGTGCTTTCTGTTTTATGTTGTGGAAAACAACTTACCAAATTGATCACATGTTTCCTATCAGTATATGCTTCCGCTTTCACCGCATCTTCATCCCTCTTTCTTCTTACTTTATTAGTACTACTGTACTCCATAAACTTCTTCCTAGTCTCGTTGTGTGACTTTTCGCTGGAGCCAACACTAAGCTTTCCATTCGAGAAGAATGGGTACATTTTTAAGTTTTCAAGATATGGTTCGGGGGCACCAGGGCGAGCAGTTAAGTTTAGAGGGTTCGTGTCTCGGGCGAAACATTCACCGTTTTGATCTGCAATTGAAAGAACCTGATTAAGTGTTTAATTAAACTGTTGGAAGACTTCCCATCTATCCCCTTTTTATAGCAGTTTAAACTTGCCGTGCCCTATCTTCCATAAAGTGCTCAAAATTATTTTTTACTAGCAGTTCCCGGCTTTGGTCGCGTGTACATATGTATACTATTCTATGGCCAAAAAAAAAGTAGCCTAAGTTACTCCTTATAACACCAACTGAGTGAAAGCCCCCGTGGAAATCGGTCCACCCGTCCCGGAGCTTAGCCGGAAAAAACAGAGAGACAGAGAAAAATTTAAAAACTGATTTTTAGGTAGAGGTTGTGGAAATAACTGTATGAGCTTAAAAAAACTACTATTTTGTTTTTTTTTTTCGTATAGGGGGCAAACGATCAGACGGGTCACCTGATGGTAAGTGACTACCGTCGCCCATGGACACCTGCAACTCAAGAGTCACAAGTTCGTTGCCGGCCTTTGAGATAGAAGTACGCTCTTTTCTTGAAGGTCTTATCGGTCCGGTAATACCGCAGGCCAAAATTTGTTTCAGAGATTGGTTGTGCGATCCAAAAAATTACATTTAGGTGTAATTCCTTTACAGTAGTGTCTAAAGCGGGACCAAGTTTAGCATGTGTTCAGACGGAGCTACGGAAGTCTGAGCCTGTTGTCACCTACTCGTGCCCGAATATTAACTTAACCGCATTTATAACAGAAGTACTAATCTTTAAGAAACAAACTTACCAGTCTCTCCGTCAACAGTGGGTACATCTTCAGGATATAGCAGCCACTTGCCTTCTGACCCTTCAGATGCGAGCTGATGCGGCCATTGAATGACCACCTGCACTGTCGACACGTGCCACGGACCCTCATTGTATACCTAGAATATAGAACATGTAACACGATGCTTAAAGACTTAGTTTGTTTTTTGTCGTAACCACCTTCACTAATGGACATCTGGTCTCATTAGCTTTGGTTAGTAGCTTGAAAGTAAAGCGTTTTGTTGTCTTAGCATTCAAAGACCGAAATGGCGTGAGGTATTTAGCAGGTACCTCTGACATATAGGGCAAGGGCCCACCGTTAAAAGTGGAGTTTACATGTAGTTCTTTAAGCTGTCATTGTCTGCCATGGTTCCCAGGAATTTCCAACCTAGGTTATAGTCCAGGATTTATTTTATCCGTACCCGTAACGCAACACCACATGGTTTTGATCGGTTCGATATGCTACGGACTACCTCACCGTAGAGTAGGGTGCTATGCAGCACGATGAACCGACGAACTGCCCAAGACGGGAGGCCTTCGTCCAGCAGGTGATGGCGATAGATTGATGATATTATGTGGTTATTAGTATCAGTTTCAAATTCGTAAATTTGTTTGTTTAATTAAGCACCTTTCTAAAGTATTCAAAAGAAGTGATACAATACGTTTTGTCTTTTATGTGAATCCGTCCTGACACGTAATAATACGATATCTGACTGGCCTGTTGGTCTAGTGGTTAGTGACCCTGACTGCTGAGCCAGAGGTCGTGGGTTCGATTCCCATCTGAGTCTGGGTGTTCTTTGTGTCCGTTGTTTGTATGTTTGTAAAGTCCCCCGCGACACAGGAGTAATTCCTAATGCGGGAGTTGTCTTTTTATAAAAAAAAGAAAAAAAAAAAAAAGATGTGACAACGTGAGTGTTACCTGATAAGTGTGTATAACTGCAGTACCAATGTCATCGAAGTACCGCATAGCTGACTCTCCTTTTACTTCACCTCCGTAGAATACATGTTCTTGATACTTCCCACTGTGAACGCGAAGGTTTCATTGTTTATCCTTTGAGTTTTACTATTTAAATATTCATGCTAACTTAACCACCTAACTGCCATAGTACTAGTAGATACCTCCTAAAATCTTAAAAATTAAATTATTATTACGTATATATTTATATCAATGTAAAAAAATATATATTTAAGGTGTGTAATAATAATACATAAGTATTAAAGGTATTAAAGGTTGTTGTAAATACGAAATGATTATTCAAATCGTCTAAATATATTCAGGAGAAAAGTAGGTAACGAATTTAGAAAAGTTTTATTTTTTATGCTTATTTGCAAAGTGAGTAAGTTCTTACCCCGAAATGAGTAGCTCAGCATTCTTAATAACCAAGGCCTCAACTTCTACTGGCTTCTTTCCAGGATGCAGTTCCTTCGACGTAGAATTAGCCCACACAGTGAACAACACTGATTGATCGTTGTCTTCAAGAGCTCGTGCGTCAAACCGCATCGTGATCGGAGGTGAACCATCTGCTTGCTTTCTGAATGGATTCTCGAGCATACACGTGACAGTCGTCTTGTTTAAACTTGTACAAATTACGTGCTTGTCCTGTGAATCAATAAAAGTAATAGATGTTTAACTTAATATGTACATTAATGTGTGTGTCTGTGACTAAAGTCTTGCCGTTGCCTAAACGCTTAGTAGTTACGGGATATGTTTTGTGTGGTTCAAGTAAGAATTTAAATCGTAAGAATGCTATGTATTGGCAGTATACTAACATCTATTAGAAGGATTATTTTAATAGTGAGCAATTTAACAAAAACCGGCCAAGTGCGTGTCGGGCTCGCGTACCGAGGGTTCCGTAAAATATTTTTATTATATGATGTAACTAAAAAATTACAGTTTTCGTAATTTTTCCTTTATCTGTGCTATAAGACGTTGCTTCGTACCAAATTTCAAGATTCTGAGTTCACGGGAAGTACCCTGTAGGTTTTGATTCCCTTGCGAGTGTGGAAAATTTTCGAAAATTTGCTGAAATTTGCAACATAAACGACTGTATCTTTTGATTGCGTTGGCTTAGATATTTGATTTTTTTACAACTCCAAGGGACAGTAGACTTGAGTATTTCATATAAATTCCAGCTTGAGACCTCCACGGGTTCCTGAGAAAAGGGTCTTGACAGACAGACGGACGGACGGACAACAAAGTGATCCTATGAGGGTTCCGTTTTTTCCTGGCATTTTTTACGATTTAATTATTATGTCACAATTTTTCTTAAGTCTTTTTTAACGTTTAGCATATGAACAATCATAATCATATGAATGATAAATCATATGAATATGCTTATGAATGATAACATAATTGAAGCCACATTACAATTAAATGATGGCGCACTTTATAGGGCTCCAAAACTCGAAAGACTTAGTTAAAAAAAAGTTTACACATCCTGTTTTAATTTGTCGTGAATGACATACATAACGTACAATAGATAAAGTAACCTATTTTATATTAGGTACCCAATTATGCTGTATAATATTTAAACATTCGAATTATCTGAACCGTGCTAGTATTATTAAGATCAATGTGTATATGAAAATAACACAGAGGGGCAAATGGCTCATACTTTGCGTTGGTAACATACAAATGTGCGTTTAAAATTCAATGTGTTTGTGTTGATCTCTAGCACTCTCTCTGATGTACTTACGCTAATATTAACAGCAATGTAATGCAAACTAGGAGGATGGTTTACAAACAGCTGAGCCTCATATGCGGATGCCCCGTAGTTGTCCACCATTATTGACAACTTTATTTCTTCCTCATGGCCCAGTGTGAGCGCATAGGTTTTGTTGTCTTTAGCTACAAGAGAAAAACAAACATTTTAATAACTAGTACCAAACTTATCTTGTGGAACATAGAATTGAGAATTCTCATTTGATAAACTATGTAACTAAACAAGTTAAATACTATATCGGAGATACACCACCTGAGTGTAACATATGCTCATGTCATGTTACACTCATTTCATGATCTTTTAAAACTTCAAATAAAAAAAATCCGGTCCCGCAGCAGGCCCGCAGAGGTAGATTTCGTGTTTCTTAACTTTTCATCTCCAAAAATATAAGTCGCATTTAAAACTTTTTTAGTCTACATTGTAAAGTAAAAAAAAAATTAGCTTTCATTTAAAAATATTACCGATTGTAAAAAGGTTTACAGTTTCGGAGCTACGAATTTTTTTCCAACAAATTTTGGTTTAGGTTTTGGTTAGGTATACAACGAATACGGTGTCATTTAAAATCGCACTTTTTTATAAAAGGGTTACTACCTACGTAGCCCTTTTACAAAAAATGCGATTTTATCACTTAAGTAAATAATGCATGAGCTAAGGTCAATACTGCATTTTAGGTGTTGGATTTGAAATCGACAGAAATCTTTACTAATATTACTTATAAAGCTGAAAAGTTCATTTGTTTGTTTGGTTGAACGCGCTAATCTCAGGAACTAGGTACTGGTTCGAATTGAAAATATTTTTTGTGTTGGATAGTCCATTTATATCTCCAAGGAAGGCTATATAACATCACGCTACGACCAATAGTAGCGGAGCATCAATGAAAAATGTTGCAAAAACGTGGAAAACTTTTAAACGCAAATTTTATAAATGTAACTATAAAATACTAGTATGTGCAACCTCGTTATTTTAAACTAGCAGCGCCCCGCGGTTACACCCGCGTACGTCCCGATCCCGTGGGAATATCGGGATAAAAAGTAGTCAATGCGTTAATCCAGGTCTCCACATACCAAGTGTCATCGCAACCGGTTCAGTGTTTTTGCGTGAAAGAGTAACAAACACCCATGCATCCATCCATCCATACTTTCACATTTATAATATTAGTGGGATATAAAATTCAGATATTCTCTGAATTTGCGGACTAAGTCCGAGCTCAAGAGTCTCTTGTGTTTAATGTTTTATTTTGAATTACTGAAACATACTTACTCAAATTCAACATCAGTTTAGAATCTACCACCAGATCACTGACACAGACTCCATCAGCCCCACAATCATTGAGGAAGTTAGCACTAAACATAGTAGTGGCTGTAGCATTCAGCACTGGATACTGGTCTATGTCAGGAATTGTGCCCTGAGATAAATACCGCGGTTCAGCGTGGACCAGCATATACGTCAATTGGAACTGTGGGCAGGAAGCATTATGATTGAGTTGGGAAAACCGTGGTGAGCGTTTGTATTTCTGTATACATTATTATCGATAGTATCGATACTATTATTGATCTCTAGCAATAGTATTTTCTTATTGTTGCCTTTCAATACGATCGATATTTTCGATAGCACTTCTTTTATAAAACTATGAATTAAGAATTGTTTTATCCTTAATTATGTTAGTCATTCTTCAAAGTAATTACGGTACCTAAAGTGGCCAGTTTCTTATTTAATGTTGACTGAATTTTTACCTTAATAGGTGTCTGTATATCTCTGGTGTTATTCTTCAAATAAACAATATGCCCTCTGCAATCTTCAACATCTTTCCCAAGCATAATAGTTTTATTTACAATATTAGTTTTATCAGAGTCAAAGAAAACTCTTGAATATTTCCTTCCGCCAGGGAATGTTTCTGCTTCAATAACGTAATTAAGTTTGTGTTTGTTCGTTTGTGCTGTCTTAACTAATGACTCGATGATACAGCATGCTTGGAAGTAGAAGCAAGTGTAATTGGAGTTGATATCTTTATCGCAGCCTTGTTTCGTTGAATCGATGTTTATAATCGTATTCGATGGTCGAATAGACGTCTTGATGTCTATTATCGGTCGTGTTCGTATTAAAGCGACGCTGCTCTGAAAGTATTATAGAAAAAAATACTAAAATCAAAACATGTACATACCTCCCTTAAAACTTTTATTAAAAATATCTATCTATCTGTTTGTCTTAGGTGGAGACTTATGATGTAGTTCATGTTACATTTATAACTTTTTATTTCAAAAAAGGTCCCTTTATTAGTAATTTTATGAATCTCTAACTTAATAAAATTATTCAATAGTGTTGGTTTATAACAGCACATTATGTATTTGTCAGCACAAAGCGTATTTTAAGAAAAAAAAAATATTCAAATGAATTGTTAGTCATAATCTTTCTTTGCTGATTATAATATGCTAAGCAGGTCATTTCATCAGAGCTGGGAGAAAAAAAAAAAAAATAAAACAGCGCTGAGTTCAAACAAGCAATGACTAACTTTATCTTTCCAGATTCTGGAACTCTAGTTACAGATTTCAAATATTTTAGATTTTTTTTAGGTTTACAAATACGTAGTACTATTAAATTATAGAGAAACACATGATATTAAGCATGTATCCCCATTGACCAGTATTTTTATAAGTATTAAGAATATCGATATACTCTACATCAATGACAACCGATAAAGGTTTTTCCTTTTAATTTCAGAATATCATCTTCCATCAGACCTCATTTTTATATATTTATTGTACTTCTAAATATAATATAAAATAAAATAAACTTACATTTTCATAAGCGCCTATTAATAAATCTGGGTATCCATTGGCATCCAAGTCTATACCACCAGATAATGCATAGCCAAAAGTTTTCATGACAAGTGGCAACGATTCGGCCGTTATCACTTGATCAGGCTTCGAGTTCAAACCTTTTTCTCTGTCTCCCATATAAATATACACTACTCCATTCCCTTCATAAGGACTTCCTATAGCTATATCTTGACATCCATCTTTATTTAAGTCTCCAGCATTAGCAATGGCGATGCCGAATTGTGACTCTTGTTTGCCGGTCAGCCTGACATTGTGCTTCAGCGGTAGGGTTTGGTTTACATTGAGATACAAGTAGACGGCACCACCCACGTCACGAGCAAAGAAGAAAGGAGCTCCAACTAATAAGTCAGGTAAACTGGAAAATTAAAAAAATATTTTTTAAAGCTTGATTTTAGAATATAAAAGGATAAAATTATCATTGTTTAATTAAAGGCCGACTGGGTAATAGCTGTGCCTTAAACAGCATAATTTACATAACATTGCATTTTTTTGAATAAATAGGATCATCAGAGATTCACAGAGAAGGGAATAGCTTCATCGTGTTGGCATATATAAAAAACTTTAACAGAAATTACCCGTTGGATCTTGATTTACGTTCTTAAACTGAATAGTTTTTGAATGAGCTTCACTAAAAAATTATGAGTCCTATTATTATTTTTTGATTATTTTGATTATGAATACGTTGTTAACTTATTTTTTACTACCGCCACTATATAGTACGCCCTTACTCAAGGCAGTTTTCTGTCTTACACAAAGTTAATTGATGCTGTCAAAGATACTCATCTTTTTATGAATTTCTTTGTATCTCTATATGTATTCTGGTGACCAACTAAATAAAAAATACAACAAAATTGTTTGCCTCTCACGCAAACGCGAAAAACAGTTCAGAATTTTGAAGCTTTTAGAAATTTATTCTTACCCATCTCCATTAACATCTGCGCTTGCTACTTCATATCCGAAATTTGAACCAAACTGTTCACCTTTCAGAAGAAGAGACAAATTGAGGATATTCAGATCTGTTCTTCCCCAATCTTCTGTAGCAAGCTTACTAAATATCACCACTTGGCCGGTACCATGAGACCGTGGCGCACCAGCTACGTAAGATGGCTTATTGCTGAAGAAGTTACCACTGGTAACTGACATTCCTAAAATGCAGACAAAAATTGGAATTAATACAAGGTTGATAATATTTAGACATTCCATACCATATAGGTTGAGGAATGATATTAAAATTGTAGGGATACGATAAATAATTCTTTCATAGACATTCTTCTCAATTACTGAAACAAAAAATATAGTTCCTTTTTGGTACCTCGACTACCGTGGTTAAAGTTTTAGTTTATGTTTTGTCCAATATTCGATAGCCATACGGGCACTTTGTTTAGAGGTTTCCGACTTGCCCTATAATATGTGGAATCAAAAATATAGCTGGCGAAATACTGATTATTATATTACCATTTAATTATTAGAGTAAAGTTAAATGAAATAGAACTGAATAATTTAACTACCGATACGTTTTTAGCAAACTCCAGCTAAAATTTAATTATTTCTTGAACAGACAGTGTTGATAATATTATATTACTTCCTTATTCACAACACCAGGAATGAGAAAGTAAAATAGCCAGCAATAGCAGGAATCGGAATCATCTCTAACGACACTTGTAAAATAAATCGTTACAGCTAACGCGTGGGGTTTGCAAAGAAGTATGTTACGAACAATATTGTCTTATTCTTCTTAATCTCTACCACTGCCACCTTTTTGTCGTCTTCAATGGTTTTAACTGCTAAAGAAGAGGAAGATCAATGGAAGGGATGTCTTATTGATGAAGTTCGGTGTTCCTCTTTGCCTTCCCCTTCTATCATAATTCGTTGAGGTTTATCCTTCACTATTGAAATAGTTGGACTTGACATACCGAGGTAGAGTGGGAGTTTTTCTCCTTAACAATAATAACGTTCTGGTACATATTACACTGTGTTATCTGTTGGTTCAATAGGTTTTAGAATGGATATACGCAGAATGGTATAAAAAGATAAAATTCTACTTACCTAAATAACTATACTTTTCCACAGGACTGACGCCATCTTGAACAGGTGCCATATAAACTACGTTATCTCTCTCTAAAACATCGTCACTGGTATCCTGTGCGAAGATAGTACCCCTCCAAGTGTATGGTCCTGGACTACCCATGATCAATGTATCGTCGTCCAAAAGCGAACTGCTGGTCCCAACCTGACACAACCCATATTCTTCATGTTCCCTGAAAAAGATAAGACAGAAAGTGTTAATTGCTTTCCAGTATGGCAAAAACGCAAACATAACGAACTAATAATTAAATGGCAAAAATGTGATTGACTTTTTTTAATACACAACTATATTACAAGACAAGCACACAGTCTTGACGGAAAGCGGTCACCGGTGCCTATAAACCTTTGTAACAGCAGTAATCAGTAAAATCACTTTTGCTTTGCCAACTCAATCTCCCTCCATGTAGTTCCAGCTAACCTACTCACTAGAAGAAGAACAGCAGTAACGGTACTATGCTAGGTCTTGGGTGGGGAGGTATTTCGATGCTCTATACAATGCCATCTTAGTTTGTAATCCTAACAAATCTTACTACTAATAAATGCGAAAGATTGAATGGATGTACGTTTGTAACTCAATCACGCCAGAACCGCTGAACGGATCTAGATGAAATATGGCAGAGATAGATTATAGTTTGGAAAAGCACATAGGCTACGAGCGAAGTCGCGGACAACAGCTGGTATTATAACCGCGACAGTGAGTTTGTTTGTTTTGTTTGTTTGTTTGTATCTACTCAACCGATCATCAAGAACTAATTATGTATAAGTAGATCGCGTTATAGGTACTACATACCTTTAAATTGCCTGACATTTCGACCAGGTTGATCAAAGGTTCGAAGGTATGTAATAGGTACCTAATACGTGATCGCGTTAGTAAAATGATAATATTGATATTTTAGTTTACCTTAAAACGGATCGTCCTCTGCAAGGCTCCATGACATCAACAAGTTGAAGTTCATTGCTGAGTGTGTAACATAGTCCCTGACCAAATTGTAACTCCCCTTGCATCCGGATGTACCTGAAATATTAGTACATTCAATTTCAATGCCGAACGGGATCATAAATCCTCGTAGTTTGTTAAACTTTCTAGAAAAACCGTTTACAAATCTTACGTACTTGTTTAATCCTGACTACTACCTACTTGACTGACCTGGTATCTGTTTTAGTAAGATGATTAGTTACCCACTAAATAATCGTAGAACTCAAAATCACATAGACAGACATACTTAAACTCGATCCAATCGTCGCGAAAAGTACTGGTACAGAGTAAGCGAGGTTACTTCGTGATTACGCCGTTATGGAGTAATTTCAATATTAATTAATTAAAATGAATGCAAACATACTTTATAACCCATCTCTGTGAATCATACTGAGAATACTTTGGTTTACTTAAGCCTAGCATTGTGAAAAATACCCACCTATGTGCACAAACTGCGGCCTTTTTTCCGGGACCTTGGCTCCTTACTGACACTCCAAGCCACTGGCCTTCCTTTATCTCATCCGAATAAGGAGCAGCCAGGTGATCAGAATCCAAATCTATACATGACATAACGATTAGTATATTTTGCTCTGATGCAAGGTAACGGCTGTTAAGAAGCATTGATTGAATTTAGCAAATGTCATAAATTGAAAAAAACAATTTTAATCAAAATTAATCACATATGTTATTATTTCATATGGATTACGACAACTGATGTTTAGCACAATTTTTATTTAAAAGCTTAATTAGACACAAATACAGAATTAAACTCTTTAGTTATTATATACCATGTTATAAAATACTCAACCCAGAATTGATTAAAAGTGAATCGTAACTCAAAACGAAAATGCACCAAACAAAGGCAAATGTTGGTTTTGTTTCAAAACAGTCGTTCAAACTCAATCCCAAGAAAAACTAAAACGGTGATATTTCGGCAAATGCAAAGCATTGCAACCAGGCGTGTATAATGCAAGAACAGAGTTTTTAATCTAACAGCAAAATAGTCTTGCAAAATGATACTTCGTGTATCACGCTGCACATACATCGTGCATATCATATTATAACATAGCATTTCTCATGAAACATGCATCCCTTACTTGATTACAATTTGGTCTATTTAAAAGTGAAAATAATGACTCATAATTTTGAAACTTTCCATATCGGTAACTAAAAATTACCACATACCAAGTGCACGAAAAAATAATACTAGGGATGGTGTACAACCCTGTGGCAATTATTTGTGGTTGAATAAGTTTCTATCGATATTAAAAGTATCATAGTGAATCAAATCAAGTGTGTATGCACTAAGGTGACGTAATACTCCTGCAACCTGTAATGAATCAACGTGATAATCAACGTGAAGATACGGCTTAAACATGTGGTCTCGGGTTAATGGACGTTATCGAAGACTACGTATGTTAATTAATTTATTAATATGTAAGTTATTTGGCCCAGCGTTACTTGTAGTCTTTTTGTTAGACATTTTATTATGCAAAACCAGACATAGATTGGTTTTGACTAGATTAATTATTAGAATTTTGTAGTGCATTAATTGTACGCACATTTATTGTCCAAATGTGATAGTTAATAACTAAAGTTTAGATATTATTTCCAGTCACCTTTACTTTCGTGTTACGAGTTAACCCGGTGTCAATTTTATAGAAGATTAATAAATGTTCGTGTGATTAGACGGTTTGTACAAATTTAACAGCCTATTTCTTTACGAAGCTCTATTTACTTACGTTTCTAAAAAGCTTTGCAAATCGTTAAGTTTAAATCTACTTTAAATATATTGTGGTTGAGTTTATTTTAAGCTCGAGTTCTTGAGCTTAATCTACTTTACATAACGTTCGGTAGTTACTCAATACATTTACAAATATTACTTATATATGATTGTACTTTCTAAAGTACTGTGTAGCTTAAGCAAGTGATTGGGTGCTATCGCAAGCAGTTAGTGCTTTTATATTAGCCGTAAAAGGATATATTTTCTTTTCGAAATATTTGTCAAGCAATTTTTTTCTGTGACAGAAAATATATCCCAAATACGTTTTAAATATGATATGTGTCGCAAAATAAAATTCAAACCACTAAGTTAGTGATATCCATGCGTTGCAAGGTCATGACGGTCCAGCTGGAACTTGAGCAGACAAAGTTGACGATTAGTAAATCAAAAGTACAAATACAGCGATTAGTCGATTAGTCGAAGAGCAAAATGATTAAGAATAAAAGGAGGTTGAGACCACAGCTCACTTACTCGTGTCTATCTTGCCGTACTTCGCTGTTTGGGGCACCACCGACAAAAGACAACATTTTAGTTAAAATTTAAATCGTTATTTTATCGAATACATTGTTTGGGTATCGATGTGTTCCAGCGTTTCCTTCGATGTATAAAATATTTAAATTGTGACAACTAGATATCTACTAGCCAGTGTCGCTACTCCTAACTACAATCTAATATTGTATTCTATGTCGTGTATTCGGCAAACTTGTTGTCTATTGTGAATTTTTATATTTTGTTATATCTAAACATTAATTACACACTGTAAACTAAAACCTATAAAAACTTTCAAAATCTATAATCTACTAACACGTAAACAAAATAAGTATGTACATTTATTATATCCTATTTCATTCATTTTGAAGAGGAAATCAATGGAGCCAATTTCGAATGTAAAATGCAGTGAAACAATGTTTTCTTTTAAGAAGGTCAATAAGTTCAATGCACATTCTAGGAATCTTGTGAAGTACTGATCCTCCATAGTCAATCGTTTTATACTTTACTCACTCCTTTTGCCATCGGTAATGATTTGAATGCAGTCATTTAGAGCAGGGTTTACGGAACATTTCCACAGCGCACCAGATCTCGTTGTATTTGGTTGAAGATTCTTTCCCAAAGGTGCACCAACCAATAACCTGTAACAAACAAATTGAGGTTTAAATTTGCTTGCAAAATCTATTATTTTGTCTCTTTAGTTTTACATAGGATTTCAAAAACAATGATATTAGTGTTGCTTATACATTTCCTAACAATCTTTTGAAGTAAAATAACATAATTTTATATGTATCTATTTCGGTCGTTTTAAACTGAATACAATTCTAAATCGCTTCACTGATAAACAACCGCATCTCTTGAAGCTCATAATAAAAACGATAGTGGCTCTAACGAAGCGAACATACTATCATTAAATTATCCTCACATTTATGAATCAAAGAAATGAAGTTGAAAGCCGTCATCGTCCATTGAGAATGAGCGGTAACGAGACGAATATGATTACTGTAGATTACGGTGCATTTGTGGGCATTCATTACGTCATTATCGCGGTGTAATGACGACGCATGAACGAACACCAGTAACAACTTGACGAGTGCTTAGGCCTAGATGACGCTTACAAATTATTAACGAGCCTACAACACTAATGAGTTGGTGACGGTGCAGGACTATAAGACATTTCGTAGGATATCGATCGAACTTATTATTTAGTTCAAGATTTAGAAATAAACTTAAAAATCTGTACTAGAAGCAAACGGTACACAATGTTATTTAATCTGATGATACGGTTTTAATTTCTGGGAACTATTGCTATTTCTAATAGGGTAATTATAGAAAGCAACTGTGTAAATCTAATAGTGCATTTCTTCTTTTATTTTGTAGCTGTGCAAGACATCGTGACGGGACTCACATCTAATTAAGCCTCAGAAAACAAGATTGTTCGCAAACTATAAAAAAAAGTAATCAATTTGTTCTGAGGAAATTTTTCTATATTATGTACAAGTGTTTTCATTTTAATATCTACGCGCCTAAGTACCGATTTGAGATCGCTGTTTACGTGATTATGATATGCCACTTAATAACTGGGGCGAGAGACGAGTTTTATCCTTGGCTTATGTAATCGTCGGGGTTGAAACACAGAATGATGTGTCGTACGTAACGTACGTAAGTGCTAGATTTTCCCGTCTCAATTACAGCACCATAACCTCAACATAAAAACAGTCCAAACAAGAAAAAACATACAAAAATATCACAACACCCCTTGCAAAGCATCTCATGAGTGAGCCCAAGCCTTAAAGATTATTAAAAAAGATACTTTAAGACATTTATTTAAGACTAGTTGTAATAAAGCGGAGGTGTCTTGCAACGTGTCTGAATTGATAAAACAAAAATAATTAAATAACATTTTCAAAACATTTATAATCATGTTTCTACAAATTTCTTAAGAAAAAGTTACTCCTTACGACGCCCCTTACGACGCCATCACCTAACCAGAGTTTTACTCTACTACAAGTGACTAACAAAATAGTCTGATACTTTTTTAAGAATTTCTGTTAGTGACCATACAAGTGCTCAATTATTACTGGTTAGTGAAGTCTACACAATACATGTAGTACAGTAAACAAAGTAAATAATAATAACCCATGAATAACTAACAATTAATTTAAATATCAAACTATACAGTAGACACATAAATAAGCATCAATTGAAATTATTCAAAAGTAAAGTATATTTCACATGAAAAGCTATAAATATACATGAGATGGACAGGATTATACACACGTAATGATAGGTTCGATCCTTTACATAGCTAGTCATGGCTTAATTAGAGCCCGTACATTTGCATAGTAATGCCTGTGGAACACTCATTGTTTTCCCGATAAGGCTGGTTAACTTGAAACGGTATCTACACTCTAATAGATCTAGTCAGCACGATGAGATTTCATCATGTTAATATAGATGTTATTACGTGATAGAATATTATTTTGTGTTTCTATGTTTAATAACGTTTTGTTTAATAACGTTCCTTATATTATTGGAAATCAATAGCATTCGCAAGTATTTACGAATAAATTCACATATAAGATTTATGAATAAATATAATAACTGAATACGCAGATAATAATAATAAAATAATAATAATAACATTTATTTGCTATAAAACGTGGTGTAAAAGGTCTTACAGTGAGAAGTGAGCAACATGTTTTGCTATTACATACATAGCATGCAAATTTTACAAGTAAGTATTGCTTATAATATTGATCTAATAATATAATAATCTAAGATGTATTCGTGTCTTTGTTTCACTCATGGCGTTAGGGAATTCGACTGCCATGGCTGTGATGGCTTGTTCAATTCTCTCGCAGTGCAAAGTATGTAAGTATGTTTATTTGTTTTCTGGGACCCATAGTACAAGCTTTGCTTAGTTTGAGTTCAGATAGCGCTGTGTAATAATTCTAAACCATATTCTAAAATCATATATTTACGTATAGGTTTTCTATAATTTAGAATAAATATCCGAATTTGATGTTATTGTCAAGACTTCGTATTTTATAATAGGCAATGTATATATATAGTTATTATTCACACTAATGAATCTGATTTTATTATACTATTAATATAACAAACAAAGTAGAACCCGATTGCTGGTAAGGGGTTATTAGTGACTATAAGCACTCGTAGTATTAGTGCCAACCCTATTCCATGGATCTTTTTCCAACAGCAGTTGCCCAACAGCGGTATTCGTTAAACTGGATTTTTTATTCCATATTTTACTGCTATAGATATGTATATATTTTTATATATTATATGTCAATGTTCCCTCTCAAAGCACACTCACAAAATTATTAACTCATAATGCATTGAAAAAGATTCGATCGATCATTTTGGATAGTATCGATTTGGGGCGCGCGCCGTTACCTAGCATTTGTACTGATAGAAAAGATGTTGATGTTAAAAAGACGTTTTAACAACATTTTGAAGTCTCATATATTGTTTTCTTTTTTAAATAACTGGTCAACAACATTTATTTGTGTATAAAGATGTATAATTATGTATTATATGGTATATAAATATTAATTTCTATATTTGATATGAATCACTTGTCTGTTATGATGTCTTTGTCTTTTTCTGTAGGTTCAATTCACCTTAAAGTGATAGTGACAATAGAGACTTACATTTAGGCAGCGTTTAATTACCTCAAACTTTTCATGAATTTGGTGGCTTTCCTCTTTCAAAATGTTCACCGTTCGTCACTACCTTTCTTTCCTATTCTATTTTTAATATATCTATGACCTGATCGCTCGATAGCAAATAACCAATTCATATTCAATTTAACATTGGTCACGGGCCGCGGTCCCTGTGATTGTACATACTAGATGCGTCTACTACATGCCCTTATGCATTTAAATGAACATAAATCATTACTAACCCCGATGCATTCCCATTTAACCGTATTATATAGCCTACATTGAAGACATTACGGAAATGCAAACGAAATGAATTGGGAAATTAATTTAAATTTAAAATTAATTTTTGGATTTTAGAATAGATATAGGCGCCATGTCGATATTTTAAAATTAATCCGTTTTAGTCTGTTTGGCTTTGATGGTTTTACATGAATCACAACAATATTTTCAACAGATTGATATTATAAAATACCTACATATTTTAAGATTGTTTATAAGTTATTCGGACTTTAACAGGTTTTAATAATTTTATTAGTCGTTTCTGAGCAGTAAAGTCTAGCTAGGTTACTCAGCTGTCCCTAAAATAGCAAACAAGCATACCAGTAATAGTTTATTAGTCGTTTCTGAGCAATAAGTCTAGTTATTCTGCTGTCCCTAAAATAGCAAACAAGCATACCAGTAATAGCCAGTAAACGCCACTCTCTAACAAGCTACATTCAATAAAGACGCTATATTAGCAGCGCAATGCATGTCTTTAACTGAATCGGGAGATCTTACTAAGAAGAGAAACATTGTGTTATATCTTCGTTCATTTCTGGAGATATGATTTGAAAATAACCCATTATTTTGTCGTTAGGAAGTGTAGCGCAGGCTCCTAGGGTCTCAACACTGTTGATGAAAAGAAGTTTTTCAGTGTTGACTAACTTTAGAACGTAGCTTATGAGGTCTGCTGCTAAAGGAATTGATGACCTGTTCAGGGTAGCAGGAAATGTTCTTTAAATTTTGATGGTTAAATAAGTCACTTTACAAGAACGGCAACGCACAAAATAAGAATTTACTTAACATATATAGGTACCTCTGAGGTAGCTTATTTTCTTCCTGGCCTCAACAACTAAATATTAATAATTATTTATTTATTATTATGGAATTATTGTTAAGTTTTTTTCTCGCTAGTAATGTAAACGTAGTTTCTAACGTTTCTCAGTATTAGGTGCGTTGTGACCTGTGAATACACGAGTATTTCTATTGGTTTGACTTTGCTATCTCTATACATTTGATTCAACATTGCTATGCGAAGCATCACATTTAACAGAAAACTTTACACACTATATCAATAAGGTTTGATAGTTTATGCGTGCGTTTGTGTTATACATATAAAGATCTCGGCCATCCCGACCTTTCAGAATAGTAATCCGTACACTTTACCTCCCACACCACAGAGGTCGTTGCACTCGTAAGCAGAGACTGCAGGAAAGTCTTAACAATTAAGACTCATTGTTTACTTCGTGTTGCGACATTGCGTACCTTATCTTAATATTTTTGTAGGAGTAGAAAGCTTTCTTAAGAAAGTTGGTTTTAGATTTGAGTTGCGTTGGGTTGAAATAGCGGGAATATAGACTGTGACTTCGAACCAGTGGTTTGGGTAAGTGATGACCTTGCTAGTGAGTTTAGTGTTCTGGGCTCGCGCCTTGCACAGGCGAGTTATTCGCGTTATAACTGACTAGCTGTTCTTATGTAGTACTTACCGTAGCTTTCTTATGATAAAAGAATTATTAAAATCGGCTCAGGAGTTTCAGAGTTTATCAACTTCAAAGAAACACATTTTCCTCTTTATAATATTAGTACACATAAGTTGTTCCGAGAAAATTGCGATATCAAAGAGGTTTCATTTAATGGATGACGCCTTGGTTTACATGGAGATATTGACGATACGTCTGGTATGGGCTCTAATCTTGCAGAGACATGTTATTTATACCTACATAATTTCTCCTGAAAAAAATACGGTAACTCGAAGTTTAAGGAGTGGTTTAAACTATAACCATGAATTATCTAACTTCGCGCGGTTAAACAAAAAAACAATTTATTATAATAATTGCAAAAGGTGATCGATTAAGCCCTCATGACCAATTTACGGCACAAAGGGCTCATTTACAGAGAAACGGTGTTCGCCCACATCATCGCGATCGATCGTGCCCTCCTACGCTTCTTATTCATAGAAACATAATAGTTATAATAAAATTAACGGGCAGCTATTTATATTAGAAAGCAGGGAGCACAAAGATTAATAACTACTTCATCGACTTTGCTACTGTGGTTTTAACAACATTTTTTTTTTAGTTTTCTACCTAAACTTTATACATTCAATTTCATGATTGTATATCATATCCATTGAGAAGTTTCTTGGTTTATGTCTGACCTATTTCACTAACCATAAAGAAAAATCATTACTCATGAGTTCATGACTAAATAAGAGTGAAACATGGTAGTTTAGTTGATAGTCTTCCACGAGAATGTTTTTAAAGTAAACTGAAACATTTCTAACAACCTCTGAATAATCAGAGGTTGTCAGATATTTATTACCTTTGAGAAGGCGTTATTTCAACCATCACAGTCTTAGATTGTAGCTCTTTGATGTAGGATCAGGTTTACAAGCGGGTCGCACTCTATTCACTAATCAAGCAAAAAGATTCTGAGTTTTCGGAGGTTTCCGAAAAAGAAAATTCTTCCTTCGTTTTTTAAACTGTAATTGCTTTTCTCCCAAATTTGAGCAATATCTTTTATTTTATGTGTGTTTTATCAAACTACCTTTAAACATTAAATATTATTACTACATGTCTCTCTATCTATATTACCACATCGACTACCTATACTATAAACACATCAAAGTTATTACAAAAATAATAAAAACTTGACACGTCTCACACGCCCGTCTTATCCCAACCTAGGCAGAGCCTGTACTATGGTAACCAGACTGCTAATAAACATACTAATTATATATTTCTAAATATTTGTGTTATGTTAACTTAATTCGATCGGTCAAAACTATATTGCTATAAAGCCTTTTACCAATTTTAGTATTGTTAGTGTGTGGTTTTGAAACTCCCGACTTTAAATGCGTAGGTACAAGGTCAAACTTCTCATTTATTTACATTCTTTGAACGAAACTGCTATCATATTTATAGACTTGAGTGATATTAAAATAAAGTACAATGTAAGGCAATATGTTTGCAAACGGAAGTTCCTTCCATTTACCGGTGAAATGCAAACATCTGTAGTTCGAAGGCCGCTCCTAGTTCGCGGATCGTATATCGTATCCTTGGCCGCACCCACTGAAGGGCAATAAATTTCCATCAGCGTGCTATCTATCCTTGACAACGAACGATAGTGCCACCATATTGCACAACCATTTAGATACCCATTACAATAAAAATGCATTTCGTGGGCGACCATCAATCTTACATAGAGAGATTTACGATTTCTTTATTTGTACAGAATGGTTTTAAATGTCATTTGGATTTGTGGAGGCATGTCGACAAGAAAGCAACATATTTTGTTATTTGCAGGTTCTACAGGATTGTCTAGCTGCTTTGTCGTGAAACTCACGCCTTTTTTGTAATCCATGCCGTACTAATTTATTTTTCTATCCAATTGTAACAGGAAGAGAGAAATATGTTCTATCGATAGAAGGAAACCGTTTAGAATACTGTTTTACCAGACTTATGGTATAAAAGCAGGGATGTACACATGTACATAATAATTATACTAAATATATTATGTAGATGTGTACTATTGTGTACGTTATGTACATATTATACCGCAACTGCATCCCGCGTGCCGCTCTTTGCATTATTTATTATAGTAATGCTAAGTTGTGAAACGACAATACGAAAATAAAGTTATGGGTATAGATACCTATATATGTATATATGATGACTGAATTAAAAATTGATGTCAAAAATTCACGATGTTTTTACGATCATGCAATTACTTGAGCAGGGCAGGAATAATGCCCAGTGTAGATTTATTTTGTATAACGTTTTTCTTCAATGTTAAAACGACCTGAAAATTACCTACCAAAGTTTTTATAGATATTACTAAGTACGTACTTATATACTATTGTTTAAGGATTATCTGTAAACAATATGTATCTTTCTGAAAATAAATAAATAAATAAACGAGTATTACCTAAATTTAAAAGGCGTGACATGAATTAAATTACCTTTTTTTTTAAATTAAATTACCTAATTTTAAATGCCTTACGTTATACATATACAGTCATTAACATCACATTTGCTGTTAGGATGAAAACACGAATTATAATTAGATTGACACACGAACCATAGAACTTAATGAAAATTTAATCATCATTAAACGTTCCCATCATTCATATTTCATAATTCAATCGTGCGAAGGTTTAAATTGAACCTAGATAATGAAGAATCATTTTAACCTATGAGTACAAAGTTGATGAATATATTATTGGTTTTAGTGAGTATAAATCGATTTTCTCAATTGCGCAGATTAAAGGGTAGCGGTAAAGGCTTTATATTCTTACCAAAATTTGTTTATGAACTATGAAAAAATTCGAATCGTTTCCAAATAAATCCACTAAACAGAGTTGAAAGTTATTCTTACTTGCAAGAAGACCATTTCTTTCTCTATAAAGGTACTTCTAATTACCTACTAAAAATAAACATTTCCTTCACAATCAATCAATTATTATACACAATATACACATACATATTTTTTAAATCGAAATTTAATGTTAACCGAAGAGATGTCAGTCTGAGATATCACAGTCAATGAAATACCTACATGCACACACGAACGTGCGTATTCGGCCTTACATTCTCACACGCATGTACAATAATATATTCTATTTATGTGATCAATGGATTCAAAAGTCATTCATGCTTTATTCAATAAAGACAACTTTGTTAAAGAAATATTAAAGCTTTTATATGCTGTTACTGTTCACTTACTTAAAATAATACCGCTGCTTTTAATGTTTTGTAACAAATCGTATGAAAAAAATTATATGGACTTGTTATGTACCTACCTACGTCATTTTGGTTATAATGCTATAATATTTTTAATAAGACAGTAGACCAGTTCAGTGATTAAAGTATCGCCGTTTTCATTCTTTATTAGTTAATTAATTATTTATGCATAAAAAGACCAGTGATACGGACGAAGGGATTCAAATATCAGAGAATCAACGGTCTCAAAAAGTATATAAATAGTTTCTAAGCTGAAAAGTTTGTTCTTTTGATTGAGCGCAGTGCTCTGGTACTCTCCGGGTCGGCTTCGAACAAGCCCAGCCCAGTTTTACAGCCCAGTTCTTGAGAAAGGCTATTGAACATCACACTACGACATGTAGGAACGGAGCAGTAATCATAAACATGTAAAATTACGGGAAACGGCTAGTTATACATATAAAACGATTATTTTTATTACTTCACCTGGAACCTGTAGCTAAAAGTCGAATAAAAGTAATAAAAACAAATCGCGTTATATGACGGTACCATTTGTCGTGAGCCATGCTTCGGCACGTATGGGCCGGCTCAACCGGAGTGATACCACGGCTTCACAGAAAACCGGCAGTTAAGCAATGCTTTCATTGTATTTCGCCGAGTGAGTGCGGTTACCGGAGACTCTAACCCTTCCCAGACCCCCTCGTCCTCCCCTTCCTCTACTCCTACCCTTAAAGGCAGGTAACGCACTTGTGACTCTTGAGTTGCAGGTGCCCATGGTCGGTAGTCGGTAGTCACTTACAATCAGGTAACCCGTCTGCTCGTTTGCCCACTATCACATAAAAAAATATAGATCACGTGATCCGTTGCATCTAACCGAAATGTTTTCATGTTTCGAGCTTTACATGCGAATGGATGAAACCAGTACTATTGTCAAGCCAGAAAGCATTTTTTTTTTAATGGAACGAACAAAGCTTAATAATAAACAGTTTAATAAGTAAATCCCGAGTTTATTATAACCGTAGAAATTTAAGCTCACCAAAAATAATCATTTATTGTGGTTGTGTAAACAAAACCCCATGTCTTAAGAAATTAAAACGCATTAAAAGCAATCGTGGTTGTAGGAATCATTAAAAGTGTATCAATATGCGGTTAATGCGGTATGAAACAGGATATGTCTTCGCATTAAAAATCAATGTCTGCAACATGTAAAACCGGACCAAGTTCCCTTTAAAAAAAGCGAACATTCTCTGTAATTATAATAATTCAGTCGCATCCTTTAAATAAATTATTTAACTTTCTTTTCTCGTGGAATTTAATCAAAATAGTTGGATAATAGCATCGTGATGCAATGCAAAGTAACTGGAAAAAAAAAAAAAAGCGTTCAAAATCCGTAATTTCAATTTCACACAGGAAAAAAAAACGTTTCTAAAAGAATTTTATTTTCGCAAGCTAATAAAACAATTCTCCTTGGTTTATTTGCGTCCAGTATTTTCATTTTTATTCGTAATTTATATAAAACATGTATGGTGACAGGGTCCCAAAGGTGAGGTGGTTCAAGTGGGCCTCGCTGTAGGTGGTCCGTCGTCCACCGCAAACACTGTCCCGCCCATTGTCCAAAGTTTATTGTCATAAGTGCCTACATAAGGTCGCTCTTCTATCAATGTATAGGTCGATTCTAAATAACAAACGATAATTTAGTAGCTATTAAAACCCATAGAAGAATATATAGACAGATTTGTAAAGGTTTTTACCTTCAAAGAACAAAATCTGATATTAATAACCGAATTTAAAACATTATGTGTGATGATTTCTCACAAATGCTTTAAAAAAATCAATGGTCGCGTTCTTTGCTTTTCGGAATAACTTCTTAAGTAGAAACTGAACAATAAAATGCTCTGTATCTGGCACTAAACGGTTGTTCGAAATAAGTCGGACTTGTTTGCCATCGGAGAAGGCACGCACCTCGCCCTGTGTGGCGCAAATTGTATGGAAATAAGCACAAAATTTTCATTTACCAACAGTTCCGACTGGCTTATACAAATTGTTACAAAGAGACGGATTATTATTTACTTTGATGTTGAACTAAACGAGAACCAGAGTTTGTATGCAATTATAATGCACTAGGTGCCTTGTTGTTTCAGTTTAAGAGACCACAGCGTAATGCTGAGGCATCTCTGAATAAGTTCCATAGAATTAAATAAAAGGTACACTTTGTTACATGCATTTAATCAAACGTTTTCGTCAAATAAACAAATTCCTTAAAATTTAGCAAAGCTTTTAACTGACTGCCCCTGACTAAATTACCTTTAGAAGCATAGTTATAGTTATACAATTTCACGCATTTCGCTTTGTAAACAATAGTTTTATGACCTTTCTCCAATACTAAAGACTGTTTTCCCCAGTTGTTCAACGGCTCCGGTGTGAAACCTCTCAATTAACTCTGTATATAATTACTTGACTTAAGCGAATGCTTTTCTGACAACTATTGAGCCACGTTAACCATTTTCTGCACTAACAAATAAATACTTGTCATTGTCGTAATGATTTTGAAGTAAAGTAAAGTTGCCTATAGCAATCAGTTTATCTTCTTACTTTTTACCCAAAAAGAGCAAGAAGCAAAAAGTAGAGGTGTTATACGTTTAACCTGTTTATCTGTGAGTCTGTCTGTGGCATTATAGATTCATAGCTTGTAAACGGAT
This sequence comes from Callimorpha dominula, assembly GCA_949752705.1. Classification (NCBI taxonomy): domain Eukaryota; kingdom Metazoa; phylum Arthropoda; class Insecta; order Lepidoptera; family Erebidae; genus Callimorpha; species Callimorpha dominula. The sequence goes on from OX457000.1 coordinate 10,103,687, forward strand.
GGACCCATTTTGATTTAGTATTTTTTAAAGTGGCTTGATAGAGTATTCTTAGCTACAATCAGCTCGTAATATAATCGCTTTGTAATCGTTAAAGAAATTTTTGAGTCGGGGGTATTTTATTTTTTTTATTTACAAGTAGTTTTAATTCATATCGAAGGTATAGTGGAGTAGACACAGCTCAACAGGGTTTTAGAAGCGAGTTAAGACCAATTTCAATATACTCGACCATAATGAACCTAGGAAAAAGAATTACTTTGCATATCTACTAGCTTTACGAAACCCTACAGGGTATCATTCATGTGATTGTTACCGAAATACACCTCTTTCGATGAATCCATTATACATCATCTTCAGTGACATTTAGAATTTATTACCGTTGCCTGAATGATGGAGTAGGTGTTCGACGAGTGAGCACACAAGTCTGTTGTCTATGACGCAACACAGAGAGTATGAAAGTGGTAACATTATAATGTCATGACACGATGTCAAAAAACGTTTGAATTTCGGATCTACATAACTATATGTGTTTGTTTTTATTATATACTTATATCATAACAAGCAAAAAAGGCATAGTACTAATTGATCAATTTGCCATCATACAGTGAAGCTAAGCATAATATCCGTTTCTTTTAATGTTTTAAAAATAAGTTGGACATCACTACATAATATAATAAAACAAAGTCCCTCGCTGCGTCTCAATATCTACCAAGCAGATTTTAATACGGTTTTCTCCAATAGACGGATTGATTCATGAGGAAGGTTTAGGTGTATAATTAATTAAGGTTTTGTTTAAAATGGCTGAAATATGGATGATTGTTTAAGATGTCGGAAAAAATCAATATATGCTACCCGTGCTAAGCCGGGGCGGGTTGCTAGTCATCAGCAATACAAATAAATAAAATTGAAGTGCCTGTTTGTAATGTCAAAATTATAGTATTTTTTTAAGCTCATAAAGTTATTTGCACGACACCTATTGCCTTAAAATCACTTTTTAAATATTCGTCTGTCTGTTTGTCCGTCTGTTTGTTCCGGCTAATCTCCGGAACTGGTGCACCGATTTTCACGGGATTTTCTTTGGCCGATAGCTGGTGTTATAAGGAGTAACTTAGGCTACCTTTATTTTGGGAAAAGAATTAGAATTAAAATATGTGAATATGAATACATGACCAAAGCCACGCGGGAACTGCTAGTGTGTAAATAAAGTAGTAACTTAAAAGCTAATCGCCCTACAAAGATTTGTATTTGAATTTTGCGATATGTAGTTTTCATTCCTCAACTCGCTAAAACTGAGACTTTAAATGAAAAATAACTTTAAGCATTGCCGATATATTTTTTCGCTCTCGTTGTAAAACAAACTTTCGTGCATGTTTAGTGCTTAACAGAGACGACAATTTACTTGAAAACGGCAGCGTATATATTTAGTTAAAACGGCCTGTGTTTAACCCTTTAAACACCACAACCTTTAAACGTCTTGAGAAATAAACCTCTTATGTGTCGATACGATTACGAAATAAAATTATTTAAAGTATAGGTATATATATGTTATGTATATTATAAGTATTTATTTTTTTTTTATTAAGGAAAAAGGTATTGTTTTAGGGATTCACGCTTTTAGTGTTGCGTTAAAATTGGTGTTGAAATAACCACCATTGTTATGAATATTTTAGAATAAATTTTTAGCACATATGCATTTATTTCTCAAAAGACTCACTCCAAAATTGTCGAAAGTAAAATACTAAATACTTCTTGTCAAAGCCTTTATAACAATCCCATGTTCAACATTTGAGAACCTATTTATATAATGGTGATGAGGTCCAGCAATTTTAGTGATTGAGAAAGTTCGTAAAACATAAAACACGTAGGTATAACATAAGCAGTCATCATCATATTGTATTTCACCTTCTTCAGACAGTTTTTAATAAACAGAAATAAAGTGTTTTTAAAAGCAAGCTCCATTATTGTAAACTACTCGAACTTTCTCATGCAAAATACTTACACTTTCGTCTTACGTTTTATCCAATTAAAACGGCTTATCAAATAAGGAGTAGATACGCTCGGACCGAAAATATGTACCATTATATTCACTTGTTATCGTGCGCGCGCGTCGCCCGTCGCACGAAGTTACACGTAGATATCGGGTGGTGCGATCTCTCATTAGAGGCCTTGCGTTGACGCCGTTCGTGACTGAGCTACGTTTTCTAGCTTGCCTTACCGCCTTAAGTATTACAGCGCGTTATAATCGCTCATATATCATATACGCTTCAATGGTAGGCCTTTGACCCGCTTTCTATGTCGACGTGGTGAAGAGTCGTGTGGTAATGAATTTTCTATTGTGGAAATGTCTTTAGCAGATTATTTGTTGACACGTACTATCTGACCCCGATCTTTGATCCGAAAATAACTGTCACTTCAGCTTTATTTTGTAAAATATCAACATAACTTTTTAATACTCCTATTATAAATACACTAGCCGTGCCTAGTCTAGTTTCACCTGCGTTTATGTTCACTGCTCTGCTCCTATTAGTCGTAGGGTGATGTTACGTAGCCTTCCTCGATAAATGGGCTATCCAACACTAAAACAATTTTTCAATTCGAACCAGTAGTTCTTGAGATTAGCGCGTTCAACCAAACAAACTCTTTAGGTTTATAATATTATAAGTATAGATTTAAGTGAAAACGTCCAATATTCTATTCTATAAGAACTTATTAGTAAATAGTATAGGATAACAAAGACTTTTAGTTACCTATTTATAACATATTTTCATACGGGATATATAAAAAATGTTTTGTAATTACTGTAAGGAAACATTTAAAAATAAATATATGGCTACAAGACGCAATGTTAAGAAAAGGGAATAAACATCAAAATAATGTTATATACATAACCCTCCCAACTTTACCAGTAATTACAAGAATTGATGCAAACAAGGATACAACAATCACATTACGAGTAAGTTATGCATCTCTTTAACATAACAAAGCGTACTTAATGCGCTTGAGTAATGGTGAACATAACCATTTGGCTTTCACTAAGCGCAGATAAATAATAACAAAGTTGTTCAAAGGGAACAAATTGAAACTATACCTCGTATTCAATGGGGAAACAGAACTAAATAAACAATGTAAGCATAACACCACATCTGTAGCTACGCGATAAGTTACAAGGAAGTGCTCGTGAAAATACCAAGTACTTTCGTTTTCTGTAAGTTTAGTATTAAATGACCACCGAAAATAAAAGACTTAATGCTTGCCAGTTTAATATGTTATTATTCGTCGGAAGCGGAGTTGCCTATGACTGCCGACAGCAACGAGAGTCTGCCGCGAAAGATTCGTGTTTGGTCCGGTATCATTCAACCTCTGCAAATACATTCGTTAGTACAGCCATTGTAGACATGTTATATGTATTTGATAATGAATATCTATTTATAGCCCAAACCTCTAATGTTATCTATGTAATTATAATATCATTATCAGTATCACTAGTATTATCATTATCAGTTTAGTTTACAAGTAAAAATAAACCCTATCCTGTTGAATATAGGGTGGCTAAAACTAAGTACGCTATTCTCGTTTATTAACAGACAGTTATAGCCTAGCTGCCACTGGAACGTTGGGTCTGTAGTGAAATTACGATGGACGGTTGTCTCTATCATATTTACTTTAGTGACTTTCACACGCAACTCTTCGCTTTTGTTCGTAACTTTTAGTTGGACTTAAACAATCCAGTTACCTACAAATTTGAAATAGTGTAGTCATGGGCGCGTAGCCAGGGCGAGGGTGGGCAGGGAAGGGCAGCTGTCGACCCCCGTATTCTTAAGTACATACTTATTAAATTTATGAAAGTACAGTTTAAGTCAAATTTTTGCCTTCTCCTAGACCAAAAGCTGGATACGCCAGGTACGACATAAATGTAGTAGAAATAAATGATGCACAATAATACAGCGCAAAATTTTAAGCATAAATAAGATATCGCACCAAAAGCTCTGATTTAAGAAAGAGAGAGTACAGAAATTATCAGAAAATTAACAATTCAAAAAGCGAATAATTTATATAGTGACACATATTTCAGCCAACCCATAAACAGAACAAAGATTAGCAGCAAAGCAATCCGACAAAATTATGTAAAACAATAAATCATAGAAACAGTATGAACTGCACACTGCACGCAGAGAGGACGATCTCGCTGATTATTGCAAACCTGTTCTGTCGGAGTAAATAATAGTGTACAGTGTGCATTAGTCAGCCAGCTCCGAGCCAACGTAGGCGGTGACCGCTTCGGGGAACTAAATAAACATTGCTAATCGAACATGAATTACTTTATCACTACGTATGAAATTGACGATTTTTAATACTAGTGGGAAAGATCGATATTTTTCATCAACTTAAAATTTAACTTTTTTTTTAACGGTAACCCGTATGAAGTTTCTAAATAACGTTCTCAAAATCGTGGCAAAGCTTCTCTTACTAACTATATTTAAATAATATAGGTATTTATAATTTTATTTAATTAATTTTATTAATTTGCCTAATTGTAAATATATTTTTAAGGATTTATGTCAACAATAAGACTTAAATAACTAAGTATTATTATTTGATTATGCAAATCGCACGTACATAAATATATTAAACGGATTGAAAACAAACCCGGAAGACGGGCATTAATTCGGTACTAACAAGTACTTTTAAGATTGTTTGTTTCCAACAAGAAACATTAAGCAAATTAATGTGTAGTAAAACAACATTAGGGAAATGTTTTGTGGGCGAGACTACGAACCGCAAGACCACGGTTATGTGGAATTGTGGAAATAGGGCTGCCAATCATATAACACAGTACTAATAATAATATTTTTAAATTATAATTAAATCACTCAAGTCTAGTACTCTTGTATAATCCAACTGTGTTATTGAAAAATTAATAATAATTGTTACATAGTCCGTAAAACTCGTTCATAATTTCGTTGATGGCAGCCCTGACACAATAACCATCACAATCCCGACAAACGTAATATCATAAGATCATAACTTACCGTCTGCTTCCTCAGTAAATACAATAATACAGACTATTATAACTATTAAACTACTATTTGCTGGTATTTTAATGTATAATTTAGTATTCTATTTAGGGTGAAAAGGGTCACTTTAAGCCGACCCCATTTCGATTCTAACATCGATATAATATATCAATAATCGATTGATCTAATATCGATGTCCTACCTGTTGATCATGAACATCAACAAGTCTGAGTAATGTTGACTACAAAAATAAACGAACGGCAATGTGTTTATTTTCTGTAGCTGATACTGATCTACTTTAATAGTTCAATATTATTATTGCGGAACAGCTTTTAAAATAGGTTACGATACGATATTATACATCTCAAATTCATTGACCGTTTTATCTATCAATAACATAATACGAGTACATGCGACCTCCTGCAAACTAAATATTGACTTTAGATATTTAAATTTGAATCAAGTTTTTTTATGTACATAGAAACTACAGTATGTAGTTTTTATGTACATAGAAACTATGTAGGTATGTTAGTAGGTAATAGTATGTAGGTATGTAGGTAAGTTATTAAACATTTTTATTTTTATAATTCTATGTAATATTAAAAAAAACATTTTTATTTTAAATATTAGGTACTTGTAACTTATGACTATATTTCCTATTAAAACTAAACTAAAACGTGTATGAACTATGAGATTTAAAAAAAAACACCATTAGAAGCAGCAGCTAACACGTTATTATTTAGTCATAAGAAATCTTCAATCGCGAGGTTCAATAACGCAAATTATCATTAACTAAACTAATATGCAATAGGACTAAAGTCTTAGTACCTAAAGAGTATACTAATGTATTAAATTGTATAGAAATAGTTTTAAACAGAGAACATCTTTTTTACGTAGGGCACACTGAAAGTTCCGCGCTCCTGACCGCTCATAAATGTTTGAATTTTGAATTATTTTTTTTTAAACATAAGAAACTCATTGATTAAAAAAAAATGCGGGAAATCGCCTGCCAATGTTAAAGTTCGTCGTCCGTAGCAGAATTGGAATTAACGCCAAAAGATTTTAGGGCGACGATTTTTAATGATTTTAAAATTTCACTGACCCCGCAAGACAGCACTGCTCGTCTTCAAAATGCTTTCGGGACCGGGAGAAAGGCACCTCATTTGAGCATCGTAATGCGTTATTACGCAGAATTTGATCGTGGTCATGTTTCTCTGCAGGATGAAGGTCGGCCCTCAACTGCGATCACTGAGGAAAATGTGGCTACTGTCAGGCAACTAATCGAGCGGATCACCTATGAGGAGATTTGAGGACATTTGGGGATTATGAGCCAAAATCAAAAATCTTACATCAACATTTAAAAGTTAGAAAACTTTGTTGCCGTCTAGAGATTACACGAAACAACACGTAACAGTCATAGGTGATGAGAAGTTGTAAATTTAAACTTGCTTGTATGAAATTTATTTCCTCGAAGTGATATGGAGATGAATGTTAAACCCAAACATTCATGTATTACCTACTAAGCCTAATCAGTAAATCTACTTTATTAATATCTATCTTATATTTATAATAATAGGTATAGTTAGTTGATAAAATATTAGCTCGTAGGTTCTTAATTGACCATTATACAAATATACGATTTTATAGTATTTTTTTTACATAGACATGATTAGCCTAATGAGGTTAACTGAACTGTAATTAAATACACCAAGTTTAAAAAACCTAGCTATAAAACATAATAAAGAATGTAGCCTGGAATTAACAAACTCATCAAGTCATCACATAAACGCTTACAGATCTGTAAACGAACCACCTCATAGCAATAAACGTTGTCATAAACCAAAACCAAACCATATTTTACATCACTAAATGTAATCTTAAACAGATCTAATCCCACGATTGATGCAATCGAAACATTCATAATTATTGCCTTGTTCTCTGAACTTTTGAGCATTTCATTGTCTTTTGTACTAAACATTGTCGATTAGCACTAATAGAGCCACCTTTGCTTATAATGAAATGTACCGGTGCTATCCCAGTGGGAAGTGACGATGGTCACGGTATGCGCAACGGACTAATATTTACCCAGGGCGAAGAGTTCTCACGCTGCACTTCGGAACAGTGATCAGTAAGTGTCAATAGTCCCAAATATTGTTGATGTATCATATTTGTAATACTTGGTAATGGTGATAACTAAAATGTATTTTTTGAGAGTTGCTACACGGAAGGTTCTTAATTTGAACATTATGTATGTTATAGTAACATAATATTAAGTCCATGTTTATAGTAAACCAGCTGTTGCCCGCGACTTAATTCGATTGAAAATTTTGGTGACATCCACACAACAACAAAATAAGTGCGTGAAAGAGTAACAAACATCCATCCATCCTTTATAATATTAGGAAGATAGATAAAGTATAATAGATATAATTATAATAATAATATGTTTCATTTATTTCATAAATTACACAAGTCTTAATATCTAAGTTAACAAAAAGTTTAGCTTAATTTATAATTTGTGTAAGATATGGAGTCTAAACTAAGCCTTGGCCTGTATTTTAGAGCTCCAGGCCCCCCAATATTGAAGTTACAGTTACAGTTTTAGAGCAGTTTTAATTACTGTACTAGATAAATTTCGACATAGTATAAAACAAAGTCAATTCCGCCGTCTGTATGCCTGTATCTTTTAAACTACGCAACGGATTTCAATTCAGTTTTCAATAATAGTTAAAGCGATTCAAGAGGAAGGTTTATATGTATAGTTTCAAATATCATCATTTCATCATACTATGTACATTAGTTTAGACATTTAGTTTGCATATTTACCTAATAAACTATAATATTTTTTTATTGCACCTACTTTCTGTTTTCTCTGCATCACCCGAAGGTTGACTGGTAGAGAATGCCTATAGCATTAAGTCCGCCTCTGTACTCTATGTGCGTAAAGTTTTAAATAAATAAATAATTTTAAAACATTAGTATCTACATTGCACCCGTGAGACACCTGGGTGGGTCGCTAGTATAAGTTATAAAAACAAATTCATTATAACAGAATTCGAATCCGTTTATTGGTTCATTGAAACATACTGGAAAATTATATTTTCTGTTCCTGGCTGCGGGTACCATGTCTTTCTTTGTAGTAAGTATTTATTAGATTTACATCAAGAAATAATATGTAGACCATATGGTACAGTCAGTCAGAACCAGGTTTCGTAAAAGCAATCATCTGAGATGAAATTAGTCATCTTGGTACTTGCATTACTCATATCCTTGCCACATGCCTGTAAACAATTATTTCTGAGAATACTTAGTAGTAAAAAGTAATAAATGACTAATCTCATCGGTTGCATACCTATTTTGGTACAAATGGTTCCGTTCTGCTGTAAAACATTTTTTCCATTTGATGTATTAAGATGTAACTCAAATTTAATCTTTATTTATATTATTATAATTCTTGTAGATGATTAACTATTCTATGTATATAAAAGAAGAAACTGTCTGGCTGACTGACTGATCAACGTACAGCCGAAACCGCTGAAACTCATCCCTTAAGGGTTCAAAATAGGGAATTAAAGTTTGTATGAAACTTCGTTATTTATGAAGTTAGAAATGTAACCATTAATATATATATTTGAGCTCATGCCTAGAAACAAAAGTTTACTGTATCGAGTTTTTTTAAACTCTCACAACGAGGCTTTTTATTTGATATGTCTGACGATCCAGTTTGCAATTATTTGTTTTCATTTTCTAATTTGGCCAACATTAATGACCCATATTTCATGTTCTTTTATATACGTTACATATAAGTGTTTAGGTTGACGTTGGGTTCCAAATGAAATATGTACCAAATTTCAACTTAATCGGTCCAGTAGATTCGGAGCAAATTGGCTGCGACGGGGGGGACAGACAGTCGCATGAGTGATCCTTTATGGGTTTTTTATTCGGACGTACGGAGCCCTAAAAACGGATTCAACTACCGTATTATGTATTTATTTAAGTTCTGAATACTCTATGAAGTATACGAGTACAAAAAATCGTCACAATACTTAACTGATTTGAGAAAAAAGTGTCTGAAGTTATTATTATTACTTATATATATTTTCATCCAAAAAAATTACTGTTTCCGAGAGAAAGTAAATTGATTGGCAAATTCTATATTTACGCAAACGAAGCTGCGGGCAAAAGCTAGTAATATAATATGATATTATATAATCAAAAGATTTGGTATTCTAAAATGCAAATCATTACAAAACAGTGTTTTTTTTACATATGTATCAAATATATACAAATTAATGTTTGTTTGTTTGTTCGTATTATATGGGCTCCCGTACCGTTCATCCGATCATCATGATATTTTGTTTACACGTTGCCAGGAACACCGAAAAGAATATAGGCACAGGGGTTTTATTCAGACATAAAGGACTGATCCCGAGGGATCGTAAAATTTCTTTTATGCCAGGAAAGCCACGGGCCAAACTTAGTATTATATATTTTATTTTCATTTTCAAAATATTCATATCCTCGTCATTACTATGGCAGGCATAAGTCGCGATATTATCTCTGTTAAAAGCAGTAATTAAATAAATGAATAGAGAATATATTATATTCTATTAAAATTGAAATAAAACATATACATATAGTAGTAAGCTTTAATGACAGCAGAGGAGACTCAGTTACTCAAGAGATTCTACTAATCCCACTAATCCTAATCCCACTAATATTATAAATGTGAAACTTTGGATGGATGGATGGACATAACCAATTGCTATGAAACTTGGTATGTAGATAGCTGGAGACCTGGATTAACACATAGGCTACTTTTTATCCCAATATTCCCATCACATCTGAATTAACGCGGGTGAAACCGCGTAGCGCAGCTAGTATTAATTGTAGTCGTAATCTAATATCTCAGCAAATCGCAAAAAAAATAATTTTACCTCGGACACACCACTAACAACTGCTATGCCGTGACAAAAATACCTCCCCGGTGTTAGATTCTAACGTCATCCCTTCACGTTTAAATATAGAACGGCAAGTATGAACTCGCGATTCGGGTCGGCGCGCACAAACATACTCGTACGCCGTGCATTTTACACGTGCAACGCCCTAAATAAACTGCATCTGCTTACTCAAGAGATTTATTCCTGTTTATTTCTAGCACAGTAAGATACCTTTAAGGTTTATTATACTCAATCAAAACTGATTGCGATAATGTCAGTTGTTACTTTCTACCTTTCCTACCTCCGGCATGGGGTTCCTGATACTGATACTTTAAAACCGGAAGGGAATTTCCTTCTGAAGACGCTCAAATTGTAATTCCTCAAAAAGGTTTCAAAGAAGGTTTTTATTCGGTCCACGATCTAGTGATTCTACTGCCGCTTACAGACGATGATCGCTTGCCATCAGTAGGGATTTTTTTGCCAGCTTAATGGTATGTATGTATAAAGGTAAATGCGTTATGTAATCATATAACTCAACGATAAGAAATACAATTGAATGCAGCTTATAACTCAGTGTAATAAATTAGCGTCTGAATTTTATTTCTGTACTTGTCACTGTAATAATATCATCCTCTTCGCAAGTTTGTAGGTCAACACAAATAAAAACTTGGTCAAGTGTATTAACTAGAATGAAAAAGAAAAACATTTATAAATATAAATTTGTATGTCATACAGTTGGCCTTGCCAGCAACATTGCTCGGCAGGAAGGAGCAATTGAGCGAATGAACCGCGCGCGGATCTGAAATGTTCAATGGTCTTCGAGCTATGATCACGTGAGAACTAGGCCAATCGGTCGGGTCATTGGCCTCAGATGAACGAGAATATCACAAGGATATTGATAGTGTCTGACATCGGACTTATTAAGAACATAAGTAAGTTATATTACTTTCTGAGAAACTTTTTTTTTGAAGCGAAAACTTCTTTAGCGGCGTTGTGCACTTTTTGATGGGTAAAAAATGTTAAACTCGTGTCAGAACTCGTGACCCTGATGTCCGTCCCCATCGAAAATTCGTACGACGGAGCCGAGTTTCTTATATTTACATGTACAGCGTCAGAGAGACATGGAGAGGGAGGGACGGATGGAGGGACAGGGACAGTTACAGAGAGAGAGGGAGAACTGAACTCGTGACCGTCACGATAATAAAACATATATAGATCCATCCATCCATAATAATACATATATAAGTCGTTTCGTGTAAGTTTTCACTTCTGTCGGCAGTCCCATGACTCCTATTTTTTTTTAATCTGATGCTTTTATATGCCTGCATCTGTTTGGAAATAGCACACATGTCCAAAAATACTAGTACTATTCACGTATCTACGACGATATATAAGGAAGACTTAAACGCAATGTTTTAGGCTGTTCGTTGTCTGTCAGTAAATATTAGAGTTTTGTTAAATAAGTTGTTGCTTATAATTAAGACTCGAATATTGCGTTGTTGATTAAACTCAAAAATAATTATGTCATAAAACTACAAAACAAATTATACGTCTTAGGTTTTATTCTCATATATTATATCAAATTACTGTACTTTAAAATTTCTTTTAAAATTAACCTTTCCTCAAGTTAATTATAGCTTTACAAAATATGCGCACACCTCAAGTCGACGCATCATTTATCATCTGCAATATCATGATGACATTTCAGCCAATTAGCGGATGTTTTGTGCGCGCTCTCGAGATAATAAAGCCAGCCTTATATGGTGTATCCTTACTGGGAAGAAATTTAAACTGATTGGTTGCAAACCTGGACAATACGCTGTGAGAGAATTAACCCTTACTCGTCTTTCATCACTAATTGGGTCCTAACTTGGAGACTGGATATCTGTTTTGCTGAAAATTCTTAATTAATTTTCCCTAACTTGTATAAAACAAGCTCAACAGCCTCTATTCACAATCCAGAGAGTATATTTAATGCCTTAAGCTTTTCATCTATTCACTAGTTGCCGTTATAAATTCTTTAAAATTGAGGATTTTATCAAGTTCCCATAGCCAAATGACTGACTTCTACTATCAACAATATTATAGTCTGTAGAACGTAACTAGGAGAAATTTTGAGGTGAAATCAAGAATTTAGGAGGTCCCTTCAGTCAAACCATAGGTTATTACCACAACTTAATTATCCAATAATCGAATTTGGTACATTCAATTTAGAAAGTCTACATAGCATATTTAACCTTTCCTACTAACAATAAGCTATATTAAGATCGTATAACGGGTTCACGGCGTTAATATACTGAGTAAGGTACGAACCCGAAACCTTTCGATTACAAGTGCGACGCCTTGGTACATATAACTATGATGTTCTGAAAACTTTGTAATTTTTAGTAGCCCCTTATCAAAAAAAAGAATATCAATCAATCAAATTTCAAAAAAAGAATAATATTAATTAAGTATTTTTTAGAAATAACGTCTGTTAGTGTTAATCGATTAGTCTCTGTCTCTAAATATCTGGAATTGCAGGCATATTTCTAAAGAATACTTTCTCATTGATCTTACCACCAAGTATACACCAAGGTATACTTCGGTTACCAAATCCCTTATGAGACTTGTTCGTCACGAAGCTATTTACCATAACAATAGCAGGTACAATCTTTTACTACAAGACGGTAACATTGCTGGCCCATCCTTTATAATTTATGGAAATGACCGCAAAGAAAAACACATGACAAAGGTGTCTACTCGAATTTAAATGGATGGGTAGTGTGCCGTGTTCTCCATTGTTTAGCTTTTGTTCGTAGCGTCGTAAATATCATCCCTTAACCCTCGGTTCGATACGTTTTACGACCAAAGCTGTAAAATGTTACGATATCCAATTCTGACCGGATGTATCAACATACAGGTTTTATAATATGCTATTAAAAACAGGCAAAGGAAAGAGTTTCATTATAGCATACCTCATTAATTAAAATATCGTTGTCTGAAAAGATTCCGAGAAGTTTTTAATCGGAGAGCTAATAATCATATCGGTTTTTTTTGCCATGTGCAAATAAATACATGTAAGTATATGGCGATGTGTAAAGAGTTCAGCTGTATCGTATTCTTCGTGCGGGCGTCGCAGTAAGTGCTCGGTTTCGCTTTGTCGTGATAACGCGGTGCTGCTCGCTAATTGGACACAATTTATTACCCTGCGCGTGCGCCGAACTAAATAGGTACTCACCTTTAAATTTACCGGCTACAGCTACTTCGTGTACTATTTACTTAGTTGGCTTTGTCAATAACTACGAGATTACCTTAATTAACCATTGTTTAATGATCTTAGCTTTAGTAAATTCAATACTCTGTGATCTTTATTGTTCTGTATTTCCTAACCAGATGTCTTTATCTCGAGTCGTTAGTTACGAAACGACTTCGCCCACGGTCGAATTTCGAATCGACTTCACTATCGAAAAATAGAAAGTCATAAATTTACCGAAGGGCCGCTTTCCCGGTTTTATCTAGGTTAATGCTGGCTCGGAACTACAGAACCATACTGGAAGGAACAACCGGTGACGAGGTGTTATTTTTGTTTCGGTCAAGGGAAATTTAAAACATTAGTTCCGGTCTGTGTCTTCGCTTTGACAGGTGAAATGTTGACTTTCATTTTAAACTTAATAAATATTGGAAATGGTTTCGAGATTTTTTTAACCATTGGTAATTTTAATAGCATTTTTATAGAATGCAAAATAGTTAATATTAAGAAGATACGTTATTAAAATTGCAAATTAATATAAAATGAAAGAAATAGGACAATGCTTAAAATCTCTGCCTTCAACAGGTTGTGGGTCCAATACAACATTGACCGAAGACTGGAGGAGTTAACAAGAATTATTATTTAATGTGTAAAACAGTTTACTTAACATTTTTTGTAACCTACAAAAATGATAATACAATCAATATGTTCAGTATTTACATTTTTTTTAACCTAATTTAAGCAAGCGTTTATGTATGATGTCATAGAGTGTTGCAATCTGATCGTCTCACGCCTGGTCAGTATACTTTGTTTTACTAAATAACCGTCCCAGTTTCCTAGCGGATTCTGTTGACTTATGATGTAGGTATGTGTGTCACATAATCTCAATACGTTTACAGATTTATTTTTATTTAGATACTAATGCTACATTGAAGAATGTTAGAAATTTACCGTAGTAATGTTGGCAAATTGCCTTGTTTTTAATATTTATATGAATTTTGTTCTGGCTGTGGTTATAGGGTAGGAAAACGTTCTTATAGTATAGTATAGTAAAATTCCACATGACATGCTGCAGACTGAGTCATAAATCATCGAAACGGGATAACAATGTTGCGTTCTCCGTTCCACATAAGTGTAGATTATGGCTCCTTTGTGCTAGCGGCGGGATGAGAATTTACAATAATATATAACAAATATTCAATAAATGCTATCTATTTATATGATATGAAAATTTGTTGTAACAGTGAAATAAATTATTTAAAATCATAATAAGTAATATAAGATTTAAATTAAAAACTTTAACGACAGACTTCTCTTTTGTTGATAAAGAACTATCATATAGAACATATCCGCAACACTGATGGGCGGAGCATCAATGTTTATGATCGTGTGGTTTATAGCTAAGTCTGCAGCGAGTAAATAATTTTAACACAGTGGTATTGTATCGTCATCGGCAGATATGTGTAACCCTACCACTGGGTCTCTGAACATACTGACAATGCAGCCAAATGCCGCGAAACATAGGTCGTTATTTTCATTATAATATATACATATTTAAGAAAACATTCGTATGTTTATTTACTTTTTTTTAAATATCAATACTTGTATTATTTCTATTCATTGTTTGCTTTGCAACTTTATCATAGAACCGTAAAATTAAAGAAGTGAAGTTCCTTCTTTCTGGAAAAGAAGTTGGGTAAGTGCAGTATGATTTAAACTATAACATGTGACTTGAAGTGTATTATTTCAAAGCCCGTACGTAAACACACAATTTACTATCGTATAAGTTTATAACTATAACAAACAGCTGCTCATGATTATAAATATTTTCGTTTTTAATTTTTCATTTTTAAAGACATTGATAAGTATTTTTTTAAAGAAACGTATAATTATTGGGATGTGTGTTTATTTATATATTAAAAAATCGAGATTTAAATCTCGGAAACACAGAGACAATTTATGATGTATATCTGGTTTAAGACTAAGATTTAAGTTGTTTGTTTCATGATTGATTTATTTGACCGCAAGCAATAAAACACTTAAAAATAAAGCTCAAATAAGTCAAAACACATGTTGTTCAATATTTCTTACTGTGAACTACGGCAGTGATACAGCTCTATTTAAGTCACGGTAGGATATAAGCTCATCAATATTTTCAAAGTAAAAATGACGTCACATTTGAATCAACACCTATTTGTGTATGGGTAGTGATAGTCAATACAGGAAAAGGAATAATTTCCGTTAATTGTTTCAAGATACAAAATAATATTCAAATAAAGTATCACAAAATAACGCATTTAATAACAGATGAACCCATATATCAAATGTGCATGGAGGTTTATTAATGTGGCCATATTTGCACACAATGGCGACGCTTATGAGGTTGCGTGCTCGGAATAATATGTCAATATGAATCAGTTTAACAAAAAAAAATTAATAATCAGGCGTAAATATCTTGGTAACCACATGATTTTACTATTTACGTTGATCTCAGTCAACTACTATACCTTTGTGTTAATCCAGAATACAATATTTTTCTGTGCTAAATTTCAATCATATGTTTGCATCCGTATGTATCTATGTATCCGTCCGTTTTAGCGTGAAACAGTAGAACCTAGCTTGCTAATTCACATATATGTGTGTGTGGTGAACCTTTCTCATTTTTGGTAACGTGTGACTAATATCCCTGTTGTAGTCAAGTTAAAAGATTCAGTTAGAAAATTTATCTTACTAATATTCATTCATACATTCATCCTCAGAAATTTGCAGCTTTATACTGCAAGTTTCTGAGGATGAATGTATGAATTAATGTTGATTACTATTTCACGCAAAACGGCTGAACAGACCGAGATGAAATTTGGCACAGAGATAGATTATAGTCTGGAATAGCATACGCTACATTTTACGCCGGAAAAATATACGGTTCCCGTGGGATAGATGTCAACAAAATTTCCACGCGAATGAAGTCGCGGGCAACAGCTAGTATTTATAAAATAAAGTCTAAATACATTTAACATTACGTGGGAGAGCCATGCTTCGGCACGTGCCCATACGTACCGAAGGAAGCAAGGCAAGGCATCGGCTCGACTCCGCTCGATACCACGGCCTCACAGAAAACCGGCAGTGAAGCAATGCTTGCATTGCATTTCGCCGCGTGAGTGAGGTTACGGGAGGCCCTAATCCTTCTCTCCCCTATTTTCGTTCCTCCCCTCTCCCCCCTCTCCTCCCCTCTAATCCCCCTCTCCCCTCTCTACCCCCTCTCCCCCTCTTCCCCTACTCAAACCTTAAAGGTCGGCAACGCACTTGTGACTCTTGAGTTACAGGTGCCCATGGGCGGCGGTAGTCATTTACCATCAGGTGACCCGTCTGCTCGTTTGCCCCCTATACCATAAAAAAAAAATAACATATTGTCAAAAAATTTCAATCAAGAAATGTTAGTATGTAGGATTTAGAAATTAAAAAGCATGAAAGATTTGAAAGATCTATTAAAAACAAGTCATGATTTGCAATATTTCTAATCCACATTTAAATTCAAATCAGTTCATCCTTAAATGTCATTATTTTAATCAATTAGATACTTTTTTTAATAATAATATATTGCATAACTTTCAATGAAAATTTTGGTATTTTTTTAGCAGTATTTTGGAAGCGTTATTGTTCAACGGCACTTGAAGTCACAAAGCGCTTTTGAGCCGACCTTTGATAGAAATGCCAATCTGCTATTAAGAGGGTTAGCTGTACTCGAATACCACTTTATCATAAAACTATTTATGTCAAATATGTATACTGGAATAAGGAAACATTTTTCATTATTAGAAATTTGTTAATAGTCCAATTAATGGTTACTGACGGACAACACACAAGACGAAAATATTTACTTGATTGCGGTTTGCTGGTGACACAATCATTAATTATCACTATTAAATTCAAAATAATAATTCAGGTTTTCAGGACTGCGGGAGGGCCTGAGGGCCTTTTGTGAATGTAACAGCGACACCAGGACCTCTCGCCTTAAAATATGTAACGGGACGAACGAAGCATTAGTCTTTTTTTTATATTTAACTTGAGCTGGGCTGGCTCAAATTAAATAAAATTTGTTTAAATTCGTAAGTCATCTTCGTGATAAAATCGTTTGATTCGTATTTTCACTGCAATTTTAGCCGCAGCTGCTTGCGCTGAAATACACATCCGACAATCTTCAAGTAATTCAGATGTAAACAATTACCACTCACTGTATGTATTAGTTGTCATCATTTTACCAAACAGGAACGTTATCTACATACATTTTGCCTAAAAACATTTTTAATTAATTCCAATAATTCAGACTGATGACGAACGTGAAGTTTAATATACAATTATCTTCGTATGATTCATATTCGTGACCGTTTCCTAGTAGGCAACAAGTATTATTCACAAAATAAAATACACCTACACGTGTAAACTACACTAATTTAAAGAAAAGTTAATTTTCTTTGAATAACCGTAGTATACATATCTGTTTATTTCGTGAGATTATTCAATTTGTTGCAATTGATAATGTCATAAAGTTACGCATTTCAAGATCCGATAAATCTAGCGCTTACACGGTTTATAACTAATGCTACTGCCCAGGTTGTAACTAATGGTTGAACATTCATTCGATTTCATGTGCAATTGGAAATTGCAAATTCATATGCACAAAACCTTACAGAGCAAGTAGTCTCATCAAGATTGAAGAACATTAATCGCCAATTTAACTTGGAAGCATAACGGAACTAAATTAGACAGTCTAAATACGAAATACTATGTAGTATGGTGTGTACTATACTATGTAGCATTTACTCATCGATAAATAATATGTTTGAAGTAAAAAACCAACGGCTTAAAGCAAATTTTGTAAGCATTTTCATTACGGTGATGTCAGATTTGATTAAAAGAAATGTTAATCAAAGACGAATGAAGATTTAAAAAATATATCTTATCGAAATTAAAGAGTCAAACGACATAATCACGTTGTCACGTTGCTACTAGTAGGGACCGTGACTTGGAACCAAACAGATTCGATATTTGAATTGTAAAACTTTTAGAATGTCGGTAGTAAGACGCGGCGACCTCCGACCTGCACAGCCGCAGCCGCAGCACACCGCGCCAGATTACGATGTACCTACACGTGTCTGCTATATAGATGGTAATCGTACTCTCCTTTACGGTCGCATTAATACCGCTGCCTTTAACTCTTTGTTTTGATGTCATATAAATAGCTTATTATGGCTACCATTAGTTGCAGTCATAACACGAGTTATGAAGAAAAAACTATGTTAGTTCCGCGTTGAAAATTTTACTCTTCACTCATCACTGTTCTAATTTATGTTAGAGTGTCTCAAGTTAAGTTTATGCCTTGTTGGAGAATAGTATGCAATGTTTAAAAAATCTTTCAATTGTACGACAATTCATCACTTATTCAACGGCTGTTGAGTATCTGTTGACTCACAGTTAAATTAAAAGAAGCATAACACATAAAGTTAAGTGCGGCGTCGGGTCTCGTTTCTTTAATAATGAATCACGATGTGAGAAAAGAGGCAATTACTCTCATTATTGAACCATATGAGTCATGGGCAAGGAAAGCAGTATATTACATGAAGCGACCAGGGTGGCGTGTCATTGCGTTTAACACCATAAATTACACTTGAGAATTTCCCAGAAGTCAGACTCACAACATAAATACGCACAAATGTTTACCATAACATATTAATACGTGGTTTTTATTTAGTTATCAAGAACTGTCTGACTGCTCGTTCATCTTTCACGTTAGATGTCGAACAACGATTTTTATGTATTATGTGTATCCGTATTAAACTTGTACAGAATGAGTTGATGAACACCTAAAGGTAACGATTCAGACATATTCACAAGTAAATTAGCCTCGATCTACAGAAATTGAATGTTCGTCTCTTTTATTAATGGGCGTTAACGTTTGATTATTTCGTTAACGGGCGTTAAAAGATGAATAACAATATTATTTCCTGTGTATATATGATAATTAGATAGTTAAGATACCTCGTAGTTTATTAAAGATAGGAAAGGTACGAACATAATATATGTATATACATACAATATCCATTTATGTAAGTAGTTGTGTTTGCATCTAACATTGCTAACCGTACTACAATTTAATTTACAAATACGTGCTCAAAGTTCTAAGAATTTCTGCTAAGTTTGTATAATATTGGTCTAATTAAGAAGAATCCTAACTAATATTATTAATGCGATAGTGAGTGTAATTTAATCTACAATAACGCGAAGCCGCGTGTATTAGCTAGTACTGTAATAAATAACATGACTATAAACTCCTTACTAGGCACCAGCTGATTATATAACGTCTAACTATAAATTAGATAACGCTGATTTTATTTATGTTTTGTTTTACCGACTATAAAATAAATAAAACTACTGCTGTATATTTCTTTTACACTACAACCTAATAATTCAAACTATCAAACCAAAGCGTATTGGAGCTTAAACAAAGATTAACATACGGATCTTGGTCAGTAGGCGTCTTGGCTTACATTTGAGATTACTATAAATCCACATAGGGAACGGATATGAATAACGACGGGCAGACTAACAGACGGTTCTAATCACAACGGCAAACAATGGATTTGTTTATTTCATCGAGAGAACACGGAAATTGTATCTCGAATATCTCGATACTCTGATACCCGATGGTGGGTGGTCGATAACTAAACGAATATAGTGCTCCGTCATATCAAAATGAATAAATGCTTTTGTTATTCTTAAATTGAAAAAATAATAAATAATTTGACACTTTAGATGGAAACGTCATTGTACTCTCCAGCCTACTGGCAAATAATTTATTTATTATTTTTTTCACTTACAAATTATTCTGATACAAATTTATACAATGTAAAGTAGGCGATTAGAAAAACCTATCTACTGATAATTTAGATTGTTTTTTGTGGCAAGAGCCTAGCAAGCTATGTGAGCTACTATAACCAAGATCTGCAGGGATTTCGGATTTCAGTACGAAGATGAAATTCTTAGGATATAACCGGGTCCCTTCCTATAAAGCAACTTGTGACGGAACATTCTGTGGTTTAGTCGGCTCGATTCCCACACACCACTTCACCGTTAGCCCCGGTGAGTTGCTAATCCATGAGGGTTGCCAAATGAAAAAAAATATTGTATTTTTAGTATTTCAACAGATTGTATTTTCATCTATAATGTCTTTACATTGTTATATTTTGGCCAAACAAAGGGTCTAATGTTTTCAGGGTTCTTATAGGTATGTATCTGAGTTTCTTTATTCCATCATAAATTCTAAATACCAACTTCTAAATACCTAAACACATTTGGATGTAAAGGTTATTCTTAGAATCCTTACATCATCTCGACAGACACTGTTGACTGTTTTTTTTTTAATGAATGTGGCTCCGTTTTGGCGCCATTTTCGAATCTAAATAAAATCTTAATTTGGCAGGGCAGTCGCGTTTTTTAACTATTTTAATAAGTATTTAGAGTTAACGACGCACGAGAAACAATTGTCTTGTTGTTAGCGTCTATATATGGTACAATAAGCGATTAGAATATATATTTTTAGAATGTCAATATAGTTGCCCTTTAGCTACAATGTAAGATTTCTTCTAGGCTTGATAACGAGTAAGGCCCATCTTGTTGGTTTACAACAACGTACTATGTTACAGTAACCGCTTGTTATCTCTGTGTCAAGTTTATGCCATGAAAATAGTGTGCTATTGCTATTGGGAGCATTGACCTCTTTTAAAATAAAAACTTTGGCCACATAATTGACTGGCCTGTTGGTCTAGTGGTTAGTGATCCTGACTGCTGAGCCAGAGGTCGTGGGTTGGATTCCCACCCACGACAAATAATTGTGTGATGAGAACGATCATTTGTTCTGTGTATGGGTGTTATTTATCTACTTACAGTATGCATGTATTTATTAATATATAAGTATGTTTATCAGCAGTCTAGTTAGCATAGTACAGGCTGTGCCTAGTTTGGGATCAGACTGCCGTGTGTGAGATGTGTCAAGTTATTATGAAAAATATATATTAAAAAAATAGTAATCTAATAAAGTCTATACCTTCTTACCTATATCTATTCCTTATATAATCGTTAATTATTAAAATAATTGAGTAGCAAGTTAAGTCACTATTGCAGTCGATACTACAAAGCGAATACTAAGAAACTAGACTTAGACGCCTAAGTTGTTTCAACTATAAACTGCGATAAACTGAGATTCAATGGTCGGTCAACAAAACTCAAAAATATGTTTAACAACTGGAGACATGCTCTGCATTGATTTAAACATAACTTCGTTTTAAACATAATTACGTCGCATTCTTTTTTATTCGGATCAACTCAGAGTTTAGATGCTGGAGAAAGATTTGAGGAAATATCGGCACACTAAAAGAGTTAACCGTACTCATAACCCTTAAAGAAGGGTCAGATATGTATCCATGATATATGGTAGTTTCAATACGCTTAACTGTTTTATAAGCACTATAAAAGTAAGCAATTATTCAACTTTACTAAAGTGCCTATTAATGCCGCGTTCCAATAATCAAGAAACGATTCGTTTTGCATACGGACGGTAAAATTTCGTTGATTTGTCAACGAAAATTTTACCGTTAGCAAAAGAAATAATTTCTTGTTCATTGGAACGCGGCATAAGACAAGCTGTTTCCACGTCCGCATGTTGTAATTTAACCTCAAGAATCTCCTTTACAATAGATATAGGCATCTGCAGGGCCTGTACCTCTAACCATAAAGCATATTTTAAGTGGCAGTACTTGACCGGAAGTGCTTGAAGTCTGGTAGTCGACATCAGAACCACTCGAGATTACTCTAACAACTCAAATAGATGCCGCAGTTTAAAGTTATTTGATCTCACCACTTGAAAAGCTCTGTAAAATAACTTATGGGTGTCTGTTGCAGGATGAAAAGAGGCCAAATGGCTCGTGCCTTTAGTGTATTTAAATGTTTATGATTATTAACCGACTTGAATGTTTTAATTTACAGCACACGTGGTCAAAAAATTAAGTTTTATGTTTTTTTTTTATTAATTATTTAAAGTATGAAGTATGATCATTCTCTTTTCATGTAAAGTATTTAAATTAAATAAACGTTTCTAAATATGAAGCGTATTTATATTCCCTAACTTATTTTAGTGTAAGAAATAAAAAAAAGCAAATTAATGTGACTTTCGATCAAAATGCTGACAGAAAGATTAGCATTATTATTATTGGTTTGAGTGCCTAATGGTACAACCACAATTGCTGGCCCTTGTAGCGCTTAAACAAAATTAGTTTTTGGTAATAAACATACATATAATTTCCAGCGATGACTATGGCCTATGTTAAAAGTACCAAGTTGTGAGTTTTTTTCTAGATTCAGATAACCACGAGCCAGGTCATTTAAAAAAATTACGAAGGCACAAAGAAATAAGCCTCTCTTAAGACCATTCAGACACAACATTCAGCAAATAAACGAATTGAATTGAATTGAACAAAGTTTAAGTTGCACTCTTCTGTGTAAAGGTGCTCTCAGCCATCAGTTAATCATATAAGTATAACAATAATTATTGCAGTGATAAGATTACTTAAAATTTTATATGCAGAAGCTTTGCCCGTTATAGATGGATATTTTTCAGTAATAAGCAATCGCCAGCTCCTTCTCTTTGAAGCAATCAACGTGTTTAAATGAAATGGAGTAGGTACACAGTTTACGGGATGTCAGTGCCGTAACCGTGCAAAATAACAAGAAGTCGTAAAGTGTGGAGTGACTTTTATGGCACTGTTCTCACAGTGATGGGATTTCGGGACACTTTTGTGCATAATGTCAATAAGATACTAATCGTATATTAAACTAGCAATTTGTACTTAAATTAGTTCTGAGAAAAGATCTTAGTGTAAAAGGAAACGGGTGAATTCTAAAACATTTTACGTAATTAAAATTCTAAGTGTAGAACTGGTTTTCGGCAGTATATTCGTATACTGCTATTAGGGCGTTGACCTCTGAAACGAAGGATTTTGCAATAACCTTCAAATGTTTACGAATACAACTTAATTAAAGAGAAAGGCAGAAGTCGTTATTCTCCTAGGTCCTACGGTAGATACTTCTGCAACAGAGGGAGTAAGAACGGTAATCTGAAAAGAGGAGTATTATAGTTCTCTGGCTCTTAAAACAATTTTACTATTTAAAACAAAATGTTTATTACCTACTGTTCACATTTATACATGTAGTATGAGTAAAATGAGTAGATATGACGAAATCGTCGTCCCCACATACAGTAAAATAGGGTGTAAATTATAAATGTTTCTTCTATAAAACAGAAGGACATCTATAAAAGAAATAACATATCTACTAGCAAAAAAAGTAGATACAGGAAAAAACAGTTTACCTATTCTTAGGCTGACATTGCATGTTTCCTGTGAACGTCGACCACACCTATTAATTAATCTATTCAGTTATGATAATGTTATAAAAGATACGGCCTGACTTACTAATTTACTAAAACATTATACAATCTCCATTTTATACACAGACTTTGTACAGTCATAAGTAAAAACTGTAGAAAAAAACCTATGTTTTTTCTATTTTTTTTTAACATCTCAAACACGGCCTTCTGATAAGAAATTAGGCAGAACCTGTATAATGGTAACCAGACTGCTGATAAACATGCTTATATATTTTTAATACATACATATTATTTTAGATAAAACAGAACCAGACACAGAACAATACTCATGCTCATCACACAATTATCCTGGGTGGAAATCGTACCCACGACCTCAGCAGCAGTCAGGATTACTAACTACTAGCCTTACAGGCCCGTCAAATGTATGAACTGTACAGCTAGTGTTATCAACGTTATCCTTTTATTTATTTTTTGTGCGTGTGGAAACCCCCTCGAGCCGTCACCCTACCGGGGTTTTCGGTGGGGCGGTGTGTCGGAATCGAACCGACTAAAACCTAAATTAGGAGGGATCCGGGAACAGCTTTTATTAAGACATCCGGACCCCCCCTAGTGCCTGCCCGCAAAAGCGTTGGCACCACCTTCGGGTAACATCCTCTCTATAAACGTTGTCCTAGTCCAAGTAGATCTCTGCAGACCTTGCGAGAGTCTTGGATCTATGGATGACTACCAGGTATTCACTAATGTGGAATACAGACCTACAGTGTTTCTTTCTTCTTTGGGTGTATGTACTATATTCCATATAGTGTGAGTGTATGTATGTATCTAATTATGTCTATCCGTGTTCTAGAATCATTATTGTTAAAAAAAAGGTCGACAGTAATGCATACCTACCAGATTTTTCTTCGTAACTGTACCTGATCTACGAGTACATTAACTATCTAAGAATAACTCGATATTGTACCTGTCTAGATATTACATGAGGTAACTAGTTTAGTCGGCAGAACTAATGTAAAGAAATAACATCGTTCACGGCAGGAATCTCATCTACATACATAAATTATAATACATATGTAGCTTATTACAGTTTGCAATCCTTAGAACTGTGGCGCCATGGTAATGATGCGTTGCAGTGGTGTTGCTGCTCTTAAATAACAAATTCCCTATGTAATCTTATGAAAGTTTGAAATTTTAACAAAATACAATTTTAATACAGCTAATCAAAAATGTGTTCTTTGATATTGTTTGGGACCTTTAATTAATCACAATTGAATGTCTGGCTTTAGTTTTCTATAATAATGTTTGTCTTTCGGAAAGTTTTTGGATTACTACTTCAGAGGTACCTACGATTCTAATTATTCTGCTGAGGTTTCGGAATATCATTTGACTTTTTTATTTGACCCATATAAAAGCCACTAGAGTATTGTCGTCTATTAATAAATTTTCTAATATATAAACTACTAGCTGTTTGCGTTGTAATTTTAGTAAAATCGATCCTACGAGGATCGTACATTTTCTGTGATAAAAAGTAGCCTATGTGTTGATATCGTTTGAAAGATTCATACTAATTAATGTGAACATTATTTGCAAAACCGATTGACTTTGTATTCCAGACTATAATCTATATTTTTGCCAAATATCATTCAGATCCATTCAGCGATTTTTACGTGAATGAGTAACAAAAATCCATCCATACTCACAAAATTTCGCCTTTATAATATTAGTAAGATATATTATATTAGTAAGATATGTGTATAATATATAACAAATATTCTCATACTTTAAGCAAGTTTAACCTGAGAAAATGCTAAAAATATTTGAATTTTCAAGCATATCTGTCTTTAAGGTGGGTAAGGCTGATGATCACTACATATTATAAAATAAAGTCCCTCGCCGCGTCTGTCTGTCTGTCTCGCGATAAACTGAAAAACTACTGACCGGATTTTCATGCGGTTTTCACTAATAGAGAATAGAGTGATTCATGAGGAATGTTTAATTGTATAATTTGTACCCGCGCAAAGCCGGGGCGGGTTGCTAGTGTAGAAATACCTTAAGAAAGAAAACTATTCAATTATTGCCCGTTGAAACTGTCACCAGGCAAAACAGTTATAACAATTGTACTAGCAATAATTTGAAGACCTCAGCATGTTATATAAGTATACGAAATTACCATTAAAATGGGGGACATTTTTAAAGGTAGCGATACTCCACTAAAACATTTGATCTACGCGTTCGTCGTATTACCGTCAGTGACGAATCAAGAATGCAATCTGAGTGTGAGGCTTCGAAATGTGCGGTACTTAAATGACACGTGAGATTTTTTTATTATGCTACGTAGTGCGGACTGGCTGATGTTGGTGTTTGATGAACTTTTCTCGTGAGAATATGTATAGAATATTGCTTAGGTAGGCTGTGTAAATGTTTATGGCATATGAAGTTTAACGTTCATCTATCACATTACACTTATAAATTTTATTCAAATTTAGAAAGATTCATACTAATTAATGTGAACATTATTTGCAAAACCGATTGACTTTGTATTAAAGAAATTAATCAGGGTGTAAATGACAACGCAACAGTTACTTAAATCAGTGAAACGGCATGACTCTAGCATAAAGTTACAAAAAGAACTTTTGAAAAAAATCTATCCGAGGAGAAACGGAGGTAAAAATACCCGGAAATTCAAACGGTCATAACTTATAAACGGATAGTTTTTTTTTTGCATGAGTCATGCCCTTTCAGTCATTGAAGTAAGGTCCCATTGTCAGACACACTCTCTCTTCAAGATATTGCTTGTTATCTTATTTCGTTTTTTTTTTCATCTCTTTATTGAATGTCTTAGTTTCTAATGCGACACTCATTTAAATACTTTCAAAAATAGGAACTTAATAGAGTTGTACAAAACCCTTGCTGTTTGTGATACTAGATCTACTCACACAACTTAGTCATGCCACCGCTAAAATATTGTAATTTTCCTAAGCAGACAATTTCCGTCAATAACTTTAGTAAAAAAAGCAACACCAAAATGTAGAATCGCCTACTTCGGAGCCAACTCCGACGGTATTTCGTCAATTATTATCTACGTAGAATAGTTACGCCTTCACCAACTCGCGCGTTCTCTTCAACAATACCTTTTTGTATGCGTTTCAACTGGACCATCTTTTGAAAATGACTCGGATTACTTTCAAATTTAGAATACTTGGGACTGTTTATATTACGTTGCCCTTGATCTTGTACGATACTTGAGATGTATTGTGCAAGTTTTACGTTGGTACGCACTCCGCCTACACACATTCTTAGTACTTCACACTTGATTTGTTTACCTTTGACATTTTTGATGTATAGAGATGACTTACCTGAAAAAAAACCTTCATTAATATAATAAAAATATCGTAGCCAATTAAAGGTAGTTTAACTTTAGTGGAGACAACACACAGTTTTACTGAGGTGTTTACAAACTTCACACGAACATAATTAGAATCTGGTATTATAGAGTTTATGATAAAAAAGCACCTTTTTTCAGAAATGGCGAAAAACTAACTGTGCCCTGCAAGAGTTTGCGAGTTTTATATGCAGCTAGAAGAAAGATATTGTAGAAATCTTGTTTTTTAATCGTGTTTTGGGGCTGTTAATTGGATTTTTGTATGTTGTATCCCTATTGCTTAACAATGTATGTACATTTGGTTTATTATTTTGAGTTACCGTGTTGGTGAATTTAGCGTCAAGCGTCGAGTAGTGATGAAAATTTTAGATACTTTATTGGTCGGTAGATATTGAGATGAGGAATTCGATGGTGTGCATAACCCAAAAACTTAAATTTTTGAGTTAGCTCCCTTTAGATATAGGTGTGCGATAAATCGCTGTTTGTTTGTTTAGTTGAACGGGCTCATCTCAGGAACTACTGATTCCATTTGAAAAAGTATTACAGTGTTGGATAGCCCATTTATTTATTTATTTATTTATTAACACTTCCTGCAAATATATTGCAAAAGGCGGATTTATCGAGGAAGACCATAGGCTATATAACATCACGCTACAACCAAAAAGAGCGGACCATCAATGAAAAATGTTGCAAAAACGGGGAAAGAAGCTAGTGTTTAATGTGTATATTCACAGAAGTAGGTACAAAGCTACAGTCAACCTTTAAAATAATTAACTACAGGATATATTGCTAAACCGAAAATTATTAGACGAATATTACTATAAACTAAGTAAATTGTATTAAAATACTAGCTTGCGCCCACGGCTCCGCTCGCCTAAAACTTTTTCTTGGATGAAAGGTACCCATGTGCTTTTCTGCACCCCTCGCAACTTGTATGCAAAGTTTCATGCTGATCTGTTGAGCAGTTAGGCGTGAAAAAATAATAGACAAACTAACTAACATTTGCATTTATGATATTAGTTAGGATCACAGGTATTATTAGATTAAAAAGTACTTAAAATTTAGCCCAGCTTATGTTGTTGTAGCTTAAGCAAAATTACCTTTTCACTCGCGTAAGTCCCGATGCCGTATGAATTTCGGGAGAAAAAGTATCTATGTGCTAATCCAGGTCTCTAGCTATCTACATACCAAGTTTCGTCGCAATCGGTTCAGTAGTTTTTGCGTGAAAGAGTAACAAACATCCATACATCCATACATCTACACATCCATACATCCTCACAAACTTCCACGTTTATGATATTACTAGGACTATCTAAAAAAAATGTTACAAATATTTATATGTGTGTAAAGTGCTTATATAAGACAATTACGCAATATTACTGAAGTGACATTTCTACAAGAATTTGCATAGCGACAGTGGTAGTAATAAACAATAGATTTGCATTTATATTACTTAGCTGACAACTTAACAAAGTTATTATTACTTATACTTATAAAAAACTTTTTACGCAAGCTTACTTGTAACCACTATAATTTACGAACCTTCTAATAAGCACTTGATTAGGCAGAACTAATTAATTCGACCTTATAATGTTAGTAGAACAAGAACCAATATAGTTAACACAATTGTAATTGTTCTACCGATAAACGAATAATAGGCCT
Source organism: Callimorpha dominula (assembly GCA_949752705.1). Classification (NCBI taxonomy): domain Eukaryota; kingdom Metazoa; phylum Arthropoda; class Insecta; order Lepidoptera; family Erebidae; genus Callimorpha; species Callimorpha dominula. The sequence continues at coordinate 10,132,350 of OX457000.1, forward strand.
GAGTCAATTAGCAAAGAAAGTTACACGGTAACGTAAGAAATATACGTTTGGTTACTGTTTTTCTACTGATTAGATACCACGAAGTTTTGCCAGAATGCAGTTTATATTTTGATTTCCCGTCCGCTGTTGGTTTCCACATAGCTCGTGTTGTTCCGTTCTGGTTTACCGATATTGTATATAAGTGAAGATATTTAATGCTAACTTAGTAATTAAAGTAAAAATAATAAACTCAAAACCTTTGTAAGCCGAAACGTATACAAATACAAAGAAACGAAAACAGTATCTTACAAAAAATATCTTGTCGGCTGATTCAGGGTGCCAGTTTAGAACCTTCTGAAAGATCCTATTTTTAACAAAAAAAATATAATACTGATAAGTTCTTTTTGCAGTAAAGCTACAACGAATTGGATGTAAGTAAGCAAAAAACCTGATATTAAGACGTATGTATTTTTTCCATCTTTAAATTAACATTGAGCAATACTATTGACCTGCTTATAATTAGGTTTATTTCAGTCTCAATAAACTGTCCTCTCTCACAATTGTGTCATAAAGTCACAGGTTATCAGGCAAGGAACCAACTTCACTCTTTGTTGTGAGATAGTACATACAATATGTTCATTTGACATCTTGAAACAAGAGGGAATACAGTTTAATATTGGGGAACATTTAGTTTAAAGTTTAACAGGAAAGTACTCAACACCATTATCAGCACTATGACGATGATCGTACAACTCTAGAAAGTGGTCGTTGGAAAATGGATTGGATGTATCATAATGACAGAATGCAAATGACGTAAACAAACTGTCATAGCAAAGGCAACTGTAACGTAAATATCTTTTTACTAAACATCGATACATTTTTTTGTGATGCAAGGTATTACGTCACGTCTTACTGTTGTCAAATTATTCACTTTTAATGTTAACTTCACAGTTATAAAATAAAATAAAAACTTATAAGAATAACAGAGGACAATTTTCGCACTATTTTAAGATATCACAATGCCCGACTTAGGCGAAATAATTTATTTTGAACATAGGAACATACCTAATTAACTTATTGAACAATCTCCCTGGCCCTAGGAGACCCCGCTCCCTTAGATTGTACTGCATGTATAATGATACGCGTTATGGAATAAAAAAAAAAACTCACCGGGTGGTCTGTATGCTACCATACCACAGAGATATAAAAAAATTACCTCTAAGGTCCTAATGTATTTTACGTGTTGGTAATAAGCACGTCTAACTACATACAATAATAATAGAGGAAGGCTATAAAGATATTATTATTTTATAATTAATTTCCGTTAGGTAACGCATTATTAGTATTATTACACATGCAAATATGTACTTAAGTACAACGTACATTCCTTTTTTAAATAAATGGTCTTCCTTTGTTAGTAGACCAGTTCCTTCTACAAAAGATCGGGATCAAGACACCCTTGTTTTGATTTCTTTTTTAAAGCTTTAGCAATCATTAGAATATTGAGAGCTCAATTGAGAGACAAAAGGCTATTAAAAATGCCCAAGTCATTACTTAAAACAGAATCGGTTATCTTAATAGAGGGTTTACATTGATAGGGAAGTGAATTAAGTGAAATAGTAACTAACTTTCGCCTTTAGGGATTGTCCATTAATCTCGTAAGGCTCGAAAGGGGGAGAGAGGGTTCGGAAAAAATCACGAAATATCACAAGGGGGAAGAAGGTAGTGAGATATCACGTGTATTTATTTTTTCGTAGAACGCGCGATTATATCTGTATTTAAAGATAATATTTTGAAAATTTTCGATATATTTTGAACTACAAAAATACACGTGATTTTGGCTTTGGGAGAGGGAGTTAAAATGTTGCTAAAAAACATCATGTGATTAATGGACGACCCCTTAAAGAAAATATTAGTTAGATGCGTTAGTGCATAATCTTAGAGAATCACAATAAATGTTAAAGCACGTAATTTGAAGCACAAAACAACAACAATAAGTAACATTAAATTAATTTGACCTTGTGTTTAAGACACTCAGTGAAGTAAGTATAGTATAACTTTCAGGAATACTTGCAATCGCATCGACTTAAGTGTACATCAGTATAATAGAGTGTTATAAATCTCGCTGTAACATTTATTTGCGATAAATTCTGAACGCAACCTATTTATAAGATGGCAGACGGGCAAACTGTAAAGACCTGTTAGTATCTGCAATCTCTTTAGCGAAAGTCGTAAAGGTGCTTCTCAAATTGACAGCATTCCAATTCCGTGGGGAAAACTATGTATTTTTTTTACATAAACATATAGTTACTCATCAATATTAAACATTCAAACTATAGTCCGTAGGTACAGAAGGATTATATTGAAACCAATTATAGTCGTTCTCTTAATTTTTCAGTTTTATGTATATCTACAGGGACTGGTGATCGAATATGTGTGTCGAAACCAAGTGTGTCCTACTCTATACCTAACATGAGCAAATTGCCGCCTTGTATGATATCAGTAGGAGGCATACATAATCCCGTTGGACTAGACGTCTAAGGCCTAGTCTAAATCAATCACACACGAATCATCAAAAGATTTAAGTCGTGTACTTACTTTTTTCTACAATATTAATATAATCTACGTTACCTACTTATTAACTATGAATAGTTATTTATATGGACTTCTTGGTCGTCATTTCTAAAATTTGCAAGTTTTATACATGTATTTTCCACATGCTGGTACAGTAATTAAAAAAAAAGGTAACGCTTCCGAAAATCTCATGGTTATCCAACCTCGACCGTAACAAAAAACAATTTACTTTTCTTTGCGTAGGCCGAACGTCATATTCCGGTCCGATCAACTGAAACACAGTAAGAAAGACTAATATATGTATGTATAATAAGCCCTTCTATTTTAATCTAAAGTGTTTTGCCGCTTATCATACGGCCATTAATTACAGTTGAATGGATTCCGACGCCCACTAGACGTACTTCCAACACAAACATAATTATAGTAATTGATTTAAATATAATAATAGTAGGGTTGGTGAAGATCCAATCTACAAAGTTTGATAAACTCTGATGGTGTGTAAACAGCGTAATTGTGGCACTTTCCGTGATGTAGATTGTGTGTTATAGCCTTTATTATCCAATCTGAACATCGAAAGGCCGCCGTACGATGATGCCTATCTTGCTTATTATTTTTTTCCTGCCTTACTTGTAAACAATGGTTAATATTGAATCGATAAACATGTGTTTCGAATAAAATTCGATAATTTATAGTCTTGAAGACTTACGAACATATAGAGAATGCTTTGGTTTTTAATATAATAGAATATACCAACATATTTTTTAAAACACTGATTCAGAAATCGAATATTAACGATGCTGTATTATTTAAGTGTAAAAAACTCCATGGAACCTTGGTTTATTGATCTTGATATTAGAAGGCTTTAAGCATAAGACATCTTTTTAGGTGTTGCGGCAGCAATTTCGAACCATTACAAAAACATAAATATTTCGTGCCTTACGATACTGAACGGAGCCTCAGGACTCTTTTTGTGATTACATCTCTCACTTGTCGGTTATAATTTAACAAGATTTAAGTTCCAATCTCATTTTACAACCAAGGATATACAATAAACAGACATCGTAAACGGATATCTGTGTGAAACTTGTTCATTATTAAAAGTGTGAACTCCTTTTACCATTACGAGTTATAAGTTTTTACGATCATACAATCATACAAGAAATATTATTATGTTAATAGTTGTGGTTGCAATAACATCTCATCTACTATATCATTTGAATCATGACCATGTTCTTTCAGAAAATCCATAATTTTATACCAGACGGAACACCCAATACAAGGGCATGTCAAAATTCACGGATGCTTATAAATAAGTGATCGATTTTTTTAAATGAGCGATTTGTACTAATAGTTTCAGTGTTGCATCAAACGGAATTAAATAATAAATTAAATTAGATAATAATTAATTTACGTGAATTATATATATATTATTTTGTGTGTTGAAAGTGATGACTTACTGCACTGAGACGTGGTCCTTGATGAAGCGCCTCATGACGAAGCTAACTGTCACCCAGAGGGCAATGGAAAGGGCCTATGCTCGGATTGTCACTTCATGACCGAATCCGCAATGATGAGATCCCAAGGAGGACCCAGATCACCGACATAGCCCAATGACCAGTGGGCAGGGTACATTGCTCGCAGAACTGATGGCCGATGGGACCAAAAAGTCCTCGAGTGGCAACCGCGTGGCGGAAGACGCAGCGTGGGTAGGCCTCAAACAAGGTGGACTGATGACTTTGTAAAAATCGCGAGATACCATTGGATGTGGGCAGCGCAGTACCGAATGTTGTGGCGATCTTTGGGGAAGGCCTATGCCGAGCAGTTTGCGTCAACCGGTTGAAATAATGATGATGATGATATATTTCTTTCATAGTATACAATACAGACTTGACTTATAGGACTATACATACAATGATATTACAAACAAAAGGCAGTAGGGGTGTTGTGTTACTAGAAGGTGCAAAGAGAAGATGCGAATCTCTATTGGCTATTTGTCCGTGTTAGGCGACGATAGTAAGTTATCTTTTCTGTATCAGTCATTCCCTATTAATTGCGCTACTCAAAAGAATGATAGACTGCGCGTCCAGTAAATGGAAAATCATTGCATTTCGGATTCTAAATATAAAAATTTCGGGCCCTGGGTATTAAAAAAAAGCTTTAGCATTGGTACTTAGATCAAATCAAAATGAATGAATGAAGTTAAAAAGTAAATGCGGAAGAATGGAATGGGGATTCTCGATCCCCCTATCGTAGGCAATCAGCGAAACACCGGGGTGGTTTTTAGTCGCTAAAAGTCCAATAGACTATTTCGCCCCCACAAGGGCGGAGGAGACCTTCCACCCCATTACCAAAAAGAAAAAGTACAAGTAAAATACGTTCCATACTAAATGTTTGAGGTGTAATCTAAGTATCGAATAACGGTAGCTCATTAAAATATCCTTCAATACAAAGTGATATGTGCGTCCGTTGTAAAACTCATTTTTTTTCTGTGTAACACCCATAACTTCGTTTATGGTTTATATAAGGCATGAGAGATGAAAGACAGCATTTATGAGCGCGCCCCGGTGTAGTATTACCGAGGGTTACATTAAGTTTGTTTATATTAAAGCTAATTTAAATATTTACCCATTAGATTTGAGCAAATATCAATAGTTAGTGAACAGATAAAACACGCGTGGGAACTTTCATAGCAAACAAGTGTGAAGTCGAAATTAGTGTGGTCAGTCGCGCTCATTACTTTTAGAAGTCGTTCGAGATGTGCCGACAAAAACAAGATATACACTAGGATAGCATGCTATGTGATAAGAACCTTTTTAAAGAAATATGACTCTTAGTTTGTTTATCACTTATAGTTTATCAATACAAATAAATAAAATTGAAGTGTCTGTTTGTAATGTCAAAATAATAGTTTCTTTTTTAACTCATACAGTTATTTGCACGATACCAATGCATAAAAATCTGTTTTTTTATTTTTGTCTGTCTGTCCGTCTGTCTGCGTGTTTGTTCCGGCTAATCTCCGGATCGTGTCTGATTCCAAACTAGGCAGAGCCTGTACTATGGTAAGCAAACTGCTGATAAACATACTTATATATTTCTAAATACATACATATTATAGATAAATTACACCCAGACACAGAACAAATGATCATGCTCATCACACAATTATTTGTCCTGGGTGGGAATCGAACCCACGACCTCTGGCTTAGCAGTCAGGATCACTAATTACTAGACCAACAGGCCAGACACATATAATAATAATATCGGTCTATTGTACAGGGAAAGTGCTTCACGAGTCCAGTTCCAATAAACAAATATCTAATGTGTCTATTAACTGCAAATCAGAAGAAAGATCGAGGAATTGAAGCAACGTTTAAAATTAGACAAATCAGTTTTTGTACTTTTCTTGGCTGCGACAACAAAATAATAGGTTTTACGGAGACGGCCAATGACTCAATATTTGGACCTGCAAACAAGTGTTGTGTATGTTTACAAAAAAATCACTTTACTGTATGAATTAGTAAATACGTAACAATCACAGTTCTTACTTTACTTTCAACAACAATTTATCTACAGAAAGGTTAAGTACTGTTTTGACCTATTTGAAAATAAACAACGTATAGTTTCACTCATAACAACGACGCTTGTTTCATCTTCACCTGAAATAAGATGCTTGGGGCCGACTGGTTCAGGATGACGTCACAGAACAGAGCATCGACCTCACTGCTTGTAAAACTTTACTAATATTCGCAGTCAAAACAAATGGCACTTTGATAGAATTTCATCAAAACAGAACCTCACACCCATGGATTTAAAGTTGTATTTCAGATACCCGATTCCAGACACCATCTTTTTGTGTAGTTTCTTCTGGTTACAAATACTCCATGTTTTCCTGTTACAGGAAACAGTAATGCTTTGGTATGTTTATTAAATGTCATTCTCCTCAAATTTGGTATTTTTTTTGTGTTTTATTTGTCTTTTATAAAGTTTGGTATAGAATAAGTTATTCTTATTTTTAACCCTCAAATGAGAAATTCGCATAAAGAGATCAATCCTGCAAGGAGACTGCCAACTTTTGGGTCTTATGTATTAGCAAAAGTTTGAGAAAGAGAAAGCAAATTTTAAGCCAATGTTATTTTATAAACAACCCTCTATAGGCCTTTTATAAATCTCAAGAAAAGTGTTTCTTAAATAAAAAAATAATAGGCAGTCATGGGACTGCGGACAGAAGTGAAAACTTAAACGAAGCGATGAACTTAAAACGTCACATTAGCAGGTTGGTGATATTAATTAATAAGGAACTGACGGAACTCATTGTTTAGATTAGCGCCCTCTAGTGGGTCTAGATATGTATTAATAGCGTGACGGGCACGAGTTCAGTCCTTTTTCCCCATAGCAAGAGTGCACAAATGTGCCTAAAGAAGTTTACACTTGAAACACAAAGCAGAGAGAATATGTCAATTATCTGACAGTATGTTTCACAACATAATAGCAATTTTTAGGTTTTAAGATGAAGTTCATTTAATACTAGATGTCCCGCGCTGTTTTGTTTGCGTTGAAATTCAAATATATCCTACGGGTACCGGTTTACTGCTCAATTTTCTTAATTTTTCGTTCCGTAAGAACCTTCCACGAAGTATTAGAAAACATAAATAAAGATGAATGAAATCGGTTGTCGTTCTCAAGTTAGGCCATGACCAAGGGAAATAGGGATTCATTTTTATATATAGATTTATTTATTTATTTATTTATTTATCTCTTTATTGTACACCTTTAATGTAAGATATAATCAAAAAGAAAAAAACAATACAAACATTCAGGCATATCAATTGGCGGTCTTATCGCTCACGGCGATCTCTTCCAGACTTTTAGACAGATTTAGACTATAGTAAAACGCAGTTTTGTAATAGCTAATTATTTATTGTTTTAAATTTAAAATAAACAAGCCTTTTTACAACTTATAACATGTTAAGAACTATTTTTTGTTTAAAATAATAGTTGCACTTCATATTTGCCAACTTATAATAGAAATCATCAATCTTTGTAGTGGTATCGCCCACTCGGTTTTCATTCATTTAACGACTGCCAGGTGTTATGCAAAGCCGTTGTAATTGTAAAATATAGTAGCTATTAGATAGATTTACATAGTTATAATATAATAGCGACCCGCCTCGGCTCATATCATAGTTAGTAAGAAGGCTAAAATTAAAACCGTAAATTGAGAAGATGGAGAGGCTACCATCCTAATCAAACAATCCACCTAAATCAATGAGAAATTGAAAACACAAATTCTCAATACAAATAAATAAAATTGAAGTGTCTGTTCGTAATGTCAAAATAATCGTTTTTTTAAGCAGATCGTAGCAGTTATTTGCACGAAACCTATGCCTAAAAATCATTTTTAAAATTTTTGTCTGGCTGTTTGTTGCCGTTGACCGATTTCTTTTTTTTTTATAGGTAACTGCTTGTATTAAATATATCTTGTTGAGTTTTAAAGGCAAAAGAGACGAAAGAGGCGCTAAAAATTCAAACATAAACTCCCAGCTTCCTCATGCATGAGTCATGTTTGTAAATGAAGCGCACGACTTACGTTCTTTTGATCCCGAATCGCAAGACAAAAGACTGTTTGAGCTTTGTCGGAAGTTAATGATTCGTTGTGATTCGCAGAATTCTCGAACGTCTAGACTGCAATTTTAATTACGCTGCCCTTTAGAACCATTTCATATTATATGCAATAACACTTAGGTCTGGAACACAAACATTCCAGCTTTAGATGAGATCATACATCAAAAAGATCTTTTGAAATTACTCTGTGTTAACGTTGATATGATCGGAGCTTTTATCCTTAAACAAAACCATTAAAATGAAACCATACTATTTCAAGTTAAATGTTGTGCACCTGTATGCACACTATTATTAGTTTTCACTACATAGATAAGTATGTCACCTCAATAACAACGACATTATTATTAGGATTAGCACTTGCCAAGGGCTTTTCACAAGCGGGCCTCCCCACTGAAATCCCAGTGAGAAGAGGTTATAATATATTCACGGTATTTTCCGTTACACCAGAGGAGTCCCGGTTCAGGTTGACAACCAGCAGGCAGAACATACCAGAGTTAGTATCTGAACACGCAACAGTAGTTGCACTACACACGGTGGCGTAACAATAGGGTGGCAGAGCGGGCAAAATGCCACGGGCCCATGGCTCTAGCTCATGCTTAGGGCCTTGGGCCCGCGGTCCCGACACCAAGGCCCTAAGCACACGAGGCACCAAGAGTGAATTTGTGCCCCATCCGATGAATTAGCCACGTGCCTCAGATGGTGTAGTTACGCCACTGACTACACATCCATAACTTGTAAGCAAAAACATACCTACACTGTTATTACTATGATTTACGTAGGCCGTAAACCATTGTGTTCATTGGTGACTATACGTGTGACTTCGCACTAATCTGATTGTGAATACTAAAAGAGAATAGTAAGTAACCTATTGTCATTCAAAGATAATCATTGGATATTTGAGATCAATATCGATCTTTATGGCTGTTATATTGTGACGTTTAACTTTTATACTACTGACGCACTTTGAATTACTCTTTCAAGACCATATTATATAATCAATGTTATCAATGACATTGATATTCAATAGTGCCACAACAAATTTACGTAAAGTACTTATCGCCATCACGACACAATGAAATTGTGAAAGAAAAATTATTGAATTAAAATTATAGAGCAACAACCTTTTCAGGTTGTGTGGGTAGTTATTAATAAAGGTATGCTTGGAATACATTTATTAAGATAATGGCGAACGACCACACAGGTAGAAGATAAGTAATCGACGCACTCACAGCGCCTCGGGGTTCATACTAGCCGCGCCTAATGAAAGTACACTGGTCTGTTTATTTTTAAATTTGGACTCCTTTTCCTCTCTTGGTGATATTTAGTGGGACTTCCTCTTCCCCTCAAAACATTTTTATTCATAAAACTGAAATACAACGTTAAGATTTTTTTTTGAAGGAAAATACTAGTAACGTGGGTCACACATTACTAGTATTCTTGTTAACCCCAGCTAAGCTAAATGCATGTGTTAGGAGTGGGTTCACGACGGTAGTGCACTGGGTGGGGTTCGAACCCGCAAGCACTTGATCGCAAATTCGTCGACTTAGCCATTAGGCTACCGCCGCTTCATGTATTTTATTCTTACTTTCTTACTTATTGTAAGATGGATTTTACAAATATAATAAAGAAGAAGTATTTTTTTGTTTGATTGTTTGTTTGTTGAAAAGCGCTAATCTACTACAAGTCGGATAATTTAAAATTGGCTAAACTACTTATTGAGAAAGGTTATAGGCTATGTAACATCACGCTACGGCCCTTAGGCACAGAGCAGTGACGATAAACGAGGTTGAAATTGTAGGGAACGGCTTGTATTTTATAAAGGTTTTAATTCAGATTCCAATTATCTCAGTTTTAATGAGATTTTATAGGACTTCTCCCCACATTAGAGCCAAATCTATGCCGATATCACCGATTCGCGGTCTCCAGTCTAGGACCCGTCTGCCTCAACTGCCATCGGTCCTTCGGCATACGTGGCCAGCCCATTGCCACTTCAGCATGCTTATCCTGCGAGCTATGTCGGTAACTTTGGTTCTTTTTTTTTTACACCAAATCTTAACAAATTATACAGCTAAACCTTCCGCATGAATCACTCTGTCTATTAGTGAAAACCGTATGAAAATCCGTTTAGTAGTTTTTCAGTTTATCGCGAACAGACAAAAAGACAGGCGCGGTGGGGGACTTTGTTTTATATTATGTAGTGATTATCATGGACATTGAGTTAGTTTTTTTGAAATGTATAAATTTTACGTAAATATGTGATGAATCAAAACAGTTTTTAACCTTTCTCACTTATTGAGTTGATTTTCCTTATGCCTTAATTTTTTTAATACGAGTTTTTTCGCATTTGGGATATTACTTGCTGCTTTTAAAGAAACCTCTCAATTCTAAATATAAAATGGAAACTCTTAGTAATGAAAAGCAATGTAAGTTTTTATTTCACGAATCTTTTCTCATAGGCGCACCAGCCATTGCATGTGAATGAATATATGATTTCATTTCAATTTCAGCCATATGTATAACAAAGAAGAATACTGCGTAATTTAACTGACTATGAAACGTGGGTATCATACAAATACAAATAACGGCACCGTTATTGTGAAACTGAATTACACTCGAGTAAAATTAGGTCAGCTGCGCTTGTACTACCGTTGTAATCCCAAACCGTAAACAGTAAACTTAAACAAATTATTTTTAAGAGCGAAAATCTTTATAATCTTAAAGCGTTTAACATTGATTTCCCCTTTGTTATTAACTAACGGGACTCGAAGCTGCGATAGTAAAGTAGTGCCTATTATCGTAAATATCAATTTGTTAAAATATCAATTTATATAATTAACGTTAATTTCACTTTTAAATGTGTAAAAAAATATATTATTATAAATTACATTTCATGAATTAATGTTGTGTTATATTTTTAGATTTATCTTATTGTTTTTATTTTTGGCCTAGTGGTTAGTGACCCCGACTGCTATGCCATAGGTCCGTTGTTTGTATGTTTGTAAAGTCCCCCGCGACACAGGAGTCATTCCAAATGCGGGAGTTGTCTTTAAAAAAAAGGGTTATTCATTTATTATTTAAATGTTGTTAAAATATGTAGGTAATTAATTTTAAGAACAATATACACCGTGGTTTATAGTGCATGTGGTGTTAGCCTGTAAGTCATTTTTACCCTCACACATGCTTAGTTTATACTATATTAATAATGGCAATGTTCAGTGTAATCATTGTTGGCTAACCTAATAAATAAATAAATAAAAACCTTATCCTTATTACATATAAGAAGTAACATTGATAGACAAACGAATGAACTATGAAAAAGATTATCATTTGACTTAGTGCGGAGGATTCTAAAACACTTCTCATAGTTTTTTACATTTTCCTGTAGATAAACGCGTAGTACGTAGGACTATGTTAAAAGATAATGTAGACGTATAAAACCAACCCTGACAAGTCCACTTAAAGGAACATGTACCTACTGAGCATCAATCTTTTTCAAACACAATTTATGTAACTGATGTAGAGCGGCATCAGCAAACAGCGAGCGTATTCTATCATAAACGCTAAATATACATCATTGGCTATTAAGAGATGGAAGACCACGACTGGTCTAAGACACTCGAAAGCCATAATAAAGGGCTATGATAATAAAGTATCTAAAGAACTTCTGGAGCTCAAAAGATACAAAACTTGTGCAGTAACAAGAGTCCTCACCGGACACTGCAAACTGAAAAAACATATGTTCCACCTAAAATTAGGTGAGAACACAATCTGCAGATTCTGTCAAGAGACTCTTGTGGCCAACTAATGCGGCTCCGAAGTATTTACCTAGGGTTGCACATCATGCAACCGCAGGAAATACAAACAATCACTGCTGATAGGATCTGGAGGTTTCTCGAAGCCATAAGTCTGAGCAGTGAACTGTAAACCAAAAGTGCGCTACAAAAGACCAGAAATGGTCGAGGTAGCACTAGGCACTGAAAACAATAATAATAATAATAACTGATATAGATTAGTTGAAATTACGTAAATGTTTTCAACGACTTTTTTATACGGTCATTAGAAAGCAACAAACAAAAAAAGAGCGCAAACGGTTAACCAAACTCCACCATGACGAAACCAAGACTGTTTTTTCTTGTCATATATATTCGTTACTGTTAACATTTCTATGTTCAACTTTCAAGTATCCTACTTTTGTGTATTGTGTTTTGTACCCGAGTTGCGTCCATTGAAAAGAGAAAAATGAAATAAAAAGAGTGTCTTAGCTTTTACGCTTCTTAAACCTTTCCTATTTCATAGTTATTTCAAAAGTTGCCGCCATCCGTGCGTATCGACCATTGTAATGCGTGGTGACGGCTGCGCGTGCTTGCGTCCGCGCCGACCCAGCCGTACAATCCATTTCGCGGATCGCTGCCCTTAATAATTATAGCGTGCCTTATGGACCTCACAGTTCTATACCACGAACAATTACATTAAAACTCATTCATTTCATAACCTGTTGATACCAAATCATCTATAGTATTGATTCAATTTGGCGCCCAATGATTTATAATCGAGTGTTATTGAACTTTGTAACCTTGAAAACAAAAATGGTCGGCGTGCACCTCTGACTGCTGGGCTTTTAAAAACAATTTGTCGGTCATGGTTTTATTGTAACGTAATAATTATCATTTAAATTGAGATAAATGAACCGTAATCGGATATTAATATTCATGGAAATCGGAAACCATTATGTGTGTTTTAAAACAAGACTAGGATTATCTGTTAACAGAATCTTTTACTAAACAGGCCATCTGTTCATGTATTAACTGGCCATGTGATTTTGTCTAGTTTTATCAGTGGCATATCATCTAAATTTAATTGCACGCCACTGCTTTATATAAAACAAGAGCTAATTAAGGAAAATATAAGCTATTTTCGTCATATAATGTACAATGTATACCCGTAATAAGCTGACTGCTGGAACTACTGGGCAGTAAAAGTAAAATGTGAAGGCAAGGAGAGCACTTGTCAAACTAGCAGAACGTGGCGGAAATAGAAATACCTACCTACCACGATACTCTTTACCTTTTTCTTGTATAGAACCAAAAAAATTAAGATTACATTAAGAGCTTGTAAAAGAAATATTAATAAAATTTTCGTGCTTATTTGTGGTCATTTTAAATTCCTATGAATCCATACTAATATCATGCAGCTGAAGAGTTTGTTTGTTTGGTTGAACGCGCTAATCTCAGGAACTACTGGTTCCAATTGAAAAATTATTTTCGGTTTTGGATAGCCCATTTACCGAGGAAGGCTATATGCTATTTAACACCACGCTACAACCAATAGGAGTGGAGCATCATTGCAAAAACTGGGAAAATGTTCAAACGCGTACGACGTTGCGCGGGTCAGGTACACAATAAACAGAAAAGTATTGGGAACATTAATTATCAATTTGTGTTTGTACTCCTGACATGAACTTCGTTGGGTTTGCCCTCAAATACTGAACCGTATCATTTATATGAGTATTTAATCAAATGAAGTAATTAAGAAGAACAGCTGTCACGCTGTAATCAACGACGAACGAAGGTGATATTTCTATCGCCTATCTTGCAACCTCTTACAACATTTTAAAGCATGTTACTGGACTCTGCAAAAAGTTTTTGGGACAAATTGGAACATTTAATAGTTACATTAATTAATGCATTAAAAAGAAAGTATACTGAGCGTTCCGATTAAAATGATTATTGTTTAAATATTAGTAATTATTGTTTTATTCATATCGGTTAAGTCAGATAATCAGTCATCGCCATCGCAACCTCCGTGTTCTTGTAGTCTTAGACTGAGGGCATGAGAAGCTTTTTTAAATATTTCAGAACTAATATACATATGCCATTACGTCGTATACATATGTGGTAGTAGTGGCGATTTAGGTTCAAACTAAAATCTAAGCTTCTATATTCATATATAATTAGTTTGTTTGGCTAATTATGGCCAAAGTTTGTATGTCTGTTTGTCAACTTACTTGTCTAAAGTAGCTAAGCTACTTAACGCCTGTATAACAGTAGATATTTTTTAAGCATGTCTTTAACAGTTGCCGTTACAAATTTTTGTTTGCATTTTACACGCTTATTGCTAAATAATTACATCTTATTTTAAACAGGACCAAACAGATATACTGACTCGCTGCAGACACCTTTTCAAACCATCCAATCACGGCTGAAATTAAATCAAAACATATCGAAATTCAAAGCGAATTAATCCTATTATTACGAAATACGGTTTACATAATATACTGCATATTATTTTAATAAGCTCCATAAGACACGACTGTAACCTTATTAAATTGTTATTCCTAAAATAGTATATGGCCAAAATAGCTTCTATTTGTGGCTATTATTCCATGTTTGAATAGATTGGCATTTGGTACACTGTATTATGGAGTGATCTAATGAGACGTTCACGAATGTGAAAGTAAGCGTTTATTTACAGATTGTACTCATACCGTGAGATATTAAAAACTTATAATCTTACACACCTACGGATACCCATACATTACAAGTGAATTGAAAGCCTCAAATTTACCTTTAGGCAGATTTTATTTATTATCACATAGGTATCTACTTATGAAAGCCACTAAAAAAAAACATGTATGCGTTTGTGCTGGGTTTGATTTGATTCACTTATGTTCATTCTCCCACACATGTACATAACACATTAATTAAAAAAATAGAAAAACAAATATTTTAGTATAATTACATGGATGAAATTGGTCACGGTATTAAGACGGACTACCTGTATATAAAGCATTTTGATGATATACATCTGATTATACACATTGTAATGATATAGAAAATATTCAAATAAATATCTTTTATTCCCTACCAACACTAGTGTTATCTCTCGTACATTGCCAATCCAACCCAATTCCAATTGAAGTTCTGGTTGGTATTCTTATTGCAGCAACCCGACCTCGTTGGTGTGTTGCAGTGGGTTCGCATTGAACCACGGTCAGTCGGGGAGGCTTATGTCGAGTAGTCTCTCTAAGGTCTCTACCGTATAGATTATTGTTGAAATTCATTCAAATATTACATAGTATACATATGTATATATGTATAATATAAGAGTCCACACAGGTCTCCACGATGTAAACAGTTGTAACTCTAACCATAAGTAATATGCATCTCATGAGCGCAGATTACACAGATGTTAGAGACCGGTTCGTGTGTGTAATAACATCTCTAATACCTACCATTGGACAAGGGTTCATTGCTCTATGATGTACATACAGCACATGTTCTATGACGTTATATTCCATCCTGTGACTTTTATTTTTGTCGGTAGTATACATTTTTTATGGGGCACACTTGTTTGTGAGAAATTATTGAATCTTTTTTTTTTAATTGAAGTTACATCCAGGGTTATATGCATAGGTTTGGTAGCCTGCTATTGACTTACGTCACTGGTCTTATAAGTACTTATGAGCACCTATAACCACTCACCATCAGGAGGCCATGGGCTCCTTGCTTGTAGAGTCGTCCCCTAGACGAAATGGAGTCCAGACGCAGAAGTAGTTCGGCATTCGTATACCCGTCGTAAGTAGTAGCCTGGCCTGTTGGTCTAGTGGTTAGTGACCCTGACTGCTGAGCCAGAGGTCGTGAGTTAGATTCCCATCTGAGTCTGGGTGTTCTTTGTGTCCGTTGTTTGTATGTTTGTAAAGTCCCGTCCCCCGCGACACAGGAGTAATTCCTAACGCTTGAGTTGTCTTTTTAAAGAGAAAAAGAGAGAGAGAGAGAAATAAAAACTTTTCATGAACATTCAAGCCATTCATAATCTTGGACAATCACTCATTACCATGCTACACATAACTGTTTATTATAACGCCATTTAAAAGTTTAATATAGTCGTACATCGCCGGTTTAGCCACAAAGTGTATTAATGTTTATTTATTGTACCTACGTTAAGACATTTCACTGGAGACAGTTGGTGATGGACACATCCTGTGCCTATGCATACTGACATAGTCACATTGTTTAAATAATATCACAGGTACTTGAGAGATCTATCGATCATGTGAATTAAAGTAGGCACGGGTCTTAATAATGGTCTTCTTGTGGCCCTTGTGGTAAGTATAGTTGATAACCTTAAAGGAAATACTTTTTGTCTTGTAGATGAATTCATTATTGCTATTCTGAAAGAAAAGGCTACAGAGGATTTCACTTTTCTCATTTGATCACACAAATATCACTTTAAACTTGACAAGTCAAGAGAACAAAAGACAGTACATACACACTCCTAATTATATGGTCAGATTCAATATTCTGACAAACGACATAATTTTCGACAGATCGGTTAAATAATCATCACTACATATTATAAAACAAAGTCCCCCGCCGCGTCTGTGTGTCTGTTCGCGATAAACCAAAAACTACTGCATGAATTTTCATGCGGTTTTCACCAATAGATAGAGCGATTCATGAGGAAGGTTTAGGTATATCATTTGTTAAGGTTTAGTGGAAATTGGTTGAAATATGATGATGATTGATGTCTCTGCTCCCGTGCAAAGCAGGGGCGGGTTGCTAGTGTTTTTATAATTTTTTCTCGAGTTAGTGATTCATTAATAAAACCTGTTTTTCTTGATTATAAATTAAAGTTACTTGGAATTGCAAATTAATAACATAAAATAGCATTGTTAAACATTGTAAAAAAGTCATTATCGACGTGCGACCTTTAATAGCTCGTAAATATTGCTTTGTTTGCAATTGCTTATATTACAAAATCAGAAAAACTACTTTCATGTTAAAGATAAAATATTATAAATGTAAAACTCTACTACACGCCTCCTTATTATCTGAAGAGTCATCAACAGGAGTTTGTACTATTACAATAAAATAAGGAGCAAACATCCTGTGAGAACCATCACATCATTGGGTTTTTGATTAACAATGCAACCTTATACTTATCCTAGCAGTAAACATGGGTTTTGATAAAATAAATGAAATATTAGTACTAATAGGCAATAAATATATTCTTGTGTTGAATAGATGTGTAAAAACTGTGTAGGTAATTAGGTACCATCTAAAAGTAAAGATCACGGAAGAATCTAAACAAATAAATAGTTTAGGTTTATCGTTATCAAAAGCAGTACTATAATAATAATGTCATATCTGCTCATGGATTAATAGCCAAGAGCCTCGATCAACACCTTAAGAGGCTCGCGTTAGACGGCTGGATCAAGGGACTGGTGCAGATGGCAGTTCTCCTCGACACGGCCCGTATAGTAAGGTGGTCCCTGTACCCGATGTCTGTGGTTTACTATTTTTTATATATTTAAATATCTATTTTGATTTATACATATTTAAAAATGTTATTTATAAGTTTTATGTTTAATAAAGATAAATAATAATAATACCTTGACACATCTTACACACGGCCGTCTGATCCCAAACTAGGCAAAACCTGTACCATGGTAACCAGACTGCTGATAAACACTTATATATTTCTAAATACATACATATTATAGATAGATTACCATATCTACACTCACACAAACCCACTGCTAAAAATGTTGTATAGCTCGTAAACGAACTGTTGCAAGTCACTGAAAATTACTACTGTACTTACTATTTCTTAACCCATGCTATTATAATAAAGCTGAAGAGTTTTTTGTTTGATTGTTTGTTTTTGTTTGTTTAAATCTCTGAAACTATCAGTCAGATTTGAATAATTATTTTTGTATTGGATAGAGTATTCATTGAGAAAGGTTAGGTATAGACTAAGTAATATTTCGCTACGACCCCTTAGGAGCTGAGAACGATAAACGCAGGAGAAACTGCTGGGAAGGACTAGTTAAATATATGATGGTTTAGAGGGTTTCCAATCATATTATCATATTCATTTCTGTCGTAGGTCTTCCACAGCTGAATATACGTTTCTCCCAACCCAATCTGTCTTTTTGGCGAGGTCCAAGGCTACCTGTGTAGCTTTAGAGTAAAGAGTTCAATTCTTTTTTTTATATATATTAACAACCCATTTCTTCTTTCGTTAGCATAAACAATTAGCAAAATATTTCACAATTACCGCTTGCAATATTACATACATTTAATGTTAATCGAGTTCATTTAAAAACCGAACTGAATGTGAATAATGACTACCACATTTTTCATTCATAGTTTTATGAAACAAATCAGCCTTTATTTCTTTAAGAGTATGGTATTAGTAGGTTTTACATGAATATAAGTGCAACATATATTGTACGGGTAACTAAGATCACTATCACTATTAAATGAATTATCAGGAAAGGGGCTCAATGAGTTTATACCAGGGGAAATACCGACATGTTAGTAACTTATACACAGACGATAATACCAAGAATTAATAATCGTCATCTTCGCTACAGTAAAACCCCTTGTAAGATTTGGTAAGCATAAATATGTTAAATTAACTAAATTGTTATCTTGTTACAATAAGTTAACTTATATTTCATTGAGAGGTTATTAATCGAGATGGGATGACATTTAACAAAAATTTTGTTAACCATATAAAATTTCAACAGGGCTTCGCATGTCATCGATAACAATATAAGATGGGTGATATAAACATGCCTTAAGATACGTTCGGAGATAAGTTGCAGAGCTTAAATATCAAAAGGTTACGTAAAGTATAAGCAAATTCAGGGCCTTTCGCCTATTAATCACAATTATCGGTAATATTGTACAAGAGAGAGTAATGTTGTTCATCATAATGTTATACAACAACGAACATACTTGTTTTACATTTTAGCGTACGAGCAGCGCTGTTGTCAACTCACTGACGCTGTTTAAAAGAAGAACATGACGTTAAAGACCTGAATTGTAAGAGAAAAACCTTGTGTAAAACTGTACCCTTCCTGTCTTAACAATTTATGGGTTTATTTCGTCAAAATTTTTTTCTGTGGTGAAGGGTTTGATATTGCAAAGGTTGAAAAATCAAAAAGTTTTTCTTGTAAATAAAAATAGTAAATAAGATGTTTGTGGATAGTTATGATGATTTTAGTTTTCTTATCTCTGATATACGTCTCTGATTGGACTCATTAAACACCCAACCAAACATAAATAAACTTTACAGTGTAATTAAGTACTAATGTGTACTTTTGAAATAGTTATTCTTCAACTCATTTAAACTGTACTCGTACTTCTCTTGAGAAGTACGAGTACAGTTTAAATGATGTGCCAAGGTAAGTACCGTAAGTATTTTAGTTAGGTTGTTAATTTTTTTAAGCGGCGGTAGCGTAATGGCTAAGGCGTTGGACTTGCGATCAAGTGGTTGCGGGTTCGAACCCCACTCAGTGCACTACCGGCGTGAACCCACTCCTAACACAAACATTTTAGCCTAGCTGGAGGGGTTAACAAGAATACTAGTAATGTGTGACCCACGTTACTAGTATTCTTTTTTTAAGAAAATAAAAAAAAATTAAAAAATTGAATCCCTATTTATTTATTTTTAAAATAAACCACGGCAAACCACCTCTTGAAGAGGTGATAGAGATAGGTAGGCAAAATGTCTATTATAACTTAACGTTACCACTCGTAAGTTAAGGACCCATTTTAGAGTATTCTCAGAGGAGTCACTCGCGAGTTAAGGATCGGTCAACAAACTTTAAGGGTTTGAATCTTTGTACTGCATGTATATCGTTTTACTTGAATAGAAATACACAAAAACCAAGACTAATTTGCCAATGTCAATGACTGGCCTGTTAGTCTAGTGGTTAGTGACGCTAACTGCTGAGCCAGAGGTCGTGGTTTCGATTCCCACCCAAGACAAATTATTGTGTGAAGAGCACGATCATTTGTTTTCTGTCTGTGTGTAATTTGTCTATAATATATATGTATTTAGAAATATATCAGTATGTTTATCAGCAGTGTGGTTACCATAGAACAGGCACTGCCTAGTTTGGGATCAGACGGCCGTGTGTGAGATGTGTGAAGTTATTATTATTAATAATGTTTGGCAAGTAGTGTTATGAGACTCGAGATGATTTTTAGTCTGTTTTATTTTAGATACAGGCAGAGCTTATATACTAATGTGGTGCGTGTTTATAACTGTTTTATGTAATCTCTAAAGTTAATCTATAAATGTGACTTATCTAAGTACGTGTAATTATGTACGACGTGTTGTCGCTACAACCAACACTAAGGTTTACTTTAGATGTGAAGTTATAGTTATTGAAAATACAAGTACTTTTATAATTTGAAAAAGGGAAGCAAAATATAAAAATCATCCTCGCCCTATTCGTTTGCAGTGTCCATCCAAAAATAGAGGTATGTCATACTATGACGCATAATCATTCCAGGTAACGGATTATTTCATTTACAGCATAAATCAAGAGTCATTACTTTTCCTGGCCGTTGCGTGCTGCCAAGCCTGGCGTCGCACCCTGAACAAAAGTATCATATCGCGTTACATGTTCTCCGTAGTAAGAGTACCTACTGCGAATATT
The DNA here is from genome assembly GCA_949752705.1 of Callimorpha dominula. Classification (NCBI taxonomy): domain Eukaryota; kingdom Metazoa; phylum Arthropoda; class Insecta; order Lepidoptera; family Erebidae; genus Callimorpha; species Callimorpha dominula. The sequence goes on from OX457000.1 coordinate 10,152,982, forward strand.
TACCTCAGACCCTGAAACACGCGATTTCATTTACTAAGTGAAAAAAAAAATTAATGGATTATAAAAAGTTATGAAAAGTTATAAGATTTTTATCGTTCGTTATGTCACTTTTGACACTGTAAAATGTTTGTAAACGTATTATACGAGTACGTATTACAAGGATATGGCTAGAATGGAAGTAAGCAGAGAAATGACGAATGATTGACTAGAATGGAAGTAAGCAGAGAAATGACGAATGATAGACTAGAATGAAAGGATATACGTATTGCGCCAACTTCTACTTAAGGGTAAAGGGGTAGATGATGATGTAACACAAGTGTTGTAAATATAAATGTACCTATTACAATAGTTAAGAAATGAATTTTAAGGCTTTGTAAATTCAATGCATTATATTAAACAATCTAAAGTAGAAAATAATAGATATAATTTTGAAGAATGCAGGCATTTTACAGCACGGCACTATCTTGAACCAATGGAAGCTAAGCCACTTTCCACCCTACATTAGCCCGTCGCCTCGTCGTTCACTATCCATTAACAGCTTATCATATTGTGCTTCTTTGCCAATACAATAATAATAAAAAAAGAATCCAGACTTTTTGAATAAACAGTTCTTATTTTTATTATATACATATTATTCTTTGTGTAGTGCTATGCTATAATTACTATTGATGATTAGCGTCTTCAAATTGTATTTTTCATGACATACAAATATTGTATTAAGTAAAATTATATCTGTGGCAAATTACATACACATTGTGAGGATTATACATGTCACATATGTATAAAGCGTTTTTAACTTTAAATTGGTATCTACTAATGAGATGAAGGCAGCTCTCTGTACTAGTAGACACGAAGTCACTAGAAACGCACCTGGAGTACATTAAACTCAAATAATTTAAATCTCCCGAATCGTCACATTCCAGACACGAACATTGCTAATTTTATTGATCACTTTACAACTCTTTACTACTGTTTACTGCTATTTCACTCTGAGAAACGTATATCTGATAGTGCACACCCTGCATTAGAAATTAGAGAAATCGCAACAAACAAGTACCTGTCCCCATTTTTACGTACAGGTTAATTTAAAAGACATTACAATCAATTTACAGCCTATGTAATCGTAAAACGAACATAAATATAATGATATTCAGCTGTTCATTAAGCTAATGTCCTTTTCACTCTAGCCTTTACAGGTCCGTAATAAAGTTTATGATTATTTAAAAATGTGGGTGTATCGGCGAGCAGGTTTGCAACATAGTATTCATGAAAGGTTATCATAAATGTATGTGCTGGTGGTAGATATTTTTTGAAGTGATAACTTCTTTAGGCACGTTGGGCAGTTTTGGTATTTTTATTTTATTTATTGGGATCTCGAACAAGGAATACACCTTACATGCTATATTTGATTCTACAAAAACAATGAGTTAATGTGCTTCCGTAATTACAGGAGACCACATCATGCCAAAAATTATACAACATCCTGATGGTTTTCTTTTTTGGTTTTTTTTTTTTACAATAAATGCCTAAAAATAACTAAATAGTGCTTCAAAATATTTAATAAATAAGTAACAAACATTAGTCGGTAGTATAGCCGACTAAAATTGAGAAATTAAAATTAAAAAACCTAATTTACATGGTATGGGGAAAAGCACTGAACTCGCATGACCGTCACGCTCAGATGATATATTATATTGTCATGATGACATATATTATAGATGGGTGTGTGTATATGTATATATGTGTGTGTATATGTTTACACTTCTCACGTGCAGTCCTTCGACTATATAAGATATTTTAAGTTTCAAGCTATCATTAAGAATTTTCATCTCTTTCCCCTTTTGTTGTTTTGATGTAAATAAAGCTGAAGTCCAGCTTTTATTTATTATTTTATTTATTTATATTGGTTTATATGGTATAATGTACATTGCATAACAGTTGTTAGTGAAAAAGTTACATTCAATTACAAGCAAACACTGCCTGCATGCATTGGATATACTTACAATTATAAAGAATGACAAAATGTTAATGCTTTATAACGTTTTCTGAAAGCGAGTATGAGAATCTGGAAACACGTCTACAGAAATATTACAGTGATTTAAAAGCTTGCATAATCTAGGGTTAGGAGAAACTGAGCCGAAAACTGTTCTTCTGGGTGGTGCGTAAAAAGAAGTAATACATGCACGAAGATATTTATAACGCACTCTAAATAAACTAAAAAATATTAAAGCATATACTCGTACCTGACTAATTGAGAACCTTACCTTCATTTGTTGCGTCACTTCAGTGCTCGTAATTTTGTTGCTAATGTAACAAAAACATAATGTAAAGTAATAATAAGAAGTGTCATTATTTCCTCCTAATAACGGCTCAAATCTCGATTTCATTAGAAAGTGTATCGCACTAACTACATAGGTTCAATGTCGCAGGCATATTAACACACCCCATTATCATAGATGTCTCCAACGTTGCTTCGCGTACTTATGTTATAAACGGCATATTATTAGGGTATTCATGTTAATTGCAGGGTATAATAATTTATAGCGATTTGGTTTTAATTCTTAGATGCAAACTGCCAGCTCAAGTCTTATTAGTTATCTCTTATTGGTGTAAGTTTAGGTACGTTTACATACTTCAACTGAGTTCTTATAGGTTTCAGCGGATTTCCAAGGATTTCACCCGCGTAAGTCGCGTTGCCGTGGGAATATCGGGATAAAAAGTAGCCTATGTGCAAAAATCGTTAATTCCGTACTAAGCAATAATTCATTAGGTTACACTGTCATAGGGCAAGATAGAAATACATTTTGGACCTGTCGATTGACACTTCACAACTAACCGGTTCTTACAACTGACATTAACACCGAGGATAATAGTTGACTGGCCTGAATTCTATGGCCTGGATTGATTAATAATTGGAACTGCAATAGGCGCTGACAACTGCGCTGTCCATATAAGTATGGTGAGACAGGGGCATATCCACTGATCAAACTGATAGCTGCTTTGAAAACTAGTTGTCCGTTATGGTCTAATTAATTTTGATATTGAAAAAAGCGCTTGGGAATATTAGTGTATTTTTTTAAATTATCTTAAAATATTTATTTTGTTAACATTGTTACTATGGATACGAATATGAAAATTAAAGCTTCAGTATCTCAAAATTGATCGCCGCCGCAGCCCCAATCGTCGTAACACTCAACTTATTATTACTAATATTATTATTTATAGTGTATTTATTTGATGTTACGTTACACTAACATAAAAGTTAAATAAATATCTTTAAAACCGTCATGCACACAAGCACAAAGACTGTACCTACTAGCGATGGACTGCGTTCACTCACACAGCTACAAATGTTGGCTTTATATTGAACGATTGTATTGGTCGCGTTTACAGTTTCATTGATACGTGAATTGAATGACTGTAAACACATTTAGTAGGTATTAATTTATCTACGACGTAAATGCCTCTGATTCTGAATCCTATTTTTAACCGACTTCCAAAAAGAAGGAGGTCCTCAATTCATCGGAATAATTGTTATGTATGTTCACCGATTACTCGAAAACGCCTGAACCAATTTTGAAAATTCTTTTTTTGTTTCAGAGATTTGTTTTTTGTTTTCAGGTGGTCCCATTTAAGTTTTATCGAAATCAATCGAGCGGTTTCTTAAAAATCAACAAATATCTAACAATTTTATACATCGATGATGTCTCTCATTGGAGCAGTGTGTTTAGTTGGCCTACGCATACCCATATTACATTTAAACAAAATACATCTACTTTCCACTAAAAAGCACGTTCAAGTCGGTAATACTTTTTTTTAAAAGATAATTTGTCATTTGGAATGTTTCATTCCATTACTCAGAAAATCCATAAAAACTAACTTCAGATTTTTTTCAACTGAGTGAATAGTTCAAAAAAAAAACCGTACCATTTAAAATCTTTAACTTTACACATTCCTCCTACTTTTATGAAAAACGGAGGTAAAGATACCTGGAAATTCAAACAGTCATAATATTAACTTGTAAAAGTTTTTTTTTTTTTTTTATAGTAACTGCATGCTAGAGGCATAGCCTTTCAGTGATTTAAGTAAGTGTTCCTTTTTCAAATACACTCTGTATATGGTTTTTTAAGTTTAACAGCGTAGTAAAAACACAACATACACGAAAAGCATTGTTAACCTATGAACCATATTTTCTAAAATTCCACAAAATTTAATGGCCCATTATTCGGATTTTAAACCTACGTAAATACATGAAAGTTTAAACGTTACTATGATATACGACTTGCATTAGGGGCATAAAAGCCATCAAACCAGGGTGTAACAGTAGGCGTCAAGTGCTACAATGCATTGTAGCCAGTTTACTGCCGCTCCCATGTATCGACCGGGAAGTGCCGAAGTGGTCTACTTGATGTAATGAACCACCATTATTGCTCGTCGCTCGTAAAATTTCTATTTCCTTAACAGTGCTCCTTATACGTATCGCTAAAAGTTGTGGTCATAAAATAACTTCCTTGTATAATCCTCTTTCTATATTTCAATTTCAATTAAATAATAATTACATGTATGCTATTGATTGCATAAGCTAAGATTGTTTCAATGTCAAACAAAACAATTGAAATTTACATTTTCATTCATTCAAATTTTCCTTGTTCATAAATCAAAAGCGCCACTTGAGTTTGAAACAATAGCTTGATATTATGAATGTATTCGACCGCGAGTCGAGTCGCAGCATTCATAGTCTTATACAGCATAGCATAGACAAAAGCGTGTAAAACAATAAAGGAACACGCAATCTAAATTCAAAATTGAGGCGCGTACAATTAGAGTGTATTCACGCCCCATAGCTTGTATTCAAATTTTGAATATGTCGGATCATTATGGTATTTTTTATTTTATTTTATGTGCTTTGTGTCTACGAGTTTCTCTTATCGCTACTCAAAGCAGGAAACTGTGGAAAAGGAAAAGGTTCGAGTCACCTTTTATAATTATAAGTATCAATCATAAACTGGCAAACTGGTGTTGCTGTAGGCAAAAGAGTTTTTACAAGTCAATGGTTCTGTGACAAAATCTGAGCGAAACCATATATAGCGATAAACAATTTTGGTTTAACAAGGTGTGCCATAATACTATATTCAAATATATTGTGGTCCAAAAATGCCTGACTTAGATTGTGAATGAAACAAATAAATGTGTGGTATTGCAATGTATTCAATTCAAGTTATAAAAGAAACGAATTACTCCGCATCAAGTATGACACATAAATTTATTTTCTGTCAGTCATCGCCATAACATGCTTGTCAACCGTCGCTTGCGCCGAGTTGAGGCATACATCGCACGTAGCTGATAGCCGAGTACGGCATACAGCCACACATCTGCTTTAAGTGAGTCAGCTGCCGTAAGGAAATGTCTCTAAATTAACTGTGGGATAACAAAATAATTTATGGTAATCCATAATGTTCTCACCATGTGTTTAACAATTTATGGATAAGGCGTGTATGGATATATCTTTTATAGTTGTTTAAAAAATATATATCCACCATAGTCACAGAAATATTTCACCATTAAGGTTATTTTGGTCTCACTTGTAAAGACTTACTTGGTCTACAGAAATATATGAAACATTGCATATGGCGCATATTGCATAGGAACGAAAAATTTACAACAAATATCCACCCATCCATCGCGCGTCGGTACTGTTCCATAAAACAAAAATAAAATAGTTGAAAAGAAAACTGAACTATACCGAATAAGTTTATATTTTTCTACTATATTATTGTGAATTTATATTCCAAAAATTGAAACAAAGATTTAATTCACTGTAGTACTGAGCGCGCGCAGACCTCGCACGCAATGAGGTGAATTATCAGATTTTATCGCTAAGAGAGGGAATTAATCCACTCTTACCAAAACTCACCTTTCAAACAAATATTAAGAATTTAGTTTAGAATTCAATACCTATTGCTATACCTAAATAGGGAAAAATATGGAAGTAAGTAACGCTCAGCAAACATTAACAAAAAAAAAAACTAATAACTAAAACTAAACTAAAAAAACCACAAAGGCTTATACAGATTTCCAAAAATAAACTATCATAAGCTAGCAGCGCCTCGCGGTTTCACCCGCGTAAGTCCCGATCCCGTGGGAATATAGGGATAAAATGTAGCCTATGCGTTAATTCAGGTCTCCAGCTATTTACATACCAAGTTTCATCGCGGTTTAGTGGTTTTTGCGTGAAAGAGTAACAAACATCCATCCATCCAAACTTTCACATTTATAATATTAGTGGGATAACCTATTCATAAATTCTGCAGTTCCACAGTTAGCGATGCTAACAATAGTTATTTAAAATTAATTTTAATTTCCTCTTTTATTTAGTTTTGTTTCTGACTTTACGAATCAGAAACAAATTCAGAATAAATACTAGATGAAACGGCCAAGAAAATTATTAATGGACATTGGAGTCAAGCAAATTTTTTAAAAATACAAGTTTGTCGTGTTGAGGAATCGTAGATAATAGGAAGGGCCAGTTTCCTCGGTATCTAGGCCAAAATAACAAGGGCCGATCGCTAAGTGAAATTAAACACAGGCCAGGCGACGCCACGGAAATGCACGGACATCCGATAGGTAACGCGATGCGATAAACTAACTCACGAAGCCTTCCCTGCCATAACTGTTTATTAACATATCATTGGAGCTGACTTCGGCATACTTCGGTAATGTTCGAAGCTCTTCGGCACTCGTCGGTACCTTTCATCTCGTGTTTTACATTAGAAACTAACGGCAAATTTGTATTAGCATTTGTCTCTATTTATAGTTCATTTACTAGTATATCTTTCCACCGCACAAATAAAACAGTGACTCACTACTATTACTGGTTTAGTATGGGTAGTCACGTTCTCTTACTATCGAGCTGAATCCCAAGAAATAGAGATAACTAGTTCAATAATAACTTCTGCGTTTCTTCTTCCTGGTGAAAAACTTACAGCTCAAGTTTTCAGTTATTTGATGTCTTTTAATAAACACATCAGAAAGGTATGTGATGTGTTTATTAGTATTCACCCCAGAAGGGGAAATGGAGGGACATTTACAGTAGGTACCCTTCTGGAGTGCCTAATCGCCGCCGGTAGAGCATTCATCCTAACACATTAGAACCTAAATGGTGCGAACGCTTCGGCCGTTGAATGTCGAGGCTTTCCCGAGGGACTACAGTATGGGGTTCTTAAGGCAAGGAGTGTATAGGTTTTCAAAAGGGTCTGCAACGCGAATGCAGTCTGGAATTACAAGGCTACGGCTACTTGTTCGCCACAAACGTAGTACAGAAAAAATGTTGTGTCATGTTTCAAGATGATGAATTGATGACAGCCATCAATAATAATGGCATACTGGTCGACCATATGCTTACAATTTTCAACTGTGACACAAAAAAACACTTTTAAAGCGCTGAAAATCATAAAACCTCCTTTTAAAAAAAATATAGCCTATATTTGGAATTCTAAGTATTATGAAAGATATAAATTTTCTCACTAATCTTCAAATAATGTCATTACACAATGAATGTTTACTCCGCCTATATTTTACTCCTAATTCTTACATAGTAAACAAACAATGAACGACTTGGCAGATACTAGAGAAAATATTGACACTAATGTTTACACTGCAACGTCTCATGTTAGAAACTGAGTCTTCTCACAATTTGCGCCATACTATTTCGTAGTAGCACACACTCTTAGGAGATGAAGAAACAGTAATGTGTCGACAAGGTAATTTACACACCCACTACGCTACATAAACCGTTGAATGAGCCAAGAAAAACGTTAGCCAGTGTGGATCTCTTGTGTAATCTGTATTACGATAAACTCTTTTCTTATAGTAATAACATCATGCGTACGCTAAGATTGTAAAATTCTGATAACATGGATTTCGTGGAATAGACATTTTATTATTAACCTTGGTTAATAAACAGATATAAAGTACAAATCGTTAGCTTAACCTAAATAAAACCGAACAATAAATATAAACAAAGAATGTCTCTAATGTGTAAGTATATAGACAACATACACATTAGCGAAAGTAATGATGTATTTTCATGCCCTGCTAAGTGCTCCGAAATCTATAAAAGATTCTGGTAAATTTTCATGGTTAAAGACCAAATTTTCATGGTCCTTATGGGCGTAGATTTTTTTTTATACCGGCCAGACTATGACTACGACATTAAAAATCTAAAACAATATCTTTTTATTACAACTAAATGTGAATGCACCCTTAAAATAATTCATAATCCGTGCAAATAAAGCATTAAATATATTTGCTTCCAGCTCATTTGAGTGCCGGCACGCGTCCCTTTTAGTACAGGCACGTGGTCCTATATGCATCGGTGCGGAAACTAGGCCGACTCGTCATGTGCCGAACCGATCGTCACCCGCGTCAATTTGACGTACTACAGAGGGAAGTTTGTGCACTCACACGGAACAATCTCTTCACACTCTTATTGTTTGTATGCCCCTCTACCTATGCGATAGGGTCGGCGAAAGTGACACACGAAAGTTATTTATAAGCCTTGTCTCGTTGACTTTTATTTTTGTTGTAAATTTGTTATTTATGGCCAGTCTATGCGTGTGTGTGACATTCTCTTTGGTGATAGAAAGAAATCAATTGAAACCAAGGTCCCTTAATTTTAGTGGAATTCTTTATTCATCTTGTCCTCGCTTTATTTTGCGCAAGATTAATCCTAACAATAACATACTAATATTATAATTCCGTCCGTTCCGTCCGCATATAAGTCCGTCTATCATGCTTTCACGCCTAGACCGCTGAACCAATATTGATGAATTTCAAGAAGAAACCTTGGAAAAGAACATAAGCTTTTTGTCGCGATAATAAACCATGAAGGTCACCAAATAAAGGATCAAGGTTTGTACGGAAGACTGATAAATTGGTCACGTTATTTAGATGAATTTTGGTATAGAGAGCACGACTTTTGAAAATTTTCATACAAATAAATATCTAAAATTACATATTTATCGTACATCATAATCCAGGAACATTTTAGAGTAGAGTGAAATTTCTCTTGGATAGGCACCATCACTTAAATTACCGATGCCGGACAAAAACTTAAAAAATCCCGGACACATGGGTGAAATCGAGTCTCCTTCCCGAACACCTAAAAAAACGCTGATCCTATTTATCATCTAACAATTATAATTTTGCCCTAGCACAGAATGTCCGGGTTTTTAAAAACCTCGTCCAGACGCTCCCCAGACGCCCTCTAAACTAGGACAAATCCAGGGAATCCCGGACGGATGGCAGCCCTAGGCGTGAACCATCTTCGTCATTAGCGTCACTATCCGTCAGGTGACTTGGAAGAAAAACGTCTATTTCATTACCCAATGAAACAATATATACGTATTATATTCTATACAATTAAATATAGAAGAAATTGAATTGATCATAACAATGTAGTCGTTTTAATCCCATAGATTCTATGGCATAGAAATAGTACTTCCCTTTTCTTTCCTTAAAAGTATTATATAGACATTATTTCTAACATTTACAAAAAATGTTAACCACATCGTAATACTCGTAAAAGCATTTCTTTTTTATTTGTATTGAAAAGTACACAAACAGTTGTTAATAGACATATCTCGAGGTAGCATCTAATTACTAACAGATTTGGAATTTATTATTATATTTATTATTGTCTATTGAAGATACCACCTACTCCTGTAATATTATATTTTCCGGACATTAGGGCTTTGTAATTCCACGCATTCAAATCACAATCGCGCGAATGACAATATTCACGAACTTCCAAAGAATCACCTTTGTTAAGAGATGTTCGTCAATCTTTTGTGCGATCCCTAGTGAGCCCTACCTTGTGAATCAGAATAACATACGAATATAAGAATAATAACCAAAATCCCTATTTGTAACTTGATATTTCAACTAGATAAAGCTAATAATACTTAGTTTTTTTGAGACTTTCTCACATTTTAACTCGTACTTATCGGTTACATAAATAAGTTAAGTAAAGTTCAACAGATAAAGAATTTCAACGTGTTTACGTAACTAATACTTCTTGCCCTTAAATGAGATATTGACGGTATACTCGACAATATACATAAACATTTTGTTTTATTATATGCTTCTTTTTATATTTATGTATTATTAATATCATATACTATATTATTTTGTAATAATATATTTATTTTACTCATTTGTCTTTCAGATAAAGCCATGTTTTATCTGTGATTTTATTCTTTATTGCGTTATCGGTTTTTAATTCTGTAAAAACCACATGGCACAGGCATATTAAGTGATTACGTCGGAGTCGAATCGACAAAAAATCACACAGCTCATCACGTCATCACATTCAGCAAAACAAATGCTCTCAAAAGTTAAAAGTGCGCAGGACAAAAGCGCGATTCTTGAATGGACAGCTTCACTTCTCACTACTTCTAAGCGATATGTGATTTTTGTAGTTCGCATTCGTGGAACAGTTAGCCGTAATCATGACTTACTAATGCTGTATTTAGCAGTATGTGAGTCAAGATCAATACCAATCAGCCTAAACGGTCTCATATTGATGTGTTTAAATTTTGTAAACGATCATCCATCAATGATCAACTTATGGCAATATTGATTAACCACGTGGATGAAGTAAATAGGTAGGTAGATAATTCTTCTTTCTATCCACAACCGTTTAGGGGTATACTCCGAGACTCATTTTGTCAACTGCAGCTTTATGTTACTGATTTACATCAAGCAATATGATAATTAATTATTAATACCTTTTTTTTTTTTGTGCGTGTGGCCTCACCCCACCGGGCACCATATAGCGGGTGGAGGAGAAAAACCCGTCCCGACCACCCGCGGCCACACTCAGGGCGGCATGAGGCGCTGGAAAGCCGAGTTTAAGTCCGAGTGGAGGCCGTCCGCCGCCTCCTTCTGCGAGATGACTTCCTCGCAGAAGGTTGCGACCGCAGTAAAATTCCTATCGCTACCGGCCATGGAGCGTATGACAGCCGGTAGCGACAGATCCACTCCGATGAGGGTCCGACGCTGCGCCGCCCAACTAGGGCAACTGCCGCTTCCCGCCCGGAACTCAGCCGTTCGCCGATATACTTCGGCGAGCACTTCCGCCTCCAAATCCCACGGGGGAGTACCGGCCAACGCGCTCGCCGCCTCCGTCGACACGGTGCGGTACCCACGTATGGCTCTAACCGCCATAACACATATTCAGGGCGGTCAGAGGATCCACCCACACCGGTGCACCGTAGAGTGTCATTGACCGGACAACCCCCGTGTACAGCCGTCTCGTAGCGACGCTGGGCCCGCCCAAATTGGGCAAGAGTCGCCCAAGGGCGGACGCAACGCCGACTAGCTTTGGAGCAAGCTGCAGGAAGTGCTCTTCGAAGCGCCACCTACCGTCGAGGATCAGGCCCAGATATTTTATGTGGGCCTGAACCGGTACGAGAACCGAGTTGACCTCGATGCGCCAGGGGGTGGAACACGACGGGGCCCATGAAATAAAAGGGCCTCCGTCTTGTCCAGGGCCACCCGCAAACCCAGTCAGTAGGCCGTCCCGGCTTCCTTAAAAGGACCAGCTTCCCGCTCTTCCAGCAGTCAGGGAAGCGCCCGGACGCCAAGCAAGGGGGGCCAACGCGGGGAGCTTTTGTTGCGCCGCGCGATATGGGCGACCCCAGGGGTCACGATCGAGACCCTCCAGCATCTCCTTTCTTTTTTCTTCTTTGGCGCGGCTAATGGCCAGCTTCAGAGTTTTCCGCGTATCTCGGTACTCCTCATAAAGCCGGTCCTCTTCCCCATCTTCGCGGTGACGAAGCCGGCTGCGGGTGTAGGACCTCCGGGCACGAGTACAGGCCACGCGGAGGTCCGCCAGCTCCTGGGACCACCAGTAAACCTCCTTCCTTGGAGGCCGACAACCTCGAACGCGGGGCATGGCCGCATCGCAAATCTGCGTAATTACAGCGCAAAAGCGGCCCGCCCCCATTTCTGCCTCCTCGGTCAGAGGCCGAGGAGACAGCCATGAGTAAATAATGGCTGCCTCCTCCAGTAGGTCCCTATCCAATTTGGTAGCAGCCCACCGCGGGAAACGGGAAGAACGCCGCGCCGTGTGACCCCTTCTGGGGTCCCGGGTCTGGGAGAGCTCGAATCGGATATAGAGGTGATCCGGGAGCGTCTCAACCTCTTCCAGGACACGCCAGTTCCTTACTCGTGCGGCGAGAGCAGGGGTAGCGAACGAAAGGTCCACTATCGACCCCCCCCTGCTGTCGCACGCACGTGTTGGTGGAGCCTCTGTTTAGGAGACAGAGGCCCACTGATGCCGCCAACTCCACTACGGCATCACCCCGTGCGTCCGTCCTGGGGGAACCCCACGCAACAGACTTTGCGTTGAAGTCCCCCAGCACTAGAACGTGCCCAGCCGCTAGTCGCCGCATCGAGGTCTCCAAGTTGTTTAGGAAAACCTCAAAGTCGCTCAGACTCCGGTTGGGGGAGAAGTAAACACCATATATGGTGATCCCCCCCATTCGGCAGCAACATATCCACTACCCTAGTCTCTTAGCGACAAGGGCGGGGAATGAGCCGCCGTGGAGCCGACGACTGCCACGGAGCCATCCCAGTCACCCAACCAGTTTGGAAGGGGAGGAACGTAATAGCGCTCCGCGGCTACGGCTACACCAATCGACCACTCTGTTATGGTTTGCAAGAATAGGTCTTGCACACCGGCAGAGTGGTTTAGGTTCGTCTGGACAAAGAGGCTGGAGACTTGGTCCATTTATTGGATCATCTCCACAGCCTCCTCCATGGGCGCCGATGATGACGCACGAGTAACATCGGAGGCAGCCTGGGTCGACTGGCTAGCCCTCGATGTTTGCTGAGGTGCGCGGGGAGGCTTGCAGCCCCCCTGCCCTATCTGGTGATTGGCGGGCAGGTTACCCGCCGCACACGCTGGGCAGTGAGGGGAGGCGGAGCAGTCCGCCGCCTTGTGTCCTGGTTGACCGCAGCGGAAACAGAGTCCGCTTTAGTCAAAGCAACTACCGCACTTGACGCGGGTGTGTCCCGACGCTGGGCATTTAAAACACCTCATTGGTCTCGCCCCCAGAACTGTAATTCTGGCATTCACGAAACCGACGAGGAGCTTGCCGGCGTCGTCCAGGATTTTGGCCCGACGCTACGGGACAGCTAACCCACACGGATGGTGCCGACCCTTATGTTGTCCGTGTTGCATCCCGTTTTCTCCCGAATCGCAACGCGGACATCCTCTAATGTGACAGAGTCGTCCAGGCCCGAAATACGCAGCTCTGCGCACTTGGTGGGCCTGGCGATCTTGACACGATCCGTTGTAGGGAATATTCCCCGCAGCTTCTCAGCAAATGAATCGGCTGTCTTCGCGCCTTCAGCCGCAGGGAACTCAAGTACTCGAGCTGCCGTCTGGGCTAGTCGCATTCTCACACCTGAGGCCCCGAACTCACCGGCAAGGCTTTCGCCGGCCTTCCTGAATACGGCCGCGTAAGATAGCCCCGCTGGTAGCCTCCTCCGGCAACACAGTGACCACTACAGCCGCCATTTTTGGGGTCTGCAACTTTCGTGGCTTCTTCTTATTGGCCACTGCCACCGATGACGGCTGCGGTGTAGAGGCCACCTTCTTGGTAGCCTTCTTACCCCGCGTTCGGGACTTCTTACCCCCCGCGACTACTTGCCGACCGTCGTTTGATCGGGCCGAGGGGTTCGATGTGGAGGGGCCAGGCACATTTTTAGCACCAGAAGGGACTGCGGCGCTCGTCCCTTTAGGTGCCGGAGTGGGCAGCGTAGGGAATTCCATCGCTGCTTTAGCCGAGGCCTTAGCTGGTTGCCCGGCTTTTGTTGCGCAGTTAGCTGGCGCCGACGTTGCCGCTGCATACGATACGGTCACGCGACCACCTGAAACGGGGAGTGGCGTCGTTACTGACGTAGCCCTCTTGTCTGCGGCGAGTGATGGGGGCCGGTGGCAGCCTTTCCTCCAGGCCCGCGAGGCGCCCGTCCATCATCCTCCAAACTGCGTCAATAACTTGACGCAGGTGGGAATCATGAACTTCGGAGGGAGAGGGGGTGAAGGAAGCAGGTTGCGCCGCAACCAGACCTGGTGCCTCAGGGCACTCCGAGCGCACTCGAAACTGGGCAAACTGAGCGCTCAGCTCGGCAACCTACTTCGTCAGGCGATCATTTGACGCTGTAAGGCGGTCATTTGCCTCTTGTAGGCGAGCAACGTCCTCAATGAAGCTTTCAACGACCCCGGATACGGCGGAGGAGGAGTCCTTCAGGGCCCTGACAAATGAACCCTTCAGGTTGGTGGACTTGGTGGTGGCCACTTTGTTTATAATGGCCACCGCCACGCTGGTCCTCTCCTTCAATGAAACCGGTGTTTGAGGGACAGAACCCCCTTCCATCGGCGCACGAATCTTAGTTAGGAGATTCGCGATCTCCTCCTCCGCAACGGTTTCGCCCTCCGCACGAGCTCGCGCATACACTCCCGCCTTAGAGAAGGTGGAACCAGCCGGAGCTGGGATCGGTGTGCGTCACCTCGATCTCCCTCTTTGGCTGCTCGCTACTTTTGGTGGCAACATGCTTTGTGTCGCATCGCCATCCTCATCTTCGGAGCGCCCGCGCTTGCGATTTTCGTCACGAAGCTCCACCTCCATTTCTCCGGCCGAGTCAACCGTTGAACCAGCGGCTCTGGAACGTAATCGTTCCGATTTTCTTCTGCTCCCAGGAGTCGGATTGGCTTCTGGGAGCTCCTTCGTGATAGGCGTCTTTGGCGAAAACTCATCATCGTTTGACGAAGTGTCGTCCGACTTCGTATTCATTTCCTTCCTCTGTACCGTCTCCTTCTATTTTTTTTCTACTGTTTTGTTTTGTAAATAATGCGTTACCCCTAACGCAAGAGTTAATAGAAAGTGGGTTAATTGTGCTCGTTTAAGAAAGGCCAACCTAATTTCAATTTCTCAGCTCGACTTCTTTTTGTATCGGTTTCCAAAGTGCCTTATCGTTTTTGTGTAGTATCTAACGTACATTAATCTACATAGTTTTAATTTTTGTACCCCTTACAAACATATTAATAACCTACAGCACTGGCAATTACAATTATTATGAAGATTTTTATTTCACTATATACATTCGATTCAAAGACTGTACCGATAAATTAAACTATCGAGTCTATCTATTCAAAATATTTTAAGCGACTTATCGCAAGTGTTTTTGTATTATTTTCCTCCTTGCAAAACCGCCTCCACACTTCAAAGTGCCAGGTGTTTAAACCTCTTTACGGAACAAAGAAGTCTATGTTGCGTCGCCCAAACAAACCGCAACAACGATCACTTTGTACCAATCGCAACCTACGGGATAAACACACCAGTATGACTGTACACCGATATGATCAGAATAAATTATTAATCATGAATATTAATACTAACCACGTGGGCTCAGCTCAAGGGTGAATAACAGTAATATTGCCGTATATTGATGACTTGAACACTTACCTAAAACAAAGGAAACAGAATTTATATTAGCCAGGATTATACAATATATTATACATACAACAATATAAAATCAATGATATTATTTATATTCAACTGCGGGTTTGTACTAGCTTGCGAATGGAAAAACCCTTTAGAGAGCAGTAAGTTGTGTTTGAAAATTTGCAAAAAAAAAGGATAAGTCCTACCGAAATTGGTTTCATAAAATAAAAAAATCTAAGACCAAACAAACTACATGAAAATGACAATAAATTTTAAATTTCGAATTTAGTTGTTTTCGGCAAAAACAGAGGCGAACGAATTAAAGACAGGAGGCATTAAGATTTTATTTCCTGATTTTGCAAATAATTATTACTAAACTAAGTAAAGAAAAAGCGTTTTATTTGGCCCGGATTGTCCCCTGGGCCTGGATTCAGCTAAAACAACAACAACTAAGCATCCACGTAGGGAAATTTTAAAAACAATTACTTTTCTTTAAGGCTATATAGTAAATGTACATGTGCACTCCTAATTTATAAAATGTTTTCACATGATTGAAATAATTTATTTAGGTAGTGATAGTTAAAAAGAGTCTTACTGATTTTTTAATTGCCTACATGAAAAAGAACGACTCTGCATAACGTTTGCTAATACAAACTGAAAGTACTACACAACTATTATAATCACTACATATTATAAGACAAAGTCACCAGCCGCGTCTGTCTGTCTGTTCGTGATATACTTAAAAACTACTGAACGGATTTTCATGCGGTTTTCACCAATAGATAGAGCGATACGTGAGGAAGGTTTAGGTGTATAATTTTTAAGATTTTGTGTTTAAGATATCTCTACTACCCGTATGTGGCGGGTTGCTAGTGCCATTATATAACACAAACCATATCTATGTATAAAGTTCAACAATGTAAGTCATCTGCTCGAATACTTCCATAATTAAATCCACAAAAGGAGATTGAATGAAATGAGGGAGAAATGGAAATAATTAAATCGCGCTTCATTTAGTGTCAGTTGGACGTTTATTTATTTGATATGACCACCCCGGAAAGCCATTGTGTCAAATGCCAGTCATTGACTGATAGACTGGGGGTTAGAGGGAGACCTTTAAAGGAAACAAAAGGGCACTCAGATTACTTCAACCTTTTGTCCAATATTTGACGGTGGTCGAAATGCTTTTGCAAAATTGTAAATTTAAAAGTCATGTTCATTATTCACTTGTACTTCTTTCATCAAATTTATGAACTACCTAAACATTAAAAAACGGTTATGTATAATAAAACACCTTTTCCATAACATATAAATTGAATAAAAAACGAAAAGAAAAACAACTTAAGTTCACTCCAATAAACACCCATTCGTTACTCAGTTGATATAAGTATCGTACCGTCCGTCAGTAAATCTCTTTATCTAAATGAAACTCATAAAGGGCTGCCATTCAATAGCTTTTAAATCGCTTTATTAAGAAGCTTTTAGACTAATTAATAGATAAGCGCCGGTGTGTATAGTTCTGGAGATAGTCTACTCGTTTATATACCAGGAGCACTGTAGCTCGTGCTTCTAGTATTATCATTGGGAAAAAAATCGTGAACCGGGGCACTCCTGATTTAGCATATATAATTGATAAAGCAATCATAAAATCGAATTATCAGATTTCAATTTAATACAGTTTTAAAGAGCTAAGAGAGCGTATGCCTCTTTGTATTCTAAAATTATTATTCCAAGCAATATCTGTAACGAAAAAATGGGTTACATAGCTAGACGTGTGTGCCATGCTGTCAAAGTTGGCATCCTGTCACGAAGAAATCGTAAAGTCGACAATAAAATTCTGATGAATTGCAGGCATGTTTAAATGTTTTGTGACATTACAGTGTCTTATTTTAACAGTAATTCAACATTACTACAAAATTACTATTCAGCTTTAAAATTGCACTATCAAAATAATGATTTTAATAATGTTGGATAACAAATATTAAACTGTAACGTTCCAAAAAATATACTACAAGGTTTTATATTACAATAATTTAAACTGTATAGCGATGTATTGTCATTAAAGAAGTAAAAGTTATTTTTCATTCCTGGAAAATTAATATTGGTTCAGAGCTATGCAAGAGATAGCCAGTAGCCACTACAAACGGGAATCTTTTTATATGTTTAAAATATATCCTACTTATATGTATATTAAAAACACGTTTTTTTTTTACAGAATAGACAGAACACGTTCATAATGTGAAAAATCTGTTAAATATACATACATTGTACAAATAATTTTGTGTGTGTAATTTATCTAAAATATGTATGTATTTAGAAATATATAAGTAATAAGTATGTTTATCAGTAGTCTGGTTACTATGGTACAGGCTCTGCCTAGTTTGGGATCAGACGGTCGTGTGTCAGATGTGTAGAGTTATTATATTATACATTGTTGTACCTGGCACCTGGGAATCCACTTTGTTTCTTTTCTGCAGTTGGTCTGTTTTTTTCATGTGAAATTCTGTTTGTTCTCATCTACGCTTCAAAACGGTGTTAACACAAAGCATGTTCACCTCGGCATAGCCTGAGAGAAGTGCGTCCTAACTATTGGTAGACGAGTATTTGGGTAGCTTCCAGATAAATTGCTACTAGTAATTTTATCCCAGCACTTAACATAAAGCTTGTTGTCTGACAAAACGAACAGCTTGAAATACTCCTAACAAAGATGCATGTGTGGCTCAGGCCATTCGCCTATTTTCGTCCAAGTTCAATTATTTTCTGGACGACTCACGTCGGACCGCATTAAACCGACTTAATGTAGTTTTAAATTTAACCAATTCTAAAGATATCTCAAATTACTTCTGCTAGTAATAGAAAAATAATTAAGCTACCAGTTATTTCATCCAAATTATAGTCTGGCTTACCACTTATGTATTGGTTTTACTAACTACGGAACTAAAAAAGTATGTAGATTTGTTTTTATCTGTATCACAGAACAAGATAATTACGCTGTTAACTTATACGGCATTCACATACATAATTTATAAAAACTGACGTCCAAAAACATAAAAATTCAAAACAATGAATAATACAAAATATCTTTTTTATTAAAATTGGATACGTCTGCCAAAAAAATTATGTTCAATAATAAATGTATTCAGTCGTTAATTTTTAATATTATCAGTTTGATAGCGTTTTTTACGGCCATTGATGAAGTCAAATTCAAGAGTACCTACAGTTTCATGTGTGTTTCGTGTAATAAATCGTTGTTTGCGGCTTATTAAGGATGGTTATTCTGTAGTGAACGCCTTATAAGAGCTTGATTAATTATCCAATATGGTGGAGTGCGGGCTTCTTCGACAATCGATTATATTATAACAGCCACTATCAGAACCCTAAGGTGCGTCTTAATGGGGATTCCGAAAGCAGTGGTGTCACTTTTTGCGTCGAACATTTAATCATTAAAGCTGTAAGCATCTATCAATGTAATTTTGTTAATAAAGCTTTCGGAATGCATTTAAGAGTAATGCACATCCGCGTTTATCGTAATGGCTTTCTTTTTCTGAGAATTTTTTTTATATACATATACATTTCATTATTGTTCGTTTGAGCTGGAACACTAAATTATGCCAGTGTTGTTAGTCAACGTTTCTTTGACGGTGGAAGGGCACCTACTATAAATCCTGTGATTGTGTGCTATGTTCCTTGTAAATAGGGCTGCCATCCGTCCGGGATTCCCCAAATTTGTCCTAGTTTAGAGGGGGCCCGAGGGGCGTCCGGATGGGATTTTCAAAAGGTGTCCGAGTAAAACCCAGACACTGTGTCAGGGGAAAATTATAATTGTTAGATGAATCGTTAAAAAACCTATACCATTCTCGTATATCGCTTCCAACATTCATCTGCTGGACAGCATCCATACTTTGACAAAGAACCTAATCCATTCCTTGACCTGGAATTGACCTAGGCCTTTTGCATAATAGTCGCCTACATTAGGTACACAGTGTGATATTGCCCGTTTAAAATAATTAAAGAAAATTAGATAAGAATGTTATAATTTACTCAAACAGACATTTTTTACTGAAATCCATTTCACGTGATCGATCGCGGTCATTGCCGTTTCACTTTTCAAATATAAATTTAGGGTAGCAGTTGTATAATTCTATAAATGTTTTCAAATTAGTTCAATTGTTACCTATAAAACTTGTACCTACACTTAATTATGAACTTTTAACAAATACGTGGGAAGTGTTAGGGCGTTAGTTAATTGGAATAACATTGGTTATCTCGCAAATTGTTCAGATATTAGCGATTTACGATGTGTAATTATATCGGTCAAATCAAATGGTCTGTTGTACGCCGTCTTATTGCATTAACAATGCGTGGGATTAACTCAATATATACATACGTCTATGAATTTTACGAGGTTTGTCTATGCCGGTAAATAAGATTTAGTAAGAACATTTTGAATTTTCATGTCTATAAAATCTCAAATCGTATTGTCACATTTGTTTTAGCACATAAAGATATGCTGTAACTTTATGAGGAACTAGATAAACCCGGCCACAAATGGCTGCTAGCTGCTACACTGTCTTTTGGTTATTTTCTTTGTGAGTTTGGTTTTGTTGATTTATATTTCAGAAATACACATGCAACTTGAATTCGAGTTGCTAATTAGTTGAATTTATAGATATTAGTAGCTTAGTTAGTAGGTGGCTTAGATTTTTTAAATCCAATATACTTCTAAACCATCCTTTGGATCTTTATCAGTAAGCAACTAAAAAGTTACTTACACACACACCTATTAGTTCTGCTAAAATACATTGATATATACATATATAAGTAGCTGCTTGAATATATACTGGTAATTATAAATTCTTGTAATCATTTCCTAAAGGCATTTTAAACTAAAGCTCAAAGATTATATTATTATACCGATCTGAAAAGGATTCCTTTAAAATTATAAGTTCCTTACAGACATGTAGAACAAACCCCTTATTAAATTTTGTCTACCTAAATAACCTGAAGCTCGAAATTAAAAGGTCATATTATTATGCTGATATGTCAAAAGTTCACAACCGTAGCAGACATACACAAGCAATACTAATAAATGCGTCATTAAATCTGATATGTTTTTATAATAAGCGTAAGGCGTCTGTTTCAAATCTCGAATTTCGTGTATGAATCAGCGGGTACATCGACCTCAGCAGATAAGTGTCAGGATGTTTTATTTATGTGCATAAATGTATTTGCATAATACATTTCAATTAACTTGCACGTCAAGTTGGCTTAGCTCGATTTGAATATCGCCCTCACGACCGAAACTTCCGCGGTATAAAGCAAATGTTTATTTTTTACATAACAGTGTATATTATTGTGTTATTTAACAAAAACCAAGGTGGTCTGGTCACCCACGCTTGCTTATTTCGAAATATTTTTTAAATAAACTTTCTCATCTTAAGTTTTTAATTCGGCAATCAGAAGACGAACAAGAGAACACAGTATAATTGTTGTTTTTGTTAGGTGCAATAATTAATAAATTTCTCTTATAAAGTTAAGTCCCACTCTTGTAACATGGGGAAATTGGAATGGCCTTGGCCTATTGGCGTTTTGGACTTAAAAATTATATTATAATTATTATGTACTTATTAAAACGGAACCTACCTCGTAAGAAGCAACGAATGTAAGGAGAGGGATATTACTTATCCGGATGGATTGGGGAATATCAACAACAGCTCTGCTTCTGCGCTTCTGGAAGGATCCAGGCTGGCTCAACTAGTCAGCCTACCTGAACGCATAATGGACCGCTTATGAGTCGAAATGCGGAAACAGGGCCCTATACCAATACCAATATACCAATACCAACAACAGCTCGAGCAGGTTTAGGTCGCTTTCTTGTAACTCTAACTATATATCACTACATATTATAAATTAAGTCCGTCGCCGCGTCTGTCTGTTCGCGATAAACTGAAAAACTACGGAACGAATTTTCATGCGGTTTTCACTAATAGTCAGAGTGATTTCTGAGGAAGGTTATTGTGTAAATTGATTGAAATATGATGATGATTGTTGAAGATGTCTCTGCTACCCGTGCGAAACGGGCGGGTTATTAGTACACTAATAATGTGTACTCAACTATCGTTGTAATAATATACAAGGTACTCGCCGTCAATGACCACGAAGAATCAAGCAATAAAATTAAACAAGTTATAGGAATCTTATCATTATCAATACAAATAAATAAAATTGAAGTGTCTGTTTGTAATGTCAAAATAAAAGTTTTTTAATCTCCTACAGTTATTTGCACAATACCTATCTACCTATTTCTGTTTGTTCCGGCGTATCTCCGGAACGGGTTGACCGATTCCCACGGGACTTTCACTGGCAGATAGCTGGTGTTATAAGGAGTAACTTAGGCTACTTTTATTTTGGAAAAAGAATAAGGGTTCCACGCAAAATATATAAATATGTACAGGCGAGTGAAGCCACGCGAGAATTGCTAGTTATCAAATAAAGCAATAAAACTCAGCAACGGAGTCCCATTTCCTTTCTCAGGAGATTTCCGTTCGGGGTCGTGTCAGATCTAGGTTATCTACGAGGTCTTTCTTGACATATTTTTTTATAATATTTATTATCTTTACAAAAACAAATATTATATAAAACTATTAATATGTATAAACTGACGAATGTGATAACAATGTTCTTTAAGCTTTAAAATCATGTCCATTCTATTCTCAGAATTACAAATTGGATTCTTTGATTTATTGAACATGACTAATAAGATTACTTCCGTTAGATTGTAGCATGTATACACATATTTCGCGTTAACCGGTTTCTGATTCAGATTTTATTTAATAACGGCTTATTTAATCACTTGTGTATAAAAGATCGCATTTATCCTTCATGATCTTTACGAACTCACTGTATACTGCAGAGTTTCATGGAGAGTGGAGAGCTCTTTTTATTCGGTCAAAATAACCTGTTCACAGAACATCACACACGATTTACAGAAAACGCTCACTAAATACATGGGCTGCGTTGATGAATATTTATTTTACGAGAACTTAAATAATAAAGGTACATAAACCTGTATTTTATCCTGCATGGAGTTTTTAACAATTGGTGGTACATGGAATATTAGCATATACGTTTAGTTTTTTTCATAGATTCTATTATATTATTGATATCCACTAAAACTTATTTCAAGTACATAGTATTATAAAAATTATACTATATAAGTAATAGTAGAAACACGATGCTTGAAGACTGTCGGACTAGACGTACTTTGAGACTTGCAGTACTTATAGTAAGTATATGTATTATATGTAACCTCGCATGTAACCGCAGACTTACTTCTTGTGATTATCGTAAGTATGATCTGAATAGAAGCAAACAAAGTCCTTAATAGACTGGAGACAGCTGAGTAAGCCTAAAAATATAATATTTTCTTAGTTTGTCAACTGTTGTGCCAACTACCAATAAACTATAGAAACACGTAACTTCTTAGGATCAGTATCTATCGAATTAAAAGTGCGTTAAAGAAATCACGACCTCACACGGCATAATAAACCTCGAACAGTTGACACCACCACTAAGAAGCGAAAAACTATGAATATCTATAAAACTAGCTGCAGGTAATCCTGCTTAAGTGTCAAGCTGGTATTAACTTGCATTCTGAAAGGTATATGCGGGACATAAAAAGGTATGTGGTGACGATAAAACGCGTGCGGTTGTCGCATTAAAAAGCAGGTATGAGATCAGGTGTGGCAAGGAATTCTGCCACGTCTTGGCAATGTTACTGCGATGGTTGGCGACTGCAGTGCCCAGCGAGGAATTCGCGTGGGAGAGAGACCCGTTTGCTATCGTATCTTATTTTTTTGACGCCTCCGATGTTTCATAATGAAATTTCTACAATATACAATACGATTGATTTTTGAAGTCATTATGGAAATTTAATTTAATGGTAGCATGTAGCACAAATTTTTCATGCTACATTTATATGTTTACTAGTGTTCATGAATCACTATGAATTAAGATTATTGCAGTGAACTCATTACTTGCGTTGTATAATCCTCTTTCCAAGAATAAATCTTCAAATGAAATTCATAAGAAACACCCTGGTTTCTATATTCGACATCCATAATGTATGAGTCAATTTATTGTTATGGAATTTTATTAGTTTCTCGTTGAAAATATCCTAACTAAAGGTATTCAATTCGACTTGTTTGTTTTTATGAAGAATAATAATATATTTTTTAAAGTGTTCATTTTTATCTAGGTCTTGAGCCCAACACGAGCGTGTACTCTTACAGGGTGAACTTTATAGGACCGGGATTACTAAAAATGAACTAAATTACTGAAATTGCTGCAATTATTGAAATAAAATATAGCCTATGTTACTTTTGGCAAAAAGAGTTTTCGAATTGTAATGAATATTAACATCGGTTCAGTAGTTACAAAAGGCGTGAAACTACATTTAAACAAATTCTTCCTCTTTATCATATTAGTATAGAGCAGTGATTCCCAAAGTAGTCCAGGTGGACCTCTGTGCGATATGAATCTGTGCTTAGTGTGCTTAACAAAGTAGAGTAGTACTTTACTTACCTACTTACAGTTCTTATCGTGGGAGAGCCATGATTCGGCACGTATGGGCAGGCTCGACCGGAGTGATAACACGGCCTTACAGAAAACCGGTATTGCATTGCATTGATTTTCGCCGAGTAAGTGAGGTTACCGAAGGCCCTAACCCTTTCTTCCACTCCTCCGCCTCTTCTACCCTTCCCCTACTCCCACCTTAAAGGTAGGTAACGCACTTGTGACTCTTAAGTTGCAGGTGCCCATGGGCGGCGGTAGTCATTTACCATCAGGTGACCCGTCTGCTCATTTGCCCCTCATACCATAATTAAAAAAGAAACTTAACGGAGCAAATTGATACTATTACTCTTTATATATATACTATAACTTATAAGTTCAAGTTCGGCAACACACACATATGTGTGTGGGACCCGTGAATTCGCAGGAAAGACTTTGAATCCAGTGCAACCATATCTTTCTCTGGAATAGACGGGATTTTCAATAATATTTGTAATGGTAAAGTAACGCCTTAACTAGCGAATCGATCATCATGAACTTTTACATACACTTTGTCAGGGGTACCTACTGAAAAGGGTATTTAGTGGATACTTTTATTACGGGGAAAAAAAGCAAAAGTTAGTTTTTTCATAAAAGTCCATACCGTGAGAAATAGCTGAAAGGCGGTTAAGTTTAGTTACAAATTAGATTATTCTAAAATTGTTTTAGATCTAAACGATACTCGTAGACTGAATAACATTTGTAAACCATTCCATCCACTCCGCAAAAGCTAGGTTTCATTACAAATAAAATGCCATACTGGGCAGTAGTTTTATAATCGCGAATTCTATGTATATTTTGTATGGCCGTATGTTTCTTTGTTCATGGGACACTACGGCAGTTTAGTTTACTGCACTGTTTATAGGTAAAGCACGATGTTTCGGTCAAAAATACGGTAAACATTAGTTACTAAATCTATTTATGTCTTTAATTCCAAATATAAACAGTATAACAAAGAGCTCAGTACTTTTATCGGATTTCGTCTGTTAATAATTTGGACGATTTAAAAAACCTATACGCTAAAGAATTTTTTTTTTCGGTTGAATGCGTTCTTCTATAAACAATTTTTTGGAGTTCTCTACATTCTCTGGAATTACTAGCGTCATTCAAAATGTTATACATATATATATATATAGGTATATAATTACTGGTAAATAACATTATCTACGAGTTACTCTCCGCTTACCTATTTAATTTTAATATTATTATCCATATTCAAAACATATTTTGTTTACGAACGACTCCATACTAATCAAGGAACTCTCGCTTCGATCGGAGCGCAACTCGCCCCGGCTTCGTACGGGTAAAAAAGCATAATATCTGGATTTTTTCCGACATCTTCAATAATCATCGTCATATTTCAGTAATTTCACACAAAACCCTAATGAATTATACACCTAAACCTTCCTCATGAATCACTCCGCCTATTGGTGAAAACCGTATGATAATTCGTACGGTAGTTATTCAGTTACACGGGGCGGGAGACTTTGTTTTATAATAACTACTAACAACCCGCCCCGGCTTCGTACGGTTAGCAGAGACATCTTCAGCATTCATCAACATATTTCAATTAATTTACACAAAATCTTAACAAATTATACACCTAAACCTTTCTCATCAATCACTCTGTCTATTAGTGAAAACCGCATGAAAATCCGTTTAGTAGTTTTTCAGTTTATCGCAAACCAACAGGCGCGCCGGGGGACTTTGTTTTATAATATGTAGTGATATAGTGATTAAACAACAACTAAATAAGGAAAGGTAAAAATAAAATTTACAAATCGTACCTATAAAATGTTGTTATGTTTAATGTTAATGAGCAATCGCTACAATTAAAATCAATATACAAAAACAAGACAATGTAATTCTACCCTCCTTTGGTATATTGATAATATAAAACCTAAGCATTTTGGAACACAATGACCTCTAAGTTCCCCTATAAACACATAAAACTGCAATAACAACTTATTGTCAATCATAACGTGAAAAGACTCGTATGCCAAGTTGTAAAGTTATATTGTCGAGAACTCGTAAATGGAACGAAATGACGTCAGCTATAATAAAATAAATTTTGAACATAATCCAAATGTTACGTAAGGCTGTGATATGATAACACGTCTTGAGACATGGGGAATATGAGGATTACTTCTGTAAAAATATTAATCGTGTTGCTAGTTTGTTGTACAGAATCTTAAAGAACCATAATTTTCAGTAACCATATTTTTTAATAATTCATTTCATTTTCAAGTACAATAAAAAGGAAGAATCAATAATTGTAATTTTATTAAATGTACTGACTTATTTTATGTAGTATTTATTGTTCTTTGATTTATATGAAATAGTAGGTATATTCTTGAAAGGCAGCATAATATCTCTAGCGGTCCGTAATGTTGAATACAGCTAAACTATTATAATGTGTGTAAAAATAAAAATCAAAAAGGTAGACATCAACTGCTTATGGATTATATTATTACCGACTTTATTTTTGACGCGCACGCAAACTACTTTTAAATCTTGAATTATACATTCTAAAACTGTCTTAAGATGCATCGGTTTATACATATACAGGGTGTTAGTGAAACGCTCCCAAAAATGATGATAGACGATAGTACTAATGGTACCTTCGGTGATGGGTCAGAAAAAAATACGATCCTGATGAAAAAAAAAAAGGTGCCATTAGTACTATTGTCTGTCTTCGTTTTCGGTAGCGTTTCACTAACATCCTGTATAGTGATTTGCCGTAATTGCAAGTGTACCTGATAATATAGAGAGACATAGCGAACTAATCTGCTCTAGTTCATTTTGCTCTCCACTCTTACTTACATAAATGTATTTTTTTTTATATCTGCTTGCAGCTATCGCCATTAACTATATTGACTTATGTCGGTCAATGTGATGTTGAAGAAACTTTATGTAATAAGAAATTCTGACTCTCCTGTATTTGAAGACTGTTCATCTGAATCCTTAACAGACGACATACACCATGATGCATAGGGTCATAAATAATAATATTAATATAAATAATATTACTTAACATAATAATAATTATAGTATTTCTATCAATCGTAATAAAAAGCAAAAATTCCTTAAACAAAAGCTTTTAATTTTAAGTTCCGCAACACTTGAGTGACATCACCATCACTGACAAAGGTCAATCTGCGGGCCATGCGCCTTTTTGCCAAAATCAGTGTTTAAAAAAAAACCTAGATCACAGTGCTTAATACGAGTTTTGTATGTGTGACTGCACGCGTGGCGCAATGGTTAAAGTGGTCACCTCGTGGCTAAGCCGTGCCGAGTGTTGTGCGTTCGATTTCAGGACAAATTTTTGTCCCGTGTGGGACACAAATAGTTGTCCGGAGTCCGGGTGTTCTTTGTGTTCGTTATTACAATGTTTGTAAAGTCCCCACGATACAGGAATCATTTCTTAAAGCGGGAGTCGTCTTTTGTTTTAAAAAAAAACTTACGTATACCACAATTTGTATGAAATGAAAGAAGTGAGACGTAGACGTAGAGTGTAACTCCTATATAATCGAAGAAAAATCGTAGTTAACGTCAACGCGAACGTTTTTGTAAAGCAAAATCAATACTCGGCGTTCTGTTACTTTACATTGCGACAACAGTAAAAAAATAAAATTGCGAGAGCCTTGCTCCTAAAATAAAAAATCCTTTGAAAATATTTAACAACAGTCACCACAGACGATGACCTATTGCTATTTTTAGCACCTTCTCATGAACCTCACAATAAAACTGCATGCCTAATACAGTAAAAATAACCACATGACTACACCACTCAAAAGGCCCAAGGCACACATTTTCAAAATACTTGTAAGAACATGAATATTCTCCTTCATCGAGCAAGGCATAAGCGAGTATTGGAATGCCAAAAATAACTTATACTCCAGAATGACGTCATATAACCGGCCTTTTTAATTGCGATGTTCTTATAAAAAGTACGGCAGGCAGTAAATAAAGATGGTCTAAGAAATCGTACCTTGTAAGTTAAATGTGATTCTTAAGCAACTGACACGTTCACGTTTAAGAGAAACTCAGGTTATCGCGTTTTTATCGATTTCAAAAACGATGGAAGAGGTATTTGCTATGAGATATCTTTGCTAATTGGACGAATTTTAAATTTTTTTTATTGAATAGGTCTCTAGAATTTATTCTAAGGAAGTATCGATTACAACGGTTAAGGTGCTTTGAAGTCGGTGGTATTTTGTTCAAAAAGGCGAACGGTTTTTCGTTCAACGGTCGGCTCCGGTACTGAAATCCTACGGATCTTAGACATATTTGTAGTTTGATCTTATATAAAAAAACATGTTTCTCGTCTGTGTAGGCTCTTAATGATTTTCTGATACGTTTCCTCTCTATGGTATTGCGTTAAGTCGGCCCATAAAATGATATCATACGCGCATCATTATGAATAACGAGCTTCACTAATGCATACTAATCTACTCCAACCTTGGGGCCTTCATAATTTATTTGTTACCGTTATAAACCGACACAAGTAAATATGATAAACGATGAACGCTAATTAAATAATTACAATAATTTTATAAATGTTTTCTTATGGCGCTTGTTGCTTTTAGAAGTTTAGAGTTTTCAGGACTGCGCAAAACTATACAAATTGAAGCAAATATCAGAAGGGTTCACTGTGACGTATTACTGCTGAAATTCACTCGGTTTTTATCAGGGATTTAATAAGCTGGATAGTTAAAGAATATGAGTATACATTTTGAACTTCTTTATCTGAAAAATTCGAAATTGTGAACTTACGAGACATTTTACTTATAGGATCCACCCTTCCATATACTCCCAGTACCGTGATTTTTTTACACAAGGGGCAACACCGAGTATAAGTCCCAGAGTCCCATCATCATAATGATGATCCCCAGATCAACATATTGCTCATATTTTAAATTCACTGTTGAACACTCACTCGATTTGCATAAAGGAATGCAACTCGCTCTATAAGATATCAGTACCAGGAAGGAATGAAGTAAGTATTTGTTGTTGAACTTAAACACCACAGTGTGTAGAAGGCGGTATACCCGCATCGACAAAACATATTAAACCAAGCCATCATACATTTTGTTAAAGAATAGCCTCTCTTTATATCTGCAAGCCTCATTTTGATCGAAATTTATCAGTACTGTTATATGAATCTATAATCTTAAATAATACACAATAAAACAAAACCATTTAAACGCCGGTTAGATATAATCAATCATTCAATCACCATCGTGCAGTTGGGTTTACAAAGGCTCAAATATATTTCAATAGATATCTAATAAATACTTCCATGAATAACATTAATAACATTTCATTCTAATGTTATCGAACCAAGGACGTATAATCGTAACACAATCAGATATGAATATTGTAATCAATAACATAATAAATGGAACAAAAAAATATTCGAAACGGTACGGACGTGAGCGATCTTCGTACATCGTAATCTGTAATAGCATCGCCCTTGATACCAGATAGCAAAAACTTACAGCCATTAGAAGTACAGTTAAATAAAACGAATAACATTGTACAAATGTGGTAAAAAGTTAAAAACTAGTCAGTTCCGCGCATGCGTCAAGTAACGGAGCTGCGCAAGAGTCAATGAGTAGGAAAAACTAGTCGTATGCGACTTCGATGCTCACGTAGATGGTGAAGCGTTCTGCGGGTTACTTTCTAAGTTTTTGTTACGTAAATGTGTTTCTGTAAGTCAAGGTGAGGTGAACACCTGTGTCAACAGTAAGTGTCATCTAAACATTGCTTTGTAATTGCTATTATATAATGACATGGAATTAAACGCCATTAAAGGAATAATAAAGGTAATTTTCTTATTACTTTTATTACGAGAATATATACAGAATATCACTATCAATCCGCTTTTATTCAAATTTCAGTTATTTTGCTAGTGCAATGGATTTGAAAATTTGGCATTGGACCTAACATCTTCAAACGTTAC
Organism: Callimorpha dominula; assembly: GCA_949752705.1. Classification (NCBI taxonomy): domain Eukaryota; kingdom Metazoa; phylum Arthropoda; class Insecta; order Lepidoptera; family Erebidae; genus Callimorpha; species Callimorpha dominula. The sequence continues at coordinate 10,183,069 of OX457000.1, forward strand.
AAATTGATAATGATGCTGATTTTTTGCGACATCCATATATTTAAATTAAGTTATTCTAAAGTAGTGTCCACGCTGTACAATAACATAAGTACTTAGTAGAATCCGGTCAGGGAGGTGATATTCTATGCCTAGTGGTTACTACACAGTGGACCGTTAGCGCCATGTAACTGTACATAATACGTCTAAGTTATGGTGACACCAGTCACCTCAGTGCCTCCATAAGAAAACAGACAACTTAATTGACTAGCTGTAGATACGTTTGATCAATAAATTATTAACCTACTTCTAAAGACTCAACAATACGTAATAAAATTTAGTATTATGTTTGACAACTTGTTACACACGGTTTAGTACTACAAAACATTTTAAATCCTCTTTTTATAATTTACTTTCAAGAGTTTTTATACCTATTTTCAGCAGTTATTTATGCAGTAATATTTTAAGAATTCGATTCTAAAAAACTTGTAGTTCCTCAGAAAGGTGTCTTCCTTTCCTTGGCAGGACGATTGTCTATGATATAATTTTTAATAGCTAAGTGATGACCTTTCCGCTCATTTAGTTCATAAATAAATCGCACGTCCAAAGATAGGATACATAAATTTTTTTAAGTAAAAAGTCGAGCAGAGAAGTGATTAGTCTCAAGAATTTCATTGAAAATTTCCATAATTTAAGGACTAGCGCTAAATGGATATTTATTAAGCGCTAGTCCTTAAATTATGGAAATTTAAAAAAAACTGACGATCTGGTTTACTTGGTTTAGGTTCCACAGACCGGCCGACCGACCAGACTACAATCGTGTAATTTTGTTGTGTGTCTTTCCATACATTTTGTCTTAAACTTCATGTAATATATATGGGTAAAATAATACCTTTAAATGAAAGCCTAAGGCGAGCTTCTGCTGTGCAGATATTTAAAATGAATGGACAGCACAAGAGTGCCGTAGCGACGTGTGCTCGGTCCCCGATAACATGCGTTTAGGCGCACCGGGCTACCGACTAGACTGTTCATTAGTCTACCTACCATTTAGTTTTTTTCTAAAGTATGCTTTTCAATATCCTGCAATTAATTTAATTTTCGATTAACTTAATATCATATTCCTACCTCTTAGGAAAGATAGAATTAATCTAACTCTGCTGTCGTTTCTTCGGAGTGCTTTATATAGTGTCGAATAATATGGTGTAAGGCCACACTCATTTGCCTACTACAAAACAAATAAAGCAACAAACGGAACAATCATTTCAAATTACATCAACAATCTCGCAAGTATATCTCATTCACAAAAGGTCAGACCTTGAATAGATGAGCAGCGGTAACCCTGATAAGTCAAGCCTTAAAAGGTTACTGGCAGTTGAACGGTTCGTCCAATTACTGACGACTAATGTGACGTAAATGACATAGGGCTGTCAGTTGTCTGTAGTTCAGCTACGTTTAACAAGTGTAATTAGTTTAACGGATGAGTGTAACTGTACCTACAAATTAAAATTTGAATCAATGATATACATATTTAGGATAGTTCTTAAAAATGTATTTTTAAGTGGTTTTCAATGTAACAATTTAAATATAAGTAGTTTATCGGTTCTTAAAGTGTAAACTGTCTCATACACAGTTTAATCAGTGTTATCACTAGTCAATCTGTTATGTGAATGTTTACTAAGTTGATTTATATATTGGATCAATATCGTAAAATTCGTACGACGACGAAGTGCCTCAGACCAGGACACATCATGATCAGTACCTGGATGACCGAGCTATACTTTTTTTTTTATGTCTTCTAAAAATGAAACATAGCTAGATCGTTTATATTTTCGAAGTACCTCAAAAAAATCATTTTTTTTGCTGTGTATCTTTTTGCCTGACATCACTACAAGAGTACAAGAAGTTCAAGATTAAATTTGCAATAAAAACTTTATTCGTAAAATCACAAAAACTATCAACTCATTCTATCGAAGACGTTGTTTTGATTTCCGGTTAAATATTTGTTATGACGTCATGGATTTCTACCGTTTTGCTCAAAGCGGACGCCTGCTTACTCACTAATCAGAATCGTGAGTGAGCAATGAGCATCCGTGCGACGCCCACAGCATACATACTTACACGCATCCACATTGCTCAAACGGTGTAGATTCACCAGACATTATCTCTTCTCCGGTCTTCTTATGTCTAATATAACGTTTCGAATATACTCCCAACATTTCTAATATATGTATGTTATAATTATTAAATGCTCCATGAAACACTTGTGGGTAAAGATATCTAGCGCCTTGTCTTATGAAAGCCGTCCGGTTGATGGATCGAGATTCCTAACTTATCAGTATCAAAGACCGGCTCGTACTGTAGCTTAATGAATCAATATCCACTCCGATAATCATGTTAGAGAAATACATAATTGTGATCTTGATTGACAAGTTTTGCTGTAAGTGATTAGAAAAGTAGGAGAGGAGGTACAGTTTCTATCCGCTCAATAAATATGAAGAAAAAAACATGTTTCAATCACCATTTAGACGGTGGAGTATGGAAGAGGTGAGGGTTAAAACAACTCATTGAAGATAATATTAGCTCAATTTCTAATACCAACTGTCAAACTAACAGCACGAATCAAAATGTTTCCTGAATAATTAATGTATGCCAAATGTACGGAAATCATTTTATCAATATACAAATCCGCATATCGATAGGAACTACTAACGAAAACTTATAAGTCTTCTACCACAGATGAATAAATAAACGTATCTTCCGTTTCCTGTGCTCACACACATGCTCGTCAAAGTACATATACACCCACACTGAGGATCATGCTGACACATAAACACATATATCACTCTACGGCGTCACCCTGAGTGTATTCAAACACTCGTCTAAAATAAACTTGATATATCACTAATCTTTATCAGATTGTACAATTTTCCCTACGTAGAAACTATACAAATCTCACACTATAATACACTTAATATACAAGAATGTAGGTATATGTATAAAATTATAACTCATTTTTTTTTAGTATAATGTAACACATGAAATATTTTATTTATTGTTTTCTTGAGTTGCCGTGTCATAAAATTCTGCAAGTTACAAACTAAATTCACGAAATTTTACAATACCTACCAATTTGGCAATTATTAGAATGATAATGCACCTATTCCAGAGGCAGTAGCGATACCACAACGCTATTTATGATTTATATGCGTCATAATTACGAGGTGAATCTTCGTTTTTTTTCCTTCCGGATCATTGTTAACAATACAAAAATCTTTGCTTTAATAGATGTCTTAAAATAAACTGAAAATATTGAAGTCCTTGTCATTTTGTCACGTCAATTTCCATAACAAGGTAGTTTATTGACAATTACGAACGATGAATAAAATTACATTCTTGCAGGAAAACAATAATGTACAAAAAAAAATCTGGAGTATTCACCTCCATTAACATTTATATTTTCTGGTCCATTCTATTCAGGGTTACAGAGTTCTTTTTTTCAAATCGTGTTGGTCATTCCTCAGATTGAGGCATATAAATTCGTTTAGGGTTATAATACTAGTATAGATTATGTAGATTCAGAACCAACTGCCTACACTACAACCCCGGTATCACAAGTATGACTAAGTTCCAACAAATAATTCGATAAGTTAGCCTTTAGCAATATCGACGAATAAATCAACAGTAATTTATGGGTTAGATTGTCCTGTTTAGTATTTTACTTTAATAATAACATTCGAGGTACAGTTGAATTCTAAATAGATAGGTGTCATTTAAATTTTTCGTGTGTCGTTCTTAAACGTAATCATTTCCTATTACTGTCCAATTACGTGACTGTTTTACATACATATGTAAGTACATAATGATCAACTGAAAAGAAGGCGACTTTAAAATTGCCAACATTTTGTTTAAAATTGCCTCGGTAACTTTCACTAGAAAAATCTACATGTGCAGAAGATCTACAAAAACCTAAGATATGGAGTTCAAACTAACAATGTATTCAGCTTTATGATATTTATATTATTTTGGAACTCTGTAGAATTAAGTACAGTACTACTCGGTAATTTAATCTTAGCAAAATGTGGTGATACTTTGTATTCTTAGAGAGCATCGTATGTATGTACGTACGAAGAGATAAGGGAAACGTAAAACAATCACCGTACAGATTACAATACTAGCGTAGTTAAGCAATTTCATAGATAGCTGGTCTATAGCTGGTAGGTATTGGGTGCGCCGATTCTAAAACGTCTCTGCGGATATCTGAGAATACGTAGAGTAGCATCTTCATTGAAGGGCACTAACTATTCCGTACCAGTTTTGTACCATTTCTCAAATTTCCTGACAAACTCATCTAAAATCACGTTAGCGTTATCTTTTGAGGTTAAAGGGGTAAAGATGTCAGTTATTCCGACAAGAATTAAAAGAAAGGTTCTTCAAGTTTCCTGACTAACTGATCTGGCAACACGTTATCGTTATCTTTTGAGGTTAAAAGGGTAAAGATGTCACTTATTCTGCTTTACATATGGAATAGAAGCCGATTTCAATACGTTTAAGCATTATATGATAGGTTGTGGACTTGTACGTCTGAAATATTCTACACGACGAGCAAATTATATTATTTCGAATAAATGTTGGCTCCTTAAATAGCTTTGGTTAATAGCTCGGGGATTACCTTGTATTTCTTTAGAAAAGTGTTACTATTTTAGCTTAGAGGCTGAAATAAGCAAAGTTAGCTTAAAGAATCAAGCTTAAAAGTTTTCTACTAGGGCGTAGTATGAACCAAAATAATGAGAAACTTCAATGAAGAGTCCTTAAAAATGTTATTAAAGATGCTATCTTCACTTGTATTAGAGAATTCTTGAGAGATAATAAATATGAACGTAACTAGAAAGTTGCGATAAGAATAAAACAATATGAGAAAAATAAACACAAAGAAATGACACAGGAAAGCGACAACTTCACAATAGAGATGAATATCTACTTGAAAAAATTATTGATAAGTAAGCTGTACTCGAGACGTTCTAAGCCTCCCGTAATCCCCTAACTGCGGTCCCAACTTGTTAGGGGCTACCTGTACCTGGCCCCTTTCTGTTTGAGAATGTGGTATTACTAGAAAACCGTAGGATATTCCGGGAAGTAAATAACTCACTTTTTAGTTTTTTAAATTTTAGTTAAGATAAAATGAAATTGCCGCTGACCGACATTGTAACTGTGCTTTCATAATATGGTACATATTAAGTATAGGTGTGTGTTAAGAGTCTTAAATTATATTAATTAACACATATATTATCTCGATAGGGCCAGTGAAGAGGACAGAATACCTAAATGTGTGTCTTAAATTAAGATCATGGAAGTATATTAAAGGTTATATTAGTCATTCCAATGCGAGTAATAGAATCTAATCCTAAATATATGTATTAGTATATTTTTAATTATAATTCTAAAAACAAATTTATCATCAATCGATTACGTTTGATATTCAACAATCACGACATTTGTGAGTCAAATTAATGATAACAGGAAGATATTCGCTAGGTATTTTCTTCAATGACGAAGGGATAATAACTTTAAAGCCTTCTGCGAATTTAAGATATGAATTCTACGTATATAGTAGTCGATTATTGGTTTCTTTCCGTTGTTAAATAGATTCTGCTTCTTTTTAAAATTATTTTTGTTAGCACCTCACTTAGATGCTAACAAAAATAATATTCTAAGTATTTCTTTCACTCAATTTACCAAGATAATGTTTGGTGTGGTGTGTTTTTTCATTTTTAAATTTAAATAATCATGTGCATATTATCAGCTTTTTGCATTCACATTCCATCAGCTTTTTGCCACATATTACTTAGTAGTTCCGTTACCATTTCCTGGGTAGATACACTTACGCTGTCTGTCTTTACATTGCACCGAAGAAACAGTACCCTGATCGTGATGAAACAAGGCATATGTTCGTTCGATCGTTCATTTCTAGATGTCCTTTATTCTGAAATCTAAAAATGTATATAAACTGAAAGTTAACAACCTGATTGCAGTACACACTTACAAAGAACAATGGCCAGTAATAAAAATCCCATTGAAACACTAACAAGTCTTAGTAGCAATCATATGATGTGCAGGAGTTAGCCTCGGGGCCACTATTTACCATTACAAGAGGGGCAACACAATAGGCCGTCGGTAGGAGAAACACGCCTAACTAGGTGTAAAACGAGTCGATACGGTACTCGTGTACAGACCCCTTTGTACTGTCTGAACTAGAAATCTTATTATACTCGCTCTGTTTATTATTCCCTTTCCTCGTTACGTAAATAGGATACATGATTATGACGAGGCAATACCTATTCAAGTTTTCTCATATCTGATCCATTTTCCCTATAAAAATATGCTACGGTATTTACTCTCTGAGAAATCTGAAGTGTATAAGAAATTTGGCAGGGGAACGAATTCTGAATTGGTTAACAAAGTCAATGACTTATGTGGCAACCTTGAACTAATACAATTGTGTGTATTGAAAGAGAAACAAAACCTCTTGACAATAACCCCATGGGTTAGTGGCCACCTTCAGTTGTTTCAATAACATACTTATTGTTCCTTGGTCTCAGTTTCGATCACGCGTGGCCCACAATATTTAAAAAAACAAACGAAGACTCAGAATGCAGAGAAAGAGTTATAGTTATTTTACATTTCAAAGAACTGTTACAACTTTGTTTCCAACAAGAAGATAATAAAATACCAAACGGAATTTATGTAATCCTTTAACCCGAATAATAAATACAAAGCTAATGAATAAAATGAACGGCTTCGTAAAAATTCTGTGACACGCTTAGATTTCCTATCAACAACTCTATGGCATTCCTTTTTTATTTTAAAATGAAACACAATGGGAATAAGTAGTTGTGAGAATTTAAGATTTATTATTACCCATTCGTAAAAACATCTTCACCTATAATTAAATTAGGTTTAATTATAATGTATTATTTAAAAGAGTAGGTTAAAGGTAGTACATTAAAGTTGATTTTGTTTTTATGGGTCAATAAGAATTCAGGTAATACGCAAAAAAAAATCGCAATGTACAGTGAGTAGCGAAAGTGGTCAGTGTCGTACAGAGGATTGATACCATACTTGGCGAAGGCGGGCAGACGTCCAATTAGAGGGAATGGGCACCCCTCGGCACAGCGAAGGCGAGCCTTTACAGGGAATTGCGATTTATGATACATTGAACACTTTATTCACGTAGCAGTCTCATGATATTTCTTCTTAAAACATGTCCTAGTAAAATTCAAGTAATTAGTATAGACTAATTTCATTTTTTCTTTTAAGTTAAAGATAAGGATAATCTGAGCATTCTACATTTTACTTAGACTTATTACTTGTTTATAGTTTTCTAGAGATGTACTACGTCAACTGCCTTCTGATATAATTGCAACTACAGCAAAAAATATAAAATTAACGATAAATATGTTTCATTTATAAAGTTATCAGCATACAAAAAAGTTGTCCGAAAAACTGGTAAGATTTATACTTAAGAATCTGGTTTGAGATCCGCCTGTAGAGTTGCGCGGGGTCTCCTTAAAAGGCGGCTCGACAATAGCCTGGGAACTTAGCTCATTTGAGGAGAAAATATCATGTCGTGTCGCCTGGCTCGCTAAATGGCTTTTTAAAAGGAACTTCACCAGTTGCGAGGACACATCGTGAATCAATATGAATTATAAACTTATTTCGCATAAACATCATACTACAAATTTTTCATTTATTTTGCTTCCATTGTCACTCGATGAGAAACCAGCTTTAACCTAAATATTATCTACTTAAGTAAATACAAGAACATGAAAACATAATTTAGGACAGTCACTTCGAATATCCAAAAGCTACTTTCATACAAGTATTATCAAACGAGATAATTTCACTTAGTTAAACGATCATGTTTGTACGTAATAATGAAGCTAGTTAGTCGATAAATTACCCTTTTAGAGTAGTAACGGTAGGCATACTACTATGATACGTGACAGTGCGTACATTTAACCTTGAGTCTTAAACAAATAGAGGGCTCCGGTGTACCACAGATAACAGTAGGATTATCACTATTTATCTTTATGCGATAAGGCGATAATTCAACAGAAACCTCACCTTTTCTATATTACGAATAACATGCACAGTAATAAAGGTTGAATACATTAATATTTTAATGTTGAATTAAGCAATATTGCATGTATTAGATTAAAGGCATCATATCATAAAGTTGTACAGCTTAAATTTAATCACGTTGCTATTTGACAGGTCCTTTGTAACGAACATAACGAATCAGGTTAATTTATATTATTGCGTTGTATATGCATAATTTAAAGTGAGACGCAAATAGCTTTTATAGTCGATTTCGCTTTGTCCACGGTACAAAAAGCTGAAGGATGGCTACGTCGCTGACCTTGCGCGCACTAACGAAGGCTGCACTCCGTACAAAGCAGGTCTACATAAAAAGTATAAAAGTCTGGCCGCGTAAAGACCTGCCACAAAAAATAAACAAACAAAAGAATCCAGCCGTGTTCGGAACGCGACCGTGCCGACCAAATTATTGTGCTCACAATATTCGCTTTGTGACAACGACGATTTTTTAAAGTGATGAAATCTCTTGTTTTGATAAATAACCTACTTTAAACTTTGATAATTTATATATTGATCCTGTTTGGGTGATTTAACGTAAATAACGGTCTCTGAGTTGATGTTTCTATCGAAAAGTTAGGGACTTATAGGGGAAACAAAAAAATCATGATCACGTATAATTAAACCAGTAAAGCAAGTCCGATCTTCGCACTATTACCCGAGACTTCCTTCGCGTGGAAATTCAAATTTCTTTCACGGAAACCATACATTTATTTTTGATAAAAAGTAGTCTATTCCCTTCCCCAGGATATAATCTATTTCCTTGCCAAAATTTCATTACGATTCGTTCCGCCGATAAGTCAAAGGTAACAAGCAAACAAACAGAGTTACTTTCGCATTTATAATATTACTAGCAACGCGCCCCGGCTTCGCACGGGTAGCAGAGACATCTTCAACAATCATCATCATATTTCAACCAATTTACACAAAACCTTAACAAATGACCAAAACCTTAATCATGAACCTTCCTCCTTCGCTCTATATATAGGTTGAAACCACATGAAAATGAACAACAAGTATAAATAAAAAAATTAAATAAAATTAAATACTCAAAAATCCCTTCAATGATTAGAGAAAAGACCTAATGATCTTCGAAAGGCTGAACAGGTTTTCTTAAATTATAGCTAAGAACAAGCCACCTTTCAACCAAAAACAAAAAACAGCCTACCCGCTTTGGAGCTATGATGCCACAGACAGACATACAGATACACAGGTTAAACTTATAACACCCCTCCTTTTTGCATTAGGAATTTAAAACGATGCTTATGGTCTAAAAAGTTAGAAATAATTCATTCAAATAAAATTTCATTGAACACAAATACATGTCTACCCGTATGTAACGAAATTCGCTTGGTTTAGTAACCATAGATAAAAGAGAATCATAGCGGTATCTATTAGAATAGGGGCATGTGGTACGAATTGGGTTACTACTGATATAACACTATCAACAACGGGCACTACTCTAACACGCGCAGTTTGACCAGATTGGTTTTTATAAAATTGGAGCGGTAGGTAAACTGTTGCGTATAATGTATTTTTTTTTTGTATTCCAGGGTGGTGCAATAGAAAAGGACGTATGACAATAAAAATATAATCTATTTAGTTCTTAATAAAATTGCTTAACAACCCGGAGGTATACTGATTGGGAGTTACAACAACGCAACCAACAAAAGTCTCGCTTTTATTTCGAATGTCATAATGCATAAACAAACCACCAGTTTGTCCAGTAGGGTCTACAAATTAATTGTGTTATCATTGTAGGAAAACATTTTAAGATATTGTTTTCGATTTTATGAAAAACTAGCTGACTCGCGCAACATCGTCCACGTTTGCAAATTTTCACCGTTTTTGAAAAAAAAATCATTGATGCTCCGCTCCTATTGGTCGTAGCGTGATGTTATATAGCCTATAGCCCTCGATAAATGGGCTATCCAATACTAAAATAATTTTTCAATTCGAACCAGTAGTTCCCGAGATTAGCGCGTTCAACCAAACAAACTCTTCAGCTTTATAATATTACTATTGATAATTGCTTAATTAGGAAAATTATTCATTTCAGGACAATTACTATATGAAATCACTACATATTATAAAACAAAGTCGCCCGCCGCGTCTGTCTGTCTGTCTGTCTGTGTGCGATAAACTGAAAAACTACTGAACGGATTTTCATGCGGTTTTCACTAATAGACAGACTGATTCGTGAGGAAGGTTTAGCTGTATAATTTGTTAAGATTTTGTGTAAATTGATTGAAATATGTTGATGATTGTTAAAGATGTTTCTACTACCCGTGCGAAGCCGGGGCTGGTTGCTAGTGGTAAATGTACTTTTAATGTCGGAGAGCCATGCTTCGGCACGTAAGGGCCGGCTCGACCGGAGTGATACCACGGCTTCTCAGAGAACTGGTAGTGAAGCAATGAGAACATTGCTTTTCGCCTAGTGAGTGAGGTTACCGGAGGCCCTTCCCTATCTCCCTCTCCCTCTCTTCCTCCCCCTTCCCCTACTCCCTCCTTAAACGCCGGCAACGCACTTGTGACTCTTGAGTTGCAGGTGCCTGTGGGCGGCGGTAGTCACTTAGCATCAGGTAACCCGTCTGCTCGTTTACTCCCTATTAAAACAAACAGGGCAAGCTAAATAAAACCGTTTCAAAAATAATTATAATTACCAAATAAAAACTTGTAAATTTTTTTACCTTGCCAGGTGTAAACTTAGCCCCAAAACTAGGTGAATTCGATTAAAAGTCGTATTCCCGGACCAAATGAAATTCTAAAGTTATATGAATTGCGTTCAAGTATTATCGTCACCGTCATTAAGCGTATCTGTCTTGTCACCTTGTCTATTATTGAGTCATGTATGGTATTTAAAGATATTGTTTTGCATGTGTTTAAACTTCATAAATCATTCTATGGCCTCTTAGGACCTGTAGCAACCCTGTTTAAACCAAAAACAACGACATTACACTAATCCTGGTCTTCTGTTGGGCCGGTTCCTTTTCAAGCCTGCCGTACCTAACCTCCTTCTAATATGTAATAAGTAAAACACAGGCAGGCTACCTATAGTAATCAAGAACTACAGACGCAGTCAATGATAAGGTATTCCACTTTTTAGCAATGTAAGTGGAGGTAAAGAGTTTCATTTCTATGTACAAAATATCTGCCATATAACGGTGACTCTGGACAGTCAAATGGTATTTTTAGTACTTTTATATACGTTCTGGGTAGGTAGGTATAGGTTAAAAAGCAAGCCCTCGCAAGCACGTATACGAGTAATTGGACCACGGTATGCAGGGTATGCATACTTATATAATGCGAGTTCACCTAAGACAGAAAAAGCTATCCTTAACTACCTACGTTACACGCACCGATTGCGTACGTTGACCAAATCTTTATTGAACATATGAGCTTGTAAGATAAGATTTTCCCTTTTCATTTCATCTCTGTTTAATAGATTTTCAGTACTATAGGGTCCAATTTTGTTTTTGCAATTTATTAATCAAAAAAGTACTGTTGAGAAGAAAAATGCCTGTAAAAGACACTTTTCTTCTAAGGAGCACAATTTTTATTTATATTCCAAAACTTTTTTGAACTGCTTGATATGTTACTTGTGTCATTCATAAAACTCGAATACACATTTTTATGAATCTGTTTGAATAAATAATTTTTTGGTATCCAACGATAACAAATCTCGAAACCTCTAGAGTCCCAAAAATTCAATTCAACGCAAGTACGTAATATTTAATTGCAAATATGTTTCGTGATTGGAATGTGTAAACGAATGAGTCAATGGAAAAGAACTAAATTTTTAACATTATTTTGAATTTCTTTTGAATCTTAATGACGTAAGTTACAAATATATATTTTTTTTCGCAATGTTTTAATACTAATAGAATCTTGCCTCTGCGATAAAATTTACAAAACAACAGTGAAATTACTTAAAAACAAAACAACTTTATTAAAAAACGGCTCTTAAAAAATTAAAATAAATATTTTGTATCAAATATTGATAACTGCTAAAAATACATTTCAGCTAAGTCAAAAATTTTATGTTAAAGATTTTTCATATTTCTCACATTTTATGCAAATATTATTAATTCAATAATAAAGGTATATGTAATAACTGAGTTTCGTTATCGTTTTAGGCAGATTAATAACTAGCTAGCTTTACCAATGTAGGTACTAAGATACGTGTGGAACCGACAACCGATGTAAAGAAAATAAGCAAATAAAATAGGTATACATAGTGAAATATATACCACCTTAAACCTATCTCAAGTATCAAACTATTTATGCATACAGTGTAATAATCGAAGTGATTGATTAATTCGATGGAGCAGCTGCGATTGACTTGCATTCTGCATATCAATTGCTCTCAATGATTCGTTGGACTCTGGCGGTGAACTCCACGGTCTGGGCTTATAAATTATAATGTAACCTATCCGATACTTAAATCTATAAGCGATTTTTTTTGAATTGATATATTTGTACTGCAATTTAACTCCACAATAGGATAAACATAATAAACTATTTCCTAATATATATATATATATATATTTATATGTTCTAAATGTTCCAATCCGTAGGCAGTATGAAAAGTTTTTGTACAATCACAATATGTTTTGATGTCTACATCTTTAATATCATATGCACCGTTGAATTTCTAATTAAATTATATTAAACTGTAACAGGTACATTCGCTCAACAAAAAGCCAGTTACTTTCATAGTAACAGTAAAATCACGCTATAATTGAATTAAATTATCCATTTTCCGTTCATACACTTCCCGTATAACCGTATACTAAATATAACACTTGTCGTCATCCCAAAATCATATAATATAATCACAATCAATTTTATTTAATATCCCAAACGAAGTTTTATGTGGCGATAATATACGGATAATTAGGCGGAGATTGCGACATTTTGAGATTGACTACTCTACTTGCGACTACTGTCGACCGTTAATTTAAATAAATAGCTGGCGTTGAGTTACTAGTTGACTTATGTTGTAGGTTCAAGCCTCGAGGACTGGTTGAGTTACTTGAGTAGTGGAACTGGCGCGATGGCATGGCGTCGGCGCCTACGCAACGTCTGTGGGCGGACGCGGTGCCCTGCATCGATGCACTTACAAGTACATGCTTGATCTTGAATGGTTTATGTTCGTATTCATCACATGTATACTTTATCTTAAGAATAAGTCGATATTATTTTAAGAGACATATATCTTTGTCATTTGTAAGGGATTGAAGTAAAGTGAGCCCCAAGCGAACCTCGTTACTAAAACCGGAATCATAACGGCCTTGTATTATTTTATTTCTTGTGATGAGTAAGATCTTAAGAGTTCGTCTAAGAATTCGTCTATACCCACGCTTGATAACCTTGGGTTAATTACCCCTGCGAGGGTAAAACTGGTATTCTGTGGGGGTAACAAGCTGGTAATGGATAGTAAGATTAGTCATGTGCCTTTCATGTACTAACTGTGAAAAAAAAAAAACTTAAAATTAGGTAGGTACCTACTGAATACCTATTAGGTACAGAAGACAGAGGTCTAAAAATGTTAATACTGCTTACTATTGCTTACAAACGTGATAGAGGTTTCTCAAATTTAGTGACACTAAAAGAAACCAGTGGTTATACAGCACCCGACTCAAGACCTCTGTTCCTTAGAATTCAGTCTTTTGTTTGGAAACATTGTCAGCGGATTTACTCTTACCTGTGTTTTATATTAAAAGGGCAACTTCTGCTGGTGCCTTAATCTCTATGGACACGTGTCTGATTTATCGTTTATTTTCATATATATAATAAACCTTTTTCAGTAGAAAATCAACAGTAGCCAACTATTAACCTTTGAATCCCGACCGGAATCACGTTTAAACTCAAGCACTTTCCTTATCTTTGACCTTAAATCGACTCCATAACATTAAAGTGTAACAGTAAGATATTTACTCGTTTGATAACCCAACAATAGAGACTACGTACGTACAACAATAGCAATCACAGGAGAAATCTAAATGTTATCTGCAATATCAGCTATAAACAATACTCGATTCGCATAGAGATTGCGGACGACTGTAACATATTTTAGCCCCAGATACATATCAAGCTCCAGAATTCAGTACAAATGCAATGAAACTGTCAAACACAAAAATCATAAAACTACGTGACTACTGTTATTTATGACGCAACACTAAAATAACATGCAATAATCGAAAAAACAATACTGACAAGTTTTTTCCTGTATCTATATGTTATGGGCCAAATGAATAAACATTGCACTATTTATAATCCCCGGGCAATATGAATAGTTACAAATAAAATAGCGCTATGTAATTAATACTTATATGTATAAACATATTTCTTCATTACATTGTTTGGCCGTTATGAATATTGCTACATAAGCATTTGGGCAATGTGATAATTAAGCTACATTAGGCTGAGCGCTAGGCTAGGACCAAGAACATACATGTAAGCACTGAGTACCATGATCATTTGCACAAACACGGAATGCTACAAAGCAGTTTAAAATTAAAAGTTAATAAAGGAAAACTAATACTAAAGTTCGGTAAAGTGTAATAAGTGTGTGTGTATAATTAATAATTACTTTAGAAAAATAATTGATATGTATCTGAATGAACATAATGAAAGTCTGTTGGAATGGCTTCAGTCGAAAGAGATCTAGAATGTAGTCGATGTGGTTATAAAGGTGGTGTTTGTCCGGCAGATGTAGTTTTTGCAAAAAAAAAGTAAGCAAGCAAGCATGAGTATTTGTAAATTCGTTCGGTGCAACCGAACCCTAAAAATCTATAAGAAGCAAAGAATAACATTTTTTGATTTTGCTGTGGAACCTTCTATTCAACAATTCTCTACAGAAATACGTTGGTCAATAAGAATGTCACAGCGCTCACAGCGATTTATTTAATATCCCCACATCTTATAAATGAGAATGTCTATCTGTTGCAATAAACTGTGAAGTCAACAATACAATCTATGTCTTCGTGCGCATGGTTATTGATGAGTTAATACTAGTAGCCAGCATAGGTTATATTTTGAATCACAAAAGAATCATACTATGCAGCCACTATACCGTCACCGAATATTCTAATAAATCAAGACGTATAGCGGCTCTTCAGTAGATAACACAACAGTGGGACTAATAGTTTGTTAAATTCGAATATTTAATCATGCAGTTACTGTTCAATAAAAGAGTTTGATTCTTAAGTATATCTCTTATTTATGCCAGTCCTTTTTGTTGTCATATTGTGTATGACATTGTTTAAAAATTGGCGCTGATTCGCGATCATGATCAGTCGAAAATTTAGTTATGTTATAAATACCATTGGACAGTTTCCAATGGTTAGAAGAAATTGTTTAATACCTAGTTCTCATGAAATTAAGTATCACATAAGAATTTGAAAATCTTTATCGGTTACGTACTGTTTTTAAATTTCATATAATTCTATAATTGTTAAACCAAATATTAAAACTCTATGAGAGAAGAAGACCCGACTTGACTTGACAATCTTATAGAGTACGAGCACCCCGCCCCGGCTTCGCACGAGTAGCAGATCTTCAATGTTCAACAATCATCAACATTTTTAAATCAATTTACACAAAATCTTAACAAATAAAAAATTGTACACCTAAACCTTCCTCATGTATCACTCTGTCTATTAGTGAAAACCGCATGAAAATCGGTTTAGTAGTTTGTTTTAATATGTATGTTTAAATATTTTGGCTTTGGCTTATTTTATACCTTAAGTATTTCACGTTTTGTGCTTCTAAATGGTATTAATATGATTATTACTCTATCATTGTTCTTTGTCAGTTACTTAAGCATGCGTTTGACTTATAATTCTCATTATACAGACATAAATATTGGCTAAATTGTAAATACTAGGGCAACCATTTCATGATCAAAATCAAATATTAATGCCTAACAGAATCCTTAGAGGGTGATAATTATGAATGAGATAAATCTTAAAGATAATAATACCGATACTGTCTGGTGTGCTGGCAATACTAACTTTAATTGCTTTTTGAACCAATAACCATTGGGTAATATTACAAGCAACAACGTTTACCTAATTGTGGAACATATAATTTAAATTGCAATGGCCTGTATTGTTTGTCTAGTGAATGCTGGTGAACCCTAATTATTTAATATAGGCTTCAAAGAATAATTATTTTATTGCTTTGGCCCCACTACAATTGTAAATACTGTTTCAGAAATGTTAAGGATATAAATAATTTAACAAAACACTATTGAGTTTATCGCCAACAGACAGACGCGGGGGGGAACTTTGTTTTATAATATGTAGTGATGTACAATATATTCAACTTTTTAATAAAATTCTACAGTAAAGTAAACTGTCCTTAATTCCGTTCCGAGACATCTTGAAGCTGTAAAATTAGTAGCACTGAAAACCTTCTATATCATTTTCCTGTAATATTTGAATAGAATTTGTAATATTTTCGTATCTCGTCTAAGTATTTTCAGTTTTATCCACGGTTCCTTGCTATTTTTACTGGGATACATATGTATATCATTATATTTATAAATTATTACAACCTTGCCCCACATCTGTATCTAAAATTGTTCCAATGATACACATCTAATAATACCATTGGTAAATTACAAAACAAAAATATTTCAAACGGGATGAATAGCATTCTGTAGAACATTAAAATCAAGCAAGGAACGTTTCATATGCAATAAATTCCTCACCTAATTCTGTCTTCTTTGTGTACGCTATTTTTGACAGATGCTGCCGCGCCGGACAGATAACGATTATATAAATAAACAAACTCCCGTTTTGGCTTCCTCGATAATAGTCACAATTTTACATGTTCAAGATTTACCTATTATGTAAAAGTTAGAGCGATTATAGAGATAATTCGACCGACAAACAGTTTACATAAGTCTAATAAATCTTGAGCAAAAACCATAATTGAATCTTCACGTTAAGTTACGATCATTGGAAATATGGATGCCGTCCGTGTTGTTTTTTAATGTTGACGGATGCCGTAAAAGTGCTAGATAACTATATAAACTGTTGACATCCTCTGACTCCACAGTCAACATGACAACTGTCGACTGCAAATGAAATATAGAAAACTTATCAGTCGAGAAGTCAAAGCTAAACCGCTGTGCTAGGAACACACAGTTTTCTTTTTTTTTCAGTAGCATAAAGTTGAATTTTTTATTAATATTCATATTAACCATTATTCAATTATTTATGTACAACATAAGAAACTTTCTTCTTACTACTTTCTGAGCAACGCGTTCAGTTTTCTATCGAGAAAAACCGTATGTAAGTTCAATCACTCTAACCGTTCACGTTCTCCACTTATTCGCTCACAAATACACATTTAATTTTTATTCCTATAGGTTACGTGCAACACGAGCCAGGCCCTTTGTTTAAAAGTCGACAATAGCAACACTGCTAACAAAATATTTTGCCAAATTTACTCCCAATAGCTTTATAACAAAGCCCTTAATGATCCAAAATATGCATTAAATAAGAAACCACATTTGAAAATGATTTGAAATTGTAACAAATCGATTCACAAACATTAATTGAATTTCCCGCATTACCCCGAACATGTGCGCCTCGGAGACTATCATTATCCATGTATCCCGCTGAGAGAGACGTGTGAACATTTTAATTGGGGAGTCAAGGGACTGCCTTACTCACACAAATAGAACTATTCAATCGAAAATACAGCTGTTAACTAACGTTTACAAACAAGTATTATACTTGAATCTTATTTTGCTTACACAAACAACTATAAAACGGTAAATATACTGTCAAGTTGACATGATTTTTTTTATTACTGACATTCAGATGCTCGAATTCACCGAAACCGAAGCTATATATCAAACCAAACATAATAAAAGGCGTGTATATATTCGAAACGACACAAAAAACACAATTTTCATAAACAAACACGTACAATACCACGTCGGTGGGTGAGAAATGTCTTTATTTGTAAGTAAACTAGTAAAGTTACGTATTACTCCCACGTAACTCGTATCTTCGCCTCAATGCTTTAGAAGTTGAACCTATGTTTGAGATACGGATATTTACATTCACTACTATAAACTTCGGTGAATGTGCTATTTGAACATACAGTGTTCTTCTTAAACGTAAATAAATATTTAAAAAAATAACGTAGAATGTGAAAATACAAAAGAAACGTGGAAACTAACCCTAAGGACTTGCAAATTTAAGTTAACGTTTTGTAAAGTTTCACAGAAAATACCTGCTTGGGCCGTCGTCGAATTTTCAAGTAACAGATGAAGGTAGTTTGGCTTCTCATATTTTTCTAGTCTTACTCATAGCCGCGATACTTTTATCTCTCGATGCGAAAATAATGATGTTATAAGTAATTAATGTAGTATAAAATACTGCCTGTCTGCGCTATTATAGCTTCCAATCAAATTGATTGAGTTAAATGCTGTGTTTTTGCGCCGTTTTGAAGTTATTAGCTTTATAGGTATTGTAGTGATCAGACCTCTCGCACAGCTCTCCTTCGATTGAAATAATAACTCTTTGAAATGCGAGAGGCCTGGACTGGTGGCCCCAAACTCGAATTTAGAACATGTTCGAAATATTTTATGAAGAATAAGGATAGAAGAAAGGAGAGTCGCACAGCGGACAGAAGACTGTCTGGACGACTGACGTGCAATGTGCACAGAATAATTCAAGAAGTATTATTTATAATTAATTTGTTTGAAGTTATAATTGTTACGCGAATAATCTAATCCTGATTATATCGCATAGTGCGTTTGCCTGCTCTTTTAATTTTCCTCCTCTAGATAGAACCTATCGAACCCGGTTACCACGCCGCAGTTGTTTTAGAAGAAGTACTCCACGCGTTACAGTATATAGCGTTCGCGCTTGAAATATAAATTTTGTAACTGGAGGTACATAATACCCTTTTCAAAATTATAAAATAAAACATAGAAAAATGATACTGAATGCTAAAGGTTAGTAACTGTTACAATTCAAGCTTAAAAAATAATAAAAAAAAGCATTCAAATAAAGTATTAACGGATGTGTTAGTTGATGTGTATGCATAATCTTGTATAACTAATAGACATCAATAGTTCTAACTCTGTGCAAAACGGCATGCAAAACGCAACATTTAAAGTACCGGTGACTAATATCCCATATAATCATAGGTAGCTTGTATGTGATTATAGAAGTTAGTGTTTATAATATAGATATAATGAGCAGAAAGTTAAAAGTGCACGTTTTTGCATTGCATAATATAGGTATTACAAACAGACAATTCAATTTTATTTATTTGTATTGATGTATTGATGATAAGCCCTTATTAAAAAGTAATGCCTCTTACAACTGTAATCCTTTTAATGTACATATCCAAACGTATTTCTATTCTTCAGAAACCATCTTAATAAAATTATACCTAAATGAGAGTTTGAACTTGATCAGGTTTAAAGAAATGGCAATGACATAGGTTTATCTTATCATCCACAAAAAGTTCTTGTATAACCTGTAAGAAACAGCCTCACAACTACTGATATAAACTATGAAAATCACTAACTAACAGTAACTGCCAAGTTGTTCGTACCTCTAGTCGCACTCAAGTTCGCCGTTTATTCCTACCCTTTTATTATCCCACTATTCGTTAATTTAATATTTATCAATCAACCAATAGTATCGCGTTACCGGTATAACCAGTCAAAATAATGTCTATTAACTTATTTTTATTAAATAGTGAACTATGTTATCATCTATTATAGTTTGTCCCTATTTTTTATAAAATAATTAAGAGTTTTTGATGTGGCGACAACAAACCTTTGTAATAGTATAAAACTCAAAATTACCGCGTTGATTTAAAAAAAAAAACAATTTTTATGTGGTACGGTGTATATCGATTACAACCTAAATAAATAAAATACTCTACCCCTCAAGGATAGACAGTCAGACTATCATATTTAAACTACGTGATGTAAGCATATGCGATAAACGCTCGATAATACGTGAACTGATAAATAATTTATACAAAACCAACGTCTATTTTGTAAACGATACATCGTCTATAAAACTCGAGTCGATAAGAGAACAGATATATTATCTTGAGTAGTGCTGCTTTCAGATTTATGGTATTTGTAATATGTATAAAGATTACTTTCAGAGGGGCGTTGACAGTATCTAAAAATGTATGTTGGTCATTGCCTGTCAGTCACCCTGTGACCGCGGCCAGTGCAACCTGTCGAAACGTTAGGCAATTCAAAGGTATGTAATAACTATTACGTTAATTCCTAATTCGTATACATAATTATATATCATATAAGGCTGACAAGTTATCAGAGCAATAATATTCCCCATTTTCCTTTTAGTGTTGAGACGTGGACTGTACAGGCTCGAGAGAGACAAAGAATGGATGCGTTCGAGGTGTGGTGCTGGAGCTTAATGTTGAGAATGCCGTGGACTGTCAAGCGCACACACCTTTCTTCCTTCTTTCCACTTTTTATTCCATTCACAGCTGACTGTACGTTTATGCATCTTATATCGCCAACGCATTTTATACTTCTAACGATCTGGAAAAACTTATCGTGGTTGGTAACACTGAAGATAAACAGTCGAAAGGCCGATCACCGACGCGCTGAACAGACCAGATAAAGGAATTGCCTACCACCAAGCTCCAGAAGATCATCAGAGATGCGATAGACAGAAGCCGATGGAGACAAATAATCCACTTCAGGTGTAGACCAACCAATAATGACCTCGATCTTTAGTCATCGTCGTCACTCTCGACTACAGAGAGATTAATACTTGGAGCAGAATCGTTGGAATATGATAATATTTTGCTCTTCCAATTGTACCGTTTACAAATGATGTAGATAGAGAAGCAATCCCGGTCAAAGCGCATTTAAGAGAACTTTTTTCTACCATTCATAAAACCAATCCCTCAAACTCATCGTCCTGGAGCATCATCATGTTTAACGTATAAATAGTAATATTAATGACAAATCGAATAATTTACTTCAGTTTAATTGAATCAATAACCTCTAAGTCACACATACTTCATTGCGTTTTCGAAGCCGCGTCAATAACATTCGTAAATCATCATATAAATATACTGCTATATTCATAATAATATTATTATAAAGTGTATTCCCGCGATCAATATGTCCGTCCTAGATACATTAGTAAAAATATAAGACAACAGTCAACATGACTAGATGAAAAGTTAACAAACAATTTTTACAATACTATACCGACAAGATCACAGCACAATCCTATTAGTGTTATAAAAGTTTGTGAGGATGTAGGGATGTGTGGATGTGTGGATGTATGGATGTATGGATGTTTGTTACTCTTTCACGCAAAAACTACTGAACCGATTGCGATAAAACTTGGTATGTAAATAGCTGGAGGTCTTTAATACATAGGCTACTTTTTATTCCAATATTCCCACGGCATCGGGACTTACGCGGGTGAAACCGCGGGGCGCAGGTAGTTACAAATATATCGTCGATTGGTAAAACAGAGCTGATTAAAAAAACAACTATCAAACTATTTGCTTTAAAATGAATTAGAGCTTTGTTAATTAAGCAATAGGAGTGAAATTTATTGCCAATATTGTGACATCTCGGTCAGGATATAAATAAGAGTAGGTCGGGGATAGGTATTGGATGCCGTCCAGATTCAGCGACAGCTGAACTAGTCTAGAGAAAAGTAAATCAGAAACATCTGAGTCATCCTAGTTCACGCTTCCTTTTCATTTAGTTACAATAGCAAACACTGACAAATCCTTATGTCGTAAAAATATGATCATAGACACCGTAAATATAGAAGAGTAAATACAATATAATCTTAGTTTCATTCCATGGACTCTACTACTTGGTATATTTTGTACCCGTTAATTGAATGTGTGTGAGGTCAACCGCCACATAGAGATCCTAGGATGGAAATTGTTTTTGAAAAGTAAAAAAGAAACTATTGTGGCACATGATAATATTATGGTTATTGCGTAAGAACTCCTTGAATTTACAACTCAGTGACTGCTATTCTTTAGATGCGCTAACTGGGCAGGCCGAATATCTGATTCCAATGTTAGTTAGTACGTAGTTGGTATTAGATTTAAGAAACAAAAAAGAAATCTTACTACTAGTGTTAAATTACACATTTTATCACGTTTGGGCTGAAACCGAAACTGAAACCGAATCTTACTTAAACATTTTGCAAAATTTTCACATTTATTTACTTATAATTAAACTTTTGAAGAAACAACATATAGTAAGACGAAAAAAATATCACAAGTACAAGTAAAAACACAATCTCATCTTAATACGAGCAACGATGGTCTGCAGCGAACTGAGCCGGCAAGGCGGCGCGTTGAGCGACCACGAATTAGCTGAACGACGCACGACAATTCACGAACACTGTGGTTCGGTGCAACCGAAAGTTTCGGCCATTTTTGGACGAAACCATAACTAAGGCCGAAACTACATTTTATGGCCGAAACCAAATCTTTGGTCGATCACTAAAAATAATATATAGTAACACAACAGGTTTTGAAACGTTAAAATAATTCGTGTAAAAAATAAGTTGCCGCAATTTGGCTCATAAATTACAGAATTATCTGGGAGAAAAAAACATAATTGTATAAGACAATACATTATAGTGATGCAAAATAATCACATTATAAATTATAGAGTTATGTTGAAGTCAATATTTTGAAATATGTACAGTACAATTGGCACATATGTTTATCTAAAGATTTTTTAAAAGAATTAAGTCACATACTACTTACGCATTTCATCACAAGGGCTCTGTACTGATTCGCCATTTTAGTTTAACGTAAACCCACCTAGTATATCCAAATTGGATTGAAATTTCGACACAATAGTTTTATCATTTACTTACCGCCATTTCCAGATCAATTTTTTTCCTTACAGATTCTATTTGCTGACTCATATTTATAGACTAATGTTTGCGATCCACTATTTCCTAGGTTCAACACTCTAGACAGAGAGTTTTACTATGTTTATTTTATGTATGTTAAAACTTTCGGTAGTAGCCCTTCAAATTGGAACAGCGCCCAATAAATAATTTTATGTAGGCCTTTTCTAAAAATTCTAAAGGATTTCACAGAAATACACGTCTGTCTAAAACGTCAGAAAAACAAGCAGATACCTACAGTTAGTTGTCATTATATGTAGCTAAGCTGTTTAGTTTTTATTGTAACTGCTACTTAAGATATTTTATTTTGGTAATTCGATTTTACCTTCTCAATAGATATTTGTATTTTGATTTATTGCTATTTTTCTAAATCAACACATTTAAGATTACGCTGGTAGATCAGTATTTCCGCACTAATTTTAATGCGACTTCGAGTGTAAACAACTAATAAATGGAAATCTCAAAAACAAAATTAGTACACAGTAAATTTAATTACTATTTATGTTATTAAAAAATAAATTAATAGATATTATTTTGACTAGTTATACCGGTAACGCAATACTATTGATCGATTGATAAATAAACTTCACAACTTGAGTGCAAACAGAGGTACGAACAACTTGGCAGTTATTGTTAATTAGTGATTTTCATAGTTTATATCAGTGGTTTTGAGACTGTTTCTTACAATCATGATGCCGAACTATTTATTTTTGGTTAAATGTATATACATATATAAATATTTACATATGTATTATATAACCGCAAATAGGTATAAGTGAAAAAAGAGCTGTGCTTAGCTTTTCTCAAATCTTATATTGAACAGAATGCAACACTGTTGTATGTGGCCTCGACTAGACCCGCAATCCTTTGTTTTGTAAGCATTATACATTGTTATTATATACCTACCTAAAATAATTAATAGAATGTCGACTGATTTGGTCGATGAGAAGCAAATTCATGGCTAGCGAAGACGGACATGTCAGAATCGAGCCGCCTAGTCCCCCTTTCAATTTTATATTCCGGAAGCCATTAATAATTACTTAATAAAAAATAATAAATAAATATTTAATAAACAAAAAATATATAAGTAACATTATGGACGTTAGATTGTTTATTAATTTGCACCGTTAGCTAATGACCCAGAAAACGATATGATAAAATTAAAAAAAAAAGAGATCAATCGCCACAAATATGTTGCTTACAATAAAATACATTTGAGATAATTTACGTAACAGTAGTATTCGATGCATTCGTAGATTTGCCAAGTGCATATCCGTTCTGGCAACTGCAATCATGGAACTAAAGGGCATTGGTCCCAATTTCACAGATTACTTTTTTGTTCTTTGCGAACAGTCATACCTGATCAGATCATACACACAACACGGTGGGGAATACTAATAAAATATCAAGTCAAATAAGTTTGTTTTTACTAAACGTCGAAATGGTAATTTCTGTAGAAACATGTAGGAATAACAGATTGAGGCTTCGTAATTTAGTATTGTCGGCTCAAGTGATTTATTTTTCAATTATTAATTAAAAACTAATATTTAACCTGAAAATAAGAACGCATTTAGGTAAGCAAGCTCTTTTATAATTTGTTCTACATATTTTCAAATTCAAATTCAGTATCTATATTTTATAAAATTGGTCATCAATTATTCGTAATCGTCAGTTTAAAAAATTAGTTATAGTTAAAATTTATAGATCGAAAGACAGAAAGTCACAAGCAACAATAGGTTATTTTGTCAAATCTAAAATTATAAAATAAAAAAAATGATAACCGATAATACTGTATTTGCCTGTGTCTAGCCTTTTGAGACGAATAATATTTTAATTCGTAACTATTTATGTAGAATAGACAGAATATAAGTAACGAAATCTGTTTACTCATGATCCACTACCAGGAAAATGTAAAATTATAAAAAATTCATGTGGAATTTACTGGCAGAAAATTCAAACGGTTTTGAACCCAGGCTCATGATCTGAAGCACTATTTCAGTTTTATTTTACATCCTATACATACAGTTTAACTGGATAAAGTAACTTACTCTATTGTAATCCTAGTTCTACAAATGTAAATAGGTATACGAAATTTGCACTATAACCTCCTTATGTCTCCCTCAACACACGTGAAAATCTCTGCATACCTACATATATATCTAATTGGTGGTGTATTATGTATTCATTCTTTCCAGACATCCTCATACTTACTCGGAAGTAACGGTATTGATTTATTAAACAACTCTGACAGATGAGACATGACAGTGCAAAATTAGCTGCGACAGTGAAGTGCAATGCTCCGTCTGGCGCCTCCCTCACTAGGTCAGCATGATACTGGGATGTACCAACACTGTGTTATGCTAATTAACGTTGATAATTTCCTCCTATTTCATTCATAAAATATCCGGAAGAGAAGGGTGAATGGCCTTTAGAGCTTACATAAAAACTATAAAATAAAATATTTTGTAAAAAGTATTGCATTTTTGTTTTTTTTATACAAAAGCATAATTATTTTGAAAACGGAATATCTCTTTCAAATATTTGTACCTAACTACCTACTACTACTATAGTTTTGGCCAGAGCCAACTGCACTGGCCAAAACTTTATGACGTTCAATTAAGCATTCGAATAGTTCTTTATGTTAGCAAGTTTCTTTGAGAAAATTCAGACAAATAATATTCATCATCAAATAAAAATGAAAGTTACGTTTATTATTATATATATTAGAATGAAATAAAAAAAAATTATCCTGAATTTAATTGATAATTAATTGATGCAAATGATAGTTCATACTACCTCAGTAGGTAGCGTAGGTACTAACTAACGTGTATAAGAATATTAGGTGTACAATAAACTTATATTTATTTATTACCCTACTACTTAAAAAAATAATACTATACGAATATATATATATTTGTTAGTTAACAACAAATAGACACAGTGAATGCTTACCATCAGTATTTCGATATGATTGTGTGCAACCTTAGTGGTAGCGCAAAAACCGCTAACAAATCGTTCTTCATAAATCATTGAATTTCGTCACAATACATTATATTGTTTTATGACAGGCTCAACCAAAACTTTTCAGGTAAAATCGTTGTTTTTTCTCACACCTTTGAAAAAAGGTCTAAACGTGACAGGTACACACCTTTTTAATCAATCCTTCGGAACAGTAAACCTTTAACTTTTTTTTTCTTGCCTATTGTATTTATAAGAACCTATTGTTTTAGGCGATAAGTGCTTTTGACTGGAGGAGTACGTAGAATAAATTCTACAAGATTTACTTCTCTTTGTAGACTGTTTTATAAACATTGAATGGTTGCAATATTGTAAGTCTTTAAACAAGTTTGCTTAATGTTTAACATAAGTATAACCTATATCATTGCCATTTACAATGACTTCGTAGTCTTGATAAGCAATTCTGATAATTGTATTATCATAATCAACACAGTGTTGTTTTTATTACGTTATTTTATTCAAAGAAACGTGATCAACACTCCGATACAGCATATGGAATTAGACGACCTTCACATATGACATCATTACGTGTATGTACGACGATTAAGTGAATTAACAACAAGTTTACACTCACCAACTTATTTGAGATCCATCTCCCTTGATGGTTAGGTGCTCCGCAACAGAAAATCCGAAATAGGAGCCTGGTTTTCCGGACTTTATCACAGGAATCCTTGGTTCCAAATTAAAACTTATAACACTGTACAAAATGCACAATAACAAAACACTAGCGCACCAAAAATAACCCATGGTGTACACCGTTCGTAATATATTCGTTGTAATAAATCGTATTAACGCACCAATTCACTGTCTTTCAGTTATTACTTGGAACATCGCGACTTTCGTAGAACTAAACTAGTGGCATGCAGCGATGAGACCCCCAGCGCGGTTGCCGTCCGCCGGCCGAGTACCGAGTAGTGTAGAGTTTGTTCCCACTAAACTCGCGTATCTCCGCCTTAACGTGTACGGCCACACCTGCTTAAAATATCCATTGCTAAGAAGTAGTTAGAGTTACTCGCGTATTTCCTTTTTTTCAAATTTAACTTTATTTAGAAAATACACAACTTTCGTCAATTTAATATAAGAAATAGCTACACGTTAGGTTTACCAATCAGAGGTCCGCAGGGCTTCAATGTTGTGCTAAATTGTTTTTTTTTTTCTCTTTAGTTTAAGTATGTCCCTGTAGAGCAAGGAATTATGTAACTAGTAAGTAATTAGTATTGTTGCCTGCATGTAGCAATAGAGACATTTCGTAGACAGAGATGTATTTTTTTTTTTTAAGTGAAAACTTCTTTAGGCACGTTGGGCACTTTGGGTATGGCGAAAAAGCACCGAACCTCCGTGACCGTCACGCTCAGATACATACGTATATACAGCTGTATGCGTTTGTATATGTAAGTCATGTTTTTACTTCTGACCTGCAGTCCTACGACTGACAACTTTTTTTTTTTCGTGTGAATACTCCCACGGGTCATCACCTCACCGTGGCTATTGGTGAATTAGTATGTTGGAATCGAACCGACTTAAAACCATACGGTGTTCCGTCACTAGTAAGTCTATCGCAAGAGACTCGGGTATACCCTAGGAAGGGATTCCAGAAGACAGAGAGGAATACATAGACCAGCTACAGTCAGAAAATCTTTGAAAAAGAGCCGTCTCTCTCTAGAATTTCCATGCATAGTATGCATTAATTATAACCATTCAATTTATTTTTCATGAATCTTACGTTTCATACGTAAATACTTTCAGGTGTGTAAATATTTAACCTAAAATATTCTTGGAATAATACAGACGCTAAGAAGGAAATGGTAGAAAGTATGTGTGAGAATCAGGTATTGAGAATTATAGAAAATTCACTTGAAATAAGTAAAGAAATTAAATAATTATTTGTATAGTACGATTAATGTTATTCCCGTGCCAATATAAGCTTCTTCTTAGTATAAAAATGTAGTGAACAAGTTATTAAAAGTGTTCAACTCTGTGTTTTTATATCGTATAGAAAAATAGTCTATCAGGCTCGTCTTTTTATACACAGGTTTACCTACCTGATACATTTAATTTTATCTTTTCGACATTACAGTCGTAGGTGTGGCCGTATACTTCACTATAACTTGTTTAACATGCCGCAAAACCGTTCTTGCGCTACGTAGAGAGAGGCAATTGAACTCATAAATTAAACTAGCGCCATCTATTCAGCAATCTTTTTGTATTATAAACCTAAAAGAGACCGTTGTGACTAAATCATGAAACTAAATGTTTGTGAGTCGCCACCTAGCGGATAGATCATAAACGTTATTAGGACAGTGCAGACCAAAGAGCTACATTGCTGTATAGTACTTCACAACCACCAATAGATGTCTCTACTAATATATTACAGAACTTCTATTGTTACCATAATCGACACATTTTTACACGACTGCTAATTTCTCTGTATACATATTACATACTTTGCTTACAGCGCCTCTTGTAAAACAGGTGGCTAACTAAAGTAAAAAACAGGTAAAAACCGATTCGGGAATGACACACACTGCCATAAGCATGACGGATATTGCGATTGATGACATTGAGCCACCTTAATGTCGTCTATGTCTTTTGTCAGATAGTGCATCGAACCAGGCTTCATCCTAAAATCCCGTCTGCTTCTCAGCATTTCCCATTTTTGGTGGTGAAAGCGGCCCTGTCCCTCTTGGACTATGGGCCGTCTTCCTCTTAATTTTTAAACCGAAGCAATGGCCCAATATATGTCCCCTTGCATTCTCTTTTGAGCCCGCCCGTTCTGAGAACGTTAAATAAAGTGAAGGTCGAGAAGGTTCCATCCTGTGGTTAAGGAGCGCGATCAAACTAGGCAGCTGTGATATTTCTAGAACTTTCACGTTTGTCACTCTATCTTGCCATAATAATCCAAAGATCTTCCATAGGCAACACGTGTAGAAGGAGTTAAGGCGTCCAGGTCTCACAGGTACACGAATATGCTAAACTTCGGAAAAATATACGTGGGAGAGCCATGCTTCGGCACGTATGGGCCGGCTCGACTCCGCTCGATACCACGGCCTCACAGAAAACCGGCTGTGAAACAATGCTTACATTGCTTTTAGCCGCGTGAGTGAGGTTACCGGAGGCCCTAACCCAACCCTCTCCCCTATTCCCGTCCTTCCCTTCTCCCCCCTCTCCCGTCTTCCCGCTCTTCCCCTATTCCCACCTTAAAGGGCGGCAAAGCACTTGTGACTCTTGAGTTAGAGTTGTCCATGGGCGGCGTCAGGTTCCCCATCTGCTCGTTTGCCCCCTATACCATAAAAAAAAAAAAATGGTCGCGGCTCTGCCAATGCGAATGTCAATCTACTCACTTAGCGAGATATTGTCCATGACGGTGGACCCTAGGTCAGTAAACAGAGTACAGGCCCAAGAAAATAGATTCACTATTCTCTCTCGATCGATCTCGGGCTCAATTTCGGAGTCAAGAACGTAAGCAACGTCATCGGCAAAAAGAAGGCTGTCGAAGAAAGAACTTTCTTTTGGACTGAAAGAGAGAGATGTTCGACATCTTTCCGTCCGCCCTATTACGCAGATGGCAGATGCTGATCGCCAAAAGCTGTCCTCAATATAAACGAGAAATATATTCTAACCAGGGCAGGTGCCAGTAATTGACAAAGTGTGTGCCTCCGCCAAGTCGAGCAAAAAAAACAAAGGCATCTATTTCTTGAAGCCGTTCAGAAGATTGTCGACCCCTGTAACTTCGTTGTGAATAAAGCTAGAAGTCTCAATTTCAGTGACTAATAGGGCATAATGTAATTGAATATATTTGCAAATTATATTAAACTAGCTGTGCCCCGCGGTTTCACCCGCGTAACTCAGATGCTATGGGAATATCGGGATAAAAGTAGCCTACGTTGTTAATCCAGGTCTCCAGCTATATACATACGAAGTATCATTGCAATCGGTTCTGTAGTTTTTGCGTGAAAGAGTAACATACATCCAAACCTCCTCACAAACTTTAAATTTTTTTTCACATTCAATATCTTCACTGCATATTATAAAATATAAAACAAAGTCCCCCGCTGCGTTTGTCTGTCTGTCTGTCTGTTTGCGATAAACTAAAATAATACTGAACGGAATTTCATGCGGTTTTCACTAATAGACAGTGATTCATGAGGAAGGTTTAGGTGTATAATTTGTACCCGTGCGAAGCCGGGGCGGGTTGCTAGTGTTATATAAATGTATGTATACAGAGCCTTTTAACAAATCGCTAGTGTCTTGAATATTCCCATTACGGACACAACCGTCAACAACGTCTGCGCTCACGCGTCTGCCTGCCCGCGTTCGGGACTCGGGTGGCTCACGTCACGCGGCGATGAGCGATGTCCCAGTGGGGTCACACATTACTAGTATTCTTGTTAATCCCTCCAGCTAAGCTAAATGCTTGTGTTAAGAGTGCACTGGGTGGGGTTCGAACCCGCAATCACTTGATCGCAAGTCCGACGCCTTAGCCATTACGCTACCACCGCTTTAATTTAAAAACAAATTAACGTTTTTCGAATTTTTTTTCTTTACTTGTGCTATGAGACGTTGCTTCTTGCCAAATTGCATGATTTTAGGTCAATGGGAAGTGTCCTATAGGTTTTTTATTTACCTGCGAAATGTTAAGATTTGGACAAATCTAAGGCTTAAATGGCCATATCATTTTATTGCGTTGACTTAAGCTTAATTTTTTTACAGCTTCAACGGACCGCAGACATAAGTATTTGGTATTAATTTGATACGTCCACGGGTTTCTGAGAAAAAGGGTCTTGACAGATAGACAGACAAACAGACGGGCAACAAAGTGATTATATAAGGGTTCCGTTTTTTTCATTTTGAAAAACGGAACCCTAAAAACTAGCTCCCTCCTACTTGAAAAAGTGCAGAAACCTTTTCTTAGGTTTGTTTATAGACGATATTTTTTGTATATTTCTTTATCCCACTAACATTTTGTTCAGAAGGCTTAAATATAACTCCTTGGAGACTAGAAGAAAATGCAACCAAACGGCGAAAGACTGTAAAAATTATCAGGGGTAAAATAGATTCTTACCCAACAATATAGAAATAATTCTAATTGTTGAGAATATTAAAATATTTGGATAATGATTATAAATGTGGTAAAAATATTTACTCAATAACGATTTCATGATATCAAAATCCATGGAGACATGTTTCAAGTCAATCATTAATCATATTTATTATTGATTTTTTCATATAAGTACATGTTGATTTTATTTTTTGAAGTATACCCATATATTATATTATTATATTAAATTACACATTTTGAGGTAAAAAAAAACAGAAGTAGGTTTGTTTTAAAAATGATATTGGAAACAGATTTTTATTTATCTATCAAGTAGGGTTAATTTTTTGTATTTTAAACAAAATATAAAGTGAAATGGATAAAATCAAGTGTAACAGCCATAAACTTAGTATAATATATTAAGTTTATGGTCACAGCACATAATTATGCTATATGAATAACTATATAAGTAGTAAGGGTTCTTAAAAATAAAACATGTTTTTATTTAATATCATCAGATTTATTTCATTAAATGTTTACAATAATACGTACGGAAAATTATATTCATTGTGTCCCAAAAAATATAGAATGAAATCATTTATTACTCTAGTCTTTTGCTACTCTCTCCGGTACAACATTTCAAGATTCTATTTTTTGTATTGCTTAAATTATACGAAATAAATATGGTTACAATACTGATTATACCTACGTTACTTTCAAATTATAAGAAAAACAACAATGTAGACAGATCTGGCCGGGTGGGTTTTAGGCGATGTCTGCTTTCAAAGAGTTTCAGAAACTTGCGATAGTAGCTATAAAAGCAGCCGTTCAGTGTGGCTATAGAAGTCTTCATAAAAAAGTGACGGTAGTGAGAGCCAGATGACAAGCAGCTCATGAGTACAACTTTTTTAGCTGAAACGAGTACTCTTAACGTGTAACCGGCAGCGGCGGCTATTTCCAACAAACGTTGGCCGCCTCTCGGTTACAACTCGAACCAATCGATTGGCATTTGACGGAACCTCGGTCGCGCCAGGTAGTTTGTTTGGTATTACAATACAGCAATTTGGGTTACAACCCCTACTGGTATTGCAATACCATTCGGGCCTCGAAAGGTATTTAGGGCATAGGATGGAAGGTCAGCTCGGTCTGTGAGTGGGCGAACAGTAGGTTCAACTGCGAGTCCAGACCGACGTTGAAGACCTTGGATAGCTTGGCGATGGATTGGCCTGGCTCCTTACGGACGAGTGCCACTCCCGACACTTTCATTAAGTGAACTTCTGAGTCCACGGACCCGCCACCAGTGGTGGCTAGCTTCACGTGGCAAGTGACGTCGACATGAATGTATTTCTCCACAGCTTTGCCGCGCTTCCCCGGCACGTCTACATATTCAGTTTTTTCTTCCACTTGGGGCAAGTCGGCACGGAATACGCTGGCTTCTCCCAAAAGACCCTGTGAACAATGAAACAATACAAACATAAGTATAAATAGAAAAGGATTCCAAAACAAGTGCCAAGGTTATTTGATGAATATGTTTCGTTGGCTAGAAGCCAAAGTAAAATGCAATTAGATTTTGTCTGTCTGTCAAGTATTGAGCTCTGACAACAGTATATTATTTATATACTACATTTAATCGGACAAGTCTAAAATAATATTTGTTCTTTTAACGAATTAATGTGCGCGTGTGGCACATTGCCAATGTGTATACGTTCGAACTTTCTCTAGTGAATACCACAATGAACCAAATGATCACAAGAAAATGAAAGTACAATTTCATCCTAATCCAATGATATGAGTGTGATATGAGTCAATGGACCTAAGGTCGGCGGCGCGGCGCGCTGACTTTTTCAGATCGGCTACGATGGCAGCGTTAGAGGCATTATCTTTAAAGCATTTTTTAAATTACAGGAAACAACAAAAATATGTACAGTTTACGATTCAGAAGTACCTTTTTACCTAGTTTTTATGATATTGAAAACAAAATTGTTCTTAAAACTTCAACATTTTGGTTAGGGTAAAAATAATCAACATAATATTCCAATAACATTTTTTTATTTGACACTTAAACATACTGTAGTCAAATAATCGTATGTTATTCGGGCAAAATAAATTCGGTG
The DNA here is from genome assembly GCA_949752705.1 of Callimorpha dominula. NCBI lineage: Eukaryota > Metazoa > Arthropoda > Insecta > Lepidoptera > Erebidae > Callimorpha > Callimorpha dominula. The sequence goes on from OX457000.1 coordinate 10,216,296, forward strand.
ACGACCGTGGTTATGTGTATGGTTCCAGAGTGATAGTGCGTAGGATTCCGCCGCTTCATTCTGTTAGTGATGCATGCCAAAGAAGCGGCGGTAAGGAAACGGGACAGAACTAGTACTTTTCCGTAGGCGCCGGAGGGTGCAAAACGATCTGCATGAAAAGACGGGCTGCATGAGTGCTTGCCTGAGGGCCTTGGACAGGGCTATCTGTCACCCTAGAAAGAAGCAGGCCTGAGACGGCGGCGCGAAGTGTTCCGCGCGCGGCTCTTTAAACTAAAGTGGACAGGCACATCATAGTCGCCTTGTTGAACAGGACTCCCAAGTCTGCCGGGGTTCACAGGGATTTCCTTCCTAGGGTACACCTGAGGCCCCGGCAATAAGACCCAGTGACGAAACACTGCGTGGTTTTTATGGGTTCGAGTCCGACATACCAATCCCCCCCCCCTGGGTCACCTCACTGAGGCCAAACAATAAGCATTCAAAAAAATGTTTTTGAAAAGTGTTTTAATTTGATCTTAAGGAACAGTAAACCACCAGAAAATTTATTAAAATTTTATTCAATCGATAAGTGGCATGAAAATGCATTTCATTTTTTACATTTGCTGTTTCCGCGCGTAAATTGATGAAAACGTTAAACGTCATGATGCTCATTCATCATGACGTCATGATAGTGATGGAGATGAAACAATACATCTACATCGATATTTAAACATTCCATAACTTTGCAGAACAAACAATCGGGATTCATGGCAAAAAAAAATCCTATCATAAAAGAGCTTATTCTGGGTAGACTCGGTCCTTCTGCTGTTACTCGCTCAGCGCGCCGATGTCTTTGCACAACGGTGCGGGCGAGTAGGAGGCGGCGACGATTTGATCTAATTTATTGTATAATTATACCGTTTGTTTGATGAAACAGTAATAGACAAATAAATATAGTTTAGATTTCCAAGACTACTGTATTTAAGTACCTACTAATTATATTTTCCTATTCATCATATGTTTATACTGATAAAAATTGAATTGACACTGATATACACATATGTATTAGTTATAATTGGTAAATTAAATATAACTAAATACATTCAGTATAACATTTTAATCTCTGTTTATACACACCCCATTTCCAGTTATGGTGAATTTCATTCCTGGTTGGATGGCACGAGGCTCCATACCGAGACCTTCAGGATGAGAGTCAGACCAGAAATAGTTTTCAGGTGCGTTGAGTGTATCAGGTTTGAACGTAATACGCTTTCCGTAGCCCATGCCGATGGACTGAAGCAACATGCTACGACCGCTAAAGAGATGCCGTCTGCAGCCAGCGGGACGCACGCGGTAATAGAAACCAGGAATGATACGGGGGTCCACGTATGTCCCTGTAAATAAAAATAGAATTAAGAACACTCGCTTATTACACCAAAAGTTCGAAGCAGAGAAATCTATAAATAAAAATGTATTTACCAATAACAGGCAGCTCGTATCTCTCTAAGCCAACGATACAATATTGGCATGGAATGTCTTTTACCTCTGCACCGTTGACCTTGATCCTTCTAGAGGAGGATTCTACACCGGGTTTGAGTTCGTAACCTTTTCTTAATTGTTTGATACCAATTGCAACGTTCACCACTCGAGATACAGTAGCGTTTCCTCTACCCTTTTTCACGATAGCCACTCCAGTCACAGGTACCAATTTCGTTGCACCATCGTTTTCATACCATTCGACTTTGCAAAGGGTGTTGATCTTAACTTTCTTGTCAATAGATCCATTTTCGAGTATCTTCTGCTCAATTTCAATTTGATTCTTCTGTAGAAGATAACAAATAGTTAGAATATTTTATTTTCCAGAATATTTTATTAACATGTTGGGTTTTATTGTTATTATTACCTGCTGTTGGACCACTTCCAAAACGCCCTGCGGTTCGTGGTTTGCATCATAAATAGTAAACTTGTCTCCAATAGAAATTGCCTCAATTTCAAACACAAATCCTTCAGGCCTAGAGTCGGTCCAAAAATAGTTGTCATTATCATTGAGTTTGGAGTCGAGGGGCTCAAATGTTAGTCTTCGGGCAAATCCACGTCCGATAGATTGCAAGGTAAGGGCCTTGCCTCCGAACAAGTACTTCGGCTTCACTGACAACGCGGGTGCATCCAGAGCCTGAAAAATTAAACGTCCAATTACTTTTTGTGTGTCAAAAGAGTAAATATAATATCTGAATATTTTTTCATTCTTTAAATTTAAATATTTACAAAAAATTTTATATTTGTCCAAAAGTATGAAATATTAACATTCTTACGAAACAGTTATGAATTCAATTTAATTACTTCTGTAAACAATTACATAATCAGGTATGATAATGACTATTTTTTCGAATTATTAAACTAACGAGTTTGGTGTTAAAATGTTGAATGCAGTAAATATAATTATGATAAGTGACTAATTTTGATTGTCCCATTTTAGCATACACAATGAGATGAAAAAATAATCACATCAGCACCACCAAAGCAAGTTTTTTTTTAATAGAACATTGATATGATTAACAATGGCGTAATGCCCTTATGAATGATACTTATGGTTTACCTATTGCGGACATAACATGCTGCCAGCCAGTATGTCACTTTTGACCTGTCGGGTCTCTCCGAAGTTCTTGAAGTTTGTATGTGAGTGAACGCCGCTCTGGGCGGGGGTCTGAAAAACTGGGCGATCCACATACCATCGCCTACAACGGCAAGTGCACACAACCAGTGGCGAATACACACTCAAGCTAGCGGTGTTGATTGTTGATGAGATTTACACTCTGAAATATCATCAACGGACACCGCTACTCATTGAACTAACACCCGGCTAATCTAATTGATCGAACCGATCTGGACTGCTGAATCGGACTAGCAAATGCTTTAGAACTTGGGTCAGCCATATACGATGTTAATGATCGACAACGGATGATATAGCAGTAGCTTTACACGCTTTTTGTACAAGGTTGCTATCGAAATATTTTATTGCTACACAAATTAGGGACTGAAAAACATTTAATAATTGTATTTTCAAATCTTTTAACAACCGGTTTTCGAAAAATATTTTTGTTTTCTGACAACCTTATATATCGCGCAATTTGGAACTAAAAATGAACTGATAAAAGACTCGTCTTAAGATTAAAATAACACTTAACTATTGTTATAATAATATCGATTGTGGTTATGAAATATGGAACTTAGCGAACATTCTTATATTTTTGTTGTAGGTAATGTTAATATTAGACAGAAATATGAGAATTTCACCAATTAGCTGTCAAGAATATTCACTTATTCCATGAACATTTCTGTAAGACATGAAGTAACTCACCGTCCTCTTGACTCTGTAAAGGATTCTTATTATTCTTGCAAAAATGTTCTGATTTAACCATAACCGATTTGTTATACTTATCCTCAAAAATTAAATATTATTTAACAAAACTGATAAAAATCTTTTTTTTAGTTTAATAGTTATAAAATTGAAAACTATTAGGATAATTGAATTATTATTAATAACGCGATAGTACGTCTAAAGTCTACTGCTAATACAATCACGGTACGATTCTTAGGATTCCATCATCGGCGTAGCCGTCTCATGTACAGTCCAGTTACAACATAATTTAGCCTGAATTGATATGCATCTTCATGTTTTTCCGTTATTTTTTCCTACAGGATTTGCTCCCACATTAATGATACAAAAGCGGTTTCAGATAAATTTACATAATAATTTTGACGATGATAAAGCAACATCCAACGTGGTCATGTAAGGAACAGCCGTCAATTGCACATCTTTATTTAATAATGCTATATTGAGCTGGGAAATGTGGAGGATTGCATGCACATGCTCGTAGTTGACATTGCAATCATCTACACTTCCCTAACAAGCTATGAGACTATTCCCTACAGACCTGCCTTTGTGTATTATCCAGTAGTTTTAGAATAAATTATATTACTCATCTCACCTGCATAGGTCTAACTTTGTATCTGAAGCCGGTTCTGACACGGGGATCGATGTACACGCCAATAACAGGCATTTGGTGCGGCGCCGGAGCGGGTACACGGTATACAGCGGGAACATCGCCCAAAGTGCTGGCGTCCAATAATACCTCTTTGTTGTACGCACTCTGACTCCAATAGCCCTTATTAGGCACATCGGCTTCCTAAAATTTCACCAATCTTTTTTATACTATACTATTTTAAAGAATATGTTAACTTAAAAGGAAATTATTTTGCGCACCGACTCTTCTTTTTGAATTTCTAATAAATCAAACAAATCTTCGGGTTCATCGCAATTTGTCTTTAATGCGATCATGATGTAAAGTGAAGTGATAAATAATATTTTAATAAAAGAAGAACATTGACCGAACTAAAGCCCGTTCTGCGAAAGAATAAAGGAAGTCAGTCAATGCATTCAAGAGTATTTTGGCACAACACTGGCGCTCATGTGATTCTTTATAACCATTGCCAATATTATGAAGTTACGTTGTAATGTAGAAATATTACGTCGTATTTAGTGTTCATTTTAAAGCATGGTAAGACACTAAAAGGAAGCATTGACTCGCGTCAATGCTTACTCTTACACTAATTTTTTAAATAAAGAGTCAAAACGTATACGCATAAAAGCTTTCAGCTGCGTTCTGAAACACAATTCTAATGACACTCAAAGAGTATTTGAAGCCGAAGGAACCCAAGTGTATAATTAAACTGTTGTCATCATTTTATAAAGATGATTGAAATTCATTGACCTTAATTAGTATTCAATAAATCGAGTGAGATAGACAACCACGCAACGTAAAGTTTGTTAAAATTAAATAAATTGATATGTTTACATCTTCAAACCGGAGCAAAGTACGGGAATATATTATTATATTAGTGTGTTATTTATAGAACATTTCTTTACAGTCAGTGTTGCGGATATGCGATCTTTGCGAATTCCACACCGCCTACGCGTTCTTTTTATTAACAGAATTGACGCGATGTTTCTCATTATAGCGCTACTGTCCTAATTTTTTTATCGTGACTATGACATTGGACTGGAGACAATACAGTCGCCGCTCGAAGCCTCACAACTTTGCTCTGTCGACCTTAACGGTCTGAATATTAAACGAACTTATGAAGCAGAACAACTGCTAAATTGTGGAGAAGTCTATCAAATACCCAAAAGATATAATTACTTGTAAAACTTTTGTTATCGCTATATTTATTAGAGACTTGTTATCATATTACGTAATGAATTTGAAGTCTAGACATGGAAGAGGAAGGAAAACGATAACAATGAGTGCGAATCCAATGCGCAAACGCGCGAAACGACTCAACTCAAGAAATTTATAAACAACGACCGGAGTTGAGAATAATAATCATAACAATACCGGTAAACGTGTCATAGTCTTAGCCGTCCATTAATTACAGTGTCACTCATAATTTACGGTGAGTAAAGTGCCACAGTGCACTGTGGCACTTAAGTTTTAACTCACTTTTAAATGCCATAGATTGATTTTATATTATTGATAAACCTCACTAGAAAATCATGTAAAAGATGTTTCCTTTTTTAAAACCCATCCTAAAATATTTACGAAGTGTACTCTAGGTTTCTATTTTTAATTTTCTGGCGTCTGTCAAAAACACGTAATCAGTTTCCGACAAGCTACGCTCATTATCTAGCTACGCCCTCACTTTGTTGCCAAAATTTTTTGCACGTGTGTAAACGTTGTGCAAATCTAGATTTTGGCTGTAATATATATACTTACAGGTAGTTCAATCTCAGGGAAAGCTTCTTCACCATCGCTTTCAATGTCACCAGAAATGGGTAAAAATACCTTCGGAATGTGTTCCAATTCCTAGAACAAAACAACCATTATAATTCAGAAGTAGTTATTATTTACTTAATAAAAGGTTATCTTTAGTCAATTAGGTATGTAAAAATATATTGTTAAATATTGTCTATAGATATGTAAAAAAGTATTTAATGATAAGAAAAGAGGCCAATATAATATATGTTGGTATAATAAGTCCTTGACTTACTGCGAGATTTATTCTTATACTGACAAAATATAATTCATGATTATGCATTATTTTACAAGCCTAATCATATGAAATAGTAAGTACTTATACTTAATCTTAATTGTTTGTATTGTTATTTAATCTTCGATAAATTTCATATAAATACCTGTATAAAAATATTTGCAGATTTCATTAGATTTCCGAATTTCTATTTATGACAATAATAATAATTACCTGAGCGTGAGGTAAGGTCTCAACTAATTCAGGTGCAATATCTAAAGCAGTGGATGCGCCAGTGAGACGAGCACGGGTCAGGTTCCACAGACGCTGCAACGCTACAGGGGTCTCCTCAACGTGCAGATCCATAGCTGAGTTAGCGGGCATTTTATCTCTTCAAATTCTTTACAAGTCTGCCAACAAATCATTTCATTTTTCAAAATAAAAAGACAGTATGCATAACTTACATTATAGTGTTATTATTAAAACTTGCCTTGAAGTGATCCTACTTCATTACAATATTTTTAAATGAACGGTAAAAATCTTTACACCAAAGTTATATGGAGGACTGGAGGACTAAGGAGGTATATTAACTAAACCTTTATTTTTTTATATATATATATATATATATATATATATATATATATATATATATATATATATATATATATATATAAGGTATAATATATCTTAACGGTAGGTAAGTTCACAACAAGGATGGATATGGCCTACGTGTGTCTAAATAAATTAGTCTATTTTAATTGTGTTACATAAATACACATTTCAGAAGAGGAGAATAAAACAACATACTAAACATTGTTCGATGTTCTTGAAATGCTTCAAGAAACTAAAACAAACTCCTAGAAAGTCTTGTCAAGAAGTCAAAGATCTTATCACCACTTTCACAAAAATAAATTATGTATTTTACGAGTAGAATTAAAGAGTACCGTATTTGATTCATATACGTCATTTATTACCTAGCCTTTTACTTAGATTTGACTTACATATCTTGAATAGCTACATAAAAATGCTTTGGAAGGGAATACCTTGAACAATATTAATCTATATCCCTTGTAATCAGATGTCGGATTTGCCAGAATACTAAAACGTATCAACAATATTCTTCCGGGCTTTCACTGTAGAATAAAACAAAAGACATGCTCGAATTGCCCAGAGCGAGTGATTTCCTCATTTCTATTTATTGCAGCACGACGCGAGTTTACGACAATTTCATAACACATCTGTTGAGTAATTCAACTCATGAATGCAATTATCAAAATACCACATATTTCATAAACAATCACCATCTCCCTTAAAAACCGGCAAAAAAAAACCCTAAAATATAAGTAAAAAAACTCCACGCTAACTAACGAACTTAAATTTATTAACTGTATATATTGTATATGTATAATTAAAAATTCCATAATTCTAAATATAGCAGCTGTGTTTTATTGAGTCTATATTATTCAGCTACCGTTATAAGGCCATCAGACGTGACGTAGGCTACATTATTTGTACAACTTAACATTACTTAAAGGACACATCCTGTCTATGATTTGTTGTTATTTTCCATTCTTAGACGAAAAGTACGTGATTCATGAAGGAAATTTAAAATGAAACAGTAAGAGGATTTCCTCTATTCTTATCTATTTTGGTTGATAATGTGACTAAACATTATGTAGAATAAATAAAACGAACAGTTTTAATGAAATGTTAAATGGTAATTTTTTTATAATTTCTCAATGTTAGTATTGTTACGAAGGGATATGCACTCCACAATTATTTGATTAGTTTAGAATTCCGTTTATATTCCGGCGCATATCGCGTTGTTAACATCCGCTGTAGAACATTCCCTAAAAATCTATTAATCTCAAAATGTATTTCTGTACTACAGGAAGCGTAATTCAGTATGAGAATGTTGACGATAAAAGCATGTTAATAAATACCAGTATTACAGTTTGTGTGCCTTATCTTAATGTACTTATATTTTTACTTAGAATAGAAACTCCAAAAGCTGATACTGCACCCACTACAACTATTAGATATTGTGCCAGGAGCCCATGACTCATGAAGTCATGAGGAATTATTATAATATCCAAAATCCCAACTTTCGTAATCTCATTGTAAATGTCAAACCTGTTTCTTAACTACCTTGAAGGCTTGAACAAAAAAAGGACGATCCACACGATGAAAAAAGTGCAGGTAGGTTCGAAAAAGTTTTAAATAACAAGTTACCGACCCGACACCGTGCATTCACGCGAACGATTACGAATGCAGTGAAGCGAGTAATTTTTACATTTATAGCTATTTAATTAAAAACCAAGAACCTTGGAAGAATAAAATGTTCTTATCAAAAGACATTTTAGAAATTCAATTCACATAAATCTTTTTCATTGAGTACGTTGGTTGCCTCTATTCAAAAACTTATTGCTACGGAAACATATAATGTAATATTTAACTTATTATAAGTACTATAACCAATCAATCTCAATAATAAGCGTTTCTAATGGAAAGTGATTAGGTATCTCTATACCAAAGTAGCTAAACCCTTGAATACGTTGAAAGAGAAAGCACTCAGTACAACAAGTCGGCCATTAACTGGTATATACCGTTAGTTAACCAGATTGTGACAGAAATAGATTTGTTCGCTCAATTTAATTACCAGTCTCTTATAACTTTTGTCTGTGACTACTGTTAAGGTATCCTTATACTCCTTTATCCTTCTATTCTGTGAAAATAAGCTTTCCAAAATGTTCACAACTTACCTAACAATAATAAAAATTTCTCAACCGATTGCAGTTGGCGGAGACTCAAGGCTTCAATTCTGCTAACAGCCTCCACAAATCTACAATACAAAAAAGTAGTCACAGTATTTGCGAACGTCACAAAATGAAAGAGTTTCAACTGTACTGAAGCGCAGCTTGAACACTACTGAGCGCTAACCCTCGACGCGAAGGTATTTTAAACTTCCCCGTGCCCCCAGCGGTTTCGAGAGCGATGACGAGGATGCAGATATATGGTTCAAGCGAGATGGCTATAGGACACGCACCGACCGCGTGCTCCGCCAGACACTTACTCACACAGTGACAAACGGTTACGCATGCGTCGATGCTATTGATACGTCTGAATACGTCGAGGTCGACGTCACTGTCCTCTTTTCTGATCAAAGTAGAAGTGGGCGGGGCGGGGACCCAGTCCTGGCAAAGTTTGCACATTTATTAACAGGTAATATCCTGTGCAAAACTTTTACGCTGCTTCAGCAGCGCATTGAATAACAAGCGGTAATGATGACCTACTAAAATAATTGATATAAATATAATAATATACATCCTAACTCATAATCATAATAGAGGAAGACTAACGTATTCCCCTTAAGTAAACATGCGGATAAAAATAAACAATAACATGTAGTTTAAGAACAGAAATAGATGCAATACGTTCTAGATGAATCTGGAAACGATACGAACTTTGAAAAGAAAAATATGATCAAAGTGTGTGACGATGTGACATCAAAAGCATGCAATAGCATGGTAGGTAAGCATCGTTATATTAATAATCATTACAGAAATTTAGTTAACTATGAAACAATAAATAGGTATAGTAGAAAGTGAAGCACCGATCTTATTCAAGTCATATACTCGTATTTGTCAAGGAGAAATTTAAATTTAATTCTGGAATGTAAATTGTTCAAAACATTCTTCAAGTCTAAGACAATTGAACGTGTATCAGGGGCAAGGGTTAGTGATCTTTGCGGAAATAAGGGCACATATACAAAGAATACATTAAGATTTAAGAAACCGGTTACCAGAGATAAGGACAATATATACCAAGTTTTAACTAATTCGCTTAAATATAAGCTTGGATCAAAACTTTTTATATATGTAATATGAAATATTCAAAAGCATTTAGCCGGTTAACAAAGTGCAAGATTTTGATACAGGTTGCTTGTTTTTTTCTCATTTTCATAAACCGGTTAAAATAATGAAAAAATTTGCTAACAACTTACCATAAAGCTTGGATTGTTTAAAAACTTCAAACTTATCAAAAAAAATATCGGTTTCATTGGCACAATCACGTGCTATGTGTGACCTTAATTTATTGCAGCGGCGGTAACATAAAATTATATAACAGAAATTGCCTTATCTACGAACTATAAACCTCGTTAAATCGATATTTCTACGGTGTTGGGCTATTATTAGAACGTGTTGTTTAAAACTTTGCTCAGTACAATATTGTACGTACCTACATAGCATGCAGTTCAAGGAAAAAATTTAATTTGAATAATAAGCAAAACCATTAGGTACCAAATCCAAAATAAGCATTCGATTTATTTGATAAAGCATCGTTACCAAACCATCTTTTTTTGGGAGGCTTGGATTTTATGCACTTACTATACGAAGTTGAAACCATTTATAGGGATACAGAGATGAGATAACATTAACTAAGCCTATTATTATATCCAGACACGCTGCTTATGATATTTACGTAGCTAAACAATTTAAAGATAAGAAATCTTGGATTGCACACATGTTGCTGAGGTTTAGGTCTCGGACTTCTCGGCAATGGCCAGTTTAAGTTAGGGTCCATCCATAAATTGCGTCACACGAATTCTAGTCTTTCGTTTACAGGTAATACTTTAGATTTCTACATGTGACGTCACGAAGCTTATGAGCCCCCCCACCCCTTGTCACACAATGTCTCACTTCATTGACCCCTTCCCCCCCTTTAACGTGTGACGTAATTTAATTATGGCCCCTTACAGATATGCGACCCTAATCTGTTCGAGCTATTAATTACACTCCCCAATACATATATAGACCGTATAGGCAATAAACCCTACCTTCCATTGGAAGGCAATGGAAGGTAAGAGTTATTACTTCTTAACAACCTTTCCATTTCAATATACTCCCAATTTTCCCGTCTTAAATTCCCAAAGTTTTCAATTGACGGCAATAGGCCGGCAATAATATGGGTGTTCTCTGCTCACCCCTTCTGGGATATAGACGTGAATATATATAAGGATGTATGTTGCTAATAATTAAATTTCGTTGACTTGAATTAGGAAACTAAACATATGAATAGATTATAATACTTTTAGCTACCCATAAAATATTTTTTTCTCTTCTACAATACCTTATATCTTAGTTATTCTCATTTTAGTTAAAACATTAAAAATTTAGAAATAAAGTCCGCCAATTTGTGTCTTCCGTGAGAGATAGCAGCAATTTAGTTATAAATAGAATTTCTTGAATTGCAATACTTGGCCTCTGACGTGTGCTGATTCGTAAATTTTCTACATCATCTTTGTAAATATCTGCCATTATATACTTCGATTACATTGTATACTTACAGCAGCTAAACTAATATTAGCTTTCTCTTGTGAAACAACCAAACATTTACACAATAATAACAAAAATTTGGGGGCACTAATACTTAATACAGGTATTATTATTTAGTTACTTTATTGCTGACATAGTTTTAAGTGATTGCCAAAATAATTATTCCAATCCTGCCACTGACATTGTAGTCTATTAGAAGGAAGAAGTACGTTGTAGATTAGATAGACTGGGTTTAATCCAAGATTTATTTGTTACATGATTGTAATTCAGTTCTCAACTAAACTTAGGTTGTTTTATATTGCCATTTTTAGGGTTCCGTACGACTGAATGAAAGAAACGGAACCAGGATCACTCGTGTGTCTGAGTGTCCCTCTGTCACAGCCAATTTGCTCCAAATCTACTGGACCGATTAAGTTGAAATTTTATATCAATGCCTGTTACGCAAACGCAGACTTATGTGCAACGTAAATAAATGAATTTTGAATATACACACTTTTGGGGGCCAAAGTTGAAAATAAAAAAGTGCATAATTTACCGTGTTACATTTCAAATGAAAGAGTTTGTTGTCTGAAATATATGATATTTTTTCATAATTTTAAGATTCATAGTATGAAAGTTATTGAAGTAAACAGATAAAATTTGACTATATCCCTCCCCCTTATTTCCGAAATTACATTACAGGAAAACCTATAAGAAATCTATGGTCTTAAAATAACATGACAAATCTCTCAATTTTGTGCGTACAAAATGACATTTGCAGATGCAATTCAAAATATTTTTTTTTCATAAAATTTATCACCAAATATTCGAAATCGAATTTAATTATTACCGTATTATCTAATGTCATTATCTTAATTTCTTTTATTGGCTGACTAAATTGGCGGTAGCGTAATGGCTAAGGCGTCGGACTTGCGATCAAGTGGTTGCGGGTTCGAACCCCACCCAGTGCACTAGCGGCGTGAACCCACTCCTAACACAAGCAGCTTTTAGCTTAGCTGGAGGGCTTAACCAGAATACAAGTAATGTGTGACCCACGTCACTAGTATTCTTTAAAAAAAAAACTACATCAGTAAATCACGATTGCCTAAGTTATAAAGTTACGAAGATAGATTGAATATGCTGCTGAGCTGAGTCTATTCGATAATTTATCACTATGAGGGCCCCATCAAAGCTCAGAATCAAGAGTAACGCCTAAGAATTTCGTGGTATCCACTAGTTCTAACTCGTCTTCTTTAACTAGTAGAGTGGTTTTCACCTGTTTAACGTTTGAAGTAGTAAACCCGATACATTTAGTCCAAAATGGCCCAAATATAGATCCCTGTGGAACTCCCAGTTTTACATCAGATTCTGGAGATAGCTTGCTATTAATATCGACTTTCTAAATCCTGTTACTTAGATAAGAAGTAAAAAGATCCAGCGCTGTGTCTCTAATACCGTAGTGATTTAATTTCCTGATCAGAGTTTCATGTACAACACAATCAAAAACGTTGGATAAATCGCAAAAGATGCCTAGAGAATCATGGGCGTCCTCCTAGGCATCAAAGATATGTTTTACAAGCTGTACACCGGCATCAGTTGTGGAGCGACCCCTTGTAAAACCTAATTGCTTATTATGTAACAAATTATGGTAATGAAAGAAACTTTGCAATTGATCATAAACAATTTTTTTTTAAATTTTACTGAATATTGGTAGCATGAAAATTGGTCTAAAGTTAGTTGGGTCTGAAGTACTGCCGGATTTGAACAATTGAATGATTTCACTGGATTTTATCAGATCAGGAAATACAACACTATCCACGCACTGATTAAATATAAATGATAAATGACTGGCAACTACAATAATGCCAGTTTTAGTAATGATTACGGAATTTCACCAAATGTCGGCTGTTTTTTTTTAGATTTGGCGTGTTAAAGGCTTTGATAATTTCAAAAAGACTGCAATGTTGAAACCTAAATACACTGTCCGTCCGTCTGTAGAATCAATTTTGGAAGAGAATGTTCATTCCTATCAACATTCTCTTCCAAAATTGATTCTGCAAGAGCTGGTGAGGAGGTCAAAGATTTAGTAGGTGACACAGGAATATTAGTAAACAAGTTCTCAAAAACAGGGTAAATACTTCTGTATCTGAACATATTTTTTGTGGTTAATTTTTAAACTAAATTCATTGCTTTGGTTATGCTGTTTTCCAGTCTCGCTATTAATAATGTTCCAAGTGGTCTTAGCCTTATCATCGCTACTTTTAATCTTTGAACTTAGCGATGCAACAACGTATAGGAGAACATGCTCTTTAACTACAACGTTAAGTTTGTTCCTGGCATGCATTTATTTTTAGTCATCTCATGCAAATTGATGTCAGATTGAAAAAAATATTCTAGATACAACATGTTCATTGCACGGAACACTCTCCACGTGAGTCCAAATCACACTTGGGTGGTTTTTTGATAGCTGAAAAGGGTTACAGGGATAAATTGGAGGATATAGAATGTCAATAATCCGTCGAGCAGTTATAGCCGGATATTTAATGTTTTTAAACTAAGGTGTTGCGATTGCGACGCGTTTGGATTCGAGTTACACCCCACCGGACGAGTGTCGTTTTCGCATCGTGATAAACTTGATTAGTGAACAAAACGACCCGGGCTTAGGAAAAAAAAAAAAGTCAATAATTTATTTTAGGTACTTAATAATTTATTATTTTATCTGACTTTCAATAGTGATCCTGTTGTTCTAAAAAATCGGTATATTAAATTAAACTGAAAAACAGCGAACCTTAGTTTTGGTTGACATTTAGTAAAATTTTTAAGTTACTTAACCAAAACTTAGTCCATATCCATAAATCATTGTTTGATTGGTTTTCCGTTAGGTTAGCAAAGTCGTTGAATGTCTTATATCATCTAAAATCCAAAACGTAAACAAATAAAATTAACAACAATCTATACGACATTTATCTTAATTAACCTTAGTTATGGTAGAATCAAATTAATTGCTTAAAAAGGTTTAAATTTAATTTGATAGCCCAATACCATTTCATAACTACTTGAAATTTCCTAACTCAAATAAGATCGAGTCGTAGAGATAATTTAGTTAAGTAGATTGTACATCAAAATCAGCATGTATAACGTTAAGTCATCCGAAATATATTTCAAATTATTCTAAATCTAAAATTTTAACATGTTTTCAAACTGATATATTTCTCCCATAGAGTTGACCCGAGACATACTACTAAAAGTATCAACTGACAAGCGACACCTTCCGCTTTCTTAGAAGTCAATGTTTAACAAACATAAGTTACCAGAGAATAAACAATGTACAATCTCATCAATCAACATAACCACTTATAGCTAAACCATTATAAATGGCACCTACTGAAGAAGAAACAATCCAATAGGTGGAGCTATATTTTTTATAGGATTGAGCTATTTCTGCAGAAAACAAATTTATTGGTGGTTTTATCAAAAGTACTCCCATTCACGTGATGGAATCCGAATTAATATTGCCTCCTCTTTTTCCTCCTCCGATATTTAGCTGGTAAATTTTATTTAAAATCTAAATACAATTACAATTTTCCTTTAATCGATTTACTGGATAACTTACAAGGTCTTGGTTACAATAATCCCTATTGGAGAAATAAAAAAAAAACACAGTTAGTTTTGTCTCACGAAGTTCTAAATCAAGAACATATGTACTACAGCAATAATCTTGGCATGTTCTCCATGGACACTTGGGTCAGCAATATGGACTTATCAGGTATTGTAAAGCCTAGTTTAGATTCAGTAGATAAACCGAAGCATTGTTATAATGTACATAACCTTAGATCAATATGTTGTAAATCTCTAAATGCACTGTACTCTGGCTTTTACTGTGTATTTACGGATGGTTCTAGACACGAGAATTACTGTGGCGCAGCCTTTTTTGATTCACAAATAGGTGCTTCTTTCAAGTTTAAAATTTTATCAAAAGTTACAATAATGCATTTAGAGCTATTTGCTATAGCTGAAGCTTTGGCTTATGCCAAATCTTTGGATGTGGATCGATTTGTTATCTTCACTGATTCAAAAAGTGCTCTTTTCCATCTGATGAGATGCACGAGTACTTCACCTTTCAGGGGCCTTCCACTGGCGTACAATATAATAAAAATAAAGCTGATTTTGTTACCAAACGTAAAAGAATTGTATTACAGTGGATCCCATCTTATGTTGGACTGGAGGGAAATGAGATGGTTGATCGTTTGGCAAATGAAACGGGGTCTGATGGAGAAATATATCTTTGTTCGCCTTGGTATACTGAGCTCTTACCCTTAGTTAGAGACAGATGTATTCAATCATGGGCAGAATATTTTGATGAAAGGTCTTTGATTAAGGGTATCTGGTACAGAACAATTCAACCATCACTTCCACGGGTGCCTTGGTTCAACGAGGGCAGAATGAGTAGGCAGGAAGTTGTGACGGCTTTAAGGCTCCGATCCGGTCACATTCCGCTCAATAGCTTTGGATTTATGATGCGAAAAGTCGATTCACCAAATTGTGCTACCTGTGGTATCATTGAAAATGTGCGTCATATCCTGGCGGAGTGTGCTCGAGTCCAGAGGCGTCAAGCTATTGCAAGCAGTTTTAATGTAGGCTTCTATAATAGCGTTCTGGCCTCACCATTGTCGGACGAAGCTAGAACGCTTTATCATATTATTATTATGGGTATAAGGTGGCGGGTAGGCTAGTCTAACATAAGTATATTTAAGTTAATTGTATGCAATCATCGGGGTGGCATATTCTTTATAGAAAAAACCCCGTAAATAAATAAAGATTAAAAAAAAAAATGATATTGTTAGTATGAGACAAATTTTAGGCTCAGCGAATGAGAACGATGATGCGTGTGTCTTACTGATATTTTATTAACTCTGCAAAGATACAGAGATAAATTATCCTACAGATAAATGCAATGGTTACTGGACACCAGGCACTTACATCTTGGACTGTCTGCTAAAACTTGACGTACATAATGTTGAATATCTGTACAGATATTGTGTAAATGACTGTTTATCCACATTAAAGAGAAGTAATTAGAAAATCAATCAGTGATCTATATTTGTTGGTTGGACTAAAATTTTATAAGCAGGCCGTAATCTATGGTCAATACATTTATCAATTCATACTAATAAAATGTTAAACATAAACACCAAATACGAGCTTGATATGGGATTTAAGGAGTTATTTTCAAAAGTACCTAGTTGCTGCACTGGCAGCGTATTTCACATTCATTAATCATTACAGTACTAAAGGGGTTTTCTGCGGCGGAAACAGCTCACAGAATACAAAATTATTTAAGCTGCTGTGTTCAGTACTGTTGAGGTTTTTTCTAATCGGCTTTGAGTGGATTTCCCGCTGTGCCTTTCCTGCGATGAAAGTACATACATTATGTATGTACCTGAATAAGGAAAAGTCGAACAGAAACTACTCAATTTAATGCTCTCTACCATCGAGATACTACATACTACGTACATATAATCTCGATGCTCTCTACTGACTTTTCTGCCTCGGAGAGCATATGCACATATTACTAAAATACCATTGAATATCGACAAGAAGTATAAGTCCCAGAAGGATGATCTATTTTTATATTGTGATGATCTTTACACTGGTACTAGCAACAAAACTATATTTGAGATGTTTTGTTTTCATTAAAATGCCTCTCAGTCAGTCTTTTTAACCGCATAAACAAAAGATGAGATCCTCAACGGTCGCGTAGGTATGCTGGTAAATTCGTTTGATGCCTTCCAACCTCATGATTTGCTGCTGGCATCAGGCGTGACTCACGGCTTATATATTTGTGTTACATCGCTAAGTGAGCCACTACTTAGAGGAACTACTACCACTACATAGCGGATATAATGTGCTACGTAGCTTATATCCAAATCATAAATAAACGTCTTTATTACAAATCCGACATCTTGACCATTATGTTACCGTAATTATTTAAAATTTATTTCCTGTTAGTTACCTAACAGGTTGAACTACTTACTTTAAATATATTTATTTAACCTCTTTTCCTTAAATATTATTAATCTAGAAGGTTATGGAACATGATGTTGGATTAATTGGATAATTTAGATATGTCTTTTAACAACTTGTGAGGTAATAAATCCCATTCAAAATATTAATATTTAAGTTATGATGTACATTTTGATTTAAGTATATCAAGAATGTGTTTGAAGTGACCGGTAACGGCTTAACTAAAACTTTAAGTCATTAGAATTAACCAAACTAAATCAAATGTGTTAATATTAAATTAGAGGATTTATCACAACTATTTCCGTGAGCTTATAAGTCACAAAAGTCTAATTTACACACAATATCCACAACAGCAAATAATTCAGACAAAATGGTTTAAATGTATCTAATTATATTATCAGCTAAAAATGCGTTTTTCTGTTAACTGTTCATGTGATACTGTATGCTTGCGTGACTGATAGTTATCTATGTGTACATATATTGTCACGTTTTCCTTTTGACACGTGTCGCGCCTTACACGAGAGGACAAGAGATTTAGGTACATAAGTCTCGATTAAGATACGACATAAATAATATATTCTTTATAGCAGCCCGCCCCGGCTTCGCACGGGTACACCTTGGGTTACATTATTGGAGTTTTAGTAAAGATGCCTAATTTTTTTTAAAATATAATATAGCCTATGTCACCCGGGGATGGAGTAGCTTCCCAACTGTGAAAGAATTTTTCAAATCGGTTCAGTAGTTTCGGAGCCTATTCAATGCAAGCAAACAAACAATCAAATCTTTTCTCTTTATAATATTAGTATAGATTAGTATAGATATAGCGCCTAGAATTGGGTATATGCCTATGCTCAAAATAAATTATTTTGCCAAGTGTCGCAATGAAATAACTTAACATACTGTGAAAATTGTCATCCAGTTTCATTTTAACGTTTTTAATTTAGATTAAAATTGTTAAATTAACATTAAAAGTAAATGATTTGACAATACTAAGGAGTGACGTCACACCTTAGCATTTCATACAAAAATGTACGGACGCTACCATTTTGACGTTTACTAAAAAGGTACTGATTTGACTTGACAGTCATCTACCCTATTCTTTACCATAATGTTAGGTAACGTTATTGGAATTGAATATATAGTCTTCAATGCCGTACACATTTATATATATTCCACTTCTTTGCCAACGATAACAAAAAGTCGTTAGGCTATAAAATATTATAAAATATTTCTATAAATGTTATAAGTACCTATACTTTTCCCACATGTCCGGTTTTTCCTAGATATACTAAAAGGAATCAAGTAAGAAATATGAATGCTTAAAAGGGTTCTGTTAAATTAAATCCTAGTTTTTAATCGTAATTTTAATGTCGAATACCACAAATAATAATTTTGTATTGTCTTTGAATCCCATAATTAAGAAACCTCAAAATAATTTAGTATCTTCTATATGTGGATCCTCAACACTTTTTAAATTCTATTCTCAATAATTAAAAACTATATATGGTAGTAACAAAAGTATTAATATCTACCAAGCACTTATAAATATAAGGACAAGTTTTTCATGCGATCAAAAATACATTTATCTTTAAAGTACGTAATGTACGTAATCACAATATTATAAAAGTTTCAATGGGAATATTAATAAAATTACATACAACATTTATTTCCGAAAAGAACCGAACAAAATTTAGTTGAACTAATCAAGCGTTAACATTATTTGCCTAAATAAGCCCTTTAAAGAAAATCATTAAACGAAAGTTTTATGAGCAGTACCACTTATTAACTTTTAAAGTTTTAGCGTTCCATTATATACTTAATTATGTATTTATACGGGAATTAACGCAATCACGATATAGGTAGGTGCAACGTCAGGCAATTCAGAGAAACGTAACACATACTCGTATTTCGTAATCGCATTAATACCTTTATAAATACATAACTAAGCAATACCACTTATAAAACATTATTGAAATATATTAGTATTTTTAGGACGCACGTTTCTTAAAACCTAAATGACTTTTGTAAACTCCGAGATACTTCAAAGAAAATTTAAACCAAAGATAACAAGCAGTATCGCTTATTAAAAATTATTTAAATATCTGAGGCATTCTAGAACGCAAATTATTTTCAATGGACGGCCTTGAACGTTTCTTAAAACCTAAATGGCTTCTGTAAACTCTGAGATATGTGCCATACGTGCCTCGGAATCGAGTTCGACTTCGAAATCGCCGCTATTGAAGGCCAACCGTCGTATTACACTATCTGGTATCCCAGGGGAAAGTTAAAGAAGTTGGTGATCACGGGTAAGGTCATCATCAACCTTTTATATGCAAACTTCTATAGGAGTTTTCCATAATATTAGAAATTTTGAATTGTGTAATTATTCATTTAAATGCGATATCTTGTTAGACTAATTAGAAGATATTTTACTTATAATAATGTGCGAAATATTTTTTATGCATCACAATAGTCTCATTAGATACCAACTATTAATAAAATTAGCATAGTGCAAATTAAAGGAAAATTAATATAACCTTTGTCGAGCTTTACCAAATTTCTATGCACGAAAAAGCAAAGGAATGATAATTCAGCAGTCATGTACAACAAATGTTAAAAATAGAAATAACCATATCCTGTCTAAACCAGTTCATTTATAAATAAAGATCGCATGTAAACGAGATCACATCTCTATTTTATATTTACATAAAACACAAACATAGATGATTATAATATACTAGCAGCGCCCCGCGGTTTAACCTGCGTAAGTCCCGATCCCGTGGTCACAACCGATCGGTTGGGCACAAATATTCGCCTGCCCGGGTATTGGGGATCTCTGCCCGGGTCGACCTTTAGATCTCCCCATCTCGTGGGATTCAATATGGAAAGTGAAAAATTATTATTAAACAAAAACAAAACGGAAGAAAAAAAGACGGAGAAAAGAAGAAGGAGCAGACGGCTAGCGGGAGAAGCTGCGTCGACAGACGAGGAAGTCAATCAGACTCCTGGGAGCGAAATAATTTCGGCGCGCTCTAGGACCGCAAGTACAACGGCTGAGTCAGCCGAGGAAATGGAGCTGGAGGTCCGCGACACTGAAAGTCGCAAGCGCGGACACTCCAGAGACGGGGATGGCGACACGTCGCAAGACATGTTGCCACCGAAAGTGGCTAGCAGCCTGAGAGGGAGGTCGAGGTCGCGCACGCTGATCCCAGCTCCAGCAGGTTCCGCCTTCTGCCGGTCGGGCGCTTACGCCCGTGCCAGAGCGGAGGACGAAATTGTGGCGGAGGAGGAGATTGTGGATCTCCTGAAGAAGATCCGGGAACCGATGGAAGGGGGTTCTGTCCCCCAAACACCGGTAACCATACAGGAGAGAGCGGACGCGGCGGTGGCCATAATTCACAAAGTGGCCACCAAGTCCGCGAACCTTAAGGGTTCTTTCGTAAAGGCCCTTAAGGACTCCTCCTCCGCGGTCTCTGGGGTCGTTAAGACCTTAATTGGTGATGTGGCGCGCCTCCAAGCGGCAAACGATGTTTTGACGGGGCAGGTGGCTGAGCTCGGCGCTCAGTTCGCCCAATTTCGGGCGCGCTCGAATTGTGCTGGGGCATCGAGCCCAGTTACGGCACAGCCTGCTTCGTCCCCATGTCCCGCCGAAGTTCCGGATTCCCACCTGCGTCAAGTCATTGACGCAGTGTGGAGGATGATGGACGGGCGCCTTGCAGGCCTTGAGGCAAGGCTTCCTCCGGCCCCCATCGTTCGGCCGCCACTCGCGGGTGATAAGCCCAAGGCCGCATCGGGTCCAACACCACTTCCCGTCTCAGGTGGCCGCGTCACGGTGTCGTATGCGGCGGTGACATCAGCGCCAGTCCCTGCAGCTGTGCCGAAGGCCGGGCGACCGGTTAAGGCCGCAGCAAAAGCGGTAGCATCGAAAGCCGGGCAAGCCGCTAAGGCCTCGGCTGCAGCAACGGCGGAGTTTCCTCCGCTTTCCACTCCGGCACCTAAAGGAACGACAGTTCCTTCTGGTGCCAAAATTGTGTCTGGCCCCTCCGCGTCTGGCCCCTCGACGTCTGCCCCCTCTAGCGACGGGTGGCAGAAAGTCGAGGGAGGCAAAAGGTCCCGAAAGCGGAACAAGAAGGCTGCCAAGAAAGCAGCCTCTGCACCGCAGTCGCCATCGGTGGCAGTGGCCACCACCAAGAAGCCGCGAAAACTGCAGCCGCCTAAGACAGCGGCTGTGGTGATCACCGTGTCACCGGAGGCGGCAGATGGTGGGCTATCCTACGCGGCAGTATTTAAGAAAGCCCGGGATAGCCTCGCCAGTGAATTCGGGGCTTCAGGCGTCAGGATGCGCCTCGCCCAGACGGGAGCTCGGGTCCTAGAGTTCCCCGGGGCTGAAGGTGCGAGGACGGCCGACACTTTCGCCGAGAAGCTGCGGGGTATCTTCGCAGCGACGGATGGTATCAAGATCGCCAGGCCCACCAAATGCGCGGAGTTGCGTATTTCAGGCCTGGACGACTCCGTGACGACTGAGGATGTCCGGGTTGTGGTTTTGGAGAAAACGGGATGCACCCCGGACAGCATCAGGGTTGGCACCATCCGCCCCGGTCCAGGAGGCCTTGGCGCGGTGTGGGTGAGGTGTCCTGTAGCGTCGGCCAAAATCTTGGGTGACGCTGGCAAGGTCCTCATCGGTTTCGTCAACGCCAGAGTCACAATTTTGGAGGCGAGACCGATGAGGTGTTTTAAGTGCCTGTCCACGGGACACACCCGCGTCAAATGCGCAATCTGCTTTGACTGCAGCGGACTTTGTTTCCGCTGCGGTCGACCGGGGCACAAGGCAGCGGAATGTTCCGCCGCCCCTCACTGCCCTGCGTGTGCGGCGGGCAATCTGCCCGCCAACCATCAGATGAGGCAGGGTGGCTGCAAGCCGCCCCGCACTTCTCGTCAAACTTCGGGGGCTAGCCAATCGACCCAGGCTGCCACCGTTGTCATTCCAGCGTCGTCGTCGTCGCCCATGGAGGAGGTTGTAGAGACGGTCCAATAAATGGACCAAGTCTCTAGCCTCCTTGTCCAGACGAACCTTAACCACTCTGCCGGTGCGCAGGATCTTTTCCTGCAAACCATGGCGGAGTGGTCGATCGGTGTAGCCGTAGCCTCGGAGCCCTACTACGTTCCTCCCCGTCCAAACTGGATGGGTGACCGGGACAGCTCCGTGGCAGTCATCAGCTCCACGGCGGCTCATTCCCCGCCCTTGTCGCTAAGAGACAAGGGTACCGGATATGTTGCTGCCGAGTGGGGGGGTATCACCATATATGGTGTCTACTTCTCCTCCAACCGGAGTCTGAGCGACTTCGAGGTTTTCCTCAACAACTTGGAGACCTCGATGCGGCGACTAGCGTCTGGGCACGTCCTAGTGCTGGGGGACTTCAACGCAAAGTCCGTTGCGTGGGGTTCCCCCAGGACGGACGCACGGGGCGATGCCGTGGAGGAGTGGGCGGCATCGGTGGGCCTCTGTCTCCTAAACAGAGGCTCCACCAACACGTGCGTGCGACAGCAGGGGGGGTCGATAGTGGACCTTTCGTTCGCTACCCCTGCTCTCGCCGCACGAGTAAGGAACTGGCGTGTCCTGGAAGAGGTTGAGACGCTCTCGGATCACCTCTATATCCGATTCAAGCTCTCCCGGATCCAGGACCCCAGAAGGGGTCACACGGCGCGGCGTTCTTCCCGCTTCCCGCGGTGGGCTGTTACAAAAGTGGATAGGGACCTACTGGAGGAGGCAGCCATTATTTACGCTTGGCTGTCTCCGCGGCCTCAGACTGAGGAGGCAGACATGGGGGCGGGCCGCTTTCGCGATGCCACTACGCAGATTTGCGATGCGGCCATGCCCCGCATCCGAGGTCGTCGGCCTCCAAGGAAGGAGCTCTACTGGTGGTCCCAGGAGTTGGCGGACCTCCGTGCGGCCTGTACTCGTGCCCGGAGGTCCTACACTCGCAGCCGGCGGCGTCACCGCGAAGAAGGGGAGGAGGACCAGCTTCATGAGGAGTACCGAGAGGCGCGGAAAACTCTGAAGCTGGCCATTAGCCGCGCCAAAGAGGACAAAAGAAAGGAGATGCTGGAGGGTACCAATGGTGACCCCTGGGGACGCCCATATCGC
Source organism: Callimorpha dominula (assembly GCA_949752705.1). Taxonomy (NCBI): domain Eukaryota; kingdom Metazoa; phylum Arthropoda; class Insecta; order Lepidoptera; family Erebidae; genus Callimorpha; species Callimorpha dominula. The sequence goes on from OX457000.1 coordinate 10,239,783, forward strand.
GCGGCGCAACAAAAGCTCCGCGCGTCGGGCCCCCCCCTTACGGAGACTCTCCAGCCCAGCTTCCTGCAGGAAGTGGTTGAGGGCCTTTTCCCGCAACGAGTGGAGCACGTACCCCCGTCGATGGCCCCCTTGGCCGGAGACGACGGGGAGAACGAGGAGGATGGTGTTCCGCCCGTCACGGAGGCGGAGGTAGGAGCGGTTGTTCTACGGATCCGTTCCAAGAACACCGCCCCCGGGCCAGACGGGATCCCTGCCCGAGTGTTGACCCTCGCCCTCGACCACATGTCCGACCACCTCAGGGAAGTGTTCGACGCTTGCTTGGCGTCCGGGCGCTTCCCTGACTGCTGGAAGAGCGGGAAGCTGGTCCTTTTAAGGAAGCCGGGACGGCCTACCGACTCGGTTGCGGCCTACAGGCCCATCGTGTTGCTGGGCGAGGCGGGTAAATTGTTTGAGAGGGTTCTCTCTGCCCGCATCGTCCGGCACCGGTGCGAGGTCGGCCCCGATTTGTCGGACGCCCAATTCGGTTTTAGAGCGGGGCGTTCGACGGTCGGTGCTATGTTGCGCCTGGGGGCCGTGACCGAAGAGGTAGTGAGCTGTGGCGGCGTGCTGTTGGCGGTGTCGCTGGACATCGCCAACGCGTTCAATGGTCTGCCATTTAGCTGCATCAGGGAAGCACTCCACTATCACGGAGTGCCAGGGTACCTGAGGCGGCTAGTGGCAGACTATTTAGAGGAGCGTACCGTCATGTACGGGGACCGAGATGGAGTTTTGAGTTGTCGGCCCATGTCGTGCGGTGTTCCGCAGGGGTCTGTCCTTGGGCCACTCCTGTGGAACATGGGGTACGACTGGGAACTTCGAGGCGACTTCCCCCCCGGGCTGGGCGTAATCTGTTACGCCGACGACACACTGGTCACAGCCCGGGGGGCGAACTTCCAAGAGGCGGCGCGTTTGGCCACCAGAGATGTCTCTCTGGTGGTCGGTCGCATCGAGGCGCTGGGTCTGCGGGTGGCCCTGGATAAGACGGAGGCCCTTTTATTTCATGGGCCTCGTCGTGGTCCACCCCCTGGCGCCTCCATCGTAGTCAACTCGGTTCTCGTACCGGTTCGGGCCCACATAAGGTATCTGGGCCTGATCTTCGACGGTAGGTGGCTCCTCGACGAGCACTTCCGACAGCTTGCTCCGAAGCTGGCCGGCGCTGCGTCCGCCCTTGGGCGCCTCTTGCCCAATTTGGGCGGACCCAGCGTCGCTACAAGACGGTTGTACACGGGGGTTGTCCGGTCAATGGCACTGTACGGTGCACCGGTGTGAGCGGGAGCTCTGACCGCCCAAAATAGGGCGCGCCTCTGGCGCCCTCAGAGGGTTATGGCGGTTAGAGCCATACGCGGATACCGCACCGTGTCGACGGAGGCGGCGTGCGCGTTGGCCGGAAGTCCCCCGTGGGATTTGGAGGCGGAAGTGCTCGCCGAAGTATATCGGCGAACGGCTGAGTTCCGGGCGGGAAGCGGCAGTCGGCCCCCGCCCGAAGAGGTACGCAAATGGCGTGATGCCGCTCGCCGAGCCACCATGGCTCGTTGGTCGTCCCAGCTGGAGGCTCTACGTGGTGGCTTTGCCGCCGTGGAGGCGCTCCAGCCGGTCATCGTCGAGTGGGCAGGGCGGCAGCACGGGACCCATTCCTTCCGACTGACGCAGGTTCTTTCCGGGCACGGCTGCTTCGGGAAGTACCTGCACTCGGTCGCTAGGAGGGAACTGAGTCCCGCCTGTCACCACTGCGACTGTAGTGGGGACTCGGCTCAGCACACGCTGGCGGTTTGCTCCGCCTGGGCGACGCAGCGTCGGGCCCTCACTGCAGTCATCGGAGGGGATCTCTCGCTACCGGCCGTCATACGCTCCATGGCCGGTAGCGACAGGAATTTTACCGCGGTCGCGACCTTCTGTGAGGACGTCATCTCGCAGAAGGAGGCGGCGGAAAGGGTCCGGGAGGACGATCTCCACTCGGACCTAATTCGCCGCCGGCGAACCGGGCGGCGGAGGCGCGCTTACCAGCGCCTCATGCCGCCCTGAGTGTGGCCGCGGGTGGACGGGACGGGTTTTTCCCCTTCACCCGCTATAGTGGCCCCCCGCGAGGAGGCGGCGTCCGCGTGTGCCTGGACGTCGCCTAATTGAGAGCTTTTACCCGAAGGTGGTGCCCGCGCTTTTGCGGGCAGGCGCTAGGGGGGGTCCGGATGTCTTAATAAAAGCTGTTCCCGGATCCCTCCTACTTAAGGCGCAGTACGGCACACCGTGTGGTTTTAGTCGGTTCGATTCCGACACACCGCCCCACCGAAAACCCCGGTGGGGTGACGGCCCGAGGGGGTTTCCACACGCACAAAAAAAAAAAAAAAAAAGGTCTCCAGCTATCTACATACCAAGTTTCTTCGCAATCGGTTCAGTAGTTTTCCCGTGAAAGAGTAACAACATCCATACATCCATACATCCTCACAAACTTTCACGTTTATAATATTAGTAGGATGGTTGTATTTTTAGGTGCTATCCACCACTATCAATTGTCATCATCATATATATTATCAACTAACATTTTTACACCTACATCACGCCACACTAGCCTCTTATACAAAATTAGCATTTCAGTGAATCAAGTTATAATATTTTTTTAAATTAATGATAAATAACGGGTTTACTCTTAAACACTATCTATTCAATGTTAACTGTCGCAAGCCACAATTGAACACCTATTCACTTGCGATGTGAATTACACCCAGGATGTCATGATCTAGAAGCATAAAAAAATAGATATTTTTTCTTACGTGGGAGAGCCAGGCTTCGGCACGTAAGGGCCGGCTCGACTCCGCTCGATACCACGGCCTCACAGAAAACCGGTGGTGAAACAATGATTGCATTGCTTTTCGCCGCGTGAGTGAGGTTTTCGGAGGCCCTAACCCTTCCTCCCCTATTCCCGTTCTTCCTCTCTCCCCCTCTCCTCCCCTCTAATCTCTCTCCCCCTCTTCCCCTATTCCCACGTTAAAGGGCGGCAACGCACTTGTGACTCTTGAGTTACAAGTGCCCATGGGCGGCGGTAGTCATTTACCATCAGGTGACCCGTCTGCTCGTTTGCCCCCTATACCATAAAAAAATAAATCCCTTAACGATGCACATGATGTTTGCACAATGCAATGCAGTGGCACATGAATTTGAAGCGAAGCATTTAGTGTGTTAATGTAACCATACTGAGGTCTGAGGCATACGTTTAGTTGTTCTTTGAAGGAGTACCGACTTGCTCAGTCCCATGGCGCCATTAACATAGATATACACATGTCCCTTTTACACTCTAAAGTGCATCCGATTAAGAGAGTTAGAATAACAACTTTTCGTCAAGTTCTAGGATTTTTAGCCATGCCATTGCCAGTATAAACGAGAGAAAGAGAGATTAGAACGCCGTTTGGAAAAAAAAACAAATCTACAGTTGGACCTTTGAGGACAAATTTAAGTGATCTGGCAAAATCAAATCCAAGAGTCATTACCGACAGGCTGCAGCTTACGATCTCTTTGGTAACGCAACCAGGTGATCACCTAACCCGGAACTGGTAGCCCGACCGATAAAAATCAAAACATTCCCACAAGAGACTTGCGTTAAACCAAGCATTAGAGCTCCTTATTAATCTTATCAAAGTTCTTTTTATTATCAAGATTTGCAATAGTATCTGCTACTTCAAAACGGTGATTATAAAGTACAAACAGTCTTAAGAGACTTACAAATCATATTCAGTAGAATTTAAACTGAGAGAGCTTGTTTAAGATCAAGATCTCTGAGTTTAAATTATTTCATCCCTAGTCCATCATTCTTAGATTAAGCCTTAAAATGCTAATTTTTTTTTCTATGTAATACATAATATATTTTTTTATACTTCTATGTATTTCAAAGCATTAGTTATACTTATAACTTCAACTATTACAGTTCGAAAAACCATCCAGCTAAAGTAGCCATGTTTATTTTAAGACAAATCATAATGCGTTTCCAATAACTTCTGTGTTGAAAGAGGTTATATTATAATTTCAATATCCAAACTGATACAGTTTTGTTTCGGATTTGAAAGTTTTACATAACCATTCATTGTCTTTATAAACATGTCTCTATGTTTATGAAAAACCGGCCATGATTTCATGTAACATGAGCGCATGCTTAATCAAGGAAATGCGAGTACAAGCATGACTTATTTTTATTATTAAACGTTTTAAAGAAAAGGAGGAGGTTCTCAGTTCGTCGAATTTTTGTTTGTGTCCCCTGATTACTCGAAAACGGCTGGAAGATGATATAAAATTCGTTTTTATTTGGAAGGTTATACCTATCAGGTCAGGATCTGATTGTGGAATCCTGGAAAAATCGAGCAACTCTTCAAATATTAAGCGGGTGACAGAGCGCTTTTACTCGGTTTGACGTCGACGACATACGACAAACTTACTTATACGATTCCGCCATTTTAAACACCGTGGAGCTTTTGTGTTATTAAGAAAGAAAGAAAGAATCATTTATTTTGTTAAAGCATACAACAATTAAAAAATAATAACTTAGGTACAAAAGAATATAAAAAAAAAACAATTAAAATTTTAACGCCATGTAACATTTTTGACGTGTCACTGACATGTCACATGACGCGTCAATGCCACGTCGGGTACGTACCACGTTTCTTTGAATGTAAATTACAAAAAAATAACTTTTTATGTTACTGAGGGTTGTACGCCGTGCCCTAGAAAATAGGTGGACCCTTAGTATACACTGCGATGGACAAATGCCACCCCAGTACTGATTTTCAGTTAGGAATTATATCATATTGTGTTTTCAAAACCAACAGAGCATCTTGATTTTACACTCAATATAACTTTAGCTATATTATGATTTTTAAACAAAATGGCAGCTGGCGGCTTGCAGTGTTGACAAACATGCGAGCCAAGGGATCCAACCGGTTTGATATTTTGCTCGTTGTCGTTGGATCACCGACGAACTTGCTCGACGATTTTTAAGTACGCGTACTTTAGATGATGCAAAAGAGGTCGTAGAGCGACAACTACGCGCGCTTATCCGTACGTCTGTCACCCGCTTTATAGGTAAACCTAAAGCGATTTGATTATTTTTAGGGTTCCGTTCCTCAAAATGAAAAATAACCTTTTCAGGATTACTTCGTTGTCTGTCTGTCTATTGGTCTGTCTGTCAAAACCCTTTTCTTCAGAGGTATCAAGGTAAAATTAACATCAAATACTTAGATATGTTTGCGGTCCCTTGTAGCTGTAAAAAAAATTAGGCTTCGAACTTAACGTTATTAAAAGATACGGGCCTGTAAGCCATTTATTTAATCAATTGTAACACTTCGCAGGTAAATCAAATTTATAGGATACTTCCCTTTGACCTAGAATCATAAAATTTGGCAAAAAGCAAGGTCTCACAGCACAAGTAAAGGAAAAATCTGAAAGTCATTAAATTGTTATTTTATCACATAAATATATTTAGAAAATTTACTGTGACATAGTCGAAGGATGGGAGAGTATTATTGTATAGTATGTTAAGTTTCATCGCAATCGGTTCCGTGGTTTTTGAGTGAAAGAGTAACAAACATCCATCCATCCATCCATGCAAACTTTTAAATTTAAAATATTAGTGGGATCATGCAAAGTTAAGTAGGTCTTTCAGAAAAAAAAGGCAAAAATCTTCGACGAACGTGCATTCAAACTCAATATTTTATTTCATAAAATTGATCATCAATTATTCGAAATCGTCAACTTAAAAAATTATTAATAAAATTAAAAATTATAGAATTTAAAATATCGGCTTTCTGAATCCTATTTCTTAGATAAAAAGTAAGAAGATCCAGTACCGTGTCTTTAATCTCGTAGTGATATAATTTCCTGATCAGAGTTTAATGGAGAACACAATCAAAAGCCTTGGATAAATCGTAAAAGATGTTTAAGGAATCGTGGGCATCCTCCCAGGCATCAAAGATATGTTTTACAAGCTGTACACCGGCATCAGTTGTAGAACGACCCCTTGTAAAACCGAATTGCTTATTATGTAACAAATTATGGTAATGAAAGAAACTTCGCAATTGATCATAAACTATTATTTTTTTTTAACTTTACTCAATACTGGTAATACAGAAATTGGTCTAAAGTTAGGGTCTGAAGTACTGCCAGATTTGAACAATGGAATGATTTTACTGGATTTTATCAGATCATGAAAAACACGACTATCCACGCACTGATTAAATATAAATGTTAAATGACTGGCAACTACAGAATTTCCTCAAATAGACATTTTTTTTAGATTTAGCGTATTAAATAAAAGGTGACACGTTGATACCTAAATACACTGTCATTCTTATCAATATTCTTATTCAAAATTGATTCTGCAAGAGCTGGTGAGGAGTGTAAAGATTTAGTAGTCGACACAGGAATATTAGTGAACAAGTTCTGAAAAACAGGGGCTACTTCTATGTCTGACGTTACTTATTTGTTGTTAATTTTCAAACTAAATTCATTGTTTGATTATGCTGTTTTCCAGTCTCGCTATTAATAATGTTCAAAGTGGTCTTAAGCTTATTATCGCTACTTTTAATCTTTGAACTCAGAAAACGACCCAGACTAGACTTAGCTAATATACAAATTGCTAACGGAATACTCGGTGGCGAGTCAGACTCGCACTAGTTCAGTTGTTTTTTTAAAGATAAGAGGGAGTTTGAGACGGAACGTAGTTTATTTCAGGAAAAAGTTAAAGAGCACTGTGGAAACATTTTACATGTATAGACTTTACACATATATAACATATATATATATAACAACATGTTTAGATACTGTCTCACCTAATAATTTGGATGATAATAGCTGACCCAGTTTAGCCGCAGTTATCGGGAAATACCGGCTCCTCCTCAGCCGTGTTTAATAGAAATTATATACCATGCATAACATGATATTAAAAAGATTTTTGTTAATGTGTGTTATTTATCTCTGGTCTATAAAAATGTAATTGCTAAGCTTTTGACACTTATTAGGTACTTGAGAATGAGACTTTGTTCAATACTGACCGATGTCAAGAACGCGTTCCAAGAGGATGACGTGCAATTGATACAATTGATAAAGAAGATATGAATACAATTGACTTTTATTACGTATCCTGTTTCTTATAAACAGCGGTAAAAAGCAATACGATATGGTTTTGGAACAGCTTCCTGGACTGGAAGGTTGATATACAATGGTTCGGAAGCTTTTATAACCTCATGGACAACCATTACAAGATTAGCAAGCAAAATTTGCAGAAATTGCTGAAAAACTTTGAAAGTTTTTCAAAATGTTAAATAAGAAGGATGGACCAAGGTAGCAAGGTTTTGTTTTTCGACAAGCGGCACTATTAAATTACATTACATACTGTTAAAATTGTCTTCTTAACGTTCACTGCATTGAAAAAAACTATGCTCACCTATCTACCGATTTGAACCGCACATTGGATACGGGTGCAAAATACAAGACCTATCTAGTATGAAGACTAGTACCTAGACTTTAGAACAAGTAAGATCAGTAGTCACTTCTTGACCACTCTTGACAGAGTTCCCTTATTTGTTCCTTACAAGATATATAAAATTTCAAGTTTCGAACTCAGTGTGGACTTCTCACACACCAGTACAAATATAATCGCAGCGGTATTATAATATATTACAGTGTATAGTATAGTATAGCATCCCGTATAAATCGATCTATGTATGTAGTAAATAATAATATGTCTAGTGTGTAAGAGCGATTGCACTTGCACTGACAAATCAATTTCAACGAAATTATGAAGAGTTGCCTGTTTCCCTAACAGGGCATACTTTTAAACATATTAGGTTGTGAAAATTAATCACAAATTATACTTCTTACAATTATTAAATTGACGTACGACCATAAACTTAGTATACTAGCGTGAAATTTATGCGTAATTATTGAAAATAATAATAAATAAAGATGTCATTTACGATATAACAGAGAATGTGATTGTATATTTTTATTATGTTAAATCTTACACGCACACTGAGTATGACAAATTATTGTAAAAAAATTACCAAACAAAAATGTGTATAAAAATACGTAGGTAAGCAGATAATTCAATGACGCACTAAACTTTGCATTAACTTTATAATAAACTATATGTGTTACTTCAACAAATAGATATTCCTACCGCACCGAGACCCCGTTCTTACGTACAATAAATAGTAAGTACCTACTTCATTTTGTTTCCTAACCTAACATATAAACCTAATGTACTCGCAGGTAACAGAGCGATACTAAACATTTTAGTGCTACGATTCAGAATCACGTGAATCACGTATGACTGAAAACCGATAAGAGGCATTATTAAGAAATACTCTAACTTATACTATAAGCAGTTAAGCACGTTCGAGACGGGCTGTTTAAGGCTGGGGGGGACTAACCAGATCTATAATTAACACCAAAGGCCCCTCTGAACCGAAAAACATTTAGCTTAATTCGATACCATAATGAATACTGCTCGACTTTAAAAAAATGACATTCAATGGCTTCGTGCAATATTAAAACACGTCATACCTATGTTAAGGTTTTAAACATGTTTTTTTTTGTGTGTGTGATAAGATTATCTACATAACACAGTTTAGTGCAACATGGGTCATATTATGACGTTTAGATGACATTGAAAAAGCACTGTGACTTTTTATACTACGGAAAAATATAATAGCTGTACCTATTACATTATTTTTTTTGTTGAAAGTTTAAAAAAGGTATATAATATGTAGTGGAAATATTAAATGATGTGAATCATAAAACTCGAAAAATATCTCTTTTTAAGCTTTGAAATGTTGTTTACACATAAATTCTACAAAAGAGAAATGAATTATTTTCATGTCACAAAGTGTACTGCATTCCAAACAAATCTATTGCTACCCTACGTTCTGAGACTAATACGACGCTGTATTTCAGTATTATGATCAATTTTGGAATTTTGGATAGATTGAGTAGCCTTCGGAATCTGAGGCTCATTCGGTTATAGCCTTGTTGGAGGTGGAGTTGGTTTTAGATGGAAGCTAGGGTAGCATATTTTCTGTGTATAAGTATTAAAAACTAGATCCGTTAATAAAATACCTACTGTGAATTCAAGAATAGGGAATACTATATCCTATTGGTCCTAGAGTGAAGGCCGCAAATCGTCAAACGGAAGGTGTCCGGCTAGATGGGCTGACGACCTGAAGACGATAGCTGGGATGGACTGGATGCGAAAGACGGAGGACCGAGGACTGAAATTGGCTTATTGATTGATATCCATAGGTAATCAATTATATTATCTATGTTTTATGATATTGATATGTTAAAAATGTACTAAAATATGAGGCCGCTTTCGAAATCGACGGTAAATAGTAACTTACTTGTTTTTGTTACCCAGGTGAAAAGCGTGATCAGCTTTTCATATTGGCATCTTACTCATTTAAAGCTTCTATCTCCAAGCTAAAGGGAAAGTTGGACTTGATAATATTTTATTATTTAAACTAGGTGTGTAAATCGGGACATAATTGCGATAATATTTATAAGGTACAATACATTTTTAGGATACCCAACGTCTCGACCGAATTGCACTGATCGTGGTGATGGCAACCACGACCGGTGCAACTAAGTCCCGATTTACCGATTTAATATGTATATAAAAGTCGTGAAAGTTTAAAAGCAATCATTTCAAACTAATTAAATCTATAAAATTTCCTCTGTGTTTCTCTATACATCCAAAGTGGCCTGGAAGAGATCCCTAACTGCGATAAGGTCGCCAATTGTACATAACATTGACTAGTATAAGTAAAATATTGTATCCTGTTGTTTTGTGTACTATAAAGAGTACATCTATCTATTTATCTAAAGCGTTGGATGTGTTTTACGAATATGTAATACTATATATTTAATACCACCCTTAATGTTTCAGAAATTCGTGCTCATTACACAAAAGTAAAACATGTAGGTAAACTTTTTAAGTCTTTATATGTGCGTATCTCATCAACCATTGATGTAAATGAATTCACTCATTTCAATCATCATTGAATAGAAGCTTTTACCTGTGTTACATCCATACTTCTATAAAAGAAAGATATAGGCAATTTTTATCCCGGAAAAATGTACGGTTCGTGGGATAAATTTGAATTTCCACGCGAACGAAGTCGCGGTCAACAGCTAGTAATATATACGTGATTGCTTTCCTGTAAACAATCGCTACCAATTAATTGTACTTTCCCAAAGCTCTAACAAGGCCACAAACAAAACAACAAAACAACCCGCCACGATATCAATGACCTTTACAAGTCTTCTGGAATGTTCCACTAATAAATTACCTCATCCGATAGTTAGGTAGTAGAGTGGAAAATCTTTTATCTCAGTTTAATACACGAACAAACGCATTTATTATTTTACTTTGATAAAGCATTAAAAGTTACTAGACTTGTCTGTAGGGATTAGAATAATCGTTCTTTTTCTGGTGGCATCTCGAGTAAACTGCCTCTGATTTTTGGAGCGTCCGATGATGATATCGGACGATATCGTGTAAACTCTTAGGAAATTATGTCAATCAATAATAAGCTTCCAGAACTATTAAAAAAGCTATTATTAGCTTAGATGAGTATTTCAATGACAAGTTATAATTGTAAAATAAACATAACTTTAAATACTTGTACGATGCCCAATGTTGGGCTGGTTACTACCCAACAGACGTTGATGTTATTGTATGTTGGCATGTATTGCCATGTTAAATATTCATGATAAATGAGTAGAAAAACAAACTAAAAATATTATTAGAAAAATGTTATATTGAACACACATATATTATCAAAATGCCGATATGCATTAAATAAGTAGGACGCATAAACTACTTACTACACAGGCAAAGGTCAATGTACAAATGTACAGCGTAGCTCGTACATATTTGCCACTCACAAAGATAATAAATACGTAAATAAAACACGTAAATAAAAATGTAATAAATAATCAAAATATATTAATTTTCAATGATATTGTTATTTATAATAGTACATTATAAATAATAATTTAATGTAAAATAACAAGATATTATATAACTTAGTTATAATTCTTTTTACTTCTAGTAATCTCAAAACAGGTAGGTAGATGTGTGCTTTTAGTCGGTTGGATCCCGACAAACTACTTCAACAGTAGCCCCGGTGAGGTGATGACCCGTGGGGGATTCCATACTAAAAAAAAGGAGGGAGTTTTCTCGTTTCTAGGTATTTTCTTTTCTTTGAATGATTATATTATAGTGAAGAGTATTAAAATGAATGTTATTATTACTTTTTAAATATGCTGTGCTCATGACGATCTATAATTTAGACAATGCGGTTTTAAGGGTTTTTTACACCTAATAAAATTATGACTTTACGTACGGTTTCTTATTTTACGACTAAAATCAGAATGTCACGGCATAATGTACACATGTCGGAATGCATAGGTAAAGAAGAATTGAAGTGAAAAAAACATTGTTAGGTCAAAACCTAAAGTTAAGTCGTTAAGTCGAAAGCAACAGTGACACTGTAACTAATGTATAATTTGTAAGAGTCTAGCAAAAATTGACTTATATGAAATAATTATTCAAAATCGATATCAAGTTATCAATGCAAACTATATAACCTCTAGTTCAACTTGAATTAGTTCAATAGCAACTGTCTTAGATATCGTAGTCTAAATATGACTTTTGTCGCATAGAACTTTAGTTATATCCGTGAGCAGATTACACGCCTAATTGATAATGCTATGTAATAGAAAGCGGACATGAGAGGAAATCGTTTGGATTTAAAAATTTCCACTTTCCATTTGAATGTGGTGGTCGAGTAGTGTCTTTGCATTTAAACTTGTAAGAATATTAACTATGATACAACTAAACGCATCGAACGATCCGAATGACGAATGAAAGACACAGCTAGTTCAATTCCCGGCTCGATATAGTCATTATTACTCTCAAGTCGGTACGACGATATTCGACCGCTGCATAAAAATAAAATTTGTCATCTTTTAAATGTGATATAGTTGAAACTAACTACGAAATATATAAGTTGCTGTTCCCCAAACGTGGGGTCAGTCCACCTACCAAAATAATATATTGCAGTGTATAAGTGCACTTGACCTGCCACAACTATTCAATCCTGCTGCAATACCGGAATACCGGAATTTATAACCGACGACCCGGATCTTGAATACCTCAACAAGGAGCTCCAACCAGAGAGGGAAGTGGTGTCGATAGGATCTGCAGAAGTGACCTCAACATATTATACGAACCCGGTTCTAAACTACTAGTAAAAGAATAAGTAACAGCCTACATAATTTTTTTTTTGCCTACATTTAAAACTATCTATTCGAGCGGCTAACCCCGCGACTTAATGTGAAAATGGAGACTCGGGAAAGTAAAAGTTTTGCCCAATGTGACTGCAGTGATCCAGAGCAATGTTTATCCTTTGGAAATGGTATCTTTGTATCCATTACACAAGTTTCAATGTACCTTGCACAAGTTTCGATATACCTATAAGTACACCAGAAAGCACGTGGCGTTATTATGGATTTAAGTGGATTACTGTTCAGAAACGTAGTGTAGTCGATACAGAGACTAGCTTCCCGAGTTTACTCTCTTTCTGGTAGAAAACTCCTCTTTTGTAATTTATCTACTCTCTCTTATAATGAATAATGTCACTCTAGAAATGTCTAACGTCAAACCGATGTTTTATGCCTTGTCCGGATTCGAGGCTCCGAAATTAAAATCAAAGTAACAACAAACATGTAAAAACTTTTATAAAATAATTACACCAAGATTATTTTTGCACGTTATTTTCGTTGAAAAATGTAAAATTGTTATCACCACAGTTCAGTATCACACATCATCTGTTGTTTGCCTGTCCTTTTTGTGTTTACACATAGGATCTCTGATTAGATTGTATTATTAAATACAATAGCCTCAGATTAGAGACTAGTTTACACACTAGTTTTTCATGGCAAGATTCAGACTCCAGGATCAAATCCGTAGCGTATCTGATTCTGCCGTCTGCAATGCATTGTGTGCATGCAGCTTTATATTAGCCAAGCATAATAAATAATAACCTTTACTGATATGAGGTGTTAGCACTTGCCTTGCTAGTATTTGCGTCAATGATCTTTGAAACCGCATTAATTAGGTTATTATCAGTATCTCTCTACACACTTCACCCTGATATATTGATTACAATTTACTATTACAACTAGATTAAACCAGTTAAAATAGTATGAGTGTGTACGGGAAATATACCTGCTATGTGCACCTCATCATAATGCGCGAGAGGATATTTTTCATAGCGAGTGAGTGCAACCTCTCTTGAGAGAGTAGGTACTACAAAGTCCAATGGAAAGATGTAGCTTGTTCTTAGACATTAAATACTAAGATTACTTACGTCACAAACCCTGTAAAAAATACAATAGGGGAAAAAGTAATACAAATAAATGAAACCAGAGTAGTATAAAGATTATTTACTTTAACATTGGTGCCGATTCCGTTGTACACTCGACTAAACTAAAACCTGACTTAATTTCTTCATATGAAATCAACCTAGTGTTCTTCGTAATAAGGTCTATTTGTTACTAGCATCTATTTCTCAGCGCCGTTAAATTTCACTAACACTCTGTCAACGTAAACTCAACTTTATTTTCACGCAGCGAGAGTCTCCATTTATTCAAAGGCTGTATAATTGCCGTATAAAAACTTGTTCAAAACGACGTGTTTTTAATCTACACCTACGAAGACGCTTACTAAAAACAAAGAGCAAAAGAGATGGCATTCAACGGATAGCGGCTCTCGCTACGTGGTATTAAAGTTTATTTAAGCGTATCAGACTTTAGTTGACAAATAAATTGCTTATTTCGATAGCGACATATGTTACCTACTTGTTTCAATTTGAAATAAGACCTTGTTTTGAAGTGCACAAGGTTTACATCTTATATGAAGAAAATTTAGTGAATTTTAATTTAGCGAGTGAAGTAACAGAATTGGGACCATTATCTTATTACATTTTCTCTTATTTACAAAGGCTCTATTGTCTCTATGGTTTATGTTATTTTCAAGAGTTATAAACGACCAATGGGAAAATGTAATATTTTCCCAATGCACACACAGGGACAGAAATTCCTATTTATTCAGAATAGGATTCACTAAATCTACACAATCGTCGGTACTGAGAGATAAGAGATCTCAAACTAATGTTAATGCGAGCACCCTGAGAGCGATCTTGACTTCCAGAAAAAGTAGATTAGTTTCACAAAACTTTATGAATTAAAAAGGATTATGTTTATAGAACAGATATATTTATAGATCTACATGTAATTCGGTACACAACGGATACACACAGGGAAACATACATGTATCATATTACATACGTGTCCCTATTTTATATTAGTGGGTAATTTGAAAATATGAGTATTGACTGGCCTGTTGTTCTAGTGGTTAGTGACCCTGACTGCTGAGCCCAGAGGTCGTGGGTTCGGTTCCCACCAAGAACAAATAATTGTGTGATGAGCATGATCATTTGTTCTGTGTCTGGGTGTAATTTATTTATAATACATACACTGAAAGTTTTGCGCTCCTGGCTCCGCTCCGCTCCGCTCCGCTCCGCTCATAAATGTTTGAATTTCGAATGTTATATTTTTTTAAACATAAGAAACTCAGTCAAACAACATCAAACTCAACTTATAAAATTTAGCAGGAAATCGCGTGTCAATTGTTTTTATCACAAGTTGAAGTTTATAGTCCGTAGCAAAAATGATTGTGATGATGATTTTTATGATTTTAAAAGTTCACTGACTCCGCAAGACGGCACTGCTCGTCTTCAAAGTGCTTTTGGGAGGGAAGCACCGTATGGCTTTGATACGCAGAAATTGATCGTCGCCGTGTTTCTCTCCATGATGAAATTCGTGAAGGTCGGCCCTCAACTGCGATCACTGAGGAAAATGTGGCAACTAATTTAAGAAAACCGGCGTATCATCTATGAGAAGATTCGAGGACATTTGGGGATTGGTATGAGCCAAATTCAAAAAATCTTACATCAACATTTAAAAATTAAAAACCTTTGTTGCCGCTGGATTCCTCATTCATTTTTGATTGGTGTAATTTTTTTATGTTAAAGTACGATCACGGACGTTCAAACGTAGTAAAAACGTAAAGTACTACTACTTTTCAACTTCAGCAACTTAGATTTGCAGATATGGCTAGCAACTTAGAAAAAATCTATTTAAAAAAGGAATCATTAATTGATAGAGAACTAATAGTTCTCATACATAATATTTAGTGTAGTAAACGTGCAATGTTGTGAATGAATTGAGTAATTTAATGAAGCTAAGGGCAATAGCACTTGCCCGTTGTAGGGATTCCACTGTAAATAGACGCTCAACCCATACGAATTTACAAAGCTAGCGAGGCCACGTTGCCGTCTGATTAATCTAGAAAGTTGTAGTAGGTATAGGTATAGCTGTGTAGCAATCGATTGAGGTTAGGCGATAAACATAAACACTGATACAAGTTAAATTTAACGCTGACTATTTTTGCGCTGCGTTGTGTACAATTAACGGACTCTTCGCACTTTATTCAAATGTAAAAAAAAATATTTATATTTAAACCCGAGCATTTTAAACTTTAGATATTATTATTACGCTTGAATACGGTAAGCTTCGGCTACTGAATTCTACATTATAATAACTTGACACATCTCTCACACGGTCGTCTAATCCCAAACTATGCAGAGCCTGTACTATGATAACCAGGCTGCTGATAAGCATAATTATATATTTTTAAATATCTACATATTATATTATAGATAATTAAAGCCAGACACAGAACAAATGACCATGCTCATCACACAAATATTTGTCCTGGGTGGGAATCGAAACCACGACCTCTAACTCAGCAGTCACATACAAGGTATCGTAACGGTATGACATTAGAAGTAGGTTTATATAACTTCTATGTTAATTACTTTCCAAGTTAAATTAGTTCCATTACAAATGAAGCTAAAATAAAAGTGGTTTAAAAATTACGTATTTTGACGAAGTTTACCACACGAAAGTAGTTTAACTTTTTCAATAGAAGAACTAAAACTAGTGTTACGGTTATTTACGAGCACTGCCAATCGTTCATCACTAGGCAGACCGTATCCTTGTGGTGCCCAAAAATTATGTCAATAAATTTTCAACCGACGACAATGTTTAAGAATAAATATTGCTCAAAATGAGATCATCTTAAATTGACCTAGATTAAATACAGGAGTAGATGTTTAGTAATTCCATATATATAATATATATAATGGATCTTACAAACAGTAAATCGTGTCCTGTAGTCTTGTTACCAATCATCAAAAATCTAAAAAGAAGTTTCTACGTAAAGAAAAAAGATAATTCCTTCACAATTTTTTTTCATCGCAAGCTGCATTGTAATATGTTTTGTTCAGTAAAGCCTAATTTGGATGCATTCTTCTATTATAGTGTGGGTGTAGTAAAAAGATTTGCATTGATATAAGACTTAAACAATAAATAACTATAATACTATTTATATTAGTAGGTACGCTATACTATTTATAAATAATAATTAGGTACATAGATATATTTCATAAAGGAAATTGTAAAAGGTAATACGTTTCTGAAGAAAGAAAACGAATAAAAAAATCATTATCGGTATGCACAAGAGTACTTTTAACTGCAACGATCGATAGCGCTATGTTATACCTAATTGTTAACAACGACCTAATGACTGTGCTGCCAATTAAGGGCCGATCGGCGAATGTTTCATTTTTACTATACCTAATGCTTGCTAAATGAAACATTAGCTCATACGATCGATATTAAGATTGAGATCGAGACTGGGATCAGAAATGTGATCGTGAGGTAAGATCTAAACACTCCAAATATACCAATACACAAAAAAAGGTCTGCTCCCACAAATAATTTCACTTAATCTTCAAAAACACAAAAATTAATAGCTACCCACCCACACCTACAATCATAACAGTTTTAAAAATAATAGATTATGTACAATCGACACACAAACATATACTTATATTCGACAGAAAATCCTCGTACGTATTGTTGGATCTAGGAATAATTCTATTAGACTTTATGATTTCGCGAATCACGTTGTTTGTGACCAAAGGTAACGTGAGCTTTGAAAAATGTATCTATCAATCTAACCGCATAATAACATCTACTCTTTTATGGAGCATTATCTAAGTTAGTGCTTGAAAGAATCATTAATATAAGAGTGACTGTTTTTAAACTTTCGCGATTGTACATTATTAGATGTGTAAATCGTGATAGCAATTACAAGGCAGGAAGAGTTTTGAAGAAGTACTTCATTAAGACTGTATATAGTCCGCACTCAAAGATAGTGAAGTGCTTACAAACACCGAAAGATGTCGTTCCTTGACAGACGCCTGGATTGCAGCTGTTATAGCTCATATATCGGACTGACAAAACGTACAATCGCAGAACGGGTCAAAAATCACACCACAGCTGTAAAAAAAAATCAGCTAAATAAGTCAGTGATCGCTGCGCATTTGCTGGAGTCGGGTCCAAAACACTCGATAGAAACTACACCAGCCTCAGGTCCTCTTCACCGACCGTCACTATTACTCCAAAATAGTACGGGAAGCAATCGAATTAAAAAAAAATGGATACCCGTCATGGTCAATCTTTGAATGCAATGGTAAGTAAATACCTACACACTACTCAACAACACTCAACAGACGTCGTAAGTGTGGTGTGTCGAAGTACCGACGACAGTGCGAACGAAGTAAAAATAATGAAGACCAAGTGCGGGTAGTTGCTGAAACTCGATTGCACGGAGGCGTCGCTGAGTACTCACCACACCAGTCCATCCGTGGACCGTGACCACGATCGGTGCAATTCGATTGCAACGTCGCGTCGGCTGACCAAAAATGGTATTGTGCCTATTAAGGCATACATTACATTAGTAAAGTGTAATTGTTAGCGCGATGAAGTACCAATTTACGTACACATCTAATATATGAGTTACTGTCGAAGAAAAAGAAAAGGTGAAGCCTTTTAGGCTTTTTATATGAGATTGAGAAATTTACACAATATACTTAATCATAAAATAAGGTAGCTAACGGAGTATGTCAAAGACATCTCTCCAGAAATAAATGCATTATTGTAGGAAGCACATTTTAATTTGATAGTTAATAAATATTCAAAATTATTATATAAATGTTCCTTCTAGTTTAACGTTAAAGAATAAAATTACATCACTCAGTGTTAAACGTTGATCTTTAATCGATAAAATTCAAAGGATCGTTCATCAGACATCAGAGGGCAGTACCTAACCGTAAAGTCGGTTATCAGTATCACAGATGTTCCTGACATTTGATACCAACGTATATATTTCTGAACAACATCGCTTCTTTCTTGAATTGATATCATTAGCTTCAAGGTGGTTAAATTTAGTTTTAGTATCAATCGCATTTCTCGATCTCATTCAAACCTTGTTCTATTCTGTACTCAACACGTGCCTGCCTAGTCTAAATGGTGGCCCCTATCAGTGTTTTCATATGTATTATACCATGTTAATAATAAAGTATTCATTCAGTCAGTAAACGTGTCAAGTACACTGACTTGTACTGTTTATTCGACGAATATTACAAAATTTCCTATGGTTTCACAATTTTAATTTAGATTAATAGGTATGTAGAATATCAGAAGAGGGCTGCATTTGTTGAGATTCAATACTATGTGAGTGAAGTTGGCCAACTTACAATTATCTAGAGAGACTACGTTTCAATAGAACACATATTTTTTTATTGTATAATAAAAAATATATATATTCTATTGTTCCCATATATTTGTTATATCTTTATATTTTGTTGCCATCACTACGTTGAACATAACTCTTTTTATTTCCTAAAACAAGAATAATTTATTACAAAGGAAAAACTACATTTACAGTATCATGATATAAAGCAGGATAATAAATATGTAGTACCTACAATTTAATTTAAATAGATAATCTATATATTTTCTTACTCCACGTATTGAAATTTAATTTTACGAACTCTTCTCAAGGAATTGTCAAAAAGAAAATAAATTAATGAACAAAGTATAGTTTTGTTTTGAAATTGTTATCGGTGAGAGCGAGCTATACGACCATGAGTACACCACGATAGGGCGGCTCTTTGGTGAGGTCCACCATAATGTATTGGCTTAAAAGGCAACATGGCAGCCTCTATTACACTTTCAAGCATAGCTGGTAGAGGAAATACATAGGTATATTATGTACTACTTATATAGCGAGGTACATAGGCTCCGAGCGTTTAACTGTCAAATGCATTATTGACGGAATTGCTTCAGTGTAACGTAGGTACTTTTTCCTTTTCGTTTTAACTTGCCAAGAGCACTACCTTTACAGTGCTGTCAATGTTACACTTTTTATTATTCGTAGGTTTAATTAAAGGTATCCTTCTCTAGTATTATCATAATATTTATTGTGTATTTGTGTGTAATATAGTAGGTACCTACCTAAGTAAACAATAATGTTTTTAAACGTAATTTAATCGTGGCTAAGTTTTAACTGAGTAGGTTAACACGTTAGAAAGGTTAAGTAATACTAGCCAGGTCAGTCTTAGAATGGGTGAAATTTCTTAACACATCGAGACCTCTCCGTACCTCGCTGAGCACGTTAAGCCGTCGGTCCCGGTTGCCATACCAACATCTGTGGCATTCGTTACGGGTACGTTTTTTTTTTTTTTTAATTTTTGAAAAAGACAACTCCCGCATTACTCCTGTGTCGCGGGGGACTTTACAAACATACAAATAACGGACACAAAGAACACCCAGACTCAGGTGGGAATCGAACCCACGACCTCTGGCTTAGCAGTCAGGGTCACTAACCACTAGACCAACAGGCCAGTCAAGTATTTGGAGCTCTAAAAAGTCCGACAACCTGGTCTAACTACAAAACTTCAATAACACCTAGTACTTGGGTTGTGTAGGTCTGATGGCAGTCGCTTCACGTAAAATATCGAAGTTCGGCCGTATCGCAGTTAGACTGAAAGCCGACCCCAACTTAGTTGGGAAAAGGCGCGGAGGATGATGAGTTAAATATGGAATTTATTTTGTTAGCCTATTTATTTACAATTAAATTTAAACGGACTCCAATAATAATAGAAACTTATTTATAAGGGTTCACTATTCTTTACTTATTGTGAAACGGCATAGGCGTTTGTCTTACAACTCACCTGATGGAAAGTGACGATGAAGTGGATGATGGTACGCGCCTTGCCAAGAGACACCTTTTGATTTAAAGTATCGTGTGGTTTTAGTAGGTACTATTTCGACTGTGTACCTACCTATTAGTCACGCTCGTGACAGTGGCATCTGTCACCAGAGATAAATGGATAGGACTGTTATTTCATTTTTGTTGATATTCCTTTATGGATATTTCATTACATATACCGCCAATTAGAGATATAAAGTAGTTTTGTATTATGATAATATCAAAATAGTAGCTGGGTTCTCTATACTCGTATAGTGGGTACGGAATGAACTTGTTACCTCAATTTGAGGCAAACAATGAACTGTTATTAAAACAGTCTTACTGAGGGCGAGTACGAAATTGATTGTTCAAAATGCATAACGATTACATACTGTTATGAGCCGGAGTTCGGGATTTGATAGGTACACCAATTTGTAACGAAATACATAATTTATTTAAATATTTAGCTATTAACACAATTACACGTCACACATACAATTCTCACTATTTCCACTCATTATTCACTTGTATTACTCGCTATACTTGGCACTTGTTACTCGTAGTATCGCTCAACTAGAAATGAATATCCATACGGCGGTATGGACATTCAGTTCAACGTTGCAACGCGACGTTCTTATATAGTTCGAAAAACATCTCATAGAAATTTCGTGAACTTTCCTGAAAAATCTCGTACAATCTACTTGACTCGACCGTTGCTCGAACTTCTACAATTTAGTAGAACATTCCTATTGATAGGCAGATTAGTTCTGTTATTCATCAAAAGACGGCGTGCGTCTCAATTTATGTAATTTATGACTTCCTCTACTCGTCAATAGATGGCGCCCGCAGGTAAATTTAGGTTTCCTTAACAATACTATAAGGATCTTAAATTACCCAATAAAAGAAAGATTGTAAAATAATATTTATTGTTAAGTTAAGTGTAAAAATATAAATAATTTACTTACATACTTTATCTACAGAATATAAACAAATTTCTTAACACTATATTGCGTGATAGAATAACCAGATTATTAATTTATTCATTCTATAACATTAGATTTAACGCTATTGGTATTAATTATATTGTTTTTTAAATGAACTAGCTGTCAGACTAAATGTCTGTTGTTTAATTTAATTGTACTGAGGTTTTCGACAAATCAGTAAAATTTGTTAACGCGTTTTTAAGAACATTTTAGTGTCTTTTTATAGCCCTCATTCAAATCCTCAAGTATATTACTTATGGGAAATTCAAACATAACGGTATCTGAACAGGTAGAGATATGCATGGGTATAAAGTCCATTCATGTTAGAGCTCACTTAAGTATATATACATTAGTATAATAGTTTCCTGATAAGCACGTTAAACCACGCAATATAATGTTACTACTTCTATACAAGCACGCGCCTTACAAATGCCATTCGTAATGTTCAATATTTTTATAACGTTTTTGCCTTAGTACAAATTATGAGTAATTAAAAAAAAAAATATAGAATAAATATGACTATCTTTATATACATATCAAAATTTCGTGTCACGTTGTTTGTTCGCGATGAACTCCTAAACCAATGAAGTGATTTTAATGAAATTTTGCACAATGAGCACAATTTAAAAGCTCGATGAAACTAAAAAGCGACACTAAAAGACAACCATATTTATAAATAGGATTTATCCTGCGAGAGAATGAGATAGAATACAAGTATACTGTTTTTCATATAATCTTTGAAAAGAGACAAAAATATTAATAAATAGGATTTAGCCTGCGAGAGAATGAGGTAAAATACAAGTTTAGGTACAGTGTTTCCTACAATCTTTAAAAAGAGACAAACATATTCATAAATAGTATTTAGCCTGCGAGAGAATGAGATAGAATACAAGTATCAGAGTTTCCTATAATCTTTGCGCCTGCGTGCAACGAAGTCTTCAGAAAATGCGTCATGTCAAATGGTCAAAATTCGTTGGTTAATTAATTTATGTTACTTATTTAACACATCTTTGTTAATTTGACCAATAACTTTTATATAAATTATTTAAAATTTAATTTATTAACATTAGTAAATTATTTGTGATTTTACTTTTTATTTCTTTATTCTCTCGTAGGCTACTCTTCTGTAGTTTCACTTCTGCTATGTGTGAATTGCACACACACACTTTTTTTTATTACAGTTTACCTAGCCACAGCAACGCGTGGCCGAGTAGCTAGTCATAATATAAAAGAATGATTGAATAGTCATTTATGTGCTGATACTAACTTTAACAGTTCAATAGTTTCGAAAAGCACAGTTTTTGTCTTCTAGCCCAGGGATCATCAATTAATTTAATTTCGGGTCCTTTTAAATAATATGACTGTCGCGCTCCGTTCCTACTTTTTTTTTACAGAAGCCACCTCTGATTTTTTTTTGCGTTGAAGTATCTGTCTAAAGTTTTGCAGTAGAGTTAG
The DNA here is from genome assembly GCA_949752705.1 of Callimorpha dominula. Lineage (NCBI taxonomy): Eukaryota > Metazoa > Arthropoda > Insecta > Lepidoptera > Erebidae > Callimorpha > Callimorpha dominula. Next base: position 10,262,523 of record OX457000.1, read on the forward strand.
TGCAAGCTATTGTTATTAAGTCCTGGAAATGTTTATATGCAATTCGAGATATAAATGTACTTATACAAGTAACGTACTAAAGTTATACAAGTTACAGAGGTCGGCGGTCCAGATCCGGAGCGCGTTCCGCCAATTGATGACCCCTGTTCCAGCCAATAAAAATTTAAATAGGTAGGGGCTGCAGTGTTTATTTACCATTTATGTAAATTGTTTACAAACAAATACATATAAAATACAAATCATATCATTTACATAAATACGTCTGATGATCAATCAGTGAAATTAGTATTATCAAGTGATCTGAATTAAAAACAAATAGGTACTACATTTTTTGACTTGATACTTTTGAATTGATTTTCTCCTTAAGTATTTGAACACAACAAATACAATAATATACTTTGTTTATATAGTATACAGACATACACGAATGATTTTATTATCCTTTAAATACGCTGACTAGCCCATAGAAATACATAAGACAGAAAGTACATAATAATTGCCGTCACGATTTGTGGGTACAAAATAACTTTTTATATTGTTTTAAGTTTTTGTAATAATTTGAGTGATTAATACACTCATGTTTCCTTCAATACAGAAGATAAAATATGAATTGTCTCGCATTTAACATAATTTTCAGGTCGTTTCGGATAACGACAACTATAAAGTAACAGTGACCGACATCAGTTTGATTCTCTTGTTAATATTTGTGCTCGTGTTTGTGACATGGTCTTGACCGGATCACAAAAACTGTATCATGACAAAAATGTTGATAGCCCCTGCTCGAGCTATTGCTATCCCCAATCCATTCGTATAAACAATACCTATCCCTTTTCTTTCATTCCCAAAGTGTCCAGTTGACGGCAATAAAAGTAAGTGGAATCATATTACAGCCTACAACCCTTTGGGGATACAGGAGTGATTGTGTCTACATGTAAAATCACTGGAGAAGCTGTTTACATGTCCCATATAAATATATCCTGCAGCATGCTCAAAGACTGCATTTGCGTATCATTAGCGGCTGTTAAATCCACAGTGACGTATTTAGCGGCTTGCAGTATCTTTAGACAGGACGCGTTTTCAGGCGGCAGTTTGTGACATACTTGTGTGAATAGGGACTTGGCGCACTCGTAGTGAAACACTAGTGGGTCGAGGATTTCTGATAAGTCCGCTTGAGTCAGCAGGCAGCATAAATGGGCAAGAGTGACGCACAACTGTAACAATTATTAACTATGTAACTAAATAGACATAGGATAAATAGATAAATTAATTTAGGGGCTCGTGGCTAAGTGGTAACCGAGTAGGTTAGCACATTATAAAGTTAAGTAATGCTAGCCAGGTCAGTCTAGGATGGGTGAACATTCTTAACACATTGAGACCCCTCCGTGCCTGAAGAGCACGTTAAACCGTCGGTCCCGGGTGCCAATTATGCCATACGTAAGCTATACTTTTTGAATAATATTCCGAAGGTATTTAAACTGCTACGTACCTATTCAAGATATGTCGAGGATAACAGTCCTCGACTTAATGTTAAATGACTACCCAAAACTTGAAGTACACTTACTTGTTCAATGAGGTTATCCTTGTGTTTATATTCATTGTAATCATCGACATGTGCAGCATTCTCCATGGCAGTGAGCATCGCTCTCCAAACAGGTGCATAGTTATCGCCATAGTGCGCCCGCGCAGTTGGTGCGCGCAATGCTGTAGCGGCCGTAATGCGTACCTTTAGGTTCTTGCAATCTTGAACCAGTGTGCAGAAACTTGGGAATACTTTGTCCTGGGGGATTAATTGCTACCTCTAAGAACGTTTTCACTTACAAGCATTTTTTTATGAATCAAGAGGGGTTTTTATATGTTGGTTTTTATAGGTCCTTTCCAGCTGCGTGACGGGAATTCTAATGATATCTTACATGTTATCTTAAATTGCAGTATTAATTTACTAAGCGGCAGAGAAGAAGCCTATTCCGAGCAATATGAACTGTCTTTAACAGCTATATCTTTCATGTCTATTTATGAGAGGCCTGTGTCAGGCCATTTTTGAAGAAAATATTTGGAGTACCTGTACCTTTCTCCCGTGTGCCAATCAAACCCAATTAACCGACGACCATCCACATAGGCTATAAGTATATTTAATGCTAGCTGCCCCTAGAGTTGTCTATATATTACATTTTTATTTGAGATTTCATTGATTTGAGTAGATACTTATCAATTATCAGGCTAATAATAGGGAATATGCATGTATTTTTTTTTATTTTATATTGACTTCTTCCATCATTCTACCATAATAAAAAATATAAATAACATTGGCAATATTCAAATTAATTTTTAAAATAACATTGAAATCCATAAAATTTTATGTGTTTGAACGCCGCCATATTTCGCGGGCCATGGATGACGTCACGTTCCACGCTCAGTGTTTGTTTCATAAACTTACTTGATGTGTTACAGTAATTTTATACCGATTTCCAGTTGTAATTACTATTTATTGTAATTAATAAACGATGGATAAAGTTAAAAAACCATTTTATAGGTATTGCCTTGTCCCTAAGTGTAAAAACACTATAAGAAGTACACCCAATACAGTATTTTTTCCTGTACAAAATAATAATGTAAAATACGAAAACAATGGTGTACACTAATGAGAAGAGATGAAGTATCTTCAATATCGTGTTTATATTGTTGTGGAGATCACTTTAATGTAAGCATATTACAATTTGATTGCTAGTATAGTGTGAATTAGTCAGCAGTAATTTATGTTTGTTTGAAATATCAAGCAGAAGGCAACTTGCTTGTCTACTTAAACTATAAATAAATATAACTACTAAAAGTCCAATAAAACTTCATGAATATAACTAACTATACATATCTTACCTATCTTTTAGATTATAATATAACAAGTATTATAATAATTACCTTGCGGCTTTCACTCCTTTAACCTCAGCGGACGTAAAATCTGGATTTGATGCAAAATATATAGTCATCATGAATGCACCTATTTTCGGTAGATTGTCCGATTGTGCTTTGGCAAAACTACATTCAGTCATTGTCCTAGATGATTTTTAATATCACTAAAATGCTTAAATTGCACTAGCTAAGAGCAAAAACCACAGGAACACCTATCTTTCTCCGTAACACTACGAATATAGGCGCTAATAAATGACAGAACGTGGAATGTCACGTCATGTTTTGTTTCGACCAATGGTGAAGCGTTTTACAAAGTTGAATACCGCGCCCTTATTTTGCATATTTTAATTAATATTTTTTGCAATTAAACACGAACTAAATAAGAAAATAATTGTTTAGGCATAATATGTGGACAATAAAGATTCAAGGGAAAATTAATCAAGTAAATTTAAACAACATGCATATTCCCTATTACGTGATAATTAATAACTAATTTGCAGTGATATGACTGTCAAGTATGTTGTATTGTATGAGTAATTTATCTACACTTACACACAACAATTACACCTGATTGAGAAATCCAGTAGTACAAACATTACTATAACACATCTATTTAAAATCAAAGAAAATACTACTATCTCAATTACACAGATTTCAATATGATTAGGACAGATGGCCAGAGACTTTGACCATTACAAACCAAAGTCAATTTAATATTTTTTTAATAGTGTTGTATTTAAATTTTATGGCTTCGGGGAAGCCGGTCAGTTTATTATCGGTTACCCTATTAGTTGTAAAACAAATTTGAATTAGGTGCGGTGTAAGATCAGTTGTTAAAAATAGGAATGATGATAAATGAAAAAGGACTGACTTGAAAGAGGATGTAATGAAGAAATTTGAACGACAAATCAATACCTGAAAGTAGGACATTCGAAATAACCCGACACCGGTTAGCTGGTATTGGCTTCTAATGGCAGTAGAAGAGACTCATGAGATACGCAAATAAGAGGAGAACCTCTACCTACCCCGTAATATAAAAAGCGTGAGTTTGTGTGATGTACTAAACGTACTTATGATAGGTTTTGTATGTTGTATACACCTATGACAGGCCATAATCAATTTTTCATTTTTTTTTTTATTATTGCAGTTCCGTTTTTATTATTACATAATATCATCATCTGCCTACCCTTGTCCCAATTTTATTTTGGATCAGCGCAATATGTTTCTTCTTCCATTCTACTCTAACGTTCGTCGTTTCACTACCTACTCCCTTTCTAGCCACATCTTCTTTCACACAGTGCATCCATATTTTCTTTAGTCGTCCTCTTCTCTTGTATTTTTCTCCTCAACTTTTCATCCACTGCTGCTACTTTCAGGCTCTCTCTAACATATTCATTTCTCACCTTGTCCATCCTAGTCACACCCACACCACACATCCATCGCAACATTCGGATTTTAGCTACGTGCAGGCGTCTCTTATCCGTTCTCTTAATATATTACATAATATATGTATTTCAATATGTGTCATCTACCTTGTAAACTACTTATCAATGTCCTTGGCCGTAGTTGTCTAGCTAGTTAAAATGATAAGCGCAGTTGCCACTGTGGCTGCGTCACTACTACTAAACCCACAAACGTACTATGTATCATTTAGTCAGTAAATAGTATCTTTATCATACATTTATTCATTCATAGGATCTTTAAGTCGATATCTACGTAAATTTTAGAGATATATTCCTTGGACTAACAGGGATATCTCGATTTTGTGATGTATTCTGCGCCAAGATCCAACCATTCACAAACTACTTACTATGTTAACAAGTGAATATATAGTTTAACAACTTACACTCTTAAATTTATATCAGGGATGTTACGGAGTTCCGCAACCATAACCAATTTGTAAAACCTTCTTTTCTACTCTATCTACAAAACCTAAACTTATTTTATTAAGTCCCGACGCAATAACGAGGGATGTTATTTAGTTTAACATGTGTATCTGTGTGTCAGTCTGTATGAAAGCTCAAGGGATAGACCGACTTTAATTTAGATTTGTTTTAAAGCTGACTTCATCGAGTACGAGTTTTAAAAAGGCTCTATTTATTATTTTTATTACTTAATCTACAAGGAAATATACTTGTTCTTTTTATTTGCAATTTCTATGTTCATAAATAAATTAAATGATACTAAACGGTAGAACGGATTATACTTTGTATATAGATAGATATTTTATGACGTTGATTAACACATACGATACTCCTTACCCGATTAGAACGAACCCTAGGCGGGCGAAGCCGGGGCACAGGTTATTGTTTTTATAAAATTAGTTTCTACTCTATGGTGAATAACTTGGAAAGTTATCGGTGAACATATCTATAACTCTATTATCTTAAAGGTAAGATGATTTTATCATCATCAATACAAATAAATAAAATTGAAATGTCTGTTTGTAATGTCAAAATAATAGCTTTTTTCAAGCTCATTAAGTTATTTGCACAATACCTATGCCTAAAAATCAGTTTTTAAAATTTTTGGCTGCCTGTCTATCTGTGTCTGTTTGATTGTTCTGGCTAATCTCCGGAACGGGTAGACCGATTTCCACGGGACTTTCACTGGCAGATAGCTGGTGTTATAGGGAGTAACTTAAGCTACTTATATTTTGGAAAAATAATTAGGGAACTGCCAGTTTAAAATATTTTCATAATTTGAAAGAATGCTTATTATTATTCTACACGAAAGTTCAAAAGACAAATCGGATTTTAGTGACCAAGTAAGCTTTTTTTTATTTATTTGTAATCTGTTGTATGGGGAATATGTTAATAAGTCACAATTATGTATTTCCGGGAATTAACGCGATCACAAAAAGGTATTACATACCTCTGAATTGCCTGACGTTTCGACCAGGTTGCACTGGCTGTGGTCACAGGCTGATACTTCCCGGAAATACATAATTATATCATGGAACGCGAAAGTTTAAAAGTTAGAATGTTGATAAATCATTGTGGAGTAAGTTGATAAGTGCAATATCATAAAAATAAGATGATTATGATGCACATTGCAAATGCTTATCGTAATCTGCAAGATTGCATAAAATTACCCCTAACATGTTTTAGTTACAGTGCAACCAAAGAAATCGAGACAAAGTGAGACATGACTGCACGAATGGCGCGAGAGTTTGTGTGATCCACAAATAGTTGTCCCGAGTCTGGGTGTTCTTTGTGTTAGTTGTTTCAATGTATGAAGCCCTACGCGACACAGGAATGTTCTTAATGCGGAAATAGTCATTTAAAAAAAAGTTAGACTTTAAAATTGTTGTCCTGTTAAATTGCTATTTTTGGATTTACAAATAAGTTAATTAACCACTACTATAATCAAATGATCTTACCTGCCAACCACTAAAGCAAGTGAATAATTGTTCATTCTTCATTACGCTCCCCATAGCATAGCAAGCGTTCCAACGAACCTTCATATTATTCACCTTACAAGCGCAATCCAAAAGCTTCATTATTGCTGATTCACATAGCGTTTTTATTTCCGTGTTTCTTAGTAGTTTTTCATTCTTTATCAGCCGTAGAAGGTTGCCGAGGCCGCGTGTCGCGCTCATTTTCACCTGTATTGCGAAACCGTGATGGTAACGAATGATTTAACAATGTTTCATCTAACAGTAATTATTTCGTGATATAGAATTTAATTAATATTTGTATTATTGTAATATTGACCCTACATTTTTTTGTGTATAAGTACATAATATAAATTACGAAACACGTACTGAGACTGACGGTCAAGTATTTCATATGAGGCCTTGAGACCGTTCGACTGGGGAAGTACCTTTTGAAAAGAAGTTCCTTAACACGGTTTGCAGAAGGACTTGACTGGACTTTTCACCTGTATCTATCCATCTATGTAACGGAATTTTTCAAAGTAATTTTGACCACCTTTAAAAACTTTGATTAACTTGAAAATTTGCACACATATCAAGGTTTGAAAGATACAATAATATCACAAGTCTGTCCTAATGTTCTGACCAGGATCATTGTCATAAAAAAAAATACTTATTTTACAGGATAAAACCAAACATTTTTAAATTGTGGCTGGCGGTCAGGACATAAGGACTAAGTTATGCAGTTTTTGTATTGTCATCGGTTCGTAAAACAGGTGAAAAATTTAAAAATTATTACATGTCTTGAAGTCAAAAAAATTGCGTTACGTTCATAAATACAAACATACAGGTCAAACTAATAAATTCTGCTAAAAATAAACGTACTTTAAAATTATAAGCTTTTAGAAAAAAGCCAAGGTTCTGGGATATATCTGCATATGCGTATATATTAATTTCCAGGCTAGGCTTTAAAAAAAAATACGGGGGTACACGGGGGTTTCGCGTAACAATTTTTTATCCCTCAAACCCTATTGCTCTTATATTGCATTAGTTAGGAACGGGTTTACTTGGAGAGCTCGTGGGTTCGAATTTCTTGGGGGTAGTGTACAGTCGAGAAGTAGCGGCTTCAAAGCCCATAGGATCACGTAGGTAGTGCACCTATTGTACACGTAAGTCCATGTGGAATCACGTGGATCAAGCCGGCGGTCTGCATGTTTGATGAATTGGACTTTACGCTAACGTCTTTAAAAAGTAATTTCATGTCTCATGTCTCTCATTGTGACATTTCACAACATTGTCTATCACACATATTAATAAAATCAATACACAGTTTAACGTAAACAATACCTATAATAAAGTACGAATTTAGCATGCAAAACATGAATGATATCCGTTCATAGAATGCGTAAATAAATCAGACAAAAATTTTCCACGATGAAATGTGACGCTTAAAAAAAATGTTGTGACATTTTACCTTATCGTTGTCCAGTGCGCACTGCACGCTGACCTCCAGTAGGCGAACCAAGAGGTCATCGTCAATTTCCTCCGAATCAGGCTCCTCCCTGTGTGTTACGAATATAGCAGTTACATCACATTAAATTATAAAAAAAAAGTTATCATTAGAATAAAATTAAAAAGATAGGTCAATGATTTCTGCTCTACAGAAGATCGCTGTTAAGTTAGAAAAAAAAAAATTGAGTTTGTTACATAGCGCTGCACTGTAGTGTTAAGTAGTGCTATTTTTTTACCAGAACTCCAAGGAAGGGAGTCTAGGGTTGACAACTATCGAATAGTGATGCATAAAAGATGGGTCTTGTGCTTGTTTACCAACTTCATTGCATAAAAAATGGATATTTTAATACTATTTCGGAAGCTTGAACGCGCGGTATATTCTCCGACCCGCTAAACCTGGCTATCTAAATGATTTTTCATATGAATTACCTAAAAATAACCGTCAATCTTGTAAGTCGTAGTATGTTTGCTTGCTTTGTCGTAATGATTTTATTGCCTAAACTAGTAATTTCTTTCATGCAGTCGTAATTCTTGTCCCTGCCAGCTAGGGTAATAAGCAGGCCGGCTGGTCCTGTGTAATTTTCAACGCTACCAAACGGATCTAAACACAGCGAACCCGCCTAAAACTCATCACACACTATACCGTCACGGCTCCACCCCAGCAATTAAGTTGTCATTCAAATCTGAGCTTTAAAACGTGGTCGTATAATACGTTTCATAATGTCAATACGCGCTTACTGCCCGCCGTCAGCTTTGTCATATTGACAATATGAAATATATTATATGACCACGTTTTAATGCTCAGATTTGATTGACAACTTTACTGCTGGGTTGGAGCCGTGCCGTTACCGTGACGGTATAGTGTGTGATGACACTGCCTGCCGGCCTGGATACATCTTAATTTGGCTTATTGGTTTTTTGTCTCCATGTTCACCATTCGCTAAGACTGGGAATTTAATTTTTCAAAATAATGAGATTAGGGAAATAGGAATTGAGTAAACCCACTAAAATAATTAAATTCATTGGAATTTCAGGAAATTTATCATCATGATCTACGTCATCTCTTTATCAGGCAACACTAGACGCTAATGCTAATATTTGACGAAGATTACCAATAGTTGACTTTAGGTTTACCGACGAAGTATAAATTACAAAGATAATCTAGAATTTTCGGATTATTTTTAATAATTATTTGAAGTTTAACTGATAATAGCTTTGACTTTTACAAACTTAGTACCTGGAAGACCAAGCGTTCCTCGGCTTTTTTTACGTTTTCTAAAAATGAAACCTAGCTATATCGTCCCCGAAACCCCCTGCATACTAAATTTCGTAAAAATCGTTTCCGAGATTCAGATTATATATGTATACATATATACAAGAATTGCTCGTTTAAAGGTATTAGACAGATAGATATAGCAGCTGGCTATTACTAGGTACAGGAGTACTCGCAATTTAAGTGGCATTATGAAGAAATCTCACATATAGGCTGACGATGTTTAATTGACCAGTGTTTTTTGACTTCAAAAAAATAAATAATTTAACAAATTAAATCGTTTATTTTTTTAAAGTGAGAGGTTCTTGACCGGGGATTGTACTAGAACCGTCGGCGATTCCAATTGTTATACAACTCAGGTATCACTCCTTGAACCAAATATATTTGGCGATAAGATTTCTATATGTATATTTTAAAACACCTGTATATTTTCAATAGTAATTAGAGTCTTTTAAAGACAGCGATTAGGTATATTTTCATAGGATTTTTCACACACTAACAACAACAAATACTTACATATTCAAAACTAGAGCATCACTAAGGTTTCCGAGAGCCCAGGCGCCCTTTATGCGAACCACAAGTGTCGGTTCAGCCAACGCTCTGAGAATGTTTTCGCCACAATCACTCACGAAACCGATGTCCTGAAAACCATAAATCTTATTGTTCTATGTCTCATAACAATAATAATATATTTTTATTTAGAATTGAGATAATATTTTATTAGTAAATTACAGGCTTTTTTCTGATTAAACAAGCTTTTATTTTAACTATATCTGTATAAATCAAGTCAATAATGTCAAATTTTACATTAATACATCACAAACAACCATACTTCTATCTTTCCTGTGTATTCTTAGAAGAAGATAGATTACGAGGGATTACCAAGGCATCGTTTAACTTTAACTCTATTTTATGTATACCAAAAAGGTGTTACATACATTCTATATACACATCAAACCACGTCTATAGATCATTACATATTATAAAACAAAGTCTCCCGCCGCGTCTGTCTGTCTGTATGTCTGTTCGCGATAAACTGAAAAACTACTGAACGGATTTTCATGGGGTTTTCACTAATAGACACAGTGATTCATGAGGAAGGTTTAGGTGTATAATTTGTTAAAATTTTGTGTAAATTGATTGAAATACGTTGATGATTGTTGAAGATGTCTCTGCTACCAGTGCGAAGCCGGGGCGGGTTGCTAGTTTACGCGTTAAACGCTCATGGATGTCGGAGATCGTTAAGGGTTCTCCGACGCTTGGTGTGTCTTCTGCAAAACAGGAGAGCATGTACTCCTGTCTCCAACTCTTGTCCCGTATGTCCGATTTCGTTCCCGAAATCTCTTAGCCAACGTTACCTATTCGCAAAACGATATGGCGCAATCCCACGCACTCTTACTTTTGACCATGAACAGAAACATGGTCTCTAGCGAAAAGCTTCCCGCATCAAAAGCCGTTTTGAGGTCGGGGCGCTGTAAAGTCACTGGAGTGCAGTGTCCTCGGGACAGCCTCCCCAGTGGTGGTACCAACGCAGACTTTGGCTTCCGGCCTATACGACGCGGGTACTTTCCAAGGCAGCCATGTGCAACGGCACTCGGGGTAGGAATCACTCTTGTCTTCCGATATTCACGTGAACTAAGTCGCGGGTACAGCTAGTAATAGACCTTCTGATCGATTCGATCGATCGGGGGATATAATATACACTAACCTCTCTCAGCGTTCGGTACATGACCAGCATAGCAAGTCCGCGGACTGCAGCAGCACGAACCATTGCTTCTTCGTCGCTGCACGAGCCTATTAGCAACGTACAACACAGCAGTTGAAGGTGTCTCTATACAACATAAACAATATATTTTGTAATAAACAATCTAAAAAACCACTAAGTGCAGCCTTCATATGCATTCTAGGGACATTAAATTACTAATACACGGCCGAAATTAAATCTAAAATATTTAATTTTAAATTTAATTTCGACCCAATTTCAAAACGAGGTTAAAAATTTAAGTGACAATTATGTTTTTAAGAACTAGGTTTTTGACGTCACAATAGTTTTTTGTCATTCCTTTGGGATAATTATTGGTAAAAAATATTTAAGTGCGGTAAATTTTTTATTCACCGGCAATTCTTTGAAGCTCCTCTCTCCAATGTTTGCGATACAATCGCACACCATGGCTTTAACCGGCGTGTTCTCGTGGCATTGTAGCACATTGGATAGAGGAATTATCAGATTTGACCACATTTTAACACACTGGGATAGCGGCGGAGATTGGTCAACTTGTTCTGCAAAAAAAAGACAATTTGGAATGCCTTTATGTAACAAACACCAGACAATGCTTGAAGTAGCCGACTGCTACCTGGATCTCGCAACGGAGTAAACTTTTGGGGCCTCTGCTTATGTTTTTTATTTTACCAATAACTGTTACTGATTACAATCTGTCACAGTAATATTTCACTTGCTTTTAATACTGGATATGTGTATATATTTATTTTAATATCGGTATGTATGTATGTATGTGTATGTACATTTATAGGTAAGGTATATATAATTATTTATTCCTTTTCGATTAAATTCATATAAGTTGCTACTTAGCTAAAGTCGTACACCTGTTAACTGCCCTATACATAACTCCATTGCATCTGTCTATCTAAAGGTTGTCTGTAAGAAATCGCAACTAGCGATAAGACCGCCGTTTGTACCATTATTTATTTTTGTCTTTGTAAATATTTTGAACTGCTCCTCATGGTGTACAATAAAAAGTATTGTATTGTATTGTTATGTTTAAAACAGCAAGTAATAAAAGTGTTTGTATACTACGGACTTCTAGTTGAGTTTATTTAGTAGAATTTTTCTTTAAATAAAGGTAAGTAACATAAGAAACTGTCAAGTATTTAACAGGACTACGCCTTCGGTAAAAGAAAGTAATCACGATTATTTTCCTTCAACAATTGATCTCCTAGTTACACTGTAATCTTTAAAAAACAATATTAAAACATAATTTATAACAAAACCTACCCAGCTTCTGTATTCCATCTCCAATTATGCTGACGACTTTTGCGGACTGTAACACGACATCTTGGTGCTCATGCCGCAGCATCTCACTAAAAATATCGCTCAGTAACAAAATGTGAGGACATAAGAGATCTTGAAGGTGGTGGAACGCCACTGCAGACATTACTTGGAGAGATTCTAGTACTATTGGTATGGCTGATGGTTTGCAGCGCTGTAAAACAATGTCATATGTTACTGTTATATTCTTGAGTCCAATTAAAACAATGATTCCCACCATATATCAAGCCTAGTTATGATTGTCTTACTACTAGAGCTAGGCCAGTCTAAGTCCAGGTTAGTAGACCCAAGATGCCGGGTTGTTGCTGGCTGGTCAACGCGTCACAAAAGATGTTTTTTTAACTATTACTGGACCCGTATTTGTTTTGTGTAAACTGTTTTTTTTTTTGCATGAGACAACCTATGAGCAGACGGGTCCTAGAGTGGAGACCGCGAATCGGTAAACGGAAGGTAGGACGCCCCCCAGCCAGATAGACCGAAGACCTGAAGAAGGTAGCCGGGATGGACTGGATGCGGAAGGCGGAGGACCGGATGCTGTGGCGCACATTGGGAGAGGCCTATGTCCAGCAGTGGACTATGATAGGCTGATTGATTGATTGATTGAACCTATGAGCATTTTTTTATTTTACAAAACTTTCTTTACCTATACATATAGGTAACGTACACGGGATTAAAAACATAGTTGGCGGAATAAACCCCTACATACTCCTTGGGCAAAAACAAGTGTTATTGTAAAAGTGTTTTTTCATACTCTTAGATAATACCGCCACGCACTCATCATAAGTAACCATAAATATGTATTTTTAAAGTTATCATAAAGTCAGGGACACATATCACAACTGCTTTAAAAACCAGTTACAACAAGAAATACTAAAGTTTATCTCCTCCAAAAACAATTCGAGATTAATCTGGTTAAATCTGATTTAATAGGTGGGATCATGACACGACAATTACAGTGTTATCTAGCTTTGCAAGTCATTTAATTTAATTTTGTTTTGGTACCTCTTATAGTTCAAATTTAAGTAACTTATTTTAGTAATTTTAATGAAATGAAATTACCGATAGAGTAAGTACAAATTAATTTCTAATAGACACATTAATTTCCAACAGCCAGAGGCGCAACACCGCGAATTAAACTTCAACCGCCGTCGTGAGAAGTCAACGGTTTGACCATTTTGTTATTACGTGCTGTAGCACGTTTTAGCTTCTTTATAAATACAATATATGAAAATAAAGGATCACAAATATATAGAAATACACCACTTTCTCGAGAGATAGTGAGAGAGTGATACAGTGCACACGTTAGCGGTCTATAAAAGTTTATACATATATCGAACAATTATCTTACCACAACTTCATTTCCTTTGAAAATCCATCCCAAATTCTTAAAACATATATCTAAAATCCAGCTTTTAAAACAATGACCCGCTATAGTGTCAGTCTCTTCGTTTTCAGTCTTATTATTATCAACAGCGGTAAACATTTCATCATCTGAGTATCCCTCTTCAAAATCATCACATTCTTCTGTGTCAAACTTGTGGGTGTTATTACTGAGAGCTACTTTAGATGAACTCATACTGGTTGATATTTTAGAAGGCACCGAGTCTTTTTCAATAGCTTTGATAACTTCGTCCACTTTGGGATCGACAGAGAGGACGCATCCCATTGTTATGAGTGCACCCACTTGTAGTGTTACATCTGAAATAAATAGGTTTTTTTTAAAGAATAATTAGTTGCTTTAATCACAAAAAAAAATGCTTTATACAGTGTAATAGATTGCCGGATTTTTTTTAACCGACTTCAAAAGGTTGGTAATATTTCGAAAAGTATGTATCTACGTAATTTTATTGGAACTGCAAAATATTCACATATTAGGGCTCCCAAACAAATATACAACATTTTGAAGGTGTACGTTTGTATGTATGGATGTATGTCAGTCAAATTTATGGAGACAGGGTACAATTTATTTTTAGATTTCTCGAATTAGAATAGCAACAGAACAGAGAAGTGATGTTTTTTTTTGTTGGTGTAAAGGGTACTAAAGTATTGTTTGGGGCTAGGCTATGCATGCAACACACGTCTATCACTATCACTACAGACGTTGCATCGTATTTTTGTAATAAAATCAACAACTTCATTTGAATTTACTGTTAATATTATACTCAGACGCAACCATTCTTAGCAAAATCTCAAAGTAATAAAAATAGCTATAATAGATGCACAAATAACAAATCACAAGAACACGTCAGGCAAATAAAAGAGAAGAGTGGAGTATAGATTAATATTTGACTTGCTGCTCAGTCAAAATGGAAGTGCTAATGTCATACAGCCAATGGCCTGGGTTAAGTTAGCCATAGGTATAAATATAATCTAAAGTCTTACCTCGATGTACCAAGAATTTTCTCGTGGCCATAACAAGCTCAGTAATAAGCCCCTCCTTCATTTTGTGGTAAGGCGTGGCTTGAACAAGCGCCGCACAACATTTCAATGCGACTATTATGACCGCGTGACTTCGTTCGCCTTCAAGTATGCTATGCAGTACCTTGTGCATGCATGTTATCATATAACCAAGGGTTTCGGAGAACGGGATGAACGATGTGCTTTCTTTTTTGCTGGAAATTGAATAAAGTATAAATGTAAAGACCAGCACATTTAGTTGACTAACATCTTTTGGGATGAACACAGTACATTTAAAATATTTCTAATTCTTCAGCTGAATATCAGCATATGTAAGAGCATGTGCCGACATCCACATACAAGCATTTATTCAGCGTCATCTAGTGAAGAGAAGCCGAACTACATAGTAACTACTAATCCTGTATCGCGAAATAAAGTTCCGATTAGTATAATTATATACTATGGGCTAAATAATCAAACAGGGCACTATTTATAATGCCCGGGCAATATGAATAATGCCAAGTAAACTGCACCCGTGCTCCTTTGATCCGAGCGTCAGCTGTTTTTTATTAATTTTTTATGAAATTATCGTTTCATTTAGCTGTACTAACATGATATAGCGTGACAAATGCTAAAAAGAATTGATTAATCATCTGGATCGATTTTTTTTCTGACCCATCATTAAAGGTACCATTGGTATTATCGTCTATCTTCGTTTTCGGAAGCGTTTCACTAACACACTGTACACATAAATTGTTAAGCAATAGGGAAATAACTACGAAATCCATATTTCAGCCCCGAAACATGATTCTTCAAGCGGGATTTAAACTCCAAAACTCCTTAACACAGTAATTAGTATTTGTGGTAATCTGAAAAAAGTGCTTTTTGTAGTTAATACCTGTTTAGATCTAGGTGTACGATTTTAAATA
Source organism: Callimorpha dominula (assembly GCA_949752705.1). Classification (NCBI taxonomy): domain Eukaryota; kingdom Metazoa; phylum Arthropoda; class Insecta; order Lepidoptera; family Erebidae; genus Callimorpha; species Callimorpha dominula. Next base: position 10,277,981 of record OX457000.1, read on the forward strand.
TAAATCAAATAAAATATTATACCTGGTCTCCGCCTGAGATAGGTACATTCTGGAGCCAGACAATAACGCTAATATAACGCTAAGTACACTGGCACGACTGCTCGCGATAGGATCAGTGGATGCGCAGTAGGCCAACGTCTTTTTAGCTGACTCTCCCACAGACCAGTTACTAGCGTCGGGGCAGTCTGGTAATAGTGCCCACCAGTAACCAAATACCTCTCTTTTCTCATTCACCTTAAAAAATACAAAATATTTTAGACTTGCACACTAAGGATTCAGTTCCATCGAACAAGATTTAATTAAAACGCCGAAAATGTTACGTTTCTTATAATCCGCTTCAATTTTTAAACTTATCTTTATTATTTGTTGTAATAGTGACAATATAAATACACACTCTGTAAAAATTTCAACTGTCTTATTATATTATATATTATGGTACATGAAATACAGCCCGCTGACAGATAGACAGACAATGGAGGCTTTGTAATAGGGTTCCGTTGGCACCCTTTGGGTACGGTACCCCAAAAACAAGATAGGTATAAGAAAAAGTTTATTGTCATCAACGTTCTGCTTTCGATGGCAGAACGGTCGGAGCATGACTCTGGAAGGCTAGAATATTTTATTTCAATTTCATAGCTTGCAAAACTGACAGCAAGGTCTATAATCTAACAAAGTGCTTAACTCACCTTGACTAACACCAAAAGCAAATTCGAAGCACTCTGTCGCACTCTGGACTTTAATGCAATCAGTTTCACTTCTCTACTGTTCTCCATATCTGACATATCTGAATCACTTGTCAAAGCCCAGTAGTTTTTTGCTTTCTGAGGTTCTAGATAGTTTCTGCTGGCCGGTTTGTATGCTGAGTTATTCTCAAAGTTATCAACATCTTTCATCAAGCTACGGTCAGATACTGGTATCTCTTTTTTTAAGCTTTCAATAGCATTGTTCCTTTGTTTTCTTAATTTTTGTTTCTGAAATAATAAACAAAAATATTTTTACATTGTTTATTTGCTTATTTTCCCAGGAAAAATTCGGCATCTTCAATGTACACATTGTCTATGGATATGAGTTCAGATCTTGTTATTTTGGTGCCGATTCTATTGTACACTCGACTAAACTAAAAACTGACTTAATTTCTTCATATGAAATCAACCTTGTATTCTTGGTAATAAGGTCTATTTGTTACTGGCATCTATTTCTCAGTGCCACTAAATTTCACTAAAACCTGTCAACGTATACTCAACTTTATTTCCACGCAGCGAGAGTCTCCATTTATTCAAATGCTGTATAATTGCCGTATAAAAACTTGTTCAAAACGAACTAAGATGACGTTATTTTAATCGACACCTACGAAGACGCTTACTAAAAACACAGAGCAAAAGAGATTGCATTCAACGGATAGCGGCTCTCGTTACGTTTTATTAAAGTTTATTTAAGCGTATCAGACTTCAGTCGAAAAATAAATTGCTTATTAATAGAAGTCGGCGTGTAAAATAAGGACTGCATAATCAGCCTCGGAAGCAATTGGTGCAAGTAGAAGCTAGTCATCTCATTACTGAGTGCACAACATGTTGTCACTGCTTGAAGTATAGCCATCATAACTGGATTTATGATTTTTTTACAGTTGTACACACATATACATTTATTAAACAGTTAAGTTGGCAAACAAGTAGGTTATCCTAATGAATATTATACCTATGGACACTCACAATAACCACCGTTGTCCGAACGGTTCAGACGTGCGATTTAATGCGACCGTCGCGTCGTCGTGGCGATAACGCATCGATGCCGAACTAATATGTCTATTTCAACAATTTTTTTGGAACCAACTATTTTAACTCGTTTTTGAACTTCTAAACTTTCGCTGTCCATGATATATGTGATCGCGTTAATTTCCGTACGTATACGTAGTTACTTGTTTGTTGCGTAAATATTAAATTATGGATTGATTAGAATAATATATTAAGACATTCTATACAGTGGCTGCCCAGTGACACATCATAGAAAAACTGAAATTTCGCCAAATAGGTATAGTGATGATAAATAAAATATTTGGCACTACCTATTCTTAGGAATAATAACAGAAATAACGATATCTACCTTTCCTCCTTTTGCATTAGGATTATGTACAACTGGAGGCATTGCTAATGTTTGTTGTGCAGGCATGATCTTCTCTGGTTTATTTCCTTGCACCACCAAGCCGTAGAGAACAAAATACCGAGATATTCCCATTACTTCTGGCAAGGGTATGCTGATATTTGGATCATTGAAGAACAGTTGTGACAAAACTCTAAGTGCTGATATTATAACCTGAAATAATAATCAAATAAATAACAGGTTTCTTTTAATAAATCAAACAGCAACCAACAATAGGTAGTTCAAAACTAAGCTGTTATTAATTATGAGAAACTACTATACTTTTGTACTTAGAAAATTGTTTAATTCAGGACATTCTGAATGCCTCTACACATTCTAGGGGTGCCTGAGATTATGTTCAACTAAACAAACAACTCTACAGCTTTACAATCTTTACAATTAGTTTTAGATATTTAAAAAGAAACAACTTCCACCCTAGACAAGAGAATTTCATATAAAAGTTCTATTCATGGTATTCAACCTAGTGTTTATTTTTTTTCATTTGGTTTACCAAAATGTATTAAAGTTTTATAGTTATTATACTTACTATATACTATACACAAACTCTTGTAGGCAAACACGACATCTGAATATCATATGTTCTTTTCATTTATAGCTTGTTGCAAATTTCTCTTTCAGCCTCTTAAATAACAAGGCAACTGATTTCATTTAGAAGTAAGTTTACTAATCAACAAGCATTGAATGAATAATCCAGTCATAGACAAAAACCATACTTACTTTACAATACAAAAATTCATCCTGGGACTTTGAGTAGCCTTTCATCAAAAACTGAACAATTATTTCAGAGATTTGATCTTTCATTTCTGCAGTCACATTAGAATCACTTTTATTTTCTTCAATTGAAGACATGAGGTAAATTATGCATTTCATTGCCAACAAATGTATTTGGAGAGAGTTTTGTGTGGTCGACACACTCTTGTTTGGGTCAAGGAACTTGAAGAGTATCCCTTGGTTGCCAATGAAGTCCTCAATAAACTGTCAAAAGATGAAACACAGTTATATTCTTATTTAGATAATGCAGCGTCTTGATTCTTAGATGATGCTTGATGATTCTTGAAATAATTAAATGCATAGTCTTATGAGACATAACACTCATGGTCCTAGAATTAACCTGTATTAAAAGGTAAGTTATGGGTAAAAATTTGTATGTTTGTTGTACAGTAGGTATTGATTAAACCCTATGCTATACCAATGGAACGGTTATGAAAATTATTTATTATATTGTGTTAGAAAACATTCTTGGGTGTGTCAAGGGACCTAGTTGATATATCGAGCCTTTTCAGGAAAAACATCTTAAGCGCCAAAAATTTTAAAAATGTTTTTTTATCATATCTTTCTAATCAAACAGTTGACACCTTACCGCGATGACTCCTAACCTTTTTTTTTATTTACGACACTTTTATTACACTAAGAAATTATTATCGTAAGTGAGCTACTTGTCCCTTACAATCCCTGTTTTGATTGTTCCATTATTGTATGCTCCATATTTGACGCTTACGATATTAAATTCATACTTTTCACACCAACATTCTTGATACAGTAACAGTCATCGTTTTTTAATGTATGCGACACTTCCTAGTTAATTAGAATCACTTTCTTAAGAGGAATTATTTTAATAGATCAGTAGTTATATGAATAATAAATCATATTTTTTTTATAAAAATATCACAAATACTTTTTAATTAAGAATGGAAAAACAGAATAGATTTTTTTTCAGAAACCCCTTAATCTTTATTGCAGTCTATCATGGGCATAAGCAACTTTTGGTCAATCCCTTCTTAAGTCCCTCATCCCTCAAATTCTCTTAGACAGAAGAGAGTGAAAAATTTCCCTTCCCTCTCCCCTGGGTCCCCCCTGGAGTCCGTCCATTTCTCCTAATGTCAGGTGGAGCAGAGCTCATTTTAGGCAAGCTATAATAAACTGTACTCGTCAAGCAGCATGCTCTTAAGTTAGCATACAAATTTAATAATAAGATATACAAGAATGGTTACAAACCTTAGAACCTGCTGCTATGTTAAACTGTAATATACATTGAGTACTGTGTAAGATGTCAGGCAAAACAATCTCAGAACACTTCTTCAGACATTCCACATGCCAAGATATCACTTTCCAAAGATAATCTGGACCAAATTGGACATTCTGTTTTGTTATAATGCTATTAACTAAATGAGAAGTTTTCGCAGCCAAAAACTCATCCACAGGTTTTACATTTAAACAAAGGGCAGTCATCAACGTTGCCGCATCCTATAAAAATAAATAAACCATCATTAGATTGTAGTGTAGGCTAGTGTCTTCTTAAGTGTAACATAACATATTAAACTTACATGTTTCCGAACAAATAACTCCATTTTGTACGGCTTAGCGTTCAACTCGTCTATAAGGCTATTAACTTTTTCTTTGTCAAATTCTTTTATATAGAGAAGATTGCAAAGTTCTCCACATAATATTGAAAAGGTCTGAGTGTGATTGTTATTCATGTTCTGATATTTTTTTAAACATGAGATGAGTAACAAATTATTTCACGTTGTTTGGCTTTCACTTACTAGATAGTTACACTTTTCTTTAAAAAACCACGCTTGTTTTCAGAAATAATCCTGAAAAATAAAACAGATTTGAGCTGACTTTTTCCATTGTTTACAATTAAGTGAATTTGTCAAGTTCTCAACAAGAATTAGGGATGGGCGACATTTATTATTGGCGGAGAAATATCGTTACCAAAATGTACTGTGAATTTAGAATCTTTAATAATTGATCTTGTTATTTTCTAAATATCTGAATGACTAAAACATCATAACAGGTTACTGTATTTTTTTTTTAACAATAAAATTGTAATACGCGAACAGGACATTAACTCCGTGATAAATAGGTAACAAAGTAGGACATTTTAAATAGTGTAGTACAATATAAAAGTACTACGCGGTTCTAACAAGAATAGGATTGACATATTGTGCTGTTATGGCTCTGTCAACTTGAACAAATTAGGTAGGAATAGCAAAACAGATATTTTCGAAACAATCAATTTATTTACAAAAAACATGAAAAATTGGATCAGATATTTTTTCTATTTAAATTATGTGAAAACGATAAAGGTAGGCAGTATATAATGTTAACTTGTCATATTAAGAAAGTCTATACAATGACTGTTAAAGTTATACTGGTCAATATAAGAAACCAAACCATTAAAATATTTATATAATTATATAAAAAAAATTCTCCCTGCGAATACTAAGACCACGCTCGTGCAAACTCTTATATTTCCTTTAATCGACTATGGTGATATGTGCTGTTATGACCTGAATGCAGATCTTCTCGATAAATCCTACCCCTCCCTCCTCACTACCCTATTCACTATCCTCAATTCTCCATCTCCTCCTACTTATTTAACACCACACTTCCAACTACTGTGTAATAACCATGACACAAACCTTCGGTCGTCAAGTAACCTACTTCTACTTTGTCCCTCTCATACCACTGGGTTTATCGGTTCTTCTTTCTCGGTTCAGTCTATTCTACTATGGAATGCGCTTCCTCTCTAGGTCAGGATGGCTACTAATCGTTATTCTTTTAAAGTGAAAGTAAAGGAATTCTTACTCAAAGAGTTAGCAGATTCAACTCTTCAATAGTTAACCATTGAATACTGTTAAAACATATACTTATTAGTGGATATATATACTTAGGTATGTGATAGGAATTATATGGTGATAATGTCTACATTTATGCATGTATGTATGTATGTATATGATATGTATTTATATAATATATATATACATATATATATATATTATTCTACAAGTTACGGATTATTTACTGTACAATTATTTAACATAATTTTTATTTGCACCTACTTCTTCTTTTCTCTGCATCACCCAATGGTTGACTGGTAGAGAATGCCTTAGGCATTAAGTCCGCCAATGTACCAAATGCGCATAAAGTTTAAAATAAATAAATAAAATACAATAAATTGTGGTCGAACATCGACCAACAGGTGATCTCTAGTTATTTTTCAAATAATCGATTATGTAAAACCACAGCTAAAAAAGTAATGTAAAAAAAATGTTACGCAAATTAGTTTTGTATACAAACCGTACTTTCCAAGTTACAGTTGACAGATTAAGGTCATCGACGTTCCTATTCTATTCATATGTGGAACGCATTGTATATGTTTGTTTTTTCGTTTAATTTCAGTGTTTATTGATATACTTTATCGCTTACACATCCCTACCATAATAATCTTCATTTTGACATTAGATTGATGGCTGCCATATCAAAAAATAAGGAATTGTGTGGCAATTTAAAAATTATTTTTGAGCGATAAAAAAAAAAGAATTTTGATTAATTATAGACGCGAATAGTCTAATAGTACGAGATCCAGCTGCAAGATTACTACCACGTTAATCGAGTATGTATCTTTGACATCTAGTAACCCCTATTTGCAGCCACTTTTACAAAGGCAAAGGTATTTTAACATGCACAGCAAAAAAAGTGCTTTAATTTAATATATAAATAGCTAATATACCTAACGCTACGTCATGAACGTATAGATGTAGCAAAATATTACCTGTTTACACTTAGTTGCGAATAGGTTGCGACCTGCAACCATAACTTTTCATGACAACTGCTGTGTGAAGTAGATTATTTTAATAACAATCGAATGATTTTAAAAAAAAACCTTATCCGTAAAAGTACCGTATCCTAGACAAACTTCTTGACTTTAATATTTGTATGAAATAACATTACTCTAAGTTGGTAAGAAAATTTAAAGGAAAATGTGTTTAAAACAACTCCGAAGTCAGAACAAGTCTTTGCCTACTAGATACACCCAACAAAAGTTGATATGGCAAATGTGAACAAATAACCAAAGAATTATGATTAAGAAAGTTCTAAAATATAACGGTTTCTATATTGTCGTTCATTTTACCACGGGGTTCCTTTCAAATAAAAAACACAATGACATCAGCTGTGAAACCGGATCAAAAACAAAATGAACACACATACAAGCATGGACACAATTCTGAGGAAAACTTTGCGTTTAAAGAAAATTATATGAAATACTTCAAAACATCGGATGACCACATAAAATTCACTGTAATCGGGAACAGAGTTACTAAGGAATTTATATATTGCATGTGCCTGTTGACAAATTTGCATAAGTATAGGCGGAAGCAATTTAAAGTTCCTGTAATAAGAGGTGTGTATAATATAACATTAGTTGTTACAATATAAAAAGCGACCTTTTAGCTAGACCGGTAACGTTAACTGTAGTAGATAAATTGATGTACAGCAAAGCCAGTTTTTTCTATCCCATTCCTTTTTTATAGACAGAGCAGGTTTGGCTAGTCCTCTCCTGTCCATTTATCAGGGTACCGGAGAAAAGAGTTACAATGGGAGCATAAAGTATTTAATCTTGACGCTGTCGTCATCAATCCGACGTCAATAAATGGTGACGTAGGAGGCTGTTTCTAACTGTTCAATTAGCTATTTTTATTCAGATTTAGGGAATAATGGTATTACTTTACTTATAGTTGGCTCTTGCGAGTGTTTGTCCGGGACATAAATCTTGGAAATTGTGATAGATATCGATCCAGATGTACTAAAGCTATGCCTACTTATGTTTGTACTATTGTTTTAGGTGTAACAAGCGTGGAATGGCCAAATGTATGGAACGATTTAAAAATTCAATTTGGTAGCTTGGCGCATTGTTTGAAATCAGAAGTTGCTGTATTGATGGATAATAAATTTCTCGGTGACGAAAACGAATTGAAAGAATTTATAGAATCAAGATATGTTTACCATTTACGTCTAGATTATTACAAAGAGGGAATCCAACAGTTTGCAAATTATATTAACTCTCAGGGCGTAAGTAGCACGTTTGGCAAGTAATCCTGCGTTACTTAGAAGCCATGAAATACCTAATACCTAATATTTCTATATATCCTTCTACTACATAGTATACTGCACACACATAAAAACTACCATCTCGACACTGATATAGCTACATAATTAGTATCAAGTGGTTAATATGTTTATTGTTCTGACTGTACCTATTAAGTGCTCTCTACTCTTTACTATGAACTTCTTGGTTGTAAACATTGTTAGGATTCAGTAGCAAATTGTCCAACTACTAGATACCTAAAACGTAACATAATATACAGTATAAGTAGGTACTGAATTGATTTCTCTAAAAATGGTGTACAATAAAAGAAAATAAACGAATAAAATAGTTCAGTTTGTTTTCAGAGACCGTGCGCTTATTTACACCTTTCTATTAACGGTAATCCTATAGGAACTTTGATATTTATGGTGAGTTGCGTTTTCATGCATTTATTTTAGACGTAAATAAAAAATCTGTTCGAAATTTAATATGAGTTCGTCAGGAAAATCCGTTCGGGTTACCACAGTTTCCATAGTCCATCGTAACTAATATTCTCTTATATTCCTTCGATAAGTCTGAAAAGTACGTATATAAGTGTTCCCTAGATCAGAGGTCGGCAACCTGCGGCTCGCGAGCCACATGCGGCTCTTTGGATGTGAAGTTGTGGCGCTTTAGTTCCATAAGCAAATATTATTTATTAACAAAATTTTAATACTTTAATTATATTTTGATTCACATTTTTCTTAAAAAAAAAAAGGTCTTCCAATTCTTTTTACGCCCAACAACGTTTTGATTCTTATTTTATCCGCAACAACTCCAAGTATGGGGTGTCCCAAAATATTTTGTATATGAGACCTAAAAAAAAATAATCAAATTCTTTCTACGACTGGCTCTTTAAAAACTTTGAAATTTTGTAAAATTATAATTTTGACTCTTGCGACTCAAAAGGTCGACCCCTACCCTAGAGGTATGACACTGTGTGTGTGCCATACCTCCAGCTAGTGGGACGCATTGGTGGACCTGCAAAAAACGAAGTTTCTCACTGATAGAAGAACTTTCTGACATTCTTTCTTCATTAGATAAAAATGTTGACGTACGAAAAATGTGGTAAAAGTAAATAATTCCCAAAAATAAATGTTCGAGTAGAACAAGGAATTCTATACGAAGGAAGAATGGCTGAATTAGATGATAGTATAATTATGTTTCTTATTTTCATTGTTCCTGGTTAAAACCTACCTCCTAAGTACTGTATAAGGCAACTTTTTTTTAGCTATATGCCGATATAGTTCCTCTAACATGTCAAAACTTTCTACGGATGTGTAAAGCAACTAAAGGTGGTTACGCGGGAACTCCCATACACCGCATCGTGAAAGACTGTTGGATACAGTGTGGAGGCTTTGATCTCAAAAGTAACAAGGACCTGAAATGCGAAAACTTCATAATTCCACATGATAGACGTGGGGTTCTATGCATGGCTAATAATGGAAGGTAATTTAACAAAATCAATCATTATTGTTAAAATGAAAATGCTAGAAGTTTAGTAAAAACGGTAGTTTTATAGTGTAAAACAATTAAAAAAAAAATTAGAACCCACTTCCAGAAACACAAACAAAATAATTGATTACAAACACTGTGTGTGACACTTTTATTATAATAAGTAAAATTATAAAAGCACTAGGTACTGGCCTGTTTGAAATCGGTGACACGTAGGTCGAATTGGCATCATCACTGAAGTGTACGAAACTGAAGTGGAAGTTTGTAAAAATAACATAACATGAGGAGCTTAAGACAAAAAATAAAAAAATCTACAGGTACAGGAAAACGCTAGACAGAAACATAGACACAGGCGACACCTTTACGTGACACATGCATTAACTATAAATATAATATAAGTATATGAATTTAGATATTCGCTATTTGTCTATATTAATGTAAAAAAGCTGAAGTTTTTTTAACACGCTTATAATATTACATAAATTATCTCTTTTGCAATACTATATCGTACTGGCCAATATTTTGTACATTTAAGGGAGAGTACCTATGATTAATAATAAAACTAAGGAAGCGATTAAATTAAGGGATAAGGAATTCATCTTTTCAGGCACAACGATTGCTCAACACAATTCTTTGTACTACTGCAACCCGCTCATTGGATGGATCACAAATACGTAGCATTTGGCCAACTTATAGACGGTGAAAAAACTCTTAGAAAAATAGAGAATGTGCCAACGTGTTACGAATCTCCAAAGGCTGAAATAATCATTTACAAAGCCGGAATTTTCGACATAAATTCTACAATATCTATAAATCAACATACCAAGGACTATATAAATGGTCATATTGAAGATCTTAACACAATTGGAGAGATTTTTTATGAGGTAAATAAATGTAGAGATTGGAATATTCTTTAAATATTATAAATATTTATACCGGAAAATAAAAATTTAATTTTTTACTAGTAAAGTTTTGCCACACAAATAAACTCACGTTCACCATCAATGAGACAGACAGTCCTCTATGCAGAGGATGACTCAACGCGGAGGAAACGGCCGCTCACGTTATTCTAGAGTGCGAGGGAGTGGCCATACAACGGGCAAGTATCCTCACCGGTGCGAGGTCGCTCCTAGAAGCCTGCGAACGCCCCAGGAGGCTTCTGTGCTTCTGGAACAAGCTAGGCTGGCTCAACTAGTCAGGAGTCATAATGGACCGCCTATGAGTCTAAATGCGGAAACAGAGCCCTATACCAATACCAATAATAATCTCATGTGTAAATATCATAAGTAAATACTAGTTTCGACCCAAAGGTTCCCCACCTTTATCAAGTGGTGAAGCGATCTTCTGCGTCGGTGTCTGGCGCAGCAGTGAAATACACACAGAAGTTAAACCGAATGTCCTTAATAAACACGAATACCACGCACTAAAGTGTTTATTCTAATAGGCAATATATTTCACGTTTTGGGTTACTTAGTAGCTTTTTTAAAAAAAGCTAATCTCATAAATTATAAATATAAATTATTAAAAATAACCTTGGTACACCAGCGATGTCAGGAGAAACACGAGATTCTCTGAATAGTGCTGTTTAATTACGGTCTTCTGTAGCGTACATTGTACATGTACTTCTCTAGGCGAGTGGCTCCGATTCTGTGTCCTCTGCACCTAAAAGTGACCGACGAATGCCAGTCACTCCAACCTCTGAACGAAAACTCCTTCTGGGTGATTACCCAGAAGTAGTTTTCGTTCCCTTCAAAATGGAAATGCCATATGTTGTCCAAGCTACACTGCGACAATGTTTTTAGCCAAGCACAACAATGTTCTGTATCAAGTTATTGTACAAAGTATGCTAAAAAGGTTTACATTTTTCAAACCTGAGATAGTGCTTCTAGATAGCATGATAGGTTTTCTACTTAATTCTAAAACATGTCCCTTGTAAGTGTGCATTTACTCACACATTTTCAGGCCATAATAGAAAACTTATTTAACGAAATTGACAAAAAAAATGTTAAATCTAAAACAAAAGAAGACTATCAGCTTACATCAGAAGACACCGTTAAAAATGTTCGTCGCGCAAAAAGGTACCTACTTCTGTATATTTTAAGTACCCCTAATTGTTGTATTTTTTTTAATTCTATTACTGTATTGTATTATATTTAGATGGGTTAATTTTTTATAGATTTAGTTGGGTTTAGTTCCACAGAGGGAAACCGATTCAGGATTTATCTTGTTCACGAGTCGAGTATTTAATAGTTTACTAAATAATTCACAGATTACTGAATTGTTACGTCGTAAGTTTTATGTATCTTTTTTTTTTGTGATAAGTCTACTATTTCAAAGACCGATATAAATATAATTTATACTTATAATAAAACTGTAACAGTGCCAATGTACATTGAAGATATATAAAATATTTTTGGGGGGAACTCTATAGTTGTCTATCAATTTTTCAAATGAAACTTGCATGATTTGAGTTCATACTACGAGGTAGGGCATAGCAGACTTTTTATTCCGAAATTCAGGACGGTTTTCTTGAGTGGGATGAAAGTGAAAATGTGTACTTAGTTGTATTTCATTAACCCGGAGTCCGAATGCAATCATTATTTTTTTGTTCAAAAGGAGGTACTTTGAAGATTATCACGTAATCTTCTTTCTTCTATATCTACATAATGAAACGAAACATACAATAAAATAATTACATACAAAATAAACGACTAAAAAGTATTAAATGGAATACTTTCTGAAGGTACACATAACCTATAAAGTGTTGTGTATGTGTGTGTGTGTTTTATAGATGGCTTTGGGGTAATTTTTTTAACTGCGCTGTTAAGATTCTCGCACGCGATCGACAGACCTATGTTTTCTGTATGCGATTATAAAATTATTTGTAGGTATACGGTTACAAAATAATAAATTCGTTGCGTTATTATAGATTTTCAATTGTAGGAGAGCGTAGGGTAACGCACAGCGGTTATCTGCTGACCGTGACCGTCACGCGCTGTCACGTGAGTCCGAAACTTCGAAAAGGAAGTCACACCTAAGTTTATACATAGAGTATTCGAATACCAAGCGAGGTTAGTTATAAAAACTAACTGAGGTTAGTAGTAGAAAGAGATTAAGCACCACGCGAGTCTAAAACCCAGTGCACGATGGCACACAGAGCAACAGGACCGACCAGTGGGACAGCATGGTTATTTTTTTTATTGTTAGGCGATCCCAGAGTAACTGGCAGCAGAGCTAGCTTACCACCCGCGGGCTGGCGCTAGGTATACCCTTGGAGGCATAACGACGGTCCACTCATTACAGGTGCTGTAAGGCACACCGAGTTGTTTATAGCCTGGTGAGACGAAATTCCACACGAAAAAAAGGGGTGTCAAAACAATATTTTTTGTACGCTTCAGGTGATTCACCTATATATTATAAATAAATCTGCCTGGAGGATTCTCTCCTTTCAGGAAGAGGTGCTATGCCTATTATAAGCGACTTATTGTTGTTTTCCGACATAGAAGCGAGTGAAGTCGCGAGCACAGCTAGTTTAAAATAATAAGACATGTAAAATGTAAATTTATTTACTTTTTTAGCTTTATGCTAAAAAATGAAGAGAGAGACTCACCCTTGTTAAAAGTTGAGTCTACTGGAAGTCGTTGTATGTCTGACAGTGACGAGACTATTGACGTCAATGAAAGCGATTTACAAGAGTGTGAATTCGAAGAGTACAATTACTACAAGCAGTTTACGCCGGTAGCTACACGCCGAACAGACGTAAAGCCCAAGAAGCAGTTCTACATACCTCTAGCAGATGTTCGATACCCTGGAGAAGTCCATTCAAATTTTGATCTACAAAAGTAAGTAAATGATTATAATCCGGAACATTGAATTTACTGTCGAGATTCTCCATTGTTTGTAATGAAATCATTCTATAGTCAGTATATGAGTCAGAATAAAAAAAATATTTCTTTATGTAACCAAAATATACCTAGCAACTCATATTAACCTCTGTGCAAGTAGGGCCGTGATGGACTTAAAGTACTTAAGAGAAATAACGTCAGTAAGTTATCTCTTTTAAGACTAAATCTATACTAGGAGGGTGCGTTTTTAAGTTCGCGAAATGACAGGGATGGAGGGTGGTGGGGGCGATCGCTTAAGTCCTAACGTGTTCAGTGACTAATCATTAGTTTATATACCGAGTATTATCATATTGAGATCATTAGTCTTTCAACTATCGTCGATCAAGCAACTCAATCCGGAAGAAATTGTAAAAATCGAGGGCATCTTTGACGATATATTGGCCCCAATTCTGTTACTTCACTCGCTAAATTAAAATTCACTAAATTTTCTTCATATAAGAAGTAAACCTTGCATACTTAGAAACAAGGTCTTATTTCAAATTGAAACAAGTAGGTAACATATGTCGCTATCGAAATAAGCAATTTATTTGTCGACTAAAGTCTGATACGCTTAAATAAACTGTAATACCACGTAGCGAGAGCCGCTATCCGTTGAATGCCATCTCTTTTGCTCTGTGTTTTTAGTAAGCGTCTTCGTAGGTGTACATTAAAAACACGTCATCCTTGTTCGATTTGAACAAGTTTTTATACGGCAATTATACAGCGTTTGAATAAATGAAGACTCTCGCTGCGTGGAAATAAGGTTGAGTATACGTTAACAGGTTTTATTGAAATTTAGCGGCGCTGAGAAATAGATGTTAGTAATAAATAGACCTTATTACGAAGAGCACTAGGTTGATTTCATATGAAGAAATTAAGTCAGGTTTTAGTTTAGTCGAGTGTACAATAGAATCGGCACCATTGTGCATTTATTATTAAATTCTCACTTTCACTATCACTATCTTCAGTTTGAGGATTGTTATTACACAGATCTAGGACCGAAATTTTTATTAATTTAATGCCGCGTCGCTGTAGTCGACTCATAATTGAAATCATAAGGATCCTGAGCATACTGACTGAAGATGATCTCTGTGTCCTGGAACAACATATTAATAACATAGACTGTCGAGAACACTTTAATTTAATATTAGATTTTATGGAAATGTTTTACTTACCGATGATATAGTTTGGTATGATGCACTGTAACATTCCCTATAAGTGCTCGAGGCGAGTGAAATTTCGTAAATGATATAAAAATTAAATCTATAAACATTATTAACAAAGAATTACGTGTTCAGCTCAAGGCGTAGTTTTAAAAAGTAATCTTTCCTTATTATAATATGCAAGTTCTAATTTACATTAGGCATGAGTATAAGTTGTAAATTGCCAACTTGCTTATCCTGCAATGAACTGACACATTTTGCATGTTTACGAACATGCTTCAACGTGGAACGGTATAAATACTCACAGTACGATATAAAGCGGCGGTAGCGTAATGGCTAAGGCATCGGACTTGCGATCAAGTGGTTGCGGGTTCGAACCCCACCCAGTGCACTACCGTCGTGAACCCACTCCTAACACAAGCATTTCGCTTAGCTGGAGGGGTTAACAAGAATACTAGTAATGTGTGACCCACGTTACTAGTAGTCTTTTAAAAAGAAAATGATTCTACTAACTATACATTTTATAAATTCCGATTCTAGGTACTTGTCTGTTTATCCTCATTTTATGCAACCCAGTTAATTACAATAACATGCTTTACTTTTAGTACATGGCTAAGGTATCTAATTCATTCCAAATGGTATGTGCGTAATTATAATCATCATCACTAATGTCTTCTTTGGTCATGGAATTATGAAAATAATGCTTAGGTTCGTCATATAATCATATGGATAAATACCTTTTCCTGTGAGTAAATTAAATTGTCTTTCATCAGGAAAATGAGCACGAAGGGTAACAAAATCATTTACGTGCATTGTTTTAGCGAGTTTGTCTAAGATTGTTTTTTTTTTATGTTATAGGGGTCAAACGAGCAGACGGGTCACCTGATGGTAAATTACTACAGCCGCCCATGGGCACCCGTAACTCAAGAGTCACAAGTGCGTTGCCGCACTTTAAGGTGGGAGTAGGAGAAAAGGGCGAGAGAGGGGAAGAGCGGGAAGACGGGAGAGGGGGATTAGAGGGGAGGAGAGGGGGGTGAGGGGAACGACGGGAATAGGGGAGAGGGAAGGGTTAGAGTACCTAAAAAGTTGAAGGAGTCCAAAAATCTTATTTGCAAATACTCATTATTAGCATAGGTATAAATTTTGTAAATGCTCCATATTTCTCCTTAGCTTTAGGTATTATTTTTATATGTCCGGGAATTTCGCCTAACTTTTTTATAAATAAATGACAGTCGTACCCGGATAAATTATAAAGCAATATTTTAGTACTTTATATTGCAAATGTACAATATCGATACGCAGCACCTCAATATTTATTAGTAATATATGACAGTGCTCTCTAACTCTATCCGTGAATAATAAATTTTGACAAATCATGTGACACACAACTGCGCGTTTAAAGTTATACGCATCTTTCTGTGTAAATATCGTACCACTTTTAGATAAAACTCTACAGATTGCTGTTATATCCGCAGTCAAGAAATCTGTAAATTTAGAAACACAATCTTTTCCACGATAACTTCTAAACTCTTCAATATTAGTTTTATATGTGGACTCTATGTTATATGCAAACGCAGCAGGCACGTGCTGATGTGTGTATGACGTATTAGCGGTGTCGAGTTGATCGACGGATATAAGATTAAGCTATGTTTCAAATCGGCATAAATGACGAATGGAATATTTTGTTTTCTACTTTCTACCACAGTTTTTAAATTTTATAAATGACCCCTGTTCGGGTAAAACTGTTACAATCCCTCCGCACAGATATGTTTCAACTTCATTTAGGGTTGGAAAAAATATTAAACATGTCTCGCAAAAGTATAGTATAATATGATGTTTAGTTATCTGATTTCTGACTAGACGAGACAAATCTTTAATAAGACAATAATCAGAAGTAGTATTATTTTCGAAAAATAACAAATGAATGCTTATAGATTTATTGTTTATGGATGTATATAATGGTCCAATAATTAAAACATATCTTATAACTAAGTCTTACTTACAACTAATATTCACGATTTTTGTTATTCTTAAGTTTGCTAGACAGGTATAACATGCATAAACACCGCCCAATATGATAATGATTATTCGATGGTGTCAAGTATGTGTAGGTATTCCTAAAAATTTAAATTAGGGTTAGGGTACATGGATGAAATTAACTAACGAACTCGCAAAATATACCTTTTTATAATTTAATTTAATTTAAAGGTGGTATAGAGCCACGCTGCTATCACGAACCAAAAGGAATAGCATGGAATTTTTGATTTGTTTTGTTTGTTTTTAGAAATATAGTAGCAACGTGGTTCACACATTGCTAGTATTTTTGTTAACCCCTCCAGCTAAGCGAAGTGCTTGTGTTAGGAGTGGGTTCACGTTGGTAGTGAACTGGGTGGGATTCGAACCCGAACCCCACCCAGTCGATCGCAAGTCCGACGCCTTAGCCATTAAAAATTAAAGCGTCCGCCGCTTATTAGCCGGCTTGACTGGGTTTGGTTTCGTCCGGTTTGTTCGTTTCGTGCTTCGTTCTCTTATGAATATACGCAAGATTAGGTACCAAATATATGTCTTCCTAAAAAAATAAATGAAGATTTAATTAATTAGGTCTATTAATCCATATAACTCGTTGATGCTACTGCTAAAATTATAAAATATTTCATCAGAAAATGTAAAGAATTTTATGTAGTGTAATTAATATATATGTAATAATAATAATTACCTGTAAAATATTGACTTTTTTTTTTTTTTTTTCGTGTGGAAACCCCCACGGGTCGTCACCTTACCGGAGCTAACGGTGAAGTGGTATGTCGGAAAACCGACTAAAACCACACGGTGTTCCGTCACAAGTGGGTCTATTGCAAGGGACCCGGGATACCCTAAGAAGGAAGCCTCCGGGAACCCCTGCAGACCTTGACCGCCTATTAAACAGGTGGCCACACCGTACGGGGGGCCTTGCCCCCCTCCGATTTAGAGAAGCGCGCTCGGAACACGTCGCGCCGCCGTCTCAGGCCTGCTTCTGCCAGGGTAACGGACAGCCCCATCCGTCACCCCCAGGCCAGCGCTCATGGAGGCCGGAGGTCGTTCTGCGCTCTCCGGCGCCTGGTGCGTCTACTGCGGGACGGGAGAGTACTCGTTCTCTCGCGTACCCTTTCCGCCGCCTCTTTAGCCATCATCACCTCCTCGCAAAATGAGGCTGCGGAATTCCACGCACTCTCGCTTCGGACCGTGGACAGAACCATGGTCTCAAGCGAGAGGCTTCCCACGCCAATAGCCGTCGTGAGGTTGAGGCGCTGCTGCGCCCACCCTGGCACTCCCCTAAGGTGTGGAGTGCAGTGTCCTCGCGACAGCCTCCGTAGTGGTGGCACGCAGACGTTGGCTCCGGCCTATACGACACAGGTACTTACCGAAACAGCCGTGTCCAGTGAGTATCTGCGTCAGCCGGTATTAGAGGCTGCCATGTCGCCTGTCTAGCCAATCCTCCATGACGGGTCTTACCGCCACAATTGTGACGAGCCCTGCGCTCGGTCGCCCAAGTCGTTCTTTCCACTCGACCATTGAGACCTGGTGAAGATGGGACCGTTGTGCCTTGATTTCGCAAGGCATGGGTCTCAGGCCCCTCTCCAGCGCCTCCTTGCGCCAGTGGGTAAAATATTGACTTGAATAAACTTATTAAATACACTTCAGTCTTCAAGTGTCCTATATTTTATTACTGTGTTTACGTAGATTTTTATTATAATGTTCTGTAAACGGTGACTCTCTACCACTGCAAAAAATATTTATTACTTAGTTATAGCAGGAAAATCATATCAACCTATTATTACAGTAGATCATATGCCTTTTTTCCAATAAATCAATAAAATATTTGTTGATGTCTAAATATTACGTAGTAGTGGTAGGTAGGTACCAGTGCGCTGTACTTAATATTTTTTTCAAGTCAGCTTTATAAATAGGGTTGTCGTACTTGTATTCATATTTATGTTACTATATTGTCACTGTATATTTAAACTCAAACACAAATACAAAGTCCTCATGCGTTTGTTTGTCTGTCTAACGTGATAAATTCAATATTTAGTGAATGGATTTTCATATGGTTTTCATTTAATGGATGGAGTGATTTCTGTTAAATGAATCTATTCAACTATAAATAACTGTATGTTAATCTTTTAAAATTCATATACCTATAGAGAAAAAGATGTAACCATATAATATTCTCTGCTACCCATGTGAAGCCGGGATATGTTGCCAGTAACAGATTAATGTTGGTTTGACAACCCTAAGTATTTCCGCTGCATTGACTATTAATCGAATATCTTACTTCTTAATATCTTATTCAACAGATATAATACGTCCATGGAAAAATTTTAGTTTATTTGTTATGTCTTAATTAATTACGTTAATTTTTAATAAAACAGCCTTTCACACCCATTCTAGCTTATAATCAACAAATTTTTGAAGTGCTCCACACATCAGCTCCAGTACGATACGAAAGTATTAACTATTCGACACTAAATTATACAGTGCAGACTGTCAGTCTGCAGCTTAAACTATTAACTGAAGTGATCGAAGTCATCGGAACTCATTGAAAATGTAAGTACTTACATTGTTAATTTCAAAATTATATTTATTACTCTGTTTGTAAGATTCACAACTGTCTATATGTTCGTAAAATTACGTCCTACCGATATTTGTGTTGAGTTTGTATATACTTTGTCGCTGTATTACCAATATAGTTCGAAGTCTCTACTACATAGAACCCCCCCATTACGCAGAAATTTACACAAACGAAATAAGAGTTTTAGTACCTACCTAAATGTTGTAAAATTTCCTTGCAGGATCTACACACACTACAACTGATATAACTTATTAAAACAATTATTTAAAATGTTTCAGATCTGACTCTGAATGTGATCAAGTTTCAGAAGAAAAATCGCAATATGCCAAATTATTATCACACTGGGTATCCTCCTCCTCTACGGAATACTCAAGGCCGTAGATAGAAGAATGAAAACATTCGCGGGAAATAGTCAGCAAAAATGCAACGGATCACCTATGTCATGGCGCATCCACCTACACGAACCAAGTACATCGACCCAGGCAGCGACAACAACGTCAGCATGGTTTTCTTTTTTTCTGTATCAGCAAGATTACAGTTACTGTTACTAGATACATATTATGTTATTATATTATTACTTTTTTTTTTAAATGTTTGAGTGTATATTTATATTTTACGATAGGAATTGTTATATATATTCTTAAGGGCTTAATTGCACGAACTTAGATAAGTCACATTTATAGATTAACTTTAGAGATTAAATAAAACAATTATACACACGCACCACATTAGTATATAAGCCCTGTTTGTATCTTAAATTAAACAGACTAAAAATCATCTCGAGTCTCATTACACTACTTACGAAACACTGGCAAATTCTGCAATCGGCTAAAAATAGTGAATACTCTGCTCAAGCCCTTTGTAAAAGTACACCTGTTACGAAGAAAAGCAAAACAACAAAAATCGTATGCTAGTATAAGGTAATTATGGAAAATGTATTAATTTACTAAGCAGTAAATAGCTAATAGATGACCACTCATCTATACATTTGGCTCAGTTTGTGTAGCAACAATTTTTTTTTATAATTATTACTTATACAACAGTTAGTTAGTTACTTATACAGTAATAGAACCAGAAAACTTTATTCGATCTCCGAAATGTAATTCGTTGTTATCCTTGACAATTAATGTATAACACTGAACTACATCTACAAGTCAGTAGATTGTTCTTCTTGTCATGTATTATGTTTATGCATTGATTAATGCTTGCTTCAGAAAAAAGCAAAATTCAGCAGACATATTTTTCATCAGTCGGGAACGAGTCGAACATTGCGGAAATTCAACATCGCCCGTGTTGTCGACATACTTCGTCAACAGAGTTGCAATTGCAAACGACACTGAACGACGAACGGCAACCACAACGGCAGATTACTACATCAACCTCAAAGTGTATCAGACTAGCGACACACGCGAAACTTAATCCTAAATGCTAAGGAAAAAGGCGCAAATTCGAATAAAGTTTCAGACAGATCAAGATTCTCTACAATAGCGTAACAGGCCGAGTCCAGTCTGTTGACGTATTAGTCGTTTAACTCTCTAAATTTAGTACATATTAATGATATTTATTTAATTATCAATAAAATCAACGATTTTTCAGACACTCATTGTATTGTATTATTTCACTTCTAACACGGTGTGACCTATTAGCGTAAGGTTTGTATATGAGATTATCACGCAAATGACTGTGTATTCAGTCCCTGTACTAAAGTGTAAAAACTATGTGTCTAACCGTAACGTTGTAATAAAAGTTGCTATTACTTGTGGGCCCGCAAAAACAAACTACATACATTGCCTTTTAGTTCTGACTGCTATTGCGATGAATTAACACACTAAGTGCAAAAGTTGCTAACTACTAAGATAAGCATTCTTTTTTGGAGCAAATTGTTACTGGGGAAGAAACTTGGGTTCATCACAATGAACCTGAGTCTAAGCAAGATTCCATGAAGTGGCATTCAAATGGTACACCACCGTCTAAGAAATTCAAGGTGTCGCAGTCATGGCAACAGTTTTTTAGGACACAGAAGGAAAATTTGTTAATTGATTATAAGGCAAAAGATGTTTTCATAACCGGAGAATACTGCGCTTCAATTTTAGAGCAGTTAAAAGATGCTATTAGAGAGAAAAGAAAAGGAAAATTAACCAAAGGTGTCCTGCTCTTGCACGACAATGCTCCTGTATACACGAGTCGAGTTGCAATTTTGTAATATTATTCTATCCCCTTCTATTCCTTTCCGCGAACTTAAGAACGCACCCTCATAATATTATAAAGGTGAAGAGTTTGTTTGTTTGTTTGGTCGAACGCGCTAATCTCTGGAACTATAGGTTCGAATTGAAATTTTTTTAGTGTTGGATAGCCCATATATCGAGGAAGGCTATAGGCTCTATAACATCACGATACGACCAATAGGATCGGAGCATCACTGAAAAATTTTGCAAAATCGGGGAAAATTTACAAACGCGGACGAACTTGCGCGGGTCAGTTACTAATTTCATAAAATAATGGCCTACCTACCTGTTACCTCAATTTCGCGGTACTAAATGAAATGTCTACGCAAAAAGGACCAAACCACATGTTGTTTATTATAAAATAGCTTATATCTAACTTTAAAAGACACCAATATTTCAGTATCCTTACCAAATTCTTATCTCTACAAATAGTATACTTAAATAAAGGTAACTTGTAAATATATAAATTGTATCATATTTCACATGTATTTTAATTACACATCAATATTGAAATATCAATATTTTGTATATTTCTACTTCTATTCTACAAAAAACACTGCGAATGCTTTACGTTCCAAATCCGCAAAACGACCTTAATATATTCTGTGCCAATAGTGTCACACATACTTTATCAACCCTTTAAGGCTCTCACTCCCCCTCCATTGTGTCCTGTTAACGTCACTCAGCTTAGGAAGATAACATTACGCTATGGCGCTTAATCACAACGGTCTTACTTAAGGTGTGATGGCCTCGAATCGATTGAATTCGTGCCACAGCCTCTACAATATTGTGTTTTACAGATTATTGAGGGGTGATTATTGTCTACAAAATGACCTACAAAAAGATCCCGTTCAAAAAAAGGAGCAATTTCACATTCAAGATGAAGTGCTTTGTGCATTATTTGAAAGTTACGAAAAATCCGACGATGAATGGGGTAATGAGTATTCTCTCTAGGTAATTTTAAACGCTCGCTTGACTTGGGGAGTAAGCTGGTGAATGCGTGAAGAGAGCGTTACGAAAAGTGTGATCGGGCGAGGCGAACGGAAGTTGAGAGGGAGATATAAGTTAGTGAAGACAGAAAGAAAGAGAGTTACGTTTCGTATATTACTGTAGGGGCAAGAGAGATAGGTGGGAGCACATATTTTCTCTCTCTCTCTTTCTTTCATAGCCAGTTACGTGTCGTATGAAGTTTTACTTCAGTCGTGTGGTCTAAAGCACTGTGTGGTTTAAACTAACTTGTGTCCGCGAATACCAAATTCAGTCAGAATCCCGCTTAATAGAGACCGTGCCCGACCTCGGATATCTTGCTGAGGCAGGCGGATTTAACCACGACGCGAAAAAGCAGGCAGGCATTTACCACATAAAATCTAGCGATCCTCTCATAAATAAGTAGGTAATAATATAGTTAATGATTTATTTATGACTGGCCAGTTAGTCTACTGATGTGTGATCCTGACTGGTCGTGGGTTCGATTCCCACCCAAGAAAAATAATTGTGTGATGAGCAGATATTTATGTGCCAAGTTATTATTGTTTTCTATTACAACTATTTCTACAACAACTACGATTAAATAATAAACTTTACTAATGTTTTTCTACTTACAGAGTATTTCTTGGGTCTAGATGACGAAGAGGAAATCGAGAAATATATAAAGTAATAAGTCTTTAATTTCTTTCATGTTGGCTTTTATGTTTATTAAAATGATTTGCTGATTTTTTAAGTAAAAAATCAAACATATTCATCCATAAAGATCATAATTAATCTTTTATTATATCTAAAGAATATTGTTCTTAGTTTAAATAATTTATTCATTTATCAGTTCTCTGTTCTCGAATCCAGATTATTTAATAAATACATTTAATTCTAGGGAAAATGTAGACACAGTCAGTTTTGCAGGTCGTCAAGTAAAAAAAATTGCAAACTTAAATAAAAAGCGTGAGATTTTCGATGACCTCAAAGAGAAGACGACCAAGTGAGTGTAATTTTAAAATAAACTCAATAAAAAAAATATATGTAATCCTACTAATATTATAAACGTGAAAGTTTGTGAGGATGTACGGACGTATGAATGTTTGTTACTCTTTCACGCAAAAACTACTGCACAGATTGCGATGAAACTTGGTATGTAGATAGCTGGAGACCTGTATTAACACTTTGTATCCCGATATCCACAACCGCGGGGCCCAGCTAGTATCCATAAATGAGCAATTAATATGAACAAATATAAATTAATATAGTCCTTTACATCTTGGAATAGACTACATAAATGTGTAACATCTTTCTCACTTACAGGATTGGTGCAATAACTGATGAAGAACTCAGGCTAATTCGGTAAAATCTTTATTGTAACAATTTTTAAAAATGTTTTGGGCATGTAAGTAACCATTATTTCAGCGTCCACTGTTGAGCATAGGTTTCGCCGTAAGAGGGGTTTTATGCCGACTTCATCAGACGGACTTCTACCGACACCTTGCCACTTAATAATGATGATGTACGCCTTGACAGCATTTGGGAAAGAACCATAGAATGCGAGCGAGCTCCCTTTTTATAATTATGTCTATTTATCAAGTTTTATAAAGAGTATTTATCTTACCATGGAAAAGGAGAATAACAAAAGTCTGTTGAGAGCTTTGGAGGTTGTCAGCGTAATGTGTACACACATACTCACCAGCACAGATACGGCATTACGCTAAAGGTCTTTGCCACCCATATTTTGCTGAATATTTCATTTTTAACTACTCCTAAATATATTGGTGATTTTGTCTTTGATTAAAGTGTATATTAATGTTACAGTATGGCAAAAAAATATAACAACGCAGCTGATAAGTAAGTGTGACAATATTTACTTGATAGTTTGCTTCGGAATTATTTTAGTTGTTTAGATTATTAGTTGCCTAATTAGTTTGCTATTGATGTATGCTGTAAAATTTATTGTGTGACCCTAGTATGTTTATTCCGGATACAAATGGTTAAATTATTTTGAAATCTGTGAGGAATTAAATTCGGAAGTCTCTATTGCGATCGACCGTGAAGCAAAGGGAATATATAGGACCTTTACATTGCTTCTTTACTACTTGCTTTGATACCAGAACAATTTTCATGAAACCTAACCTTCCTAACTCTGATCCTCTTTCAAGTATTGAATTTTGAAGTGAGCTTAAACTTCAATTTAAAAAAATATTAAGATTCAACGGTTTGCATTAATTTTACTTAGACTGTTTCCCGTGATTTTGACCTCCCCCTGAAGAAACGGAAATTGAGTCTACGTTAGTTTATCTCCTACTAGCTGCGCCTGTTAGCCTATGTGTTAATCCAGGTCTATAGCTATCTACATATCAAGTTTCATCGTAATCGGCTCAGTAGTTTTTGCGTGAAAGAGTAACAAACATCCACACATCCAGACATCCTCACAAACCTTAACGTTTATAATATTAGTAGGAAGTAGGATTTACTTTCTAGCAAAAATATGCTTGACTTATTATTTTTTAATACCCCCGCAGCAAATATTGAAGATTTTGATGCTGCAGCTCTTAGTTTCGCTTTTCAAAGTTTACATAGTTAGTCATTATTTCTGTTTAAATTAATATATCCAGACTCTGTCAAATTTTGATATTTAAAGATCAATTAAAAGACCACCAATTTTCCGCAAAGCATTGTAAGTGTAAATAGAATTGTATTTTTTTTTATTTCAATCACTGGCCTGTTGGTCTAGTGATCCTGACTACTGAGCCAGAGGTCGTGGGTTCGATTCCCACCCAAGACAAATAATTGTATGATGAGCATGATCGTCTGTTCTGTGTGGGTGTTATTTATCTATAATATGTATTTAGAAATATATAAGTATGTTTATCAGCAGGCTGGTTAGCATAGTACCTACAGGCTGTGCCTAGTTTGGAATCAGACGGCCGTGTGTAAGATGTGTCAAGTCATTATTATTATTACTTAGGAAGAAAAAAATACATTCAAATGCTTCGCTCCAATCTTGTATGCGAGACTCGGAGACAAAAAGTCATTTATTAAGACGTATATCTAACCTTGTACACTTTGATGAAGAAGCAAATGACAGTGACTATGATAGGACCTCAGATATTTTTAGGTGAGTATACATACTGTAAGACGTAATACCGACTGACGTGCGCCCTCTACAGTGACCACAAGACAATGTATATAACTATGATGTATTCTATCCTACATACACTACACCTACTGTTAGACTACCGTGCGTTAGACTACCGTCCACATGAGTCGTTCATTATCAGGATTCTTGTTAGCTCATGGCCTTTTATACACTTTTAGGTTTATTGTAAACACATATACACTTACACTTGGATAACCTTACAAACACAACTTTAATAACATTTAATTTATCTTATATGCAATGTAAAACAGAATCCTTACAAAATCTTGTTAAATATTCCACAGAGATTCTGCCAATGATTCTACGAAAACCCATGTTAGAGACGAAGAGCTCTATCAACTTCCTAGCAAAATGTCTTTCAAAAGCTTATACACTAATACAAGTACAGCCAGTGAACGCCAGTTTTTGATAAACACACGAAAAAAGCAACCATCAATGACAGTAGTTGAATACCGAAACAAAAATCAGTTTCATAAAAATTATTTAAAGCACGAAGAATTAATTAATATCAATGTAAGTACATCATTGTTACAAATAGACACTTATATTTTTTTTATAAATACCTACATCGTTGAGGCTTTGTATTCCACCACAAATGTGCGAGGCGATGCGTGAGATGCGAAGTAATCCTATTGCGATGATGCAAAAGGATTACTACTATTACCAACTTCATTTTCCTAGCCTCACGAACCACTGCTATGGTGGCAAAGAGCTATCGGAGTAAAGTATTTGTACATACAAAAAAGCCTGGGATGTGTGTGAGAAACGAGATCGAGGTATGTGTACGAGGGATGAGAAAGGGGACGATGTGTCCAAAATTGAATTAATTAATGCATTGCGAACAGTTGAAGAGCCCGCAGCTATGCATCCTAGCACTACTCAGCTACACTCTGCTTCACAGTGTCGCTACGCATCCCCGCACCGCGCAATGTCCACACACAACTTTAGTGGAAACCATCACAACGTTTCTATAGCGCCACTAGACATTTTCGCACCGCCCAGTTACCTCGCATATCTCTGATGGAAAATCAGTCTTAGTGGGTAATGATTTTGTTCGTGTTTGATTAAATTTCAAAATTGTATTTATATAATAATAATAATAATTTTTATTTTCAGACTAAGTCCATACTTTTGCATACATTATTTATTACATTAGTTTTTATTTAAAATATTAGTAAAATTTTATGAACTTGTAGCCAAATTTATAAAAAATTGCATTTATTCAAAATATGATGTCATAAGAGAGGTTTTTAATCAGACACTATTGTACTAAAAAAATGGCTTGGATGTGACAAACGTACAAGCCTGGAATTCGTAAAACTACGCCGTAGATTGATATTTATATACGTATACTGCATATGTAATATTAATAATATGACATTTAAATATTTAGACAAACGAACGAACGAACTATCTCATAATTTGACTAAAAATCTTATTTAATTATCATTTTTTATTGCAGTATTATGCACAACGATGTAAATTGTAATTTTTCTTTATGCTCCTTTTTAAGCTACAACACAAGTTAAAACAAGGGATTATTATGCTCCGTATTTAAAACAATTTAATTAGATGAACACTTTTAAAGTATGATAAACTTCAGTGTAGTAAAAAGACTGATGAAAAAGATGTGACTTTTTAATTCGTAGTAGTTCTATTATAGATTCAAGTAATTTCTTTGTTGTTACAGGCGGACAACGTTAAGGGATAATTTCAGGGATTCGAGGATTCTATGTATCTTACTTTTTTATATATTGACCGGTCCTCCTTCTGGTTATACATAAATGTTTGTTATAGATTTGTTACTCATAGAATATAAACCCGTTTAAACTGCCATTTAGAAAGTATTTTTATTTCATATTTATGATGTTAATCTTATTGTTTGCACTGGTCCTCTATATTATTGGAATACTTTATTGTTAATATTAATTTATAATTATATTTGCTAATTTTATTATTGAATTTATATTCGTATCTTGTTTTATATTTTATACTAGTACTAGAAAATAATAATAAAGCGTTTTAAGGTAAAATGAAAATGTTTTATTACTTTACGAGCACATCATTACTGTACTGTTAAGTGGCAGATTCTTTGTAGGTACTGCTGCTCGTTTTTAAACAAGTAGGTATTGCAAAACCAGTATAACTTGAACTGTGATAGCATAGACTATCCGTACCATGAAAGGTCAACACATGGGACGCATGTCGCTTTTTATAGTCGTTTTTAGGGAATGGAAATACCCAAAGGGTAAAACGGGACCCCATTACTAAGACTCCACTGTCCGTTTGTCTGTCTGTCACCAGGCTGTTTCTCATGAACCGTGATAGGTAGACAGTTGAAACTTTCACACCGCTAAAACAACAAATACTAAAAACGGAATAAAATAAATATTTAAGTGGGGCTCCCATACAACAAACGTGATTTTTTTTGCCGTTTTTTGCTTGATATTAATAACGGCAACAGGTAGACGCTTGAAATATTCACAGAATATTTATTTGTATATTCACTTTAAAAATAAATAAATTTCTAACGTTGTATAGGTAATGGTGCCGACAAATAAACCGTAAAAAGCTTATAAAGGATATATTATATCAGGCCACTAAGACCAAAGTGACAATTACAATTAAATAAAAAAAATAGAAACGTCATAACAGCACAGTTACAGTGTAAATATATTATGTTACTTTGTCAATAAACGAAAACGATTTCTTAGAATGTCGTTTTTTAATCCCGAAATCCCTATTAAACAAAAACCACATTCTAAGCACCCGTGGGAACACCGGATTAAAGCCAAATTTACTGGCACCTTTAGGTACAGTCACAATTCTGTGGAAAATCCCTTATACCCTTTACCTAAGACTGAGAATGTCTTAGATACTACGCCAGTAAAGTTTATAGTGATTGGCAACAGGGTTACAAAAGAATTCATTTATTGCTTACATTTGGTAAGAGGATTGCATAAGTATAGGAAAAAGGAATTTGAAGCTCCTGTCATACGAGGTGCGTACATTCAAATACTAGTCGAGCAAAATAATTTTGAGACAGTATTTTAGAGCGTTAAATATTTTGAACAGTAAAACTTCAATACCATTCAAGTAAGAAATGAAATATCTGGCAGATCTAATCGGCACTCATTGGGTACTGCGCATGATGTAATTACAGCAATGTAGAGAAATATAAGTGCCAGACCTTTCACTTTGCCTAAAATTAGTGCCAAACAACCCCGTACATGTGTTTAGAAGTGCCCGAAAGGGTATTTTATTTCGAATAAGACCTATACAAATATAAAATAATTACTTAGTTAACATAACAACAAAAATGCTACACATTTTTTATTTTGTCTAAAGTTAGGGCCAGACGACCCCAAAGTTGTTTTAATAGAGTGTCCAAAACGGTGTTTTAGTGCAAATGACACTGAAAAAATATAAAGTAGACATATTATTCAATTAGCCATTTTCTTGTTCGCGTGGAAATTATGATGAAATCTGAAAATTTTCCCGCATTTTACAAAAATAAGTATCAAAGTATGATTATTCGCGTTCTAGATCTCATAGTACAAGCTATGCTTAGTTTGGGTGTAGATAGCGTTGTGTAAAATATGTCAGAATATTATTATACGTGAAGTTTGGCGTTATGGCCCATGACATTTCCACTCACAAGGTCCTTGTAACGCCACCAGTGCCGCCAAGAGCAGTATGAACTATTGAGTATTGCAATTTACATTATTAACTTACCTGCTATTACTACAACATTCAAGGTGTAACGAGTGTAGAATGGCCCAAAGTGTGGAATGATTTGAAGATCCAGTTTGGAATAGCAGCGCATTGTATAAAGTCTCAAGTTGCTGTGTTGATGAATAACCAATTTCTCGGCGGAGAAAATGAACTGAAAAATTTAATTGAATCAAAATATGTGTACTATTATCCTGAATGCTTAGATTATTATGAGGAGAGCATTGAACAATTTTCCAATTATATTAAGTCTAACGGGGTAAGTTACATCGCTGAAAAGTACGGCTACTCAACTTTACGCATATCGTCTCGATATTTAATTTAGTTGCTTGCTAAATTTACAATAAAGTGACACTGACAATACGAGCGTTAACGATATCTTATAGTTGAAGGGAGCTATATTTTGTGTAGGTACATGTTTGTTTTTATTAATATTAATTTTAATTTTCAGAGACCATGTGCTTATTTACACATTTCTATTAATGACATACCCATAGGACCTTTGATATTTATGGTAAGTAGTCCTGGTAAATCGGTAAAGCTATAAGAATATAGTCACATAACCCCCGACGCAAAAAGAAAGGGTGTTACAAGCTTATCGTGTATATCTGTGTGTTTGTCTATTGAAATGGAATGGTTGTTAAAAAAGGAAGGCAATGGAAAGACAGGAATATTACTTATACGGATGGAATTGAGGACCGTAAGCAATAATAATAATAACAACTTGCCCTTAGATACAATCTTGTGCATTCAGAGGTGCAATATTACAGGTATGTGCTCGGGCAATCCACGGCGACCATTTTCGAGAACTGGGTCGGCCCAGTTCTCGAAAATGGTCGTGCCACATTGTATTGGGTATCCTCACTGACAGAACTATTGTTGCCAATAGACGATTTAGTGCTGATAGAACGATTAGAGTGCCGCGCAATGATTGTAGATATCGTTGTTCCTCATGACGAGAACCTCGTGAAAGTTGAAAAAGAAAAACAAATAAAATATTTGGATTTGTCTCATTATCATTGTTCCGATTGTCATATCTGCTCATGGATTAATAGCCAAGAGCCTCGATCAACACTTTAAGAGGCTCGCGTTAGCTGGATCAAGGGACTGATGCAGAAGGCAGTTCTTCTCGACACGGCCCGTATAGTGATTAGGTTCCTGTCTTTGCAGCCCTAACCACCGGTGTCTTGGTCCCTGTAACCGATGTCGGTGGTCTACTATTTTTTATATTTTTAAATATATATATTGTTTTGCACATATTTGAAAATGTAATTTATAAATATTCAGATGAATATAGAGGAATAATAATAATAGCTCGAGCTGATCAGCGTCGCATTCCTGTAACTGGAACTGACTATTGCTGGGAACTCCAATTTTGGTCCTTGTGCGGTCAGGAATCCGATCAACCGAAGTGAGAAATCATTCTAATTTTTTTTTTTATTTTTACTTTTGTCTAATGTTTACAGCTATACGCAGATATAGTCCCGCTCACATGTCAAAACTTTATAAGGCTGTGTGAATTAACTAGAGGTGGTTATGCAGGGTCCCCCATCCATCGCATAGTACAAGACTCTTGGATACAATGTGGAGGTTTTACGTTGAAAAATCCGGTCGAACTGGACTGCGAAAATTATATTGTTCCCCATGATAGACGTGGGGTTATCGGCATGGCTAACGCTGGCAGGTAATTTATGACAAATATTTAAAAACGTGATCAGATCACTGGTATCGTTTTATTAGACATTTAAAAGTTCAATTACTTTTCACTCTACATCTAATAGACAAAGCATTAGGTAATAAATAGGTAACAAAAGAATCCCACTAATATTATAAATCCCACTAATCCCAATAATATTATAAATGTGAAAGTTTGGATGGATGGATGGATGTTTGTTACTCTTTCACAGAAAACCCACTGAACCGATTGCGTTGAAACTTAGTATGTAGATAGCTGGAGACCTGAATTAACGCATAGGCGATATTACCACGGGATCGGTAGTTACGCGGGTAAAACCGCGGGGGGCTGCTAGTAAACTATAAACAGAGAACCATTGTTATTAATTGTTGTTAAAGAGTTAAAGACCCTTGTAATAACATTGGTAAAATTATTCTTTATAAATTCTGCTGTGTCTATTCGTTCATTCCTATTGTAAAACCTGCACTGTCACTATATTAATAATAAAAAAAAAACAAAGATAATTGTTAAGCACGAAAGGGGACCTAAAATAGCCGGAAATCAAACGAGGTACTCTGGGTGATACTGTTAATCCCATTTTGAATACTATTGTGGAATTCACAAACCTTCAAGAATATTCAATCATTTCTCCGAGATACGTGAGTTTCCTCACGATTTTAGGGTTCCGTACGTCCGAATGAAACAAACGGAATCCTTATAGGATCACTCGTGCTTTTGTCTATCTGTCATAGCCAATTTGCGTCCAAACTTCTGGACCGATTAAGTTGAAATTTTGTAAACGTTTAAATTCCTGTAACCCAAACACAGGCGTGCAACGTAAATAAAGGAATTTTGAATATAAAGGGCCCTTATGGGGGGAAATTAAAAAAAAATATATATATGCACCGTGTACCGTGTGACATATCATCAATTTGTCAAACCTCTGGATCCTATGTTTATAGTCAAGGATCAGATCAGACCTGATCACACTACAAAGAACACAGTGAAGTGAATACCAAAGAAAGTGTTTATTAAATACGGTGTAATTATATGTTTACAGAAATGAAGATTGTTCGTCACAATTTTTTATATTACTACAACCTGCTCATTGGATGAAACACAAATACGTAGCTTTCGGTCAACTTATTGAAGGTGAACGAACCCTTAAAAAGATAGAAGAGGTACCGACGTGGTATGAATCACCAACAGCTAAAATAACCATTTACAAGGCAGGAGTTTTTAACATGGAGTGCCAATGGAGACCAATTAACAAAACTACTACTGATTACATATCGGGCCATATTGAAGATCTTCTTGAACTCGGAACACTAATATTTGAGGTACGTGCTATAGGAATCAAGAGCTTAGTGCTCAGCTTAATAAACTTATAATTACTCCATCTCAACTCACTCGATGTAGTCAGTAGTATTATAAATTTCAGACGAACCTTAAGATATTCCTTAAAAATTAAAATTACTAGAAAAAGAGGTACATTTTGAGACGCTCGAACGACTACAGATATTTGATATCTGCTTTGTTTTCCACTTACTGAAGTAAAAATATCAATATATTTATTATTGTAAAAATCAGGGTAAAACCGTCGTATGGTAGATCTCAGTGTATCAAAAATACAACAAATAACTATACCGCCCCCTAGTGAAAAGCTTAACCCTTCCTTGTAGTCGGAAACATAATGAAAGAGATGAACCAAATATTTGGGCGACATATTTTTAAAGATTATTAATGGTTTCCATAAATTTCTTAGAAAGCAAAGCTGAGTAGTTTTAAATGACTAGGTTTCTATATTTAAGACCCTATTAGAGAAAGTATATGCGGTAATTGAGGAGAAAAGAAAAGCGGAAGAAGAAGAAGTTATAGAAGAAGAAAAGGAAGTAAAAGATATTCGTTCTGTTAAAAGGTATGATATTGATTTTTTGCTGTTTATGTTTTCGAATTTGCCATTAAGTACTACTGAAACACATATAATTAGCTCTTTGTCAGTCCATTAGTGGTTATTGCATCTCTTCTTAGAGCGGTACTTGCAAGACAATACTAAAGAGTCTAGAAATAGTACAATAAGCCATTCTTAAAGCATGCCCTTTTAAATTAATTCTGTATTCCACCAACTTTTTTTACTAAAACTGGTCGAAAACGAGGTCCTTACTGTTTGTCAATTACTTGACTATCCTTAGGCAACACCGTGAAACTAGTTACAATACAGAAAGTGACAACAAATGTAGATTTTATGCAGTAGTCATACATACATACCCACCAAGAACAAACTTCATCAGATAATTTAGTATTTTTAGGTTCAATCTTATACAATAAATTTGCAAGTCGCAAATCACTCACAATTAGGTTCTATCGTCACAGCTCTGAAGTCAATATCGACCATTGTAGTTAACTATCTTTTTTTTTGTGCCATATAAGGGTGACACTGCTTGCCGAAATACAGGTTTTTAACTTAGTTCGGCAGTAGATGCGTCTATTATTATTTGTAATCTAAGTATATATATAAAAATGAATCCCTACTTCCCTTGGTGACGCCATAACTTGAGAACGACTTAATCGATTTTATTCGTCTTTTTTTTATGTTTTCTAATACTTTGTAGAAGGTTCTTAACGGCCAATTAATTTATTTGGATAGATTTCACCAAAATTTCCACGCAAACTAAGTAGCGGACAACAGCTAGTACCAAATAAAATTATATCCTTACGTTTTAAGCATGAGTACATATGTATATACCAGTGAAGGGTTTTATCAATAAAATATTATTATTATTAAAAAAAATGAACACCATTTATAAACTAGATTATAATGGGTACCTTTATTCCATGAAGTTTTTTTGTAGCTTTAAACGTAATAAGGAGGATATATCAAAAGAACTAAAAGATAAGTTAAGCTCTGGTTTAGCATCTACTAATTCCGGTGTGAACAATGATTTTGACGTGGAAGTATACGTCGAATATGAATTGGAGGAAGAAATCTTTCCAGACGAATCGATTAATTCTGTTCCCCGGGAAACGCAGTCAAGCAAGGTGCTTGAACAACTCCATTATTTACCTCTGACAGATGTGCCTTATCCTGGAGAGATTGAATCCACCTTTAATCTACAAAAGTAAGTTCATTTTGAGTTCTTTCTTTATCGAATACTAGGCCGCTACTTCTTTATCGAATACTAGGCCGCTACTTCTTTATCGAATACTAGGCCGCTACTTCTTTATCGAATACTAGGCCGCTACTTCTTTATCGAATACTAGGCCGCTACTTCTTTATCGAATACTAGGCCGCTACTTCTTTATCGAATACTAGGCCGCTACTTCTTTATCGAATACTAGGCCGCTACTTCTTTATCGAATACTAGGCCGCTACTTCTTTCCATTTGTCAGCAGATAAATTTTGGATTCCTTATTGTAAAAGTTTTTCACATCTTCAAATTTAAATGTGGCATTATTGCGAGCCACTTATCCATACATGTCAGCCCATACGAGTTCAATCGGATTGAGCCCGCAGTGATAAGGTGGCAGAAGAATTATTTCCCGACGAATCAATTATTTCTGTTCCCCACGAAACGCCTAAGTCAAGCAAGGTGCTTGAATAACTCTATTATTTACCACTGACAGATGTGCCTTATCCTGGAGAGGTTGAATCGACCTTTAATCTGTAAAAAGTCTTAGGATTGCCACTTTAAATTTTTTTGCGAGCTTATCCACAGCGTAACTTTGGTAGTTCGCCTTTACCTCGTTCTAGAGTTTTTTCTTGGCGTCTTGAGTGGTAATTAGCATAGTCCAGTACCACTACCACATTTTCACCATGTTTTGGTAAAATATTCTCTAACCACACTCAAAGTGGATCGCGTCCATTGACTCATGATAATCACCTGTGTTTTTTGATTAAAATATGTCATTAGCACCCTCTACGAAACCATAAACCATAATAACCATATGCACCACAATTAGTCGTCTGCCCTTCGAAGTAGGGTTCTTTTGCGCAGTGTTCAACCTCGGCGCGCCGCGTCTAAACATAGCGTGATTTTCATCAGTGTTGTATTGCAGCCTACGTGAGTGTGTCGACGGCGCCAGACGTTTTCACGGTTGCAATTGTTTGCAGGACAGTTTCTTCTTTATAAAAAGACAACTCCCGCATTAGAAGTGACTCCTATGTTGCGGGGGACTATACAAACATACAAATAATGGACACAAAGAACACCCAAACTCGGGTGGGAGTCGAACCCACTACCTATGGCGTAGCAGTCAGGGTCACTAGCCACTAGGCCAACAGGCCATTCAGACGGATAATTTATCATGAATTATTTTTACTGTATTATGTGTTTGTTATTTACAGATTGTTGAGAGGTGATTATTCTCTTGAGACTGACCTACTAAAGGATCGCGATGAGAGAAGGCAATTGTCTGTTAAAAGTAAACAATGTATGATTATACCTGATGATTTGCTTGATGCTTTATTCGAGGTGGAACCTGAGGAAGACCAGACTGGTAGGATAATCAATTTGCAAATTTTTAGGATAGACTGGTAAATTAATAAGCATCTAATAAAATATAAACTAAATTATAATGTTTTCTTACAGACAGTTTCTCAGAATCAGACGACGAAAGAAAAATCCAGGAATATATAAAGTATTACATATAATTGCATTTCACATTTTATCTCTAGAATCTAAAATATTTTTAAAACTTTTGTTACATTATTTGATTACAGAGAAAATATAGACACGGCTAGTTTTGCAGGTCCTACTATTAAAAAAATAGCTAATTTGCAAGGTAAATATACAATACTCCAAGATATGGAGGAAAGGAAAAAGTAAGTTTAAAACTCTATATGTATAATTATAAACTATAGTACTTCAGCCAAATCGATATGAAATGTTTATGAACAAACCGTTTCTTAGCAATCAATGACGGACAGGTGTTAATAACCTGTTTGCAAATTACATATTCTAAAATTATTTGTAGTCGTAAATAAGATTTGAAATAAAATAGGGTGATATATAAAAAAAAAAAAATATATAAAATTTTCTAAATTAATGTCTGGTTTCTAAGAAAATTATAGTTTAGTGAAGCCCCATATTGTCAGGCAGACCCTGTAGTTGTGAAATTTAGTGCTATACAAATAATCACATAAGCTACTGCTTGTAATACAATAGTAAAATACATTGGGCATTAAAATATATACTAAATTGTCTATATTCTGCATTAGGTTATAAATAAGTAGTAACTAAATAAGCAGTATATATATTTATATTAATGTAGATATATTAGAGGTTTCATTAAAGTAACTAAAGTTATTTTGACCATTTACCTTGTACTAAGTTGAGCGTCATCAAACCATGCTAGTTGAGGAAACAATGCCTATATAGTCCTAAACTATATACCCTCGTCTTTGGATTTATGGCTAAATATGTTACCATCTCATCATAACAGGCTTTTTTAAATTGAGACGTTAATTCCCAATGATTTGACAAGTGCTTTATAAGGGATCCAGTTACAGCTGCTAATTTAGCTATTATGTCCGCCTACTCGTTTCCCTGTAGACCAATATGCGCTGGAACCCACTGTAACCTTACTACTTCTATTTTTCTATTTAATGATACTCAAATTTTTATTTTCAGGAAATATATATACACCGACGAAGATCTAAGGTTGTTGAGGTAAACATTTTCCTCTTTTTTTAGTACGAGATAACGCCGCTTGAATCTGCAAGTATCTGTTTTTCATCTAACTTAATTAAAATAAAAAAAAAACAAACAACCTTGAACCTTGAATCCTTTCCAATCAGGTTTTCGACCTGGACACAGTACCGTCTCAGCTTTGGTGAATATTACGGATGGATACGGTATGAAGTGTGGAAGTCTAACTGTTCTCTCACTCCTAGATTTTTCTAACGCTTTCAACACGGTGGACTTCGACATTATAATTAAGATAGCTCGCTCACTTAACATATTTCCAATGGTGATTGATTGGCTTCGAAGTTACCTGTGTGGCCACCCACAATATACACGCATTGATAACACCCTCTCTTCTTGGTGTAATACATCTGTTGGTGGCGTTCTATCTCCTTTACTCTTCGCGTTATTTA
Source organism: Callimorpha dominula (assembly GCA_949752705.1). NCBI lineage: Eukaryota > Metazoa > Arthropoda > Insecta > Lepidoptera > Erebidae > Callimorpha > Callimorpha dominula. The sequence goes on from OX457000.1 coordinate 10,315,027, forward strand.
TAAATATATCTATCACTGATCCACTTCTCTCTGTTTACCACCTTTATGCAGATGATCTTCAAATATACTCCCAAGCACCAATAGATAACATCGCTAATGCAATTGAGATCATCAATTAAAATCTGGCTAAAATAAGTGCTCAAAGTAAACCCTTCGAAGACTCAGGTCATTATCGTTGGGAGAGCTAGAAAATTTCAAAGATTGACTGGTCACATGTTCCTCCGATTCATTTTAATGGCGCTATGAAAAAGCAAAAAAATTAGGAATACTTTTGACTCGGAGCTATCGTGGTCTCCTTAAATACAAGAAATAAGCCGTGGGTTATTCGCAGAGGCAATCTTTTTAACGAACCTTTTTACCAACTTTTCCAAATTTTCTACCAACTGCCACCAAAACTGCCCTTGCAAATTCACTCCTTCTTCCAATTCTTGACTATGCGGACGCCAGCTATCCAGATCTCATCGAAAACCAATTAGATAAACTTGAGTGACTTCAAAACTTTAGTATCCAATATTTCGACTGCGTAAATATGATCATGTTTCTGAATTCCGAAAATAGCTCGTGTTTACCTATTCGTCTTCGCCGGAATGCCCATATTCTCTTTTTGCTATACAACAAGTATGCTGTATAGCAAAAAGATTGTTTAACCCTCATACACCTTCCTATTTAAAAGGACGATTTGAGTTCCTTCATGTTACCCACCCATACGAAATGCTTAAGATCATCTGATATTAGAGGTGCCGGTGCATTCACTAACTTTTTTTGACAAATCTTTTATGGTTCTGGCTGTTCGTTTGTGGAATACATTACCAGTACAAATACAGCAAGCTGAAACCCTTAAACCCCTTAAAAAATATGGTCAAGCAATACTATCTATCACTGTAATACCATTATTTTTTTTTTTTTATTCCATTTCACAACTACGATCAAAATTACTTTAGAATATACTATGTAATCTCTATTAAATAGCTATATAATTAAACTGGATTATATATGTATATACGTATACATGTCTGTGTATGTATTTATTTGTTTATATATTTATATATTAATACTTGTAAATACTTGTCTGTATTTTCTATATAGTACGCAATCAACTATTGTTTTTATTTAATACTTCTATTATTATCTCCATCTAAAGGTTGTCTGGTAGAGATCGCTATTAGCGATAAGACTGCCCATTGTACTCTATTTTTTAAGCTATGATCTGTTTCAATTAATTTAATTAATGGTGTACAATAAAGAATATTCTATCTATCTAATTTTCATGAATATAGATAGAATATAGATAGACAATATACCAGAGTTGCCCGAAAAAATGTAGCTGCAATTACCTTTAATTAAACATACTGTAATACCCAGAAACTTTGTTGATAAATTGCAGTTATATGTTTTTAAGTGAATCCAGTGTCATTTGCAAGAAAATGCTTTAAGGGATAGAAAAATAAATGGCTGCCAGTTCTGAGTCAGCCGCAACATATGACAATCCAGCTGTAAACAGGTATCTTAGTGGTACCTAATTATTTACACTTACCTACGTGTTTTTAAGTACTTAATATTATTTAAGTTTATCAATTTAAAGAATATTTCTTCTCTAAACTATAACACATGACTGTAAAATAATTGATACAATTAGAGTTTGTCATCATTTGAGTTAACTTCTCCCACTCTGATGACTGTATGCGACAGAGAAGAAATGAGCGCGCTGTTTAGTGTTGTAAGGAAAAATATAATAATGTTAAATAGATTAACCCTTATTCAAATGTTTAACCAACTTAAATAAAAGCAGGAGATTCTCAGTTCGTCAACTCACTTACCCTTTACTCGAAGAACGCTGGACCGATATCGAAAATTAGGTTTTATCAAAAAACAGATACCCGCAAATTCAAGCAGCGGGATCTTAGACTATTATTTTTAGGATAAGTTTACATTTATGAATACTGAATATATTATTTTTCTTTTAAGAGTGGCAACAAAGAAACTTCAGAATTTTGACCGGAAGTAAGTATGTGAGACGTGTACCTAAATAAAAAAATTCTCAATTGCTTCACGAATTGTACGCGGTTTATAGATATGATATTGCTATCCATCTTCATCTCGCAGTAGTTATGTTTTAATTAATATATAAAGAAGTAGCGATAAAACGCTTAAACACACACATTACGGTACATTTTTCTTCTCTGATTGCCAACGGATTTTCTTTTTCTTGTTTGGTATATATTGGTGCCGATTCTATTGTACACTCGACTAAACTAAAACCTGACTTAATTTCTTCATATGAAATCAACCTTGTGTTCTTCGTAGTAAGGTCTATTTGTTACTAGCATCTATTTCGCTAAAGCGCCGCTAAATTTCAATAAAACCTGTCAACGTATACTTAACTTTATTTCCACGCAGCGAGAGTCTTCATTTATTCAAACGCTGTATAATTGCCGTATAAAAACTTGTTCAAAACGAACAAGGATGACGTGTTTTTAATCTACACCTACGAAGACGCTTACTAAAAACACAGAGCAAAAGAGATGGCATTCAACGGATAGCAGCTCTTGCTACGTGGTATTAAAGTTTATTTAAGCGTATCAGACTTTCGTCGACAAATAAATTGCTTATTTCGATAGCGACATATGTTACCTACTTGTTTCAATTTGAAATAAGACCTTGTTTCTAAGGGTGCAAGGTTTACTTCTTATATGAAGAAAATTTTGTAGATTTTAATTTAGCGAGTGAAGTAACAGAATTGGGGCCATTGTCAAGCTTTATGTTATCGAAAAATAATTGAAAATCCTTTTGTCCTTTTATTTTTATCAATAACTAGCGGACCCGACAGACATTGTTCAGACCGAATATAGGATTTTTTTTGTATGTATTAAATGCCTAGGTCGGAATAGCTAGAATGACTTAAGGTGAATGAACTTAAATGTTAATGGTAATATAGCTATGCCTTCGAGATTTCGGTAGTTTAAAACTACTAAAACGAATTTTAAAATTATCACTTGTTAAGAGATACGTATCAATCCCAGCAAAGATAAACACCCTTTAAGTTTAATAAATAATTATTTAAGTAATTCTACCTTAGTTATAGTATAAAAGCTGAATTTTATATGTTACACTGTGGGAGAGCCATGCTTCGGCATGTATGGGCCGGCTCGACCGGAGCGATACCACGGCCTCACAGAAACCGGAAGTTAAGCAATATTTGCGTTGTATTTCACCGAGTGAGAGGTTACCGGAGGCCCTAACCCTTCCTTCTCCCCCTCTTCTGCCCTCCCCCTATTCTCTCTCTTCTCCCCTCCCCCTACTCCCTCTCTTCCCCCCCTTCCCCTACTTCCACCAAAGGCCGGCAACGCACTTGTGACTCTTGAGTTGCAGGTGCCCATGGCGGCGTTAGTCACTTACCATCAGGTGACCCCCTGTTCGTTTGCCCCTATCCCATAAAGGAATACTATTAAAAGATGTTTCCCAAGCAGCCAGATAATAACGTTACTGTGCCCGATACACTTCGTTTAGCATTTGGAATAATATTTAAGTAATAATAAAAAGTATTATAAAGATAGTTTTAAGTGCTATAATAGTTTGCATTGTGTGGAAGAGAGCCTATTGCTTTATTATCAGTTGGCATAATTAAAAGGCTCACAGGTGTTCCTCACTTCATTAATTTCATCCCTACCTACTGTTGACTTGCAACTCTGTGTGGCAACATCAATATGTCGAATCCTCAGGCACAGAACTAGGCTCAATGTGGGCATGAAGTAGGTACGGTCGATGAGAAAACTCCCTTTTGATACTTAATCACTGATGTATTGCAAGCACGCAAAGAAACACTGTTCACTGTTCAAAGTTCCTGGGCTAGTTTTGACTCGGCGGTGACCAAACGTGTAAAGTGAACTCGTCCTTCCGCACGCCAACACCCTTCGCCTACACTCTGCGTAGCGGCGTTAGGGTAGGGCGCGGTTGGGCGACCACCCAGGGGCGCCGCAAGCGCCCCTTTATATAAAAATCCAAGACCTGAACGTGGCATCTACATCTGGAATACAAACGGGTGTATTGGTAGTGGAGCTGTCTGACAAGTTAGATCAAGTAGCTGTTGAAGAGATTGTGAACGAAATTTCCCGAAGTGATGAGACAAGCTGTGCAACAATTACAGATGTTGCTCAAGACTCAAGATGACGCCGTTGGTGAAATACATCAAGCACAAGTTCTAGATGACGTTAATAATGTTGTCGCGAATATATCGGATCCATCTACTTGGCCACTCACTCGGAATAGCAAAACTATTGATCATATAATAGCTACTGGCCCAGTGCAAAGTCACATTGATAATTATCCAAAGAATGACATGGGGCCACATTTCACTAATTCCCATTTCATACAGAAACTTGCAAACAATAAAACAGTTCAGCGTCGCTGGTTAACATATTCCGTTTCTTAGATTGCGTTTATTGTTTTTGTTGCCGCCTATTTTATAGTAGCTCGACGTCGAATTTAATATCTGAAGGTTATAATGACTGGAAACACCTGTCTGAGATGTTAAAAAATCATGAAAATAGCACTTCTCATAAAAAGTTTTACCAGTAATGGATTGAGACTAAATTCAAAACAGGAAACAATAGATTGCCAAGAACAAAATTTGGTTAAAAGAAACCACAAGATGTAATAATGTTTTGTCTAGATTAATGCATATTATAACACTTTATTTAGCTGAAAATAATATGGTGTTCAGAGGTACTTCTGCTAAACTTTATTCGCCACATAACGTAAGTTCTTGGGCTTAGTACAACAACTAGCCAACTTCGATCCAGTTATGCAGGAGCACTTATATTTAGGTGTAAAAGATGTTGTTTCTGACCACTGCTGGTGAAAAGATATTCAAAATGAATTAATAGAGCTGATGGGTGAAAAAGTAAAGTCAGAGATCATGTCACGCGCAAAACAATCAAAATATTTATAGCAGACTGCACCCCGGACATTAATCATGTCGAATAACTTTCTCTGACAATACGATTTTTGATTTGACTAATCAAGTGCCGACCAAATATCAGTAAAAGAGCATTGTATATAATTTATACCTGAAGTCATTATTAATGTTTTAAATAAAAATGGACTAGAATTAAACAATTGCAGGGACCAGGGTTACGACAACGGAGCGAATATGAAAGGAAAAAATATTGGGGTTCAAAGAAGAATTCTGGTTTCACTCAATGAAAGATTTTAACATTTAAATGAAGATTCCGCTTGGTCTTTTTTGAACAATATAAAAATAATTCCAGAAAAACCAGACCTTCTTTTAACTGTGTGCTGATCTGCAATTGAAATTAACTGTAGACTCTAAATCAGATATAAATGGTTGTATGTTGTGTGATGAACTCATAAGTGTAAAATCCTTTTTGCCTGATCAGAATGTGGTTACTCTTGTCCCTATTTTAAATTTTATCAAGGATCGTATGGGTTTCAATGGGAGACAGGACGCCGTAGAAATCTCGCCCAGGGCGCTGGTAGTGCTAAAACCGGCACTGACGATAGCAGAATTACAATTTATTAAACTTGAAGCGTGTCTTCGGGATTGCCATTATAGAAAGGGTCTGGTAATTAATGATGTGATTTCTTATATTATCCCGAAGATAATATACAAAAATACACTTTATAATTACTTCGACAAAAGTAGGTATCAATTTTATGCACCTTTGCTGCTTCATAGATGTCATAGCCACCATGATCTAAACTTCATACTCGGCGATTATTCCTACCTCTGTTGGGAACATGAACATAAAAACTTTCAGCTTTTATAAAAACCATCGTGTGGCGATCACAGGACCAATAAATATAATTATACATTTAAATGTATAATTATATCTTTACACTTAGCACTAATTGTTTTATTAGTAATTTATTTGATACAATTTAAGGAAGGTGTCAATCAGCAAGGATACTGCTGTGGCATCGCATACCAGGATCCATAGACGTCAAACAGGATTTATTCGTCCAGAACAAATAGACAAATTGGAGGACACTCTTGAGATGTTGAAGCAGAAGAATGAAATAGAAGATATAGAAAGCGAAGCACTAAGGTGGTTACGTTCCTTTTAATTATGTTAACCTAATTTTATTTATTAACTATCTATGTAAATGAATGTAAGTATGTTTGTCCTCTAAATCTTTAATGAGATTGTGATGAAACTTGGGCAGGAAATTCTGAGAACGCCCGTGTGCCCCAATAAATCTACATATGTAAAAAAAAATATTCAATGTGGTATTGCATCGCATAAAGAAAAGGGGGTAAAGAATTCTCATAAAGTCAATCATATATTTTTTCCCAAATATATACTCATACCACAACATACTAATCATGTCCCTCTATGTAAATCACACTTCTCATACAGCATAAAGCGGCAAAGAACAAGAACTGGATTTAATACAAATTTAACATTCAAATTATTCCGAATTTAGGCAAGTCGGTTTAGAAGTTATTAAAAGTGGAAGAGGTTTAACGAACCGATACCAAACAGGTTACGTAAGTTCATCAGAAGTTAAATCTATGCGAAGATCAGCCCTTTTGCGCCTTTACAATGAAGTGTCAAGTGAAGACTTAAATCCCACGTTAAGGAACTTAAGGTGAGTGTAAACTGCATATAAATGGACTAGTTTACTTGGAAAAAATACAAAGAAGTCACATATAGAATAAATTCATATATAATAGTTTTTTAATTAACTTCGAAATACTAAAAACTGCAGACGATTGGTCGTAATATGTTCCTTTCATCGGCTTCCATTCGAGCAGAATTTTTTCTCCTTAACGTAACTGCCTGATTAGCATTTCCACCGTATAGAAGACTGCACTTAACTAGAGTTTACAATGATGTCAAATGTGTAGAGTGACTGACATCATTGGTTTTACGAGTATATACCTAAAGGCACTGATAACCAATAACGACCAGTGATTAAAAAAAATACACATGCTTAGCGAAAAATATGGTGGTCTTTTAACTCATCTTTTAATATCAGAATTTGACAAATTCTGGATATATTAACATAAACGGAAAGAATGACTAACTATATTAACTTTGAAAAGCGAAGCCTTAGCAAAGTAACTAAGAACTATAAGTCTCAAATTCTTAAATATTTGCTGTGGGGTTTAAAAAACATAATAAGTCGTTTTTTTAACCTATGTCTTTACTAGAAAGTAAATAAGAGACAAACTAACGTAGACTTCGTTTTCGTTTCTTCAGTAACAGGTCAAAATCACAGGAAACGGACAGTTTTGCATATCTGACGCACTCTCTCTTAAATCCTGAGGAATCAAGGGATAAGTTGTTCATCTCCCGCCACCCTCAAAGCCGCCACCAGCGCGTAGAAGATACTATTAATTTACAACATGGACAAAAACTTACCCGCAAAGTGTCTTCCGACTACGTTAAAACCCTTAATGTTTTTGACGAAGTGGCGAAATGCTCTATAAGGAGTGTAGAATATGCAAAACATCGACCATCTATATCTGTTGTTGAGTATAAAATGATAAATCAAAAGTATCAAGATGAGCTAAAGGCATCAAAGGAACAGTTGGGTGAGTTCTTAGCCTTGGCATATAGAATAGTTTCGTCTGGAAGATGTATTTTTTATGAAGTATGAGGTAGTTGTTTAAAGATTGCATTCTAACTACCTTCGTAATATGTCATAAAGATAATTACTTATAGGGTATTTTTGCCTCCTTATTGACCTCATAAGCAAATTGGCTTCTAGCAGATGGAATTTACAACATAAGGCTTTTACGCATAGCAAAATATATTTTCGGGTGACAGATTATATAGTTTTGATATTTGGATTTAATGTATATGAATATAACGTTAAAGAGATATTTAAGAAATTAAATAATAGTTGGCCGTTTTTATAGCAATAGGGAATATGCATGTTGTTTAAATTTACTTGATTAATTTTTCCTTGAATCTTTATTGTCCAGATATTATGCCTAAACAATTATTTTCTTATTTAGTTCGTGTTTAATTGCAAAAAATATTAATTAAAATATGCAAAATAAGGGCGCGAAATTCAACTTTGCAAAACGCTTCACCATTGGTCGAAACAAAACATGACGTGACATTCCACGTTTTGTCATTTATCGGCGCCTATATTCGTGGTGTTACGGAGAAAGATAGGTGTTCCTGTGGTTTAAGTTTTATAGTGCAATTTAAGCATTCTAGTGATATTAGAAATCATCTAGGACAATGACTGAAAGTAGTTTTGTCAAAGCACAATCGGACAATCTACCGAAAATAGGTGCATTCATAATGACTATATATTTTGCATCAAATCCAGATTTTACGTCCGCTGAGGTTAAAGGAGTGAAAGCCGCAAGGTAATTATTATAATACTTGTTATATTATAATCTAAATGATAGGTAAGATATGTATAGTTAGTTATATTCATGAAGTTTTATTGGACTTTTGTTACCTAGTTTAAGTAGACAAGCAAGTTGCCTTCTGCTTGATATTTAAAACAAATTTAGAACAAAACACTATACTAGCAAATCAATTGTAATATGCTTATATTAAAGTGATCTTCACAACAATATAAACACGATATTGAAGATACTTCATCTCTTCTCATTAATGTACACCACTGTTTTCGTATTTTACATTATTATTTTGTACAGGAAAAAATACTGTATTGGGTGTACTTCTTACAGTGTTTTTACACTTAGGGACAACGCAATACCTATAAAATGGTTTTTTAACCTTACCCATCGTCTATTAATTACAATAAATAGTAATTACAACTTGAAATCGGTATAAAATTACTGTAACACTAATAAGTTTATGAAACAAACATTAAGCTTGGAACGTGACTTCATCCAAGGCCCGCGAAATATGGCGGCGTACAAACAGATCAAATTTTATCGATGTTTTCAATGTTATTTTAAAAATTAATTTGAACATTGCCAAGGTTATAATTTTTTATTAGGGTAGAATGATGGAACAAGTCAATAGAAGATAAAAAAAAATACATGCATATTCCCTATTGCCGGCAACTCACTTTGGCGTATCTATGTTCGGCCATTTTTCAACTTACCAATTTTTTTGCATATTTAACAAAACAAGTGTTCCGGAAATTTGTTTAGATCTGTATCATCCGTGTGTGTGATAATGTCGATTCAAATACGAAAAAATATGATTCAGGTGCATATTATTTAGTTCGCCGAAAAGTAGCTCATAAAACTCGACTTGTGGGCCATCATATTATGCGGCTACCACTTTTAATTATAATATCAACGTTTTCATTAGTATCAATCACAATAAAACAAATTTAACTAGTCCTTAATCCACAGTATAAAACCAAACGATCAACGACTTTGTAACTGATACTAGTGCACTCCTTGATTTTCAGAGGCCTACTGACGAGGAAATACAATCATTATGCTACAATACAATCATTACGCTATAAATGTAAGACTGTGTATTAGTATTGGGACAAATAGAAGTTGATTTTTAAATGACTAAGGCATGTTTTTTAAAAAGCGAAATTGGCCGGACCAATTAACCAACACCTATATGCTACCTCTTAACAGCTTTAAAACTTCATATGTAAAAAAAAATTTTGAGGTTGAGCACCGCCTTTAATTAAACCGGAGGACAATGCTAAGTCAGAAATTACGTCTGCGAGGACATTCAACCTCTGTAAACCAGTAATTTGCATTGTATGTTTATACAATTGCCCTCACATTAGTATCTCTATGAGATATAAAACTCTCTGAAGCCTGGACTTTTTTATTTTTGTTAATGATAAGCAGCAGCTTCAACGTATTGGTACAGAAAACCCGTTTCTTAAGTGATCAAAATAAATCTGGGATCTGAAAAAATGGGGTGTACTACAATTTTGTTATTCTTTACAGAACCAGATAACAATTAAGGGGACAGAACAAGAATCTATGGACTGCAGTTGTCATAATATTTCTATTACAAATAAGAACGTATATATATGAACCTATTTATTGAGCGTGTTCCAGTAATATTTTACAAGACCCGATGAGTGAACTGGCAAAATATAAAGTGAAGAAAAATAAAACTACTTACCTATTGTTGCTTTTTAGTGGATAAACGTGCTATTAACTTTAAGCCAGAAAGCAAATTAGCAATCAACACATTAGTGTCCATTCTACAGTACTATATACACAAGTATTTAGTTATATTCACCTTATCTCGATATCGTAAATATCAGGAAAAGGAGGAATTTTGGATCCTGTAACACTAATTTATTTCTTGTTGATGGAAATACATGTTTGTAATTTTGATTATATAAGGTTTGTAACCTATAAAGAATCGAAAGCATATTTAGACGTGATTCTTTTGTAACATTGTTATTTTAACTTAATATTTTAGATACCGATCCTTTAATTTTTTTATGATTTATTTATGTTTTTATTTTGTTTGAATTATATTTATAACTAATTATAATTTTAAATAAACTAATCTGTTATTAGTATAGACAATTTGTGTGTTATTATTTATTTATTGATGGCATATTATATGTAGGTTCGAAAGGTTATTTTTGGTCATCTTAACTACCTATATGCAAAATGACACACACAAATAGTTCACAATGAGTAACAATGGGACATTTTATAGCTTAATCTTATTAGGGTTTTGTTTATGAAATTGTCAGTTTTTAATTCTGGCTAGTGAAGATCGATAGATACCTTTATCTTGCATTCTGCTTAAGGTGGATACACACATTGAGAGGCGCCCGGTGTGCAGCACAGGCCTCGGCTTGAGGCATGTGTGTTAAAAAAATAAAACGCACGCTCGGGCCTATTTTTGTATTCCCTCCTGATTTTAAATATTGCATGATAATAATATTTTCATTATTGATATTTGCTTTTTTAGCAATGTCAACAACTTTGTAGAAATATAACAAAATTTCTTTCTCTTTTTCATGTTTAAGGGAATAAATGACTGCATAGGGATTCGTTCACTGTTCACTAAAACAATGGTAAAAGAAGTGGATAATCTTCTTCAAGCTACATGTTAATTTAAATGTACTTATTTATAAACTTCTCCAGGGATTCGCCTGATTTGGCTGAGAAGGATGGTTGCTTATCCATTTTTATAATATACCTAAGCAGATTCAAAATTAATATACTGAGGAAGCTACGCTATTTAATTAATAAAATGAAAATAATATTAGATCTATTTTTATATGCTGTGAAGCGTAGCCATATAAATATCAAAACTAGCTACTGCCCGCGACCTTGTTCGCTTGGAAATTTTGATGTAGGAATTATACGTTTTCTGACTTATTGCAGACTATAATCTATCTCTGTGCCAAATTTCATTCAGATCTGTTCAGCCGTTCTGGGGCTATTGAGTAACAAACATCCATTCATTCAAATTTTGCCCATTTATTGTAGTACGATTATCCTATCGAATTCTATCTTCTTAAATACTGCGGTGCTCAGTTCAAATACTTGTTGCAACCTTTGTATCTATAATCTCTGAGATTACGACTTCTGCTCCTTTTTAGGTACGTAAACATATGCGTGCGGCGAATTAGTTTATCTCTTTTAATATTCCTACGTGATCGCCAACGGCTAGCCTCCACTCTGTATGTGGTTTATTATTGAAAGCCTGTTCGTAGTTGATTTTCTTTTTTCCCCTCTCTACTTTTTACGCTGTGCCTTTACCTATAATTCACCATACAATGGTACTGGGAGCCCTGTAAAGAAATTAAAAATTATACGAAAATGGATAAAAAGACTAGCAGTATCAAAATCACTCACACCAACTTACCAGTATGACAAGCCTGTTGGCACAGAATACATAATAATATAGGCACAGAAGGCCCACTCCGCCAAATCATTTAAATAAATAGCGACTCTTGTTTCGACACAATAAAGTCGCAATTTAGGTCACACAGCGCTAGTTGCCTACAGTTATATTCACCTAGAAGTTGCCACTCTTTCTATCGAGTAGTTAACTCTTATCGGTTCTGACGACGTCGCGGCGTGAGGGTTGTCTTTTTTTTTAAGAAATAATCTGAATATTTAATTACCAGTCAGTTATATGCCTATTATTCTTGTTTTGTTAACAAATAAACCCAGGCTAGGTACTAATACCTCGATAGATACGAATGGGTAACGCAACGTAGCGCGAGAATGAGCATTGAACTAAAGTTCAGCACGGCCGACGCGCGGCAACCCACTAAATTTTGGCACGTTTACTCGACCTCGCCCTGTACTTGTAGTTTTATACATACTCTGTGGAGTGGACCTGGCCTGCTGTTGGTCTAGCGGTTAGTGATCCTGACTGCTGAACCAGACGTCATCTGATCGATTCCCACACAGGACAAATAATTGTGTGGTGAGCATGATCATTTGTTCTGTATCTGAGTGTAATTTATCTATAATATGTATGTATTTAAAAATATATAAGTATCTTTATCAGCGGGCTGGTTACCATATTACAGACTCTGCCTAATTTGGGATCAGATAGCCGTGTACGAGATGTGTCAAATTAAGTTACCAGTCAACTATTTGACGACATTACAGGTGACAGTTGATTTTACCATATGAAAATCATTATTTGGTTCTCACATCAAAAAACTCGTATTTATTTTATTAAAAGTAGAAGCAAACTATAAATAGATGATAAAATAGTAAGGAGTTAATAGACATTATTATTAATAGTTATGCTGGTAGCGTACGCCATTGGTCGGCCTGCCAAAGGTACCCACCTTTGTCAGGCCGACCAATAAAAAGGTTAGGCATGCATTACAACTTAAGTCGATAACTATCACTTGAGCTGATTGAGATACGAACAACATAGCAGTTACTTTTATTTAGGGGTTTGGGTCAAAGAGTATACAAACACTACGTTTCGATAGTTTATAACAATAGTGGTCTAGTGGTGAGATAGTTGCTAGCTAGCTAAAGAAAACAAAACTTTTCATTCTAGTAGACTCATAATCTAGTATAATTTAAATTTTATGGGTAGACCTATATCTCATTTGCAAACATTGTTCATCTATTACGCTATACTCTGTCGATTCATTTTTTTTTCATTTTGACGGTTACCTGAGAACATAAGAGCGCTTGTCTACCGTCGCCGTCAGCGGGACTTCAATAAGAGTTTATGAAATGGTCAGAGTATAATCATAAACTTAGTACACTATAATAGCAGTAATAATAGTAATCTTTATTTGCAAGAACATTGTTATACGATGATACGATGATACAATTATGTCTTACGGCTAAGTGCAGAAATGTTCTGTCTAAATCGGGCATGCAAACATTTTTTGTCCAATCTTACTATGTACTATTAATAGTGTCTGTCTTCGTTAAGAATTCTGTTTCAGAATAAAAACTTTTCTGAATTAGCCGCTCTCTCAGCTTTCTAACAAACCGCTTATATAAGTTAATGCTCTAATTTTTTTTTGGAATACAAGGGTGTGATCTGTTTAATCCTGTGCATCGTTTTTAGTAAATGATTTTGATACCAATATCATTAGTTTATTTCGGCTCTATGCTCGTTGATGGTTAGTAAATATCTATGATAAAATTATTCTAGCGGTCAGGCCCATAGAGGGTCAGGCCACGAAACCAAATTGACGTTGGAATGAAAAGATAATTTAATTGACAACAACTTCAAATCTTTCTATTATGTTTATTTAAGTTTACTGTTATTCTTTTGTATATCAAGTGTGATGTTTTATTATTTGTAGATCTGTTATTTTGTATTTTTTTTGTATACGATTTATTGGAGAGCCAATTTTCTTCATGAAATGTCGATTTTTATTCCGGAGGTACCGATCCCAACCAAAACTGTATTACCATCACATCATCCTTGGAAGAACCGGATAAAAGCCAAGTATGCTAACAAATATAAACACGGACATAATTCTGTGCTCAATAATATATTTCCACCTCCGAAAATAAAATTACCAGACAAGGGAAATTGTGACAATAACCGCATACAGTTTACAATAATCGGGAACAGAGTTACAAAAGAATTCATTTATTGTATGTATCTAGTAAATGGATTGCATAAATGCAGACAGCAGCAGTTTAAAGCTCCAGTTTTAAGAGGTGCGTGAATGTTTTATATACTAGGTCTCTGAATAAGTTTAAGACAAAACGCTTGATTAATCCCCGGTTCCTATAATCAAGAAACGATTCGTTTTGTTCACAGATGTAAAATTTTACCGTCCGTAAGCAAAACGCATCGTTTTTTTGATTGTAGGAACTGGCTTTATAAGTGATAAAATCGGCATCATACATACATATGGGCGGTAGCGTAATGGCTAAGGCGTCGGACTTGCGATTAAGTGGTTGCAGGTTCGAACCCCACCTAGTGCACTACCGACGCGAACCCACTCCTACCACAAGCATTTAGCTTAGCTGGAAGGGTTAACAAGAATACTAGTAATGTGGGACCCACGTTGCTAGTATTATTAAAAAAAAAATGCAAAGTATGATTTTAGTTGATGCCATCACCGAAGACGTGTAATATCTCTATACGCAAGGCAAGTTACTTGTATAGAAAGATCCCTCCGCTTTGAACTCGCCAGTGCTGCAGTTTTTAATATTGTTACCCATAGGATCTCTCATACGGTTAAAATATCAATAACGTATTCCATGATAGAAATGTGTGTATCGTTACAGGTGTAACAGGAGTAGAATGGCCTAAAGTGTGGAATGATTTGAAACTTAAATATGGTGGTTTAGCATTCAGTATAAATTCACAAGTTGCTGTATTGAAAGACGGCGAGTTCCTTGGTGGCGATACTGAACTAAAAGAATTCGTAGACTCTAGATACGTGTACACTGTATATCTAGATTATTATAAAGAGGGAATTCAACAGTTTGCCAATTTTATACAATCATCTGGTGTTAGTACAAATTTGATATTATACTTAGATTTTATGTATTCTTTCAAGGAAAGGTGTTGATGTACGTTAACGTACATATGTTAAAATATGACTGTAGACGTAGACCCACTTTTCAATTTATTTATATTACGTTTCATCTAGTGACAAGCTTTCCTATATTGTTTAGTAGCAGCGCCCGCGGTTTCACCCGCGTAAGTCCCGATCCCGTGGGAATATCGAGATAAAAAGCCTATATGTTAATCCAGGTCTCCAGCTATCCACATACCAAGTTTCATTGCAATCGGTTCAGTAGTTTTGGCGTGAAAGAGTAACAAACATCCATCCATCCATTCATCCAAACTTTAACATTTATAATATTGATGGGATTACAAGAACTCAATTCCCGTACTAGGGGATAACCCCTTTGGAAATAGAACAATGCATTATCTGATTATTCCTTCCTTACACAAAATTAATTTCATAATAAATGCACCTGTTTGAAGATGCGTAAAGTGTATTGCATTAAGAGATCAGCAGCAACCAGATTATTCCAAAAAATAAAATCGCTCTACCTATCAAGCAATGGTCCATCGTTTGTTTTTTTTTTGCAGAGGCCATGCGTTTACATGAATATTTCTGTCAACCATGAACCGATAGGGTCTTTGATATTTATGGTAAGTAATGTACGGCAAGTATTATTTTTTTTAACTTTAAGACCGTGGACGGTAAAACCAAAACCGTAATAGGTTAATCTGCAATAAATATTTCCAATTTGTGGGGTGCAGCAGAAGACAATGTGTTCTGATCGGTGTACAGAAGGTAGTGATAATGTAAATTTTATTGTAGATTGTAAATGTAGATAAATTTTCGAAATAGAAGTTGAATTCCAGTTTAATGTAGAATTCTTTAGGACAGGCCTATTTATCAGTTTAGACGTCCTTGACATTATTTTGAAGATGATAACGATTATGAATTTATTTGTGTTAGAAACAATTAGCAATTAAACAAATGTATGGGCCCATTCTCACACTTATTTGAGCACATTACATTTCAGCAAGGTAGTTGTTTATCAACTTGAAATGATCGACTTATTACCCTACAAAGTAGCTTTGTAATAATATTGTTAATAAAAATTTAAATAGTATATGGATGCATCTGTATAAAAGTAATGATCCAACCAAGAAGGTCAAACCGTAAATCTGACCATCTTTGTACTTCGAAATACCATTTTCAGCTATATGCAGATATAGCCCCGTTTACATGTCAAAACTTCATAAAGATGTGTCAGTTAACCAGAGGTGGCTACTCAGGAACTCCAGTTCACCGCATCGTCCAAGACTGTTGGATACAATGTGGAGGCTTCACTCTAAAAAATACAGGCAAATTGGAGTGTGAAAATTACATTGTACCCCACGATAGACGCGGTGTTCTCGGCATGGCTAACAATGGCAGGTAATTTATAATTTTTTTAAAATTATTAACCTGTATTCTAATACTGTGACTACTTCTACACATTTCTTTACGACAGTTCTTTAGTTCACGACTTCAATGATAGTTCCAGTTAGAGACTCAAGACAAAGTTGTGACCAAGCTGATAAAACGGAAGCTGTAAACATCAATAATTGAGAAATTCCTAATACAGAAAGTATTGGCACAGATAAGATAATAGTTACTTCGTAACAGATACATCACTCCCATACAAAACTCAAAATACCTACGTTATAATAGCCTACAAAATTGAAATAATAATACCTGGCGTTAGCTGCGACCAGAAATATATCTTATTTACGCTTTTCGAAAATTGAGAACGCATTGCCCACCGCGCGACCTTCGTCTGTGCATGTAGCCGAACTGCCGGACACTGTAGGGTTGTACAAAGTACACAAATAATGAAATAAATTATTTATTTGGGGTATTTCCCGATATACACTGCGAGCACTGTTCAGTGCTCGCAGTGTAAATCTTCGTTCCGTTATGGACTGACAGTATACTGCCGCAGTATCCTAGGGAAGTATATGACGTCATAAATCGTCGCCATTTTTGTACTGTGAGCACTGGCGTTTTCGAGGAAAGGTGCTCTCAGTGCTTAGATCATGTGATCAACAACATTTTTTTTCCAGTTAGATAATAAACAATTATTAGTCGAAATATGTTCATCACTTTTACCGTACATAGCCCCATTTAAATAATTCGGTTATAAAGTTATTATGCATTCGGTTACTTAAAAAACAATATTTTCTTTTAATAAAAAGTAAACTTACTTTTATTATGCGAGTTATTGTTAATTGACAATTGACTTGAATATTAAATTTTTAAATATAACTACATTCAAACAATTTTTTTTCTTATTGAACAGATAACTTGTGCATATATATGATAATTATTTTCACGTCAAAACAGCGCCAAAAAACATAAGATGCCAGTATACTGGACTGTGTTCCGTATTAAACAGTAACCAGTAAAGCAAATCATAAAGGAACGGCTTCGCAGTATACTAAATTGACGTCAGTTCTTATAGTGCTCGCAGTGCATATCGGAACACAAACTTGATAATAAAATCTATGAGTGTTGAGTTTTATATAATGATAAATAAAATTATTTCCCCTATGAAATTTATATCTTGAATTTTTATAGGTAATTAAAATATCCTTAAACCTTCGATAGTAACATAAAATGTTGATGCTGTAGACATGTACAGCACTATCACTACATCACTACATTTTACACCGCCGCGTTTGTCTGTCTATCTGTTCACAATAAACTCAAAAACTACTCACTACTCGATTTTCACGCGGTTTTCATCAATAGATGGAGCTATTTATGAGGAAGGTTTAGGTATGTAATTTGTTAAGATTTTGTGTAAATTGGTTGAAATATGATTATGATTGTTGAAGATGTCTCTGCTACCCGTGCGAAGCTAGGGCGGGTTGCTAGTAATGGCTGTTGCGTAGACTAGAGAAAGATACCTACTCTTATAATTTAATACTTTTGTATTACATATTATATTACACAAAAGTATTAATAACAAATAACTACCTACTCGAATAAAAACCTCAATCCGTGGCGCTCTCAATATGTTTTACATTTCAGTAGCTCTTATTATTATTTTCACTATATTTCTAACTATATTACATATTGTGTGAGAGAAGCAGCCGTCAGTTCGCCTTGCCTACAAGTTACAACAAATGAATACGCTGGCAGTCCACACCTCTCAAGTTCGTACCTTTCGTAGAAATTATGGGTTTATTATTGACGGTTTAATAGACTACATTTATTACAACTTCACTCTGGCTAATCACTCAAAACCTGATTTAGTGCAACATTGTATAGAATATATATATAAGTAACATTTATTTTTTGTTAAGAAGATAACTATTATTTATTATTAGTACAGCCACGCGGCAATGGCGAGTAAAGAATAAACACCTAAAGTATTTTTATATTCTATTGACAAAAAAAGTAAGAGCTAAAATCATTTTTGCAACTTATTTTTAAAGGATTTTACAGATCACTAACATCTTTTTTTTTTTTTTTTTTCGTGTGGAAACCCCCACGGGTCATCACCTCACCTGAGCTAATGGTGAAGTGGTATGTCGGAATCGAACCGACTAAAACCACACGGTGTTCCGTCACAAGTGGGTCTATTGCTGGGGACCCGGGAATACCCTAAGAAGGAAGCCTCCGGGAACCCCTGCAGACCTTGGCCGCCTCTTGGTCAGTAGGCGGCCACACCATAGAGTACGGGGGCCTTGCCCGCCTCCGGTTTAGAGAGGCGCACGCGGAACACGTCGCGCCACCTTCTCAGGCCTGCTTCTGCTAGGATAACGGACAGCCCTACCCGTTACCCCCTGGCCAGCGCTCATGGAGGCCGGAGGTCGTTGTGCACTCTCCGGCGCCTGGTGCGTCTTCTGCGGGACGGGAGAGTACTCGTCCTCTCCCGTACCCTTTCCGCCGCCTCTTTAGCCAACATCACCTCCTCGCAAAATGAGGCAGCGGAATTCCACGCACTCTCGCTTCGGACCATAGACAGAACTATGGTCTCCAGCGAGAGGCTTCCCCAACCGATAGCCATCGCGAGGTTGAGGCGCTGCTGCACCCACGCTGAACACTCCACTAAGGTGTGGAGTGCAGTGTCCTCGCGACAGCCTCCGCAGTGGTGGCACGCAGACGTTGGCTCTCGTCTTATACGACACAGATACTTACCGAAGCAGCCGTGTCCGGTGAGTACCTGCGTCAGACGGTAGGAGAGGCTGCCATGTCGCCTCTCTAGCCAATCCTCCATGACGGGCCTTACCGCCACAATTGTGGCGTGCCCAAGATCACTAACATCTAGCAATAACGTAATTTAACATAATAAATACATTTAGCAATAACTAAACATCTCCACTTCTTATTAAGTTCGATTTGAAATTTTGTTTTTATTTACGGAGAATAGGTACCGTTCTGCCGTGCGTGCATGCTCTCAGCTACGCGTTGTCGCCCCTACTGACACTTTTACCGTGGACGGATAGCTAAATTGGTAGGTATATAAAACGCGACCTCGAGTGAGTGATGTAGCCCTGGTATTGGGAAAGTCTCAGTAACAGCAGCGTGTTCGGGGCTCGCCCTTCAATACGTGAGACACATAAAAGACCTTGCCATGGACTAAATAAGCGTCTAAAGTACGATTCACACGTCACGTCAGTCGTGCCTCGATAGCCGAGCGCAAGTGCCCGCGGTGGCAAGAAGTGCCATGCAAAAATGAATTTTAAGTTATAATTATAAACTTCGATTTTCATCACCGTACTAAAAACGCGCTTCGGTGCAGCCCGTTCGGTGTGAATCGTACTTAAATACTCTCGTCTCGTTTTGCTATTTTTCGAGATAAAAAGAGAGAAATATTGTTATCTCGTTTTTTTTCCACAATGGTATGATTCCTACTTTTGATTGATGATTGATGATTATATTAACTAGATCGATATGAATAGAAAAATAGTTTTGCCTTAAATTATTTTTTTGAGACCGCTCTCTGTTTTTCTAAATCTCTTACGCATCATAATTTACTCACATTGTCCCAGTTAAAAAGATAAGAGAGTTCTCAAATAAGAATTGTATGTTTACAGACATAAAGATTGCTCAACGCAATTCTTTGTGCTACTGCAACCTGCTTCTTGGATGAATAACAGATATGTAGCGTTTGGTCAACTGATTGATGGTGAAAATACTCTTTGTAAGATAGAAAATGTTCCAACTTGGTACGAATCGCCAACATCTGAGATAACAATTGATAAAGCTGGACTTTTGAACCTGGATTGTCAAAGAGCACCAATAAATAAAAGAACCAATGAGTATATACAAGGACATATCGAAGATTTGGTTGTAATTGGAAATATATTTTATGAGGTAACTATTATATAACCACTGTAGTATTGGGATTTCCGGGTGCAGCATATCAGCGTACCTATTGTTATTCTGCCGTAAAATGTACCAAATACTAGTATTTTATATCATCGCTGATGTTGACAGTAACATCGAAACTCTTTTTAACCGACTTAAAACAAGTTGGAGGTTCTCAATTCGTCGGATTTTTTTTTTGTTGTGTATGTTCACCGATTACTCGAAGACGCCTGAACCAATTTGGAAAATTCTTTTTTTGTTTCAAAGGCTATACTTCCCAGGTGGTCCCATTTAAATTTTATCGAAATCAGTCGAGCAGTTTTTAAAAAATCAACAAATATCTAAAAATTGTATACATTGATGATGTTTTAGTTTGCTCCGAAACCTCGCTGTCTCATTGGAGCAGTGCGTTTAGTTAGCCCACCCATATTATATTTAAACAAAATACATGTACTTTCCACTAAAAAGCACATTGAAGTCGGTGATATTTTTTTTTACAAATATGTAGTTGAGCAACGATATGAAACTCCTAATGATAATTCTGCTGTCCCACTTCTGTGGATTATGGCATGGTGTAAAATAAACTATACTTTACCTTCCCCATGATGTCTAGCTTACAATGTTGGTGTAGATGTACTAATAACTTATGTTGTATTAATATACCTCATAAGCACCTAGAAGTAAGTAATGTATTTGTATTTAATTTTTAAAGGCACTACTCGAAAAAGTATTTGAGGAAATCGAAATAAGACTAGTAAAACAATTAGAAGAAATATTATTGAATGAGCAAACACAAGAAGAGTCTGACGAGAATGTCTTTAATACTAAAAGGTAAATAATAAAGAAATGGGTGTTTCCACAAAATTTGGGCCACTTTTGAAAGTAATTTGTCTTCATTATATTATTGAAGATGCTATTGTATTTCCTAATGGTATACATAATGGGTAATTATTTTAGTGTGTTACTAGAAACCCGCCCCAGCTACAAATTATACACCTAAACCGTCCTCATGAATGTCCCACTGTCTATTAGTGAAAATCGCATGAAAATCCGTTCAGTAGTTTTTCAGTTTATCAGTTTGATGGATTTCATTAGTAGATGGCTTCACTTTCTTCAAAAATGAACACTTCTGATCGGCAACTTACAATTACTTGTTAACAATTTTTGAAGTGAAAACTTCTTTAGGCACGTTGGGCACTTTTGGTATGGGGAAAAAGCACTGAACTCGCGTGACCGTCACGCTCAGATACATATATACCGATGTGTGTGTTTTCACTTCTGACGTACAGTCCTACGACTCGAAAAAATTGCAATAAAACAATCAACATGTTTTTAAACAACAGAAACTATTAAGGTACATTTAATAAATATAAATAGGCGATACACTCTACCTTACCTACTTCACAAAAAGCCAAAATCACATTTAATTCTGAAGAAATAGCAGAATACTGGATTCTGCATTATGTGACCGCGTGGAAAAAGCACATTCATAATATTAGTTTTTCATAGATAGTGAAACTAAGAATATCAAAGCATCCCTTTTCAAGTGAGCTGGAAGCTGGACTTACCTCTTTTCTGTTACGTGAGGTCAAATCAGGACATCAAGGCAACGGATTTATCTTCGTCCCTGCAACCTACAACTATAACTATTAACTATATTATTTCTCTTTTTTTATAAAAAAAAAAGGAGAAAGCAGCGTCTGTCATAAATTCTGGTTGTAATCGGCAGTAGAAATGAACAGAACTGAACTCACTCGTGACGATCAAGTGTAGATTTTACAAGAAAAATACCTAAGTTGGTCTGATTACACGGGTCCCATGCTGCTATTCCGCCCATTTCACATGTCACAAAACCAGTGCGTAACATATTTGACTATCTAGAATACTTGCCGAAGAACAACGTCGACAGAAGAGTTCCAAAACCTTCTTAAAAGGAACAAGTGGCCGCTTATTCCACACGCCACACTATTCTAATTGTCATAAGAAATGTATTATGTAATAACGTAATAATTTTTAATGTTGTTAGATTCGAGAGTAAAAAGAAAGAAAAAGATCAGCTAAAAAAAACTGATGGCAATGAAAGTGAGGAAAACAATGAATTTGATGTGGAAATGTACGAGGACGACGAAGAGTTCTCTGATGAGATACCTTTCACACCCATTCCCAGTAAAATTGAGATAGCTACGAAGCTCTTTTATTTACCGTTAACAGATATCCCTTATACTGGAGAAGTCGACTCAATTTATGACCTGAAAAGGTTAGTTATATTGTTTGAATTTATTTTAAAGTAACAACAACATAATATGTAACTTATTTTTAAGTGTGTATATCTTTACTAACTTTTAAACTTTCGCGTTCCGTGATAAGTATATATTTTCTATCAAAAGATGTGATAGTGATGTTTGTCAAATCTATCTACAACAGAAATACAATTCCAAATAAGATCTAATAAGTACCAACGGCTTTAATACCGCATTAAAGCATGCTCATTTGCGTTCGTATAATATTAGCAGTTCATGTTAAAAAAAAGAAAATATTATATTTTATAATTATTATCTCTGGTTTCTATATCTTTATATTTTACTATACTAATGATAGAGAATGAAAAATGTTAAAACAATAGTAAAATCAGGCACTAGCATTATTTTCATCAACACGACCACACGTTGTCTCCGATGACCACCTGTCGTCGAGGGAGACAACGTACAAGTAGACAACAAGTATACCCAAAACTTGGCAGAACATTAGCCTACAGCAGCAACGTCTAGCGCACAGAATAAAGAAAATAAGTAACATAGGTTTGCGTTGCCCTACCTGTTACACAACGCGTTGCATATGGACCGGGAGCCGACCGCAAGAATACCTATCTCATCGGTGATCTGCTCAAACTTTATAATATAAAGGCAACCAAACCACAGGACCGTGAAAAAAAACGTGAAAAAAAAATGGTGAGTAGTAGAAATGACAAACGATGCTTTTAGTCCTTAGATACGATGTCAAGTAATTATTATGCAGAAATTCTTTTTTTTTTAAATGACAACTCCCGCATTAGGATTACTCCTGTGTCCCGGGGGACTTTACGAACATACAAACAACGGACACAAAGAACACAAAGCACACCCAGACTCGGGTGGGAATCGAACCCACGACCTATGCATAGCAGTCAGGGTCACTTCGAGTGGTAAGTCCAACAGGCCAGTCAACAGAAAAACAATTGAATGTACAATGCGTGTGATACTTACAACATACTACTAAACGGTCGTAGAATAAAGTGTGTGATTTTTTTTTTCATTTCTTAGAACACTTACTATTTTAAAAGAGCTTGTAATGGAGGCTAGATATGTGGAACAGGGAATTTAATTATTATTATTAAACAAATTTATATTGCATTTTTTAAATTTGATGATGAGATGAGATAGGTATTCTTGCGGTCGGCTCCCGGTCCAATAACAGCAAGGAGGTTTTCTAGGCAAGCACCCTTGGTCTATGTGCTTAAGTACTATCTGATTAAATTCGTTATAGCGCCTTTCCCGATTTCATGTAGAACCACATCATTTAACTTGTCCCTTTTGTTCATTAGATCTTTTTGCATTAATTATTTTAACCCACAGGTTCTTGAAGGGTGATTACTGTCTCGAGAATGATCTAGAAGAGTGCTTGCATCAACCACAACACAAACTGTTGGAGACTAAAATCCCTAAATTTATTCTAGATACTTTATTCGATTATCTGACAGTAGACATGGATATGTCTGGTAATAACTTTTATATTAGAATGCCAATATGTAATAAATATTACACTTTGAATATGTGAACAAACAACAGTTATTAGGTACATATTATATAAAAATATTTCATAATCCCAACCCAAACCCATATTTATTTTTAAAATCTGTGTAGATTCTAAAATCTAAATTGCATACCTACACAGCTTTATAAAACTAATACAAGATACGCTTGTAAATACATTGATAAATTGATACTTAAACACTATTTGGATAATAGTAATAATATTTTCCAAAATGATTAAGATAAAACTTATATTGGATAATAATATTAATGTTTTCCAAAAGATTAGGATAAAAGTTATAGGCTATCACTAATTCGATTAACACTAATATGTATATAGAATACTAGGCCACTCAGAAAGTTTTGCGAAAACAATGTTTTATGTATGAAACACAGCCAGATTATACTTTATTTGAATAATAAGATCATTTACGATAGAACATGCATTTTTTCCCTCCACATTTTGTTACGAACTAGTTAAATGTCTCACTGAAAAACTTCTGTCTTCATTATGTAATAAATTGTTAAAAATGGATCTATCTGGAGAACATTCACACCATGATATTTTACGATGCCGAATATGGCCTAAAACCAGAAGAATCGTTTCGGGGTAAACACAGGTCCTTCGAATGTGTACCGATTTTTCAGCAATATTAAGTGAGGTTGGCAAACTTTGACTTTGAATATGACCTTTTTTTTTGCTAATCGATGGAACATAATGTCCTTACTTGTTTCTGCGTCAAAATACAATTTAATTATCGTAATAGATTTGTTATAAATATTAATAGAGCCTTGAATCTACATTCTTCTAGAGTGATGAAATAATATTTTTTTATATATATTTGCAGATCCGAGCATTAATGAGAGTGATGAGGGCTTACTCCGGAACTATATGAAGTAATAATTACTACATAATTTAATTATTGTGACCTCATTGCTATGGTAGTGGGCTCTGTTTTCCCCATTTAGACTCACAGACGGGCCATTATGCGTTCAGATAAGTGTGGCTAGTTGAGCCAGCCTAGCTCCTCCCAGAAGCACAGAAACCTCATGGGGCGTTCACAGGCTATTAGAAGCGACCTCGCGCGAGGATATTTGCTCGTTGTGTAGTCACTCCCACGCACTCCAGGATCCTCGCCTCCCCGCACGCCCACTTTGGGCGGTTGTTTCCTCCGCGTTGAGACATTCTCTGCATAGCGGCTGTCTGTCGCATTGATGGTGAATAGATGCCGATTCAGGGCCAAATGGCCCGTAATCTCAATGCCTCCTACAACTATTCGGAAGTCTAGTCGGTTGAGACTAAGCAGTCTACAGGTTAAACGTGGAGAGATTTCTGTCAGCACCGGTTTGAACAGATTGCAGCCATGTATGTCAGTCCAACGTCGGTTGTGCGCTTCGTGAGTCCGTTGCCTTACCCAAGAGCGAAGGTGGTTCAAGGATAGTAGATTATTGTTACACCTCGCTGTTCAACTGAGTTAGTAGCACAAAAATTTCAGTTTTACTAAATTCGTTTTTTCTATAGAACTCTTCAAAAGAGCTAAACAGATAGGTAACGGACGTGTGCAGACGTTCCACCGAAATCATAGCGTTGTTAACACTGATAAGAAATGGCTGTTACCTTGTAAATAAATGTGAATGTGAATTGTGATATTTTAAAACCACATTTATTTAATAAAAAAAACCGTTATAACTTTATTAAAATTAATTGAAAAAAAGCTAAATTATAAGGCCTTAATAGTTACTCTATTATCACGTGACTGCAAACGCCAACCAGATCTGATATATCATTAACCGATGAACAAGCTTAAAGCTGTCAGTTGGTATCATACTTTTAACGACATTTTTACTTGTGGAAAACTGTCAGTTTATCGTAAAAGTAACTATAATTTTTTTTAATTTTTGTCTCTTCAACTAAGTTTTTTTTTCAAAAAAATCTATTTTTTTGCATTATATTTGACAAAATCGGGAGTTGCGCTGCAGCAAGAATGTTTTAACACGACACGAATCGTTCGAAATCGACGTCGAATTACGTTGCTCGTCCGAACATGTTAAAAAGTAGATTCCTAATGAGAAGTTAAAACTTATCAAAATGTTATCACATCAAATATTAATATTATGATCACGGTAATGCGTTTGCTTTTCGCTTGTATGTACGAGAAATAGTAATAGTTATTTCCTGAACTGTAATTTACTATTTTTTACACAAGGTAAAACCTGCACATTTCATCCGATATGTATTAAACACTACACAAACTGTCAAAGTTTTATGAAATATTGCCAACCTATCATCTGAAGTATACAAAAAATATCGTAGGCCTAAGACATTGAATATTCACTAATAAAGTATATTGCGTAAATCTCACAAGACCTCACTTACCTACCACAAAACGACAATTTGTCAATAAATGACTGATAATTTTACCTACTGAAGCCGCAGGGTTTGTAACAAACACGGGTAAAAGAAATGCATGAATTTGTCTTTGAATGGATGCTTCTTCTTGCAGAGAGAACGCAGACTCAGTCAGTTTCGCTGGTCGTATTGTTAATAAAATAGCAAACCTTCCACAGAAGTTAACACTCTTCGAAGAAATAATGACCAAAAGAAAGTGAGTTTTTTTTGTTTTACTTACATACATATTACCTATACATTTTGTACTACCGCCGCTCGAGAAGTTTATACAACTTACGAAGTATTTTCGAGTTGCGAAATATCCAACCACGTTATGTGAACATGGGTGTACGTACATATTATTATTAGTTTTCACTACACAACTATGTAGGTCCCTCCAATAACGACGACACCAATATCATTTCCTTATATCATTATTTACTTGTAGTATGTTTACTACTTAGTCATCTAAATGTCTGTTCCATGTGTGTATAGATGTTAGGTCCCTCACTTTTAATATTTTAGTATAAATTTAAACACAATCTAATAATAAAAAGAGTATTAAATAGATACTGAACACGCCACCACAGTAGTTTCACTACAATGGGTAATATTACTGTTTTGCAGTAAGATAAAACAGGCATTATATGTTGGAGAAAACACAGCAATGATATGAAGAAGCAGTCCTTATGATTCTATGAAAAATACGAGAATACCCCCAATTAACAGATAGATAGATCAGACAGATAGAGATTAGATACATCGATTCGATGTCACCAGAGAGCACTTACACTAGTATTGCCGCCATTTTTGCTGCGAGGCGTCATTGCAGTCTTCATTAGCAAGCCCCTGGACTCATTGCTTTCTATCACTGGGTTTTCTCCAACATATAATACCTGTTTTGTTTTAATGCAAAACAGTCATATTATATGCCTTCGAAAACACAGCAATGATATGAAGACCTGTTTGATATCTGCTGGTGAACAGAAAAATATTTGAGGCACAAGAATGCAATGTGAATAAATACCCAAAAGCTAAAAGGAATAAAATAAAACCTTTTGTATTACCTTCTTATATTCAACCATCTAAGTCAAATCTTCTGATTTTACTTTGTATCCTCAAGAACCCCTTCCCATTTTTGGAGGTACAAAAAAATTATTTAAAATTTTGAAACTTGAAGTTAAAAGTGGTAATCACATCACACACAATCATGTCGCAATAGGAGCCAACCTGACTGCCTGTACGATATTGTATCAGTTTTTGATCCAAATTTTGGCCAAAATGTTATGAAGTCTGTGGACTTTGCAAACTCTTGCTGCACCTCCAAGAGGGTAAGGTCGTGTAACCTTCCACCAGATGCTAGTAAAAGGTAGTACGTCTACTTTGATCGAAAAGGGAACCCGAAACGATAGATGACTTCAGCCAATCAAATAATGTGCTTATTTCCCATATTTGGTTTGGCAGGGCTCGGCTTAAACTGGGAAATTGCTTTCAACACCTGATGAATAAAAAAAAATTATCAGGTTTCCATCGTTGCTGTACAATATGTGGAAATTGCTTATGTGACTTATGTAACAAAATAGTGTTATAACTAAAGTTATTTTGTAAGTAAAGGCTAGACAAAATCTGGCTACTTCTCTACCCTCAGGACTCTTAATAACCACATTTTGTAATTTGCACCACTGCTGTCACCTTTTTATAGGGGCCCTATAAGTATTTAAAGTGGAAGGACGCCAACTTTGTTTCAACAGTAGTTGCTTTCTTCATCCCAGCTTTCTTTCAGGCTGAAGGTTTATTTTGTTTACCTGAGGGGGAGTCATGCCCGTTGTCCAATCCACCAGAACCTATCTGCTATTATGCTATTAACCCTTGGTAACACGCTTGGGGTAGTAAACACCCATGCTGTCTGGAAATTCCACCTTTCGCTGAAGGTGTCGCAAAAAAGCACTGAGCCATCTTTTGAGTCTAAATTAAGCCTTCCCCTTGACAAGTAATCTGCGATGCCATTAAGGTTCCCTGGCAAGTGGCAGGCCGTCATTGCTAAGTTGAACCTGTAAGTCAATTCCAATAGCCTGGTTGTCAGTCCTAGTAGATTTTGGGAACCGATTCCACCCAGATTTCGGATGTAGGCTACCAAAGTTCTGTTGTCTGGCTACACCAACATGTGCGTATGTTGCAACAGGGCACCCTGAGACCTGATAACGGCAAACACCGCCAACATTTCTCTTATATTGTAGTGCCAGGTTCTTTGGTTTAAAGCTCATTTGCCCGACAAGCATTGATTGTTTAATATGGCACCCTAGCCCGCATCCGCTGCGTCAGTGGTTAGGTAGTGAGTGACTTCTCTCCTCCAAAGTAGGGTTGGACTGTCTTCTATCGCATCCAACCACATCTCTAAGTCCACTCGCACTTTCGGGCTCAGTGCTCTTTTTCCGTTTCTCAGACAAAACCTTTTCAAGAAGAGCTGTGCCCTGCGACAGTGCAGGTGGTCCTGAGGGATGGCATGGTTTTTAAAGTTTAATATGCCCAACAAACTCTGCAGCTCTCTGAATGAGTAGCTGTTTCGCCTCAGTATTTTCGTTAGACAGTTCTTTAGGCCTTGCACTTTCTGAGTGGGCAATACTACTGTCCCGTTGTGACTGTCCCAGACTAGCACCAGGTATTCTAACCTGTGCGTGGGCTCTGTTATAGACTTCTGATAGTTTATGTGCCAACCTAAAGATTCCAAGATGGCCAGCGTTTCCGCAACCTGTACCACAAGCTTGGATCTATCTTAACATGCCAGAAGATAATCATCGAGGTAAAATAAAAGATATATATACCTCGCTTTCGAAGTAATTCGGCCACCCAATTTGACACTGCTGCAAATGTTCTGGAAGCCGAGGACAGGCCAAATGGTAGAGCTCTTAATTGGAGGATTTCTCCATTGTAAACCACTCGTAAAAACCTTCTGTGAGTCTCCAAAACACTCAGATGGAAGTAGGCCTGGTGAAGATCTATCTTCACTAACCAATCCTCTTCTTGCAGAAAGTCTAGTAAATCTATTTGGAATATTAGATAAAAATGTCTTGTTGCCACATAAGCCTTGAGATCGAAAATAGGGCGCATTTGTGTCATTTGTAGGTAGTTTGCTATTGAATTTAAAATGAAATTACTGGCCCCTGACTGGGCCCAGTTGCCTGTTGCTAACTTCAGACAACTTCAGAATTCCTAACCTTATCCCTAATATCCCTATTAAAACGCTTTTTATTTGGAAAAGTCCGATAGCCCCTGGTCTCAAGCTCTCTTCTTCTTTAAATAAGTTGGAGTATTTAACCAAACTTGAGACCCTCCGAGGGACTGTATTATAGGCAGCACAGCTTCCCTACCAAATAAGAAGCTCCGAGCTTGGTCGGACATTCTTCAATGATCTTACAAACTAAATAACTAAGTACTGAATCATATTTTTTTTTTGCTATTTGCAGAGCAGATGTACTACATGATGATGAACTGCGACTAATTCGGTAAAACTTGTTTTCTTTTCACAATAGCAATTTTTTGGTTTTGTTTATTTTTTATTTATTTTAATTATTTCTTTTAGCGTGCTTGATAAAGAAATGAAAAATGTAAGTCAGAGGTAAGGGAGCTTTTATAAATAAATCAAGCACTGCAAATTGTCACTAGTTTTTGTTTTTTCTCAATTTAGAACTAACATTTCGTTATTAGTGTGTACTCCTATCTGTTTTTGTATCAAAGATTTTAAAAAATCCTTTAGGATACATGAACCATCGAATATTTGTTGTTGCTAAAATAAAAAAAAAACACAAAATACTAAATGACCTTGAAGAATATGATATACCTACCTATGTTTTCCTTATAAGAATAATGCGGAAAAGCAGTATTTAGTCTAATAAATACTAAGTACTAAAAGTATCCTTTTACATTTTATATAATTTTTTTTATTTCAATAATTACTATCGACAGGCTGCCAATGATTGAATAGGAGTCGTCATAATTTTGACCTTACATCAACCGACTGCTTGATGTAGGTCAAAATTATATTTTTTAGTTTTTATGGTGGGGTACCTATGCAATAAAAAAAGAATCATCAAAATCGTGTATTTTTGAATCTCCTTTATAAGTAGGTTAAAAAATAGACCAACATTTAAAGATATAGATTTTTTTTTTTTTTTTAAACAAAAAAAAATATTAGGGCCAACAAGTAACGATTTTAACGGTAGCTTTCATAGCATTATTATTTCTATGATTAGAATATTATTAATTATTTTGCTTTCCTGTTTAATTTTAGGAGCGTATCAATAACTTTACCCACCGCAAAACTACCACACGGTGTGATTTCTAGACGTCAAACCGGGTTTATTCGCCCAGAGGAAATAGCAGCCCTTTTAGGAGAAACCTTGGAAGAGGAAACAAAAGATGACGATTTTCTACCTTATAGGTGAATACAATGCGATCAATCACTGTCATTTAAATTAAATTTGTATTAATGATTCCATGCAATATCTTCAAAGTCTCAAGCTATCAAAGCTATCACCTTTTTTAAAACTCCATTTTCAAATTATCAAAAGTATGATTCAGTTTCAGTTCGGGATCGTTCAACAGTACAAGTACAGAACTAACGCAGAAAAAAGCTGCAAGAAATCAACCCGATTTAATGACTTCAGATAATTCAAAATCTATCTTGTCGAAAACGCTGACCGAATATGACGAAACTATTAGGTGATGACGTTTCGTGTTTATTATGAACTAAAAAGTTTCATTTACAGAAATATAAACATTAATATATTTAGCTGTACCTATAGCTAATGAAAATGATCAAGATCCTGGCTAAAAATTAAAACCAGGTACATGCAGTTTATTCAAACTCGCCCCAAGCCCTAAATACAGCAAAGTTCTTCGTTTACATTATTTACAGTGGCGTAACAATAGGGTGGCAGAGCGGGCAAAATGCCACGGGTGCATGGCCCTAGGGGGCCCTGGCCCTGACTCCAAGGCCCTAAGCACACGAGGCACCAAGAGTGAACTTGTGCCCCATCCGATGAGTTAGCCACGGGCCTCAGACGGTATAGTTACGCCACTGATTATTTACTTACGTTACTACTTAGCTTTTGGCATCCTTCATCTACATTATCTAATAAAAGGTGTAGATTTTCAAAACGAAAACACATACGTGCTCCCATTTATTTTTCTAGCACTGCACTGTACTATAAAATGTATTCTTGAATAAAATATTAAGATACTAAATATTATCTATACTATTTAATTAGGAAAGTTACCATTACCAAAAACATTTCCTCAAAACGAGCGAACATCCAACCCGGGTCAAGATTACATTTTGGAACAGGGTCGCAGAGAATATCAGCCCTAAACCGTCTATACGACAAGTTCAGAATCAGAAATGATGATGATGTACCGCCCACTTTAAAAAATTACAAGTTAGTATACAGCATAAATTACATTTATAATCATTTGATATGTAATGTTTATGCATAACATTAAATACAGCGTAAAATTTCAAATATATTTTGCCTACAGTTGACAATTACGACAGCTAGCATTTAAAACCCGGGGTGTCAGATCACTGCGTTAGACAGTTTTTTTGTGACTGGTTTGTAATGAGCATGCTCACTCGCAGTTTTTTTTACCACTTTAATTAGATAACCATTATTAAAGCGTAAGCACGCTGATCTACTTAAATACGAACTTCGGTTTCTGAATTGCTGATTTTTACTTTCAGACCCTTGGCAGAGACACCTTCAAATAAATACTTGTTAACGAAATCACATATTAACATTAATGATGATGAAGAACAAGAGAAATATTACCGTAATTACACTTCATCAGTAGACTACTCCATAGATTACGTTCTCCATTTACAACATGGGAAGAAATTTTTCCGCAAAATATCTTCTGACTACGTTAGGACTATCGGCAATATTGAACAAAGACCACAAAAATCCATAAGAAGCTTAGAGTACGCAAAAGAGCGTCCGACAATTACTGTCGCAGAATATCAAATAAGAAATCGCAAGTATCAAGAAGCGTTAATGAACACGCATGATAGGGCAACAGAAACTTCATCACATGGTTTTTTCGCCACCGATCCTGACTCCAATAACATAGCTCCCTCTCCACCTAGTGGCCTGTCAAACATTTCCAAATAAGGCAAGTTCGATGTAAATTGAATGAAGTGTTATACATCTTTTGTACTCTACTTACATTTTCACTTGAATTACATTCCGTTAATACCGAGGGGTATTTACGTTTTATATAATAAATTAAATTTAGATAAACGGTTAAGTTTGGTTGAGTGAATTTCTTTATACTTAGTAAGTAATTGACACAATTCACATCAAACTTATTTTATAATGCTTGCTAACATTAAACATTTTTTGTCGCAATCAATGTTAGATTCCAGAGATAAGAGTGGTTACTGTAATATCAAATTGACTAATGGCCGGTTCCTATAATCAAGAAACGTTTCGTTTTGCTTACGGACGGTAAAATTTCGTGAAATAAAAAGGTATCAAAATTACTAGATCGCAAAATATAGGTGTATACGAGTGAATGATGACGATGATGAATGTTGGCAATCAGCTCTGCACATTTGACCTTGTCATTAGCGAGGTGAAAAAGTTCGGACGCAATCTTTATTACCTACCTATACATTAAATATTGGCCACTTGTAAAATAATGATTGATAAGGCCAAGGATTTAGTTTGTAAAATATGAAATCCATTACGAAAAAGCGGTAACTAAGTATATAAATGTTCAACCTTTACACAGAGCTAGACGAAATATCAGAGTTTTTAAATATTAGGAATACGAAAGTTTGAAATCAATTGACGTGAATATCCCATTAATACCCAATACTAATGAAACCGAGACAATCAGAAAATTTTGTTATGTTCTTAATTAAGCCGACACTTCTCCAGATTTTATGGTGATCAAAATAAATGTTTCTTTCATCGCCGGGTAAACATTCGAATGCAAGCCAACATTGATTCAATTTTTGCATACTTGGAAAAAAAAAGAATCCTAATTACAAGTTTTCATCATTGTTTTAGTTATGCTATAAGTACATACCGTTTTAGTTCAATTAAACAATTATACTAACTCATAATTATTTTAACTATTTTATTTTTAACATGAATGTACCAGTAACTTCGACTATCCCTTTGTTCTGCGATGTGGTTGTTTCACGATGTAGTCGTTTCGATAACCAATAATCCCCTGTTTTCGTTCTAACCGGGAAAATCGGCAAAGATTTAAAAGTTTATATCAATTTTGCAGCGTCCGTAGGACAACTCTTTGGAAAACTGTAAACTAACTGAATTTTGAAATTAATATTTTTCCTAATTAACATGGGCCTCACAGCGTTTTACTCCACCACAAAGTAATGATTCAATTTTGCGCCAGAGTTTATATTTGGTTAGAGCAGTACAAACGTGATTTAAGCTATCTCAATGATGATTTACGCGAAGGCTTTCTATGACGAACACGGACGATTAAAAGGGGTCATCCCTATGCAGCTCATGAAAGAAGTTGATACGAATGATATATTCACAGAAAAGTGTAGTATCACAATTTATTTATAACTTGATATTAATGTATATTTCTTTCTTTATTTTGCAGATAAATTGGGAAATAGGTCTAAACTCAAACATCTTTTTCGACTTTGTATACAAAAGCAATTCGTTAAATCACAACGTTCACGGATTAATTTTACGACGAATTATACTCGTCAACGTATAATATAATGCCCTAAAGATTTTTTTACGTTTTTGTACTAGATTATTGATGTACCTAATATATTTTTTTTTTTTTATTAGTTTGTATTATTTGGTACTATTTGTGTATTATTTGTTTTATTTTTTTCTATTGTATTTAGAGATGGGTAATGCGTAAAAACCCATTCATCCCATTTGGGTTAAAACCGGGTGATTTGGAATTTAACCGGGTTATTACCCATTATCACCCATTTTACTGGGTGAAAATGGGTATTTCAAATTATTTAATAATGGAGGGTGAATATGTGTTTACTATTAAAAGTATAAGGTAGTATAAAATAAAAATCAATGTATTAGATAAATTTACAATTTAAAAAAGGAAAATTTTACATACACACCTAAAAGATCACTCTAAACAATGAGTTTTACATGAACTCACGTGGATTGAAAATCTCATTCGTGTTTTCTTTTTAATTATAAGGGACACTTTTACCAATAAATGTTTATAATCCTCTTATTTCATGCTACAGAACTTTTTATAAGATTTGGATCTTTACGCTACTCATTAATTAACCTATGGTAAATTTCTAATTCTAGTCTTTTTAAACCACTGGTAAACACAAATTCTTCTTTTGCTATTACGCCGTTTTTAGGGTTTCGTTCCGCAAAAGGAAAAGAAGGAACTCTTATAAGATCACTTTGTTGTCAGTCTGTCTGGACGTGACCGTGGACGCATCAAGTTGAATTTAATACCAAATAATATAAAAAAAGTTATGGCCACTTAAGCCTTTTATATTTGACCAAATTTGAACATTTCGCAAGTAAATCAAAACCTATAGGGTACGATTATTATTATTACCATCCATTGACCTAGAATCATGAAATTTGGTAAAAAGCAAGATCTCACAGCACAAATAAAGGAAAAAATCCGAAAGTAGTTAATTTGTTGTTATATCTGTCTGTCCGTTTGTGTGTCTGTCAAGACCGTTTTCCTCAGGAACCCGAGAAGGCATCAAGTTGAAATTAACACAATACTTATGTCAGCGGTCCCTTAAAGCTGTAGAAAATCAAGCCTGTAAGTAAACGCAATCAAAAGATACGGCCATTATGCTTTAGGTTTTAATAAATTTGAACATTTCGCAGGTAAATCAAAACCTAGGGTACTTCCAATTTATCTAGAATCATAAAATTTGGTAAGGCGCAAGGTCTGACAACACAAGTAAAGGAAAAAATCTGAAAGTCGTTAATTTGTTATTACTTCACATAAAACAATTGTTTTTGTGATAACAAACTTATGATTTGCGGTTATAATGTTGACTTAATCACATCGTACATCGCAACCGCAAAGTTAAGTTTGTCTTTCGAAAAAGACGGGCAAAAGTCTTACGGAACCCTCGGTGCGCGAGTCAGACTCGCACTTATCCTTTTTTTATTACAATTCTCTCTTATGCCATGCGTCCAAATAACATGCTATAAAGGGCAAAGTTTATCTTCATAAAACTGTCTTGAC
The DNA here is from genome assembly GCA_949752705.1 of Callimorpha dominula. Lineage (NCBI taxonomy): Eukaryota > Metazoa > Arthropoda > Insecta > Lepidoptera > Erebidae > Callimorpha > Callimorpha dominula. Next base: position 10,350,670 of record OX457000.1, read on the forward strand.
GATGAAGTATCTTCTGTTTGTAAGGATTAATAATGCTCCATGCCTAATAATAATGCTCATAAATTTCTTTTTAAGTTTTTTTTTTCTCAAAACAGCTTACTGTGGCTTATGTATAAGAGACAGGCATATGGTACCGCAAACTTTTTTTAGGTGTACTATGGCCAATATTTTTGAAGAACATTGGATTTACGTATCACTAACCATTACGTCTGCGTACGCGGATAAAGCAGTTCTGGAGTGCTTTTTCTTCCGACATACTGAATAAAAATCAACATTTCAGACTAACTGAGACGTGTAACATGATGCTAGATAGCCTATAGCCTAGTTACGAAAATATATTTTTTTATATAATAGCTGAGACCCCAACTTCCGAATGGAAAGGTTGCTTCAATGATTGGCTCCATCGTATGGAAAAATGTGTCAAATTTCGCGGAGAATACTTCGAAAAGCAATAAAAACATTTTTAAATAGTAATTTTGTGTCACTTCCTTGATTCCCGAAATTTTCAGTGCCGCCCTCGTACATTGTAGGATATTAATAATTACATACATTAGTCCAATCCGTTTTACCATGCTGATGTGCAAATATTATAGAATAAAATTATAATTATTAAGCATGGAATTCTAAGTCATAAACAGTTTACGATTAATCTATACTAATATATAAATCTGAAGTTTGTTTGTTTGTTTTCTTGAACACACTATCTCAGGAACTATTGGTCCGATTTGAAAAATTCTTTCAGTGTTAGATAGCCCATTTATCGAGCCAGGCTATAGGCTATATATCATCACGCTAAGACCCATAGGAGCGGAGCATCAATGAAAAATGTTGCAAAAATCGGGAAGTTTAGAAACGCGGACGAAGTTGCACAGGTCAGCTAGTGTCCATTAAAAACTAAATATATATATCAATTATACATCTACATACCTACATTGTTCATCTTGAAAATAATAATGATGATTATAGATTAAATGATAATTATTATGCATATGTATTAGGTGGGAGTAGGGGGACAGAGAGTGGGAGAGAGAGGGGGAGAATCTCACTCACTCTGCGAAAAACAATGCAAGTATTGCTTCACTTCCGGTTTTCTGTGAGGCCGTGGTATCACTCCGGTCGAGGCGGCCCATACGTGCCGAAGCGTGGCTCTGCCACGAACAGTGTAGTGTGAATCTTATGTTACACCGTGACCATGTCTAAACAAAGCTCAGAGCCAAACATTTATTAGGTAGTTGTAGTTGCCGGGGTGGACATTAGTATTGGCTGGAAATAATCTGTTAATATATGTAAGATATTTGCAAAAAACGATTTTTTGGTTTTGGAGCTTTGACCTTGCATATCTGAAGACGCAGATTTATGAGACTTTTGAGACAACATTTAGAATGTCAAAATAAAGGTTTATACGAGTTTCCAGCTTATTATCTCTCGTTCCGGGGTTGACTTTTTTAGCCTAATTGACTGGACTATAAATCCATCCAAAGGTTGTCTGTAAAAGATCATAGCCTGCGTTAAAACCACCCATTTGTAACAGTTTATTATATTCTACTGAATAATTATGTGACATTTGTTTTGCAATAAAGTATACCTATGTATCTACATTATCATAGATATTCATTTCAGGCCACAAAGAGGAGAGTGACACAATTCTGCAATCAAATAAAAAGTAATAGCAGCGACATATCAGTGAATTGTATCAATAAACGAAAACACATTTACTTAAAATGTCGTTTTTTAATCCTGAAATTATTTTTAAAGAAAAACCAATATTTAAACACCCTTGGGAACACCGGATTAAAGCTAAATATTTTGGTACATATAAATACAGTCACAATTCCGTGGCAAATCCATTGTATCCGGCACCGAAAACTGAGGACTTCAAGCGCGTAAAACTCATAGTGATTGGTAACAGGGTTACAAAAGAATTTACTTACTGCTTGCATTTGGTAAGAGGATTGCATAAGTACAGAAAAAAGTTATTTGAAGCTCCTATCATACGAGGTGCGTACATTCAAGTGATTCAAGTACTACAATCGTTGGGACTTTGCTTTACTATCGGTCTTTAATAACTAAACTAATGAAAGGTCCGGATTCTCCGGGTTAAATGGACTGTTTATATGTCTTGAACATTATATTACATTGTCCTCAGTCTCAAATATAATTTCCACAAGCAATTTAACCAAAAATTGTAAAAAAGAACATGTTGATAAAGAGTGTCCTTGGAGTATCTTACATGTTCTTCTCCAAGATCTACGTATTGGAACAGGCAACTAGCTTTACGACTGACCTAGTATAGTAGCGTAATAGACAAACAGTCTTTTCATTTTCGCGTCACCGAAACATGTTGTGTGCGTGTTTTACAGACGTCTGACTGAGAGTGTAAGTATGGTGACGTCACCGCAATAACGATGTAAAAAAATCGGCAATACTAATATTACTATGAATTGATTGTATTTTTTATATTTTGTGGCTATGTAATATTTAATTTCATAAATGACAAAAGTAAAGAAAGAGCAATAGAATAATTGTTTAAAGAAGTTTCATACTAGTGTTTTTTATATTTTCCAGCGTTAATAACCAGGTTTTATGTTCCTTAAAAACATTACACTCACGCTTTACACTCTCTGGGGTCACACAAGTCTGTTATTTGCACCTGTCTGTACATACACTACACAGCCCACGCTCCGTTTACTATCATTAAACATTTAATCGGTAAAGTTAATCGGTTTCAGATACTTCTGACCTGACCACATTAAAACTGTGACATTTAAAAGGATTTTAAGTTAATAAAGAGGGTTTTGTTACACAATGTATATTAATGTCAGGAGATGATTCTTATGAAAGAAAAAATTAAGAAATTTGCGCAGGAAACTAAAAAATTTAAAAAACTTAACGAGGGTCTCACGCGGGTGCTAGCTAGCAGCTAGTTATTTATAAATAAATTGATTATTCCAAAAATATCTGTTTTCTTCCTCCTACTAGTGGCAATCAAAAATATACTAATAGAAAGCGTTAATGGCTAAATAGAATTCATTTCCCTTACAATGTCTCTAGTAATGGCGTCGCTTTTTTATTTTTTTTTATGGTATAGGGGGCAAACGAGCAGACGGGTCACCTGATGGTAAATGACTACCGGCGCCCATGGACACCTCTACTCACTCAAGAGTCACAAGTGCTTTGCCGCCCTTTAAGGTGGGAATAGGGGAAGAGCGGGAAGACGGGAGAGGGGGGAGAAGGGAAGAACGGGAATAGGAGAGAGGGTTGGGTTAGGGCCTCCGGTAACCTATCGTAGTCAACTCGGTTCTCGTACCGGTTCGGGCCCACATAAGGTATCTGGGCCTGATCCTCGACGGTAGGTGGCTCTTCGACGAGCACTTCCGACAGCTTGCTCCGAAGCTGGTCGGCGCTGCGTCCGCCCTTGGGCGACTCTTGCCCAATTTGGGCGGACCCAGCGTCGCTACAAGACGGTTGTACACGGGGGTTGTCCGGTCAATGGCACTGTACGGTGCACCGGTGTGGGCGGGAGCTCTGACCGCCCAGAATAGGGCGCGCCTCTGGCGCCCTCAGAGGGTTATGGCGGTTAGAGGCATACGCGGATACCGCACCGTGTCGACGGAGGCGGCGTGCGCGTTGGCCGGGACTCCCCCGTGGGATTTGGAGGCGGAAGTGCTCGCCGAAGTATATCGGCGAACGGCTGAGTTCCGGGCGGGAAGCGGCAGTCGGCCCCCGCCCGAAGAGGTACGCGAATGGCGTGAGGCCGCTCGCCGAGCCACCATGGCTCGTTGGTCGTCCCGGCTGGAGGCTCCACGTGCTGGCTTTGCCGCCGTGGAGGCGCTCCAGCCGGTCATCGTCGAGTGGGCAGGGCGGCAGCACGGGACCCTTTCCTTCCGACTGACGCAGGTTCTTTCCGGGCACGGCTGCTTCGGGAAGTACCTGCACTCGGTCGCTAGGAGGGAACTGAGTCCCGCCTGTCACCACTGCGACTGTAGTGAGGACTCGGCTCAGCACACGCTGGCGGTTTGCTCCGCCTGGGCGACGCAGCGTCGGGCCCTCACTGCAGTCATCGGAGGGGATCTCTCGCTACCGGCCGTCATACGCTCCATGGCTGGTAGCGACAGGAATTTTACCGCGGTCGCAACCTTCTGTGAGGAAGTCATCTCGCAGAAGGAGGCGGCGGAAAGGGTCCGGGAGGACGATCTTCACTCGGACCTAAGCGGAGGCGCGCTTACCACCGCCTCATGCCGCCCTGAGTGTGGCCGCGGGTGGACGGGACGGGTTTTTCCCCTCCACCCGCTATAGTGGCCCCCGCGAGGAGGCGGCGTCCGCGTGTGCCTGGACGTCGCCTAATTGAGAGGTTTTTACCCGAAGGTGGTGCCCGCGCTTTTGCGGGCAGGCGCTAGGGGGGGTCCGGATGTCTTAATAAAAGCTGTTCCCGGATCCCTCCTCCTTAAGGCGCAGTACGGCACACCGTGTGGTTTTAGTTGGTTCGATTCCGACACACCGCCCCACCGAAAACCCCGGTGGGGTGACGGCCCGAGGGGGTTTCCACACGCACAAAAAAAAAAAAAAAAAAGGGCCTCCGGTAACCTCACTCACGCGGCGAAATGCAATGCAAGCATTGTTTCACAGCCGGTTTTCTGTGAGGCCGTGGTATCGAGCGGAGTCGAGCCGGCCCATACGTGCCGAAGCATGGCTCACCCACGTAAATAGTCGTTATATTAATTATTTGATATTTTGTATTATTTTTTATAAATACATTAGGAATTTCAATATTCACTAATGAAATGTGATATTCAAACATATATCTTTTATTGTTGTATATTTTTATAAAGATTTGACAGGACAAACAGTAATTTTAAAAAATTATAACGCTAGTATACTAAGTTTATGGATATACACTATATATGTATTATAATTTATAATACTGTACATCGATATGTACAACAAAAGATTAAGGATCACCTAGGGCTGAGAATGATCCAAAAATGAATTAATAATACTAATTGCCGTTTTTATTCACCCTCGCGTCCTTGTCAACTAAAAAGAAATTATGTTTGTAGGTGTAAGTAGTGTGGAATGGCCCAAAGTATGGAATGATTTGAAAATTCAATTTGGTGATGTAACGCATTGTATAAAGTCCCAGGTGGTTGTGTTGTTGAACAATGAAATTCTCGGAGGAGAACAAGAATTAAAAGAACTGATTGAAACCAAATATATTTACAACTACCCTAAATATTTAGATTACTATAAGGAAGGCATTGAACAATTTTCAAACTATGTTAAGTCAAGCGGTGTAAGTATACGATATTACATTGCTTATGGTAAAAAACTATTCGCAAATTTATCAACCTAGTAGTTATTTGTTTTACGTTTATTTTCAGAGACCATGCGCTTTTCTACACATTTCCATTGACGATGTTCCCATAGGACCTTTAATATTCATGGTAAGTTGTGCTGATATACTGCAAACAGCTCAAGTACTATAACAGTATTTAAAACCATAATAGAAGGTATTATTTAAGGATATAGAAACAATAAATCGTCGAAATTCTTGGCAATATTAGTAATTTTCACCTGTTTGCAGCTATACGCCGACATAGTTCCGCTCACATGTCAAAACTTCATAAGGCTGTGTGGATTAACTAAAGGTGGCTACGCAGGGACCACTATCCACCGCATAGTACAAGATTCTTTCATACAATGTGGAGGCTTTACCTTGAAAAATCCCATTGAACTGGACTGCGAAAATTATATTGTTCCCCATGATAGACGTGGGGTTCTCGGCATGGCTAATGCTGGCAGGTAATATATTACCTGTGAAATTATGACATGTGCCACGAGCTTGAATATATACAAACATATATAATTCAAGCTCGTGGCGAAGTAGTAACCGAATAGGTTAACACATTACAAAGTTAAGTAAAACTAGCCAGGTCAGTCTAGGATGGGTGACCATTCTTAACACATTGAGACCCCTCCGTGCCTGGTAGTTGGAGCCCTAACAAGTCCGACAACCTGCTCTAACTACAGAACTTCGATATCGCCTAGTACTTGGGTTGTGGAGGTCTGATGGCAGTCGCTTCACGTAAAATATCAAAGTTCGGCCGTATCGTATTTAGACTGAAAGCCGAACACAACCGAAAGGAAACGGCGCGGAGGATGATAATATAATTCAACTATGGTCATAGTACCTGTTTCTAATGATGGCTCATCGTATTATCAAACTGTTTATTCAATAACCTAGTTATATCATGAACGTACGCCAATGAATTACTAAAGAAAGTAAGTCCAAAATATGATTTTTCTTTGAAATATATTGTGTGTAAGTGTGGTCATATTTTATTGTCGTAGAGTAGACCACGTGAATAATGTAAAGCGATAACAATTTCAGAAAACTTTTATTTTATTACTATTTTTTTTTTTTAATAAATATGGCTAAAATTTCCCACGAGAGAAATCTGACATGAATGAAACTATGGGTGATTAATGCCAACGTGTTGATGAAATATCCAGATGTTTCTGAAAACATCTGATTTAAAAAAAGTATGTGGTTTATAAATGTGCACCTACACTACTATAAGCATATTCCGAAGAAAAACATTTCAAACATATATTTCTTTCCTTCAAATTCGATTTTTTTAAAACTAAATTAACTATTTGTCGGCTACAAACGCTCCTAAATCCTAAAATTTGACTTTTTAAAAGTATCACCGACTTTTAATACGCTTAATCATGATAAATTTTAAAAGATTTATATTCACTTTTATAGAACGTAAATGTGTTGTTTATGGAAGCCCTAGCAACTGTGCGGCCACTGCGTCCTTGGTGGCTACGTAGCTGCGCGTACGTGGTGAGCAAGCGGTCTAAATAAAGGCGCCCTTACGAGGGTCGTAGTAATTTACCAAAGATACAGAGACGAAATGAGCGAAATTTGTATTCACATCGAAAAAAAAAACATGCCCGAATCCAATCAAGGAACCGAACAATTTTATATTATCACATTTATCTACTGTCACTAGATGTGATAGAGGAAGATTGACTTGATACCAATATTACGTTTTTATAAAATACAAACGTTTCTATTATAACATTTATAACACTCGAATATATTTTCAGAAATAAAGACTGTTCAACACAGTTTTTTATTTTATTACAACCTGCTCATTGGATGAAACACAAATACGTAGCTTTCGGTCAACTTATTGAAGGGGAACGAACTCTTAAAAAGATAGAAGAGGTACCGACGTGGTATGAATCTCCAACAGCTAAAATAACCATTTACAGGGCAGGAGTTTTTAACATGGAGTGCCAATGGAGACCAATTAACAAAACTACTACTAATTACATATCTGGCCATATTGAAGATCTTGTTCAACTCGGAACGCTATTTTATGAGGTATGCATTATAGAGCACTTAAAAGCTTAAGCTAAAACCTTTTAATTTAATTATCGTATGTAACAGTGCCATTATTATACTTTAAAAAATTAAAGCTATCATAAAAATACTATACTTATGGAAATACATCATTTCATGTGTTTGCGTTTGTTAAGCATAGTTTTACCATCTTTCGGTCTACATCTAAACTCACACCGCTAGCGCGGGCGCCAACGTCAGACAGCGCAACTGTGCAATTATATACAACTGCATTTAGTTTAGTTGGTGTCATTTTTTGAGCGCCGATCAAACATCTATGGTATTGGTATGTATGATCAAAGATGTCGTTTATAAATGTATTTATTTATACGGGAATTAACGCGATCAATAGGCATTACATACCTTAGCATTCTTTTCGCTATGTACCGTCCGTCACATACAATACTAACAGTGTGTCTCTATTCTAGTGTCTATTAGACTGCGCATAAAAAGCTTGTTTTTTTTGCTTTTTTTCAGTGTAATTTTATTCTAATAATAAATGTTAACATTTATACACCTGTGCTACTGTTTTATGGTAGTGGAATTGCACCTTAATTGAATTAAATGAAGCGTTATCTGATTATTAACACCACCGATTAATCAAGCCCTGAGCAAATAGATTCTTCTTTTTCCTGATCGACATTTGACATTTCCATCATTGCTTTGATAAATAAGCCCGTATAATGGGAAGTGGTCAAGTAGTTGTGTCTATAATATATAGAAAAATATGAAGAACAAACAGCAAGGTCTTAAAATGTTGAATGTATAAGTAAGATATTAACTTAAACGATAAGCGGCCTTAAATAGCCAGGTTTATTTATTTAAGGCCCTATTGGAGAATGTGTATGCGGCAATTGAGGAGAAAAGAAGAGCGGCGGAAGACTTACTAGACGAGACCGAAAAAGAAACTAAATATGCTAAAGACGTCCGGGAAAAGAGGTAGAAAATGCCCACTTTGACCTTCTTAAGTATTAAAAAAATTCTGTTATCATCGCGTTAATGCCCGCTAATGAGCTTTTAGCGACATGTCAAAGGTATATCCTTATAATATTGTCCATATGTCGTAGCCATTTTACTCATATAATTGGCATCTTTTAGTAGTGTTTTGTTTATAAGACTGTTAACTTGTCGCTTGATTCAATCACTACATATTATAAAACAAAGTCCCGCGCCGCGTCTGTCTGTCTGTTTACGATTAACTAAAAAACTACTAAACAAATTTAACACCAATAGACACGAGTGATTTTAGTTTAGGTGTATAATTTGTTAACGTTTTGTGTAAAATGGCTGAAATATGACGATGATTGTTGAAGACGCCGGAAAAATATTATGCTCTACCCGTGCAAAGCCGGGGCGGGTTGCTAGTAGTTTATAAATCCTCCCAAGATTTTTTTTTATCGTGTGGAAACCCCCACGGGTCATCACTTCCCCGGGGTTGGCGATGAAGTGGTATGTCGGAATTGAACCCACTAGAACCAAACTCTGTTCCGACATAAGTGAGTCTATTGCAAGGGACTCGTGTATACCCTAGGAAGGAAGTCTCCGAGAACCCCGGCAGACCTTGACCGTCTGTTAAATCGTGCGAGGCCCCCTCGCCCCCCTTCCATCAGCGGCGGGCGCGGAACACATCGCGCCACCATCTCAGGTCTGCTTCTGCAAGGGTAACGGGCAGCCTCAACTGTTACCCCCAGGCCAGCGCTCATGGATGTCGGAGATCATTTTGCGATCTCCGAGAAATGATCTGCTCTGCCATTGACTCTTTCTTATAAGTAACTTCGTAACTGAATTCGTTTTCTTTTAAGATGTGTTATTCTTAATATTTATTATATTCTATTCTATTGTTTTTTCGTATTATTACTACTCTACCCGCTGTCAGCTTTCATTAGATACCTTATACGATATCCTTGTCTACAACACGAATATTGTTGAATGGTGTCTATATTTACTTTTCAATACAAGTTTAAACTGAAAAATGAGAACTCTCAGAATAGAATATATACATTTTGGGATACAGGATTGTTCGAGTGTGTTCAAATCCCACACAGGGCAATAATATTTGTGTGATTCACAAATAGTTGTCCCGAATGTGGATGTTCTTTGTCCATTGTTTAAATGTTTGTGAAGACCCCCGCGACACAGTAATATTCCTAATGTGGGAGTTGTCTTTATGAAAAAAAAAACATGTGAGCCTCTACCTTGGGTTAGCGACTGATCCCTTTCCTGATATGTTAAAATTAATCCTACATTATATTATCATTGTTCTTTAATTTCTATAAATACTCTTTCTTTTTCATATGTAACCGGAATAAAGAATGTATAAATCTAGCTACGTACTTAAAATCTAGCCTTCGTGTAACCTTTCTTTTTACCAGTTCCACTGTAAACGATGATTATGACGTAGAAGAATACAACGAGTATGAATTAGAAGAAGCTTCGTCCCAACGAGGTACTGATGTTCTTCCTGACGAGACGCCTAAATCAAGTAGGGTATTTGAGAAGCCCTATTATTTACCGCTAACTGATGTCCCTTACCCTGGTGAGGTGGAATCAGCCTTTAATTTACAAAGGTTAGTTGATATTAAATACTTACTTTCTTAATTTTATAGTCATGTAATGCATATACACAATATTGCAAGATCCAGCTTAGCCGAGAGGATTTTAGATCAGGATGATGATGTAGGAGGGTGTGAATTGAGAAAGGCTGAAGAATCAGGATTATTATATTGACGACTGAACTAGCTACATTTAACAAAATAACTTTACAAAGGCTTCATAGATATGGTGCAGCAACTTGACAGTCGTCTACTCTGACTGCCCGCTGAACCGCTTCTTATTTCTTTTTCTATAGAGTTTATACATTTAAAAGTAAAATGATTCAAATATTATATTACCAGCCAGTTTTGACAGCCTCGAAAGAGGTTCGAGGGTCACAATCTGTAGGTCGTTTCGCTACTAAAGCCTTGTTTACATGATTCGCATGAGACTGATGAAGTTTCTTAACCAAGTGCAATTTTTTTTACCATATGTTAGAAACAGTCTCAAAACCACTGATATAAACTATGAAAATCACTAACTAACAGCAACTGCCAAGTTGTTCGTACCTCTGTTTGCACTCAAGTCAATCGTTCTAAACATATTCCTACCCTTTTATAATCCCACAATTTGTTAAAATTTATCCATCGACCAATAGTATTGCGTTACCGGTATAACTAGTCAAAATAATATCTATTAACTTATTTCTATTAAATAGTGAACTGTGTTATCATCTATTATAGTTTGTCCCTATTTTTAATAAAATAAATAAGAGTTTTTAATTTTTGTTAAATTTTGTTTTTATCTAATTATTTCGGGGTCCTTAAATTTTGGTCTATTGCCTTAACTGTACTAACAGTAGTTGTATCATGTAATAGTGCATGTTGTTTGTAGTTCTTTTTGTAATTTTTTACTGCGTTTTTTTTTTTGATTTCACGAGTTCTTATTTCTCTATGACTACATAATATACAGGGAATAGAAAAACCGTTTTTTTTGTTTTCTATCTGAATCCCATCGATTTATGTTTGTCCATATCTGTGTCATATATACCTACTTACATCATAGTCATGAATATATTTTTAAGGGAAGCAGAGCAGCTAAACAAAACTAGACCCAAACCAAACCCTTAACTTTATTTAAACTATGATACTCGTTTTGCTTCTAATTGAGCATCCATTTCTTTTCTAAAATTCTTACACAATGTTAGATAATCTTTCACTTAAGGGGGAAAGGGACTCTTCGGGACGAGGTAGAATGGAAGAATAAAAAGCTGAATTTTATTGTAATTGGTGTTGTGTAATTTGTAAAGGGTACCTTACAGTAATTACTTTTTTTTTTCACATGTCGCACACGGCCGTCTGATCCCAAACTAGGCAGAGCCTGTACTATGGTAACCAGACTACTGATAAACATACTTATATATTTCTAAACACATACATATTATAGCTAAATTACACCCAGACACAGAACAAATGATCATGCTCATCACACAATTATTTGTCCTGGTTAGGAATCGAACCCACAACCTCTGGCTTAGCAGTCAGGGTCACTAACCACTAGACCAACAGGCCAGTCTTATGTCAGTCTTTATGGTTTACTAAAACTTTTATTTTTATTATTTAAAGATTGCTGAGAGGTGATTATTGCCTCGAAAGTGACCTAGTAACAGATATTGCAAAGAGAAAGAACTTGTACGTTAAAAGTGATATGTTCGATGTGCCTGCTGAACTGCTTGATGCTTTATTCGAGAACAAAGAATTAGAAATTAACCTATCAGGTACGTTGTTCCACTTGAGTATATATATACTAGCTGCGTGTAAGTCCGGGTGCCGTTGGGAAAATTGAAATATAAAGCCTGTGTTAATCCAGGTCTCCAGCTATCTACATACTAAGATTAATCGCAATATCGCGGTTCAGTAGTTTTTGCGTGAAAAAGTAACAATCATCCATATATCCTCAGAAACTTTTACGTTTATAATATTAGTAGGATACATTATATGTATTGTCTTGTACTTACTACTACTTACGCATCAATGGTACAACAAGCTAATATTTCTAATGTTTGCTTCCAGAAATTTCGTTAGAATCATCTCAAGAGACGGAAATTCGAGAATACCTTAAGTAATCAAAATATACATTTAACGTTTTCTTTCTAATAATAAAAATTTTGTTATAAAAATTCTTTTTATTACTTACAGGGAAAATATAGACTCGACATGTTTCGCAGGTTCTATAATTAAAAAAATTGCTAATGTGGAAGCGAAGTTTGAAATATTCGAATGCACTGACGACCCCCAAAAGTGAGTGCAAAACTAAAACATATGCATACACATCTAAAAGCACCTAGTAAAGTATTAAAAATACTCCTCTTTGAATACCTGTAATGGAATAGTTAATATTGGGTTATTTATGTTGTCCCTATTTCTTATTAAATACACTGACGTGACGACACAGGCTTGTTCATGTCTGAAAATCGAAAAGAATGGCCTAATCACTTTAAAAATAAAGTTTTCAAGCAAGCGCACATGGCCAAGCCTAATTTTACTAAATAGTACCGGTGGCTAATGCCTTATCAACCTTGTACTTCACTCATGTAAGGTTAGCATTGTTTTATATCCTGTAACCTTTCTCAATACATGGGCAAGCTAACAATAAAAAATATCAACAAGGTAAATCGATTTGGTAGATCCTGAGATCAGAGTGTTGAAGCAAGAGATTGTTTGTTTGTTTATAGCTTTTTTAATAATATAAGGTTGTTAACCTTATAATCCTAAAATGATATGTGATGTGGATAATAATAATAATAACTTTACACATCTCACACACAGCCGTCTGATCCCAAACTACCAGCTTGTACTATGGTAACCAGACTGCTGGTCAATACTTTATGATTCATTATTCATGATAAATAAATATTTGTCGTTATACAGTAGTTTTAATACATAAATAGTTCAATTTATACTAACCACTGTCTTAATTTTCAGGAAATATACAGACGAAGATCTTAGGCTGTTTAGGTAAACTTTTCTTTTTAACTTATTTGGAACATGTATTACTTTTATTAATTATTATTATTATTAATAAATCTATATTTCTTTCTTTAAGAGTCACTGCAAGAGAAATTAAAACTCGTCAGAAGAAGTAAGTATACTTATGTTCCTATCAGTTTTTCAGGGGCTTTTAGGTTTAGTGTTATTATTGAGCTTCTAATTAGTTTTAAAGTGAACATAATAGTTTGTACCAGATGTGTATGAACCTTAACAGCTTAAACTTTCCAGCTCTAATTAATCGTTAACGGAAAGCTAAATGTTGCCCCTGTGTCCATATTTTTTTAATCTCTTCGCGCGAAATCCCTTTGCGCACTTCAAGCCTAATTCGTTTACATTGGAGACAAAAGAATTAAAACCACAAAGGCTCTCAGTCAGCCCTATTGTAGTAAGAGCCAGTACATATATCTCTGACTGATGGGGCTACACCACGAAAAAATAATTACCAATGCCACTCTTCTTAAAAATAACTTACTAACTTTAACTTTTTATTAAAGGAGGGTGTCAATCAGCAAGAATATTACTACGCCGTCGCACACTAAGATCCACAGACGTCAAACCGGATTTGTCCATCCGGAAGACATAGAGGAGTTGGAGGAATTTGTTGAGAAATTTACAAATGCTGAAGAAGAAAAGAAAGAAATGGAAGAAGAATTACGGTGATAACGTTTTAGTTTCTGTTACAACTACAAATTTGTTCAAGGGGGTATGAAAATAAGCGTTCAGCATCAACTCAAAATTTTCTTGTATTTAAAACAAAGACTTGATGCGGAAGGTCCTATAAGTATGATAGCTTTTCTGTATCACGCCTTTTTCCCTGCACGTACTAGCGCGGAATTACACATTTGAAGCCAGTAGGCTATTAAAATTTTGCCGCCCCTACTGGTCGGTCTATCGAATTCGATACCCCAGGACACGTCATAAAAAATAATGTAGGCCCCAAATTTGCCGCCCTAGGCCTCAACCTGTTGGTAAATCCGCCACTCGTCTTTATACAGCAGTTGTTAGCCACTAGTACTTTATTAGTCAAGGAGAGTGTAAAGTCAAGTAAAATTAATACATTTTTTTAGTACATATGCATAAAAACAACACACTGCTTTTTGTACACCCAGTACATACCTACTTATAGAGTAAGATCCCAGAGCGATCAGACATAACTTATTTTCACATAGATAAAACCTTAGGTTCTCAGTAGCGTCTCATATGCTTTGAATACCTGCGTGCTTGTGGAGCTCGCCTTGTGACACTTGGGCAGCTACCAGGTACGAAAGGTAACTAAAAATAAGAGTCACTTAACTTAAATTTGTAGGGCTGATTTTTAAATATGTTTTGTAGAATATTATTCTAAAGTAGTATCATAAGTGTCACATTTGTCAGGCGCTTTAAAGGTCACTAAAAAATAAATGTACTTTACTTACTTTTAACATGTCTGATTTTTAAATATGTTTTTAAGGTAACTATTAAAAAGTTATATTTCATTAGTCAGACAAATTGTAGTGCCCAAACATCCACTAAACACAAAAATATTCAGCCGAGAGTATGAGTATGTTGTTATAAGATGTTCTGATACTGATATTGCGATAATTATGTTAGGACGTATGCATAATTTGAAAAATGATGATTCGAATGTATGCGTACAAACAAAACATAACAAAAGTTAACGAGAACTTGGGACCGTCTTTGTGTAGAAGTTTGCCAGGATTTCGTGTATTGACTGGGTGTGACTTTAATCCCGCCTTTTTTTAAAAAAGGTAAACAAATACCATTTAATATATTAATGAAGAAACATGAATATCAACAAGCTTTTATGCAATTTGGAGATACAGCTACTAAAGCTCATTTATTTTTTGGTGAGCTTTAAAGCATCTGACAAAAGTTCTGGTCCATGGAAAGTGTCTGACACTTATGATACTACTTTAGAATCGCTCTGGGATCTTGGACTATTAGTAGGCTGATTTTAACCTTCGTATATATTATTTAGCGCGCTATGAATGCGCGTTGACTAATTTCTATTATTTGATTCGCGATACAGAATCATCTACTGGGTACATATTTACACATGATCTATATATTTGTCCTGCTATCACTACCCAAGAAACAGATATCCCAACTCGAATCCCAGCAGTTGGAAAATAAACAATTTTTTCATAGGAGACATGAAATATGTATATTATTAAACTCAACCTACATCCGTTTTTTATTTTTAGAACTCAGTTGAAAAGCTTGTTGACATTTAGTATATTCAGTCTTGCTGAATGTGGTATCTGCTGCCTACATCCTTTGACTCACTACTTACTTATATCGAATAATGGCCACTCATGCTTTCCTAAAGAAATAAGAGCATCGACATAGTAGTACTTTTAATATAGGTACTAACAGGGGCGGCCCTAGGGCGGTGCGAGCGGTGCGGCCGCACCGGGCGCCCCCTGCATGGGGCGCCAAATCAATAGATCGGGGGCGCAACAAAACACAACGCAACAACATTTTAATTACATTTTAGGAAAATTTAAGGTTTAAAATTTATAGAGGCGCCACTTTGGGGTCTCACACCACCTAAAAATGTAGCTAGGGCCGCTACTGGGTACTAACGTAGCGCGGTAGGGGGTGAATGGGGTGAAGGGGGTTTTAAGTTTTTTTTAACAAAAAGTTAACAATATTTATTCTGAATATAGGAAAGTCCGTGTAGAGGTTACTGATACTGAAGGAAAGGGTGTAATTAAACGGCGCCAAACGGGTTACGTACACGTACCAGAAATTGTAAAACCTAGAGCATCAACCCTTTCACGCCTTTACGATGATGTATCATTGTCCAGTGACGAAAGCATGCCCACATTGAAGAAATTTAGGTAAGTGTTTACAGCAGATAAATAGATCAATGTCTTTTAGTTTTAAACTCAAGCTCACCTTGAGCTTGAGTTTTGTGTGCGCTTCTTAAGAGCGCCTTCCTCTGTTCAGATTCCTCCAAGTCAAGTGAATTCATCAAGTGATTTGGTGACTAAGGTTTGTTATTGAATTTCTTTTTAGGCCTATTTACTACCGTTTTTTCCGCGTAAACCCCCAACCTCACCGGAACTAAAGGTGAAGTGGTATGTCAAAATCAAAGCGACTAAAACCATACGATGTTCCGTCTCAAGTTGGTCTATGGCAGGGGACCCGTGTATACCCTGAGCAGGAAGACTCTGAGAACCCCTGCACACCTTGGCTGCCTGGTCAGCAGGCGATCACCATCATTCATTCATTCATGTAAACGTGCGAATATTCGCGTATGTGTATTGCGAACTGTTAACATTACAATAACTTATCTCATAGTTTATCATAGAATATTATTTTAACCATACTTTACCTACATTTAATTAAGCTTCTATCATGTTTTACAAGAATTACTTTTATATTTTTTCTGTCTATGTACACCACAAAACCACACGATTTTATAGAATTTTATAATAATAGAATACCGACGTAGAATACTAACTGTAGGGACACAGAATAAATAGTATGTATTTGTGTAGAGAGCGGCTGCGCCGCGACTAGTTTCGTAATGAAATAGTTTATATTGTTTTGTATTGTGTGTTTAAGACTAGACCCAACATGTATTTATGTATGTTTAGACTATACAAGTAAGATGTTAATGAAGTAGGTTAGTCGCTAATACCAATCTCCAACTACAATCACACTAAACCGTTGTGAATAACTGTTGTAATAAACACAGTTGAGAAAACATCATATACTTTTTTTATTTGCATACTCATAGATACCCATATCTAATCATAACTACTAAATAATTAGGTAACCGGAACAATCCCATTACCTAACATGCTCCTAAACTAACTAATCCTGTTGTACTTTTCCAATTCTTCAGACCCGTTTCAGAAATACATCAAAAGAATAATTTTACATATCTAACGAACTCGCCCTTGTCTTTACGCGGAACGTCAGACGATAAATTGTACATCTCTCATATGGATGCCGATATGAGATGCAAATTCTTAGAAGAAACCCTCAATGTACAACATGGAAGGAAACTTACTCGAAAGGTATCTTCAGATTATGCTAATACACTGAATCACATAGAACATGAGAAAAACAGCTCTTTAAGGGCTATAGAATTCGCTAGACGACGGCCATCGATGTCTGTAACGGAATATAAAATGAAAAATCAAAAATATCAAGATGAGCTAAAGGCTGCAAAGGACAATGTCAATATGGGTAAGTTCTAAGCCGTTAAGAAAAAGTTGTATCTTTAACATGAGGGTAAATCCGGGATTACCTCAACTTAATATGCATATGATTTTCTTATTTCCACTAACCTTGATCCTTTATTTAATCACCTCGTACTGCTGTTTCAACGGTTTAATTTAGCTTGACCTGTTCGTTTTTTGTTTGGGTCAAATTTAGTAGTTGAAATTTTACTCTCTTCCTTTTGACAGATTGATCTGATATTTGGTACACATCTTTGGTTCTGATGACAATAGAATTTTATATATTCAATATCATTGTAAATGCAAGATGGCCACCGCTACAAAATGGCGGATTACATATTTTTCTACCACCCCCTCAATATGGGTATCAAATGAAAGGGCTTGGCTAGTAGAATACTCACTATGACAAGGCGGAGTGGTTATGTCTGAATCGAACCGACTAAAACCACACGGTGTTCTGTTACAAGTAGGCCTATTACAAAGAACCGGTAAACCCTTAAAAGGAAGCCTCCTTGGCTGCCTATTCAGCAGATTCAGCAGGCAACCATATCGTGGACTACGCGGGGCCTTAGCTCCCTCCAGATTAGAGAGGCTCACGTGAAACACGCTACCGTCTCAGGTCTACTTCCGCAAGGGCAATGGGCAGCTCCACCCTCTACCCCGGCCTGCGCTTATGGAGGTCGGAGACCGTTCCGAGCTTTTCGGACGGGAGACTGTCCTCTCTCCCGTTCCACCGTTTCTTTAGCCAACATAACTTGCTGTCGAAAAAAGGCGGCGGAATTCCACGCACTCTCACTTTGGACCACGGACAATGGACAGAACCATAGTTTCTAAGCGAGAAGCGTCCCCGCACCAACAGCAGTCGTGTGGGGTACAGTGTCCTCGCGACAGCCTCCGCAGCGGTCTCACGCAGACGTTGGCTCCCGGTCTATGCGAAACAGGTACTTACCGAAGTGTCCGGTGAGCACCTGCCTCAGCCGGTAGCAGAGACTGCTATGTGTCTCCAGCCATCATAATAACTTTACCACATTTTACACACGGCCATCTGATCCCAAATTAGACAGAGCCTGCACTATTGTAACTGTACTATTGTAACCAGACTGCTGATAAACATACTTTTACATTTTTAAATACATACATATTATAGATAAATTACACCCAGACACAACAAATGATCATGCTCATCGCACAATTATTTATCCTCAGTGGGACTCGAACCCACGACCTCTAGCTCAGCAGTCAGGGTCACTAACCACTACACCAACGGGCCAGGATGATTCTCCATCCGCCACAATTGTTGCGTGTCCTAATATATATCTGTACCGTATAGGAATATACACATATACTTCACAATAAAAGTGTCAATTATAAATAAACAATTTTAATAGCACTGAAACAGCACATAAATTTTCCCATCACAATTCTAATACTTCTAGGTACAATACATCAGACAAGATCAGGTCAACTTATGTACAGTACTGTTTGTTCAGGTGTACTAACTTGTGCATAATCTACATAGAAAACACACTTTATTACAAAATATTGACAAACCACTCACTAGGAGTGGTTTGTCATGCCCCTTATTAGAAGTAGAAATACATTATATTCATATCCTGAAATATCCTGATCCACGAACCGACTAGCACCCTGTCTCGTTACGTATGGCCTAACTAGCTTCTATTCTACTAGTGACCGTGTCCATGACCTAAACCAAGGGCGTTGACACCATCAGCTTGGTTGTTCCCACGTTCATTGTTATTATTTCCCTCCTCATTGGTCTCGTTCCCGTTACGACTCTCCAATTGCTGTTGCCACATTGATGAGTAGAAACCGCCTTGTGCGAGAAGAGTTTCGTGACTGAAAACATTTTTTTGTATTACTAAAAATTTAAGAATAACTTAAGCTAATTATAGATCTACTGTAAGTTATATTGTTACTGACTTTCCTCTTTCAATAATTTCCCCTTCCTTTAACACAAGGATTTCGTCTGCATGTATGATTGTAGACAGTCTGTGTGCGATAACTATCGTTGTTCTATTTGCACACACACGTGCTAATGCGGCCTGAAAAAAAAAACCGTAAAACTTACTAATCCATGTCTTTGATACAAATGATTGATAGCTTCTAAATTTAATGCAAAATATAAATAAGAGTAAGACATTTTTAAATTCTTAAATTGTTGACCACATATTTTGTTACAGTTAAAAGTAAGTTATGTATTTTTATTAACCACACATAAAATATTTATTCACGTTTCCTAATTCCGAAAATTATAATACTTCTACATAACCACTTTCATGAAGTATAATATGTCGCAAAATGTGAAGTTGAGTTATTGAAACCTCGAATTCAAGGCGGCTTAAAAAAGGTCTTCATATAATAACCCTTTAGACTACATTGTAATATTTACCTGTATATTTCTTTCTGTATTAGTATCGAGGGCTGAAGTAGCTTCGTCTAAGAGTACTATCGCTGGATCCTTGAGGATAGTTCGCGCTATCGCTATCCTTTGTTTTTCACCCCCACTGAGGCGAAGACCTCTTTCTCCAACCTACCAAGCATTATAAAACAATGTGTTCAGAAAAAAAAAAGCTATTTGCCGCCATACGCCAAATATATATTCACAACTCCAATGACCCCTAGCTCTGCTAATGAGTGTAAATGCTACGGTTAATGGCCACTGGCAGGCTTTACGGTGATCTTCACTCCAGTTTTAGGCCTTTTTATGAGAACTGGTGTTCCTATAATATTGATTAATTTAACGTTTTTCTTTACAGATCAAGAGACCAAATAAAATAAGATAAAATAAGAATGCTGCATAGATTTATATCTAATAGGGAGCCTGTTCAGTAAGTATTTAACAATACAAGTAAAGAATTACATGAAATGGAATAAAATGACCTATATAGTGATTATATTCGTGCAAGTTATTAACTGTAAGCGAATAGCGGATACAGTAAATGGCTGTCCGTTTATTCCATAACCTTAATTATATTTACCTGTGTATCGTAAGCATCGGGGAATGTAAGAATTCTATCGTGAATGTCGGCATTCTTCGCCGCAGAAATTATGTCCGCAGCTGACGCAGTTAGTTTTCCATATTGTATATTATACCTGTAACACAAAAGTTTTATTAGATTGATATTTTGATACCTATAATATTTAGTGATTTATGTTTTTTTTAATAAATAATTTTTCGTGATTGTTTTGTTTGAACTGTATTTCTCACGACCTAATTATATTTTTAATGATTACTCCAATTAATCATTATTATGGACATGTGTGTGTCATTACAGAATTATTTATGAGTGCAATTGTTTTTCTTGTTAACAATTAGATTGATATTTTGATACCTAAAATATTTAGTGATTTTAGTTTTTATTTAATAATTTTTCATGATTGTTTTATTTGAATTGTATTTCTCACGACCTGATTATATTTTTAATAAATACTTCAATTAATCATTATTATGAATGTGTGTGTCATTACTCATTAATGTGTCATTACAGAATTAGGGGCTATCCATAAATTATTACGTCACACGAATTCATGATTTTTTGACCTCCCTCGTCCTTGTCATAGGTGGTCACATTTGCGGGAACCCCAATGGTGTGACGTCACATATTTGTAATTTTACACCTAGAACTGAAATGATGTGGTTCTAAATTTTTAATAAAAGTGTACTAGCGTGTGTACTCTTTCGTTTACAGGTAATGTTTTGTGTTTAATACTTTACACTTCACAAAGCTTATGAAAATGTCCCACAAAATCAAATTTCGTTGATAAATTACATGTGCCGTAATTTATGGATGGCCCCATAGCTTGTAAAAGTTATTTACCATCCTTACCAAGAAACCTCATACGTGGAACTCATGATCTTGTATTTTGTTTGACAAAATTTAGAATAAAACCATTAAGCAACGGCGAGTCATCACATGCCAATAAAACGACATGATTTAATGTTACTGTGAAATTTGAATTACAAAACTTCTATTGTTGGCAAGCAGTCCATAGTATATACAACATGTAGCCAGTTTTTGACAGTTAATTGTTAACTAATGGTACTAATAGTTACATCAGTAATACAGAGGACTTTGTGGACCCGCTTTTATATCTTAAGTGATTGAAGTTTTATGATCACTTCCTTAATCAGTAGCTTCAAGTCGGAATCTATGTTAACATAACTAAATTTATAAAGCAAGTGGATGTCACTTAATACTACTAATATTTACACTATGAAGCAGCCGTCTGTCCAAATGTTTTAGAACACCAGAAATATAATTTGCTTGTATTGTACTGGCAGAACACGAAATATTATAGTTCTGTAGTTGACTTAGTACAATGCCCTCTAACTTAATTCATTTGGGGCGGAGATTCCGCTCTACTCTACGCCCCAAATGAGTTTTTCATGTCAGCTGTTAGGGGTAGCTGACGCGATGAGTTGCTGGTATGTACTTGCCCTATGTCTGTGCCAGCTGACTGATCAGAGGTCAGGATACCTATATTTACCGGCCCAGCTGATATCAGCCTTCGTACCGTAGTAAGGTAGGTATTACTAGTAGCAAGGAGAGGTATATACTTTTAACTAGACCGGCTAAGCTATGAGCTTTTGATCCGTAGCTAGTATGAAGTGAAAAATTAGGGAAGGTTGGAACCGAACGTATAAATTGACAAAATCGACGCTAGGTATATTACAATTTTGGTCATACAAGTTGTATACATTACATTCCGTACAATACGTGGATTGACCAATAAGATAACTTAAACTATATTTACAATATCTTTCAGTAGGCAACCAATCAGATTGCGTGTTTGTTTAGTTATCGCTAGCTGTGTGCGTGACTATATAATAGAACGGTACAGCATGGTATAAAACTGAAGTGCGCAGTGAAACGTGACCATCCCACTGTTGATTGCGTCGAGAGCGGACGTATGATGCTTTGATGTATTTTTAGGCATGTTCGAAAAGTACGCGACAAGTTGTTTTAAGTTAGAGGGCGTTGTACATATAACATACCCTTTTTGAATATTAAATTCCGCTTAACCCTAACTCTACTCTGTTCTCCTTCTAAACTTGAAGACAATGACAGGAGGAAGAAATAAAATCTAGTTAAACCGCTATGTAAAGATACCACCACCTAACTCCATACTTAAATGTGAACAGAATAAGGTCAACGGGTTAATGTTGATAATCCTGCTACAGCTACTGCAAAACTCACCTTACGCTATTATTAAAGAGCACAGTATCTTGTGGCACGACGCCAATGTTCGCCCGCAGTGATGCTTGTGTGACAGTCCGCACGTCTTGTCCATCCACCAACACTGCGCCTTCGTTAACATCGTAAAAACGGAACAGGAGACGCATTATTGTCGACTTGCCTGCACCGCTAGGACCCACCTATGTATACATATTTTCATTAAAAAATCTTGAAAAAATCCCAGCCACATTATAACGATTAACTTCACACATCTCACACAAGGCCGTCGATTCCAAACTAGGCAGAGGCTGTACCATGGTACCCAGACTGCTGACAAACATTCTTATATATTTCTAAATACATACATCTTATAGATAAATTTCGCCCAGACACAATTATTTGTTCTGGGCGGGAATCGAACCCACGACGACCTCTGGCTCAGCAGTCAGGAAGGATCACTAACCACTTGACCAACAGGCCAAGTAATATATATAAATATACTGGCCTTGGGAGGAATTCTCGCGTGATTAAAAAATGATAATACAACAAAAAGTAGCGCACTATTTACGGCTGACACTCACTCTGAAGGCCGTGTGCATTTATCTATTTTTCTTTATCCTATAGTTGTCGGTAAAAGATTGCCAATTTAATACCATTTATTTGTACTTGAATATAGGTTAAGTTCTTGGCGTTGAAGTTTGTTGACAATTGACTTGCAAATTACATTCGAATAAAAACTTTGGAGGATGTCCGACTAGTTTTGGACCCGATACAGGGCTTCCGTGCCGGTTGCAGGTGCCAGTGTGGCACCAGCAACCGGCGAAACTAGTCGGGCATCTCCGAAATATACACGTGAGTAAAACCGTATATCTTAACTAAATTAAAATTACATAACTACCATTGATGTTCGTAGCGTTCTGATCATTACATTGATGGCTGTGACGAAGAGTTTAAGTGTACCAGATGGAATAAAATAATAAGGTTTAATCATTATTAGTAAGGGCACTATCAATGTTTATTTACTTTAAATGTCTTTAAGTGCAAATGCCCCAAGGTCAAAGTTGAGGATTTATGATCGTTAGTAAGAAATATGTTTTTGTCATATCATGTTTCATGTGCATTTCTTACCAAAGCCACAGTATTGCCAGGAGCTACTTTAAAACTGATGTTGTTCAACACGAGACGCTCTGGTCCATAGCCGAAGGACACGTGTTTAAACTCGACGGCGCCTCGTCTCACCAACAGGTCAGGGGCTCCTACGGCATCGCGAACATCTGATTCTACCCGCATTAGGTCGAACATGTTCTCCATGTCAACGAAATTCTTCTGGATTGCCCTTAAAATAAATTGTGAAGTTTAAGTTTGGTTTGCAAATGAGAATGGATTCTTTTGGGGGGTGAAAACTACCACGGGTGAAAATGAAAGGTAAGGGAAGACCCTGGGACCACTGTAGACCTTGACCGCCTGACGAACAGCAGACTCCTCTTCGTGGAATATTACCAAGTTTCACCACGAGGAGGGCCCTCCTCGTGGTTAAACTTGGTAGTATCAATCTATTCTTACTAGTTTTTCCAACGGTAATAAATTTCCTTGTGGCCAAGTTATTCCTTGGATATTATCACTATGTATTATAAAACAAAGTCCCCCGCCGCATCTGTCTGTCATCTGTTTAGGTATATAATTTGTTAAGGTTTTGTGTAAATTGGTATAAATATGATGATGATTGTTGAAGATGTCTCTGCTACCCGTACGAAACCGGGTCGGGTTGCTAGTAAACAATAATTAATTTGATTGATGGTTGAGACAGGTGGCTAATAGACAAGTTTGTAACCAACTTACAAATACGAAGGAAAGTAATAGTTTGTTGTATTATTCTTTACGGTAATGAACATGCTGATTTTACATAAATATCATAGTAAATTCATAAGCTATAAACTTTACACTATCTATTAATAAAAAAAGAAACACTATATTAACGTGATGTTCATCAAAACATACACATCGTTATAATTACGTGATTTAAGCAAATTGATGAAAGCTAAACGTAATACGTCTCTCAATCTCATGTCTGATATTGGCAACATAGGTATATGTATTTGCTTTTTGATAAAACCCATAATCCATAAATTTCATCAATTTTACTCAATCAATTTCTATTTTACATCTAAACAATTTTGGATGA
The DNA here is from genome assembly GCA_949752705.1 of Callimorpha dominula. Classification (NCBI taxonomy): domain Eukaryota; kingdom Metazoa; phylum Arthropoda; class Insecta; order Lepidoptera; family Erebidae; genus Callimorpha; species Callimorpha dominula. The sequence goes on from OX457000.1 coordinate 10,375,239, forward strand.
GTAAAATTTGTACGAAATGAAAGGTTTACGAGTATTTGCGGAGCGTTCGTTGCATAAATAATTTATGCTTAGTGTTTGGTCTGTAAATTAACTGTGTCTTACCTTTTATCATGACCACCATTTACCACTAAGGTATACAATAAGTTATAATAATAATTTATTTCTCACTAGCAACCCGCCCCGGCTTCGCACGGGTAGTAGAGACATCTTCAACAATCCTCATCATATTTCAACCAATTTACACAAAACTATACACCTAAACCTTCCTCATGAATCGATCTATCTAATCGTTAAAACCGCATGAAAATCCGTTCAGTAGTTTTTCAGTTTATCGCGAATAGGCAGACAGACCGACGAGGCAGGGGACTTAATTTATAATATGTGGTGAAAAAATTGTTACATGTTTATACGTTAGGGTACATATAGCTTACTGCTATTTATAGAGATGTACATTTTTAATTTTAGAACTCTGAAATCCAAACTAAGTAAAAACCTGTATTTTGGAGAACAGTGAAACGCACGAAGTTAGGCATGACTCATTGAAAGAGGGTCTATCACGGAGGGTATAAAACGTGCAATACCTCACTTGCTATTCTCTTTCCAGTTCTAAAGCTATTTACTGTGGTTCGAAAACCATTCGTTTAATTCTGTTTGTTTTTTCAACAGATATTTTTTACAACACCGATTTTATATTTTATGAAATAAAATTCAAAGTGATAAAAATAAAGACGAAATTTGTTTGAATAGCAGCGTCTTTGATTGATAAATGATTCTACACATCAGTCACGTATTCTTTATCTTAGGAGTATAACTATAACCATTGAACTTATTAATCAACCCGAGATCGGCATTTGTATGATTCACAATATTCTCTGAATTAATCATTATATTACTGGCACTAGAAAGGTTCAATAGTCATTGAAGTTTTATTTTCAAGCTAATGTTTAATTGATATATAATCTATATATTAACTAGTTGCATGCGTTGCAATGCCTTATTTTTGTCTTTTTAAAAATTGAGGGTGGCGGCAGGAGGGTGAAAAATACTTTACGACCTATTATTCTCATACCTACCAAATATACAAAAAAAATTTCAAGCCGAATCATTTCAGAGGAATTCGACAACAAACACCGTGACACAAGATTTTTATATATTAGAATATGTAAAGGGAATTCTTTGTACCCCTTTTTAAGAAAATTTTGCGAACGCAAGAACGTAATATTTGAAGAAGTGCAGAAAGCAGATATTTTTAAACAATATTTTGCAAATTTAAAAATTACGTTAAAACGACTACGTCAAGCTACACGCGTCTAGTCTTTCTTTCTTTTGTGCGGTACGGTGAATGACCTTAAACGTCCGGCGCCGTCGAGACCACCTGATTGCAGAAAATGTTTAAATGTCTTTTAATTGATCAAATTCAATTTTTTGGCCGTATTCCGTACTTCTTGCTTTTTTCGGTAAAATGTTCTGTTTACTCATTGTGATATCACTTTTAACCAAAAAAATACAAAATAAAAAAAAAACTTGATATTTCCGGCAAAAAATTCCAATGATTTTCGACTCAGAATGATGGACTGAATACCTACACTATTTCAGTATTCGGCACGGTGTTTCTTACACCCTGTTTATAATGGGCGATGAAATAATACAAGTAATAATTATGGTCGAAACTCGACCACCAGGCCCAATTTTGTAAGAGTCTAGAGAGTCTAGTTTTTATGCGTAAGTACAAATAGAATAAATCCTTGAAGAAGTAGAACAGGGCTATACATTAGTTTTTGTTATATTTCTGAATATTTTTTATAGTTTATATTTTTAATATAGATCATCATCATCTGTCTAATACTATCGTTCGTCATTTCACTGCATACTCCCTTTCTAGCCATATCTTCTTTCACACAGTCCATCCATTTTTTCTTTGGTCATCCTCTTCTCTTGTACCCGTTAACATATATATAAAACTCTTTTCACCACATTTTGCTCATCGCTCCGCATCACATGTCCATACCACGATAACCTATTGCTCCTCAGCTTTTCATCCACTGGTGCTAATTGATATTTTATATAAATACGTAATACGTAAAGTATGCAGTAATTACGTTTAAATGGAAATACCATCTGTTCAAAAAAACTACATCCAACTTGAAAAGAATTTTGAAATGTTTGTTGGAGCACTTGGTACCTACAGTTTTTCCTCCACAGAGTTCCGCCTGTAATCCTAGAGATAATTTTTTGATGATTATTATCTTATGATAATATAACATGTCATTTGAAATTTCACGACTATAAAGATTTATCTTATCACTAACCAATCCATTCATTAGCGGCTTAGAGAAGTAATTGTGTCATCTATATTGCTTTGCATTGATGTATTTATATCCAGTTCGATATATTTTTTTATAGGATATGGGACAAACGAGCAGGCGGCTCACCGGAGAGAGTAACAAATGCGTTGCCGGCCTTTAAGGTGGGATTAAGGGAGGGTGGCATTAAGGGAAGAGAGAGGGGGGGTTAGGGCCTCCGGTAACCTCACTCACTCGGCGAAACACAATACAAACATTGCTTCGCGCCGGTTTTCTGCGAGGTGGATCATGCCGGTGCATGGATCTCCCAAAATGTACACGAGTACATTTACCACAATAATTATAGTAACGCTTGTTTTTAACCGACTTCCAAAAAGGAGGAGGGAGGTTCGATGTTTGTCTGTATGTATTTTTTTTGGGTATGTTCTTATAATTTACTTCGATTCAAATTGAATCCACTTATTGATCTTAGACCTAAAGTTAATTTTTACAGATTGTTTCATATTTTTTTAATTAGAAAACTCTGTGAGTTTATATTTTAGACTAGCAGTTCGCACGGCTTCGCTGGCGTGTACATATTTATATATTTTGCGCAGAGCCCTAAATAAAAGTAACCTAAGTTACTCCTTATAACACCAGCTATCAGATAGTCCCGTGGAAATCGGTCCACCCGTTCCGGAGATTAGGCGGAACAAACAGGCAAACAGACATACAGACAGACATTTTTAGGCATTGGCATCATGCAAATAACTTTATCAGCTTAAAAAAACTATTATTTTGACATTACAAACAGACACTTCAATTTTATTCTTTGACATTAGTCTATACAAATAAATCTATACATTGATAAAAATAAATAAAATTGGAGTGTCTGTTTGCAATATTAAAATAACCGCTTCTTACTAAGTGCATTTGGATATATACACGGTACATATACAAAAACAACATTTTTTACAAATTTTGACTGTCTATTTGTTTCGACTAATCTCTGAAATGGCTGGACCGATTATGTCGGGACTTTCACTGGCAAATAGCTGATGTAACAAGGCTTAGGCTGATATAACAAGTAACTTAGGCTACTTTTATTTTAGAAAAAGATTTAGGGTTCCGCGCAAAATATATAAATATGAACACGCGGGCGAAGCCGCGCGGGAACTGCTAGTTTAAACTAATTATTAATTTGAAAATTATGCAAGAATCAACTCTGAATAAGAATAAATAAAAGAAAAATCTCATTTAAGTGGTTAGTCATAACTTCAGATGTTTGTTTATGTATAGTAACCTTAACTAAGTCTTTGTGTTTGCTGCTAGCGTACTACAGTCACAATAGGAACGACGCGCCTAATCTATACTAACACTACACTAGCTACGCGTGGCTGTGACAGAGATATACAGAGTGATTCATGACGAAGGTTTAGGTGCATAATTTGTTAAGATTTTATGTAAATTGGTTAAAAAATGTTGATGATTGTTTAAGATGTCTCTGCTACCCGTGCGAAGTCGGGGCGGGTTGCTGGTTGATTTATAATTACCTACTAGGTTTCTGTATAAACATTTTTGAAGTGTTCTTTAGGTACGTTGAGCACTTTTGGTATGGAAAAAAAGCACTGAACTCGCGTGACCATCGCGCTCAGACACATATACAGATATAAGTGTATATATCTATATATAAATGTAAGTTATGTTTTTACCTCTGACGTGCAGTTCTACGACGAATGTTTTTTTTTATTTTAAACAAATTTTACTAATTTATAATAAGTAAATTTTGTAATAAATTAACAGAGATAAGGCATAGTTTGAGTATGTATACATAAACATGAAGAGAATTTTTTTTACTTGTGAATAAATACATACCTATAATAAGTTCCGAACCAGTTCAACGGCACGTATAACTGGACAATGTAAGACGCAAACAAAACGTAGTCACCAACAGTGAGTTCATTCGTCCTTACCACCATTGATACGCAAAGAAGAGATCCCGCAAGTAAACCTGAAGACAAACATGTTTGATAGATATACTACAGGTAAGTTGGAGTCGGCTTTTAGTCTGACCACGATACGGCCGAACTTCGATATTCTACGTGAAACGACTGCCATTAGACCTCCACAAAACCCTATTAGGCGATATCGAAGTTCTGTAGTTAAACCAGGTTGTCGGACTTTTTAGGGCTCCTACTACCCGTAACGAATGCCACAGATGTTCATATGGCATCCGGGACCGACGGCTTAACGTGCTCTCCGAGACACGGAGGGGTCTCAATATATTAAGAATGGTCACCCATCCTAAGACTGACCTGACTAGCTTACCTTACTTAACCTTGTAATATGCTAACCTACTTCCATCGTTTAAGTGGTAACGAGCCCCTGTTTGAGATTATATGATCCAAAAAAAAAATCTACTAGCAGTTAACGGGAGAACGAAACAGGGCTTTGTCTGTAGTAGCAACAAGACGTACTGAACACGATTGATCAGTTTCTACGTCCGTATGCGACAACTCATAGGTATCCTCTACTCTAGACTTTAGTCTTATTCTTATTACTCCCAGTACCTTGGAGACCTGGGTTAAACTTAACTGGGTTAATGGGTCAATTCGTTGGAGCCGTTTCCTAGATACCCAAAATATATATTTATACAAGGTTTAAAGTTATTAGATATATATATATATATATAAATTACATATACATTTATTATAGTATATTGAGACCCTAAAGGGATGGACTGCTGGCTGGTTTACAGTTGGTACAATCAAATCAAATCAAACTTATTCATTTCAATTAAAACCATTATAGGTAAGTCAGTACGATTTAATTCTGGTATTATTTTGTTTAATTTCGAATTTGCATATTTTTCTAGATTTTAAAAAGATGACTGTCTTTTCTCGAGCACCTGTCTGCCAGCCCAAATAAATAATAAAAACACAGCATACCTGAGATCGATATAGAGTTCTATATAAAATAAAATTCGAACCATAGCTAATAACGATATTACTACAAATAATATAAATAATTGAACTTACCGCTGCATATTATAACGTTTTGAATTGTATTCAACATGTTTAGTGTTATGAGAGATTTAAATTCTTCTTTCTGAAAAATAAAAAAAAACATTACCATATCTACAAGACTCATTAACCTCCATTTATAAAGGTGCTATAGTTTACCTATATAAAAAACGAACGAACGTTTTTTTTATATACGGCTAAAATGTTTTATGTTCCTCAGTGAACGTTTCGCTACAGAAAAACTAACGTTAAATTACCTAATTACATTAAAAAAATAAAAAAATACTATGTTAATTATGATTGATTGCTTATCTAGAAATGCTATTGTATTAAAAGTATCTTTATATTTACAAGTTAATACATCCTGAATCGTAATCCCAGCGAGACAAGCTTTTTTAAAGTTACTGATTAAAAAAAATATATATTACTGCCCTGCCAAAAGACGAATTAGGCGCCATACTGCCGCCATATATGTTTAATTTTATTTATAGCCAGTGTCACTCGGGATGATGTAAGGATTCTAATGATACCCCATACATCTGTTCAGACATTTAGAAGTGTGATGTATGGTTTGGCGGTAGTTGTAATTATTGTGGTACATGGAGTTTATAATTACCTCCAATCCCATCCTTGTCGCCACTGATATGTCTAAACACACGCGTACCGTTGAGTCTTTTTTTACGAAAGAAGATTGACGGTAGCGTAATGACCTGGTTATATAAAAATTATTACAACCACCGTCGTAACATACATCACAAGAAGTTATGGTGGAATAAAGAAACTCAAATTCGTACATGAACCCTGAAAACATTGCACTCCTTTTTTGGGCAATCGTGTAAAAAGGATTGCGGCTAGTTTCAGTGAAATATATATTCAAAAAGATAAGAAATCTAATCAGAAGATTACTTTACCTGGTAATTACCAATAGCTTCCCTATAAGCCAACACTTCATAACCTTCAGCACCGTAGTACTTGACAGTTTCAAAGTTGAGCAGAGAATCAACCGAGCGCGCCTTTTGCGCGTTATCAGCTAGATTCATACGTCGCTGGAACTTCGTACGCCATTCTGTTACTACTATTGTTGAAACTGCAATATAAAAACGTATTACAATAAAGGATAGCTGGAGTACAATCGCTAACAAGATATGGTTCAACATGATTTCGAACAGTATGACGATAAAGAAGCCAGTAAGACCCAAACCGTCAATCATCTTGTAGAATTTTTAAGAACTTTGATATGATTGAGTTTTATATTGTTATGTCTATTCGTTTGTGGAATGCATTTTGTTAGAGATACCCTGGCTCGACATAATCGGGTCTATAGTCCTTATTTTATTTACTGTCCAAAAAACTAGGTGATGACGTCACGCGCGCTGATTTGTATGATTCGTTTTATTTGGCGCGATTGTGATAGCAGTACAATTTAAAGAGTGATGTAATGTATAATGGCGATCAATACTGGATTTACGGGGGGTTACATGCATCAATACCCTCGCCTATTTAATCCTTGTAATCCTGAAAAAATACCTCTAAGTAAGTAGTTATTATAAAAAGTGACGATAGAAAATTTATTACTAAAAAAGTTTGGAGGAACTTACTTATATAAAGCACCATCGTCGAGAATACAATGAGGCCGAACCAAGCATTGAATTGGGAGACAAAAAATACCACGGCAATGACGATATCCACCAATGTAGGTGTAATTGAGAATAAAATGTATGAGAGCAGATTGTCTATGGAGTCTGTCCCACGGTCCATGACACGGAGAACTTCGCCAGTTTTACGGCACAGGTGCCATCGAAGAGGCAGGTCGTGAAGTTGTTTAAATAATTCTAGCTAAAACAGAAGAAACAATTTCAATACAATATAATACTTACTGGTTAACTACCCTACTTATGCTTTCTTGATTCTAGAAAATAAAATAATAATAATAACACTACACATGGCCGAGATACACATGGCATAGGCAGAGCCTGTACTATGGTAACCAGACTGCTGAAAAACATACTTATATATTTCTAAATACATACATATTATAGATAAATTACACCCAGACACAGAACAAATGATCATACTCATCATAAAATTATTTGTCCTGGGTGGAAATCGATCCCACGACCTCTGGCTTAGCAGTCAGGGTCACTAACCACTAGACCAACTGGCCAAATGTAAAGTAAATGAAAAAAAATATAGTAAATTAGACAAAAGTGTAAAGTAAATGTCTATGCTTTAAGAACTATACTTTTTTTTAGCAAAACGCGACTATAAAATGTTTGTTTTTTTCAGCAGTGTAGTGTGAAGAAAGTAAAAACTATTAAAAATACTTTCACATTTATAATATAAGTAAAGATTGGGGGTCTACTATAATATAAATATGGCTCTCTTTTCAGCGTTTCGTAGTCAACAAGGAAAACTATAAGAGCGAAACTATAAGAGTTTCGCCATGTCCGTCTGTCCGAGGCTTTGCTTAGAGACTCCTTGGCATGGTCTAATACATATTTATTAGGAACTAGCAGCACCCCGCGGTTTCACCTGCGTAAGTCCCGATCCCGTGGGAATATCGGGATAAAAAGTAGCCTATATGTTAATCCAGGTCTCCAGCTATCTACATACCAAGTTTCATCGCAATCGGTTCCGTGGTTTTTGCGTGAATATTTGACGTTTCGACCAGATTGCACAGTTGGCCCTGGTCACAGACTAACTCAGTCAAGCAATTCAAATGATCGCTTAACATAATTATAACAATAATAATAATACAATAATCAAATTAAGCAGAGCCTGTACTATGATAACCAGACTGGTGGTAAACATTCTTATATATTACATAATACATAAACAATTATTTGTCCTGTTTGGGAATCGAACTCAGCAGTCAGGATCACTAACCACTAGATCAACAGCAGATTTTAATGATTCTCTTAAAAAGCGGGGCCAGAATTTCAGGAAAACACACTACGACTCTACATACCTGTAATTCCCTAGTAGTATACTGCTGTACTTTAATCCAGAGAAATGATCTCAAATTGTTGATGAGTCCCATTCCGCCTGTACCTCCACCCTGAAGAAACTTTAATAACACGTAGACTAACACCAAGTCCCATCTGAATACTACTGGCAGTATTGATATGCTGTCCACTGCAAATAATTAATAAATCGTTAGAAAAAAAAGTAGGTAACTAACTATTCAAAAAAATACATAGGTATGTTAAAAAAAAGATTCGACTGTTATCCTAGTACATTCAATTTTTTAACCCCCGACGCAAAAAGAGGGGTGCTGTAGGTTTGACATGTCTGTATGTCGTATCGTAGCTCCAAAACGAATGCACCGATTTAAGTGCATTTTTTTTGTTTGAAAGGTGACTTGATCGAGAGTGTTCTTACATATAATTCAAGAAAATCTGTTCAGCCGTTGGGAGATCATCAGCTCTTTTCTAATCGTTGAAGGGTTTTTTCGAGTGGGGGGTGTTTTAAATTTATGATAATCTAAAATATGACCTAGAAGGTTTCAGAATCTCTTCAGTTCAAGTCTCACTCGCACTAGAACAAGTATAGTCACCACGAGAGTAGGGAATAGGACGTCAAATGGGCTTCATGTAACAAAAGTATTTAACAAATACAAGCCAGACTACGGACATGCTGATCGTGGATCGCGCAATGATAATTTTCGCATTGAAGATTTATTTAATTCATTAACTATTTATTACAATTGTGTCTGAATGTAGCAATTTATAGTAGTGAAAAAGAAAAACGTGTGTGTCTCGGAACGCCCGACAGAAGTGATAACTTAAACTAATCTAAGTTGAACTATTTAATATTGAAATTGTTTAACTTGAGAAAGCTCTAGAGAGGAGGAGCCTGCCTACCGCTGCCGTATGCGTTCATCGCTTCAAAAAGAAAATAAAAAAAGATGACATACACTTATACAAATAATCCCTAAAACATTTTACAATGAAATAATACAATCTATGTAACATAAAAGTGCAAGAAAATATATGTAATTGTTTTGATTAAATATTATTTAATAAAAATTTTAGTTTCTCAAAAAGTTTAAAGATTTATAACAATTAAATCAGATCGCGCATTAGGAGATCCATGTACATGTATAAAGCGTTTTATTACCATATCATGTTTTAATAAATATTTGTCAACAATCTAATTGGTCCCTCTAGATGGTTTTGACATATTAAAGAAACCTTCGTTATGAATTGGTATAAAGATGCAACTGTATTACTAGTATTTCTAAAATTGGTAAACAAACAAACTTACCTATTAATTTGCTGTAGATGGGTACGAACAAGTTGACAATTCTCCCGGCAATGAGTGCGAAGATACATATAAGCACATTTATTTGCAGGCACGGGCTCTTCCGGGGCCATAGGAAAGGCAGTAGGGTCCGTAGTTTGGAGAATGCATTGCGGAATGTGGATTGGTTGTCATACTGTAAATTATCGTTCTATGTAATAAAATGCGTATGTGTATGTACACCGTGCATATACGTATTTTATTACTCTTATTATTAGTTCATGAGAAGCCAAAATACAAAGTAAAAATAATATACAGTTTAAAAGAAACATACACTCGAAATATTTTTTTTTCTGTAGGGTTTAGTTCATAGGATGTTCAGAATGTGTGAAATCCACATTTAGGTGAAGTTTAGAAGATACAGGTTGTTATTTTAAATCATATAATAAGGAAACTCTTTTCCAAATGATGATAATCGATAAACGACACAAAATGATTCTAATGGTGATTTTAATGATACCAGGACTTAACACTTAATTGAATAAAACAATAAAAATAAAAATACGCTTTCTCACAGGCTTATACAGGTAAAAATGGTTCGCCAGTTCGTTCATTTTGATTGAGTGAACAAATAAACAGTCTGAAAACAAACATGCAGTCTCAAAAACAGTTTATACTTTTAATACCTATTATGTTATTTGAGTAAGATTCAATTTGTATAGGTAAACATGTACACAATATTCTTGTATGTACATTCATTAAGTAAAGCCGAGTTTAAGTAGATATGCCATTGGAGAGTTAAAGGTTATCCATCTCGAGACTGGTGATTGGATAGATTAAAAAGCTTCCTACAAATCAAAATATCATTCGTTTACAAGTTATGACCGTTTGAATTTCTAAGTATTTTTACGTACGATTGAAAATCTTTCACTTTATACGTTCCTTGATTAGTTTCTTGCCTGTTCTTCTCCATGAAATCTACGTATTGGAACAGGCAACTAGCTTCACGACTTGATCTGACTAACTACTACTCCTGACAATTCAAAAATACTTAAATTGATTTCATTGAAATAAACGGTGATTTTGAATTAGACGGAGACATCACAACTAATTCAATCCATTGACTAATGAATTAATGAAGTGTTACAGTGTATTGAGTATGTTTAAATTTTATATAATACCTAGTATATTATTGATTTCTTTTCCTAATTAAATACCGCGCCTAGCGTGAAGAACATTATAATAAAAATAACTCTACTCGCTTTAGTGACTCATAAATAATTTTTTTACATCTAACAACTTAAAATAAAGCCGATATATTAAACTTCTAAATTATTGCTATATCTACCTAGAAAAAAAACCTTTAGCTAATAACTGTTTCCAGATATCTATGGCCCTAATTTTTAACTTTTCAGACTGTTTACTTTACTCACCCAAACAAACTAAAGGTTATTTTATGGCGATATACTTTTATCTGCATAAATTATAAATATGCTGAAATCAACACAGTGTAAACACCTTTTCTTCTTTTTTAAATATATTTTTCTCTTCCGCGCTAATAATACAATGATTTTGATAGGGACATGACATCTTAACCTAACTTATAAATAATACAAAATAGAAAACTAAATTGACATTTCAAATGACAATAGAAGCAGAAACTAGTTCAAAAGATTTTAACCGCTCTATTATTATTTAAAGAAAGTATGTTATGGTCTTATCTATGGTTTACTTAGAAATCAAAAGGTTCACATTTAATTTTTTTTATTTATTAGGCATAAAAAGTAGAACATAAAATATTAAACAAAAAAGAAACAGTAATTTTAGCAATAAAAAGAAATAAACATCACACGAATTATACATTTGTAAAAAAGAACGCATTCATGGTTATTTTGGACATCATTCACTAATTGTTGACAACTTCTTTGCATGCTTGAATTAAGACTTGTACTCAAGATTCTTTAAGAAGCTATATTCTTCATTACGGTATTAGTGGAGTCAAATATTCGCGAGCGGCATTTTTTATATTGTACGGATGTTATCCTATGAAAGATTTCTTTAGAATTCAATACAGCAATAGAACGCAATAAAATCTTACCCTAGGTGGCACATTCCTGCGACTGTCGTCCTCTTCCTCTAGATATTGAATACGGTGCATAATTCCTGGTGCTTTCATGCCGAGCACAAACATTATCATACAAGACACATACCGGCCCACGAACAGTGCCATCTCCAGTCCATCTTGAATACTATATAAGAAAATGGTATTGATAGTTTTAGAAAAATAAACATTTGTCAAAAAAACGCAATTGGGAAGGATGGACGTTTATTACTCAATCACGAAAGAACGACTGAACGATATATGAAATTTGGCTCAAAAATTAGTCGGGAATAGAAGATAGGCTTTTTATCCCAGAAAAATGTATTGAACACTGTATTCTGCAACAGAATTTTAAGACCCTTATAAATTAAATGGCAAAAGCAATAAAAATATTGCTAACTAGCAGCGCCACGGGTTTCACACGCGTAAGTCCCGATCCCGTGAGAATAACGGAATAAAATGTAGCCTATGCGTTAATCCAGGTCTCCAGCTATCTACATACCAAGTTTCATCGTAAGCGGCTCAGTGAAAGAGTAACAAACAAACATCCATCCATCCAAACTTTAACATTTTGTGCTGCCAGCCGCTTCAATTGTGCTATAATAGAAAATTATAATTATATAAATAATAAATTACTTACTCTTTCAAATGCCACCACCATCCTTCCTTATTTAGATTCAAAAATGAAAGATTCTCCGAGACAAATATCATTGCCCAGAACACAAGTAAGACAAACCCATGACCCCTTGGCAGGACGGAGGGCAGTAAAAACCTTCTCTCAAGTATTGCCAAATAGGCCGATATTGGAAATACTATTAAAGTTACAGTTAAAGCTACTATCTGAAACAAAAGAAATCATCATTCTGCAAAAATATATTTCTTTCTGTAGTTCTTCAAATCACTGTCATCCGCAAAGTCTCTAAACCAATAGATCTAATTAGTTGCTTCTTTTAGTACTGAAAATATTATTCCGCTTGGTAAACAAAAAAATAAATGATGACAAATAAGAAATTTAAATAATTGTATGTAAAAAGACGATTTTAAACAATTTCACAACGATTTCATGGAATAACGATTATTGACTATTAGATTTTTTTTATAAAATCAATTTTTCAATCATATTTACCATATATCCATATATATGTCCTCCCTTAAATACAAACGCCTGCAAAAAGAATCTTATGACTGCCAGCACGGGCACAAACAGCGTAAAAAACAACTGTACACCAAATAACCGCGAAGATCTTACATCTTCAACTTCCATAGAATACCTGGAACAAAAAGATATGGGAATAAATAAAACAATCAAATATACTTACAGATTATACTCGTGGGAGAACCATGTATCGGCACGTATGGGCCGGCTCAACCGGAGTGATACCACGGCCTCAAAGAAAACCGGCAGTGAAGCAATGATTACATTGCTTTTCAGCGAGTGAGTGCTACCGGAGGCCCTAACCCTTATCTCTCCCTTATCTCTCCCTCCTCTCTCCTCCTCTCCTACTCACCCCCTTCCCCTACCCCCACCTTAAAGGCCGGCAACGCACTTGTGACTCTTTGAGTTGCAGGTGCCCATGGGCGACGGTAGTCATTAACGATCAGGTGACCCGTCTGCTCGTTTGTCCCCTATATAATTTTCTATAATTCAATTAGTCCACTTTAAAAGTGTTCAATGTGGCAGGAAGAATACGAGCGGAGATATCGGCGCACACCGATTCAGGCGCGGCGGGAGAAAATGAACTCAGTGTGAATTCAACACGATGCATACTGCCACACATCTGTTGCATAGGTATAATGACGTCATAATGAATAATATAACAGTTCATCAACAACATATTGACAGAGCTGCAGATGCTAATCTTATTGACCTTCAGTACTGCTGGTGATTATCCTATTGATTGAACTCAAAGTTATTAATATTTTGTTTTGAAAAGTAGACGTACATATAAAAAACCTTTAACTGTAAGAAGATTACTGTAGAAATATTTAATATCACATAAATTACCGCATTACTTATATACTTATCACCAAACATATATGACAAACATCTGAAGCATAAAATTACACTGTTTTAATTGTTTCGATAAAATTATTGTATTAATTGTAGGTCACTATAATCAAATTAATTATAATAGCATACATCATTACTTTATGAACAGGAAATAACAATAATTAATACATACATGGATGTTTGGTATACCGGCACTAAATAATTACAGACTCCTGCTATTTTGTTCTAACCCTATCCAACTTTGCATCATCTTATGATTAATCAATTCCACATATGTAGTCAGATAATCCTTGTTCTTTCAAAGCCCACCACAAAACCTCTCCGGGTACCCTACCATACGCCTATTCTAGGTCCGACGATAAAGAAAAGGTATTGTGCCTTATAATTTTTATCGCAATTTAGTCACGACGAAGTCTACTTCACATAATTGACTTATTGCAAATATGGTATCTGTTGTCCCGCGCCCTGGCATAAACCCAAATTTTGTGTTGGGTTTTGTGTTATCGCAGTCTCGTCTCAATTACTTTCTCCCAGACTGTCATACTATGAGACGTGAGTTTTTTTTTAAGTGAATATTTCGTACTGCTATTCTAAATTCGTTTATACTATCCTCATTCACTAATCCGATATTCATATCCACATCGTTTAACACTCCTCTCTCCAATCATTCCCTTCATTCATTAGCTTTTCAAAATGGTTGACATGTTATCTCAATTTTGGCAAACTAAAACGCTAATCTAAACAAACTAAAGGGATAAAGTCCCTGTGTATCCCTACACTTTATCTTCAACCCCTAATTATTTACATATAATGCACACTCTACTTTTCCGAAACTTTACTATCATCTACATAATACGTACCTAATCTGTCAATAATCTGTAAACATTACAAACGCGACTGGCAAAGCCTCGACCAGACAAATACTTCTCATATGTGTATGTACGGCCAGGCTTTATTCGCGTGTAGTGTGTAGCTTTCGTTCGGTCACTACGAATACATTTAATAATAATAACTTGAAACAACTCACACATGGCCGTCTGATCCCATACTAGGCAGAGCCTATACTTTGGTAACCAGACTGCTAATAAACATACTTATATATTTCTAAATACATTCATTTTTTAGATACATTACACCCAGACACAAAACAAATGATCATGGTCATCACACAACTATCTGTCCTGGGTGGGAATCGAACCCACAACCTCTGGCTTAGCAGTCAGGATCACTAACCACAAGATCAACAGACCAGTCAATAAATTCAAACGTTGTATATTTTCCTAAAATAATTATTTTGATTCCGAATCCAAGTTACCTTTATGATTTAATGCACCGGTTCTATAGAGAGCAAATAAAAAAATCTCGAAAGAGATGTCAGTTTTATATAGCATTTGACTCAACAACAATTACGTCATGTATATGTACAACAAATATTATTACTTAGTAATTATGTTAATATATCACAGACCGCTATACTGTAATTCAGAATTAATTAAGAGAAAATGTAAATCAACTACTAATAGTAATAAAAGAGTCTTCCATGACTTAACAAAAGTTGATTAGACTTCATAATGTCGATTATAAAATAAAATTAAATACGGTGTAAACTCAAAATCATAAATTTTTCAATATTACATCAAGTAAACATTTTTTTTTTTTTAAATGTAGACAGTTTAACAATAGTTGTTGTGTCAATTAATTTCCCTCCAAGCCCATTCGTTACTGCAGATCCAAATTTTAAAAGCCGTTTAGCGGTAGGCGTCACAAACATCATCACCAACTTTCGCGATTCTAATATTATTAGGAATGTCAGAGACCAGGTTCATCCGCTCCGAAAGCGGTAACGAAGAATATTCAGGATAGAATTTATCAGTGTACTAATACAGATCCGCCCGGTCGTTTCAGCGTGATGAAGAAACTTACTCAGTCAGACGTACCCATTAACTCGTATTTTATTTTATTACTAGCAACCCGCCCCGGCTTCGCACGAGTACAAATTATACACCTAAACCTTCCTCATGAATCACTCTGTCTATTAGTGTAAACCCTATGAAAATCCGTTCAGTAGTTTTTCAGTTTATCGCGAACAGACAGACAGACGCGGCGGGGGACTTTGTTTTATAATAGGGATGATGATTATTATGACTTACTAGGATTGCCAATTTTGTTTGTGTCTCTTAAAGGCCTTAATTTAGATTTTACCACTCCGATTAAAAAAATCGATAGCATGAAGAAAGATGAAGGCACATCTATACAAAGAAATAAAATTGACGTGTCTGTTTGTGATTCTGTAAGTATTCTACTAAATGCATCTGAATATTTACACGATACATATACAAAAAAAACAGTTTTCAAAAAAAAATTGTCTGTTTGTTTCGGCTAATCTCTGGAACGGTTAGACCTATTTCCACGGGACTTACACTGGCAGATAGACGGTGTTATGATAAAATATATAAATACTAGCTGCGCCCCGCGGTTTCACCCGCGTAAGTCCCGATTCCGTGGGAATATCGGAATAAAAAGTAGCCTATGTGTTAATCCAGATCTCCAGCTATCTACATACCAAGTTTTATAGCAATCGGTTTAGTAGTTTTTGCGTGAAAGAGTAACAAACATCCATACATCCATACATCCACACATCCATACATGCATACATCCTCACAAACTTTCAGGTTTATAATATTAGTAGGATACAAGCGAGCGAAGACGCGCGGGGAACAGCTAGTAGGTAATACGAAGCTACAACCCATAGCAGTGGAGCAGTAACAATAAAGGACAAACAATCTGGTAACTTATAAGCAAGTACAGAAAAAGAGATGTATATAAATATTTTTCGCATTTAATGCGCGTGGAATAAGTAACAGTATTATAAGCGAGTAAGATAAGATATGAATTTGTAGAGCTAAACGCGCTAATCAGCGCTGATCTACAACTGGAGAGCTGGAGGCACACCACTCCGCATGCCATTTGATACAATTAGAGACACACCACTCCGCATGCCATTTGATACAATTACTTTTTGACCGCTGTGACAGTCCTAAAATTTTATTCAACGAACTTTCTTCGAAAGACTCGCCAGTCGTTCAAAAAATCCTATTAGTGAATATTATTTTATACACTATTAAAATGTGCGTTTCTATTGAGAAACGCACATTTAAAAAGTGCGTTGATAGAGGAAGCATTTGAATGGATATATATCTCCCTTTATATGAAAGTACCCATACTATCGTCTATTGATATTTGAACTATAATTGATAACATTAATTATTATTCAAACAACGAATAATTGTTTGAGTTCACTGATAAACTTCACACGTTATCGTCATCTTGTCGTTTGTGACATTAATTTATTTATAAAAAATTCAGGTTGAGCCACGAATTTATTTACACTAGAGATCGCCTGGCAGTTGAATTTCGACCATAATTGATTTTTGGTATATTTCATTGGCCTGTATAACTTGCACTGCAATTGTGTAGACTTACGTACCAGGACAGGTCAACATATTGTATTGGACGCGTGTAGCTTGATGTAGCCGTTTTACGTATTTTTAAATTTGTAACATATTGTTTATTATATTCATATTGTTTAAAAAATTTAGTTTTCTGCATTGCTTTTATACATAGACTCTAACTAATCCAAGTTTCACGTCTGCGTACTCGAAATTTTCTTAAAAATGCGTACAAAGAAATTTCACTTGTTAATAACCGTAGTTTAGTTAAAGTTTTAACCGTAATAAAACTTACACTATATTTTTTTGCTAATTATTTGCAATTTTTTTGAAAAAGATTTTTTTTTTTGCCATAGCCATTTCCGAAAAACAATGGTCCTGCCGACTTGAAACTTCAGCCAGCGTAGCCAACCCTATATCTCCGGATCTCGTACACTTATCAAAACAGGCTTCGTGCCATATTTTTTTGCTAATTATTTTTTATACGCACGCACGCTTGTTTGAAGGAAAAGTAGGTATAGCACACCTTACGCTATACATGTCGACTAATCACCAAAATATCATAAAACTGATTCGTACGTATTACTTTTAGTTAATTTATGTTTAAGACTACTCAGAAGAGCCTCTGTAAGCCATTTAGTAGTAGTCCCCCGTTTTTGAAGTAAATTTTTTTTTGAGACACACCTTTACTCCACCTTTACTCACACTCGCACTCGGACTGGTCTCATCTTACTCGCAAAATCATGTAGTATATTAGAAAAATCATGAACATGAGTTTCAGTAGACGTTTTTTTTTATGGTATAAGCAAATCAGCAGTCGGGTCACCTGATGGTAAATGACTGCCACCGCCCATAGGCACCTGCAGCTCAAGAGTCACTAGTGCGTTGCCAGCCTTTAAGGTGGGAGTAGGGGAAAGGGGGAAAGGGGGAATAGGGGGAGAAGGAAGGGCCTCCGGTAACCTCACTCATGCGGCGAAAAGCAAGGCAAGCATTGCTTCACTGCCGGTTTTCTGTAAGGCCGTGGTATCACTCCGGTCGAGTCGGCCCATACGTGCCGAAGCACTTCAGAAAAACATATAGATGCCAGCTTTCAGTCAGTAGCATTCTATGGCAAAGTGGCTGTAAACAGGTATCTTAATGTCGATTATTTATACTAACATTTTTCAAGTCATGTGGTATTGTGTAGACAAAAGAAAAACCTAATAGATATTAATATATTATTTAAAAAAACATGCAACTATATGATTATTAAACTTTCATGATATAATTATGTTTTTACACGGGAATTAACGCGATCATGGCTGTACATGCAGGTAGGTGCAGGTGGATCAAGAACCTTCTACCTCACAATTGTGATGACAGAGGGTGTGCACTACTGAGCCAGTCAGCCTGTGACGACAGCCAGTGCAACCTGGTCGAAGCGTCAGGTAATTCAGAGGTATGTAATACCTATTTCATGATCGCGTTAATTCCCATTTAAATACATAATTAAATTATATGGTCTTAGAAATAAATAAAGTTAGCAAAAGTAGGTATAGCACACCTTACGCTATACATGTTGACTAATCACCAAAATATCATAAAACTGATTCGTACGTATTACTTTTAGTTAATTTATGTTTAAGACTACTCAGAAGAGCCTCTGTAAGCCATTTAGTAGTAGTCCCCCGTTTTTGAAGTAAATTTTTTTTTGAGACACACCTTTACTCCACCTTTACTCACACTCGCACTCGGACTGGTCTCAACTTATTCGCAAAATCATGTAGTATATTAGAAAAATCATGAACATGAGTTTCAGTAGACGTTTTTTTTTTATGGTATAAGCAAATCAGCAGTCGGATCACCTGATGGTAAATGACTGCCACCGCCCATAGGCACCTGCAGCTCAAGAGTCACTAGTGCGTTGCCAGCCTTTAAGGTGGGAGTAGGGGAAAGGGGGAGAAGGAAGGGCCTCCGGTAACCTCACTCACGCGGCGAAAAGCAAGGCAAGCATTGCTTCACTGCCGGTTTTCTGTAAGGCCGTGGTATCACTCCGGTCGAGTCGACCCATACGTGCCGAAGCACTTCAGAAAAACAGATAGATGCCAGCTTTCAGTCAGTAGCAATCTATGGCAAAGTGGCTGTAAACAGGTATCTTAATGTTGATTATTTATACTAACATTTTTCAAGTCATGTGGTATTGTGTAGACAAAAGAAAAACCTAATAGATATTAATATATTATTTAAAAAAACATGCAAATATATGATTAATAAACTTTCATGATATAATTATGTTTTTACACGGGAATTAACGCGATCATGGCTGTACATGCAGGTAGGTGCAGGTGGATCAAGAACCTTCTACCTCACAATTGTGATGACAGAGGGTGTGCACTACTGAGCCAGTCAGCCTGTGACGACAGCCAGTGCAACCTGGTCGAAGCGTCAGGTAATTCAGAGGTATGTAATACCTATTTCATGATCACATTAATTCCCATTTAAATACATAATTAAATTATATGATCTTAGAAATGAATAAAGTTGGCAATGAAAACCATTTTACTTCTAAAGGTCTTTCAAATAGAGCGGGTCGATGTTAATAATCTGTGGCGGCCATTTTGTTTTGGCGGCATCTGTCAAATCTGTTTTTTCTTATTCAGTCACTGATGCCAAATCATCATGGCAAGTTACACGGTTGAGCAGCATGTGCAAATGATAAAACTTTATTATCAAAATGAGTGTTCGTTAGTGCAAATATTGCGCGCATTGCGCCCATTTTACAGCAGACGCGGTTGCCCTTCAAAGTCTACTCTCCAAAACTCTACTCTCCAACGATTGGTGACCAAATTTGAGTCGACCGGTTCGGTAAACAACCAACCAACACCTTTACGTCAAAGGAACGGCAATGTTCCTCGGCCGATCGCTGCTGTACGTGAGAGTGTTCAGGAGCCTCCGAGGCAGTGGATTTCTAGCCGTGCACAAGAACTCGGCCTTTCGCAGACTTCAACTTGGAGAATTTTGCGTCGGGACTTGGGCCTGCATCCGTACAAGATCCAACTGACCAGAGATCAAAGTTAATGACCATAGACAACGCCGTGTGTTCGCTGAATGGGCTTCGGAACGCTTGGAAGAGGACCCTGATTTTGGCCGTAAAATAATCTTTAGCGACGAGGCACATTTTTGGATGAATGGTTTTGTTAATAAGCAAAATTACCGTATATGGGATGACCACAGCCCACATGAGGTTCACCAGGTGACAATGCATCCACAAAAAGTTACTATCGCTCAGATTCAGCCAGATCTATGCAGCAGAGTCATTAAAAATTGGACCTCTCGGATTCGTGCCACCATACGAAGCCGCGGTCATATTC
This sequence comes from Callimorpha dominula, assembly GCA_949752705.1. NCBI lineage: Eukaryota > Metazoa > Arthropoda > Insecta > Lepidoptera > Erebidae > Callimorpha > Callimorpha dominula. The sequence continues at coordinate 10,395,697 of OX457000.1, forward strand.
CATCCATAATGGCATAAATGGGCCTTTCAAATAAAAAATAAATTTCATTAATATCTCACACACATCTTGTTTTATTCAATTTTAACATCGACCCGTCCTCGTTGAAAGACCCTTTATTAACATGTTAGAATAACCACTATGTGTACAATTCTTCCTTACCTTTTATACATAACAATCTGCATCAGTCCAAATATTAATAGAAATCCACCAATAAAGACAGCCGAGACTGTTTCCATGAAACATTGTGATATTCCATGGTCCACCCATACTTCGCCAAGGGTCACGTTTGGCGGGCAATATTTCATCATTTTGCTGGAATATAACACTTTTTTTAAACATGTGTTGGAATTTTACTGTATTAATTATGTATAGCAAATAATATTAGCAATATTAATAACAACTTTATATATTAAACGATTAGTCATTTAATAATAGCACTTTAAATTTTAAGAAGAACTCGAGAAGAACTGGAAGAAGTTAAATAGAAAAGACCTACAATTGCATGCGCAATATTTTAGACATACACGAGCTTAAAACTGTTTTATCTTGATGGTAGTTCATTAACCAATTTAGAAAAATAGTTATAGAATAAAACACCGTTATACTTACATCCAAAGTTCTAAAGCCACGAACGTAAAGTTAAATTTTTATCAAAACACGCCGGCGTTTAACTCATATTGCCTTATCAAAATACGACAATCATTTTCAGGACAGGATTCTCTAATTTGACAGTTCAACAACCACAAACAGAAAAGAATTGAGAGCAAATGTCAACACAGCTTATATAAGTCTTTCGCTATGGTCAATTTTCACACGAAAGAACCTCTCGAATAAAAAGGAAAACACGCTCTCGATACCTACTTGAATACAAAAAAGTGACCTGTTTGCACTGACCTCTTTGTTTATTAAAGGTCAGTCCCTTTATTTATGTAATCTAAGCACAGAGCAGAAAGAAATGAGTGCAAAATTACCATAAAAATTAAGGAGTAAAAATGCTTTACTTTTGAACACAGCTGATTTTTATACTCTGAATGTAGTAACGCATGTTGCGTCTTTTAAAATTACACGCAAACTTTTATTGGGCAGTAATCTTCACAAGATGGAAGTATGTTTTCATTGTATGAGTATATCAGCACAATCCTTTACTTAAGTAATGTAACTAACTTTGTCATTTTTAAATGAAAGATTTAATTGTTTAGAACGCCTAAGTATCACAACATATAATTTCTCAGGTTTAAAACCGCGCGTCTCTAAGAGCTATAAAACTCTTTACATTCAATTGTCAATATTTTTCGCTATGTGCCCTTTTCTATAGTATGTAAAATTAACAAATAAAATGGCAGATTGTGTATTTTATTAGATTTATATACTAAGCGATAAGAATGGAGTTCATGCTGACAATTAGACATGTGTAGTTCCGGAGCGTAATAGTTCCTGGAACTATGTTCGCAGTCGGAACTATGTCAGTTCTTTCCGACTTGCTCAACCTAATAGTTCCAGATCCACAGTTCTTCGGAACGATCACGCGGATTGAAGGACCGGCCGGAGCGATATTGAATGGTGGAACGAATAACGAACTGTCCGTTTGACGTATGCCGCGAGCGTTGCGCTCCGGGCCGTCATGGTTACTTCTGTTCCGTGCAAGGGTGTATTTTGAAATGCAGGATTTACTTTTAAGGACAGAAGGCAACGATTGAAGGCATCAAAGGTGCCTGAGCAACTTTTTATGTTAGCAATTATAAATAAAATACTTATATATAAAATATTATGTAGTCTGATGTACAAATTTAAATATTACTTAATTATGTATATATACTATCAATTGACTTTGAAAGACCAAGCCAATACATTAATTTAAAATATTTTAAGTCTAAATAAACAATATCATTGTTTACAACCATGTATGTCCGAGGAACTGTCTGAACCGAAATAAAACTGTTAACTACAATGTCCGGATAAAACTGAAGAACTAGATAGTTCCTCGGACATGTTTCCTGGAACTAGTTCCGACAAGGAAAGAAACCGTTCCAGGTTCAATCCCATGTCGGACATGGTTTGCATGTCTACTGACAATTCAAGTAGAAGAAAAGGCTCTGGTTAGTGATGTGGCATCTCTGGTAGATCCACAGAGTTATGTTTCCTCAAGGTTGTCTCCCTATATCTTTCAGGTAATTAGTACGTTTAGTTACAAATTAATGGAGCCTAATGGACGGGTAAATCATTAAACAAAGCGGTAAAATACTATAAGTCATTAACGTAAAGCACATCTACTTTTGTAAAAAAATTAGGCTTTAGTAAAAAGAGGAGAAGGGGATAAAGAAAATCAACTTAGACAGTTTCGATTTAGAGTTGATCAGGCATAAGTAAAAGAATTCTAAATTGTACGAAAATAATTTCCAACAGAAATTATACTATTACAAATCCTTCGACAAGATATTAACTTCAACGCAGGGAGAGAATACTGAAAATTACTTAAGTATTGAAATATATAATTTGGTTACAGAGAAATAACTTAATAAATTGTATATTTTTTTATAGACTTACACTATGAATAAGTTAAATGCCAATCAAAATGAACAATTTTGATGGAGTGGGAACACATTAAACTACAAAGATACAAACAAATATTTGGAGAATAAAACCCGTGAAGCTGAGCAGCATAATAAACTGGATGTGATTTATTTAACTCATCCATATTTATGAATGTATGTCTCATCAGACATACATTCATAGTTCATCTTCTATCCACAAACGCGGAAAACGTTTCCAGGGCCCCGACTTCAGGTGGGCCCCCAAAGCATAACATAAAATCACAAAAAGCAAGTATCGCTGCACATGCATCACCTTTTTTTTAAAGATCTGAGACAAGAATCTTTAGAGTTGAAAGACAAAGAAAAGATTTACAACAACATCATAATAGACACATTCAATATGCGCATTTAAAAAAAAACAGCTACACAAAAAAGGCTTTTGTTAATAAAAATAAGTATTAAAATATGTTTTCTTTTTCTATGTGTTTATAATCCATTAACCATAGTTACTAAATAAATAATTATAAAATCATCATAACAATAAAACTGACTTTGTCTGTGAGCAAAAATGTTACAGGTCCATCTTAAAGTATTTTACATGAAGCGAGCTGGATCATTGTAAAAGTTTCATACCCAATTGTTGTCTGGTGTATAGGTCAAAAAGTTTTTCTGCTGACTATCACCACGATATGAATAAGGAGAATTTTACAAAATGGGTGAAAGAGAAGTTTATTCGAAATCTTTTAAGACCTTCGCTAATTGTTATAGATAATGCTAGAGCTATCGTTCTGTACAGATACATTTTTGGTAAATGTACCTAGTTAACATTCGGATGCATTATTTTACTAAAATGCTGTTACTATGACATTACAAAGAGACATTTCAATTTTATTTATTTATGTAGATATAGATGTAAAGATACTAAAGACTTAGGTAGATACATAAAAAAATAAGAATCAGTATCAAGATCGTTCAATCCAATTTCCCTGGCATTGCACATTACGAATTTTGATTTCCCTATTTGCCGTGCAATTTATGGGAGACTTACACATGTTTTTATTCAATAAGGTATTAAAAACAGTATCACGGAAATAAAAACAAGTGACTACGATAAATATTTATTATACATAATATAAACATTATATTTTGCTAAACTGTAATGTCAGAATATTTTAAAATGTGTTTTCAAAAGACTTTCAAAAGAACTAGAAGTTTCCGAACGGTTACTCCGTTCGCAAACTTCTGGTTCTTTTGAAAGTGTGTGTAAAGGAATATTCTGTACGTGTTTACATAAAATTTTACTTGTGTGCGTTATGAAGTCCGATGTGTGCATTAGTTGCGGAGTGACGGGTGTTGGATTAGATTACGTTTTAGCGATTGCAAATGATTTTCTATTAACTACTTTGAGTGTTAATAACTGCTACATTAATAACAAAAACTTATAATCTCTATGTAGTGTTATTTTAGAAGCAAGTCAGATAGTCCTATGTTCATTGAAAAATATTCTGCGAATGTGAATAATCAGCATGTGTCACAGTCACCGCTCATCAACAAATTCCGTGAATCGGTGAACAGTCGCGATGTGAGGAAAGTTATGTCTGTCAGCTGAAAATCGACTTGATTTAATTGGTGTTTGTGTTGCGAACCAGTGTTATTTATTATTTTTCTGGTGAAGGTGATAAATACAGACTCAAAATGGCGGACCTCGAGGCTGTACTGGCAGACGTCAGCTACTTGATGGCTATGGAAAAGTCGAAATGTACTCCAGCAGCTCGAGCTAGTAAAAAGATAGTACTGCCAGACCCAAGGTAAGGTAATAATTTGAGGGATGGTACAACGACACTACTGTGTGGCAGTGTTTACATGATTCGAAATTTATGATCTTGTTTACAAAATTAATTAAATTACGATGTAATCAAACTTCCAACAAATTCAGAATAATCATGTGCATAATTGAATGAAAATACCTTTTTTCAATTAGTTCAGTAATTCAGTTCCATATTGCTTCATGATGTATAGACTATTCATGACATGTTTCTGTGAAAAACCAGCTGATTATCAAACCAGAGTAAAGTTTAATAGAAACCCTAGGATAACAATACAAAATAGGTCATGAACATTTGAGAAGGTCAATGCTCTCAGTAGGTACAGCAGTTTTAAATTTCAAAATTATTAAGGAATAAGCATTGAATTTTTAGTAACTTTAAACTTAAAGTTTTTTTTAAGTTTATTTTCAATGAAAATTTTTGAAAATTACATTGAAATTACACATCTTTAATTCACAAATAAAAAAAAAGCAAAAAAAATATAATAGGAAAAGTTAATTTAAATCTGACATGATATACAATCAGTACCAAATTCTGTATCGTGTATTATTAAAATAAAATTACAATCTTAAGATGTGTCTTCTTATTTAGAACTTAATATACTGCCATCAAAAGTAAAAAAAAAACGTATCTGAAGTTTTTAGCAGAATTGAGTTACAACCATCATTGCAATCAGAAAAAAGACAAACAATATTTTTATATTTGGCGTAACTAAAGCACAACTACGAAAATCAAACTTTCTAATAAGACACATCTCTCAGAATATTATGCCACAAAGAAATAGGAAAGACATTTCTGTGTAGATGTGACTTTGCAGCTTAGTATTATGAAAAAATAGCCCGGCGCAAGTGGCGTTGGCGTTTTTTCTACTTAGTGTGTGGTTGGAACTAAATAAGCAATTGTGCCAAGGCAACTGTTTACAGTTCGTTGATACCAAAACGTAGGGTAGGTAAGGTTTAAATTATCAGCCATCATACAAAACCCTGAATGCCAGACTTGTTAAATGTTTCAATCTACCACAGAAGTAATAAGCATTTTATGAGGAAATAATTAATTATTTAATACCTTAAATATTAATTATTACCCTAGTGATAATTAAAAAAGCTGCAAGTGTTTAAAAAACTTTTTTTTGTATGTTCAACATAAACTTTGTAATTAATTTATCACTAAATAAGAAACACTTTTACTAAGGTGAAAGGATGTAACTAGCCAGAAACGTTTTTTCACTGTAGTATCAAGTATTTTTTTACTAAGAAGAAAAAGGAAATTTAATTTATTTAATATATATATTTATTTCATTAAAACAAACATTTATATTTTGATAGGTCACACTCAAATGTAGACTCTTGCAACAGAAAATTATTATGTTTTTATTTCTTTGCTGCACCATACATTTTAGTTATAAAACTATAAAATAATTATAAAATACTAAACATTTTATATCTTCATATTTAACTATAGGTAGATACGTCTTTTTCTCATATGGTTGCAGTATACTTCTCTGCTACACTTGCAGTTATAAATCTTGTCAGTATATTAGAACCATTTCCAATAAACCTTACCTTGTCATTAATAGAATATCAATCAAAATAGTTATACAATGTTTTTTTTTCTTTACTTTTTCTACACTTCTTTAGACATTTCAGTAGTTGCAGCAATAATTTTGAAACGTAATAATGTTTTCAAATGGAAGCATGAAACAGTAATTTATAGTTACAGTTAACAGATTTATGTTATAATAGATGTCTAGAGTTCTGGAATTTATTCTTTGGGAGGTAACTACAATCTTAAGAACTTGACCTATATTAATATGATTATTTATTTTTATTAAATTAAAATATCTTTAAAAATATTTTTTTCTTGTGGTGATTACTCCTGGTATTAAACACTTTCATTTCTATATCTTTTCCCACTTTGTTCAATTTGCCATATTCTTTGACTTGACTTTCTTGTAGCTTTTATAACAGTCCTTATAACATTAAGCTGCTAGGCTTTGCTCTAGGTTGTCATCATGCAAATAAATTATTACTAACTTAAAACGGCCACTGGATTGATTATTTATTGACTGATAATGCTTGTAATAAAAAATATTCTGTACTTATAACCACATAATATGCATGTATTGGCAAATACATTGTATGTTGTCTTTCTTCGTTCCATGTAGGAACTCCTGAACAATGAGGTTGAAAATGTTTAAATAATTAAGCAAGTTGAGCAAATGGTTGAGCCACCATCCCTCGGCAGCTCCTGGTCACTATTTTAAAGTAGATGGAGTGATAGTTTTAGTGGATTGGTTGTTAATTTTTAATCTGGTCTCTCAGATTCTGATTTGAATACAGTGGTGAATGAGAAGGTGATTTTATTTATATAAAAGTTAGTGTGAGACTAACATAGATCTAGAATATATAAAATGTATAAGTTGAGGACAGTTAACAAACATTTGAATGAATGATCACCCACCTAGGCCATAAATAGTATCAGAATAACAGAGCAGACAAAGTTTAGTTTCATAAAGGGCATAGGACAAACAATATTCAGGCTCTTCAAGAAAATCAGGGTGTTTATTTTGTATTGCTGGCAATAGAATTTGTTGCGGACATTTGCTTGTTCCGCCCTTTCTCCCAACTGGGCGACATCCAGACATATAAAAACCCGTCTTATCTATCCACCGTCACTTTTCCGGCGACAGATTCGCACAGAAAGAAATAATCGCGGTCAAACTACTGGCGCTGCCGGCCATTTAGCGTAGTAGGGCTATAAGCGACAAATGGGCTAAACCTAGTACAGTGCATGGCGCGGCATGACTACTACTTCCCAGCGCTTGATCTAGAGTTCTGACTGCCCTGGGCTGACTATGAATACGTGTTCACCCCACTTTCCGTTTTTATGTTTTACAATAATCTTGCCTTATCGCTTTCTGTTCAGTCAGTCAGCTACTACGTCGACACCGCAAGACATTGATCACATCATCTATGATTTTCACCGTTTTTATCAAACACGCGCGTCTGAATTTGTACGAACGTTAGTTTCAACTACGAACAATCTGTAGAAAAATTATAAAACCATAGTGGTAGTAAGCCTTTTTAAGTAGATGCCTTATTGTTAATAGGTCTTAAATAAATGTTTTTTTTTTATTTATGAGTTTGCGGCACCAACGTAGCAAAGATGGCATGCAATATCAGGGGCTTGATAGCTTACAACATCGGAACCGGAAACAATAACCCACAACGATTAATTTCAATATCCACAGTGGCAGCAGATTTTTTTAAAACTACTTCGGAATTAGCAAGAAAACAATTAGGAATTAGTTTTTCATGTATGTAGGAAGTTGCCACATAGCTTTTTAAGCACGTGCATGATGTGCACGAACTCAAAAATCCATGTGGCGCCTGCACACTGCGACTGTATGTATGCACATTATGATGAGGTACATAGGTGCTGTTAAACTTGCTGTCAAACACTCTTTCAGGCAACGCTCGTCAGAAAGGTACAGGAGTTACGACTGGAAAGTCTCGTTACCATACCTTTTCTATTTCATCTGTGACCATCTGGTTTGTTTGGAGAGGAAAAAGTAAAAATAACATAAGTAATTATAATTTATGTTATTTTACTTTTTAGTATCATTTATAATTCACTTTGCAGTTTGAAAATGTATAGAAAAGGTTTATCTTCATTAAGAAATACAGTTTTTTACGAAGAAATGATTAGTATGATATTTTATACAATATGTTTAAAGTATTTGATACGCGAGAGAATGATAGAGGTTCAAATAGTTTATTCTTTAGATAAGTGGTACCTGCAACGGCAAGAGCTCATCACTCTCTCTCCTCGCGCCCTATGCTGCAGTCTTATTAGCCTATGGGTAAATGAGGCCCTGTACATATTTCACTAAACGGGACAAGTAGACACTGTCCGACACCAGACATAATTTCTTGACGTATTGAATGTGATACAACAACAAATTAACGCCTTTGGATTTTTTCATTTACTTGTGCTGTGAGACCTTGCTTCTTACCAAACTTCATGTTTCTAGGTCAATCGGAAGTACCCTATAGGTTTTGATTTACCTGCGAAATGTTCAAATTTGGTCAAATATAAGGCTTAAATTAAATGGCTGTATAAATATACAGCCATTTAATTTAAGCCTTATATAAAAAATCAAGCTTCTATGTCAACGCAATTAAAATTAATTGCGTTGACGTAGAAGCTTGATTTTTTTACAGCTCCAAAGGACCGCACACATAAGTGTATTCGGTATTAATTTCAACTTGATATCTGTTTCTGAGAAAAGGGTTTTGACAGACAGACAGACAACAAAGTGATCCTAGAAGGGTTCCTTTTTTCCTTTTGAGGAACGGAATCCTAATAACATCGGTTGTCTGTAAAGTCGGTTTACTGACGATAGTTGAGCGTGACAACGTCATAGGAACGCCTCAGAGCGAGGTAACGCCGCATGAGTCATGTTTTTTCGTGCTTACAGCCGGCTCCATCGGATTATAAGACGTTGTCACGTCAAAAACAAATTATATAGGCACAGAAAAACTACCGTTACTTTCTTAAAATTTCACTACTGACAATTTAGGTATTTAGCACAGATTCCTAGTTTTCCATCGCGTCACAGACATGTCGTAAAAAGTTCAAAGCCACGGCTCCACGAAAAAAGTCTTAGTGGCCGTCACATGGTAAACAAACCGATAAACTAAGATTTTATTTAAGTCGCGTCTCAGTAGTTTTGTTATATCATGTATATTTTATTGATAAATCTCTAACGAACTTTACCTTTAATATGTCCCATCGATATTATACAAGCCACAATAATATACTAAAAAAAAATGTTTTGTTACAGTGTACGCAGTGTAATGCACAAGTATATGGAAAAGAAGAATGAAGTAAATTTTGACAAAATATTTAATCAAGTTTTAGGTGAGTACAGTTTGTATTTATACTTAACTATTATATTAATTGGCAGTTCAGGGCGACCGCAGCATAAGCGATTATAACCAGTAGCAGTAATCATTAAACGGACAAGACTACCTAAACTGAATCATATCCGTATCTCATACGCGTATCATGATCGCATGAGTGGACGAGTGGACGGTGATACGCAATCACGATATACCGCTCTCGTACTATACGCCTCGTTCCATCTCAAGTAATTTCTGTTACCATGTATAAAACGGTGATCGGATCGAGCAAATCATACATACGTGAACCTAGCTTTAAGAGTTTTGCAATTAATATCAAAGGGACCACAATGCAGGTTAGCAATGCTCTTACAAAAATCATCACAGCAACACATTGTATGCGATATAGTAATAAAAACCAGAGGTTTAGCTTATACAAGAAACACTTTTCAACAACCTTACAGTAAAATACGTTTTTGTATAAAATTAGTTAATTGAACCAACAAGGCAATCTTTAGTAGTCTTAAAACATGCTATTCATAGAACCGCCAGAATCAATAAAGGTACTTTAAACTTTCTCACTGACTACTTATAGAATTGCTACCTCGTCGTTTACATTAAAACTTTACAGGGAAATTAAATTACTTGTTCGAGATATTTAAAATGTTCCAATACGAGAAAATGAGTCAGAGAACAGTAGTAAGAATTCCCATTATCCAGCAGAAACAACAACGCGTCGTTTCTAAAACACATATTTAGTGCAGTTATACGATCGTACGGAGTAATTAGTTGTGATCAGCTGTATCCGTTGTGTTCCAAGCTCATTACTCGAGCAATTACACTATGATATCTAGGGCTACTATTTCGTTTAATTTATTGTCTGTTGCGGATTCATCTTCCATAAAGTTGGTCAATAAGTCGGCTAAGATTTATTGTAAACACCTTTGGTTCTTTTCGCTTTTACAAAACAAATTTTAATAGTTTTACTCATAATGCGTAACGAGGAAGAACACAGCCAACGATTTAAATCTTGGAATTGAAGAGTTTTGAGATTTGAACCTCAGAACCCTCTTGAAGTTGAAGACATAGAAAGGACACTGCTGGCTGTGGCGCATTCGCAACGCAGACTTCCTACGTATTATCATCTTTATATATACCGAACTAAGATATTGATGATGATGAGATTTCTGAAAATTCCTTGTAAATTTAATTTCAGAGTAATAAAGATTTACCATACAATGAATGTCCGTGGAAATATGTGCTGTAACAGTTTGATATAAAAACATCAATGTATAATGTAGTGTATTATTTGTCACAACGAATCGTAGTCGGCTCGTGTTATATATTTCATCCAAAAAGACTAGCAAACTTATGGAGTCGAATTGTATGTAAAGAGTTTTTATTATAGTACTTAGTTAAAATAATTTACAAAACAAAAATTAACGATTATATTGTTAAACTTTTTTATTGTAAACCTCTGTTGTTATTCCACTTAATAAAGTAAGTTATAATTAATTCTGATTGTACTTCTGCTTTGTTGAATGTGTATAGGAAACATTTAATAAGGTAAAAAAATATATTTTAAAGATTAGTGCTTTATGTACCTTTGAATAAAGTTAACTTGCTAAAAAATGGCCGTTTGGCCGTCTTTGGTTTCAGCAGTTTTTAATTTTGCTGCATAGTGTAGGCGTCTATTCATTTTCCAGTCACAACAGCCTTTATCACGTAATCTTCACACGAAATTCAGTGGTTTTTCTTGATAATGTTCATTCATAGAAATAAAAAAAATATTAACAAGATTCAACTGTTTTAAAATACATAGAAATGTTCATTTTCTCTTTAACACACCACCAGTGCGAAGAAATAGTCTTAAATGGTCGTAAATGGTCTCTGACTTTTGGACAAATTAAAAATAAATCATTAGATGCATAGCACAAACCTCCAAAATCTTTTATACCTTGACCTGATGATGATGTAATCTAGTGAAGCGAAACAATGTCACAATTGGTTTGATACCTTTGGATCTCTATTTGATCCTTGCCATCTTACTATATTTACTTGCTAAAACCACAAAAACAACAGTTTTTAATTATTATTTAAAATCAAACAAAAAAGTTAATTTGTGCTTTTTTTTGAGTGCCGATTGAACATCTATGGTATATTTGATCGAAAGGAATTATAATATTTATGATACTGGAACGATCTAGTAATACAATTTAATTAATAAATTAATTAAGTACTAGACTAATCTAGTGAAATGATTCTAAAATTTATTGTTATTTTAATGATTGACTACTTTTAACATCGTTTATTTAGGTTGTGATATCTTCGTAACAAAGGTTAAAGAAGATAGAAGTTATTGTACAACGTGATAAGATAGTCCTTTATTATTACATAACATACATATATTACATATATACATTTTGTTTTGTAAATACATACATAGAAACATCCAGACCAATGCAAATAGACATAATCATGCATACAAATATTTGCACTGAGCGGGAATCGAACCCGTGAACTCCGTCGTGGCAGTCAAATGCACTACCGCGCCACAGAGGTCGTCTGGAGACTGCAGTTTTTTGTAACCGTTTTCACATAATTTTTAACTTTATAACACTATCTGCGACCCGTGGTTTTACCCGCGTAAGTCCCGGTGCCGGGAATATCGGGGTAAAAAGTAGCCTATGTGTTAATCCAGGTCTCCAGCTATTTACATACCAAGTTTCATCGCAATCGGTTCACTAGTTTTTGCATGAAAGAGCAACAAGCATCCATACATTCAAACATCCTCACAAACTTTCACTTTTATAATATTAGTAGGATATTGAATAAAAATTTTAGCTTTCTGCACTTTATCTACATATAAACTTTAAATATTTCTGAAATCATTAAGGAATTCTCTAATAATAATAATACGTGATTACCTAATAAATACGAGGAGCTCGCTCAAAAAGTTCGCAGAATGCGAAATTGCGCTCTTCATCACTTCATCGCTGGAAAATTTATTTCCTCGAAACTCTTTTTTAATTTTTGGGAACAGATAATAACTAACTGCTTGGGGCTAAATCTGGGCTAAAAAATAAAAATAGGGAGGATGTTCTAAGATTTTGAAGCCCACTCTTTGTACAGAAGCCACTGCAACATGCGTTTTGTGCAAGAGTACATTGTCGTGCAAAAGGAGCACCCCTTTGGTCAAATTTCCCCGTCTTTTCTCTCGCTTCAGTTATTTGATACCTATTTTTTTGAAGTTAATAAGATGGATTCCCTTTGTATCCCAGAAAACAGTGGCCATGAGTTTTCCAGTCGACGAAGCCACTTTGAATTTCTTCGGCGGTGGTGTGCCCCTTTATGTGCCATTGCATGAAGTTCTGTTTGGACTCAAGCTCATAATCATGAACCCAAATTTCATCTCCAGTCACAATCCGGTTTGAAACTTCGTCTTTGTTTTCACTACAGAGAGCCAAAAATTCAAGACAACAGTCATCTTACCGCTGCTTCTGGTGTGGCGTGAGCATTCTGGGCACCAACCTTGCGCACACTTTTGACATGCCAAGATGATCGTGTAGGATGTTCAAAATGGCTGTAGCTGACGATCATTTCTGCAAGCTGCTTTTCTTTGAAATGAATTTTTTCAAGTTTGTCAATGTTTTCTGCCGTTGTCGCCTCGACAGGCCGCCCCGGCCTCTGATACCACTTGTAAACCATGGTTTTACCAGGGCAAGAGTACCCATAAACAGGAGACATCTCTTCCAAAATAGTCTGAGGAGGTTTTCCTTGCTTGGTAAGAACCTTGATGACTTCACGAAACTCAATTTTCACAATGTTTCAAGTTTTCTTCCGGATTGACTTGTTTATTGTACTGTATCTCATTTAATAATGATCTGATTTTTATGAAACTTCGTATTTATTATATATTATTTAACTATATTAGACTAGTATAATAATTATATCACTAGATCGTTCTAGTATCATAATTATAATCCTAGTAAAATAATTATGAAACGCTTTCAAATACATAACTATCTTACGATATATACGTATATCCCTAGGGACATAATTATATCACGGCTAAAACTATCATACTCCGACATACAGCCTTCTGTAGATTTAAATTGGTAGACGTACCAGATTGCGGACGCAATGAATTACTAGCGTATAACTAGGTACCTACCCCTTGAATGTGTAGAGCTCACGAACGCGCGTGATCAAACACGTTTACGTTGCGGTTGGCAACAGCGGATAAGGGCGCTGCTTGTTTACCTGTCTTTCATACTGTCTGTATTACACTAAAAGCGACTTTATCGGAATGTCAGTTTAAGAATCAAAATGTTTTGTAAGTCAAGGTCCTTTTAGCTTTTATTCTGAAATGATTTACATCTGTGCTTCTACAATTGGTTGGTAGCGAGCACAAGGGTTTGTGAGCGATCATACGATTTTATTTACGTTTCTTCACCTTTGATGTATGTGTTCCTTGAGAAAACAACAAAAGTAAAAAAAAGCTTTTGTCGTCGTAGAAAAGTACCTAATTCTATATTTGACATTAAACTGCTGTCGAGCGTTCCACAAGTCATCTGTATAATATAAAAACAAAGACGAAAATAGTTTAACGAGCCAAGTGTTTATTAATTCTATATAAAGTGTATACCGCAGGCGGTCGTAGTACTGCATTGACTTACGTATTCCAGACAAGTTTAATTCAAATTCACTTTCGTAACAACTTTCTTGTGGGGATTTGTATCGTAAACAAGATTAAACGTAAGCGAGGCGAGTAGGCCGCGTCGTTGGATTATTACCGCTCTGCGTACAATTGCTTTGGGCCTAATGAAGTTGTCTCATTGCTAAGGATAATTTTCTTCTTACTCAACTTGTTTTTTTTTAACAGATATTTCGCTACCAGTATAGAAAGTAAACAGATAATTATAATGTATCACTACATATTAAAAAATAAAGTCCCCCGCCGCGTCTGTCTGTCTGTTCGCGATAAACTCAATAGCAACCAAACGGATTTTCATACGGTTTTCACCAATAAGCGGAGTGATTCATAGGGAAGGTTTAGGTGTATAATTCATTAAGGTTTTGAGTTAAACGGCTGAAATATGACCATGATGTTGAAGATGTCGAAAAAATCAATACATGCTTGGCTACCTGTGCGAAGCCGTGGCCGGTTATTAGTAGAAAATAATTATTATCTTTGAACGTCTTTTGACTAAATGTGTCAAAAGACGTTAAAATAAAGTAATGGATGGCATGGAAATTTCATTCACTCATCGAAAGCACGTGTAACCTTTGGCTGACACGAATGCCATTGTTGAATTCGAAATGGTTAGTTGAGATACTGATAATGAATTAACTGTTAAGTATTGTTCTGTCTCGATACAGAATAATTAATAATTAACAAGTGGTTTACTTGATATACTGTCCCTTCAACACAAATGGAGGATCAGACTCTGCCGAACCGGGAGTGACCTACAGTTTGTTCCTTTCTTTTTATCTGCGTGTGCCTCTGATTTATGCAGAGGATGTAATGGAGCAAGAGTGAGGCAAACGACTCTGATTTTTTTATATCTCCATTCGTTCCAAACCGTAATTTTGACTGGTAATAGACGGAGGTTCTTTGGACAGCGAGTAACAAACCTCTAAAAAAAATTAAACTTTCCCTGTCTGCATTAGATTATAGCGAGTTAACACGGGTTTGGCACAGACCATTACTGTTCTGCCAACCTACATCGGTTAGGAACGTTGGGTCTTCGGGGGCTACGAGGTAGAAAACTTCTGTATCAAATTACGCAGGAGGGCTTGAATCGTTCATGGGCACAGTTCGTGGGTAGACACGGTCTGGCACAGGCCTTTGGCCTGGCCGGCGGTCGGGGTGGAGAGGAAGAAAATCTTTGTTAAATATCATCTGAAGATTGCCTACAGGACAACTAAAGGCAGCTCACCCGGTCACCCAATGAGGTGAGCAATCGACAATCGTTCTACTCCCGGATCCACCGTGTGGTTTTAATCTGTTCGACTCGGAAATAATTGCTTCGTGGTGTCTTGGATACGAAAAAAAATATATGAGAAAATCATGCCGGTCACCCAAAGATGTACTAGGATTCTCAGACTTTACAACACGTTCTTTTCATCATCAACAATCATTCGTATTTCCTAATTGTTTTTAGTTTTTTTGCTATTTACAAAAAAATAAAACTACTTCGTAATTCCATTACACATATTTGAGAAGTATTCGTAAGTCCATTTATTTAATGATGTTATCGGATAATCCTACTAATATTATAAACATGAAAGTTTGTGAGGATGTATGGATGTGTGGACGTATGGATGTATCAATGTATGGATGTTTGTTACTCTTTCACGCAAAAACTACTGAACCGATTGCGATGAAAACTGGTATGTAGGTAACAGGAGACCTGGATAAACACATAGGCTACTTTTTATACCGATATTACTACGGGATGGGGAGTTACGCGGGTGAAACCGCGGGGCGCTGCTAGTAAATCATAATTACAACAAACATAAGCTCAATTAATATTTAAATGCCAATGAAGCTGTTTGTCTGTGTCTTATAGGTAGTTATTTAATAAAATAGTTTTTTCTTCCTCGTGTAAAATTTGACTAAATGGAGATACGAAGTTTGATCGTTAAGCCATCGATATATTTTAGTATGTTTATGTGTATATATATGTTTGTATGTATGATGTACATACCTAGTTTTTAAGGTACACATTCTGATTCCTCTCAACTGAAATGCTCTCTTTTTATTTCTTTTCCACAACAAAACTACCCATTCGTTTCTCTTATATCTTGCAATTTTTATCTATCCTAAAGTTGCCTGGAAGATATTGCATTTTAGCGATCCACCCTTTGTTCATATCAACTTTGTATACTCACTGTGAGCAATATTTTAATGGTGTACAATAAAGTTAATTCTATTCTACGCGTTGTAAAAAAAGTCTGAGTTCTTGCAACACATTGGAAGCCATGAAATTTAAGGCTGACACGTTAAAGAACACGTGAATTTGTCTCCGGATCACGACGGGAGGCGGAGTCCATAAAAGACTGGAAGAGTGCTATAACATAAAGAAAGAAGAAAGAAAATACGTTTATGCTTGCACAACTAAATAAGACGCTATAGAGCTGGGTTCTATAGATATACCTAACTTTAATTTACAAGACGAGAAGTAGTCATCTCGCGGTCGCACGAAAATGGGAGCTCAGTTCAGCTTTGTGCCAGGCACTGGTGGGTGCCTGACGCTAAGCCTGCATTGAAAAAATAGTACCATACTGCGGAGGTTTCATACACTAAATGGTTAAAATTTGTTCCTAAAGCCGCACGTCGTGTTTTTTTTTTTCATATAGGGGCAAACGAGCAGACGGGTCACTTGATGGTAAGTGACTACCGCCGCCCATGGGCACCTGCAACTCAGAGTCACAAGTGCGTGCACAAGGTGGGAGTAGTAGAAGGGGAGAGGGGGGAGAGGGAAGGGTTAGGTTAGGTTAGTTGCCTCCCTTATGAAAATGGTATTTCAACTGCATAAAGACACGTACGTCCCTAGAAGTTTAAATAAGTACGTTTATTTATTTTTTGTGAACGTGCAAGTCGGTCGGATTGTGTTTTTATCTACCATCCAGATTTCGTTATCACACGTATAAAGTGGCTGTCACGTAGCCCAAAATTGAACCTAAACTGTGTGTCTGGGTCGGACTGAGACGTCATGTACGAATGCGAAATGGGGGAAATCCGCACCAATCACGTTTTTAGGACTGAAACAAGCACTGAGAGAGGAATTGGAGAATATTTCAACAGCTCAGAATTTTGATAGAAACAATATAGAAGAATTCCAAACGTTTAACAACCTCATTAATTGCTCGCGGCAATACGACACCTTAAATGTCAAAATTACATTATATGTGTCCGATACAAATTATAGATGTGTCACTTCTAAACTACTCAAACACTTCTAAACTAATCTACTCAATACCAAAGCTCCTTCCACCTATACTAATAGTATAAGGAGGTAAAGTTTGTGAGTTTGGATGTTCGGGGTAATCTCCGGTACTACTGATCCGATTTTGAAAATTCTTTTAGTGTGGGATAGCCCATTTATCGAGGCAGCTATAGGCTATAAAACATCACGCTACGACTAATAGGAGCGGAGCATCAATGAAAAATGTTGCAAAAACAGTGAAAATTTACAAACGCAGACGAAGTTGCGCTGGTCAGCTAGTTAAAATAAATTGTTTAAGCTTAAAAAAATATGAATTGTTTTAAATCATTATCAAATTAATCCTACTAATATTATAAACGTAAAAGTTTGTGAGGATGTATGGATTTGTTGTTCTTTCACGCAAAAACGACCTGAACTGATTGCGATGAAATAGTATGTAGATAGCTGAAGACGGGTGAAACCGCAGGGCGCAGCTAGTCATAAATAAATACCGTCGGCCAGTTATTTAAAAAAACTAGCGAAAATATGTTACTTGCAAGTTTTTGAGCATTTTGCGTCTAAACAATGCGAAAGTCTAAATAAACTTTTATTAGAGCATCTATAGCCCTGGTGCTGACATAATTGTGTTGACTGTATCTAGGTGCGCTGGGCGCCGCCGCGCCTGAGACCATTTCAATATCGAAGATTTCTCTCGAGAAAACGCGTGGATTTATGACACCGTTACTTACAGATCTGTCGCTTACTGGTATTGCATATGAATAACAGACTGTAATATTTAACAGTAATTGGAAATTTTGACCTTAGAAGCGCTTGCCTAATAAGGTGCTTAGTAATTTAGACTGATGCGATATGTAATTAGAATGATGCGTATAAGTTATGTGGTTAAATAGTAATTTAGACTGATGCAATATGTAATTAGAATGATGCGTATATATTATGTTGTTAACTAGTAATTAAGAGTGCCTACATGAAACAAATGTATTTATCTCATTATGTATATATATACGGGAATTAACGCGATCACGAAATACGTATTACATACCTCTGAATTGGTTGATGTTTCGACCAGGTTGCCACGGTTGGTTGTCACGGGCTGACTGGCTTAGTGGCGCACGCCCTCCGTCGTCGAGTCCGTAAGGTTGAAGGTTCTTCATCCACCTACATTTTCGATATTTTTGTTTCGCCATGTACCGTCACATACTATGCTAACAGTGTCCCTATTTTGTAAGCAAACCGATGTGTCCGCCTCCATTTCATATGTGAACCTTATCTTGGGGTGAATATAATGCAATAGAATAGTTGAGGTGTTGTATATGTTGATCTACTTCCTGTTTGTTTCCTTTGACGATACTGAAGATGGCATCCACGTTTCGCTTCCAAAGCCTAACGGTCTCCGGGCCGAGACTCGTCGCTTTCTCTTCACAATATTCCATCCAGATGTTGTCAAGTACAGGGGCTTCAGGACTGCCCATTGCGACACCATCAATCTGAAGGTAATTTTGACCTTGGAAAAAGAAAAAATTACCTTCTAGACAGTGTTCAAGAAGATCAATGTAATTGAATTTATTTAGTTCAATATATTTCGTGATCGCGTTGATTCCCGTATATTCTATTCATAATTATATCATGGAACGCGATATTTTAAAAGTTCGTAAATGTATTCGTCCTTAGCAAAAGGTTAAATTACTTATTATTAGTAAAACATTGTTTATTGTTACGGACGCCTAAATTAAACCCGCGGGCGCCATCTACTGTCGGGTATAGGATGTCATAGAGGGTTACGATTACCTAAATTGAGATGCACGCCATGTTATAACAATAAACGGCACTAATAGTCTATTTATAGAATGTCCCACAATGTATTGGAAGTTTCCAGAGATGTTTCGAGTTTTCTGGAAATGTCTCTACGAAATAACATTTAGAGTATATAAGGCGGTGCATTTTCATTATTAGTTCTAGTTGAGCGATACTGTGCTTGAACAAGTGCGATAAGTGCGAAGTACAAGTTAAAACTGAAATAGTGAGAATGAATTATAATTGTGATATTTATTTTTTAGTTTTGGTTATTGGTGTACTTAAATAAATCCCAAACCCCGGCTTGTAACATATTTTTTTATTGGTTGTAATATACATGCGAGGGTAAGGTGAAAAATTCTCAACCTGATAAAGAATAAAATACAATTTATTAAGAATATGTAATATAATAAATAAAATATATTAAATAGAATTTCGGTTGAAAATATACTTTATTTTCTACAGTCTCCCTAGTCTTACTTCAACTCACTTGAAGAAGTGCACTGAACATTCAATCCTTCTCACACATCACACCACACCAACTTTCAACATCATCTCCATATGAAGGAATCGAATTCGAAGGAATAGTCAGGAAGGCTGTGGAAATATTTATCTACCGTCCTCATCTTCTTCATTTGATCGCCTCAAAAATATTTTATTTTCAAGTTTTGGAACAGATCTTTCATCTGTTCCAAAACTTGAAAATAAATATTTTCTGAAATAGCCAAAGCAAGAGAATAGAGAGTATGGCCAATCAAATCATACCCCAAATACCGCAGTTGTCCCATTGCCAACGCACCTTTATGAGCAGGTGCATTGTCCTGGACGTCCTGGTGAAAGATGATTTTATTCTTTTTTGGGCCAGGCCTCGGCAATTTTGGCATGCAACTGATCAAGAAGATTAGAGCACTCTTCGCCTGTAATTGTTTTGCCCATTTCAAGGTAACCAATAAAAAGGATCCCTTTCGCATCCCGAAACACACTGGCCACCTTTCCGGCAGATGGGATCGATTGCGCATTTGCTTTTCATTCATCATTCATTGATCAGCTATCTCCACGGCTCAACTATCTCACTTACCTTCAAACGCCTAGTTTCCAACACGATATCGTGCACCTTTTCGATGGTTTCCGGTGTGGTTGCGGTTTTTGACCGTCATTCACGTTTGTCAATTTCGAGGGACGTGCGACCACGTTTGAATTCAGCTGGCCACTTTTAACGGTTAACACTAAAGTAGCAGAGTCCGCGTAAACTTTTGTTAACTTTTTAAAGAAACTACTTGCGAGATTTAGTTCAAACATATCAAACGGACTAATGACAAGTGAACCTAGGCGGGGTCACAATTTTTGCCGATTAAAAAGCTATCTCGAGAAAGCGTCACTTCATACACTCCCTTACGCCTGTATCCCCGAAAAAGTAGCCAGCGGCGTATAAAATACCCACATTTTGCCAACTATAGCTTGGTCTTAATCACGTAATAGTTGCAGGAACATTGCCATCAATCGGGTACTTTGGGAATTAAAGATGGGAAGACTGGAAGTATATTACAAAGGGAAGGTAGTTAGAAAGGGAAGGCAAAAGAAAGAAAGAGATATTGCTTAATCGGATGGATTAGGGAGTATAAGCAAGAACTCGAACAGATCAGGGTCGTATATCTACTTGTAACTTGAACTGACTGTTGCCGGGTTTTGTTTTTGTGAATGAAAAGTAAATTTAATACTGATCTAACAAAGGGCCTCCTTTGTTTGGTCAATAGTAAATTACCTCTAGTAGGTACAATTTTCACAAATAACAAACATTGTCTTAGGTTTTGCGCGTTTCACTTGTACAATAATGGTGTAGATGAGTCGCAAGACGATGTTTGTATTAAACAACTTCGACAAAAACTATGGAAGACGGCTCAACACCGATATATTTATAAATGTTAAATTACATTAAACCATATTTTAGTGTGTAAACTCATTTCCATAAATATATATATATATATACTTGACCAAAATAATCTGTTTAAACAGCAGACAGTTTAAAAGAGTCAAACCTTCAATCTATGTATATTGACTTTCGATATTGACGATGTCGACTACAAACTATTATCACAACAGGGAGATTGCTTTGTAAGCTTGTTAAAACAGCCTTACTGGATTATTCAACGTTTTATGCATATCCATGTGCATCTATAATCTGCTTTACCATTTTATACATAGAACACAATCCCTTTACTAAGATTAGGTTACTAATTTAGCCATTTGTTTATAAACGGTAGCACTTTAGCAGTAGAGTTGGACAAAATATAATACAAAGTAAATGTTTAGGACGTCATTCTCAAATAAACCATGTGGGGTATGAGTAATACATATAAGAAAAATATTCATATGTTTTCAGAAAAGCATACTGCTGACTTGTTTGCAGCCGGTCCCACCCATGCCTATTCCATTTCCCTTGGAGCTAAGGCGACCATATTTAACTGTTAAATATGGTTGCCACGCAAGTAGTTTTAAGCTGCTGTCTCAGCGGAAAAGGCACAATTTTTTTTTTTATAGTACCTAAGTGTTATTAAAAATAGATGGAATGTGCCTAATGGAAAAATGGAATTGCAGTCTTTAGCATACATGTAATAGATAAGTAAAAGGTGAACCTTATACCTCTTAAGTGCATTTATTATGTTCCGTTATGTTGTTTATTTGTATGTGTTTTGAATCATTAAAACACGGTGAATTCGTAAGAGGGTGTTTAACAGCTACTTGCTCTGAATTTAGTAAAAAAACGATTTAGTTTCATTAGCATGAATCTAAATATAACTATTTTGAGGGCAGGGAGTAGATCTTACATTTAACCTTTCTCTTTAGCAAGTCACTTAATTACATACTTGATGTTGTTTTGTGTTTCATATTTCCTATTTAAACAATTTTAATAGAATTATGGTACTGTTTATAACGACCTCTAATATTTCTGTGACATTTGACAATTTGGAGTAGTTAGCTTCCATATTTGTATGCAGAGTTCATCGTCCAATTAGTTTTTTCGGGTCCGATCAGATTGTGATTTATGGCGTAGTTAAGCTTATAACCGATATTAATGTTGTCGTGCAGGCTTTTTACTTAATGACTGAAAGTTTTCTGATAGAACTGTTTAAAGACATTACGTACTTAATATAAAGGAGATAAATTCGATTGTTTATTTGAACACACTGATCTCAGGATTTACCAGCTCTAGCAGAATAATTAAAAAGAGTAAGAATACAGAAAGTTTTATATCACGACTATCGGCTTTCTTATAGAATATAATGGAATAGAATAATCTCTATTGTAAACCATATATTGAAATTAAATTAAATAAAAGATTAAACGACATATTGCTTAAAATAATATAAATAATAAATACAAAGTGGCTATGTGCAATAGGGTGCCTTATCGCTAAGAGTGATCTCTTACAGGCAACCTTTGGATGGACAAAATCGATAAAAGAATAAAGGGTAGTTTTGGTGTAAGATAGGAAAGAGAAAAGGCATTTAGTTAAAAGGAATTGTAACACCTGTACACCTAGACAGCCTGTACAGTGAAGGATTTGTCATAAAACTTAGTAGAATGCATGGGTACAGCCAGTCAGACCTCAAGAATTAAATTATTATCTTGTGTGTATACAGCTTATCGATAATCGACTCCTGTGGTGAGCATTCTCTGCTTTACTTACATAATTAGGGATCGAAAGCGAAATACCCCTGTCACCTACCGAAAACAAGACGAACTACATTGTAGTAAGTACCTACTGATCCTGCCACGCGTAATGAAAATTCTCAAGCTGATTAATTTTGTCGGCACACATTTAAATAATAATAATAACTCCACACATCTCACACACGGCCGTCTGATCCCAAACTAGGCAAAGCCTGTACTATGGTAACCAGACTGCTGATAAACATACTTATATATTTCTAAATACATACATATTATAGATAAATTACACCCAGACACAGAACAAATTATCGTGCTCATCACACAAATTATTTGTCCTGGGTGGGAATCGAACCCACGACCTCTGGCTTAGCAGTCAGGGTCACTAACCAACAGGCCAGTCAAAATAACAAACATACGGTATGGGTGGCAAAGATGGCAAATTCAGTCGTTCACAAACCACCGCCAATGAAAAGGTATGACAAACTACATGTAAAATTTCCATGTGTGTAAATCCTAAACATATTTTTAAGTAGACTTTCGGTTATTTATTAAGACATGGAACCGACTTATTAGACTACATCATAATTGTTTTCATTTTAATTATTGATCGCAAAGGCGATATTGCACCAATACTGCAGGGAACAAGTTGCAAACGTAATTTACGGTGGCCCCATTTCCTCGCAGTAAATAACTTTATCGGATGCCCTGTACTGGTCATTGTAGAACTGCACGATACTCATTCGTTTATCGGCAATCAACGCATATTTAAATTCCTTTAAAGTAAGTATTTAAGTTCAGTTAAAACTCTTCTGAAAATAAAGGTACTACATGAGTTAATATTTATCTATTCAAAATTCATGCGTTATCGTTCAATCTAAATGTATGCCACTTGAAACTTTCATTAGCTATTTTGCGGTTGGAATTGTTATCTGTATTTTATGAGATCACTATGGAGACATAACAAAAAAATCGGTTGTCTGTAAAGTCGGTTTACTGACGATAGTTGAACGTGACAACGTCATAGTAACGCTTCGGAGCGAGGTAACGCCGCATGAGTCATGTTTTTTCGTGCGTCCAGCCGGCTCCATCGAATTATAAGACGTTGTCACGTCAAAAACCATTAAAATCAGTTTACAATTGCGGACGATATTTATCATAGACAAAAAAATAAGACACTTAAAAATTGTTTTGTTAAAAATGTTCGGAAATAACCAAAGCCACGACCTGGTGTGTGTTTCTTTGAAATCCATGCAAGGCGTTTCGTATTCAGCGCGACACGATATACACTACTTTGCACAGAAAGACTATTATAATGCTTCGGTCGTAACTCTTAGGGATTTGTGATCGCGTCCATGTGGTTCCAACTGCCATTACGTGTACAAATCCTCACACTCAGTATAGCTCTACTGGTAGGTTTTACCTGAAGAATGTATATTTAATAAATAGAAAGATATAAATAAAACGTAGGAGAACATTTTCTTTATTTTAACTTTAGGAATTGTGATTTAGTCATCGAGATAAACGACCTGCTTGCCATAAAGATATGTTTGCACTGCGGTGCAGGGACCGCAGTTCGCGTTACAAACCTTTTCTTCGCGGTGTCTACTCTTGGAATTGGTATTGGTGTAGGGCTCTGTTTCCGCATTTAGACTCATAAATGGTCCATTATGAGTTCAGATAGGCTGACTAGTTGAGCCAGCCTAGCTCCTTCCAGAAGCACAGAAGCCTCCTGGGGCGTTCGCAGGCTTCTAGGAGCGATCTCGCACCCGCGAGGATACTTGCCCGTTGTGTGGCCACTCCCTTGCACTCCAGGACAACGTGGGCGGCCGTTTCCTCCTCTGCATAGAGGACTGTCTGTCGCACTGATGGTGAATAGGTGCCGGTTTAGGGCTAAGTGGCCCCGTAATGGTTCCTACAACTATTCTGATGTCGAGTCGGTTAAGACTGAGCAGTCTGCAAGTTAAACGTGGTGAGACCTCCGTCAGCACCAGTTTAGACTGCCTACAGCCCGGTGTGTCCGCCCAACGGCCGTTGTGCGCTTCACGAGTCCGGTGTCTACTCTTTACGCTAGTAATAATAACTCAGTTAGCAGAAACTGGTTAATAGCACTTATTTGGAATTTTCTGCTATCGTGCAGGTTTGTTATAAAAGGTTTTTATTTTCGTAAAAAAAAAAATTAAACCTACATTTTACCTTATGCAAGGATTACAGGAGCTTCTTCTGTTTTAAAAGTATAGCAGGCCGACATTTAAGAGCCGTATTCATCACATAAAGAACACATCGCAAAGATAAGCTATGTATTGAAAACAAGACACTAGGACTTGCTCCCCGAGAGTGTCGTACAAGCATAATTTATTGTAATTTTTTTGTTTACAATCTCTAACATAATTACAACTCAAGTTTGTAGTGAAAATGTTTTTGTATACATATATCGGCCTACAACATGGTCGATGCAGTTAATTAATTTAGGATCTTTTACAAGATATACACATGTATATCTTGTAAAAGATCCTAATCTCAATCGATCGATACTTCGATCTTGATAGTTCATGATGTCATTACGTAAGAAAAGTAACACGAGAATCACAAATTTCACAAAAATATCACAAAATATTAAAAAAAAATCTCGTGGGAGAGTCATGTTTCGGCACGTATGGGCCGACCGGAGTCATACCACGGCCTCACAGAAAACCGGCAGTGAAG
This sequence comes from Callimorpha dominula, assembly GCA_949752705.1. Classification (NCBI taxonomy): domain Eukaryota; kingdom Metazoa; phylum Arthropoda; class Insecta; order Lepidoptera; family Erebidae; genus Callimorpha; species Callimorpha dominula. Next base: position 10,421,082 of record OX457000.1, read on the forward strand.
CAATGAGTACATTGCTGTTCCCCCCTTTTCCCCTACTCTCACCTAAAGTAACTCCCACTTAAAGGCTGGCAACACACTTGTGACTCTTTGAGTTGCAGGTGCCCATGGGCGGTGGTAGTAATTTACCATCAGGTGACCCGTCTGCTCGTTTGGCCCCTATACCATAAAAAAATAGATATAAAAGGGATTGTCAGACGGGTAGGCAACAAACTGATCTATTAAGGGTTCTTTTTGTAAATTTTAAGGGATGAAACCTTGTAAGTCAGTTATTTCCACAGCATGCTATCTAGAAACTCTGCCGTCTGTCCCAGCCAATTTGCTCCGAATCTACTGAACGGATTAAGTTGAAATGTGTGAACATTTAAATTCCTATGACCCGAATATAGATGTGCAACGTAAATAAAAGAATTTGAACATGGGTTTCACTTTTAGAATTTAGAAAATAAATAAAATAATGCAAACCTGTACTATGTTACATATCAAATGAAAGAGCTTGTTGTGTGTATTTCATATATTTTGTATATTTTTGTTATAATTTTAAGATGAATAAAGTTACTTAAGAACAACCATCAACCATGATCTTAAAATAACATGGTAAATCATAATACATACATATTCATCGCACGGAACCCTCATTATTGTTCACAATCCAAAGCAGTTTTGGAGCACACAGAAGCAAATGCTAACTTAACGTTATAAAGCAATTATAATATATAACTATAAAATACACCAGTAAGGGCCACCGCGCACTGGTGATTTTTAATCCGTTGATAGTTTGATCGTTCTGACAATCAGTATGAAGCTGTATCGCAGTACGCACATTAAACGATTTAAAATCGACTGATCAAACTGTCGACAATGAATGCCCGATTCCTATTTGATCAAACTATCGAACAACTATCGGCCATTGCGCAACGTGTGTAAAGCGCGCGTACTGCTTTATACTAAATCGTTCGATTGACCCAGCAACAGATTTGCATATGACCAAGTCCCTATCGGGTGATAACTCGTAAAATGCTTCAAAACTCATCAGCTGGAGCATTGAAATAGACGATAGATGCTCCCGTCTGGATCCTGCGTTACTTACCCCTTTCAGGGCATCAGCTGACAATCTTTACACCGAAATACAACCAGCTGCTGTGTGAGTGACGTATCAAGTTATTATTATATTGTTGTGTTTCGCCGAGTGAGTGAGGTTACCGGAGGCCGTAAATCCTCACACAAACGATTCCCCTACTCATTCTAATCGAGGCCGACAACGTGTGACCTTGAGTTGCAGATGTCCATCTGCAGATTGCGGAGCTGTGGATCCATTTTTGAACATCCAAATCCCCATTCAGGTTAGGCTCTATCGACCCTCATGCTAATATGTTTGAATTATTTCAACTGCTGGTACCTACATAATATTCTGTTGCACTTTGTTTTGTGTTATCGAAATATAAATCTCATAATGACATTCAACGGAAGCGATTCAAGTTTCTTTTTAACCGACGAAAAAAAAGGAGGTTTTCAATTCGACCGTATGTATATATTTTTAGATCGTTAATTTTAAGTACTTAAACTCTAATTATGCACCTAATAACATCACATGGTTTGACTGAACAGGAATATTCAAAAGTCGTGTCACATAAATATTTTGAAAAAAAATTGTCAATTGACTTATCTACGGATACTGATCAAGTGTTTAACTGTTTACGTCTATTAGATATGTAAATCGCAACTTAATCACGTAATATTTAATTCTACAAGTTGCGTATTCTTTTAAAACGTTAATTATTGAAGATTTTGGACATATTTTAACTCTAATTAGTCTCGTAAATGTTGTGCACTTGGATAAGACTTTACTTGAACACTTAATTTGTATTCTGAATCAGGAAGCTATGTGTATACTTCTTTAAAGTTACTTCGATTGCCCATCTGCCCTCCAAGCATGTTGATTGCGGCTTAATCTCTCGGGAAAGAGAGCTCTGCTTAGCTGTCCTCTGTCGCATATTTTAATCATTAAAATGTTCTTGAAATTCGTTTAAATAATTTTCTGCATTAAACATTATTTCTTTTAAAAAGGCGACTTATAAACGGCGATCTATATTAAAGTCGACAGGGAATCGTTTCAAGATCAAGATTTTTAACTACCGTACCTTTTTCTAGTGCAATATCAAAGGAAAAGCGGATATAAACAACTGGTTTAAAATAAATGTCGTGACTTAATATTATCTACGTATGAACGGGAATTAACGCGATCACGAAAAGGTATTACATACCTCTGAATTGCCTGACGTTTCGACCAGGTTGCACTGGCCGTGGTCACAGGCTGACTCATGATCGCGTTAATTCCCGTTCATACGTAGATAATATTATATCATGGAACGCGAAAGTTTAAAAGTTAATGTCGTGACTGTAAATTATAAAATAATTTTAATTTGGAATGAATACACACACAATCAGTCAGTATTAAAAATTGTCAATTTAATAGGTAAGGCCTAATAAATATCCACTGATGGATTACCACTAGATGTCGCCTGAATACATCACCTTGCCATAGCAAAGTTTACCGACTCTTGTAATAATCCCAAATAGAAAACTAAACAAGTTTGAGGGTTGTCAAACATTATGTATGTACATATTTAAGGTGCACCTAAGCAAACGATATTTGATTAGTACAATAAAAAACTAGAAGTCCTATGCGGACTGTCAATATTTAAAATAATATAATGATGAAGTACTTCTACCTCTTACTCGCAGAAATCAAAGTTTAAACATGGCGTTAGGTCTATAAAATTCTATAATAGAAAATTCTCTAATATTTATAAGATTCAAATCCCGATTTGCGCATCCATTAATTCGAGATTACATCGCACTTCTATTACAAGAGTGTATCAACTCAAAATGAAGCTTTGTTCAGAAACGACAGAAAACTGATTACTCGCTACCTGTTAAAGATTATAAAAAGTGAACACTGTATATAGATTATTGATAAAATTAAGGGATTTCTGTATTAATGAATTATTTAAAAGATTGCAGGTTATCAAGTTATTTCCAATAACTTTGTTAAAATGATCATGACTACGTCCACCACTTTGAGAGGTTTTGTGTTGTGTTCTACAACATACCTAATTGTGCAAATTGTGAGAGGAGAATTTGCTTGTTACAGACCCAACACAAGCCCTTTTTTATGTCCTTTTTAAAAGAACTAGTTTGATAACATACCACCCGAACCTCAAAAGATAAATACAGTATCCCATGAGATCACTTTGATATCAGCCTGTCTGTCCCACGCTTATGTTTTTTTTCAGGAGAAACGTGTTATCAAGGTGAAATTGTATATCAATATCCAATAAGATAATCTGTGTGGTAAGGTACAAGGTAATTCCCATTGACTTAAACCCATGAAATGAGGCAAAGAGCAAGGTTCCACAGTACAAGAAAGATTAAATAAAAACTATTTATTTACAATGTTATTGTTACGAGCTGAGGTTCGGGATTAGAGAATTATACCAGATTGTTACCGAAATAGACACAATTTATTTTAATAGATCACAAAATACACAGGGAAACTAGCAACAACACAATTACAATAATTTGTTATCACTATTACACTAAACTTCTTAATTCACTTACACTTTAGTCGCTGTTAATTCACTTGACACTCACTTGAAACTAAACTCACTTGACACTCACTTGAAAACTAACTCACTTGAAGACTAAACTCACTTGACACTCACTTGAAAACTCAACTAACTACTCCGCAATGCCACGCTTTATATAGCGAAACGGTACTTCCAGAAAAATCGCGACACCTCTGGTAAATTCTACACAACAATAGAATCCGCTAATACATCGTAGAATATTCCATTAACGAGTTACTAACTACTTAGTTCTGTGTTGTCTCAACAGATGGCGTGTATCTTTATTTTGTAGCTCTATACGAGTTTCCACAGTCGCCAATAGATGGCGGGATATTCGTAACAATATAAAACAATAAGCAACCTACAATTTGCACTGTCCAATGGTTCATAGAAAACGAATTCTTTTGATTTTAGACCTAACGTCACAAGAAGTATGACGAAGAATTGTGTTATTTGAAGCTCGATAAAACCTGTTTTCCCTGAAAAACTATCTCAATGTAAAAAACACGTAATGTAAACGTTAACATAGATCATCGAACTGTGTAATTCGGGATTACAGATCAATAAACTATTCTGTTTTCTCTCCTTATCAAAATGTTCACTCTAAGGCTCCGCTGCGTAGCTATGTTTGTACTTAAATCCGACTTACCACTTCGTAAGACAAATATTTTGCTAATGATATGTAAGGGAAGCAGCAGCTTATTTTAGCTACAATTTTTGATAATGGCGCAAGTTTACTTTCATTTCTTCATTTTTTTTAAGGTTAAATATAGGTGACTATGTTCGAAATTAAGCATTCTCGGCACTCGCTGCTATGTATCTTTATTTCATAAACATACGTATTACGTTTTTTTAACAAGTTGAAAATATGCACATAAAACTACTGAGAGACCATTTATTAATTACATAAGGACGATTTTGGTCATTTTTGACAAATAATAATGAAATAAGATTTCTCGGGCCTTTCTTCCCCTTCTTACGTAAGATTTTATCTAGTTTTCCTAAATAGTTAGATGTCATTAGGTTATTAAGAGAGTAAAAGATGTCTCCTTTACTCTCTTAATAACCTAATGACATCTCCACTCTCCTTTTTTTTAAGATTATTTTATAGTATCGTGGGTCGTACATTACTGGTATTCTTGCTTCTTGGAAAAAAAATCGTGAAACAGCATGGAAATAAGAGAGGTTTTTAAAATTTTGTAAATTTATATGCTATTGTGATCGTTTGAACTGAAAAAAAAAACAAAAATTTAACACTTATTGTGATAATGCGACATATATATATATATAATATGTCGCATTACCACATAACAGCGACAAGAAGTAAGAATACTAGTAATGTATATATATATATTGATAATAAAGAGGTTTTTTCTAAATTAAAGTAAGATTCATATTACATTCAAATTCAAGTGAAATTCAAAATCATTTATTCAATTAAGACACTAAGTGACATTTATGAACGTTAACTTGAAGCTTGAGTTAAAAACGGCGCAAACAGGCGCAACAGCATGTACTGGATTGTCGAGGTAAATTAGGTGAAAACACCAAAATATACTGCCTGCTTGTGTCGATCCATAACTTCCAGTTTCCAAAATGCGTAGAGCCTTATGAGAAGAACTTGCAAATAAACTCATGGCCACTCTTTTTAAAAGTCAGATCTTCAGGTACAATAGTGTTCAATTATTAAATAATAATACATTAAAAAAACGATACTCCATAAACGATAAAAAAATAGATTTCCTATTTGCTTTACCTAATAACTTTGCTCTGTAATGTCCATCATCCTTCATTGGAAACCGCAAATTCCGACTTGTAAAATATTATGTAAGAATAGCTTTTACCCCCCTCCCCCTCCATATGTTAAATATTTAAAAGGTCATGTACGGATTTTTTAAACCTCCGTCCTTCTCAGGATCCTTACGTAATTAATGAATGTGTTTTAATATGTATTTTTTCTTGTTTCAGGTTATTTATTATTTAAGGAATTTTGTGAACAGACGTCAGATGAACCAGTGCCACAATTAAAATTTTACGAAGAGGTAAGTATAGGCGATGTTACACGTGGTTCCATCATTGTTGACTAAAATATGTACCTATTTTGAACGTGTAACTAAGTAAACGTTTTTTCTTCAACAGATTAAATTATACGAAAAGCAAGAATGTGTAGAAGAGAGGCGGCGTATTGCGAGGGATATTTATGACAATTTTATTATGAAAGAACTTTTAGCACATTCACATGTAAGTAACCAGGAAAATTAATACACAAAACGTACGTTGAGTTCTGATATAATCTAGCTACAAAACATTCACTCTGGGGACCCACTACATTAGCATTCGGAGACAGTGTGTTTAAAACTTTAAACTGATATACAAGTTCAGGTATTCTAGTATCATTCTAGTAGTAAGTACAGTAAGTAGCATGTTTATCCGGGAGAAACGGCAGCTGCTCTGTCGGTCGACCGGTAAGTTTTAATTCTTCGGATTATCTCCGTTATTTCCGTTATATCCGAAAACCAAGAACTATATAAAACTACGCCGAAATAAGTGAGAATTAGCTTGTATAGTAAAGTAGTATGTGGTTAGTACAAATTAAATTTCATATTGATTCATTCACTTAAAAATTTGACTTTCATTTTTATTCGTGCATATTAATAGGAAACCCGACAACCTGTATGTTTGACGATATGTATACACGAATTGTATACTTATATTATGTATGCATTGAGAAATCAGGTTGTGTTAAAATAAAGTAACTTTTAAAATATTCAGCGATTTTACTTACTCTTGAAAATATGTATATAAGTTCAAACCGTACAAAGTTATACAATGAGATGCCAGCAATGGCACAGATTACGAAGGCGCCCAGAAAAGACCGGTAACGAGCGAGACGTACAATTTTCCGAATGCACCAATCGTGCAAGAGTGCATTATCGATCGGGATGAGTTACATAACACGGATCTCTACCTCCTTTGCAAAAAATCTAAATTATATGTGATAATAAAATACATTGCAAATACAGCTGACAAAATTTGTACCTAAGACAGACGTCAACACTAGACTTACTGTCTTCACCACTGCTATATTGAAACTGAAAGTAAAAAAATGTAGTGGGATGAAACTGAAGGAAAAGTACGCATTGTAATCGGCTAAAATAGAAACGTAACGTAACTAAGAATGTACAACTCCACATTCGCTCATTCTCATTTGTTCTACCTGCTCTTCATTGAGTCGTGCCTTGATGCCGACGCAAGGCCTCTTTGAGTACGAAACATATTTCAATTATGTAAAAGCATTAAATCTAATGAAATGTGTGGTTACAAAGTGATACTATCTTCAACACACATCTATACACCGTTATATAACCGTGGTTTTGCTTTTCAAATAGTTGTTATCTAACATCGCTATGTTATTCGCAACTTGGAAGGTTGTATACAATTGTTGGCCAACCGGATTTTGTTGCTACAATTCGCGTATGGTTCTGATATTTTTAGATTTCACAAAACTATGAGAAACATTCGGTACTTTAAGAATATGTTAACATAAATAATTAACATACCTACTTTAAGTTCCCTTATTTGTTATAAAATCTAAAGACACCAAAATTTATACACATTTAAACCTAGAACTGAGTTCAAATAAAGATGACAGGCCATAAAAGTGCGTACCTGTATTAGATACAGGCGATTGACATATTCTTTAAGTGTCTTTATAATAATTAAAAATGTATAAAATACATTCATTACGAAATAGACAGGCATGGATCCCATAATCAGACAATTGGTATTGCGTTGCTCATTTCGATTATCGTTAGACGGCTTTCTATTTGCAATGTCACTTCAAGTTCAGAAGTATCGTACAAAAAAAAATTATAGACTCGAACGTTGCTATTATCGAAGATCGCATTCTCACTGGGGGTGACAATAAAATCAACATCGGCGATGAGTACTGCTATCTGTATTGATTTCTAATCAAACTTGTTGAGAAAAGCTCCATTGCTTCCATATTATCTGGGTTTGGTCAGCTGTAAGTGTGTGTAAACTTTTACACAATTAGAAAAGATGAATTTCTTGTTTAATACGGACGTCAAGTATGTTTAGATTCTGTATTTGAAACTGTAACGATTCAATTCCTGCTTGTATGATTTAGACACGTCATTCATCATCACTCTTTTTAGTAGCATATTTTAACAAAAATCTTTAAAAAATGAAATGTGGCCAATACAGGATTTATCTTAAAAGAGGCACTTGCTTAAATCACTGAAACGGCATAACTCTAGCATGCAGTTACAATAAGAATTTTTGAAAAAGAAACGTTAGTTTTTATGGATTTTCACACCTGTATAATGTGATAACAACCTTTTATCGTGCTCGATAATCAAGTGCACCGTTATTGTACTTAATTATGTTAGGTTTCTTCAAACTTTGAAGATTAACATTGTACCTATTATAAACTAGTTTATGCCTTGGCTTCGGCTTTATCGGCACTTGTTTTAGAAATTATTACACGTGATTTCTTGAGAGAAAATGCATTTTTTGGAATACTAAAATATAATGTATTTCCACCTGCAACTGTAAATGTATAAAATATATTTTTTTTTTTTATATTTTGTAACCTTTACCTTATACTAAAGTAAGTTTTCCTCTCTGCCCAAAGAAGTGCCACTTAATTGAATGAAAGAGTCTGTTGCCTACTCTGTCTGACTTCCGTCTATCTATGCTAGCTTAAAGATAAATTCTCATAAGTGATAAAGGACATTCAAAACTTATTGACTGCTACTGGTTATCTTGACGATCGGTGCTCGTACAATCGTATCCGCGGCCTCGATTAAAGGACTTAATCACTTCAAAACATTCTAGATAACTATTTCAGTTTTATGCGCATTTAAAGTATTTATCTATTACAGTTATACTTGCTTAAAGAAATTTTGCTAGCCAGTAATATTATTACGACAGAAACGACAAGTTTGAAACATTTTCCTTCATACGTCGAATAGGTTTCTATCGTTTATGATCCTACGCTCAGTCTACATTGACTCATAATTTAACCAGTTGGTTAACTTTGATGAGAAATTCCAACTAGAAGTGCAATTAACGAGGTATTTAGGTTCGACAACTTTTAGATGTTTAATTTTCACTTATTGTTTTATTCATTGCACTGTAAATTTTGAACAATATACAATAGTAAAATAAAATCAAAGAAAATGAACGAATGAAATGACATACAATATATTATGTAAAACTAAACCACGTTTTATTTGCATGGGACCGGATGAAAATTTCAATACCTACTATCAAACATTCATAACACTCCATTAATATAAACAGTCCAAATGATTTATATGTATATTGAACTATTTTTAATCGACCTTCATAGCAGGCTTATTTCTCTTTTAAATCAAACATGCGTTTCTTTCAGGATTATTCTAAAGAGTGTGTAGCGCATGTACAAAAATATTTAATGAAGCTTGAAGTGCCACCGAATCTATTTGAGGTAAGTATTTCTACTTTTAAAATATGCAACTCTAGAAACGACGTTACTATTTATTATTGAATTGATTTTTTAGCCCTACATTGAGGAAATCTTCCAACATCTACGAGGAGAACCGTTTAAAAGTTTCTTAGAAAGGTACAGTATTATTGTCGATTTTATTGAGTCCTAATTTTGGTTACGATTGTAACGTAAATAATTTGTTACAGTGACAAATACACGAGATTTTGTCAATGGAAGAATTTAGAATTAAACATACAACTCACAATGAACGACTTCAGTGTGCATCGTATAATCGGGCGAGGCGGTTTTGGCGAGGTGAGACTATGACAATTAGTTAAGAAAATGCACAAGCTACAAAGTTTGTTGCGCAAGTTTCAGCGTTAGATCCAAACCTAATATCATTAGCATTCTGAGTTAACACCGCGGACGTGTTTACTATATTCATCTCGGAGAACGGAAAGCCGCTACGTACGTGTAATAAAGGTGTCCTGGTCCCCCATTGGAATAGTGATGGATTTTAACGCTAGTATTGTAGTTATCCACTACGGGTGTAACATAATTACTTTACAAGATTCTACATGTTTTACAAAATATCTCTTGCTAAATGCGTTATTCGTGTATGACATTATTTTACTTTGTAAGCCAACTGAATACAGATCAGTATCGGGCGACCTCTATTCAGCGTTTTGTTCTGACATTCTTGTAATATTTCTAAATGAAATGGGAGGTATTTCCGCTGTTTTTTCCTATTATAATTTGTACACATTGATTACTAATATTAAATATATATAATTTTTAATATAAACCACTGAGATTGTTTGGTAATGTTTCTGTGCGTGAAAAGATGATAGAGTTTTGATTGACTGATATTTGCAATGTTCGATGATGTAATGAACTCTTTATCCGAGTATGAAGCGAAGAATATACAATTTGTCAATGGGACGTTATGTTCGACTTTATTTACATGTTGTACATAATATACAGGTGTACGGGTGTCGGAAGGCGGACACGGGGAAAATGTACGCGATGAAGTGCCTCGACAAGAAGCGTATAAAAATGAAGCAGGGAGAGACGCTCGCGCTGAACGAGAGGATTATGCTCTCGCTAGTCAGCACTGGGGTGAGTGGTTTATTACATTTGTATTTGTTTAAGACCTTGTCACCCTTCTTCACGTTATTTTGTGGTTGTGTTGTGTAACTTTCGCTTATATCTGAACTTAATAATGTGTGTGACAGAAGATATTTATATATCGTGTGTAAGGCTGGTGGTACTTTTGAGATGGAGTGTGTTCAATCCATCTGTTCTATTCAAGATATATTAGATTAAAACTATACATCATGAGAAGATCAATTTACCTCGATCCGATAATCATAAACATTGTGTGTACATCCCGGAAATATGATAATCTTGATTTGAAGATCAATTTCGATCTTCAAATCAAATACATTTATTTGCAAGTTATGTACATATACGTATATGCACTCTATTATTGATGGTTTTGAGCCTTGTCCAGTATACCAAGATCCAATTGTAATTAATTAAAACACGTTTATTGATTACACTCATATGGGTCACAGTTTCACGCTAACGTAGACCAACTTTACATTTTAATTAAGTGCCTGTTTCGCTATGCAATAGGTAGAGCCCGTGAGGAAAGAGTTAGGCAGTAACAGACACACGACCACACTTTTCCAACAACTTAAATATACTGAATGTGTAAAGTGAAAAACCACTACATTATGGTGGAATATAATCACGAACGTGGCTCACATTGAAGGTTTTTAGAAAATCATAATAGGATATTCATAAAATAGGAATCGTATGTAGAATCGGATTACTTTTATAGTTTTTTGTAGGAGTGAGCCCATTCATCTGTTTTATAAAGCGAACCCCATGTAACTCTTTTAGTTTTGAATATTTGAAGGCATAGCAGTAACGAAAAGGGCCCCCGTCGAAATACAAACGTGAGTAAAACCGTATAGTTTTTAATAAAAACGAAAAGTTTATTATGAGCCGCGCGGCACACATGGGAGGTTTAGTTGGCGATGTGTAAGTAGGACGACTTCAGTACAATTCAGTGCAACTGATGGGGCTTCATCCGTATAATAGAATTAGTAGTCATAATAAACAACGAAAAAGCGAACGAAATGTATTGCGTTGTATCATACATAATTTAAATTTGCTGATTACAAATTAATGTTGACCTGCCGTCCTGTACGGTTCTGAAAGTTGGCCTACAAAGAGAACGGACGAGAGACGCCTGCACGTAGCCGAAATGCGAATGTTGAGATGAATGTGTGTCCATCTAGGATGGACAAGGTGAGAAATGAATTTATTAGAGGAAGCCTGAAAGTAGCACCAGTGGATGAAAAGCTGAGGAGCAATAGGTTATCGTGGTATGGACATGTGATGCGGAGGGATGAGCAAAATGTAGTGAAAAGAGTTTTATGTTTGGATGTTAACGGGTACAAGAGAAGAGGACGACCAAAGAAAAGATGGATGGACTGTGTGAGAGAAGATATGGCTAGAAATGGAGTAAGCAGTGAAATGACGAACGATAGACTAGAATGGAAGAATAAAACATTGCACCGACCCCAAATAAAAATGGGACAAGGGTAGGCAGATGATGACAAATTAATGTTGACGTTTAGCTACAAAATTGTTTTGCGCGACTTACATAAATGTACTTGTAAACAGTAACGACATGTATACATAATAATATGATGCAGTAATATAATTATAAACGTAACATAATTATTAGAGATGAAACAGACTGTTTGGCCTGATACCGGATTGCAGATATCCAGCCAGCCTTGAAGCCGGTTAGCCGAATATCTGGCCTAACATTGTAGATTACCACACTTTGCTGCCTTAAAAAACCGCATACCGGATAGTTACCGGATATCTGATTAATCACTATTATATCCCAAATATTGTAACCATATGTCACGTGATAGTTGTACGAAACCTTTTATCGTCCGATCGGTCGGACTAAGCAGTCGGACCAAGTTTTCAGAAGGTTCATATATTATCTGAGATATAACTGTAACAGAGTCACTTTTGAAATAGCCGCTCAAAATAATCGTTCCACGTTACATTCTTCAAAAAACGTGGAAAGAAAATTTTCTTGATCAGCCTGGAACATTTCTAGATTGGTCTTGTTATTTTAAGATTAAATTTTTCCTCGTTTCTTCTTTTGCCCAACGGTTCACAACCTCTATACCATCATGCATTTCATGTTCATTAACAGACTTCAAAAAAGGAGGAGTTTCTCAATTCGTCGGAATCTTTTTTTTTTATGTATGTTCACCGATTACTCGAAGACGCTTGAACCAATTTGGAAAATTCTTTTTTTGTTTCAAATGGTATACTTGTCAGGTGGTCCTATTTAAATTTTATCGAAATCAGTCGAGCGGTTTTTGAAAAATCAACAAATATTTATAAATTGTATACATCGATGATATTTTCGTTTGCTCCGAAACATCGCTGTCTCATTGGAGCAGTGCGTTTACTTTGCCTACCCATAAAATATTTAAACAAAATACATCTACTTTCCACTAAAAAGCACATTGAAGTCGGTGATACTTTTTTTAAAGGATAATTATTTCGCTGGTATAAATTATCATCTTTTCAATTCTTTCAAATGATATCCCTGTGATCTCCGATAAATATCGAACAGCTTTGGTCTGCCAACACAGAGAGTGACTTACATGGCCCATTCCTTACGGTGTTCATCTTCTGTAGAGAACACCCAGCTTAAATTGTTTGCCGCGTGCTACTGTAGAATATAGAGACCCCAGCAGCGTTACCCCTTGTGAGCATGCTGCATAACGCTTTTCACTGCTTATTGCTCAAATTTCGTGAGACATCTTGTGACCGTATTCAAATTACTATATCTCCCCGAAATTACCTATATTAAAATTTTTGATAGTGAAATACGAAAAACGTAAGGATTTCTTTTAATTTTTGTTTATTATTTCAAATATTTGCTAAATATTATTGATATACATTTATGTTCAATTGCCCGGTTTTATACAAATAATGTTCTTCAGTGTAAGTAGCTGAAGGACGTTCCTTAAACTTTTGTTTGTTCCTCAAAGTTTGAAAATGATTATTATAAAGTTTAAGAACCTTAAACTTGTCTGATTTATAAGTTTTATAACACTATAATTAAGAATGAAGTTTGAACCGCCTTTGAGTACTTGATCTTCATTTCACTGATCTTGGTCACGGCTAGACCTATCTTATTAGAAAGAAAAATTTATCGAAATCGGACTACCCTGTAAAAAAGTTATGCGTGGTCATACATAAAAAAAAATATACGGGTCGACATGAGAACCTCAAAGAGAGCAACAAACATCCATAAATCCATACATCCTCACAAACTTTCACGTTTATAATATTAGTTGGATACTAGCAACGTCCGTCCACTGTTGGACATAGGCCCCCCTAATGATTTCCAAAAAGACCGGTTGGAAGCGGCCTGCATCCATCGGCATCATCATCATATTTCAACCAATTTACACAAAACGTTAACAAATTATACACCTAAACCTTCCTCGTGAATCACTCTGTCTATTTGTGAAAACCGCATAAAAATCCATTCAGTAGTTTTTCAGTTTATCGCGAACTGACAGACAAACAGACAGACGCGGCGGCGGACTTTGTTTTATGTATTGATAATATTAGTAGGATTTCATGAATCATTTTGCTGCAGTCGTGGATTTTTTTGTACTAATAGAAACAGTTCTAGGAACTTTTAAGTTTTTCTATAACTTTAATTTTACCCATTTAGACCTAGTACATTAATATTACTTAAAAAAGTTTGGTGACAATTGTCTGTATTTTATTTCAATGGATTACAAAATGCTGTTTTAATCATACGCTGTTGGTTCGTATATGAAATTATGAAGGGTTCTTAACTTCTCCCATTACGAAGCTTTGTCAACAGTATTTTAACTTGTTGGGTTTGCTTATTAAACTGAATTTAATATCCGCTTGTTAACGTCGACCCTGTCTACATTTCATGCAAAGATACTTCGGCTTATTTGTACATAAAAACTCCCCAATACCTTATTATAATTTTAATTAAATTTAAGGATCGCATCCAGTAGACAAGAAGTAAAAAATATTTATTAATGTGTTTTTATCCTGATGTTAATATGTTGCATGTTAAAAACCGCGAGGTTTCTAGAATTTTGGAATGATGTATAGGGACTGTTTTCTATTCAGCTTACAACGTATTTTATCACTATTTTATATCACTTATTTATCACCTATTTTATCACCCATTCTCTCACTCTAAACTCAAGATACGTAACGATCTTATGTCGCGCCTGGCGCCTGAAAGTAGGTATAAGACGAAAATATGTCAACAAAAATATTCGCACCTTTTAAGGAAGTTGTACAATAACGAAGGTTACTAAAAAACATAAACATATACTTCTAGATAAAATTAACTGAATACATAAAATAACTGATCCACTGCCTGATTGTGTTAGTTGAACACTTAAAAACAAGACCATGCCACCCTTTTTTTTTTCGTGCGTGTGGAAACCCCCTCGGGCCGTCACCCCACCGGGGTTTTCAGTGGGGCGGTGTGTCGGAATCGAACTGACTAAACCACACGGTGTGCCGTACTGCGCCTAAATTAGGAGGGATAAGACCATGCCATCCTACATCAACCTGTGTGCTGAATCCTGCCAGGTATCACTATCTAACGGCATTTGCTACCAATGTGTGAACTGGATACGGCGCTGTCAATGATGCATCTGCAAGGAGCCTTTGCTGAACTCAATATCATTGTGTCCAGGAAAGGAAATAACCCACAAATATTGTGTAAAATTGTTATCGTTGTTGATTAGTAATGTAATATAAGACCATTCGTAAAATACGTTCGTAAATATATTATTATCAATATTTTGCCGCCTTGAAGATGGAATGTGAGAACATTCCACATCCCCTTGTCAAACTACTTCAAATTTTGTAACCCGTATTACAAATATAATGTGTCAAAAGCTTGCGGATTCCGCATTCCGTATCTGTTACGGAGTTTTTTGTGATTTCGTCTACCAATAGCAGAAACAGAAACGTCCCCGTTAACAAAGAAGAAGCGTTGCAACTTCTGTTGCAGATATGCATCGAATAATCTTTTACAATGTTGCTTAACTGCGTTGCTTAACTAACTTTTTAAACTAAAAGGATTCTGGAAATTGCCGCCATTAGCAAAACGTATAAATATGATCATGACTGACGCATCCCGGTTAATGCTTGTATGTAATCAATAGATTGGGGCCAGCGTTCGTATGATTCAGATTTTTCTATTGATGTTATATCAATAGTTAGATATTCAAAAGCATGCATAACGATGTTGTTACTATGAAAACAGTAAGCTCCGAGAATGGAGCATCGGTGGTTTTAATGAAATCAGTGGCGCGCGTCGTATATACACACATACGTACACCTTACCACCTATCAGACTGAATTGAAAATGAGTATTTGTAATTCTTATTTATCTTAGTTTTGTTTATTATCACACCGCACTATTGCTCATCAAATAACACGCACCAGCCAAAGGTTTCGTCATTGCCTGTTATTTATTTAGATAATTTAATGCCGTCATGAATAGTTGATCTACATGTTGATGTATTATTGAATGTATGTTATCAGTAGTTATCCGCAATATGCTGTTTAGGTCCATAATGCCTTAATTATGTTATGTACGGTCAAACGTTTACGATTTTTATTCTCATATTTTTTCAGTATCTTTTTGTATTCGTGTCAATTCATGATAGCAATACGAAAAAAATAGAACATTTTAATGATGATGATATCATCCTCAAAAAACAGTATGTTTAAAAATATATGGAGCAGGTGAAACCGAGCGTCTTGTTTACCTCAATAAATCGGAAACATCTGCTTCTATTTCGTTCAAGTATCTAATGACTGTAATTGTCCCCGTTTATTTTATATCGTTTTTTTACGTGGTACATCCTTTGCTAACTTGAACTGCTACTATGTACATTGTATTATATTGTATACATATAGCCTAGGCTTGCTTTTCCTTCAGGAATTTGTAACTTCACTGTTCGTTTGTCTTTTATTCAGTTACATACGCACGACCACAAATAGTTCAAGATAGACTACTTACTATATTACCTTTGGCAGGGCTACATCACTCGATCGAGGTCGCGTTTTATATACCTACCAATTTAGCTTACCGTCCACGGGAAAAGTGTCAGTAGGGGCGACAACGCGTAGCTGAGAGCACGCATGGACGGCAGAACGGTCTTCTCCGTAAATAAAAACAAAATGTCAAATCGAACTTATTATGAAGTGGAGATGTTTTGTTATTGCTAAATGTATTTATTATGTTAAATTGCGTTATTGCTAGATGTTAGTGATCTGTAAAATCCTTTAAAAATAAGTTGCAAAAATGATTTTAGCTATTACTTTTTTGTCAAGATAATATAAAAATACTTTAGGTGTTTATTCTTTACTCGCCATTGCCGCGTGGCTTTACTAATAATAAATAATAGTTATCTTCTCAACAAAAAAATAAATGTTACCTATATATATATATTCTATACAATTTTGTACTAAATCAGGTTTTGAGTGATTGGCCAGAGTGATGTTGAAATAAATGTAGTCTATTAAACCGTCAATAATAAACCCATAATTTCTACGAAAAACGTATTAGGTGTGGACTGTAACTTGTATAGTAGGCAAGGCGAACTGACGGCTGCTTCTCTCACACAATATGTAATATAGTTAGAAATATAGTGAAAGTAATAATAAGAGCTACTGAAATGTAAAACTTATTGTGAGTTTTTATTTGAGTAGGTAGTTATTTGTTATTTAATAATTTTGTGTAACATAATATTTAATACAAAAGTATTACATTATAAGAGTATATTTCTTTAGTCTACGCAACAGCCATTACTAGCAACCCGCCCCAGCTTCGCACGGGTAGCAGAGACATCTTCAACAATCATAATCATATTTCAACCAATTTACACAAAACCTTAACAAATTACATTCCTAAACCTTCCTCATAAATAGCTCTATCTATTGATGAAAACCACATGAAAATCCGTTGAGTAGGTTTTGAGTTTATCGTGAACAGATAGAGAGACAAACGCAGCGGTGTAAAATGTAGTGATGTAGTGATAGTGATGTATATGTCTACAGCATCAACATTTTATGTTACTATTGAAGGTTTAAGGATATTTTAATTTACTATAAAAATTAAAGATATAAATTTCATAGGGGAAATAATTTTATTAATCATTAATAGGAAAAAACAATTAGTTGATCACATGATCAAAGCACTGAGAGCACCTTTCCTCGAAAACGCCAGTGCTCACAGTACAAAAATGGCGACGATTTATGACGTCATATACTTCCCTAGGATACTGCGGCAGTATAGTACTGACAGTCCATAACGGAACGAAATTATCCCCAGCATAAGAGCACTGAACAGTGCCCGCAGTGTATATCGGGACATACCCCAAATAAATAATTTATTTCATTATTTGTGTACTTTGTACAACCCTAGAGTGTCCGGCAGCTCGGCTACACGTACATACGAAAGTCGCGCGGTGGGCAAGGCGTTCTCAACTTTCGAAAAGCGTATATAAGATATATTTCTGGTCGCAGCTAACGCCAGGTATTATTATTTAAATTTAGTAGGCTATTATAACGTAGGTATTTTGAGTTTTGTATGAGAGTGATGTATCTGTTACGAAGTAACTATTATCTTATCTGTGCCTTTGGACTAACTGACTCCCAGACGTAATCCTGTCAAAATTTGAATATTTTGTTTGAAGTTCAATGAAAAAATCACTTTCAATTTGTCCGGATTTTCCTAACTTTCCAGGCATGTTGCATTGTTGATCACAAATTTCTTCAGATTTATTTCCTTGGAAATTCTGATGATGAAATTTTCACTTTATGTACATAATATTTCTGTAGATACGTGTGTTTATGTTTGTATGTAGTAGCCAGAGTAAGTGGCGCTGCAACCGGGTTCTAGAAAATATATTTTTATTTTTGGACCAAAGTGTTACTGTATTTTTTTGAGATTTCAGTGTGTTTGTTTTATTGCCGAAATCAATTATGACACCAAAAAGAAAGTCCTATGTTCGGAAAGAAAGTAGGTATGTGTATAAAATTTTAATTTTAGTCCCAGTCAGTGAGATAAACATTAAATAATTACTTTTTATAATTATCTTAAGTAGATTAAAATCGATAACAGACTGCGATAAAATGTTATCTCATAATAGTTATTAGTACTAATAATATATATATATATCGCACTGCTATTACAAGAGTGTTTCAACTCAAAATTAAGCTTTTTTCAGAAACGACAGAAAACTGATTACTCGCTTCCTGTTAAAGATTATAAAAAGTGAACACTGTATATAGATTATTGATAAAATTAAGGGATTTCTGTATTCATGAATTATTTAAAAGATTGCAGGTTATCAAGTTATTTCAATTTTTTTAGTTAATACTCTATTGTCTGAACAAATTAAAAAAAAAAATATATTTTTTTGTTGAAAAATTTGTCTTATTACAATTATTATTCTCTTCATTTATTTTATATACATATGAATTACGTTTTTAAATACACTTATAATTAAAAAAAAACGAAATATATTTAAAAATATAAAAAATAGTGTCCCACCGGTATCGGGTACAGGGACCAAGCTATGCGTGCCGTATCAAGGAGGACTGCCTTCTGCATCAGGCTCTTAATCCAGCTGCCTAACGTGAGCCTCTGAAGGTGTTGGTCGAGGCTCTTAGCAATTAACCCATGGGCCGAAATGACTATCGGCACAATTATTGATGAATCCACATCCCACACGTCGACAATCTCGTGGGCTAGGTCCAAATATTTTATTTCTTTATCTTTTTCGGCTTTTAAGAGATTGTCGTCATGGGGAATGGTGATGTCAATAATCATTGCTCGGCGCTCTAATCGGTCTATCACCACTATATCAGGCTTATTAACAACAATAGTCCTGTCAGTGATAATAGATCGATCCCAGTACAATGTTGCACGACCATTTTCGAGAACTGGATCGGGCACATACCTGTAGTACGGTAACTCGACAGCCACAAGATTATATTTATGAGCAAGTTGCTGATGGACTATCCTGGCCACTTGGTTATGTCTATGCAAGTACTCGCCGTTGGCAAGACGAGAACAACCAGAAATTATATGCCTGAGGGTTTCTCCGGGACGATGACACGCCCGACAAATGTCGATTGTGCCGTCCTTCAGGATATATCTCCGATAGTTATTCGTCATAACAACTTCATCTGTAATTGCACAGACAAAACCTTCACCGGTCACCGAACCGTAGCCAGGATACTGATGCCAATAAATCTATATCGGGCCCATTTAAGGCCCGATAAAAACGTCCATGCAACGCCTTGCTCTTCCATATCTCCTTGCGGTCTGTAATAGTAAGTACTGCTGGTTTGCGCCAGTTCTCTTTTCCTAGAGCAAGCGGAGTGAGTCCGTTGTCAACTGCCACCACATCCCTATGCACATCCAGGTCAACGGAGAGAAAGTAATCTCTAAGGTTGCATACCTCGCGGTTATGGAGGGTCTTGGCATTTAAAAAACCAAGACCTCCACATTTCTGCGGGATATACAATCTCATGACCGACGAATGTGGATGGTGCATTCGGTACGCGGTAAGCAGTGTACGGACTCTTCTATCCAGGGCATCTAGTTCAGTCTATGTCCATCTAAGTATGCCAAAGGAGTGAGCTAGGACTGGTATGACCCAATCATTATAGGCCCGCACCTTATTACTACCTGACAAAAGACTTTTCAATACTTTTTTCAGGCGGCCAAAGAAACGTTCCTGTAACGATTGCTTTATAGTCAATTCATTTACACCTAACGCCTGTGTCATACCTAGATACTTGTAAGTTTCGTTGGCGGAAAGACATAGATGTCTTTCCGCCAACGAAACTTACGGTGTGTGGAATCTGAGAGTTCCATCCCCTCAGATTCCACAATCCTGCCTCTTTTTACATGCATGACTGCACATTTATCCACACCAAATTCCATCCTGATACATTTACTAAAGGTTTCAGTTACCTCAAGTAATTTTATCAATATGAAATTGTTGCAGGCAAACAGTTTCAAATCATCCATGAAAAGGAGATGGGATATAACATGACCTTCTTTCCGCAAACGATAGCCTAGCCCTGAACTCTCCAGTAAAGTACTGAGAGGATTCAAAGCTAAGCAAAACCACAAGGGACTCAAACTGTCACCCTGAAATATACCCCGCCTGATCTTAATATACTCGCCGTAACCCTGAGACCGCCGACATCCTGGATAGTAGAGCACCGTTCTCCATTGCCGCATACATGCCTTCAAGAAAGTGCATAGAGTTGTATCTACCTTATACAACTCCATCACTCTCAAGAGCCACGTATGCGGTACAGAGTCATAGGCTTTTTTATTATTATTATTTTATATTTATTGACGCGTAGGGAATTGATATTTACGTATGAAAAATGAATTATCTCAAATTTACCCTATTTTGAGTTGAGACAGTCTTGTAATAGCAGTGCGATATACTAATAATAAAATAAGTATTATGGATCAGCAATCTATTGAAGGTATTCGTACTAGTAACTAAATCAATCTACCAAAATAGTTTCCAAAAATAACTCTGCGTATTCAATCTGTATTATGGTTTGTTATGCAAATTATGTTAATTTTACTTTACACAGATAACCATTATAACCACAGTGATATCCTATAGCACACATCCTAATTTGAAATAACCACTCGTTATCAGTTCTTGGCCCTGTGGGAGAAATTGTACTTGCCTCGTGTACACCAACTTTGTATGTTGTAAACGACTTTTCCGACTAGAGGCAGTCGTAAAACGGACAACCAACGTCCGTAATAAATATATATTACGTGGAGAGTCTAGATGTGCGTTACAGACTCGAAGAGGAGTTTCGAACGGTTGGAATAAGTTGGGGTGGCCGGTGGAGTATGGAGGTCGTGAGCAATCTCCCTTCCAGATTGCCTTGACATCGTATCTCCTAACTATTATATTCTAATGCCTATCAAGAATATTTTCCCTATAAAATTCAAATTCTCCATGAAATATTTCCTCATGTTTTTGTGTTAATCTCAGTTTTGTGATCATCAATCAGACTTTTTCTTTGGTCATTAGTAAAATAATTATAATAGTAATAATGAATACTCTTTATTGTACACAAAAAAAAAACAAATTATAAAATGCACAATGGCCGGCCTTATCGCGAAAAGTAATGTCTTCCAGGCAACATTGGGATGGACAGGAGTGTAATGATTTACGTGGGTGGTTTCGGTGTCAAAGAAGTTCTTTATAGGGTTATGCAGTCTAGATGGATTGCATAAATATTAATACATTCGTATATACAAATAAATTATCATGTTCTTAATTTTTTAGCTATTTTTAAACCAGTTAAACTTATAACCAAAGAGACGTAGAATATCATCGAATAAATATCGAATAGTAATTACGACACTTACTTATTAGGGTTCCGTTCCCGAAGGGTAACCACCAGGGCCCGATTACTAAGCCTCCGCTGTCCGTCCGTCGACAATCCGACTGTCTGTCAGTGGGCTGTATTTCATGATCCGTAACCTTTTCAACAGAATGTGTAGGTATTTATTTCTATTGCCGCTTTAACAATAAATAATAAAAACAAATTAAAACTTACAGGGACTCCCCTACTAGAAACGTGTTTTTTTGCTCGATCTTAATAATGGCAACAAGTAGACGCTTGTAATGCTTACAGAGATTGTATTTAAAAAGTACCTACATAGTATTAAAACTTGTACGATGGTCTTCATGCGCGAGTCCGACCTCGCACTTGGCCGGTTCTTTTTTTATTAGATCTATATTAACATCTGTGATATACAATTGCTTTTATCGATTGTAAACTGCTTTGATGCAGTACAACTTTGATATACCTACTTTTATACGTGATATGGTATCGGGGACATAAACGATATCCAGCCAATTGGACTGAAACGAATTGGATCGCCCTCAATTTGTCGCCGTAGTACAAACCGCTTCCGCTGCATTTTGTTTCACTGTTCAACGCGACTGCTAGTATTTTCAATTCTACACAGTGATGACACTTAAACGTAGATATATATTTATACTACTCCACTTATACATGCTACGTAAACATTACAGTACTAAGTACATACCTTTATGTTACATGTGTACAATTTCATTCTTCGTAACATAACAGGCTACCCTCAAAGTTTAACAAGGCCGCAAGCAAAGTTTATATAAAACGAGAAACTGTCTGTCGTTGTGTTACAACATTTATATGTAGTCAATTGTCGACATGAATTTTCTTTTACTGTGACCTTGTTTTAAAACTTTATGCTGTGCGGTAGTAAAACATTTTTATTTTATGTTTACGAGTAAGCAGACTCGGATTTATAGGGACAGTCCGACTCAGATGACAAATTTTATCGATATCCTATCGGCTATCACATATACATACATACGTCCGGGTATCTGGTCTGCCCGATCATTGATTCAGTTAGCTTATGAATGGATACTGTGTGGACGCAGTTTTTCCTAATCATCCACCAATATCGGTTTATTATTCAGCAGTTTATGCCCAGATGTGGCTAAAATAAACAAATTTAAATGGCAGACTTGTTTAATTTTTCAGGCGTGTGAAATAATGTTTATAGCTCAGGAGAGTAAGGGCATCGTTCTTTAATACGTAGTCATTTATTTCCCATACATTGCATGTTCCGCGAAGCCAATGAATGTTACTGAAAGTAACAGCATTCACGTGGAAAAGGCGTTACGCTGTGAAAGCTCTCTCATCCGTTCATTCAAATATAATTATTGGAATTTGAACACGCCTTTTTTTACAGTACTTGTTATGAAATTCTCATTTATGTATATTGGATTATTTAAAGTTACCGGATAGGAATCAACAAACCGATCCATGACAACTTTTAATGTGTTGGATCCCCCGATCTTAGCTTTAAAATAAGTATTTACTATGTAGGTACAAGTTATGTGCAATGTACTTGCAGATATTGGCACGAATAATTATAATCGATATCGTTCCAATATATGGCATAAGTGTAAATTAGGTTATTGGATTATATTTAAATAGTTAACATAATGAACCCAGATAGTCATTTGCTTTGTAGATATTACTAAATTTGTAACGTAAAATGTCTATATAGCATCTCTGAACCTCGCATTTACCTAATGTAAGGATGAACAAGGACGGATCGCCGCATTTAAACACTAAATTTGGAAATGGATTTTGTATGGAGGATTACTTTAGAAAGTAATCTCCGGCTTACGAATTGCAACCATTGTCATTCTGCAGCTGCACTCTTTGTGAGAGTTAAGTAAACATCAAAAATTGCCACGTATTTAAGAATGAATCGTAGATTTAAATAGTCAAAGCACAAGGATATTATTTGAACAGGCCATAAAAGAAACGTTCTGCAAATATTTAGAGACGTCTAATTTTTTTTTTTGCGAGAGATAACAATCAGAATCAATTAGGAGTACTATATTACCGTGTCTGAATAGATCGGTTGGTAATAGGTTATTTCGTAAATTTGGATTCCCTTTATTTCCAACTAGCCGTTCGCGCAGCGTCGTAGCATGATGTTACATAGCCTAGTACTATTCCTCATGAATCTGGCCATCATATACATAAAGATTTTTTCGAATCCGATTCTTAGTTTCAGAGATTAGCGCGTTTAAACAAACAAACAAAAAACTCTACAGCTTTACTATATTAGTATAGATTAACGTTTTTGGATTTTGTAACTATAGCGGCAGGATGGCCACCAATAAATCGTCTAGGCGTCGACGGGTGTTATTCCAGACGGCTTCATATCGTCCGTTTTATACGTTCTTACTAACTACCACATTACGTTATCAGTTTCTCTGATCACCTGGAACTAGACCGGCAAAGTTTTTAGAGTATTTGGTACTGTTCCAAATCGATATATCTACTCACAAACATGTCTTTAGCAAATAATACCAACTACCAGGCCGCGTTAATTATGCTTCTTAGTCTGGTTTCGATATCTCTAAATTGACAAATGTGGCGAGTAGAACTCTTTATTTACTTACATAAATGTAGGTAAATAAGTAAATAAATTTCCATGACTATTGCTAAAATATATTGAATATCGTTAAAATATAAAGAACATGTTTGCCCAATGTTTAGTGACCAACCTGCTAATTAAAGGCAAAGGCGACATTTCGACATTCGGTAAAAATCGATGGATTGTAACTTAATTGTCCAGAAATAAGTTATATTTATCTCGCCCTTATTTTGTTTATCAATTAAAATTATTTCATTTAGAAGTCTCCTTTCTATCCCTACATCAAATTATAGTGGCTATAAAAAATGTTTTGTAACACTAATCTACGTGACTGATCCATCCAGTAGAATGCCTCTACCAGTGCTGCAATCTACTCGTATCTTTTTATGTTTTGCAGGCTCGGTAATAGCTATACCCCTGCTGATGCAAGAGTCTATAAGCTTTTTTGTACAACGTGGAAGCGCTCAAGGGTCATCACCTCACCGCGGTAACGGTGAGGGAGTATGTCAAACCTAAGTTTCGACATTATAATTTTCATTAGAAATAGCATTTATCTAATCCATTCTCTTATTGAGATACAAGCTTATTGTAAGCTATCCTATTTCTAGAAAGAAAAGAACATATGAATTGTTTCAAAACCACTTATAAAATCAATATGAATGTGCTCCGATCTCGCGTCTACATAACCGAGTAAACAATGAATGCATTCATGCTCTGAGCATAGTTAAATATTTCCGTCTGCCATAATATGGTGGCATTTCCACCGAGGTTTATTGCTTTTAATGCTATTTTACATTTCGTGCCCGGCATTCTCAAGTTATATTTGTCACCCTAGCCTTCATTCGATTTGCCAGTTTCCTATTAGAGTTTACGTGTACCGTTTGGTAAATATAAATTAAAACCGTAAGTAAATAAAAAAGTCAAGGTACTATTATTTTATAACCGAGCATACTGATATATACATATATAAACCAGAGGCTCTTGGTGGATTTCTTGGTAAAGCTAAGGAAGAATTTTAAATCATTCAGGAAGCGGTTATCGACTTTTTATACAGCATGGGTGTTGAAGTCCTGACAGTAAGTACGAACATAAGTCGCGGAGACGAAGGAAGATATCGATGGTACATTTATCATACGTACAATTTAGTCGAAACGACAAAACTTCACTGTTGTGCACAGGGCACAGGTTTATTTAATTTGAGTTTCTGGAATTTCTAAATAATCTCTGAGTCAACGGCCAGGTGCTGAGTGCACTGCCTCGTTATGTTGACGTCAGTACCACAGAAGCTTATTTGCTAGATTTTTTCGCATTGCAATCAGGACAACTTTGAACACTGTCTAGATGTAGTTATATTTTCATTCCGATAACAAAGGGAGGATATTAGAAATTTACTTTGGCCTTCTAACCACATATTATCGAGACCTCGGTGGTTATACTTTCTACAGTTGTGTTGTGGCACTTGAAATTACTCGGTGGTGACAGTGAGGGAATAAAAACATGGACAGAAATAATAGCCTCTATTTTTCTGTCTGGCGCACTACTTGTAATACTTATAGATACTTAGTTCTTCTAACTACTTTCTTAGTAAATTAATTTCAACATTTCGTCCGATAATTTCCATTATATTTGTGGAGGGACGGGTGTTATGTCCCTCCAACACAAAGGGAGGATCCTCCGACCAGGCGAGGTGATCATGCCTGGCGGGCCGCGGCCCAACGGTTGATGTTGGGAAGTTGTATATATACTAATCGGCGCGAGAACTCTCATATCGCGATTCGGGATTAGTAGGTTGTAGATGTTTGTTGTTGCTGTATGTGGAAGTCGCCACAATATTCATAGATATAAAATTACGAAGAGCAATCAACGGGTGGAATTGGTAGTAAAAACAAAAGATTATCGAAAAAGTACTCTTCGAAAGCAGTTTGTATCATTAATTATCTATGTATCTCTATCTAAACGAACGATTCCAAACATTTCTACATACCTACACATTTCATAAATATATATATATACTTATTTCTTATATCTCGGAAACGCTTCTCGAAAGGTTTGGATCAAAATTTGTATTACGATAAAGTGTTGCATTTAAAGTAATATATAAATCATTTATTTCAATTAAACCACTATGGGTATTTTTGAATTGTCAGGAGTAGTAGTCAGTCAGACTAAGTCAGTCGTGAAGCTAGTTGTCTGTTCCAATTCGTAGATCCAGTGGAGAAGAACAGGCATGAAACTCCAAGGACACTCTTTTTTAACATGTTTTTTACAAATCTCTGGTTACATTGCTTATATGCGCAAGTTAAATGTGAGGACAATGTAACGTATTGTTCTAAACTATTAACTACTACTATATGTAAGTAATAGCAGTTCGGAAATGACCAGCCCCACCCAACAGCTCTCGTTCACGAGCATGACGCACGCGCCAGCCATCGTCCACTTCAACCATATGATATCAATATAACATAGAAGTATTTCCTGATAAACACGCTTTAAAGAAAAGCTCCACTAATTAGCCATAGAATCATTATGGGATTACGTAGTTTATAATGCTCTTATAATTTAAATGTTATTTAAATATCATGTCTGTATTCATTTAATGCGCTATTAGTATCAAGAGTGGGCCCATTCCATGGTATATTTGTGATCAAAGTTGCGATTTTTTGCCGAACTAATATTGATTTTCTGCAGTTAAATTACATTCGCATATCCAACTGGCATTCATTCTGAATTTGCTATGCTATTTCAACATATTTAATACCACTATGAACTTACAAAATAAGTACACCAAGTCCCGTTAGTATAATTTTTTTTTTTTAAAAGACTACTAGTAACGTGGGTCACACATTACTAGTATTCTTGTTAACCCCTCCAGCTAAGCTAAATGCTTGTGTTAGGAGTGGGTTCACGCCGGTAGTGCACTGGGTGGGGTTCGAACCCGCAACCACTTGATCGCAAGTCCGACGCCTTAGCCTTTGCTACCGCCGCTTGCTGGACACATCGTATAATATTGGTCTTAGATTTAATCTGAGACTACTTTCTACAGTTAATAAATGCTTTGGACCTGTGTCGACTAGCTAAGCAGTACTAGTACAGGATTTGATATTTTTTTTTTTATGTAAAACTTTGTTTTGGGTAAGTGGGAAACTATTATAGATTTTTGTTGTACTCCGTCCGCAAAGTCATAAGAAATTATAATTTTACTATGCGCTCGCTTAATACCATTTTAATTTTATATTAAAGAAAATGCGAAAATTTGGAAAAATATATTTCTTCCTGTTTTCTCGCATATCTCAGTTAATATGAATTATAGATAAAACTTCACCAAAATTAAAAAGTTGCGTTATTTAATCCCACTATCCCACTAATATTATAAATGTGAAAGTTTGGATGAATGGATGGATGTTTGTTACTCTTTCACGTCAAAACTATTAAACCGATTGCGATGAAAATTGGTATGTAGATAGCTGGAGACCTGGATTAACATATAGGCTACTTTTTATCCCGATATTCCCACGGGGTCGGGACTTACCCGGGTGAAACCGCGGGGCGCTACTAGTTTTACATATAAGGTACAATTTAAGTTAACGCTGCCACTGGTGGCAGATGTAAGGAGATTGTTTTACACTGGTTTGAAGAACACTTTACACCTGATATTCCGCCTACCTGCGGTTCAGATAAGAAATTTACTATCTAGTAGAAATACAACCCTACAATGGTCCACAATTTCATATAAGCGGCTCAAATTGAAATTAATAAAGTGCTCACTTATGTACTCTACTGTCAACGTGCACTAGGGAAATAATTAATTAAATTAGGCATTAGGTCAATAAAAATAATGCAGAAGTTGTAAATTTTGACAACGTATCTCACTGCACCATGACATAGTTAGCAATAGTTCTGGTAGACTTTATTCAACTGAACAAATTTACATGGTCTATTTGTAGTTCATTTGAAAGCGAGGTTCACTGTTGGGTACCTAGGTACAGTGCCGTAGAACACAGCACAGCATTATTGACGTTGATATTATATAATAATAACCTTTACCAGTTTAGTTTAAAAATTATGAGCATTAGAAAAAGAATCATTTATTTGTATTCTTTTAATTTTGTGTCATCGTAACCAACACCTAATATTGCCAGAAATATAATTAGTTATGTTTGGTCCAGGTGGATTGCCCGTTCATCGTATGCATGACCTATGCGTTTCACACGCCGGATAAACTGTGCTTCATCCTGGATTTGATGAATGGTGGTGATCTGCACTACCATCTCTCCCAGCATGGCGTCTTCAACGAGGCCGAAATGAAGTTCTATGCTGCTGAAGTTATATTAGGTAAGTAGGCACAAAAATGAGAAAATTGTTAGTAGAATACCTTATATAAAATTCTAGGATCATACTGGTTGAGTTGTTCATGTATAATGTATGCCTATGTTTTCTGAACATTTGATTTGTTGATTGATTCCATTTATAAAGGTGGAAGCAACATTAAGACTGATTTATTTACACCGCTGCGGTTACGCGCTATTATTTTAAAACTGTTGCAAAGTTTGAAAATTGCTCTAAGATTTGTTTATAGTACTATCAATCAAAGGATTTAGTAAATATTTAAGTGCTGGAGATCGTAAAATGAGTGGCCGTGAAGGGGTGACACCGTATAGGACCCCAGCGATCATCAAAACTGCGGGCGCGAATCGCGGTTAAGCAGAACTGTAGTCAAAAAGGTGTTAAATAAAGATACATGTTACTCCGAGCTTATCAACGAAATACGTTACAATTTCTAAATGAGGATCTCAAAGAGTTTAGAAAATAAACAAATTAACGTCGAAGAAAGTTAAACGGTAGTCTTTGCCCACAACAGTGAGTATAGATAGACATTACCGACTTATTATAAAAATTATCTACGCTCGTGATTGACAGTTAAATCTTTACATTTCATCTCGAAAACGAAGTATTTTTAGCACAAAATCCCGATTTGCCTTCCAGATGAGATTTAACACCATCTGCTTTAGTTTTCGGTTTATTGACCTATTCATGTTAGAACTACGGATTAATGACAAACAGATGTAGCTAAACTTGTACAGTACATCGATGAAGTAAAGACACGTAATTGTATCGTGTTTACAGGTGTCAAAGATGTCCCCACTAATCGCAAACAAATTTCTTTGAGTTTGTTTCTCGATACCTAAAATCTTATGTCGCTGGAGACTACTAGAACTAGACTAGAAAAGACCTGTTCTTCGGGGTTACCCGTCCAGTTTCCTTGTTGTAATCAAAGATCACAACGAGTTACTCTACTTTGTCGATGTAAATTGTGTGCTATTCCTTTTTGATTTCGATTAAATGTTGAATAACCTGTTATGGCCATTGTGATCATATAACATCGTATGAATATTTGACCGCAAACTTAATTAAAATAAAAGAACGGTACGATATTGTGACGTAAGACTTGCTGGACAAATGCTGGATTATCAGCAAATTAAAAAAATACTTTTGACTTCGAAAAAAACCTTGTCGTATTTTTTTTAATGAATGCAACACCTTGTGTAGCTAATGCACCTATCTAATAATGTAATAACAAATGATCAAGATCAATCGAATAAGTTAATGCGTATTGTTAGTTATACTGTTGTTCTTATTTATGTATTTTGAGACTGGGATTAGTCGGGCTACTCCAAAATACACGCGAGAATACAAACGATTTATTAAACTATTTAGATTATTAATAATAGCTTTTCGCAGAAATTTGTATAGCATTGTAAAGGGGAACGGAAGAGCGGCGTGCAGTACTTTTATTAAGAGTCTTTGTTTTCAGGTTTGGAACACATGCACAAACGACATATAGTGTACAGGGACCTGAAGCCGGCGAACATTCTGCTCGATGAACACGGACACGTCAGAATATCAGATCTCGGCCTCGCCTGTGACTTCTCTAAAAAGAAACCTCACGCCAGCGTGTGAGTATTACTGCTACTGTTTTACAGATTAAGCAAGAATAATATAAGCTTTAGATACATGTTTATGTGTAGGGCGAGAGCGTATCTTTGGTATCGGCTGTTAGAGGAATATAAATAAACCGCTACAGGAAGTTGATTAATCAGACTCAGCAGCCGGCTTACCTATCGATGCAGTATTTTTAAATGCTTTTAAAGGTCGTCAAATTACTTAATTGACATGCAATGTACGTATACTTAATCAGTGATATCAACACTGCTTGCATCATTCATTCTTGCGGTGTACTTCCTTATACACAAGAACAGATTGGCGCGATTTTTTGCATAGGAGAATAATTAGCGTATAGCGAGTATAAAATATATACCACGTTATGCTTATTGGCTTGTTTTCATATCGGTTGACGTAATGCAGTGACAATTGTTTTAATTGCCTGTTGTGTAATTGATAGCTGCATATAAACTTGTAGTGTATGATAACACTCGCTTGTTCCTAGTTGAATGATTTAATGAAAAATATTGAATCGCAGTCTCCCTGTGTCTCTTTTTTTCTCTATAGAATCTTCTGGATACCATCTGCCATCCTACCACTTCCATTTGTTTAATTTTTAACAAGATTTTGTGTAGCATCCGTACTTGTCCGTTGCCGGTCATGGTTACAACTTCGCCAGCTGGAGGTCTGTGTTAGACCATGTCCCCAATGAGTCAACCGTCCCACCGCCTGTGCCTTTGCCAGTCAGGAATCCGGTTTGGGCCGAACGGACATCTGTGTTAATCCATGACCGCTTCTCGTTTTACCACTGTATCATATGCCAATCAGAGAGACAGATCGTTTCCTAGCCAAGCACTTCTTGATGTTCCTTTAGTAATTTGTGTATAAATGAAGATTAAAAATTTTTGAACTCGAAATTTTCTGCTTCTTTCAATTTGTGGAGGGTGGTGTGCGATTTTTATTTTTTTTCTTTTTGAAGATAAATGTAGTTAATTATTTATTTGTTTTATTGTTTTCTTTTAATCCTCTAAAAATAGATCAACTTGTTTTCGAATATTCAAATTTTGTATATAATTTTAAAAGAAAGAAAATTAAAATAATATATAATAGGGAAATAATACAGATAATACGAACATTATAGGCTAACGTTGGCATTAGATAAGTAAAAATAGCAGTGGCTAATCTTAAAAATATTTAGTAAGATGATTAGATAAGATGGCATGATTTAGGTTTCGAGTACAAATATTTAATTCCGTATAGTGTTATTCAAATAGCAAATTTGGAAACCCACAATATGTTCTCTACTGAGCATTACATTATTTGATACGTTCAGGAGTAATCATTCTCAAAAATCAAGCCGGTATGAATTGGCCATACATAAATTACGTCCACACGTTAAGAGGGGAGACGGGGTCAACGAAGTGTGACAAGGGGTGGGGGGTTATACGCTTCGTGACGTCACATGTCGAAATCTAAAGTATTAAACTCAAAACATTACCTGTAAACGGAAGACTAGACACTAAGACTACTTTATTAAAAAAAAATTAGAACTGCTATTTTCAGTTCTGGATTTAAAATTGAAAAATACATATGTGACGCCACACCAAGGAGTCCCACAAATGTGACCACCTGTGACAAGGACGGGGAGGGGATCCAAAAAATCATGAAATTCGTCTGACGTAATTTATGGACGGCCCCTTATATGGATCTCCTCACTGGTTCCTTGGTAAACAGTAAGCAATACTTTTGCTGCTAATGCACGTGTAAGGGAGTGCGATTGCTCTTCTACAAAACCTATATTCGGTCATAAAAGACATAAGCCTCTCATGTGTATCAGTCTTTTGTCGGTAACCTAAATAAATTTCCCTTTTTTTTTACAGAGGAACTCATGGCTACATGGCCCCGGAAGTTCTATCCAAGGGTACCGGCTACGATTCCTCGGCCGACTGGTTCAGTTTTGGCTGTATGCTTTACAAGCTGCTCAAGGGGCACTCACCGTTCCGCCAACATAAGACCAAGGACAAGCATGAAATCGATAGGATGACGCTCACTATGGTAATTTCCTTTCTATATGCAACATTAAACTCTTTACAGCAATTAATTTGAGATACTTTTTTCCGCCATAGTGTAGTGGAATTATTAATGGTCAATTGCATATTAAGTCATACACAAATGTTCTGTTTGTTATTTTAGAACATATTTAACTTTTAATTCAATAACGCTCATTGATGTATTCATAAACACATTCCGAGCCCAGCCATTATCAGCCCGTTGTCATCCACCCACGACTGTTCTGTTACATTGATAACAATTGGTTTCAGATTAACATAATTATATTATCAATTTTATAAAATGAAATGTTTTTGTGATGTTCCGGCTGGAACATTAACAAAGTAAGCCAGTATAAAAGTGCGATAAGGTTAAAAATTATCTTTATTTTTATTGTTTTCATTAAAAATAATTATTTTATTTAAAAATAATTGAAATAATTAGGCATAACCAGGTGACTGAAAAATACGGAATGATATTTATGGAATATAATTTAATAATCTGTAATTAGTATTAAAATTGTTATTAGCAATAATGACGGTAATTGATTGTCAAGTCCAATCCGTTTTATCATTAATCAATGGAATATAACAATATTGAACTAAAAAAACCTTTGCTTACATCAAATACTATCTAAATAGGTGTTTAAAGTGAAGCAAAAGTTTGCTTGGCAAGTGTGCAAAATGGCGAATATTTTGTAGTGTTATGTGATTTTCACAACAGTATTTTTGAGTGAATTTTATGTAAAAACATGGTGTTTCTTATATCATCAGATAGCCTTGTTATTGAAGTTTAGGGAAATCATAATTAAAAACGAAAATAAATTGAAAAATATATTGAAATTCTCTTTCTTCCTACAAAAGGTGCGTAGGTTGCCATTTGGTTCGATTGTCTGTAAATATTTAAATGATAACATGTATTTTAGCAATAAAATAAAGTGTTACAAGGTACATTGGTTATCCATCTATCAAATAAAACCGCTAGGTAAATGATGGGTCACACATTTTTTTGAAAATATTGAATAAAATCCGAACTCTGTACTGCGCTCTCTAATCGCGCGATTGTAGTGGCCGAATGACCGATCGGGTTATTGACACGTGACACTTTTCGGGCGGTTAAGAGGTTAAACGTTTTAGACGTTTAACCTCTTGTGACATCATCGTTCACTTTTTACCATGAAAATAGTGACGAATGTAAGTTCTTGGTCTTATATCACACTATGGAATAATTTACTGTAACCTTAGGCAGGTACCCTATGTACACCAATCATGTAGTAATAAGGTTGTATTATGTCACAACCAAACCATAAATAAAAGTGCTTTTTTGGAATAATAAATAAATTCTCTAGTCTATAGTTAGGAATAGAGAGTAGAATCGCTATAAATTGATAGGATTAATAGCCTATATATAATACATATAAATCTATCAAAATCTATCACGCGGCTTACCGCTGTCGTATTGATAATCGCAGTGTATCCTAAACAAAATATCTACAAATAGTTTTTCGTAGTTCTGTATACAGAAGTTTGTATGGTAAAAGTTAAAGATGGAATCATGTCTGCAATAGAATTACAACGTATTCCAGAATGTCGAGCTACCGGAGTCGTTCAGCCCTAGCCTGAAGAGTTTACTGGAAGGCCTGCTGCAGAGGGACATCAACAAACGATTAGGCTGTAGGGGACGAGGGTAAGTGGATTCTCACATACTTGAGGTTCGTTTAAAAATCATGTACTCAGTGTTATTAACCGCGAGGCAAGGCTAGAGATCAAATGCTACATACTCGTAGATACATTTGTTCGTTAGATCAGTTTGTTAAGGTTCGATTGCTTACGACGCTTTATGTGATCTCCGAAGTAGATTTGTGATATTTAGCTTTCTATTAATATAGTACACTGTGTAATATGTATTATGTATTAAATTTATTTAGAATGCATAAGAAACAGTTTTATAATCACTCACCCACACATAAACTTAGTCAGTACGATAGCGCTGGTATTTTTTAACCGCGGTGATCGAAAGAAACATTTTTTATACGTATACTTAATCATTCTATACTAGTTATTGCTTCAGAACAGTGATAATTTCGAAATCATAATTATACTATTAATAAAATGGGTATCAGCAGCGAATAATTAAATAAATATACACCGGATTCTTTGTTTGATCGCTGTGATCTTTTGACGAGCACTGAACATTTATCTGGATTATTATTGTCAGAAAACGCAGTTGTCTAATATGTACTTATAATTCACCTCGTGTGTGTATATTCGTAATAAAAAACGAAACGAAACTTTACTCTTCACTTACTAAATACTAACATACTCTGTGGTTAATGATAATAAGATTGTATAGCTGAATTGTAGATGACTTAACACCAAAGTATGAATAAAACGACATAATATATCTACGATATTCACTCAAAATTCTTTCATGCAGAGGCTGGTAGTTTAAATACATATCCTTTAATTTCCTTCTGCAACATTTCAGTGCTGACGAGGTAAAAGAACACGTGTTCTTCGCTGGTATCGACTGGCAGCAAGTTTATCATCAGAAATACACGCCACCATTAATCCCACCTCGTGGAGAAGTCAACGCGGCTGACGCATTTGATATCGGCAGTTTCGATGAAGAGGACACTAAAGGAATTAAGGTAAGTACCTATTATTTTTTAACTTTCAATGATATTATAAGTATTACAAGGTTACCTAAAAGATATTTGATGCTAAAAATATTATTTGTCTTTATAGATCTTGCTAATATTATAAAGGCGAAAATTTGTAAAGGTCGATGGATGTTTGTCACTCTTTTACGTAAGAACGGCTGAACGGATCTGGATGAAATTTGGCACAGAGATAGAGTATAGATAGATAGATAGGCTACTTTTTATAACGAAAAATGTAGGGTGGGATAGATTTCACCAAAATTTCAACGCGAACGTAGTTGCAGGCAACAGCTATTATTATATAAAGACAAAGCAAATTAGTACCATTTATTCCTGTTTTTTTTTTTGTATAGCTATAAATAAGCTTTAGTATTATCAATAAAAATAATTGAAAGAAGTTTTTTTCGATGGAGCCTTAGTAACTAATAATTTTATTATTTACCGTAGAATTTTTTATCATAATTCAATCCGAATAATTTCAAAAACCTGTCTCTAAAATGATGATGATGACAATTTAAAATCACATGCAATTTTAGATATTTATCCATTCAGGAATTTAGATCAATTTCAAGAATTTCTTCGCTAACCGATCGTTTCTTTACCCACTGATAGCACAGATCGTTGGTTATAAATTAGTATTTAGGGGTCCATACCTTAAAAGGAAAAATAAACCCTTTTAGGATTACTTTGTTGTTTGTCTGTCTATCAAGACCTTTTTTTTTATAGAACCCATGGCATCAAGTTGAAATTAACATTAAATATTTATGTTAAAGCGATTAAAGCTGTAAAAAATCAAGCTTCTAAGTCAACGCAATCAAAAGATACGGCCATTGAAAGCCTTAGAATTTAACGAATTTGAACATTTGGGAGGTAAATCAAAACCTATTTACTATTTTAGGGTTACTTCCCATTGACCTACAATCATGAAATTTGGCAAAAAGCAAGGTTTTACGGCACAAGTAAAGCAAAAATCCGAAAGTCGTTAATTTGTCATTATATACCTTAATATTTTTTGTGACAACAAACTTATATTTCGTGGTCAAAACTTTGACTTTATCGTATATAGATAGATGTATGGGAACGTATTTTTAGGAAATTTTAAGTTAGTTCGAGTTATCTTCGGGAATCGATTACAGAGATGGTTGTACTATCTACGTACAAGTTTGTTTGATTACGGAACCCTCGGTGTGTAATTCACACTCGCCCTTGTCCGGTTTTTTTTATTAATATTGCTTGTTATAATCACAGCTGACGGAAGCAGATCAGATGCAATACAAAGACTTCCCCTTGGTAATATCTGAGCGCTGGCAAAGTGAGGTGGCTGAGACCGTGTTCGAAACCATCAATCAAGAGGCTGACAAGACAGAGCAGAAAAAGAAAGCCAAGCAGAAACAGAAGTTTGATGCCGACGAGAAAGGTAGTTCCTCCAACTGTTTGACTGTCGCCAACAGGCGACAACATGAGATTGTTTGGACGCTCACCCATTTTTTTTTTTCATTGGTCTTTAAAATATAACTATATCCACAATCTCATATACCAAAAGGACAGAAGGATAAGTGAGAAGGATATATCTTTTCTATCTTCTTCATAGTGGTCTAGTTTAATGGAGTGAGTGTATAAGATGAATTTTATTTATAGATGTTTGTAGTGTAACAATCAACAGAATAAATAATTTATTAGATGTGTAACTCGGAACTTAATCGCGATAATATTTATAAGGTACTAGGTACTAGCTGACCCGTCAGACGTTGTCCTGTCTGTGAATATTGAACAATCATCTCGGAAACTGTCAAACGACTGACAGTTATGTCAAAAGCGCTAGAAAAGTAAATATGGTCGTTAAGTTTTCTTAAATTTTCTAATTTTCTGCTCAACTTTCTTGATTTTTTATTTCATAAGAACCTTCTCCTGACAATAAGAAACAAAAAAAAAAAAATAGAATTAACGAAATATGTCGAGCCGTTCAAGCGTGATGCCGTGACCAAGAGAAATAGGGATTCATTTTTATATAAATAGATAGTACCTTTTCATACCTTATAAATATTATCGCAATGAAGTCTCGAGTTACACATCTAATACGGATAAAATTCGCCAAAATCACAGGATATACTTTTATTTTAATTTGTATAAATATATAAATCTGATATATCTTTTCAGAATCTGATTGCATACTCCACGGTTACATAAAGAAACTCGGTGGACCTTTCGCCAGCGCGTGGCAAACCCGTTATGCTAAACTATACCCGAACCGACTGGAGTTACACTTGGAGAACAGCGCTAAGCCTGAAATGTTATTGTTGGACACTGTCGAGGAGGTTTCCTCAGACTTTGTGTCTATCAAAGGCGAACAGTGCATTGTGCTCAGAACCAAAAATGATACTAAGATCGTACTCACCAATACTGTAAGTGTTTTTTGTTTAAGTAAATTCCAAGGTTTAATTTACCAATAAAAGAAAATTTATAGAGAAAAAACTCAGGTTTATACTCTGTACCAGTTTTATTACCATTATAGTGATTACATATGTAGGAAAATTTATTATTCTTAAAAATAGAATACTAATTAATAACGAAATAGACATAATTTATTTAAATAATTATAGTTAGCAATTTCCACAATATATTCCACACTATTTCCACTCACTATTTCCATGTACTATTCGCTATACTTTGCACTTGTTACTCACAGTATCGCTCAACAAGAACTGAATGTCAATACCGCCTTGTAACGTTCTTAAATAGTTCGAAAAATATCTCATAGAAAGTTCGTTACCTGTCCTGAAACATCTTTACAATTTACTTGACTCGACCGTTGTTCGAATTACTAGAACTCAGTAGAACATTCTAATCGATAGCCAGATTAGTTCCGTCATTCGTCAAAAGATGGCGTGCGTCTCAATTTAGGTGATCTATGACTTCCTCTATATATATGACTTTCTCTCTATGACTTTCCTTCCTCTCCCTCTTCCTCTTCAATAAAGGACGCCCGCAGGTCAATTTAGACTTCCGTAACAGTATGTATTGTAGAGAGTATCGTTGTGAACGTTGCAGGACGAGATCGGGCTGAAGGAGTGGGCGCTGTCGCTGCGCTCGGCGCACAAGTGCTCGCAGGAGCTGCTGGCGTCGATGGCGCGCAAGGCGGGCAAGATCTACGGCACGGACGGCGCCAGCGCGCCGCCGCCCGCGCCCAACGGGACCAACTAGCACGAGCCGCCCGCGCCGCACAAGGGCGCGAAGATGTTCCGCCGCTCCAAGAGCGCCGCGCAGCTCGTCAAGTGAGCTAGAACTGCCAATTATTCATAAAGGAATGCGACGCGTTTTGTTGTACGAATTAATGTGATAAGACCGATCGAACTCGACGAGTACGATAGATAAAATATTAAAACGTTTCGTTTACCTCCAGTGATTTTCGATTGTGGATAATAGTAACTTTTGTAATCGTTTGCACCGATTGAATTTTGTAATTATCGACGTAACGTTCTGGATGTTGTATTTAACTCTGTGGTAGGTATTGTAAAAATTTAATAACTTATAATTCGAGTAGATAAGCATAGCGACTACTATATGTGTTTGTGCAATAGATCAAAAGTATATGATAAAATAAAGAACGCGACGAGTGATTGGTCTAGATCAATATAAATTAGCGAACCTCTTGAAGATTTTGACGCGATTGGATCGTTCGTTGTGGGTAAAATTATAGAAGCTTCAAATTAATCGATTTAAATCGTAATTAGAAATTCTAGCACTTTGGTTACGACTCTGAATTGCACAAAAGTGGAAAAGTTCTACGACCTACGTTTGTGTTGTCTCCGATTGCTCTCTTACGCAATTTTATCTTAAGTTAACTGTTACGAATAGTTCCTTTTAATGTAACGCAAAGTGGAACAATATATTTATTTATTATACAGTACTTAATATAAAATGTCTGTTAAGTTCCGAACCAACTGTTCATAAATTTCAACATAATTTATATAAATAGAAACAAATGTAAGTAGATCTAATGAAAATCTCTTTTCATATAATATTTAGAGGCAATACTTTTCTAACAACATTTAGGTGTGATTAATAACAATAGTTGTAAAGGCAATATTTAGATGAAAAAAAAAATAAAGCATGTTCAGTGTCCATATATTTATGTGGCAATTATTTTAGTATTTATTCCATAGATGATTTGTAATGGCCTGGCCAGGATGAACTTTGTATGTTGTGTATGTTTTTGTAATAACTGTATAGCAATGCAATTTTAGTTATCTAATGTTTTGAGTCTGATGCAGATTTAGTTTAAACGAAATGTTGTGTTCGTTTCTATGATTCTTTGTATAAGTTTATTATGTATCTTATGATTATCTCTATTCAAATTTAGTTATGACATTGACTTATTACGACAAGCTGAGCAATAGTTAGAAATAATTTTTGTAGTAAATTTATGCTCGTGTATATAACAGATAAATTGAGTATATTATTAATATGAATGGTGAAATAACTTGATCTGTCACGTACTGTAGAATGCAGTAAATGGGATTCATGGCTATATAAATACATACAAATCGACGGGTCCTACATATTACCAGCAAAATAACGAAAACTGTTCTTTTGCATCAATAGCTCTAGCTTAACCTATATTTTATACCCTGTAAAATGTATTTTAAAATATCGATTAGTTTCAAAGATACAAATAAAAAAAACTGTTTTATTAGTACAACGTTACAAGTTTTAAAATCTTTGAATCACTCTCCTGTAAAGTTACAATTTTAAGCACTTGTACCAGTATACGTAGGACCCGTCGAAATGATAGTACATATTATATATATATATATATATATATATATATATATATATATATATATATATATATATATATATATATATGATGAAACCATATTCGACTATAGTTTGGATCAAACTTTCAAGATTTCGATTAATCACAGGAAATGGTGAAACAGTCGAAATGCGGACTCTGTGTATTCACAGTCTTAAGTTTAAAAGTTATGTTGTTTGAGCAAAGATTGTATATATGTATATTAAAATACTAATTAAAATAATACGGCCATGGAATTGACTGTTACTTAACGCTTTGACTGACTCCATGTACAAACAAGCAGACCGGGGCTTGAGCAACCTCTGTATTATTTGTCATCACTTTTTGTTCGATACAGCTTCAGTCTAAACTTATTGCATGAGGCTTTCGCAACTAACATGAGTGACTATTGGTGTAGTATCGTATAATAGAGGGTTTTATTAAATTGATTATGAAAGGAGCACCAGCATCTGCCTTCCCTTGAAACATAAATATTTATTATAAGATTAGTGACTGTCAAAACGTTAAGGTACAGTTCTTATTACGTTATGGTCATTAACCATGCAAATGCATAAATCAAGTTATAGTTTATACTTATATAAATAATCGACTTGTTTTCGCTTTTGCTTTTTACAGAATAAGCTATTTTCACAAAGCCGGTAGGCTACATGATTAATGAAATCTGTATATTATTTGATATTTTCTTCTGTTATAGGCGTTAGATGCTAGTCAAATGAATTTTTATACACTAAAATGATTGATTTTAATGGGAGTAAGTAATTTATATGTATAATATAATAGCTATTACAGCTAAGCAGTATTATAGGTTAGTTCATTTCTAAATAGAATCTTTCTATTGTGATATGTTTCAAACGTTTACATAGAATAGATATTATGTCGATGACAGTAGTTTTTTCTTTCTCACATACTTTCTTCATATAAAAATATTTCTATAATATTAGTTGCTTATGTCACAGAGAAAACAGAGAAAAATTTCTGAGGTGACTCTAGATTCAAGTCACTTAATAGATTACTGGATTTAGCAGACTAGAGTAAGCCACCCTCTGTGATTGGCTGAGATGTTTGTATTAGGACCTAGTTTGTCAATCACATATCACAGATTAGTGAAGCTCTTCTGTGCTTATGCTGTATGGTTACAATAATCTGTCTCTTTAATAAAAAGTAGAAAACAGGCCCATGCTATTGTAATATTGGCCATGAGCAATAGTTTATTACGTAGTACCTTCCAGGGTTAACCTGAGTTGCATTTGGAATATACTTTATGAATTTGAAGGCCAAAGTAGTGGGGGGTATTCAACATTCCGGTATGCCAAATTAGATTATAGATGTGGTTAAATATGATGCATTTAACAAGTTTTATTTATTTCGCACTACACTGTTCACCGAATTAATTGAGAGCTGTTATTAGTAGCTTGCTTATTTATGCTGACCATAGGATTATATTGTAATGTCAATAGGCACCGGCTATGTCTGCATCAGACAAACTGTTACATACCTCTGTTAGAAGATATTTTTATTGTAAACCTACATCATGTGTAGTAAATTGTTTATTTAATCAGTTCTTTGTTTCATTAGTACATTAACGGACGAAAAAATTTATTAATATCTTCGATAATCCTTAGCTTGAAGATATGATGTCCGGTTTATGGCGACATTAAAATTACCTTTCTTTTAACGTATTTCTACGGCTAATAGTTTTGTAATTTTGTTTTCGTTATAATCCACTTTTCGAACTTGGTACCCGAATGTCAATCGTATATGAAAATTCATTGTGTTTTCTTATTTTCGCATTAATCTTTGTCAAATATTCTAGTGATATTAAAATGGAACAAGGTGATAAGGAGAACCGAATTGCTGTGATAGCATTACACAAAGTAGGTATGGAGCCAAATGCAATTTCTGAAACTCCATCCGCTTGGTATTAGTCGAATGTTTGTGTACCGGTATTATATAGTAAAACGTTAAAATATTAATAGGTATGATAAAAGTTCCTGTTTGTGACAGAAAAGATCTGGTAACATTCGTACTAAAAAGGCGATCAAACCAGTGAAGGAATGTATTAAAGAAATCGTAAACAAAAGATTGTATCCAGGGAAATGACTTGGGACTTGCAGCTTATTAGAGACGCACCTGTCATTAACACTTTCAGTGCCACCCCAATTCACACTATATCCTATACGACGCCGCGAACAAGTTGCGTTGAACGCACTGGGCGTGTCGCCGGCGCTGGAAGCTGAAATAACTAGACCCGCTATTGTACAAAGGCAAATTGTTAATATAGTCATTTTCTGTGTTTTACCGATGTTACATGCATCGGTAATTTGATTAGGGTATATAAAAAGTGATTTAACATAGTTTATTAAACAAGTTTCGTAATTATGGCAGAATTTGTCAACATTTTCTCAGCACCAAAAGCACCTCTTACTTATTCGGAGAGGTCATAAAATACGTGCGGTGGCTTCTTACCGTCGATCTTTTGCGGATTTGCAATTCACACACGGCAGAAGTGAAATTTCAGAAAAATAAATAAAAAGTAAAATCAACACAAATAATTTACTAATGTTAATAATATTAATTTTAGATAATTTCTATAAAAGTTATTGGTCAAAATATTTGATTCAATACAGACACCAGATCAAGATATACAAAGAATGGCTTTAATAATAAACAGTAAGCAAACCTGAAGTCCAGTTACAACTTCGTTTTCAATATAGGTTAAGGTTAGATTTAAATGTAAATTTGTAAAGAATCAATTAAGTATAAGTAAAATATGGAGAAAAACATCTAAAAAAAATTTAATACGTAAATGCACAAAAAGTACACTACGTTGACATATTTTCTGAAGATTTGGTAGTACGCAGGCGCAGAGACAAAGATTATAGGAAACACTGCGGTACTTGTATTCTATCTCATTCTATCGCAGGCTAAATCCTATTTATGAATGTTTGTTTCTTCATCGTGACGCTTTTTCGTTTCATCGAATTTCAAATCACAAGGATTCTAAAGAAGTTTCACTTCAAAATTTACTGACGAGAATTTTTTTACTATATAGCAACATTTTAATAAGCAGAATGACCGAGCTTATGCTCGAAGCTCTAGAGAATCGTCTTAATTAGTCAATGGGGTACAACGTGAACATTATCCAGCTTCAGTGATGGTTTGGTGGGTGTTAGCTATAAAGGAGTGACAACCATATTTTTGTGACAAGAAAAGTATCAAAACATCGGTCTAGGTGTATCAAGACACGATTCTTGAGAGGTTGGTTAAGCCTCTTAACAACACCATGTCCATAACTAAGAATGGTCCTTTCAGCAAGACTTGGCACCGTGTTATAAGTTCGATCTAGACAATCGTGGCTGGAAAGCAACGTGTCTTACTTCGTCACGTAGTGTTAGTATGCTCTTTGTTTCATCAGAGCTGAAGATTTGCTATGATTTATGATTTCTTTTAGAGAATATGGCATGTTCTTAACGTCATGATAATTTGGAGTGCCTAAAACATTCCATAAGATTGGCAGTGTCGAATTTACCAATGGTGCAAGTGCGTGATCAATGAATTAGCTAAATAATTTAAACGATTGTATTAATGCCATTGGAGGTAGTTTTGAAGATTAGATAGATTTTTTTTAAAAGCTAAGATATTTTTATATAAATTAACTGGCCTGTTGGTCTAGTGGTTTGTGACCCTGACTGCTGAGCCAGAGGTCGTGGGTTCGATTCCCACCTGAGTCTGGATGTTCTTTGTGTCCGTTGTTTGTATG
The DNA here is from genome assembly GCA_949752705.1 of Callimorpha dominula. Lineage (NCBI taxonomy): Eukaryota > Metazoa > Arthropoda > Insecta > Lepidoptera > Erebidae > Callimorpha > Callimorpha dominula. The sequence goes on from OX457000.1 coordinate 10,464,571, forward strand.
TTTGTAAAGTCCCTCACGACACAGGAGTAACTCCTAATGCGGGGAGTTGTCTTTAAAAAAAAAAAAATTCACACTGCAGCAATGTTTCATGTCATAGCAAAAAAAAAAATGGTTTCCTTGTCACAATATTTAGGACCAGACTGTGTAAAATCTGATACTAAAATACACAGCACATTCAAGACTTAAACTAATCTAACAAATAGCTTATGCAATGAGTTCTTGAACACTGATAAACATTTTTTGTACATACATACTTCCATCCTACTAATATTATAAACGTGAAAGTTTGTGACGATGTATGGATGTGTGGATGTATGGATGCTTATAATGGTATATATATAACGTAACCTATAATATGCATTTGCATATATAGGCATATTTATATATATATGTACATATATAATGTATATATACATGTACTATATAAGGCGGGCACTGCTGACACCACAGTATCGCAGATTACGGGTCGTCAAGTACAGCGACCATATTGGTGCGCGATGTAAGCCCAAAAAAACTGTCAAATTGTTGATCTCATTGGTAGAAGTCGATTTTAAGTAGGTTTAAAAATTATGTTTATTTATTTTTGTTGTAAGTAGGTTTGTAGTTTGTTTGTGGCATAGGTCATTATTGCCATTGGCAACACACCCTGATTAAATATATAATATATGCACTTAGCATTGTGGTAATTGGAACGAAAAAACGTGGGTAGCGCGCTCCTATAGCTATCCATGATGAATAGCAAAATGGATAATCCATCCAAGTTTGACTGGTCAATTGGCAGAATTTCGAGACTTTATTTACAGCAAGCGGTCAGTTAGAAAATATCGCTTTTACCTATACATTCAGAACGTACAAGTATTAAAAAAATCCAAATCTATGTTATGACCAAAGAGTATACAAACACTAGTTATGACCAAAGACTAAAGCAATATTCACTAATGACCTACCTTTTTGGAGTTGTTAAAAGGTCCTAAAGTTTGACAGGACGTTTGATATATAATTAGACATAGGTAGGTACAGTTTAGTCACGTCACAACAACAAATATTTACTATCCAAGTGGAACTAATAATTCCACCAAAATGTAAAAAAATAGCGTTGTGTAGAGTATAAATACTTTTGTATATAAACAGTTCACAGCAGTTTAGTATATTAATCTCTAATTCAATGTTATACGGTTACTCACTAACTGATATATTGTATTTCACATCTCTTATAATATGTATACCTTTGGGCGGCCACTACAAGCAAATACGCGATTTAGAGATGAAGCGAAATTATGGAACTGGCCTCGGTATACTTATCGTATATTTAATATGTGGTTCTCGTATTTACCATTCCGTGCTCATAACTTGGGGCAATATCATAATAATTAAATGCTGCGATAAGCGGTAAGTAACTGCCTCCTACTGTGTTATTAAAAATATACATAAGTTGGGATTTTTTGTCTTTAGGTCGGACTGGGCCGGAAGGGCCCGGGTGGCTCTCCACAAGCCCGGGGCCATGTCACGTCTGTATCATTATATAAGGGTAGATGGGATGCTATTGGATAATAATGAAATATATGTATTAGGTAGTTACTTTAAAAATATACTGTTATAAAAATCAATGGATCAAAGGAATAAATAATGTAACTTTTATTTCAAATTGTGCTAGAAATGATTGTTGATAAATTACCTATATGATTATTATGATTTTATATTTATTTTGCTATTTTTCTGAATTGGAAAAGTATAAATGCATTTTTATGTCAGAAAGTTAAGTACGATTAACATCGAACGGCCCGCACCGGAGCGCGTCAGACCGGGTCCAATCGGATGCGCGCGCATGCCGCGGTAGCCTAGCGCAAGTGAACGCAGCTGTTCAGTTCCGACCGCCCGCGGCGGCATGAAGTTCCATGCAAAAATGAATTTTAATTAATAAATACTTCAATTTCCATCACCGTCCTAAAAACGCGTTCCGATGCGCTCCGGCGCGAGCCGTCCGGTGTGAATCGTACTTTAGGCTTGAAATTATTACGCTACGACGCGGCGACGTAGTGGAATAAAAAATAATAAGCAGGAACGAAAAAGCATTTTGAGTCGTTCTGTTACTATAATAGTCTCTATTTTAAAAACAAAGGAAGATAAGAAATCAAATTTATATTTAGATTAATAAGTCGACGATCCAGGTACAAATTTCGTCAATCATTTCCTCTACCCATTTAGCAAAACAAATTACAAGTTACACATCACGGTTGACGCATTATAAACTTAAAACTAAAAAAAAGGAATATACGTAGGAGTATATATTCTTAGAAATGTATTTTTTTTATTGTCCATTTTCTTCCCTTCATATCGTTTTAAGTTTTGAGCCTAGCAAAAAATGTATAGTATCTTTTTTGTAGAGAATTTTACACAGTATTGATTTTGACTGGCCTGTTTGTCTAGTGGTTAGCGAACTTGACTGCTGAGCTAAAGGTCGTGGGTTCGATTCCTACCCAGGACAAATAATTGTGTGATGAGCACGATCAGTTGTTCTGTGTCTGGGTGTGATTTATCTATCACTAGTAACCCGCCCCGGCTTCGCACGGGTAGCAGAGACGTCGTCATCAATCATCATCATATTTCAACCAATTTACACAAAACCTTAACAAATTATATACCTAAACCTTCCTCATGAATCGCTTCATCTATTGGTGAAAACAGCATGAAATTCCGTTTAGTACTTTTTCAGTTTATCGCGAACAGACAGACAGACGCGGCGGGGGACTTTGTATTATAATATGTAGTGAAAATTTTAATTATTAAATTTAAAAAACGTTTAAAAACATACATAATGTATTAAAAAATTTATATGTTAATCAGCAGTCTGGTTACCATAGTACAGGCTCTGCCTAGTTGGGGATCAGACGGCCGTGTGTGAGATGTGTCAAGATCACAGAAATCTAAATAAGGTAATTTAGATTTCTGTGGTCAAGATATTCTTATTGGTTATTATTATTTGTTATAGTTACCTTCATCACATAAGTTTGTCGTACACATGGACCTACCTCGCTTACATGCATATTATTGAGACGTACGAAAGTCTGCCTTGCATATTATGGATACACCAGACTATAGCACTTAGACTCGTGGGTATGGCTTTCGAAATTTCCATGAAGGAAAGAACTAAAGAAGAGACAGTAGAACAAAAAAGTCAGTATTCAAAACTCAATTCGAATGATGTGGAGACCAGCATACCTGAAGAACCTAAAGCTATTGAAATTATCGCTTATGCTTATTTTTTCATTGGATTACACAAAGGTACACTTTCTTTGATATTACATTTACTTATTATTTCAAAAAGTGGATTCACGAATGAATTTGGAGGTTTTAGGCAAGCAACTACTACTTACTATATTACTTGTACCCAGGTAGGTAATACTTATTAGTCCTTTAACACAATTACCAATATCACTATATGGACATTTTGTATGATTTTTTTAGTTTGGTAATAGACGGCAAACCTCGGCACCGCACTCTCGCCAGTGCCTCTCGTAGAAGCCCTTCGTAGCGAGCCGAGGTTGAAAGAGTGCTAGCCATCCACATTCTCAATTTATTCAGTTTCCTCGCGCCTCACACCCATTGACTCCGGCAAAAAAAACGACACAAAAGTGTGGTGGAGGCGAAGCGAGGCTGTATCACGAGAAGCAGCGAGGGCACCAACTACACTCTCGCACTCGCGTCGCCTCGTTTTGCCTCATGGAGAGTGTGGATTAACGACTAGTTTAAGACCCACCCTTTGGGAACAACTACAAACATTGTGCCAGGTCTTCCTGGTGTCCTGCCACTACATCTGCACATATATAACTGCAAATTGAATGGATTCGCTATTCATTTTAATGTAGGTCTCTTAAGGTCAAGATTTTGAAATCGTTTACCATTGCATAAGTGGAAAGTTAAGACGTATACTCGGCGAGCTATGGAAAGATTTTATGTTTCTTCGATACACCACTTAGAACGAATAAATACGCCGGAGAACCAAAGTGGCCGACATAGTTTAAGTCATTAGCTATATGATGGCAATTGACAGGCCATACAGGATAAAGGCAGCACAAGATCGATCTTTGCGGAACTCTTCAAGATATTTATTTATTTAAAACTTTAAGCACATAAAGTACAGAGGCGAACTTTATGCCTTAGGCATTCTCTGCCAGTCAATCTTCGGTTGATGCAGATGCGATACGTAAGTTCAGCAGTGGATGTCCTTTTGCTGTGGGAGCGTGATGATGGTGAAAGTATTATGTGATCTTTTTGCTATACCATACATATCAATATTAAAATTTCATGTATTTTTACAGGCCCTTATTATAGGTGGAAAATATTTCAAGACCACTTTAAAACACCCTTCGGAGTTCTGGGCGACTGTAGAGTTATAACTGAACAGAAACTGAAGAAAGCGGCAGCATACATACTGCTTTTCATGGTTTTGCGAACAAATTTTCCTATTGAGGTAGGCAAAGTATTAATTACTACTAATCTTAACAAAAAAAATAATCATTCGGTGTGTCAGTGTGTCTGACAACTTTTCTACAATACACCTACTACAAACTTCCGACAGGTCTTAGCCACTGTTTCATGTCTCCGTCCTCTTGGAGGGGTGGTTTTAAACCATATTTTTTATATATTTAGGCCTTACTTTTTACCCATTTATCTTTCTATTTCCCTTTCAGACTTACTATCAAGATAATTTCTACGTGGCATACGGTACCGATAGTCGCTACTTGTACAACTTACCGCATTTAGTAATGTACTGCCTCCAACACCAAATCATTATGGTGTTGTGTTCTAGTATTTGTACAGAAGCCGGGTTTGGAGTATATCCAGCCAAGTGTATACCCATACCTGGCCATGGACCATCTGCGAGATTGAGCTTGTTGAAATTAGCGTTAGTATAATCATACTTCCATGCACCTTAAATTATGTTTTACTAATTAAAAGAAACTCGTACTGTTCTATTATTTTTTATACACGCAGTTGGTTATCTTACGCATTCTTAACCCTTACATACCTACTGTTCTTAGTTGACCTGTGAGGATAAGAAGGACAATAAAGGGTAAACGATAAGTAAGGGTAATAAAGGTGTTCAACGAAAAAGATAACTTCCTATCTTTTAAATCTTCTGGCTACCTATGTCGGACAGACCCCCTAAAAATAAATATATATATTTTTTTAATTTGATGATAAAATAGAATAGTTTAATCTCTAAGGTACCTACACCAACGACATATTGCTTAAAATAAACACACAAAGTGGATATGTATAATAGGCTGCATCATCGCCATGATATTAGTGATTTCAAAAAAATATATGCTTTTTGTAAATCTAAGTATAGAAACATATTTATCCATATATTCATATGTTTCACTTATTTGTACACCCGTCCCATGATAACCACTACATGTTTAGCCGCGTAAGATGTAACCACGGACAGGCGAACGCTGTACATGTACCTATGTCCTATCACCACCACCACGTATCTTCACCTTAGTTTTTCTTATCAATAGCGCTGCCTTTTATACTTTATAGTGCTTCAAACAACGACGTGGCATTGGAACAAGAATACAATTTCGCAGTCCTGCGATCATTTGAATTCGACAAACTGGTGTTCGGACCAAAAATGCGAGATACTCTTAGGGGCTGGGACATGTCCGCACGCTATTGGTTTTTTGCACATGCTTATAAAAATATCTGCAAAGCTAAAAAGGAAATAAGGTTAGCAGTGGATTTTATCACGAACCCACACAATCATCTCTTTTATAATCACGTAGTATGTACTATAATGACTATTACGCGAGGAAGCAATTTAATTGCCTACTACAATGAAGGAGTCTCCAAGATATAGGAATATAGGTACTTCCATTAAGCGGTGACTTGGAAAATTGAGATTGTATCGTATTATAATATACATTACAATCTAAATCAGAAGTAGGTAGGTAGTTGACCATTTCAGCTTAGGCCTTTTTACAAGTAATAACAGTAATTTTCTATTCCGCATATGCAGATGAACATTTCTTGCTTCACAATTTCGACTTTACCCTAACCGTGAGCAAAGTTAATCAGACGACACCTCTAATGCCCAGGAACTAGGTTGGAACTACTCCAAACCCCACTTTCTTACTTGTAATTCCCTTTACCCCGAAAATTCCAAATATGAAATTGACAAGTTCGTTGTGGGGTTCATAATATTTATTAACTTGCATCTTAATAACCGACTTGCTTTGTTAGCACAGAATCGAGCAAGTAGGCCCTAATCCTGAGCCTAGTATAGCTTAGTGAGCCCAAAGGTGCCGGTTTATTAGACATGTCTGCTAGAGAGCTCAAATCTTCTCTGATAAGAATTGGTAGGGTTGGGACAAGTATCGTATTATATTATGGATACAATTTCCTAACTAACTACTTTTTTGTCTTTGGTTGAATTGATTTTAGTGACTTCCTGTAACCTAGTAGATGTGTAGCTCGGGACTTAATCGCGATAATACTTATATACCTACTTATTTATAAGGTACAATACCTTTTTGGTTTTCTGCGATTCGACGAGAGACAACTCACTCGCACCCGCTTAGTTATAAGTAGGTATAGGATTTCCAGCGTTTGCATAATTATATATTTTTTCAGGATTCTCTTAGCATACCTGGTGTGGACAGTATGGTGCGGTCCATCGTTACAACAGCTTATTATTGCAAGCACACTATACGTGCACACGCATTTGGAGAAAAAGTATACAGCATTTGAAGTACAAAATGAATCAGTTAGTATTTTAACTTAAAAAAGGTAGCGGCTGTTTAAGTACACGCTGGAGTTTTGTGTTTAACCTGTCCACTTTTAGAATTTATGTACTGTACTGTTTTACGCATATATTTACAAGGGGGCGTACGGGTGCTTCAAAAATATTAAAAATATTTTCACCCCGGTAACTACTCGGTAATCTGTGCCCGTACCAAGGGGCTGTTGGGTATCGTTATAAGAGGCGAAATAACGTTTTTAGGTGGCAAAACTTTAGGGGGCGACCGGGTGCGAGATCGCAGTGACATTGTAGATACGTAGGTAAATAAAAAATGGATGTAATTTCGACAATTTTAGTTATTACAAAAATTACTTTTTTTTTTATGGGATAGGGGGCAAACGAGCAGCTGGGTCACCTGATGGTAAGTGACTACTGATGCCCATAGGCACCTGCAACTCGAGAGTCACAAGTGCGTTGCCAGCCTTTACGGTGGGAGTAGGGTAAGGGAGGGAAGAGGGAAGGGTTTGGGCCTCCGGTAACCTCACTCACTCGGCGAAAGACAACGAAGCATTGCTTCACTGCCGATTTTCTGTGAGGCCGTGGTATCACTTCGGTCATTTAAAGAAATCACGTAGATAATGCTACCAAACTTTCTAACGGTTTCAAACGAAATAGATACATACGATTTAGGTTTTTTGTTCTATATCAATCAATTAAATAACTACTGCCAATAGGTCATTAATAGGTATTTTATTTACTTTCAGATGAAGATGCCTTGGGACATTGGGTATTCAATAGCGCGCTTACTCTGTCTCACCTACCTTACTCCTTGCTTTATCATACAAAATCCGGTGATTGTGCTCAAATACTACAATTCTATTTTTTGGGTGTACCATTTACTTTTAATAGTCTTCATGGTTACCTTTCTGGTTTTACATAAAACAAGAAATAACAACAGAACTGTAATAACATTGAGTAATTAAACATTGTTTGGTAAATGAATACAATAATTTAATGGCAATCTAGAAGTTCTTTTATTATCATTATTTTACCAAGAAATATCCATCTAAAACCAGATAATAGATCACTTGACAAATGATACGAGTGTTTATGGCAATTTACTTTCATATGAGTAATTTTTGAGTTATAGATAAGTATGAGTTGCGACTAGCGACTTTGCATGGAAAAGAAAAAACTTTACAAAAAATTCAGAAGTGACTAACTGTGCTGAACATACAATATTTATTATAGTGCCTCTTTATAAGCAAATGGAGTTGAAGGCATCACTTACCCGTGAACATACTCAGTTAGAATTATGTAAACTATAAAATGATAAAATTATGTAAACGATAATATGAAAACTATAAGAACTTCTTGCTACACAAAAAAAATGTTTTTTTTTTTATTTTATATTTTTTTGTGTAAACCCCCACGGGTCATCACCTCACCGAGGGTGAAGTGGTATGTCGGCCTAGGATAAGGATCTAGGTACATACACGAACGACGAAACAACACGAAAACGAAAGACCATGTTGTCGTCTCGACCTTTTACCCTACTGATAATTATGACGACACGATTGCAAGCAAAGGACTAGTAAAATTACAATAGTTTTCCTTACCTCTTCCAGTATACCTAGTTTATAAAATATGACATAACACACTTATGACTTGTTTCTTGCGCTCGATCTCACTAACGGAAAAATCATTAGTTTCGCTGATGACACTGCACTTTTATTTAGCGCAAGATCTTGGGACGATGTTTACCTACATGCACAATCAGGGTTCAACACAGTGTGCAGGTGCCTGCAAAGCAATCGATTGACCCTTAATACTGCTAAAACACAATACATGACATTCAGTCTAAGAATCAATGGACCATCAACCGCTATTGTGGCTCACACTTGTACAGACGCACTTACAGGTAGATGTGACTGTGTAACTCTCTCTAAGACAGAAAAAGTAAAGTACCTTGGTATAACAATTGATTATAATCTCAGATTTCAAGAGCACATAAACACCCTTAGTAATAGATTGCGTAAGCTCATACATGTATTTAAAACACTAAGAAACGTAGGCGATAAAGAATCTTGAAATCAGTGTACTTTGCCCTTGCCCAGTCCATAATAAGTTACTGCATCACCTCCTGGGGTGGAGCACCGAAAACTACCCTATTGGAACTGGAGAGAGCTCAAAGAGCTATTCTGAAGGTCTCGTCCTTTCGTCCATATCGATTTCCCACTGAACAGTTATACAAAGACAGTAAAGTCCTCACAGTGCGACAACTGTTCATACTGCATACTTTACTGAAACAACACTCTCTTTTGGTGTATGACCCGTTGCTGTCTAGTGGGAAAAGACGGTATAATCCAGTACAACGTCTTCACCTTCAGCAAAAAACTACCTTTGCTAAACGGTTCTTTAGTCATTTGGGAGGGTATCTTTATAATAAAACTGATAAATTGTTAAATATTTTTAATCTCACAAAATATAAATGTAAAAATAGAATAACTGAATGGCTTTTAAAACTTAACTATGATGATACCGAGCATCTGATTGTTAATATAGTGTAGGATTCATTCTTAAGTAACCGCAAACACACACACTTGCTCTCAGACACACTCACAAACACACACATACACACACATACACTATGCACATATATAATCACACAAACATTCTTAAATACTATACTAACACTATCTTCTAACTGCTGTCTTTATATAAAGTTGGATACCTTACTACGCTGTCAACGCTTAGTACATAGTTTAGAAATGAAAATATTAAGGGGTGGGAATCTGGTGTCCTGAAACACAGGCCTAGAGCCTAGCTTAGGCACCAGTCTCCTACAATATATGTATACTTACTCAAATTATGTATTCTTATTAAACTGTTTGTTATAAACTATATATTGTAGTGAGAAAATAAATGATATTATTATTATTAATATTATTGTTTACAGTCACCGAGGAATTTATTATGATAACATGACGTCCTTTCTGACCTTGCAATTATTAACTAGTACATAATATACTTTATCTGCAACACGATGCATTCTTAATAGGACTAGGTTATTTTAAGGGACTTTCAATACTGGTAGTAAACATGATCCAAAACATAGCTTCACCAGGTATATATGAGAGAGAACGATGGCATGTCTATGTGTGGTGTGAATTGCGTAAATCAAGAGAAAGATGGCATTCGCTACTGGAACAAGGTTCTTTGTGTTTTTGTTATTCTGCGTTGTAAACACCTACATGAAGAATTCCGCTCCGTATGCATAAAAAAAATGGAATGTTCGACCAATATTCGTAAGACTAAAGTTAGAACTCTGATGTTGGTAGTCCAATAAAGTTAAATTCTTTCTGAGACGATTGAAGTTTGTATACGACACAGAGGAAACAATAAGATTCATCTAAACTTGGCAGAGCTCGGGATCACTTTTAATGTAGTTAGTATAGTGAAGAAACGGCGAAAGTGTGAATGCGTTCGCCATCTCTGGATTTTTTCAGTGACAGTAAAAGGTCAGTCTAAGGCAGGGTTGGACACCAATCAATTAAAAATTCTATCAAAACGTCAATCTATTTAAAAAAAATATATATATTTAGGATAAACAACTATTTGTGAATCACATTTTTTTTTTCCCATGTAAGATTTGAACCCACAACACTCGGCGCGGCTTAGTGGCGAGGTGACCAGTTAAACCATTGCGCCATCCGTGCAGTCACAGATCGATTAATGAGCTTATTGAACTAAAGTTAATATAATCTAACGAACTGCAGTTCGGTAATTTACATTACAGTGAGTAACGTTCTAAATTCCGTATCTACTCAGTACGTACGTACCTTACACTAAAAATGGAACAATAAACACTTTAAAAAAAAGTTAAACTGACTTCAAAAAGCACTAAGGAAGGGCACTGAAAAGTGAAAAATAATTGATTTGTAACTTAATTGACACTTCAAATAATTAATAGGTAACATTATAAAGGCACCAGGTGCTTCCTGATCTGTTTGAAGTTAGTGTACAGAGAGTAACATTAAATTAAAACTAAAAGACTTTTTCTTAAACAACTGTAGTAATCACCTTCAGGTATAATTAAAGGGCATTTCGAAGATTATTATCTAACTGTAATGAGCTGACAGATCGCCTAGATAGACGTATAACTTATGTAAAAATTATTGTAACTATGCAATACTGACTCTCTGTGTAACACTCTACAAACCTTAGTGGTTTACAGTTATATGTTTAAATAATTCTTGTATTTCTTTTTATATATGATAAATAAATTGAAAAATAAATTATATTTCGTACTTTCGTAATTCGTCCATTTATCCTACTCATATTATAAAGGTGAAAGTTTGGATGGATGTTTGTTACTATTTCACGCAAAAACCACGGAACCGATTGCGATGAAACTTGGTACGTAGACAGCTGGAGACCTGGGTTAACGCATAGGCTACTATTTATCCCGATATTCCCACGGGATCGGGACTTACGCAGGTGAAACCGCGGGGCGCTGTTAGTCAATAATAAAACAATAAATAACATTTTCATCGATAACATTTATTCTGATACATTATAACATACATAATTTATTATTTTAAAACATTGATTTCTAAAAGCAATTATTGCACTCGATACAAATTTAGACTTATAATCTAAACTAATAAAGTTAACGAAAATAAAATCATTTATCGTGATGATAACAGACACATATATATGATATCACAGATATATGGAAATATCCTTATCTGTAAAATTTAATTACATGGAAGACATTGAGATTTTGATCAAACTAAATAAGTTAATTTTGTATATATTTAACAATCTGCATACTATCATAGCTTATAACACCCATTAAAAATATTACTAATGTATTATTGTCTTTTACATCTACACATATCTTTAACATTTCCTCCTAAATACAAAGCATTTTTAACCGAGAATAAAATTGATAGTAAATAATGGTCTTGAAAAAAAGGTGCAACTGACTTTACTGCACCTCAATCACTAAACTTACATTAAAATAGTCGTTTTTCCACTTAGCCTTAGCCTTTTTTTCCAATTTATATAGGACCTGGCCCCTGAAGATAGGGGGTAAGTATACAGGGTGTAAGTTTGAGCTACGCGAAAAACTTACAAAAACGTCTTTCTGTGGATACTTATCATAATCCAAGAGTCAGTTAAAAAAGCGAGATTAAGGTTTTATAGTCATTAGTTTAATTTGACGCTACGCAATGTAAGCTTAACAACAGGTATTATGTTTGTGCGATACGGTGAATGACCTTCAACGTACGGCGCCGTCGCGAACGAAAGTCGATTGATTGATTACATTGCAGTGTTTGGCCGTATGTGGTATTTATTGTTTTTTTTTTTAGTAAAATGTTCTCCTTACTTATTGTGATATCACTTTTAACCAAAAAAAAAGAAAATTCCAATGATTTTCGAGTCAGAATGATGATCTGAATACATTATTTCAGGATTCGGTACGGTGTCACTTACACCTTGTATATATTTACAGGCTGGTACAGAAAGGTGTGGTCATATTTTAGGGTCGTATAGTAGACCCCACGAATAACGTAGTGCTAACAGTTTCAAGGCAAATTCTTGATTTTTAATACAGAAATCTTATTTTGAAACTGACAAATTGAACTTGAAAATTGACCGATAAAGCTAATAATTGGTAAGATGGAGAGAGGTGACATGAATGAAACTAGGTATTTTCTACCAAGGTAGTTGATGGATTCCCGATTTTACTTTATTTTTTACGATTTATTTACGATTCATTTTTTTAGTTAAATCAATTTCTGTAAGGAAAAGGTTATCGTGGAATGGACTTGTGATGTGAAGGGATGAGCAAAATGTGGTGAAAAGAGTTTTATGTTTGGATGTTGACGGGTACAAGAGAAGAGGACGACCAAACAAAAGATGGATGGACTGTGTGAGAGAAGATATGGCTAGAAATGGAGTAAGCAGTGAAATGACGAACGATAGAGTAGAATGGAAGAATAAAACATATTGCACCGACCCCAAATAAAATTGGGACAAGGGTAGGCAGATGATGATGATGATGATGATCAATTTCTGTAACAGCCTGTAAATTTTCTTATTGGCGGTGAAACATTCTTCAAACTGATATTTGAATCATAAATATTGATAGAATATTGACTGAGATATGGCATACTGACAAAAACATGATTAGGAATGTAATAGTAATTTATACAATTAGTACCTACTTACTGAAACATTTGCCTTTAACATGCCATTTAAAATAATTTTCGACCTACCTACGCATTTAAAAGAGAAGGCGGTTCTTAGTTCGATATGTGTTCTATATTTGCACTCTGATTTTCCCGAGATCTCTGTAAGTGATTATGTTTAAGTCGATGCGGAATACATACATTTTCCTAAAAAAAATGTGATACAGGTCACTCCCCGATGAGCGATCGAAGTTGTATGTCAGTAACATTTTGTACCATTACTGAAGACACGTATTAAAAATGATAAAAACATAAGTATAAAATGCTAATTCGACATTTATCTATGTATAATATAAACAAGTAATTCGAAAGCGTGCTTTCATCATTTTAAAACACGTACCTCATCTAAAAACATGATTAAGTTTTAGAACATGGTATATAAGTAGTTTACAATCACAAATTACACAATCATAAATACACAATGGAAACCACATTCCTCTGCTTCGCTTGAATTCAAGTAATGTGTATAAGCATTACTATTTTTTTTACTTTGAAAAAAAAAAAGAATTTTTTAAATTTCGAATAGGTGTTCTATTTTATAAAGAATTTATTCAGCTTACACTAAGAAACGTAAAGCCCCTAAAACACACTATATTATTGTTCTAATTTCCCTTGCTTTGTTCATAAAATGTAGAAAATATTGTCAATGCACATCACTACATATATTAAATAAACAGACTCTACTGTGACCGTTTAACTTCATATATTCTTATATAATTTATACCTATGTATATTAACTTTTAGTTACTTGTATCGCTGAAATATTTATCTTTGGATCTTCGATAGCAACTTTATTCTGTACCAATCTTAATTCTATCAAGGCGCATGGAATTTTGCCAGTGTTTTGAATATCTGAAAATAAATGACAGGACATTTTTTTCGCTGGTAGTACTTCTATATAGATAAACGGATAGAATCTAGTCTCTGATTTATTTTAAAACTACAGTGTTCATAAAACAGTAATATTTACTTACCCCTGGCTCTTTGGTATGTATCTTGCACTATATGTTGTAATGTTGAAATAGTTTTCTCCAAAGTCAATTTTAAGTCATTGTTGGTTTTGTGAGACCACGCCAAGAAGAGCGCTGCGAATAAGTCACCGGTGCCGGTAAACGTCGCATCTAGCTTCGGTATTTGAATTTTGTAACATAAACCTGCGAAAGAAAATTAACACTTAGGTACCGAAAATTATAATTAGTACCTCAACTTCAAATATATATAAGTCCATACATTTATATTATCATCATCATCATTCTCAGAAAAATAGTCTTAGAAATAGCACGTCCCCTTATAAATAAAATTCTTCTAAGACTTGATGAGATTTGATTATCAATTATGATCAAAATCGGTCGGAAAATAGCACCACAGTAATCTTTGCTCCTAACTTGCAGTCAATAAACTTCACTCTATGATATAACTATAAATAAAAAAAAATTAAAATTTGCGACACAAAATAATAACAAAAATGTCTTACATCATTTTGGAAAAGAGCTGATACTCTTACACTGCTAGACCGATATTAACCAAACATAGCTAAGAACAACCGCAAGGAAACTGGCTTTCAAAGGAAAAAACTGCATCGAAATCGGTCTATCCGTTTGAGAGCCACGATGCCACAGACAGACACACACACACACAGAGACATCGAGGTCAAACTTATAACATCCCTCTTCTTGCGTCAGGGGGGTTAAAAATAACCTATGCTCAATTTATACTACATACTTACTATTATGACTTGCCAGTTGCCATTGGCAGTATTTACTACGTAAGCATAATAGATAGACTATTATTATACTTACGAAGTAAACACTGGCATTTCTCACACTGCATAGCATACTCGTATTTCGACCTCTTAAATTTCAAACAATACCTACCCATCGCAATTTTATAAACACTATAGCATATTTCTACTTCCCTAATTCTTAGGTAATAATAAAAGGGTTTAGTGGTCGGTTCGCACGAATCAGACGAATACATTTTTTTAGTTGTATTTCGCACAGATAGAATTCGTCGTATTAAAATATTGTGGGTGCGTGAAAACAATTTTTGATTTAGGACTTCATTTGCAAAATATTAAGCTTAACGTGCTATGTTTTGTTAGAGTCAAGTGAACCTGCCAGTTAAAATAAAAACTAATGTAGCTAGGTACGCTTAACAAGTTAACGAGTGATAGTCGACATATAAAAATGTACCTGGAGCAGTAAAAAGAAAAATGACGTACAAATCCCATTAAGCATGACTTAGATAAAGCCGTCAGTTTTAAAACAGGTATGAACCTAGTAACATTTAGGAAAAATAAAATTGAGACATTCATATATTTTTTAAATTAATAACAATGTTTATGTTACGTCCGAATAACGCATTGGACTCGGTCACGGTAATGTTCTCGGTGGCACGGCTCGTTATTAGACGTTAAAGCGTGAACTAACTAAATATGTTCATAGTATCAAATCAAAGGCCCTTTGTAAGACCATATATTGTGGCGAACCACTACGGAGCCCTACTGCGCGTGGTCCGACACGTACTCAACCAGTTTTATTTTTTTTGATACAACGAAAAAGTCTTAATTTATTGTAACACTTCATTTTGTTGTTTGTTTGTGATAAAGTAGTAATCTTATCATTATTATATATAAGTATAAAAGTGCATTACCTACTTACTGCACAAATACATACATACCTATTCAAGTTTTATAAGTAATACGTATTTTTCGCACTGTCTTCTAAGAATGTAGTAGTTAACAAAATTAAAAATATTTATTCGTATTCTTGTTTTATTTAAATGAACCTATGCGCACTGCACTTATCATACGCGCGTAAAGGTGAAACGGGCGGATCGCCACCTACTATTTTCAACCGACGAAAAGAAAAAGAGGTTCTCAATTCCACCGTATATAATATATTTTAGGAATCATCACATCATGTACATGCTGAGCTGATGATGAAAAAACATCATAAAATAAAAATCTTTTTAACAAAATATTAAACCGACGAAAAGAACTAAAAATCATAAAATAAATAAACCTTTAAGTCTTAAGTATTGAGCTTATTTACATAAACTATCAAGTTTTAAATAAACTTATTTTGAGTCGCCAAATAATAAAATGATTAATTACCTACGTAGAGCCATGTCCATTTCTACGTTTGGCGCCGACTCAAAATTACCTTATATTAAATTTGATAGTTTATGTAAATAAGCTCAATACTTAAGACTTAAAAGGTTTATATATTTTATGCTTTTTAGTTCGTTTCACGGTTAATTTTTTTGTTAAAAAGGTTTTCTTCTTTGTTTATATGCACGCAAATGAATTCCATCTGTACGGATCGGCACTAAATAATACTTTTTTAAAGTATTATTTATACAAAAAGATTATCCTACCAAAACTACCACTAAGCCAATAAAAGTTAGCCGCTCTTTTAAGGTTTCGTACAAAAAATCAGTATGAAGTACAATGTTCATCAACATTCTATCTATTGTTTAGTGACCGTGGACGATTTTTGTTTGGAGAAAAAGTCGAAGAGTAGAACCTACATTTGCATTGGCAATGCACGTGACGTATTTATGTAAATATTTGTGACGACTCCGACATTAGTCTAGACGAATTTAGGTAAGATTGCTTTGACCAACTAATGAAAATATTTGCACAATTACGCTATGTGAAGTGCCACCATTGCAAACACAGAAATCTGAATTACTTTAGATTTCTGTGATTGCAAACATACTACGTCAACATGAATTGAATCCTCTGATCAACTGCCACAGCACTGTGTTGGGTTTTGTGGGTGTCAGATGGGACTATTATTTTTGTATGGTTTATACATATTGAACTTTTTAGATTTTGGGTGTACTTTTAATCCAATAATTGTATGTTTGTAAACTTCTTTTGCGACATAGTACGAAACATTCTCTAGTTCAGGATTTTTTAAAGAAAAAAATGGTCTAATTTTATGGTTAGGTACATATTAAATGGTGCGTTTATTTAAATGTTGGATGAATTAAAGTTAGTAAAATACGTTCAATATCAATCGTTACAATTATTAATTACCTTTTTTAGGCGAAAATAAACGAATGGACATGGTATAGTTGTTTTGTCAATATAAATATTTATAGTAGTCTGAATAACAGGAATACATTTTTCTACTCATAAAGAAATAAACGTATTGAAAATGTTTTCCATGATATAATTTTCTTGATAAGTTCATAAATTGCTATTTACGCACTTGACTGTTATAGATTCAATCTGATAACACCATTGACTGAACTTATGGCTTTATACAAAACGTCATGCATTACATAGGGTAGGATCTGCAAAAACAGTGTTTTCGAGATCAAAAGAGTTCAGACGTATAAGTTTTTTATGTTTATATGACCACCGATTTCGCAACAGTGGCTGAACTGAATTGGTTTATATGAAAAACCTACCTGTTGAATGGAAATTAAAGCAATGAAAATTGGACACATGACTCGTAGCGTAGCGTAGCGTATTTAGACTCGAAGATGATTTAGAGTTTGGGTTGCTATTTTTTAAGAGATTTAATTTGCAAGTTAGCGCTATTGCTTCCTTATTTCTATCCAAATTTGATAATACATACTATATTCATTTATTTTAAGAAAGACGATGGTGATAACGTACATAATAAGTAGGTAGATAAAGAAGAATGATTAATTAAATAATCCATATAAGCTATTATAAACGTTGTTATAGTTATTATCCATTTATGTAGATATTTATTATACACAATAGGCAATAACTCTGTGTAAGTAATGATAAAAAATATAATAATACCTATTTTGGTTACCCGACGTTTCGATCGAATTGCACCGATCGTGGTCACGGGTGGACTAGTGAGAACTTAGCGTATTGTACCTTCTAATTATTACCGCGAGTAAGTCCCGATTTACACATCTAATAATAAGATAGTTTAGGCAATCGGAAAATAATAGTAAGTAGTTAGTTTCAGTTCATAAATTTAGAAAATATTATTTTATAATGCACTGCAAAGTTTGCGAAACGCAAGCCGCCATGCCATTACATTATAACGATTTTATTTCTGTGAATTTTGGGACATTTTATTCCTGCATGGACGGTACAAATCTATCACGAATAAGCTCTTTCATGATAGGGAAATTCCACAAATCATGATTTTTGTTCTGCCAAATTACGGAATGTTTATTCACGGATGCATGTATATATTTTTTCTATATTCATCACCAATTAAAACAATAGTAACAAACAAAAGAATCAATGTAATCTCTGGGCAATAATTTTATCGGCACAGTCCCTTTTCTGTTGGTGCTAAGATTGGTGAACGAAAGAAAGATAGGGATATCTAAAAAAGTAAGTCGTTGATTACTTATCGATGCATTGGGAGCCAGACTGACCTTGCAAATAAGTTCGATTTCATGTGCCTTCCTTATTTCCACCGCCCCGGCATCACGCCGGACCTGGGAATCGAACCCAATACCTCGGTACGACAGCATATAACAATGTATTATTAAAATTGGGAAGCCATGCTTCGGCGCGTCTGGGCCGGCTTGACCGTGTAGTGTATTATCGTTTATAGTATCTCCTATAAAGTCAAGTTGAACTCGGGAGAACATCATAGGAGACATGCGGATCAACTCAAACCATTAAAGACCAAAAAAAGGTTTTCATTATTGTTACCGGAATCAGCTAGTGGTGAAACTTCCTACGAAGAGATAGACGATAACGAAGCTGAGAGACCTGATAAAACTCGGATGTGCTCAAGGACGCCAGAGAATAAACCTGGATCCCCGAACCCCCACCAGATCAAAATTTGTCAACAGCAACAGCAATAGGTAAAAGTGACCCCACCCTAAGAGCGATCCGGAGAGAACAGCATAAAAAGGGAGTTGCAGAGTAGGTTGTTTTATAATTTTTTTTCTCATTTCTAATAGTAATTTTTTTTTTTTCATTTACTTTAGCAGAGTAACATAATATTAAACATTAAGTAAGTAATAATACAAAATATAAAAGGCTAATAATGTTCATTCTACCTTTGTGTAGTAATTGTTTATGTATATGGGTAAAAAAAAAAGGTGTAATGGGAACTACATCTAAACCACATTGTGTATTTAAAGGAAGGAAGAGAAAGACAATGCAAATTTGTAATAGGCTAATCAAAAAAAAATACACCGGTTCGAATAAGAGCTTACTAGCTTTGTATTTAAATATTAAGCCTAAGATTTAGGAAGGAGATGTGTAGTGTATTATCGTTTATAGTAATATAGAAATGTTTAGTTTGTACGTTAGCGCCACCGCATTTCACTGACGTTACAGACCGGAGTGATACCATGGCCTTACAGAAAACCGGCAGTGAAGCAATCTCCCATTGCTTTTCGCCGCGTGAGTGAGGTTACTGGAGGCCCTAACCCTTCCCTCTTCCTCTTCTCCCTCTCCCCTCTTCCCCTACTCCCACCTTAAAACGCACTTGTAACTCTTAAGTTGCAGGTGCCCATGGGCGGCGGTAGTCATTTACCATCAGGTGACCCGTCTGCTCGTTTGCCCCCTATACCATAAAAAAAGTTGTAGTATTACCTGCACTACTCGCTAACCCGATCATACTCTTGTCATCTCCTAAATCTGTGCTTGATAACACAACAGTTTTCACACCCTTGTCGTGAAGAGCTAGTATTGCCTTGAGTGCACCGTCAATATTCTTCACTTGAATTCCTGTTATCAACTCTGCCTCGAACTGGTTTGGTGTGAGTATATCTGCTAGAGGCACTACGATATCTCGGTATACAGGTAAAATGTCCTCCGGAACATACATTTTGCCGTTGTCACCCATTACCGGATCGCATACTGGAACAAAATATTTTCTGATTATTTATGAATTAAACGCAGGGCTGTGAAAGCACATGGAGTAAAAGTTGAAACAGCCGTTTCTTCTTCTATTTAAGAGTGGAAAAAACGCGTTTTAAGGATAATAATATCTCTGTTTTGTATGTATTACACGTAGCGAACTTAAACTTTATATCGGTTTAAAAAAGGTGAAGATTTTCGATGCGGCCTATTGTTTTTAAACGACTTCAATTATTTTACTAGATATCCTCACCAACTTTAAATTATTTTTTTTATAACCAAAGTTTACACAATAACCTTTATTAGGACTTCAATTTTATGAAACTTAAGTGTCAAGGATTTAAAATAATCATGTAACATGCTTGTTGTTGCTATTCCAATTAAGTTAAAATATTAATAAATTTGTCATCATCATAATCGTTGTGCATGACCTCGTTACATATAAGATACTTATGGAATAATATAATAATATGTGTCAACACGTCAACACAGATATCAGTAGTTTAATCTATATTTTATCTGTGATACTATTTATAATTCTTGACAGCGCATCAGATGCGCTATGTGAACATAAATTTCGCGGTATTGTGGCGCGTTTTTTAACCAAATAATATCAAATATCCCTACCTATTATAGGTACCTGTATACTTGTGCGACATTTCGATTAGTAGTAATTTAGTCAGGTTTATTCGATTTAAATAATAGATTTCATTTATGAGGAAGTTTAAATCGATTTAAAAAACTAAATAGTTAATTTTATCTAAAAAATACTGTACTAGTTTAATATATTATAGGTATATAAGAACTGATTAATCAAAGTTACTGAAGACCCAAGTGAGAAATCTAGTGTAGGCACAATATCATCTTTCATTTCGACATTCCTAGAGGAATGATCAAAGTTTAAAGGTGAATTTCAACATTTTGACGTTATTTACGTTATTATAAAGTAAATTTAATAACGATTTAAACTCTTTTATATAGTATAGCGCAGAATCCATAGATGGCGTAATAATAAAATAAATCAACTCGCAGTGAGCACATTTCGTTGCGATAACTCTTTTTCCCGGCTAGCCGGCCGGCCGCCGAGCGTCTGAAGTGTACGCTAAGGAACTACATACGTTCCAAAAACTGTTTACATTTTGGGAAGACGTCGTGTAACATACATAAAAACACAGTCACATTGAGACTTGATAAAGAATTTTCTTTATTGCTATAAAATATGTTATTGTTGTGTCTATCAAAGATTCCATTCATTAATACAAAGGTTATATTAATAAATGGAAACCTTACGAATGTCTTTGTCTTCTAAACAGACTTAAACTACTATCTTATCAGAAGTTTTTGTAAGTAAGTATTGTTAACTTAAGAACAAAGGTCAAAAAAGCCAGATAAAATAGCAGTATAAGAACCAGATGAACGTATCTACAAAAAGTCAAAAATCGTTTTTTTTTTCATAATACGGGTCACAAAGTGCTCCTTTATGAAATGCCAAATTGTAAATGCATATTTCACAATCTCTAAAATAACAAAATAGCTAAGGAACCACAAGGAACTAAGTATTAGGAAGGAAATAGCTATTTTTGCTCTCCTGTAAAATTAAGAAAAGTAGATACGTTCATATGGTCCTTATACCCCGAAATATTATAGTACGTACGCCGTTTTGTTTTGATCATTACTGTGACACAGAATACCTATAACTATTTCTGTGACAACAGCCACTTTTGTGGCATTACTTGCAGTTTGATTAGAACGATCGTAATTTTCTAACATTTTTCTTGATATTGAGAATCACTAGCAGCGCCTCGCGGTTTCACCCGCGTAAATCCCGATCCCATGGGAATATCGGGATAAAAAGCCTATGCGTTAATCTAGGTCTCCAGCTATCTACATAACAAGTTTTATCGCAATCGGTTCAGTGGTTTTTGCGTGAAGGAGTAACAAACATCTATCCATCCATCCAAACTTTCGCATTTATAATATTAGTGGGATTAGTGGGATTGCCCAATGTCAGAAGATGTAGGCATAAGGAGGATTAATTGATTGAATATAACACAGCACATAAAAATATTTAAGTAGGAATGTCTAGGATTCTGCTCTGGGTATGGGGGAGGGGCAACGGCGACCCCTTAATCATTATGTAACTATACGAAATATAACCCGCGCGCGGAATAGTCTGCGGCTGCTACTAAAAATAAGTATAACAAATACTTTTAAAGGATCTTGACCAAAAGTGGGCTAGCAATGTTTCATGTTGCACAAGGAAATAATAATAATAATAATAGATTTACTAGCATCAGTATCCTGGCTACGGTTCGGTGACCTCTTCGGAGAAACTGAAGGTTTTGTCTGTGCAATTACGGACGAAGTTGTTATGACGAACAACTATCGGAAACATATCCTGAAGGACGGCACGATTGACATTTGTCGGGCATGTCATCGTCCGGGAGAAAGCCTCAGGCATATAATTTCCGGTTGTTCTCGTCTTGCCAACGGCGAGTACTTGCATAGACATAACCAAGTGGCCAGGATAGTCCATCAGCAACTTGCTCTTAAATATAACCTTGTGACTGTCGAGTTACCATACTACAGGTATGTGCCCGACCCAGTTCTCGAAAATGGTCGTGCAAAATTGTACTGGGATCGATCTATCATCACTGACAGGACTATTGTTGCCAATAAGCCTGATATAGTGGTTATAGACCGATTAGAGCGCCGAGCAATGATTATTGACATCACCATTCCCCATGACGACAATCTCTTAAAAGCAGAAAAAGATAAACAAATAAAATATTTAGACTTATCCCACGAGATTGTCGACATGTGGGATGTGGATTCAGCAATCATTGTACCGATAGTCATTTCGGCCCATGGGTTAATTGCTAAGAACCTCGACCAACACCTTCAGAGGCTCACGTTAGGCAGCTGGATTAAGAGCCTAATGCAGAAGGCAGTCCTTCTCGACACGACACGCATAGTGAGGAGGTTTCTGTCTCTGGAACCCTAACCACTATTTTTTATATTTTTAAATATATTTGTATTTTTTTTTTATTGTAAATGTATTTAAAAATGTAATTCATATGTATATTAAATAAATAAAGAGAATAATAATAATAATTTATTTTCAGACTAAGTCCATACTTTTGCATACATTATTTATTACATTAGTTTTTATTTAAAATATTAGTAAACAATTCTAATTTAATTTAACAAGACTCGTATGAACCCCTTCATAATTTTGGAGTCATATTTGTCTGCAATAATCTTTAGAATGCTATTAGTGCTGTCTAGCACTCTTCTTAGCAGAGAAGCAACTCTCTTTCGAATGATAGCATGGAAACCATCAACTCTTGCCTCCGTAAACATGCCAGAAGCACTACAAAAACGGGGCAACCCTAATAGCATTCTAAAGGCATTATTGTATTGAACACGCAGCACTTCACGTGACCTCTGGGAACAATTGATCCATAGGCTGCTCGTGTAGAAAGTTTGACAGTATGCTTTAAACAGAGTTATTTTGACTTCTCTACTGCAACGAGCAAACCTACGGGCCAACTTGTTCCCCCTGATAGCTATTGCCCTGCGTTCTCTCTCTATATCCACCTGGTCATCAAGACTGTCGGTAACATAGTGTCCCAGATATTTAAACTGATTTACCCTCTTCAGCTCAAATCCATTTAACATTATTTGTGGTACATGAGAGGGACATTTACCGAAAGCCTTGAAAACCATGTACTCGCTTTTTGAGCCATTATATACAAGACCCTGCTCACAGGCATATTTTTCACACGTTTTTAACAATTTCCTCAAGGCGCCAATAGTTGGACTCAGCAAAACCATATCATCAGCGTAGCTGAGATTGTTCATGCAAACGTTGTCAACGAACCATCCGATTCCGGTTCTGCTGAGTTCAACTATTAGATCGTTAATATACAAATTAAACAGCTTGGGAGAACTCAACCCTCCTTGTCTCACAGTCCAGCCTGTACGTGTCCGAAAGACTTTTAGCCCATCTGACGCTGTTTGTCTGGTTGGCATACCAGTAATGAAACAGGCGCTGCACCTGTGTATGCACGCCAGTTTTCTCAAGCTTCTGCCACAATAAATCATACGACACCAGGTCAAAAGCTTTAGACAGATCAAGAAAGCATGCATACACAGGTGTGCTTCTCTCAGTATAGTATTGCACAGTATGCTTAAGACTTAATATTGCAGTTTCAGTAGAGAGCCCTGATCGGAAGCCGAACTGAGCATCATGAATATTTAGATGTCTTTCAAGTTCAGAGTCAAGCACACTGTCCAGCACCTTAGCTATTACTGGATATTGGTCTATAAATGCATTTTTGCGATAGGTCACCTGTTTTATTTTTAACTACCGGAACAACTATAGTACGCATGAGGTCAGGGGGCAGGTAGGAATGATTCAAACATAATGTATAGAACATCGCAAGTACGCTCGCCATATGAACTCCCGCAAACTTTAAGTGTTCAATGCTAAGCCCGTCGTGACCAGGCGACTTACCTCTTGACATACGACTTATAATCTTAGAAACTTGTTTAGCTGATACTTGAAATAACTCACCTGATTCGACGTTCCCAGCATCGACACACAAGCGCGACGGACCCAATGGCGACGTCACAGTAAAATGTTCTCTGAACAATTCCGCTATGCTCCCGCTGTCACACACACCCTAAATGCTCACAGGGAGGCCGGGTCTAGGATTCATCTTATTAGTCGCCTTCCAAAAATCAGCAAAATTTTTTGAGGCCCTATGCTCGGCAATAACATCCATTTTAACCTGTTCTTTATTGTCTTGACATAACTTCAATTTAGTTTTTAATATTTTCCGACTCTCAAATATTATATTATCTCAATAAAAAATATTTTCTTATTTTTATACAAGCTTTTCACTACAGGAATTTTACTTTCGTATCCGGAATTATGACTTTTTTTATGGTATAGGGGGCAAACGAGCAGACGGGTCACCTGATGGTAAATGACTACCGCCGCCCATGGGCACCTGTAACTCAAGGGTCACAAGTGCGTTGCCGCCCTTTAAGATAAGAGGGGAGAGGTAAGGAAGAGAGGGAAAGGAGGGAGGAGTGAGAAGAGGGGAGAGAGGGATTAGTGGGGAGGAGAGAGGTGAGATGGGAAGGAAGGGAATAGCAGAGGGGGAAGGGTTAGGGCCTCCGGTAACTTCACTCACGCGGCGAAAAGCAATGCAAGCATTGCTTCACTACCGGTTTTCTGTGAGGCCGTGGTATCGAGCGGAGTCAAGCCGGCGTATACGTGTCGAAGCATGGCTCTACCACGTTAAAATGATTGAAATAAAAACAGCAAATTAACAATAGGGAATATGCATGTATTTTTTTTTATCTATTATTGACTTGTTCCATCATTCTACCTAGTAAAAAATATAAATAACCTTGGTAATGTTCAAATTAGTTTTTAAAATAACATTGAAAACATTGATAAAATTTGATCTGTTTGAACGCCGCCATATTTCGCGGGCCTTGGTTGACGTCACGTTCCACGCTTAGTGTTTGTTTCATAAACTTACTTGAAGTGTTACAGTAATTTTATACCGATTTCCAGTTGTAATTACTATTTATTGTAATTAATAGACAATGGATAAAGTTAAAAAACCATTTTATAGGTATTGCATTGTCCCTAAGTGTAAAAACACTATTAGAAAATAATAATGTAAAATACATTAATGAGAAGAGATGAAGTATCTTCAATATCGTGTTTATATTGTTGTGAAGATCACTTTAATGTAAGCATATTACAATTTAATTGCTAGTATAGTGTGAATTAGTCAGCAGTACCTAATTTATGTTTGTTTTAAATATCAAGCAGAAGGCAACTTGCTTGTCTACTTAAAATAGGTAACAAAAGTCCAATAAAACTTCATGAATATAACTAACTACACATATCTTACCTATCCTTTAGATTATAATATAACAAGTATTATAATAATTACCTTGCGGCTTTCACTCCTTTAACCATAGTGGACGTAAAATCTGGATTTGATGCAAAATATATAGTCATCTTGAATGCACCTATTTTCGGTAGATTGTCCGATTGTGCTTTGACAAAACTACATTCAGTCATTGTCCTAGATGATTTCTAACATCACTAGAATGCTTAAATTGCACTAGCTAAGAGCAAAAACCACAGGAACACCTATCTTTCTCCGTAACACTACGAATATAGGCGCCGATAAATGACAAAACGTGGAATGTAACGTCATGTTTTGTTTCGACCAATGGTGAAGCGTTTTGCAAAGTTGAATTTCGCGCCTTTATTTTGCTTATTTTAATTAATATTTTTTGCAATTAAACACGAACTAAACAAGAAAATAATTGTTTAGGCATAATATCTGGACAATAAAGATTCAAGGGAAAATTAATCAAGTAAATTTAAACAACATGCATATTCCCTATTGCTACGCATTATTTCCGTATAAAGTCACGATATTTACGTTTCGTTCTCTTCATTTGTACGAGCTACGTAAGTATAAACCTTTAAACAAAAGCATCACAAAAGTGATATCAAATTCATAATATCATAAAATAGCTAAACAATTAGTAATTTTTTTTTTTATACCAACTTTTCACTACAGGAATTTTATTTTCGTATCCGAAATTATGAATTTTTTTATGGTATAGGGGGCAAACGAGCAGACGGGTCACCTGATGGTAAAAGACAACTCCCGCATTAGGAATATTATTACGTTTTACAATGTATTTAATTAATATTTTATGTTTCTGTTATAATAATTATTATTTTTGTGTTCCGTGTCACGCAACTGTCAAGCCAGATGACAAACGAGTCGGCGGCCATTACTGTTTATGTGTCGATTGACAATAGTCACTGTTATAATCTCTACACTTAAATATTAATACTACTTACGGAACTCCGATTGAACAGCTGGTGGCTTATTTTGTTTTTAGCTAGCATTGTTTTTTTTTTTGTACATGAGTGTCCTGTGGTTATTTTATAAGTTGCGAGTAGGTTAAACATAATTTGTAGGTCCTTGTTTGTAGGATAGGTATATCCGTTTCTCTCTAATCACTTAAAAAAACGGGTATTTGTGGAAAAATTAACACATTTATTTGATAATATATAAAGCGTAGTCTGTAATAAATAAAGATTTATTGTGCAAAAACTTAAGACGGAATTCCATACATACATGGTCATTGTCCTTTATGATTTCAATTAACCGTTTTTGAGAACAATTTTAAAAGTCTAATTCTAACAATGTTTCTCATCACGATTATTGTGGCTGATCAAGGTACAGTTGAAATAGTTCGCATTAACGTAAAATTAGCGCGAACAAACAAACTCTTCGGCTTCATAATTAATTACAAGCTGTGCCCCGCGGATTGACCCGTCTATAATTGAAAAGAAATCACTGATCGGTGATTTATGCCCGTTTCTATAATCAAGAAACGATTCGGTGTAATGCTATGCAGCACGACCACGGATGATTACCTTAATTTTTATGCGGTACATATACCTGAGCCCCTTGGAAGACTCGCTTGTGACAGAACACCGTGAGGTTTTAGTCGGTTCGATTGTCGCGTCGGTCCGACATACCATTTACCATAATTTTAATTTTCCATTATATCCTAAGCTATGCGTCCAAATAACATGCTTAAATATATTATCTTCATAAACTTGTCTTGATGATGACTTTTCGTTCGTAGGATGCCATGTCTAATAATAATGCTGATAAATCACTTTTTAATTTTTAATATTTTTTTGTCATAAAATACCTTATTGTGGCTTATGTATAAAAGATAGGCATATGGTACCGCGGACTTTTTTTTTGTTGTAAAATTGCGTTTTTACTTGTAATACACTATGCAGTTGAATTTAAAATGCAAAACTGGATCTGTATACAAATTTCATCAAAATTGTTAGAGCCATTTCCGAGATACCCGAAATACAAATACATAAATAAATAAAAATATAGGTACATAAATAAATACATACATAAATAAATATATACATACAAGAATTGCTCCGTTAAAGTAATAAGATTTCTGAATTAGAACAGCACACCTATAATCTTATTGAAGGGGTGTTGAGTAACTTTGACCTACCATGCGACATGTTTCTAGATTTCCACCTGACAATGCATAGTGTAAACCTGGGTAGGAGCAACCCCACAATTATGATGTGAAGCGAACTAAACACTAACTAGCCATACCTAGTCAAAGGTTCGCTAAATTATTTCGATTGGCCATCTCTACCCTATGACCATCTACTCCGGGCTTACCCTACATCTGTTAATAGGCTCCTGTCGTAAATAGGCGCTTCCGCAATTAAATCTTTTTGAACAATCTTGTATTTCCTCATTATAAAAATAGCATATAGCAGATATGTCGGGCAAATATGGTTCTCTTCTACTTACTATTCTCTGCTAAAGTGGAAGGGAGTACTGTTGTTTGCCTGGTGTTCACATAACTAAAATAAAATTATTAACACAAGAGCTTACCATAGACAAGATTTGGATTTTTTTGCCTTAACTTCTTTATAACTTCTGCAATTTTTGTCAGTGAATCTGGTGACCTTGAGTAACCAGTCAAAAAGTGTGTGTAGTAGTCAACTTCATTTATTGTTAGGCCTTCAATAAGGGCATCCATTTCTTCATTTTGTAGAACATTTCCTTTGATATGCTTATATCCTGTGTGCGTTGAGAACTGGACTGTGTTTATGAAGTCAACCTCAAATCCTAATACCTGAAACAAAACACAATATTCTGTTTATTAATCACACCTGTTCATTTATTGCAAAAGGAATTACTTTATTAAATACTAGCTGCGCCCCGCGGTTTCACCCGCGTAAGTGCCGATGCCGTGGGAATATCGGGATAAAAAGTAGCCTATGTGTTAATCCAGATCTCCAGCTATCTACATACCCAGTTTTATCGCAATCGGTTCAGTAGTTTTTGTGTGAACAAGTAAGAAACATCCATACATCCATACATCCTCACAAACTTTCACGTTTATAATATTAGTAGGATAGTATGGATGACCTGGTTTTCTTTATACTTTTTCAAAAAATAAACCTAGCTAGATTGATTTTTTACCCCCAAAACCCTCTGCATACTAAATTTCATGAAAATTGTTGGAACCGTTTCAGAGATTCAGATTATATATATATATATATATATGTATATATAAGTATTAATCTATCTAAGCTAATACCTTTAAACGAGCAATTCTTGTATATATATATACAAGAATTGTTCGTTTAAAGGTATTAGCTTAGATAGATTAATAGTTATTGGTGCCTATAAACACTGACGTTGCCAGTTGTAACAAGTCAGTCAGTTGATCAATATTTACAAGGCAACTTTATACAAGTCAATGTATGACTCCAAATCAAGGACTAGTGCCACCGGTAACGCCTGCAGAAGTCCAGAATTGTCTTCGCCGCATGAAGAATCGGAAAGCTGTCGGAGCCGATGGAGTCCCCATCGAAGCATGGAAGGCGATGGGCTCTCGTGGTGTGGGCATCTTAACCGACCTTTTTAACCGGACACTCCTCACCGGTATGATCCCGAGCCAATGGAGGCTGAGTATCATTACTCACTACTACTGTCTTCAAAGGCAAGGGATCGGTGCAGGAGTGCGGTAATTACCGAGGTATAAAGGTCATGTGTCACACCATGAAGCTCTTTGAGAGGGTTATCGACTCTCGGATCCGACAGGAGTGTGCTGTCTCGGAGTGTCAATATGGGTTTCGCCCTGGTCACGGGACCATGGACCCTGTTTTCGCCCTAAGGACTGTCGCGGGGAAATACAGGACGAAGAATACGCCTCTGCACTGCCTGTTCCTGGATATGCAGAAGGCCTTTAACTGTATTCCTCGCGTGATGATCTGGTGGGCACTGAGGTCCAAAGGGGTTCCTGAGGCTTATATTGACATTATTCGAGACATGTACCGCAATTCTGATTCCATAATTCAAACCGCTGTTGGTGACACGAAACCCTTCCCCATCACCGTCGGGGTACATCAGGGATCCGTCCTCAGTCCGTTTCTGTTCAGCGTGATATTAGACATCCTGTCAAACAGCATCAGAGATGCATATTAGCGGCCTCCATGGTTGCTCATGTATGCTGACGATATCGCGCTGGCGGATGCGGACAAGGGTAGGTTGGTGCGACGCGCGAAGGCGCGGAAGGAGTCGCTTGAGAACGGCGGTCTGAAGCTTAACGTGGCGAAGACCGAGTACTTGGCCTGCAACCCTACAGATCCCACACCCGTGCGCATAAATCACGGTCGAGCGCACGGATCAGGTGAAATACCTGGGATCTGTATTTCACGCGTCTGGTGACATCGATTGCGACGTCAAGGCACGCATTGCTGCCGCGTGGGCCAAATGGCGTGAGGTGACTGGCGTCATTTGTGACCCCAAGATACCGGTTAAGTTGAAGGGACAGGTCTATAAAACCATAATTAGACCTGTACTTTTATACGGCTGTGAAACGTGGCCGGTGCTGGAGCGACACAAGCAGAAACTGCGTGTCACGGAGATGAATATGCTGCGGTGGATGTGTGGAGTAACGCGGAAGGACCGCGTTAGGAACTCCCGCATTCGCGGCAGCCTTCATGTCCGTGACATTGCGGATAAATTGCAGGAGTGTCGCCTTCGCTGGTATGGCCACGTTTTGCGGCAACCGGATACTTACGTGGGGAACAAATGTCTGGCCATGCCGCTAAGACCAAAAAAGTGCTGGCTTGACGTCGTAACGGGTGATATGCGTGCCAATGGACTTACTACCAGGGATGCCGAAGATCGTGCGAAGTGGAGAAGAAAAAGTAGGAAAGCGGACCCCGGGCACCGAAGCGGAATCTTCGGTTGCAACCGGGATTCAACGCGATGATGATGATGATGAATGTATGACTGGCCTGTTGGTTCAGTGGTTAGTGATCCTGACTGCTGAGCCAGAGGTTGTGGGTTCAATTCTCACCCAGGACAAATAATTGTGCAATGAGCATGATCATTTGTTCTCTGTCTTAGTGTAATTTATCTATAATATGTAGATTTTAAGAAATATATAAGTATGTTTATCAGCACTCTGGTGAATATAGTACAGGCTCT
Source organism: Callimorpha dominula (assembly GCA_949752705.1). Lineage (NCBI taxonomy): Eukaryota > Metazoa > Arthropoda > Insecta > Lepidoptera > Erebidae > Callimorpha > Callimorpha dominula. The sequence goes on from OX457000.1 coordinate 10,495,519, forward strand.
GCCTAGTTTGCGATCAGACAGCAGTGTGTGAGGTGTGTCAAGTTGTTTTTATTATTATTATTATGTGCATGCAAGCATGGGCAGGTGGTGGTGAGAACGGTTTAGAAAATACCTCTACATTAATCACTTCTAGATACAGTTTAAGCTTGAAGGATATATGTCTATATGTCTACTTTTGGAAGCATGTGCATTTGATTAGGCAAGACATTCTTCAAGTATAGGTCTGTCAACCTACTGGTGGGTTGGCAGCAAATAGGTGGGACAGTTGATTAGGATGACAGTCACATTTCAGATGAGTTGGGTCAGTTAAAATTTGAAATAAATTAGACTTCTCCAATTTCTTAGGAGAATGTATTACTAAAATTGAAGACAAATTTAAATCTGTTATAGAAATTTTATTGTTTAGTACCTACAGGGGTAATACATATCCTTGACCGTCCATCTAGGCATAAGGTGTAGATGGTTTTGTATTGTTGTTATATTTCAAGTTATAGAGATGTGAAATGCAAAAAGTTATGATTTGAATTCCATTTAAAATTTATTAAACATATTTAATTTTATTGTAATAAAATATTGTTTCTAAGAGTACACACAATAGAATTACCTGGAGGGGAAAAACAGCACTTTTATTACCCACGTAGCCATGAACTACATGGCTTTGGATGGAAAGAACTCGAGGAGTTGACGTTAACGACATGATTTGTTTTTACGAAATACACCAAACTGAATAAACTTGAACTTATTAGGACTTCAAAAGTGACCGTGACCTTAATAAGCACTGAATATTATCAGTGACTGACAATAATAATTCAAAACAGTATCTGTAAATACTTTTACAATAGATTATACTGCAGACTGCAACTGAACAGTATCACAGTTTATTGACGACTGAATGACTGATTAGGTCAGGATTGGCCTGACTGACATAATCAGAAATATGTCAATGTAACCTTATTTGTGTTCCGATATGCACTGCGAGCACTGTAAGGTGTGACGTCAATTTTGGGATACTGCGAAGCCGTTCCTTTATAGTTAGCTATACTGGTTATTGTTTAAACGGAACGCAGTCCAGTATACTGTCTGTTGTCAATTCAAGTCAGTTGTCAATTGTCAAATCGCATATTAAAAGTGACAGTGTAACTGTAACAGCACTGAGAGCTGAGAGCACCTTACCTTGAAAACTTCACAGTACAAAACTTGAGAGGTTTATGACGTCATATATTTACCTACGATACTGCGGCATTACTGTCAGTCCATAACGAAAGGAATTTCTCCCCAGTACAACAACTGAATAGTGTTCGCAGTGTATTTCGGAACATACCCCTTATGTTGTATCAAATTCAGTGCTGCCAACTCAAAAAATATTGAAAAACCATAAATGTTAAATCGTCTCCAACTTAATACATATTAAAGTCCCCTCTCTGATGTCGCTCGCTCTCGCATGATGCGTATAATCCATTTTGGATATTAAAATGTTAGGCGTGCAACTGAATTACTAAGTGAGCGACAGAAATGGCTAGGTTTAGGTTAGGTTAGAACTGTGGCCAGAATCGAATTTTATGACAAACGAAGTACTTGGTCAAACCGCTAACTTGAGGGCAATATATATATATTTTTTTTTGAAAACCCCCGCCAACTTATGTAAGCCTGTTTTACACTAGAAAAAGAAAGACTTAAGAGTTGGCAGCACTGACTGAAAATCGTCTATCCGCTGTTTTGTTAGCAGGATTGCCAGATTGTTCAATTGGATACAAAATTCGTATAATTCGGTTATCTTATGTATCCTGTTTGTATAGTAGATTACTGTAGATTGCATTGTATAATTGGATACAATGTCATTACTTATGCTATAGATAGCGTAATAACTACGTATTCACATAGAGATACTTAAAGGAAATCATGTCAGTGGTAAACTCTTAAATCCTTTTACATTAAAGTTAAAACACCTTTTATTGAAATCCCCAAAGAGTGACGTATTATAATTGTACAATAAGTAATTGTACAATAAAATAAAGTTGTTACTGGCAGCCCTGCCTAACGGCGTTATAAATTTTTATTTTACCATATGAATTCTACACACAATCAGTACTTAATTTTTTTTTATAATAACTTGACACATTTCACACACGGCCGTCTGATCCCAAACTAGGCAGAACCTGTTCTATGGTAACCAGACTGCTGATAAACGTACTTATATATTTCTAAATACATACATATTATAGATAAATTACACCCAGACACAGAATAAATTATCGTGCTTATCACACAATTATTTGTCCTGGGTGGGAATCAAACCCACGACCTCTGGCTTAGCAGTCAGGGTCACTAACCACTACACCAACAGGCCAGTCATATTGAACTAATTATATTTTTAACATTAATTAATAAGGAGCTGATAGAACTCAATGTTTAGATTAGCGCCCTCTAGTGGATCTATATAATGTATTAATAGGGTGACGGTCACGAGTTCAGTGCTTTTTCCCCATAGCAAAAGTGCACAACGTGCCTAAATGAGTTTTCACTTCAAAAAAAGTTATGATGATTATTATTCTGGTATTCTGGTTGGTCATAAATTAATGAAAGTAACCTAAAAACTCATTCAATACTATCAATATAAATGAGCAGCAAAAACACTACATTTCATCTGTTTTCTTACATACTTTGAGTTAATAGAGTATTGAAAGTTTTTATTTTAATTAATTAACAATTTTGGCAATGAAGTCACCTACCTGTATTTTTTGTGTTGCCAAAATAAACATTTTTTCCTTCTTATTTCTTTCTTTCTAATTATTAATGATCAATCACCCTTAACGGAACGTAAACGGATTAACGATTAACGACGTACACGCTCGTAGAACGGATGGTCGATGGGCACAAAAAGTTCTGGAATGGAGACCACGGACCGGAAAGCGCAGCGTAGGACGTCCACTGTCGCGGTGGACAGACGACCTGGTAAAGATCGCAGGACGTCGGTGGATGCAGGCCGCTTCTAACCGGTCTTCATGGAAGTCATTAAGGGAGGCCTATGTCCAACAGTGGACGTCCTATGGCTGAAATGATGATGATGATGATGAATCACCCTTATAAGTGATGAATGTTCTTCAATAAACTGTTTACTCTGTACAAAGCACAGAAAGAAGGAAGTGCTGCCATCGTAGATGCTCAGATGGTGCTAAAATTTAATGTATTATAAATAAGCGATTCACGATCGACAGCATGCTCAGACACAGAGCCATAAAATTTACTGTGAATAACACGACAAGAGGGGTGGTGGCCAGAGGGTGTCCGCAAGGCGGAGTTCTCTCACCTCTCTTGTGGAACATTGCGATCAATGAGCTCATCACTCAACTCAATGACCACAAGTTCCTCACAGTGGGCTATGCAGACGACCTGACCATCCTCATCGGCGGCCCCTTTGAGAGTGTGGTATGCGACCTAATGAGAACCGCACTGAAGGTCGTTGAACAGTGGTGTGAGAAACACGACCTAACAGTGAACCCGACAAAGACGGAATTGATTATGTTCACAAATAAACGTAGTTTAGGGGAACTAAGACTACCTAAACTATTCAACACCCGCCTAGTCCTTACCAAGGAGGTCAAATATCTAGGAGTGATACTTGACAGTAAACTCTTATGGAACAGGCACCTGGACACGAAACTGAACAAAGCCAGCATTATTTTCTGCCAATGCAAGCGACTCCTCGGCAAAAGCTGGGGCTTATCACCAAAAATCACACTATGGCTGTACAAAACGGTCATACGGCCGATCATCACGTATGGTGCTATTGCCTGGTGGCAGAGAACTGAGCTTAGAACCGTCAGTAACAAGTTGCAGCAATTCCAGAGACTCGCATGTGCTGCCGCAACACACACACAGCCCCACAGCTGTGCTATATATATATATATATATATATATATAGGAGATACCGAATACAGCTATATGAAAATAAACGAGATCAATCTGGCATAAATGAAGTCCGAATATACACGGACGGTTCTAAGACTGAGGGACTGGAGCCAAAATTTTCTCACAAGACTTGAACATAACAATATCACTGGCGTTAGGGCAGCACAGTTCCATATTTCAATGTGAGTGCGTTGCGATAACCTACGCCGCAACCGCAGTCATGTCAAGACGTATAAAGGATTATAACATCCGCATACTGTCAGACAGTATGGCCGTCCTAAAGGCCCTGGAGGGCAACACCATGAACTCCGGTCTTATTTACGAATGCCACCAGACACTGGAACGTCTAGCCTCTGACAACAGGCTAATCCTTCAATGAATCAAGGGGCATAGTGACTCACTCGGGAACGATGTCACCGATGAGCTGGCTAGGAGGGGAGCAGGTCCAACGGTGCTGCTGCCACTCCCCTTTAGTCAACTTTGCTCATGGGTAAGACAACGGACTCGGGAAACGCCCAACAACCGCTGGGCCGACACACCCGGCTGTAGACAATTCAAACTGGTGCTAACGAAGGTCTCACCACGCTTGACTTGCAGACTGCTCAGTCTCAACCAACTTGACATCAGAATACTGGTAGGAACTATCCATCCATCCAGCCATCTGCCCCTAAATCGACACCTATTCACCATCAATGCGACAGACAGTCCTCTATGCAGAGGCTGTCTCAACGCGGAGGAAACGGCCGCCAACGTTGTCCTGGAGTGCGAGGGAGTGGCCACACAACGGGAAAGTACCCTCGCGGGAGCGAGGTCGCTCCTAGAAGCCTGTGAATGCCCCAGGAGGCTTCTGCGCTTCTGGAAGCAGCTAGGTTGGCTCAACTAGTCAGCCTACCTAAACGCATAATGGACCGCTTATGAGTCTAAATGCGGAAACAGGGCCCTATACCAATACCAATACCAATAAGTGATTCACGTCACGCTCCAGACTCGACCAAATAAATCGACATTGATCCAAAAATTGATTTCTAATAAATCGATTTTTTGAAATATTAAAATCGATTCGAAAAATCAATTTATATTGACAAAATCATATTAGCTGTCAAAGTAAAGTTGTGATTTTGTGATGTGAAATGGAAGAATGTTTTAAATGTCTTCGTGGAATTGTGTAATTATACATTATATGTTAAAGTTCCCATTGAAACGTATATATACCTACTTATACAAAGGGAAACTGTCACTTATGTAGCACTTACCAAAACTAAAACATTCCAATATGTTATCATCACTTGTAAAAGAACACCAAGCAAAACAAGCAGCTAAAAGAGTTATACAAGGTAAATATTGTACTAGTTGTCACTAACGATTGTCAATATAAGTTATTTTATTGCTTATTAAATACTTGTATATTTAAATGCTTCCAGAACAAAAGCGTAAAGAATGTATAGTTGCAGCTAACGATTTAACACAAGCACTAGTGGACCACCTCAATGTTGGGTTAGTAACATTTACTATTATTATTTCGTTATACACAAAGCCCCATTATTAGGTAAGCAATCTATATATTCATATGTGAAGAAAATTCTTTGTACTCCTTTTTTATAAAAATACAAATTATAATTGAAATTTGGAATACCTAAAATTTATAGAAAGAAGAAGAGGAAAGTTAACATTTTTATATAAAATGTGTTTTAATAATAAATTTATTAATTATGTGAAAACTGCTGCATCAAGCTACAAATTACACTCATAACAAAAGTACAATTAATTCACATAAGTATTCTACATATCTATCGGTCTTAAATAAATGCTATGACCTATGATCCTATTGTTAATATAGTTTTAAAGTTGGTAAATTTTTTAACAATGGTTCATAACAACTTATTTTTGTACCACACCCACCCACAACCACAATATTGTCATGTCCAATATGTTAAAACATTTACCCAAGACAAATAATAATTGTGTGATGAGCATGATCATTTGTTCTGTGTCTGGGTGTAATCTATCTATAATATGTATGTATTTAGAAATATATAAGTATGTTTATCAGCAGTCTGGTTGCAATAGTACAGGTTCTGCCTAGTTTGGGATCAGACGGCTGTGTGTGAGATGTGTGAAATTATTATTGTTATTATTCTCTAAACTCTTCCAACTCTACACCTCAAGTTTATCTGCCGTCAAAATTGTGATTTAATAAAAAACTGCCTCTGTATTTGAGTTTTGGAATGAGTAAAATTACTAGGTAGGTACGCCGATTAGTGCCGATGTGTACCTAAAACCAAGAATTGCAACGTTTCTTTCGAAATTATTAATTAACTACATTTTACGCACCCAGGGTCGTTATCGTGTGCATTCGCGCTGCGGAATGTTGTTGAATTTTAAGAATATTCTGATTATCTTAGATGAATAGTGAGTAATAAGTTGATAGGTGCTTTGAACCATTTGACAATGTCTCTCACTGCAGTTTCTAAACAGCTTAATTTCTTTTTCAGTGTAGCACAAGCATATTTAAATCAAAAGAAACTAGATGCTGAAGCTAAGCTCTTACACCAGGGAGCTATTAATTTTGCTAAGCTAACACAGCAATGGCTTACCCTTGTTGAGAACTTCAGTAGTGCTCTCAAGGAGATTGGAGATGTTGAGAACTGGGCACGAAGTATTGAGAATGACATGAACATCATTACAGACACATTAGAAAGAGCTTATGAAACAACCCAAGAACAACCAAGCAATAGTGCCAATAGTAACAACTAAATGTTTAATTTCTTATAATTATATGTATAACAAGTGGTTGTCGTATAATTATAAATGATTTGTAAATATATTATTAGGAAACAGAAGTGAAACAACTTAAAAAGATTAACAACCTTTTATGCCTTACTAACACTACTTCTTACTAATATAAAAACAGCAAATAAAACACTAATTAATACAAGTAGAAATGTGTAATTTCCCAAACCAAAAGAAAAAAAAATATTTACAACACAATCTAAAAATATGCAACCTCTAACAACCATGCGGTAAGGGTCAGGTATAATGTCCAATCTGTGCGCTGTCCAAGGCAAAAGAAAACTAACTGCACCTCAAAACGGCTATTAATGGACCGATATCAGGTGATCTGTGATATCACTCAATTTTTTCAGCTACTGTCACCTTACAAGATACATTTTTAAACAGATCATGCAATATTTTTTCTGTTTTAGTTTGAAATTATTATATTGTGGTGGTTAGATATGTATTTAAATACTTAATTTGAATATTTTAGCATGACAATGATCCCAAACATATGGCACGCTAAGTAAAGGAATTTTATTTTTTGTTCTTTGTAAATACACCATCAACTACCACTGTCTCTCCGATTCATTTTGATCCATCCTAAGGTTGCCTGGAAGAGATTGCATCTAGCAATAAGGCCACCCTTTGTACATTATATTATCCTTGATATAATTTTATTATGTAAATGTATTGTAAAAATAGTGTACAAATAAAGAGTTATCTATCTATCTATCTATCTAAAGGAAATTCTCGCGTCACAATCAGTTTCTGTTTTAGACTGGCTGGCTAACCGCACAGATCTAAATCCTACAGAACATCTTAGGTGCAGGTCAAGAAAATGTATCAAATCGACAATGCAACAATTGGAGAGAGGTTTATGATGTTTTTTTTAGAAGGACCTCAGTTTCTGTTGAAAAATTTAAGAAATTAGTAGCATCATGCTCTGCAGCTGCAAATCAGGTATTAAGAGCCGAGGGACTATATTTATTATTAAACTAATTTCATGTAATTAATGTATTTTTATTTAGCATAATATGTTTCTTAAAAGTCAATTCTAGAACAATGTGAATATTTCATAATACAATTTAATAATAATTTTAAACAGAAACGACTTAATAATTATATGACCACGACACTATAAGTTATTAATGTAAAGTTATTATAATATTATTACCATATTTCTCTTATTTTTATTTAAACAAAACCTAACTTTCGGGGTAGGAAAAGACAACTGCTCGCCACTTGCTTACATACGAGCTACCATTACTGTCGCTTTCGAGAACTTAAACGTGGCAATATTATAAATTAGATTTCTGTGGTAGGGTCAATGATATTTTATATCATTGGGTAGAGTGACTATAATGTGGGTTACTATAAAGAGGCTCGTGGCTAAGTGGTAGCACACAGTAGGTTAGCACATTACAAGGTTAAGTAACACTAGCCAGGTCAGTCTTGGGATGGGTGACCATTCTTAACATATTGAGACCCCTCCGTGCCTCGGAGAGCACGTTAAGTCGTCTGTCCCGGATGCCATACGAACATCTGTGGCATTCGTTACGGGTATTTGGAGCCAAAAAGTCCGACAACCTGGTCTAACTACAGAACATTGATATCGCCTAGTAAGGTTGTGGAGGTCTGATGGCAGTCGCTTCATGTAAAATATCGAAGTTCGGCCGTATCGTGGTTAGACTAAAAGCCGACCCCAACATAGTTGGGAGAAGGCGTTGAGGAAGAGGATGAGAGTGACTATAACGTAACAGTACAGTACTGCCTCTGTATTTGAGTTTTGGAATGAGTAAAATTACTGGGTAGGTACGCCGATTAGTGCCGATGTGTACCTAAAACCGTGAATTGCAACGTTTCTTTCGAAATTATTTTAATTAACTACATTTTACGCACCCAGGGTCTTTATCGGTAAACTACAAAAACTCTCCGCCATAACTTCAAACCAGTACCTACGGTTTTACCTCCAGAGTAGGCACCACAGATGCCATACACTGTGTAAGAATACTTATGGACAAATATAAAGCCCTGAAAAGGATCTCCATCTTGTCTATATTGATTTGGAAAAGGCTTTTGATCGAATATCACGCAAGCTGATATGGCAAGCATTATGAGCCCAACTGATACCAGAACAATACATTGGTATCATACAAGACATGTATAATGGCGAAACGATGCGAGTGGTGTCACCAACAGGTACTAGTGAAGTAATAAAGTTTTGAGGTCAAGGTCGGGGTGTACCAAGGACCGTCCCTTCTATTCAAAATTGTCAAGGGCATCACAAAAGATCTTAAAAAATCGGCTCCATAGACAGTTTTGTGTGCAGATGATGTGGTCTTGATAGAGGAATCGCTGCCGGAAATCCAAATAACCTCGAAATATGGCTTAAGGCTTTGAAAAGCAGTGGCTTACGAGTCAGCCGAAAAAGACGGGATACATTACCCAGGCGGCTCCCACTATCGAAGGCAAAAGTTGCAGTAGACGCCCACCGACTACATGGACAAGAACAATCCACAGTGACATATTGATGATGGGCTTAAAATCCCCGAATAGGGAATAAGCCAGGGGATTGATTGATGGACCTTTTACCCACTCATTTCATTGTTTAGACGATTTAATAATAATTTATTTTCAGACGAAGTCCATACTTTTGCATTGGTTTTTAATTAAGTTTTATATAAAATAGTATCAAACAATTCTAATTTAACAAGACTCGTATGGACTCGTTCATAATTTTGGAGTCATATTTGTCTGCAATGATCTTAATAAATTTGAGCAGGAAGTTAATTATGTATTAAATCTTCGTAAATTGTCTATTTTTAGAAAGTATGGCAATTTGACGTGAAAGATTTTGGGAGGGTACCCTACGACCCACCCTTTCGGACTGTATTTCGCGGTTAGCCTATGCGTATGGGCGGGACTCACAAAAATGTGAACGCTTTGACGATTCTAATTTCTCGATGAACTACTGCACGAATGCTCTCCCTGTACGAATCCTATTTGCCTAGGGGAGACCCTACTGATTACTCACGTCAGCGTTGATGTTTTATTTCTATTCAGTAGGTAAAAGCTGGCGCGTTAAAATTTCACAAAATGTATTTATGATCGTTGTTCTCCCAATAAGTATTGCAATTTAAGTTTTAGTACTTACTGAGATATAAGTAGGTACTTAAATTTGACGGGTCACTTTTCCATTTCTATTTATCTAAAAATCTTTTTCGCACTAGGTATTTCGAACATTATTGACGCGCTTGCCAATAAACAGCACTTATACTTTTATTTATATAAATTCTTGATGTGTAGTGGTACGTATCTACCATAATTCTATCTATAATAATATAATCTACAATAATTTCAGGAGGTATAAAAATTAAGGTTTTAAAATTAAAAATAATGGAAGAGTGAGGTAGGTACGTTTACATTTATAATATGTTTTTCATTTGTGTACATAAATATCCAAATAAATTTGTATGATCGTCCTCATTGGTGGGTGTCCCGTCACTACTATGCACGTAAATAAAATAATCACTAATGCAGGGCTATCCATCAGATAAGTATCGAACGGTTGTTTCTCGTGTCATATATAATGATGCGGTTAATATATAATTTACAACTGTCACTCTGGACGCCACTTTCACTGTACGTAGTAAGCACACGATTGCATTGCATTAATTATACCTCGCTAATGGAAAAGGCCGATATCGATTTTCGCTTATCGCTTACAACGGTGCCAGCTGTGAACCATTGGAAAAAGATTTCAAGCTTGTTTCACTTTACTCATTTATGTGTAGTGATGGCGCAGAGTTCGATGTCTTTTGTGTTACGTTTTTGTATATAGATTTTATTTTTATTCGAGTGAGTGCAAGGATGGATTTCTAACGTAGTGTTCGTATACTCTTTGGACGGATCCGGCTTTCAAGTCAGGTGGGGGAGGAGGGGGTCATATACTTAGGTCTAATAAGTTTAATTGAAAAAAACTATACTATTATCATAGCTATGTCAAAATAGTTTTAAACAAATAACCAAAATCAATTTTTGTTTTTTGTCTGCTGGCGAAACTGTTGTGTATTTTTTCAAAGGACGCACTGCACTGATTTGAAGTGTTTAACGCCGTGCATGCAGTAAACACCGCAAATCGCATCATTATTATATATGCGATTTGAAAAATTCTTCGTATCTACTTCGAAAAATACGTGAAGCAATGGAAATATGCTGTCGCCGCGTCATCGTCGGCCGAATTTCAACAGAAACAATGGCTGGGGACTACCTCCTGCCTGACGATGACTACTCATGAACCTATTCCGCTTACAAAACCTGATACAGTCAGTTCGGTGTTTACCGCAGTTTTTTTTTTATATTATAGGGTCAAACGAGCAGACGGGTCACCTGATGGTAAATGACTACCGCCGCCCATGGGCACCTGCAAGTCAAGAGATTGTGGATGTCTAACATGATTCTCAACCTAAAGCGTCTCACAGGTATCTTGCATTATCCCTCGCATTATCACTCCTAAGTTATTTTTCATAAATTTGATGCCGTGCCAATGCATCTGTTAAGAGGCATCAGATTTTTGGCATCGTTTGGCATATATGTACCTACAGCTTTTTTTAAATACTCTTGTACTGCACCCTTTGTATCTGAAGCCGAGCCGAGCCGAGCCGATAATCGAGCAGTTGTGGGTCACACACCTTGATAAATCTATATTAAATTTGAGACAAAGATTTTCAATGATTTTCGAAATCCATTTTGTGTTCAGGCCATGCTATATTTATTGTATTCAATTAATCAATGAAATTATAAAATTGTCATGACCCCAATGACCCCCTAGAGTGAGTGTGTGTTTAGTTTTGTAAAAAAGATTAGTTCTTTATTTATTAGCTAGGCTACAACTACCATAGTAGTACTACCGTCAACAAAACGTACCATCACAAATTTTTAATATAACCTAAGTAGGTATTATATGTAGGTATATAAAGTTTTTTTTTATTATATTATATGGTTTGAGGCAATGATAGTCTACAATGTTAACATATGCTACTTAAGTTAGTTTAAACAAAAATAGTTCATTTGAAATAGGCTACTACTATAACTACTACGTAGCAGTCTGTTCGTGTCGACGAGTTTTCATCAAGCTGGAATGATCTTGACTCTGGTGTCCCTCAAGGCGGTATACTTTCTCCTTTGCTATTGTCTCTGTTTATTAATCTCCTAACCCAGGAACTTGCGTGTGAAACAATGTGCGTATCATCTGTATGCCGACGACCTGCAGATGTACTCTCAAGCTAGAGTTGAGAATATATCATCGGCCATCGACATGGTCAACAGAGACCTCAAATCTATAGAAGTATGGTCTCAAAGGTTTGGCTTGTCAGTGAATCCTTCTAAATGGCAAAGCCATTATAATCGGTAGCCACCGATTGATGAGTAGAGTAGACACTGAGACGCTCCCAGCTACTACTATAGTCTATAAATATTTGTCAATCGGTGAAATACCTGGGCTTACATCTTGATTCCACATTGAACTGGCGCGATCAGGTTACAAATCTGTGCCAGAGGGTTACTGGTACACTCCGTGCATTACATCGCTTAAAAAATTTTCTTCCCGCGAAAACCAAGACAATGCTCATGCAAACTCTCATATTCCCAATAATCGACTATGGTGATGTGTGCTACTACGATCTGAATGCAGACCTTCTCGATAAATTAGACTTCTTCCTAATAACTGCATTCGATTTACATTTAATCTTCGTAAATACGACCATGTGTCCTCTTTCCATTCTCAGCTTAAGTGGTTGCCTATTCGTCAGCGCCGTATGTTGCGAGCCCTCACTGCCCTGTTTACCATTCTTAATTCCCCATCTTTCCCAACGTATTTAACTTCATATTTCCAATATTTAAGTAGTAATCATGATAGAAACCTTCGTTCCTTAAATAATCTTCTTCTTCTTTGTCCCTCTCATACCACAGAGTTTGTAGGCTCTTCTTTTTTCGTTCAGTCTGTTCTTCTTTGGAATGCGCTTCCCCTCGAAATCAGGATGGCCACCCTCGTTACTCATTCAAAGTGAAAGTAAAGGAGTACTTTTTCGAACAACCAGCAGAATCAACTTGCCCATAATTTATCATCTAAATCGTTACTATGTTTTTATTTGTATGTATGTATGTATGTATATATATGTATATGTTATGTTTGTGTACACATTTGTATGTATGTTTATGATATTTATTTTATCCTATATACTTTGTTTATGTATTTTTGTCTGATATTTAGTTCGCAAATTTACTTAATAAACTGTAATATTTTTAATGAACCTACTTCCTGTTTTCTCTACATAACCCGAAGGTTGACTGGCAGAGAATGCCTATGGCATTAAGTCCGCCTCTGTACTCTATGTGCATAAAGTTTTAAATAAATAAATAAATATATATTAAAACTAGCTGACCTACGCAACTTCGTCTGCGTTTATAAATTTTCCACGTTTTTGCCACATTTTTCATTGATGCTCCGCTCCTATTGGTCGTAGCGTGATGTTATATTAGCCTTCCTCGATAAATGTACTATCCAATACAAAAATATTTTTTCAATTTAGCGCGTTCAACCAAACAAACAAACTCTTCAGCTTTATAATATTAGTATAGATATATGTATGTACGACAATTTTAAAGAGGCGTTTTACTATGATTCTTGTAATAAGCCCGATTTCGTTTCATTTCAGTTTATTTTCTTACAATTACGTTATTGTACTTTACCCATAAAGTTCACAGTCTTTGTTAAAATAAAATACAAAGGGAAAAATATAAATTATCCGTGTTTTCTGTCCTCACTGTGGCTGACCGCGCCATATTTCTCTTTCAGTTTCTCTGTAAATTCAGGGTCGTCCCATCCCCACAGATGATGTGTTCCGTCCCCGGTGCGATGTGCACGCTGCTTTACGATTTCCGGAGATACATATTTTAAATCATACGCTTGGCCAATCTGTATAATGGAAAGAAAAGACTTTTAATATTTTATTTCGTGGGATGAGAAGGTATAAAATGTGTTTGCCACTAAGATCAAAATATAGTTACCAGTATTCATACTGCGTTCGAACTAGAAGTACCTACTCGTGTATGAAGTATAGCTATCGGTCAACAGCTTACCGTTAACTTAGCATTTGGACTTTTATTGTTTAAAATACCGATGTCTGTATATCTCCGAATAATATATTTTTGTTACAACGTAACAGGGGGCCCATTGCAGTTTGGCAGGCACTCTGTGTTTCTACTGTGAATCTCCAAATAGAAAAGCTCAATACAATTTGCTCGACTAGGGAGTTAATTTATGCTTGGTTCCGATCAAGGAGGTAATAATTTATTTACAAAAAGGGACAGATGTTACTGCCTTGCCTTTATGAGCTATAGTATGAAACAATCTCGTCAATATAAAAAAAAATGTGTAGATATGATCTTAACCGGTCAAGTTGTTCAAAAACTTTTGGCTATCGCTATTTTGTCAAAAGAAGGCAGAATAGGTTGCTACCTTTGCCATGAGCTCAATGAACACGATAGTGGGCGTAAGCATATTATACAGGGGAAGTTCTGTCGCTCTGTAGTCCCACGGGAACGTGTGGTGGTAGTTATGGAAGCCCTCTACGCAGATCATCCAGACGCCGATGTTTTCCCGAGGGTTCAATGACCTGTTACAAAAAAGACATTAAGTTTATTTGGGGAGAGTTGTAGACGCTTTAATTACTTTGAAAAGTGTGATTTGTCTAAGAGCTCTCAAAGGACGAAGCCTGATTGATTAAAATTTGCTGTGCCGTATAGCACCAAGGGTGGTGAGTAACGTTCCCTTGCAGATTCGGGCTAATATAAGTGTTATTTGATAAATAGACGAGAAAAATCTCTCTGGCAACACTTTCACCTCTGCTTATAATAAGCGCAAATCTTTACAACGGCAGTCTTATGTATTAGTTATATACATAAAGCACATCATAAAACTAAAAGAATAAAGTTCCATTTTCTGTCAACTGGAGCTTGGAAATAGACTGAAATATTAAATTTAACAGTTGAAATTTATATTCAGGACTTTTGTAACAAATTAATATATTTAATATTTTTGAAATATCAAGAACAGTATTTCTAGGTAAACAGTCCTCGTCATGAATCTTAGGAACGCGTTCGCAGTAGTTGCTGATTTGGTTATGATACTAATTTGCTTATTTCTCTTAACAATTACAACTTTCATTAATTATTATAACATTTTATTAAAACAATAGTAGTGGAAGAAGTCTGAGTTAGAGGTGAGACGCTATACCGATTGCTGGCACTCACCCCAGAACACCACAATGTTGTGATGAATAAATCTATATATTTTTCTTTTCGTTACGACATTTGCGATTAATGCCGTATAAGTGCTGCACCGTTTAGGCAATTAGAACAGTTCCTAACTTAATTGTACAATACCACTGATGTTCGATGAAATAAATTAACAGAAGCAAATGCGACTGTAGGTAATATCAATATTTTCTGCTCTGTGGATGATTAAATTTTTTTAACATTACCTACTTCGACACCAGAGACAATAACGCTGGTGACATGGTTTATGTTTGCGGATTCCAAGCCCTAGGAGAATAAACAGTATATCTTATTTATCGCTTTTTCTTTATTTTCTTGTATTTTCATATGAAATTCACAACCGTGAATAAAACTATTGTTTTTGTGGTAGAGATAAATATGGGCCCGCTTATTGTTGAGCGGCTACGGCAGCGATAATGAACAATCTAAGCGGCTGTCATTGTGTATGAGTGCCTGCGATACCAGAAGACCCAGAAGTATTATCCGCGCGTGGACTTCATGATAAGGGAAGGACAGAAGGAAAAAGGATATTTATTAGTAGATAAGTAGCATCTTTAAAAAAGACAGGCAGGAATTAAACAAAGTAAATAGGTATAAAAATTATTTCTTTCGATTTGGACGAAGATGTCGTTGTGTCACGAAAGGCACTAGGCATACCTTCGAAGTTATAAAATAAGAATTAGATGGATTTTTATTTCATTAAGGCTAAAATGTTATCTATAAGTAAATCTTACTATCATTATAAATGCGTAAGTTTGGATGGATAGATGTTTGTTACTCAATCATGCCAGAACGGCTGAACGGATCTGGATGAAATCTGGCGCAGAGTTGGATTATAGCTTGGAATAGCTCATAGGCTCATAGCTTTTTATCTCGGAAAAATGTACGGTTCTCGTGAGAAATATTTGAATTTTTCAAACGAAGTCGTGGGCAACAGCTAGTGACTTATAATTTAGGAGTTCTGCACGTATGGGCCGACTCCACCGGAGTGATGACCAGGGCCTAACACAAAACCGGTGTGAAGCAATGTTTGCGTTGTATTTCGCTGAGTCAGTGAGATTACCGGAAGCCCTAACCCCCCTTCCTCTCCTCCCACCTTAAAGGCCGGCGACGCACTTTCGACTCTTGAGTTGTAGGTGTCCATGGACGACGGTAGTCACTTACCATCAGGTGACCCGTCTGCTCGTTTACCCTCACATAAAAAAAGAACATTATTGAATAATTGTAACTATTCTTCAAAAACTCTTACTTGTCATATGGTCTATAACCGAAAGTGTGTGCGAAGCTATTTACGCTCCAGACGACGTTAATGCCGCAGGTGTATCGCAGTATCGTGGGTATGAAGAACGCGTTCACCCACGTTTCGTTCCAGAAGTACACTGGCACTACTGTCGGTAGAACGAAACATAGCAGCGGCATCATCTTTAAGTAGTGTCTATAAAACAAATATACAAATTATATTATTAAACCTATTTTACAGGGTGAATGAAAATTCAGGTTTGGTTGAGTTCGCAAACAATAAAAACGATTATAGTTTTTAACACTTGCTCATTCAAAAAGAACATCCTTCTGTTCAGAAAATGTTCTTCGAACATTCTTCTTCGAAAGCGCTTTTTGTCTTACACGAAAAGCGCGTTTTAGAAGATAAGTCGTTGTGTATATACCTGATTGAAAACTATATCTTCAAGCAGGCATTACGTTGTACAATACAGTGTTTGAAGTTGCCGTTGGCGACTATAAAATATGGAAGGGTCAATCAAACAGGGTATTCTTCTGTACCCATAGTAAAGGGACGTTATCTTCTAGCAAAGCTGAGAAGTGAGGAGCGAGAAAGCCTGGAAGTCACTTAATTAGAACTAACAACAAAAGAGTGATGTAATACGTATTTGTAATTACTAAAATTCTGTGTTAACTTAATTAAAATACGGTATGAGACTGCCCTCAAAGAGAAACGAAAAAAGTGTTAGTAAACTTTCAAAATTCTTACACCTTCAATGAAAATAATAAACTTCCAGTTATGTTGTGTATTAAAAAACAAGCTACAAATTTTAATAACCGTAAAAGAACAAACGGACAAATAAATGTAATTTAAATCTAGGGGAGAAAAGCTTTGAAAGCTCGCTTTTCTTTTATTTTATACCGATTCAAAGACATACAGAAGTCTTAGAAAAAAATGTTTTGTTTTCCTCGTACTTCGCTTTTGGTTCATGTAGTGTAAATGTACGGAAATAGCTCATTTATCACTGAAAGTACAAAAGGCGCTCGCTACCGACATTTTGTAACTGAACAAGAACTAAAATTTTGATGTCCTGGAAAATAATCCTGACTATTGGTTCCTGTATAGAAACACCAACTATGTCACGACAAGGTGAACGACGGAAGTGTCAAAGAAAAGAAAGCTTCCATCCTTAGCTATGCTACTGTTTTAGACTTTTTTGTTTAGTTTTTGTTTAATTTTATACTAAAATATCTATAAAACCTCATCAAAATCTTGAAAAAATATTCTAGAAAATGCTTTACTATCAGAGCAACTATAGGTAAGTATCAAACAAAATCAACACACACGTCACAAACATGACTTCGAATTAGTAGTCTGTTTGATTTAGATCTAGATGGATATTTTTCAAACATGAAGACGCAATAACCTGAGAAGATTCTTGTTGGTGTGACTTTTATTAAATTAATTAAAAGCGTGTCTTTTAATTAACAAACTCTTTATGCTAATCATCAATTACATGAAAAAAAACTTACTTCCTCTGAAACATAACAACAGGATCAGCATACAAATCAGACAGATCAATCCTTTTTCCTCCTTCAACGACTTCTGGGCTCTTCTTGCAGCATAACCAACCCATGTGAGAGAAGAATAGCCCTCGTTCAGCGTTGTGTGGGTCGGCGTCTGTGTCTGCGTATTTGTGGTGTGTGCGGTGGTCACGTGCCCACTCGAATATACAGTCCTAATAGAAAAAATACACGTCTTATACAGATGTTACAAAAAGGTGTGGTTATATTTTAGGAAAAACTATTTTTTTTATCTCTATACATATTATGTGTACATTTATTATGTTGTTATATAAATTAGCGAGTCTACATTCCTATTACGAAAAGTATTGAGGTTTTTTCGTATTTCAGAAAGCCAGCACACGAAATATTGACTTTCAACAGTCTAAAAATTCGGATGTGAAATTCGTTATAATTTAAGGCACCTTGATTATTATTAATCTTATAGATACTGCAGGTATATACTCAGTAAGGGCAAATAGCATGTTAGATGTGTAATACAACCGCAATATATAATAATTCACGCCAAGCCTGTCGATGTACGTACAAACATACCACAATACCGAAGAGTGTGTAGGTATATAGTTGAGTATGTTGATTAGAATATAAATAATAATTATAGTAGTCCTGGAAAGTTCTGCCGTACTTCAGTCTTTGAATTAATGCGTATTATATATCAAAGTGAATATTGTGAAATTATGAGGCACGAGCTATGCAAAGTTCTTGCAGTAGTCTAAAACCATTTTATTACATTGCATCTTTATTTCTTTTAAATGTAATGTTGTCTACCCTCTTTACTTCTTTTCTCTACGGGCTGGTTACGTTATTTTCTAGGGAAGGAGGCTTCGGGAAATACATGCAAAAGCCTGAGTGCTACCACTGCGCGATCTGCGTGTAGGATATAGTGCTTCAAATGTGGATGTGCATTTTTGCATTTATTTATGTAGAAACTCACTGGATACTACTATTGGTAGTGTAGGCTCCACCACCTCCTACCGCGCTGAGGATTTATGTATGCGATGGAGATGACGGAAAGGGAATGAGAGTGGACAAGCTCTTCCGTCACGCAAAAGACACAGTCGGCGATAAGTGGCCATTAAGTGGTTTTCGGTATCCAGGACGGGGGGCGCCTGATAGGTTAGTCTGCTGTTATTGTTGTAATTGGAGTGTGCCTCTTTATCTGACCTGGAGTAATCACCTAAAATACTACCAGATGTCGGACCCAGAGACTGTTAACGATAGTTAAAGCAGAACACCGTCTTCAGTGAGTTTGATTCGGTGATATCTATTTTAATATTAATCACATATTTTCCGAATATTTTTGTATTACTTTGTTGATAAATACTTGATAACGTATTCTAGCATCCTTTATAACGAGATATACTTCTATTACACAGCTGAGATAGGTAGACAGTTTGTCAGGTTTATAAAAAAGTAAAATAAAACAAAGCTGACCGCAGTTAAACTCGTTGCGATGGAAATAAATACAGAGTCCTCAGAGAAATGAGAAAATAATTTCTGTACCCCCACTAACTTTTTAAAAGGTAGGCAAAGTGTTTGCCTCTGTGTAAAAGGTTGTTAAATTATACTTTGGTATATAGAGTTAGTTGAGGTTGCCATAATATATGTGTAAGATCAAGTGTTCCGGCGGTTAAGGAATTAGGATTTTTAGATTGCTAGGCTTAGACTAATGTCGAAAATCGAAAATCTAATGTTCTGCTAAGTTTACAATAGAAATGTTTTAGTTAACCCCTGACGCAAAAATGACGGGGTGTTATAAGTTTGACGTGTCTGTCTGTCTGTCGGTGGCATCGTAGCTCCCGAACGGATGAACCGATTTTGATTTTGTTTTTTTTTGTTTGAAAGGTGAATTAATCGGGAGTGTTTTTAAATATAATTCAAGAAAATCTGTTCAGCCATTCGAAGATCATCAGCTCTTTTCTAATCATTGAAGGGATTTTCAAGTCGGGGGAATTTTAAATCGTAAATTTATAGTTATATCAATTACCAGTTACAGCGTAAACGTAATCAGTAACCTATAAATGTATACTATAAATAAACCTGACATCAATACTGATGAGATAGAAGTTGTTTCAAGCAAATTTAGTTCCACTAAAAGCCGATCGTAATGTATTCTGATCAATATTCCGAAGAACAAAAGAGATATATAGCTAGTTACCTGGAAGCCCATCGTTTGCCAGATCATTAAGACTATTCGCAGTGGCGTGCGTGCTTTGAAACATCTATGTGTCCATAGCCGGTGAGATCCTGCGCCAATTCCAGTGGCACACATTAAGTGGACGGCGAATGCTGTAAAGAATCATCGTTAATATATTGCTTATTTGTACAATTGTTGAAAAAATCAAACTACAGTGAAAACGCAGTGTTTATTTTTTTAGTAGAGAGAGAGAGAGAGAGAGAGAGAGAGAGAGAGAGAGAGAGAGAGAGAGAGAGAGAGAGATTAATATTAGATAGATAAATTTATTTACTTTATCTTCTGGTGTTAAAAGTTCTCTATTCTAAGGTTTATAGAGAATTTATTTAAACGAATCACTAATTTGATCGCGAAAACCAAAGGCTTGCAATTGAGTGCGTGCATATTTACAAAGTGACCACATCAATTGCCGTCAGTGAGTGTAACTAATTTTATGTTCATTTTCATGTGTAAAAAATTAATCATGTTTAACTACGTTACATCACATTAAGTGAAACTGCTTACATGTTCTGATAATGACGTAATAATCGAAGGGGTGTTTGAGATTGTGCGCTGATTTTATTTGTTTTTTACTTACCAAATACGTTAGTTTGCCATTTAGCAGAAGTGAAGACTAAGTACAACCCGTACAAGGAGCTAATGTGCAGAAAGAGAAACCAGAATATATTAAACCAAACATATTCGTGTTTCCTAGGACTTGCGTGCTTCAGCACAGACACGTCTTTGGCTAGTCCAAGATCCGAAGTTTGTGTGTCTGACTCGAAGAGCACTCCACTTGGAGTAGGGTCCACTTGAGGTGGCATCGTCTAAAAATAATATTGTAAAGTATGAGCACTCTGATTAAATAAGAATAAATGTTAATATACCTAATAACAATTTTGATTTATAACTTTAATATTTATAACTATTAAATAAAATTTTGCACACTGTATGCAGGTTGGTCAAATCACAATATTTATTTATATTAAACTAATATTGTAATTAAAGAAGCAAAATGTTAAAAAAATAAAGAACAATACTACAAGAAGACATACCAAAGATTAATATTGAAAACAATAAAAGAGAGACTAAATTCAAACTAATAAAAAAAGGTTTTTTTAGTGGTCAGCATAAATGTATATTTTTTTCATCCTTTTTAATACAGTAAAACTACTTTTTTTTGGAATAGTCTAGTAAACTGCCTCATTAGTAAGTAGTAAGAAACTCTTAGATTTAAAAAAGTGTATAAATAAGTAAGTACGAAATAAATATTTAGTTTTGGTTTCCTTATTGTGGTCGAATCATTCTTTTCTTAATTAACCAATTACGATCTCGTTTTATAACTGATTTATCATTTTTCTTTTCTTCGACTTTCGAAAGTCGAAGAAAAGAAAAATGTTAAAATCTACTTAACTTTTTTTGATACTTTCAATTCTTTTCAACTTTCTTATTTCGACAAAAAAATTGTCATCATTTTGATAATGACTTAGTTAGGCCTTATTACTCTAAGATTTACATAAAACTACTTATGAAACCTACCTTCTTGACAATATAAACAAATAACACTTTTTAACACGTCTTTTTGTTCCTTGTCTTGCACACAAACTGATTCCTTATTATACCTGTTTCTGTTTAAATAGAATACAAAGAAAGTGATTTAAAATTCAAATTGTTGTTACTTAAAAACATATAAACCAGGGCAATGGACGAGACAGTTTGTAACAAAGTTCATTGTTGTTCAATTGTTTAAGTTTGATTAAACTTATTTTAATCAATTCAATTCATGTATTAAGGATCTAGGTGATTTAAAATCAATCAATCATGCATTGGTTCTGTTTGTTACTCTGTGGCTCAGTTTTGTGGCAATGCTATCGTCGCTTCGTTCGTTGTTGAAAAAAATGCATCGGTACAGGTGTCACACAAAAATATTTTCTATTAAGTGAGTCTATGTGAAGATACTTTGTAAGTTTTCAACTTATACAAATTTCTTATAATGTGTACTATTCAATCGTAAAATATTATGGTATAAAAGATATCTTTCAATGTAAAGCACAGACAGAGTATGATTGATGTAAATAAAGTATATTCTCTTTTGCTTAAGGGACATTGCATTGGTAGATCGATGACGACTTCTAAATCCTTCTCGTTTTTTCTCCTTCAAGTGAACAGGTTGCTCTTCTTTAAGTTGAGTGTGAGAAATAGATGCCAGAATCTGTTGAAGGTATATCACTCAGAATTTTAAAATGGTTTTCGGATTGTGAAATTAATGTTTAAGACTCAAGTGTGGTGCAACTCTTAAAAAATATGTATGAAATACAGCGATTGAAGCAGATGTGCTGTATTTAATTTTCTTTTTATAGCCTTTTTAATATGTGATTTAATTACTTTCCTCATATTAATTTAGGCATTCATTTCTTATTTATAAGAAAATAGTGCTTATATCATTTAAAGAATTTAAATAAAAAAATACAGTACAACATTTATATTAAAAAAATCTTGTAATTCATGTAGTACCTAATGAAATAAATGTTGGCACATATTTAATAACATTTTCGTTCGGGTTACATTTAGGATATATGGCGGTCGGCATTTCCTCGAGTCTTATTGCGTTGCAGACGTGTAGGCGGAATTCATCGCCGCGGGTTATTTCCGACGGGCGCGGGCTTGTCGAGCGACCGATACTACCAAAAGTTAGCCTGTGTTCACACCAGTAACTTTCTATAGACCTTTTAACTCGGAACCAAAGTTACTTGTACTTACGGGTCGTTATTTCCATCATCATCAGTCTTTGCGTTTGAGAAATTTTTATCCTTATATGTGGAAACTCAATACAGTAACTTCCTTACCGATACATTTAAGTAGTTTATAATCTTTAATGATTACATTAAATATTCATTTCAATTAAACCCATTATAGATACTTTTGAATTGTCAGGTGTAGGAGTCAGTTAGAACCAGTCAGTCGTGAAGCTAGTTGCCTGTTCATATGCGTAGATTCTATGGAGAAGAATAGGCAAGACACTCTAAGTATACTATTTTGTTGTTATAACATTGCTTATAAGTGAAAATTTTCAGCGATTTTTTAGCCATCAAGCATTTCTCACAACGAATGGCGAAGTTACTGGATCCCCGGTCAAAGTTATCGTATATGTATACTATGTTAGTAAAACATGGTGTGGCTGTCCTTTGGTCACGAGTTACAGTGAGTCCAAGTTGCAAGTGACAGCGCGGACGGTTGATGCTGATGCAAAGATACTTGATGGTCTTTAGAAAAGATCGATTGGGCTTATTGTTCAGTATTCTGTCATCTTAGCTCACGGCAATCTTGAAACATCCCATTAAGAATTTCGTATTTCATCGAATTTCGATATTTGGAATGTTCTTTATTTTTGAACTTGTATTTAAATATTTGGGGAACTGTTGAGAACATTCTAGCAGGGTTAGAAATCATAATAAGAAAAACGATCGTAATGAAGAACGAAAAAAGGAACAACTATCAAAATTACTAGGGTTGAAGGTTTGATAAGGTTACATAAGGGGCCGCGAAAGCAAGAGGAAGAGGGAGTGTTCAGTGGGTGATCACTACGGAGTTCAACTAAAGTGGTACCAGCGAGGGCCACGCCGAAGATCTATCACGTCAAAGCTACGTCAATTCAAGACGGACATGTTACTCAGTGTGGCTTTCTGTGAGTAAAAGATGTGACAATAAAGCGTCGTCACAGAAAGATTATCATTTCCTTCCAATCCCGTACCCACTTTCATAACAGTATTTAGCACAGAGTACTTTATTTTATGTGACACCTAGATGTGTGTGACTCTTTAATAAGTAACGATAACCCTCTCGTATGATTTTCATTATTGGTTTACTGATTCTTTGTAAGAAGCAATAAACATAAACTTAAGTGAATAAGACTACATAAGCTCGACTCTATGACGCAGTT
This sequence comes from Callimorpha dominula, assembly GCA_949752705.1. Taxonomy (NCBI): domain Eukaryota; kingdom Metazoa; phylum Arthropoda; class Insecta; order Lepidoptera; family Erebidae; genus Callimorpha; species Callimorpha dominula. The sequence continues at coordinate 10,519,455 of OX457000.1, forward strand.
ATCAACCGCAGCTTTTACAATTGTAATGGATGGTATTATTGGAGCTTATTTGTGTAAATAGTCTTGCCTAGGCCTGCGATCACCTATGCGTCTTACCCAGGACGCAAAGGTGAAATCGAGATTCTGTCCCGGACACCTTAAAAAAAAGGCCGATTCCATTGAAATTTTTAGCTTGTTAAAGATTCATCTAACAATTATAATAATGTCCCCTGGCACAGAGTGTTCGGGTTTTATCCGGACACTTTTTGAAAATCCCCAGACGCCCTCTAAACTAGGACACATCCGGGGAAATCCGGACGGATGGCAGCCCTAGTCTTACCTAAGAGCCACGTTACGTGTACCATAACAGTAATTGAGACATGTAATCCTTTGTTAATAATTAATATCGTATACGTCTTTGATAGGTCCCTGGAAATAGTGTGATCTAGCTATGTGAATGCGCGTCAGTTCACCTGTCACATGTGTAAATGATTAATTCTATTTACTAATACTAGGTACTGTATATTTGTATGTAACGATAGGAGTTGGATCTGGGTATAATTGACACACTTTACAAAGTAGTTGAATTGAACATTGTTTTTTTTTATTTTTTATGGATATGTCAAGCAAATTATGATCTATCTACAAAAAATGATGAACTGACTTATTCATAATAACAATTATACTGTATACTAGTACTCTGTAATACTGAACTTATTTTAGTAATATGTTATATTTGCATGCTATTTTTATGGCTAGATGGGCCTGTTCGCCTTATATCACACTTGAATTAGCACGTTATGTAAACCCCATTTAAAGCAAATAAATAATTTGAATTTGTCTTGTTTTATAATATATAATATAATAACTGTGGTCCGCGACTTCGTTCGCGTGGAAATTCAAATTTATGCCACGCGAACCGATTTTCGGATAAATTTTCATAGTTATTCGTTCCGTAAGACCTTCTACAAATTATTAGAAAACACAAAAGAAAAGATGAATGAAATTTCAGGACCGCCTGACAGCTGTACTATTAAGTGATAGATATCGTTTCTGTGCCTACTGTAATATCTAGATCAATACTTATGTATATACTTGTTTGTGAGGACCTTGCGACTTAGAAGCTATGTTATGTATATAGCTTCAAAGCTATATGCACGCTACAGCGCCCACGCTCTGAGTAGTACTTCAGTAGAGTGTAAAGTGCGGTATCCTCACGGCACGAAACAGCCGTGCGTTTTGGAAAATTACTACTGAAATTGAATATTCAATTATCATCCTCCGCGTCTTTACCCAACTAAGTTGGGTTCGGCTTTCAGTCTAACTACGATACGGCCGAACACAACCCAAGTACTAGGCGATACAGAAGTTCGGTAGTTAGACCAGGTTGTCGGTTTTTTTAGGATTCCAACTATCCGTAACGAATGCCACAGATGTTTGTATGGCACCCGGGACCGACGGTTTAACGTGCTCTCCGGGCACGGACGGGTCTCAATATGTTAAAAAGGGTCACCCATCCTAAACTGACCTGGCTGGTATTACTTAACCTTGTAATGTGTTAACCTACTCGGTTACCACTTAGCCCCTCAAATATTAATTAAAAATTTTATTTACATTTTATGTCTGTAGCATATATTACGGTGTGTTCGATGCAGGACTTCTCACACCTTCACGCATCTGTAAACACAGACTTGGTAACATTGTAGTTAAAAGAGAGTGGTCGTGTTATTTTCTCGCAGGCTCTACCTATTAAATAGCGAACACAGAACTAAATATATTTGTAGCTTCAAAGAAGTGTTACTTTTAACACACATCATATATACTCCGACCCCCCGTTAATACAAGCTATACTTAGGTATAGCTTCTATTATTCGTTCTAAAACTCTGATAAACATTACTTAGACACATTTTTGTAAATACACATAGAATACATACAAAAGGCTATAGAATTAGAAATTAGAGATACTAATATTTGCACTGTAGGGGAACTGAACCCACGATCTCAGACGTTGACGGTATAATGGTAGAATTTCCTTTGTTTGGTTATACAACCAAACAAAGGAAATATTCGCTACAAAAGACCAGAAATTGTCGAGGTGACAGTAAGCACTCAAACAATAATTTACAACCACACATAGGTACTTGAACGCACAACACGGGTTAATCAAGGATAGGTACCAACTTTTACCTCAATGGTTCACGTTTGATGAACCATTGAGGTAAAATAAAATAAGTAAACAAATATATAGTATCTGTTAACGTAATGTCATAGTAATTATCTTGCTCTTTTTTAAATTTCAGTATAATTAATGTTTGTAGCTTTTGTAGCTTCGTAGACAAGGACCACCGTCACCAATTCTAAATACCATCAAAAGCTACTTGATTAGGCTGGGGCTTGAGGTTGTAAAGTCTTGTGTAACTCGTAAAACAGATATCGCAGATCAACCGTGTCAGGAGACGAACTCACGGAATAGTTACGAGGCGCACCTAATTTAACGAATGTCTTTGTTTAAAAAAATTGTCTTTGTCTTTGTTATATTAAGCGAAGATGACAGTAAATTATAGAATTTCATTAACCAAAAAATACTATATCTAAGAATTGTTAAAGTGGTAATTATGAAAGCTTTTGAAAAGAAAAATTACTTACTTGTTCCTCCTGTTGACGGTCATATTGTGAATTGAATACATTGTCACCTGTCAGGTGTTGTCTTGCACGTACATTAATAGGACGTTAAATTTGGTGTAATCGTTCGACAATAAGACAAATAGACTAAAATCTCAAAACACACTGGTCAAAAACAAACATATAATTTCTATAACCTGGTTGCAGGCGCAACCTACCGCATCAATCCGTAAAACTAGAACATCCAGGAACCCACTCAAACTGACATAAAAAGTTGATCAAAATCGGTTCAGCCATTTAGGAGTTCAGTCACAAATACGTAGGTACAGAAAAAATGTACATAAAGAGCATTATGCTGATTAATTTCATAATTCAGAATTTCCATGAAAATAAACCTGAAGAAGTTTGTGATTGTCATTTACTGGCGGCCTCTTAGCCGTGCGAACATTTTTTGTGGGTTGGGTAGGTCCATAGATAATTATTTAAATAATCTTTTTAACACACTACATTGGTAGTGTGTTAAAAAGATTACAACAATGAAGTTACTTCGCACTTCTATTTTTAACTAGCAGCGCCCCGCGGTTTCACCCGCGTAAGTTAACTAAAAAAACTTTTTATCCCGATCCCGTGGGAATATCGGGATAAAAAGTAGTCTATATGTCAATCCAGGTCTCCAGGTCCAAGTTTCATCGCAATCGGTTCATTAGTTTTGGCGTGAGAGAGTAACAAACATCCATACATCCATACTCACAAACTTTCACGTTTATAATATTAGTAGGATGGATTATAATGGCAAATTTTAATATTAAATTTCATTTCTAACCTATTCTGTTTTTCCAAAAACACATTTTCATACCAACTATGGCAATTACGAACACAACGAAAGGAAATCAGCCAAATAGGTCGAACCTCTCTCAAGTGAGGGTCCGACATATATGGCAATCGATTTTAATTTACATATAAGTATATCGATTTTAATGCTTTCGAAAAAATGTTGAGAGAGGAAACAATACTTTGAACAAATTATAGTTCTCAAACTTTGACCAGTCATACCTGTTAAGTAGTTCATCGACCTCTATTCAGTTCCCGTATACCTACGGACAATAGAATCTTGTTCACACGATATCGTATATTGATAGTACGTATTGTAACGATATATACAACTCGTGGTGCCCACTCGCTGACATAATCCTTATTGACCTCGCACGACACCCACAGGAATTGATAAAGTGCTCTATTTTTAGCTCGGTCAACACTGCATCCAATATTACAAGTCTGAAATAAATCAATTTTAAACATCGAACCACTTCAGTTGAAGTGTCTGGTCGGAAAAGCGGTTCGTAATTTTGACTGGAATTGCTACCACCCGATTACCGGTATTGTGGTTTAAATGGGTTCCGATCTTGAAAAATGATTCGCCTCTGCGGTTTGCGTGAATTGAAATGTGTTTTGTCATTTCACGTGAAATTTTTATTGAATTTTACCAGTACAGTTAGAACTCTTTTTTTTTTGGAATGGTTAGCGACCTTTTATTTTTATATGAAAATTGCCCGAAAGCTATAAGCCGATGTCTGGCAAATCTGACAAAGAATGCAAGCCTTTCATCAATATGCAAAAGGTTTACCAAAAAGTTTATAACATCTTTTTTAATACTTCCATTGTTCCGATAATGCTTTTGATGATATCGACTTTCATTCAAAACGCTGGTATTCGAAACAACAATTTTGTGAGACGAGAAATAGCTATAGAAAATTAAATTACGTCTGGAATATTCATTGTGCGCGTTGTGTAAGCTGAGCTCCATTACCTATTGCCGATAACAAAGGGCCACCAATGAGCACGAAATCAATTTAGAGCACAAGAGGTCGGTTGCTATTTGCGCGCAGTTCCTCAACTAACTGAGCAAAGTAAACCACTTTTGAATACTTCCGACAAATGTACATTGATTAATTTGTGAGGTTTACTAAAGCATATATTTACCTACATGAAACGTTTGAGCGAAGGGTAACATTTTCCATCAAAATAAAATTCAACGAAATCCTGAAAAAGTGTTTTATGCATATTTGAAGCTTATTTTACAACAATATCTTTACTGAAACATAAAAGGTTGTTTCCTTTTATGCTTCAAACAGTTTATAAGGTATAAGTTTGTTCAAATAACTACTAATAACACTAGCTTTTGCCCGCAGTTTCGGTTGCGTTAATGTAGATTTTCTTAAGTTGTACTTATGACTAGTTATGGCAGGGGGTATGAGGAGGTTTATTGGCTAGAAAACCATCTCGTCATACATCCTGGATACTGGAAATGGCTAATTCATTTAGTTCCTTGGGGAAGAGCTATTTCCGTCTCATGTTCGAGTATTTTATTGCGTTTCCCTATGTTTGGTCTACCAAACACAGAGACATGGCAAGGCTACCATCATCATCATCAGCCTTTCATTATCCACTGCTGAACATAGGCCTCTCCTAATGTACGCCACTGAGCTCGATCGTCAGCTCTCCTCATCCAGTTTTTCCCCGCCGTTTTACGCAGATCGTCATTCCTGGCCGCAGGGTGTCCTACACTACGCTTCCCTTGACGTGGTCTCCACTCCAGAACTCGTCTACCCCAGCAGTTATCGGTTCTGCAGGCAATGTGGCCAACCCACTGCCACTTCAGCTTGCTAATTCTTTGTCGGTTACTTTGTTTCTGTGTCGGATAACTTCGTTACGAATTTTGTCCCGCAGAGACACACCAAGCATAGCTCTCTCCATAGGTCGCTGAGTGACCTTAAGAATACCATAATCGTAACTTAATAATGTAAACGACAAGGGAGAACGGATTGTGCGTCTTTGGGTATTGGAATGGAGTACATGGTTACATACAGACCTGCCAAACGATAATCCTGGCCAGCGAACGGTGACTTTTCGGGACTACTATTAAGAAGACCTCTGAAAAATTACCCAACGAGAGCGGGCGCTGGATAGATTCGTTTGGACCCAGTTTGCCACAGACAGACAGAAATAACATATAATAGGCCAGGCCATAAATCTAACCAGGATCATGAAAAACCGAGACACGAAGAGGATTTACTCATCTCAAAGTAACCGGGGTCGCCAGAAAGTGTGTGTATTCCACCTCTACCACCAATTAATAGGTTTGTTGTCAAAGACATCGTGTGGTTGCCTCATGCAAGAAGATAGCATGTTGAAATTCAAATATCATAATAACATAGCTAGCAGGAGTTGAGGAGTTCGTAATCCTCAATTTATCTTATACAATTACATATGTTTACGGAGTTAACGAGAATGTATTGGAATGTACATACTTTTGAACTGCCCGTGAACTATCGTGTTAGTTAGTTTTTCACTCTTAGGTTCAGAAATTTTTTAATTAATTTAATTTAATTAATTAGAACAACCGTTTACCGTTAGATATACAGATACCGTTAGATAACAGGATAATAATCTCAAAGAAAAGTTTAGTAAGCATGCGGTAGCATAATTGCTAAGGTGTCGGACTTGCGATCAAGTGGTTGCGGGTTTGAACCCCACCCAGTGCACTACCGACGTTTTGCCACCCCACTCTTAACACACGCTTTAAGCTTAGCTGGAGGGGCTAACCCACGTTATTATAACCTATCCTTTAAAAAAAAAATACAAAATCAACAAACAAAGTACAAAAACATGCGCATATAAATCATGTACATTTTAAGAAAAGTTATTTTTTTTTATTATTTTGTTTGGGTAAACAAACAATTGTATAAAATGCTTAATATAAACTCATGGTACTAATGATAAGTTTTAGGTAAATGTACAACCAACGTCGTTGTACACTACAGAACTATACATTTCATATGTGTATTACAGAGTACATTTCATATGATAACTGAAAAATGTAATTACTTTAATTTTACAAAAAGAATGAATGTTACAAAATTGGTTGAAGAGAAGAAGGTAGTCATGAGTCAGCAATTATAACATTTAATTACTCTCGTCTCTCAAAGATCTCTTTTTATCATCTTCAACTGTTGTTGTTAGTTGTTCGTGTTGTTTCACGTCCGTGTGATATAGGTGTAAGAAACTCTTTCTGTTGTTTATTCCAATCTAATAAATAATCGTTAAAACGGGTGACAGATTTGTTTATTTCAGGCCTGCACTTTCTAAAATCCAGTTTGAGTGGTTATTGAATTGTGTTTTTGCTAACTTAAACTTATTATGTATGTTGTTATTTGTTGTATTAAACTTGTTTATTAAAATCAGCTGTTATAAAGAGTACAACAATACACACACACACTCACACAGAATTCTACAGATGTCTACGGTCTAACAACAAGGATTACCAACGTAATCCCCTACATGTCAGTTATGTTGTGCTATATCGTAAATGAGCTTATTATTGCTACTAATATGTGCAATATATAATTATATTGTAGATGTTAGTAGTGACTTGCCTACAAGAGCACTTGAAATGAGATTATGTTTATTAGTTTGTACTTTTGAAGCCTCCATCTGCAGGAACACAGTTTGCCGTGTCAAATTTTGTAGCTCAAACTATCTTGTTTTTAATTATAAAAATAGGGACAAACTATAATAGATGATAAAACAGTTCACTATTTAATAAAAATTAGATAATAGACATTATTGTGACTAGTTATACCGGTAGCGCAATGCGATTGATAAGTAATATTGACTAATAGTTGGGTTATAAAAGGCAATGCCAACATTTTCAAGTTGTTAACAATCACTTGAGTGCGGATTGAGGTTCGAACAACATATCAATTTAGTGATTTTGATAGTTTATATCAACTAACCGGTTAAAACGGGGAACGTTTGGCCGCAAGCAATAGGTAATAATTAATGCGTGCATGTATGGGTCTGCCACCTGCGATGCATATTTAGTTTTCCGTTTTAAATTTCATTATTTCATTTCTATCTTACAATCGGTAAATCGTTCGAGTATGAACGGTGGACAGTGGAAGGCACATAATTACATCATGGGACATATTACATATTATACAACACAAACAAACGAATACTTACACTACTACATAAACATACTTTTTAAATACATACATATTATACATAGAAATAGCCAGACCAATGCAAATATACATATGCATGCATACAAGTATTTACACTGAGCAGGAATCGAACTCGCGACCAATGGCGTGGCAGTCGCCGCGCTGCAGAGATCGTCGTCGATCTTCATAGGTACCCGTAAAAGCACAATAAGATAATATTTACTTCATAAGCGGAATACCAGCCACCGAACACAAGACTTGGTAAACCAAGCGGTCCTTGTGTTGGATGGCAAACTTAATATAACAATGAGAAATTATACATAACATCGCATGTGACTTCCAAACTTAACTTAAAAGTTAAACTTAGTTTTAATCTATTTATATCATTAGAAAGCTGATTCAACCGAGTTAGTTGTATTAGTGAAATTTTGTAAATAATGATAATGTAAGCCACACATTAATTTGCTAGTGGACCGAGATGAAGTAGGTACCTAGTTATATTAAGTGTAGTGATAGAAACACTCATGACAATTAAATTACGCTTCATGTATACTAGGTATGTAAATATCTAATAATTTAACTAAATATTTAAATAAATGTATTAGTGTTATAAGAACTTCACGACAATGGGCGCCAGTCATTCATTAATACTAATTAATTTATGTAAATATATGCATTTAGTATAACTTAGGTTCATTTGATACTAAGTTTTACTAACCCCCGACGCAAAAAGAGGGGTGTTATAAGTTTGAAGGTCTGTGCGTGTGTATCTGTGTGTGGCATCATAGCTCCCAAACCGGATGAACCGATTTGAGGGCGATTTTTTTTGTTTGAAGGGTGACTTGATTGAGAGTGTTCTTATTATTTCTGATCTTATATGGCGGTAAGAAAGTTATTATGTTACTATTAGAATACATTGGCCATTTTTTAGAAAATGAAGATGCTAGACTGACTTGCTGAGAGTGCTCTTAGATATAATTCAAGAAAACCTTTTCAGCTGGCCGAAGATCATGAAATAGCTGTTTTGTAATCGTTGAAGAAATTTTCGAGTCGGGGGTATTTTAAATTTATGATCATAGATCATAGTTTGATTAACAAGACAAATTATAAAAAGTGTATGTAACAGCTCCGACGCACGACTGGAGTTTACAATACAATGTTGTCGCCACATCAAAAACTCTTATTTATTTTATTAAATAGGAACAAACTGTAATAGATGATAACACAGTTTATTTTGACTGGTTATACCGGTAACGCAATGCTATTGGTCGATTGATAAATATTAGTGAATGGGGTTATAAAAAGGTAGGAATAAGTGGTTAACACTCACTTGAGTGCGGATACATAGATTATATGCGGATAAAGGTACGAACAACTTGGCAGTTACTGTTAGTTAGTGATTTTCATAGTTTATATCAGTGGTTGTGAGACTGTTTCTTACACAAATAAATTTAGGCACGTACATGATTTCAAATTGTCAGAAAACGTAACGCTTTTGAGTTAAAACTTTTATTAATTTCTCTAGAGAATATGAAAATTTGTATGAAGCGTGGGCGGTCCGCGGCCAAGAATGATTTTGTTATTTATTGATGTGGTTTAGTCCTCTAATTACTACGTAGAAGTACTTCTAAAACGGATGAAATACAGTTTTGATTTTAACACTTTATATAGTTTTATCCAGTATTATTATTATGTCCAATGCAAAAATAGAAAAGGAAAGTGAAATAACAACTCTAGATATACTAAAAGACATATTTATTATAAAACAACATATTAAAAGGACTACCTGCCTACTCATTCTCTATCATCACGCTTAATTCCACTGCTGGTAACCGAATCTCTTCGGTTTGATTTGCCCAGCCTAAATACCACACCTCAATACCACACCTCGCACATAGCATGTGCGCAGTATCCAAACGTGCGCCGCATCCAACCATGCGCCGCATTCAACCATGCGCCGCATACAATCGTGCGCCTTCTGGTCAGACATGAACAATAGTAATGGGCGATAGCTTCTCCTCCGTTCATTTGTCGGTCAATAACCATATATCAATTACTAGCAGCACCCCGTGGTTTCACCCGTGTAAGTCCCGATCCCGTAGGAATATCGGCATAAAAAGTAGCCTATGCGTTAATCCAGGTCTCCAGCTATCTACATACCAAGTTTCATCGCAATCGGTTCAGTGGTTTTTTAATGAAAGAGTAACAAACATCCATCCATCCATCCATCCAAACTTTCACATTTATAATATTAGTGGGATTAGTGGCATAAAACTTAGACCTTACATTTCTAGAATGTATTCGGACACGTAATAACCAGACGTTTTGCAAACTGGCCTGTTGGTCTAGTGGTTAATGATCCTGACTGCTGAGGTTAATGATTCGACTCTCACCCAGGGCAAATAATTGTATGAAAAGCAAGATCATTTGTTGCGTTCCTGGGTGTAGTTTATCTATAATATATATGTATTTAGAAATATATAAGTATGTTTATCAGCATTCTAGTTACCATAGTCAAGGCTCTGCTTTGTTGGGGTCCGACGGCTGTGTGTGAGAAGTATACTTATAATAAACCATACTAATATACTAATACAATATTATAAATGCAAAAGTAACTGTCTGTTTGTCTGTTACTCTTTCACGCCTAAACCGCTTAATATAACCTAGCTTAATATAATAACCTAGACCTTGGAGTAGTCCCGCCTGTCACCAATGCGACTGCAGTGAGGACTCGGCTCAGCACACGCTGGCGGTTTGCTCCGCCTGGGCGACGCAGCCTCGGGCCCTCACTGCAGTTATCGTAGGGGATCTCTCGCTACCGGCCGTCATACGCTCCATGGCCGGTAGCGACAGAAATTTTACCGCGGTCGCGACCTTCTGTGAGGACGTCATCTCACAAAAGGAGGCGGAGGCGCGCTTACCAGCGCCTCATGCCGCCCTGAGTGTGGCCGCGGGTGGACGGGACGGGTTTTCCCTTCCACCCGCTATAGTGGCCCCCCACGAGGTGGCGGCGTCCGCGTGTGCCTGGACGTCACCTAATTGACAGGTTTTTACCCGAAGGTGGTGCCCGCGCTTTTGCGGGCACACGCTAGGAGGGTTCCGGAGGTCTTAATAAAAGCTGTTCCCGGATCCCTCCTACTTAAGGCGTAGTACGGCACACCGTGTGGTTTTAGTCGGTTCGATTCCGACACACTGCCCCACCGAAAACGGCCCGAGGGGGTTTCCACACACACAAAAAAAAAAAAAAAGGACAAACTCGAAAATAAACCTTAAAGGTGGCATAAAGTTTGTACAGAAGACTAATCAATTTTCAAGTTTATTTGGATGAGTTTTGTTATAGAGATAAACAACATAATATACTATGTCGTTTTATTCGGTTCGAGTACAACATACCACCGCGGTGATGACCCGCAAGGGTTTCCACTTGTCAAAAAAAGTATACATTTAGAAGAAAGTGTTTTGTCCCATAAGAAATTTTAAGTGGCGTGTTCAAGGGTATCAAACCCAGAAAAGATGTAAAAGCAAAAAAAAAAAAGATATGCTATACTATTTTCTTACTTATACGTAAATACCACTTTTCTTTTATTACTTATTAACCCAATTTTTTTATTCTACACAGTCGAAGTCGCGGGTTTAGTGACTATTATGTATAAAAATTCATTCCGTGTATCTCGGATATGGCTCTAATGATTTGGATCTAATTTTGTATTTAGATAAGGTTTTGCTTTTTAAGTTTATCTACATACTTCCCAGAAAATAAAAGCCAAGCCAAGCACGGACGCCATACTTATTTTGTAAATAAACACACATTTGCAAAAGAAAGTAATTATCTGGAAACAAAACATTTAAATGTTTTGGCGTGGAGTAATCCTACTATTGTTATGTTTTTCTCAGGCGATTTAGTAGGGATTTCTTCAAAAATAAACATTAAAAGATTTTACACGTTCGGATAAAAGGTAACCTATGTACCTAATGGAAACCATTATCGAATTTAAGCGAGTATCATTTGGGGCTATCCATAAATTATGTTACACGAATTTGAAGATATTTGGACCCCCCGTTCTTGTCCCAGGTTGTCACATTTGTGGGATCCTCCTCCCCAGAACTGAAAAGAGCAGTTCTAAATTTTTTTTTAATAAAATTGTAGTAACGTCTAATCTTTCGTTTACTGGTAATGTTTTGTGTTTAATACTTTAGATTTTGACATGTAACGTCATGAAGCTTATGATCCCCTACACCCCTCATCACACATTGTTGACTAGCTCCCCCCCTTAACGTGTGATGTAATTTATGGATGGCCTCTTTGCCACCTAAAATAGCTACGTTTTTTTATGAAATTTAGTCAACATACTAGTTAATATAGATTTCCTCAATTAATTTACTACCCGTGGGAAGCAATAGTTTTTTTTGGAAGAAAGGTAGGTACCCTATGTTTTTTCTGGACCCCTGACAAGGCTTATGCAAAATTTCATGATGACATGATAACCTAGGAGTTCATTAACCGCAGCCATTTAAAAGCTCTAACCCATTATGTGGAAAGAAAATTATTGAACAATAAACATTATATCTGAACAACAAACAAGATGAAGATAAATGAGTGGAGCCTGATTGCGGGTTCTCGGCATAAGTTTTAGTTACAGACGCCTTTATAAAATCCTCTAATGCCGTCTTTCTCTAATCCATCCGCTGAAGGATAACGTAGATTGGGTGCGTAACTTTTTCAAAACAAATTTACATATTTCTTGGAGCGCGGTGATTGATCGTGTCAACGCTGGGCTTCTGGTAACAGACCTGTGGTTTTGCTATTATTACAAGAATGATGGGTTCACTAGGGATTGGAAATTAAATATTTGGTTTCACTAATATTGTTTTTTTTCTATCAATTTTTTTACAACACAATGGATCAAGTGATGGTTACGAAGCTTCTCATCGATTGTTGTTCATGTGGAATCGGATGCTGATATCAAAATTAAAGTGATGTTCCGCTACTGCGAATATCTGCAACACACCTTAGATTGTAATTTTTTGCCTTGCACAACCTGCGGTATTTCCGGACCGATACGACCTTCCAACCTTCAAGAAAAGACCGTACTCCCATCTCAAAGACCGGCAACGCGCTTGTGGTTCTTGAGTTGCAGGTGTCCATGGGCGACGGTAGTCACTTACTATCAGGTGACCCGTCTGTTCGTTTGCCCCCTATAATATAAAAAAAATCCGTGTGTAACCGACCAGCCTCCAGCAGGTCGTGAGCACCACTTCAACACATCTAATTTTGTTACAATCCCGCGTCGTACACAAGTGCTTCCTCTCTGACATCTTAGTCAGTTGATGGACTGCCTTTCCAACGATCACTGGGTAAATTTAGTATGTTTTCTTCAGTTGATCTAATAAACCTAAAGGGGTTAGGCACAGCAGATAACTGTTCGAATTTTAGAAACCCAACTGGCTCAATCCCTTCACCTCATGACGTAATCTTCTGCTAAAGAGTGAGGTTAGAAAAGCTCCGTTAGAGTTATCGATGTACAAGTTACGCCATCAGCTCGCATGTAGCGCCATCAGGTACGCCTGTATAAAATCTTCTTTTATTGATTGTTTTAAATAATGAAGAGGTGTTGAAGTTGTTTTATATACGAGCTTATATACATATTCTGCAAAAGATTGCCGACAAAACATTATTAGTACCGTAAACAATCCTGAAATATGCAAATTGCGTGTTGACGCACCGTGAGCGGATAGGAACAATATAAGCTAGGAACATTAGCATAAACGGAGTTGCGTCGACTGGGAACGCAAACATTGCCCTGAGCAGTATTAAACGTCTCATAAGATAATGAATGCTTTTATTGAGGAATCTATCGTTTAATTTCAATGTTAATAGATATCGATTTGAGGGTATTAGATGTTAAGGAGAGAGAAAAAAGGTCAACATAATTTTTTGTTACAATCTTAGTAATGTTCTACAGGTGAAATTTGTGAGAATGGGTGAATGAATAGATGTTTGCTACTCTTTTATGTATATCTGATGGATATTCATTTATTCATAAAAATATAAGCTTACATTACAACCAAATTGCTTATGTCAAACATAAAATCAACGGTAATTGAATATTCTAATGTAATGAAATAATTATAAATTTAAAATAATAAATAATAATCTAAATTACAAACACAACAATTTTATACTGAGACCTTTTTACTATCATTTACGACTATTAAATCATAAACAAAACTTAATTACTATACGAAAAAGTGACAAGTTTCACAAAATATATCTGTTTCTGAATGCTATTATACGCGTGTGGAAAAATGCACGGTTCATGTGGGATAGATTTCACCAAAATTTCCATGCGAACGAAGTCGTGGGTACAAGTAGTATCCAATAATAATTATGCGCGGAGCCATGTGACTCTTGACTTGCAGGTGCCCAGGGCGGCGGTAATCACTTACGATCAGGTGACCTGTCTGCTCGTTTGCCCCCTATTCCATAAAAAAAGTTCAAAACATTTGGCTACATATTGTAAACGAGAAACTTTTAGTGTTTTAAACGCATTTATTCTTGAAAAGATTTTAATGTTTGGTCACGTCCTTGTTTCAAAGGAATTTACGAAACCCCAAACTGTATTGGGGAAACGGAGAAAAATTAAATTAGCCAGCTTACGAGGGTTGTATAAGCATGTTCACAATAGGGGAATACATTCGCAATATTTCTTTTAGTTACATATCCGCTGGGGTGGAGACTTTGAAAATTGCCAATTTTCTTTCGTTATCTGAGGGACCTTAATGCCGGTTATCAACGAAGAATGAGAGTTAATTTCGTAATGAAAGCTAAATCCCTTTGATATATCGTAGTGAATTTGTCTACTGCAGTAAGATACATCGGTTGTCACTTATACGACATGGTCTTGTGATTGCTAGGGTCAATGTTTGCCAAATTTGCTCATTACGCATGACTGTTCGTTATGTTAAGTTTTTAGTTACCGACACTTCTAAACAGCAATTTCTCATACTTAATGAGTATCAAAACTTAATTAAAAATATATTGAACAGTGAAACGCTGCAATGACATCCGAATAAGACAACCTCTATACATAATCAAATGATTTTAAGCTAAAGAAGGTTTATATTCTATAAGCTAGTTTTCTTAAAAGCAATACTCGCATTTGTAACTAAACGTAGGGCAATAGGTAACAAACTGAATGTGGGGCAAGTCGCTCCGAAGAAGTCTTATTGCGGATTCACTCGTAGTATCGCATTAAAGTACTATTTATTAGAGTGGAGCTTACTAGACCAGAATTTCATTTACCAAGGTCAGAATATCTTCCATATGGCATACCTTTTACTTCTCGGAGTAATAAATAAATTTTCATGAACCGCACCTTAAGTCTTTCCAATCTTACTAGATCTTTATGTTCCTCTATTCGGATCGGAATTGTATACTTAACTGATTAGATTTGATGTGATTGCACCAGAAGCCCTATGTAGAAACGAGAAGATATATTTAAATTATCTGTTACGTGGAACATAGCGTTAAGAACATTTAACCTGGCTTTCTTCGACGTTAGTATTGTGTGAAGACACATGGTGAAACAAAAGCCTTGGAAATTTGCGGGTGAATGAATAAATTTCTATCTTCAGATCGCGTCCAGATCGCAGTGCCAAGCAGATTGTGGTCACAGTTCGTGATCTTGATCGAAATATCAGGCATTCAATTCAAAGGTATACCTACCCAACCCATGCCTTCGATGTTTAAATAAATGGAACGTGAACTGGACCACGGAAGTGCTATATATACGTCATGTCTTGGACTAAACATGAAGTTTTGAACAGATCATCTGTTGAAAATCATTTGAGAACCTGAATGAAAATTTAGAAAGAAGTAAACAGTGTTATTATCTGTTCACCTTCTTTTCTTCGTCCTACGTTTTCTTTACAACTAAAAAAAGTTATATTTAAAAATAGACTAGTGTACTGTGGCAGGAAGTACTGGGGACACAGAAAGCGGAAGGAGACCTCATTGAGATCCTATCGGCGTCGGAAGGAGGGGACTGATTTATGTTGTTTCTAATGATCCCTCCGCTCGAGGATTGATAACCAGATGTAAACTGATGAGGAATAGAATCTAAAGTGATTCGAAAATTACAACGTCATCTACTAAGTGGACAATATCATTTATAAAGCCATATTAATGTTCGTAATTTGTGACCCACATTAATGTTACTGACCTTCTGAAACCTTTGAAACCACTTCATGCAATGTGGATATTTAGTTTATGTCTTGATTATCAAATTATAATAGACTAGATAGCTGTCCTCGCTATCCGTTATCCGTTTTACCTGCGTTTATGGTCACTACTCCGCTCTTATTGGTTGTAGCGTGATAGCTCGTTCAACCAAACAAACAAACTCTTCAGCTTCATAAATTTTTTTATAGATAATTTCAAATTTAGTAATATCTTTACACCTCCCTTATTCTATTTCTGCATCACCCCAAGGTTTGACGGGTAGGAATTAAGTCCCCCTTTTGTGTAAAAATATGCATCGTTTATATGAATAAATTATATATTCATTAGACTGACGTTTCTGACTGACATTAAGATAATCTATTTTTATCTTTCACCAGGCCTTATAAGGTTAAAATTCGCCCCGGTGTCGCCCCGGTGCCCCGGCGACTTTAAATCCTTTGTTTTAAATTCTTCCCGTATCCTAAGCTTTATTTATTACTAGCTATAGCCAACTGTTGCTGTTGTATTATTAGCTGTTGCTGTATTAGTAGCTGTTGCCCGCGACTATGTTTGCGTTCAAATTTTGATGAAATCTATCCCACAGGAACCGTACATTTTTGAGTGATTAAAAAGTAGCCTATCTGCTATTCCAGACTATAATCTATCTCTGTACCAAATTTCATCCAGATCCGTTCAGTCGTTTTTGTGTAAAAGAGTAACAAACATCTATCCATCCATCCATACTTTTAATATTAGTAAGATTATTAGGTTCAAACCAATTTATTAACCGTCGAAAAACGGAGAAGATTCTGAAGTCAACCCGTAAATTTGTTTTATTTTTACATTGGTATTAGAACATGTTATAATATTCACGGATGAACGTACTAAAATAATACACTGTACACGTAAGAAAAACACGAAGGCCACAAGTAATGTCGTTTAGGTCGTTTATGTATTCATTCTTGTGTTCTCGAGGCGTGAGCCTACGTTAAAGGATAACGTAGTGGAGAAATGTAAAGCTGCGTAACATAAACATAACAAAACATAAGTTCTCACTTGTTTATTTTCTGTTGTATACCACAGAAAACACGAGAAGTAAAATTATCTCTGTTGTTTTACCTCCAATATTTTTTTTTGCCCAACCCCTGCCGTTAGCACAAAATTTACTCAATATAGCACGAGTCACAAGTTAATATGACTACATCCGTTAAGGTACCGCAGCTAGGGTATTAAGTCCATAAATCACGCTCAGAAGCAAATTGTTATCGAATAAGACAGCCGGCCAGTGGGCCTCGCACTTCGCAGCGTCGGCCCCTGACTGACGGCTTTACCCCAAATGGCTTTTTACAACAATGTACGGTCATGATGCACATACTTAATGTATATTACAGTTTTCTAACAAAAAGTACCAAAACAAGATCAAATTTTGGAAAAGTCTAAGCTGTAGCTCTTATTTGTAATGCCAAAATTATTACATATAACATAATTGGATAAAAATTAAAAATTAATATAAATTAATATATAAATATAATTAAATTAAATTAAAAACAATGCTTCGCAATTAACAGATACAAATTGATGAAAATTGTTACTGTGGGATATACTATATTATTTTGATATATTTTGTAAGGATCAGATAGAAAACAACACAAACGTTTGAAATTGTAGCTTGTCTGATTATCATTCTCCACCCTATGTGTACAATATCTTGCATATTGAACTTTTACAAATAAATCTCCGCAAGAATTTAATAATGATAGTGAAATCCGTTTAAAATCAGTTGCGATGTTCATGAGAACTAAGCAAAGAAGTAAGACAAAAATAATGAGTATAGGCACATTATACATATACTTTTATATCATATATATTATATATATACTAGCAACTCACCCCGGCTTCGCATGGGTAGCAGAGACATCTTCAACAATCACAAACATATTTCAATCAATTTACACAAAATCTTAATAAATTATAAACTTAAACCTTTCTCATGATTCACTCTGTCTATTAGTGAAAACCGCATGGAAATCCGTTCAGTAGTTTTTCATTTTACCGTGAACAGATAGACGGACAAACAGATGCGGCGGGGGACTTTGTTTTATAATATGTAGTGATAATGATTATATTTGTCTTCGTTGTCAGTTTAACTCAATTATAAATAGTTTAATTTAATTTGATTATATTATACAAGTACCCTTTATTAATTAAATTATTCATTGGTTGAATACTCATTCGGTCAAAGCACCTTAAGGTAACATATTTCAATTTGAATCAGCATTCATTCGTTTCTAATAGTCAACTATATGATGTTTAAGCTTCAAGCGTGAAAACTTCAATGTAAAAGTATGGCTAAATATGCGTTTCTTTGATCTGAGTGGAATGTTTCCGGAACACACTAGTGAACGAGTGACCGATTTACCTTTTGATTTACATTACTTTGATCAGACCTTACCTTAAACCCTGAAACTCAGCGACAGATGTAAATGTTGCTTTGATGTTACATTAAATAAATAATTTAAAATTTGAAGATCGCATGAACCTCGTTCAAAATAATTGAAATCGAGCTCAGTGGAGTAGATTAGAAGAGGCCTATGTCCAGCAGTGCACGATGAAAGAGAGATGATGATGATGATGATGATGATAAAAAACCTCGTTCCGTGCAAAATGTCACTCTTCGTTATATACCTCTATCAGGCATTACAAACGTCCGTGGTTGTGTTAACCTGTACACTGGTGAGCACAGCAGAATTCTGGTCGCAATGAAACCTCCTGTCTTGTCTAATACTTATACCCTACCGAAGATCGTGGTTAGACAACACTACTAACGTAATACTGTCCTTTTTATTACTTAAGGATATACGTTTTTATAAGTGGGTAAAACATATCGCACTGCTATTACGAGACTGTATCAACTCAAAATAGGGTAAATTTGAGATAATTCATTTTTCATACGTAAATATCAATTCTCTACGGTCAATAAATATAAAATAATAATAATAAATTGTAATAAGCCAAATTTTTCAACAAAACAACTAAAAATAATTCATTTTTTTTATTTGTTCAGATACTAGAGTATTAACTCAAAAATTGGAAATAACTTGATAACCTGCAATCATTTAAATAATTCATTAATACAGAAATCCCTTAATTTTATCAATAATCTATATACAGTGTTCACTTTTTATAATCTTTAACAGGAAGCGACTAATCAGTTTTCTGTCGTTTCTGAAAAAAGCTTAATTTTGAGTTGATACACTCTTGTAATAGCTTGCGATATATCCTATACACACGTGTATTCTTCGGAGATACTCTTTTTAGATTGGACGGGGGCCTTTTATCATAGATGTCCTACAGTGTCGGTTGCAGGTGACAGACTCCCTTCTATCTCTTCTCTCTTCTTTGAAGTAGAGCCACAATATCTCCAGTAGTTACAAGTGAACCATTGGTGTAGTAAGTTTATAGGCACTGACATGGGCGTACCGAGAGGGGACGGCAGCTGCCCCTCCCCCTGGCTTTAGCAAGCTTACGTAGTACTAAGGTAATTTTGAGTAATTTTTATTTGCTCCCCCCTGGACCGACAAAAACAAATTTTGCCTTCCCTCCCCGGGGAATGACAAAAACTTATTCCCCCCCCCTGGGTTAGATGATTTGTATGCCCATGGGCACTGATCACCTCTTTGTTTACTAGAGACCTCACTCTTGGTTTTGTCGTCAGTTTAGGAACTACGAGTTACATTGTCGCAACAGGGATGGCAAGTCGAACTCGTTCAACATTTATTTTTCAACTTTCAATCCATAATAATCTATAATCATATTCTAAATTCATTCTTAGAAGTTCTTTCTATTATTCTAGAAATTCAGAATTTTGTAGATTTATTAAAAACATTACAGATCTTATAAGATGGATATCTTGACTTCAACAATACTAAATAAAATTTATATTCACAAGTAAGACTATCAGTAACAACTGAAAACTTTGCCAAGCAATCAGATAAGGTAAAAAGCTTAATTGATTCAATAACTCTTGCCGTATGATCTAACTTTTAAAAGCTGTTAGTAATAAACTGAAAAACTACTGAACGGATTTTCATCTGGTTTTCACTAATAGACAGAGTAATTCATGAGGAAGATTTAGGTGTATAATTTGTACCCCTGCGAAGCCGGGGTGGGTTGCTAGTAAGACATAACATTTTTAATATTATAATTTCTTTTTCGTTTCTACATTTCGAATTATTATAAAAGTCCATGTTTGTGCTTTGTGTAACCAGGTTGCTGGGGTTTTAAAATATCAACAAAGAAATCAAGTTCAGTGATTTTGTGGGTTCATTCCCGGAAAATATAATGTTACCTGTACCCTTTGCAACATCAAAGAGGTATTTTTACGGTACATAATTTCCGCTCTGACGACGTAAAAGTCGCATTTTTCATCTTAATTTATGTTCCGTAAAAGTGTCATCTGTTCTTAGCGTTTTTTACACAAAATAATGAATGCAAGTTACTCTATTACGTAGAAAATCAAAATGATTCTAATAGTTGTTTTGATGTTTTGCTGATGCGTCTGTCCTGTGTTTGGCTAGGTCTGGAAGATTTTTTACGAATGCTACAAACATATTATTAAATGGTTCTTCTTTACCATCGCCTTCTCAACAATGGTCACTTTGCATTTTGTCCAATTTTGAATAGCTTTAAAAAAATAAACCAAGGGCAAATCATTTAGAGCAGTCAGGAAAGTTTACATAATTCTCTATTTTTATTATTTAGTTATATTATATTAGTCCTGGTGAGCTGGTAATGCTTTTTTATGAGTCCACAATTTCTCATTACCCTGTAGAGCAGTGAGAAAACTGACGGGTTTAGTTATTAGAGGAAATTAATGTTTGGCAATTAAGTACCTTTAGTATACATAGTATACATACCTTACCCAACACATACTTCCTCTTTTATCTATAATAGGTAAAAGAGGTGGTACCCCTGTGTTATCATGTATCAACCTGATTTATAATTAGGACATATGACAGAGTTTATAAAGGTTTATAAGAGTCCTGTTTGTGATTTCCTACTACTAAGTTTATTCTGCAAACTATATGTGTAAGCATTTAAAAAAAAAACAAAGTGAAAAATATATGGAGAGTAAAACGCGATTCATTTTACGTGTGTTTTATTTTTAACCCAGCAGCGACAGTGAGTGCCAAAAATTTGCATTTTTGTTATAATAGAGGTTCACAAAAGGGTTTGCCAAGTGAAAACTTTGCTGCATTATAATACGGTGAATTTTAACATTTTCTCAAAAATAAAAAATGTGGATGTTTCACTCAGTCAAACGATGGCCCTCAGCTCGTTGAAAAAAGACCTACTCCTCTCAGTTTTCTGTGTTAGTTTTCTCGTTAAAATGTGCCTGTTATGTTATGATACAGCAATAATTTGTATATATGTATGTCTTCAATAACAGTTATAAAGCTTTGTCAACACTCACACTAAACACCTCCTAAAGAACAATTAATTTAAATAGAAATATTAATTAAGCTCATAAATTTTGTACTATCTTCTACATTTTGCATTATCTTCATATCTTTGAAGCCAGCCCGTCATACCTAATACGGATCTGGCAACTTTTGACGACAATTGAAGAATCGTGAGTGTTCAAAGTTCCTCTGAGTTTACTACGATCTCGCTTTAAATTAATAGGACGGTTGTTTGAGATGCGGTTTCCTAATAGAATTAAAGTAGAAGTAATAAATAAAGTTTTATGGTAATTAACGATGTTTTCACTGTCACAATAAAAGCCATCAAAGCTACGGTTATTTTTTTTTTAATAGGAAAGTTTTCTTTCTATTCATAATGCGGCTGCAGTACCTATGTGATTGGAAATTATAGGGTATAGTTTGCTAAGTTTGCGTTATTTTATTTACTTCTGTGGTAAAACCTAATCCAAAATTAAAAACCTTGTTTCAGTTAATTGACTTCGGGGCTATTATATTGCCCGACGAGTATATTTTTCGTCCATTACAGGCGCGCGGCATTCCAATGTGTCAGTGGGTAATTTGCGGGGCCGTTCCGAGGTCACCGATAAATCTTCATTACCAGACGCGGATAGCCGTCATGTTTCTGCTTTGTACAGATTTCGAACGCACTCCGCGCTTCAACTCGATGTTGTTTTCAATTGAGGTGATTGCTGTGAGTTCGTTTGAGGAAGGAGCCTTTGATTGCATTTCCTCTATGAGTCAAGTTATAAGCATGCATTCTTCTTTTGGTTATTCAATGCACACAAGTGAAAGAAACCATATTTAAGCAAACCTTCGACAAATTTAAAACACATACGTTGCAGAAGATTTCAGTCCTCATAAATTTAACATTATCTTTTAATTATTGACGGAAAAATGTTGAACATGTGTGATTAAAAGTAAAAGAATAGATGAATGAATGAGCCTAATATGAAGATAAAGAAGGATGATGGTTGAGGATATATCCTCGCAGTACCGATGGTCTACTCATGGTAGTATGTTGTCGTCTGATTTTAGTCATCGGTGAGCCCCGTCGAGGTATCACCGGGCCTCATTGATAGCTCCGGTGAAGTATCATACATAGGGACCTTAAAATAACATCATGGTGGTTATGATGATCCTACAAATTCATATAATAAAAGTTGTACACTTGGTCATTGTCTGTTTAATGCCAGTTTTGTAATAAGTTGTTTAGATTTTTTTGTTTGAAATCTGTGTAAGCTTCCAAGAACTAGATTGTATTATACAAAATGTGTTATAATTATAGTTCTACCAGATTACTAAGTAGTTACTAGTTCTACTAGCTGACCTGCCCAACTTCGTCCGCGTTTGTAATTTTTCCTCGTTTTTGCATAATTTTTCATTGATGCTCCGCTCTTATTGGCTGTAGCGTGATGTTATATAACCTATTGCCTTCATGGATAAATGGGCTATCCAATACTAAGATAATTTTTCAATTCGAAACAGTAGTTCTTGAGACTACAGTGTTCAATCAAACAAACAAACAAACTCTTCTTCATATATAATACCTAACCTAATTAGTATAGATTAAGACACACTTACGTAATGGAAGCAACGCTAGAAAAAAAACCCGGCTGGTTTTAATTCAAACAGGTATCCCTAATCAAGGAGCAAATCGTCCTTATGTGTCCTAATGTCTTAATGTGCTGGTATCGAGCACTGTACGACCATAACCTTTGATAAAATATGGAGTTTATTATGCTGAATGAAGCTAATGTTTTTCATTCAGAATATATTACTCACAAAATATAATTTCCTTTGACAATAAGTGAGGATGATTCGTGTTCATCGTAATCAGGTAATGAACGGGAATGTATTTTCGGAAGGTAATCGGTATTGCTGAGTAGTTGGTAGAAATGGTGGAGTATGATAAGAATAAATCATTAGAGAATAGGTTCAATTAGCGACCTTTATTTCGACTGCTACATACAAATAAATAAAATTTAAGTGTCTGTAATGTCAAAATAACAGATTTTTACGAAGTGCATATGATTGGTTACACTGTACTTATACCAAATAAACATTTTTTTAATAAGTGTCTGTCTGTCTGTTCCAGCTAATCTCCGAAATGGGTGGACCCATTTTGACGGGACTTTTATTGGCAGATAGCTGATATAATGAGTAACTAAGGCTACTTTTATATTAGAATATAAAACTTTCGTAATTGGTGTCCACATTTATAAAGAACATACGGTTTTATTCACGTGTGTATTTCGGCGATGCCCCTGTCGTTTCACCCTTTGATGCAGACCCCATCGAGTCTGAAACGAATGGGATGGTTTCTGGCTAAAAAAACCTATATAAAAAAATGTGTAATGCGTCTAATAACAGCCGGCACGCTAACGAAGTTGTGGGTAGCCTATAGTAGTTAAAGTAAATAAGTATAAGCACCATGAAGAATAGAACAAATGGAGAAAATATACTAATAAATGTTTATACAATCCTGGAATTTTATGAGATTCTTCCGCGTCGCTGTCATCTAGTAATGGACCGAAGCAGGAGCAGTATCGCGTTGGATGGTATTATTAAAACTACTGCTTTATCCTCGTTCAACAACACCACTGACCTATATTAAACGGATTTATCAGAAAATGTAACACAATATGAAAAAGTTTCAGACCTTTTTCCAGCGAATCCGTAGAATTGAGTTCAATATTATTCTCTTCTCTATCTTATTTTTTGTATGAAAGGGATGCTTTCATTTATCAAATAATTATGAGATCTTTCGTCTGTCGAACCAACAAAACGTGCGAAAGCATTCTTTTATTAACATTACACGAAAGGAAGAATCTAAAATGTCTTCTTAAACATTGACAAGCAGGGTTTTAGATTAAGAGAACATCACAATGTAGACTAAATTAGGATACTGCCACACGTAAACCTTTTTTCAAAGATAAATATTGAGTGCCGAGTTTCACAAGTAACTATATCAGAAGGACCTTGTTACAATCACCTGCCCGGCAGGTGGTTCTTATTCGCCATGTTGTTATTAGTGCGCAGTTGGATATTGTTCTATTACCTGACAGCGCCCTTGGAGCACTTTTAGAACCAGCGGGAGCTTTAGTACTTACTTATACTCTGTTATTGTTATTATTGTATTTATAAATAGCAAATTAATGTGGAGAATATTTTTTTAGACCACTGTTTGTTTCTGCCATACATGACAACTATTAGTCGTATGCTATAGCATAAAATAATGAATATCTGACCTGAATACCAAGCAGTATATTTATTAATTTATGAACATAAATATAACTAGAGTATCAGTCGGATGTGCCATAACTTCCATGTTTCAAGGATTTGCTCCAGACATGCAATACTTGGTCTACACCTCAATATTTCAGAGCAAGTTTGTTTGTTCGTGTCAGACATTGTGGAGGATTTGAATATTTAGAGCATTAAGTATGCATGTCTTTGTTGTTTGTAGTTTATTAAGCAGGAGGTGTGGCTCATTAAGGAAGTTCGGAAGTATGTAAGTTGATGCTGCGTAGCTGCTTGTATGAATACAAAAATATATTATAAATTATATTTTTATATATTATATATAATAACTTTAAATTAAAAACTTAAAAAGGCATAAATGTCTACATGATATTATCATTTTTATTCGAGTTTTTAAAATTTTTGTCGGAATAATTTTAGTTGACAATTTGCAGTATCACGTAACGTACACAGAATAAAATATTATTTTTTCTTAAAGTCGATTCAAAATCAATTATGAATAATGAGTACATAATATATTACACATATTATTCTAAAAGACTCTGTCTCTATAATTGCACGATACAACCGTATCAACGCAATTTCTTAAAAAAAAATTATAGTCACATTTAAGAAAAAACTGTTTGATTTAAATTTCGTTTCGATCTAAACAAACAGACAACCAATCACCATGTTCGTGGAAGTAACAGCAGACTTATTTCTAGTATTAATCACATCAATTTGAATAGCAAAAGAAGTAATTAAATTGCTGAAACAAGCACAGAAACAAACGCGATGTACATCAAGGCAATCGTGACAGGAACTCATTAAAAACTGTCAGTTCGCTGAAGGCTAAGACAATCAATGCTAGGGACGAATTTACGTAGATATTTAAATTAGTACATACAAATCGAAAAGTAGTCTGTTTAAAACTCGTAACATTCATTGGTTTGCAATCAAAGGATGTATAAAGAACAATCAAGGGAGGAAAGTTCTGCAGAAATTATCCAATGTACTAACTGGCTAAATTTTAAAAAATGTTGAAAAAAAAACGTAAAGCCAAAACTAGCCGACCCCATTTTATTTGGGCAAGTTAAGTTCCGGAATTACGGCTGATAGTTCCAGGTATTAAAATATCGATTTCCTATGTTCGCTCCATCCCATGGTTGTTAGAGACCTGTAAGAGATTGTCTCAGTGCGATCAGGGCATTCCAACATTGCTGCGCTCCTACTCTTTGAAAATTATTTAGTTGTACAATAAAGAGATATATTATTATTATTATGTTTTCAATGTACTAGCGACATGTAAAGAAGCATTAGATTAGTAGACGGGGTTAACAAACCTGAAATTTCCTCTCGAATTCGTAACTGCCATATCTGTATTAATAAAACCGTTTCTAGTTGATCAAAATAAATTGTGTCATATAATGCACACAACATCGTAACGAAATGTTTTGTATTTAAATACCAGTTGATAGCGTGTGACAAGAGTTGATACAATGTGACGATGACGCGGCGATTTCGGCCGAGGGACGCTATCACGCGATCACTAGCGCATTTCTGTTAATAGTCCCCAATATTACTGTTCGGTCTGTAATACAGGCGTAAGCGACCAAATTTTAATTTATTACATTACATTACTTTCATAATGATGTGTTAAAGATGGAGCAATGGATTACAACTAAAATAAAAGGATTTCATAATATTATTGAAGCACAAAGTGGCATGAAAAGATAAAAAAGCAACAGTGGTAAAAGACTAAATGTATGGATGTAAATATATGTTATGCTAATGGTAGTGGCATAACAATAGGGTCTCAGAGCGGGCAAAATGCCACGGGCCCCAGGCCCGGGGGGCTTCCAGATGGATGTGGTAACTACTGATGTTCGCCGAAAACTGATTCATTCTATCATCGATCGATGTGTATGTTGGTACTCTACGGGCACCATCCGATGAATTAGCCACGGGCCTCTGATGGTATAGTTACGCTACTGGCTAATTGGACCATTATTCCTAAGACGCGACCAACACGACCGCATGAAGATTTCTCTAACATAAATAAATGGATACAAAATAATATGTTCGAAAAGGAATCAGTCATTCATTATTGCAGAAAGAAGTTTATAGTTTGTACCATCCGTCATAAGCAGAGGGTCAGTGTAACAGCGGGGGTGCGATGACAACCCCAAATAGAAAGGGCTCTCAGAGAAAACTTTACCGTCCCTTCCTATATGAGCTTTATAGAATTCCGCTTAGCTGCGTCTCGACACTATACACAGTGCGTTGCTTTACGCACACAAACACACTCGCACACACTTGCTGATGTTTTGGGTAAGGTTTCCGATTCTCTTACATTTATATTTTGGATATAATATATTTAAACTATCGCGTTCTATGATGTTTACAATGACGTACGAGTAAGTTTTCAAGAATGAACGCAATAGTTTCTGTGTGTAAATACATTATGAATAGTCTTATTGCATTTCGGCGATAATGTTACACTGGCCGTAGCAACACACTATCAGCCGATTTTTTATCATTAATGCTTTTGGTCGTCTTATGGTGTTGTAATATGCGTATCTTAGTGACATTGTCTACTATTGTTTGGAATAAATTTTTCTCACTCGAGTGATTACACACAATACATTTGAATACAAGCAACTTGACTTTGTCGAGTGGCGTGTATTCGACGACGATTGCATTTGCTGAAGACGGGATTCAAGGACGTTGAGAAAAGGTACCCATCTTTACGGTTGAAGTTTTTATATTTCTTGATTTCAACTGCTTAACATACTATTCTGAAGTAATAGTGACGGTCAGTGGACAGGTTGATGGTTGATGAAGTTCCATTTTTTTTATGGTACAGGGGGCAAACGAGCAGACGGGTCACCTGATGGTAAATGACTACCGCCGCCCATGGGCACCTGTAACTCAAGAGTCACAAGTGCGTTGACGCCCTTTAAGGTAGGAGTAGGGGAAGAGGGGGAAGAGTGGGAAGAGGGGAAAGGCGGATTAGAGGGGAGGAGAAGGGTGAGAGGGGAAGGACGGGAATAGGGGAGAGGGAAAGGTTAGGGCCTCCGGTAATCTCACTCACGCGGCGAAAAGCAATGCAACCATTGTTTCACTGCCGGTTTTCTGTGAGGCCGTGGTATCGAGCGGAGTCGAGCCGGCCCGTACGTGCCGAAGCATGGCTCTCCAACGTAATCCTAGATGGATTTGTGGTTTGGCCCTGATTCCAACAAATACTTTGCGGTCGCAGATTTATTAATTTGCCACTATTAAGACAGCTAATGTGTACTCGTATCTACACAAGTATCGAAAGTTGAAAAACAATGATTACTAGCATTTTATTGAGTATTTGTGTTTTGAATGAGAGACACAGAAACAGAAAATGTTTTGAATCATGTAAACCATTATTTACTAAGCTAAAACTGCTGACAGCAAAACAGCTGCAATGTTTGTAAAACAGAACAATATTTTCTCAAAGGCTCAATCAATCAATCAATTGCAAAAAAAAAAAAATTGAATTGAATTGAACTGAAAAAAACCCTGTCTATTTTAGAGTACTAAATCATGTTTAGTCATGAGACATCCATTAATTAAGTATATTGTCATTAAAATACGTTTTTTACCTTTCTTTCGATGTAACAAATATTTGATAATAATAGTAATAATCAAGATCTAGGTCAAGTACCAAGCACATACAGCACATAGGTAAATAACAGTCATAAATTATTAAGTTTATATTACACTGAAATTACAACTATTAGTAAAAGTCTTCATAATGTTTTCTGTCACTATTGAATGGAGACAATATATTGCTGAAGCTCAACCGGCTTTTTTCGCTTAAAGAATTTTATTTTCTCTTGTTCTTACGAAACATTACACAGTTGAAATATCTTACTGGAGTTATAAGTATGTGATAATGATTTATAGAGAGCACAAAGTTTTCTTTTTGAGTATGATGTATGTGTTATTGTGGATTAAGAGAGAAATTGTAAGGGAGAAGAGTACGAAGGAAATCTGCTTCTTAAACTAGATTATTACCTAACTAGCAACCTGCCCCGGCTTCGCACGGGTAGCAGAGACATCTTCAACAATCATCAACATATTTCAACTAACACAAAATGAGGGGCTCGTGGCTAAGTGGTAACCGAGTAGGTTAACACATTCCAAAGTTAAGTAATACTAGCCAGGTCAGTCTAGGATGGGTGACCATTCTTAACAAATTGAGACCCCTCCGTGCCTCGGAGAGCACGTTAAACCGTCGGTCCCGGGTGCCATACAAACATCAGTGGCATTCGTTACGGATAGTTGGATTCCTAAAAAAACCGACAACCTGGTCTAACTACCGAACTTCGATATCGCCTAGTACTTGGGTTGTGGAGGTCTGATGGCAGTCGCTTCACGTTAAATATCAAAGTTCGGCCGTATCGTAGTTAGATTGAAAGCCGACCCCAACTTAGTTGGGAAAAAGCGCGGAGGATGATGATTTCAACTTACACAAAATCTTAACAAATTATACACCTAAACCTTCCTCATCAATCACTTTGTCTATTAGTGAAAACAGCATGGAAATTCGTTCAGTAGTTTTTAAGTTTATCGCGAACATACAGACAGACGCGGCGGGGGACTTTATTTTATAATATGTAGTGATTTAGATGAGATGAAGCTGTACCTGACGTTACGGATCTAAAAATACAAATGTAATTTTTTCCTATATTTTGATATGTAAATGAATGTAAAAAATAAGCCGACGTATATTTTAAAATGTACCTTACATTTTAAAATATACGTCGGCTTATTTTTTATGCTTTTAACTTAAATGACCGCTCTCTCACTACTAGCCTCTAGGCTAAATTTATATAATGAGGCAGTTGACAGTCTTCTTTTTTGTATATTGTCTTTTTATTAGACGTCTAAACGGAAGGTTCCGTAGAAAATTGTATAGTAAAACGATTTGTGACGTAATACCTCACGGCTAAATTATTTCATTTTAATGTTTGGTTGGAAATAAACAAAATGAATGTAGAAATGACGACTAAACTAACGAAGTTAATTTACCTGACTAGCGGTATATATTTTATTATTATAATGGGAGATATCATTATTTAGACCATCATCATCCTTATCATCTTAAAGTAATTATTATATGGAGCCGTTAGACTCTTTTCCACAGCTCTTTCCAACCATGTCATCTTTCACACATCTATTTTATTTTTAAATAAAAGTATATATATTACACAACAGTAAAAGATTTTTGTAAAAATATTTTGATATGACGTAAGCATAATTTGCCGTGAGACGTCAGCAGGTGCGGTTGACTGCTCTGAGGGACGGAGTAAATGTAATTGCACCTTGTGACTGCTCTAGCATATCATTGACCGGGTTAAATACTTTGAACGTGTGGACTATTGAATAAAATGGAATATAAAACTGCAATTATACTCACAATCAGACTGCAATATTCAAAGCAATAGCAACAACATGTTTGGCAGTAATTACACGGCGAAATACAACAATATCAAATAGTTATCATGATTTATGTCCACACAATCAGAATATATATCCATGCACATGCACGCAACAGCATGCATATTGATAAAATCTTTATTAAATATTATTTAACCGACTTCAAAAAGGAGGAGTTTCTATGTTCGGCTGTATGTATTTTTTCTTTATGTATTTTCACCGATTACTCAAAGACGCCTAGACCAATTTGGAAAGTTCTTCTTTTGTTTGAAAGGGTATACTTCCCAAGTGGTCCCATGGTCATCAGGTCAGGATCTGATGATGGGATCCTGGAGAAATAGAGGGAACTCTTCTAATTTTATAGGCACACTTGAAGCGATTTGGGTATTTTGAGGCGCATTGAAGTTGGTAATACTTTTTTTAACAGATATTTTATATTTCTGTACTGCTATTCTTCTCGATAAATAAGAGTTATTACAACCTAGCATTTAATTAAGTCCGTAGAGCAATAAACATGTTTGCATTATTTGCAATCCCATAAAAGACTACCTTTAAAAATATGAAATCTATTCCGAGTCCGTCCAGTCGTTCTTATTGAGGTACGCGGTTTTTTTTGGTGTAAGTCTCTCGTCTCCTTCATTTGAGTTGGAGGGAAGCAAGGTGTGAACTTTCAACATAAACTTAATGCACGGGTCCTCTCTCGTACATTGTTTACTGACTTCAGAAAGGTCATAATAGTTATAAAATAGATACAAATTCTCATTTCGGTAATGCTTTTTAAGTTAGGCTGCCTTGAAGAAACAAGAAAGATTTTAGTTCGTTTTTTTTTAACAACATTCTGTGACATCTAACTATACCGTCTTATAAGAAAGAAAGAAAGAAGCAAGAAAATACGTTTATTCTGGCACAACTAAACGAGACGCTAACAAAATGAAATGCGTAATTTATATATTATAAACATAGGGTTTTAGGAGATTTAAACTTAAATTTCAAACAATTTCAACAAATCATAAGTGTTTTTAGCATGTTCTCTGTAATTCTTCTATCTATAAGTTCATATAGAACGAAATCATCAGTATTTCTACTGAAAAGACTGGGAACCGATAGCCCAGTCTAAATATCAATTCAGTACATTTTATCAATTAATTATAATATGATTTCAAATGCATGTTGTACCGTGACGCCGTTATGAATGTAGGCAGAAGTCGTGCAGTTCGCGGCAGTTGCCGTGATGTGGGCGGCGTGGCAACTCGAGGAGTGCGGGGGGCGCTGACGTCACACGCGCCTGCGCATAAACGGACTCCTTGATTCACAGAGTAATAAGCGCAGCAGAGAGTGGAATATGCTAAATTATTCGAAGGTTGGCGAATGGAAAGTATGAATGTTGTAACTGCCTGTTTCTGGGTATTGTTGGCGTTTTCAATGATTCTGAGAATTTTAAATTAATTTTATCATATTACTGTAAACTTAAAGTCTAGATTAAACATTAACAAAGTATAACCCAATCAATATTGACTTCTGCAACAAAGAATGATAGTTTATTTAGATATTTATTTAAAACAAATTACCCAAAAACTTGATTGCCAGCTTCTATAATTAAAACAAATTTTAGACGTTTTTATTAATTCATGACATTTTATGAATATTTTGGTCTCAAAATATACAAATTTATAGTAAATTAATTCATTAATAAAGCTTATGTTATCAGGTGTAGTAAGTGGCCAAATAACTAATCTTGCCTTGCTGCCGAAAGTGCATATGCCAAAGAAATGAACTCTCTGTTGAGAAAGTACACTGTATATGACAATCCGTGTCCGCGTTCGTGCAGGGCTGTGCCAGTCGAGTCGCTCGCGTTCACTGCTACGTCCGTCCGCTACGCCTCGTGTAGCACGTAGCAATACGACAACTGTAGACCGCTACGAAACTATTTGCCAGTGACTGTGAGGGTATTGAATTAAACGGAATTATTAAGTGCGTGGGCTAGTGCTGTGCTACATCTCTAATACGAATACCTGTGATGAATTAATTGGCAGCAAATACAAGGTGGGTGAATATTGAATAACGAGATATGAATAGGTATTGAGACCTCGGATGCGAGTGGTTTACTCTAATGTCAAGGACACGAATATTGATCAAGTACCAGATGCGAAGACTGTAAAGTGTGTTCACTTTGTTTACTCTTAGTATTTGAACGTGCCGCTTGGTAAATAACAAAGCTACATTGTTATTTACCAAGCCCCACGTTCACCGCACATTTGTCATTCTAAGTGTGAACTTATTTCGTTGTTTCAATTCTATTTAATATGTTAAGTCATGTTGATATTCAATCTCCAAAGAGAAATAGTTGAGAGGGACTTTGAAATACCCGTTACAAGCAATACGTAACAAAGGGATGGTATCTGAAGTGGGGTCGAGAATAATTTATGAGGAGAAGTGCCACCTTGAGTTAAAAATTTCATGAAATAGAAATGTTATGAATGCTTTAAAAGACATTATAACTTTTTATGTCTTATGTTTTTATTAAATAATGACAAGTCCCGCGCCAGGAACTTGCCCTTGTGTCACGCACGGGACTTTTAATTTGGAATCTATTAACGACACATTAATACAGAAGACCATGATTAACAGGTACAACTACCAAAAGTTGTTTTCCAGTTTTTTTCATGAATTGTTTAAGGTTAAAAATAAATATGGATCATGCTAAATATATATAATCATTTATAACTATGTCTCGTCTATTATCTCACTACTTGAGGTGCGTATGTAAATGAATGTTCTTTCTTATTAAATTTCAAATACTGCCCCCAGGTGAAATCGATCTCATACTGTATTTGTTAACGTGATTTTTAAACACTACGTCAGTCTTACACGTCAATCGCAGTATTTGTTTGAAGTACTATTGCTTGAACATGTAATATTATCGGTTAGGTACCTGTGACCTTTAACTAATTAATTACCTACGCTTAATTAATAACGCTTTGTGAGGCAACAAAAGCAATATTTCGGTGGTAGCGCTAATGGACTGAATATAGTTAACAAAGAAGAGAAAACATTTATAATTAAACTACCAGTTCTGCATATACCAGGTATTTTTTTATACACCTAATATTTTATCAGTAGTATTAGTTCCAAATAATTATTAATAAAAAAAATATCAGAGCTGTTACCAATTTTTAAGACAAATGTGCGCGTTTATAAATTAACAAGTTTCTTTGTACGACTGAGTTGGCAAACAAGTAAAAGGCACAAGGTAAGTGTATATGGCACAAAGTATTATAGTGTCAATAACGAATAGTCAAAACTTTAGCCCTATGGAATTCTGGTGACATTTCTCAAACGCTGATTCACAGCATAAGTAAATACCTAGTGTTTTCTAGGCGCAAGAAAAGTGCGGTGTCGTATCCCTCTTGCATATTTGAATGTAGTAAAGCAAGAGGTTTATTCTTTCATTTATTCATTACATCCTACATGTAATAAATAAGTAAAAGATTAAATTTCTTGCTTGTCATGCAATAACGGTTCAATGTTAATAAAATATATTCAAGTGAATATACTGATATATGAAGAGATTGTTTGTTGGAATACGCTATATAGCGGAATCTCGAGTTATGAATATGGGCTTTTTAATATCACGCTACAACCCATGGTAGTGGAGCAATAATCATAAACGTCGAACAATCTGGTACATTTTAGGCAGCGAAGCGTAATTCAAATGTTGGCACAGCATTATAAATACGAATGTGATTTTATTTGTTTGTTTGTGCTTCACGCTTTAACAAAAAAAAAAAAAATTAAACTGATCATCATAAAAAATTTGCATACACGTTGCGAGGGATACAGAAAAGGGCATAGGATACCTTACATCCAGAAAAAGCACTATTCCCGAAAGGAATCCCGAATCAACTGACTAAATCTATATTAACACCTGTCAGACTGGCCTGGATTGTGTGATGTGCACGATCATTTGTTTAGTAGCTGCGTGTAATTTATCTATAATTTGTATGTATTTAGTAATATATAAGTATGTTTATCAGCAGTCTGGTTACCATAGTACAGGTAGTATTTAAAAAACATATATATATATATGTTTTTTCGTGTTTTATTAGGATCGTTTATTTATTTCTCTAAAAAAATATATAAAAGTTTATAACTGTTAATGTGTGTGTAACGTCTGCAAACGTAAGCGTGTAATGTTAACGTGTAAATGTATTGAAAGGGACGGCTTTTTAATTTCAATTCATATCAGTGGATAGTGCACTTTGCAGCTCGTATGAAGAAATGCGTAAAATCTGTATTTTTTAAAACAAGAAAAGTTGCCAAAGGAAATGTCAAAAACTCGCCGTTTTCTTACCGCCGATACCATTAAAAACATAGTACTTTTGTTTACATATGGTATAAATAGTACATGATTTTACTTATTCAAAATAATCTTCTTATTTGATCTCGGCGCACAAAGGCATCTTTACTTACATTTAGCATAATTTAGCTAATTTGCCTTCTAGACACAAATTATATCGACACACACCAGCCCACGCATTTCCTATTTCACATTTCTCTTGAAGCCAGTATAGCGATAAACAGAGAAAACTGATAGGGAAATAAACGAGTTGGACCGAGAAGAGCGTCAGAGACGATAAAATGTATACCTTTTAGCAAACACTAAATAAAATATTGAATAAATTAACCTCGTCAAATGATGATATAATTCATTTATGTTGTACTGTAACATCCGATTTTACAGAGTTCAAAGGAACTTAGTTCCCATGCTGTATTTTTTTTGTATGAAAGTCACGTATTCTCCGTGCTTTTTTGGTAGTTTTCAATGGTTCCTTTTTTATGAGATAGGTTAGGTTTTCAGAGTGGTTCTAAAAGTTTGAAAAAATAACGTCTTATTTCAAGTGTCAAAAGTAGACAATGACAGTTTGTAGCGACATTAGTAGGTCGTATTTAACATTGGGGATCGTACAAAATATTAAAGACTGACTTTCTTTGTTAAAACTTTTTTTCGTGGGAGAGCTATGCTTCGGCACGCATGGGCCGGCTCAACCGGAGCGATACCACGGCCTCACAGAAAACCGGCAGTATAGCAATGATTGCATTGCTGTTCGCCGATTGAGTGAGTTTTCCTCTCCCTCTCTCCCCTGCTCGCCCCCTATTCCAGCCTTCCTCTACTCTCACCTTAAAGGCCGGCAACGCACTTGTGTGTGTGTTTGAGTTGCAGGTGCTCATGGGCAGCGGTAGTCATTTACCATCAGGTGACCGATAAAAAAAAAGAATTTTAGAAAGGAGTTTCCTTGGTAATTACTATTGGTATACATAATTATGGGAGTTTTAATGCTGTACCAATTGATCTCGGCTCACAAAGCGTATTTACCCACATTAGGTCTTTTATAGCTTAGATGAGTTAGTTTGCTTTGTAGACACAAATAATATCGACACACCAGCCCACGCGTTTTCTATTTCACATTTCTCTTCAACAGTTCAGTTCGATTATCTTTAAAGGAGATTATGTTCGATTTCATTCAACATAATGAAAAGCGGCATCGGGTGTTTATAAATATCTATAATTACTAGACCAGAGGTATTGCTGGGACCTCTCTGATACCTCCTAAATTCATATCACTACTTGGTAATCTCTGGTAAGTTTGAATATTTAAGGCAACCACGGATTTACAAGGACCGCGTGTGGCGTCCTCCCCCTAGATGGATCGACGACCGTTAAAGCTGGTCATCTTTCGGTCGGTCGGTCGACCAGCTGTTAAATGCAGGCGGCGCAGGACCACTCTTTATGGAAGGCTCTATGTTCCTCATTGGAATTCCCAGATGATGATTGTAATAAAAGAATATAGTTTTATTAGTGGAAAATCTATTTGCAATATTAAACCTGCTTCACATGAACCGTACAATTGAGACTGTATTCTGAAGGATTAAGATTATTAATTGCATTTTAAGCAACAATTTTATTAGACTAACGCAAATCAGTTCTTCATCTCTATCGTAATTTTTGCGATCAGCGCTTACCGTACTCATTCATAGTGGAAGGCGATGAAATGTAGGTACGTTATATTAATGATCATTTGCGGTCACATATGGACACGAGAGCAGAGACGGTAATTAAATTCAAAAGTAAATTACTGTAATTATAATTGAAAATCTTAAAAGCCGGTAGGGATTTATACAGTTTAAAGCTTGGTTATGGTTTTCATATTCCTTTAGGGATTAGTGAGACAGTTTTATTAAAGTTTTTATAAAGCTGGCTACTAGGATTACCAACTACACTTTAGCGTAATGCATGATAGCGTTGCATATGAATTAAAAATGAACTTTCTCTTACTTCATTTCAAAAGTGTTTGTCTCAAATGTTTAATAAATACAAAAGAAAATTCCATAATATTTTTTAGCGACCTCTCATTACCATTACAGCATTACTGTTTTATAAGATTTAATTCCATTACACAAAACACTATTTTTAAATAGGTATCACTTAAAAAGTATCAAAGAGTATTGTCACAGAGTTAAAGAACTTTGTGTTAATTTTGTGTTTAGAAAATATTATAACATACTAGGTGCGCCCCGCGTAAGTCCCAGTGTCGTCTAGAATATCGGGATGAAAAGTCGCCCATGTATTAATCCAGGTCTCCAGCTATCTACATACCAAACTTCATCGCAATCGGTTCAGTAGTTTTTTGCGAAAGAGACTTTCACGTTTATAATATTAGTAGAACTGTATTAGATTAAAGTTTAGTTATCTTTATGAAAATACTTATTTTGAAAAATGTCAGATGTAAATTAAAGAATTCAAATTTCAAAAAACATTTACTTAGTTAAATGTTAACAACGTTGTATATGTTAGGACTATTAATAAAGTCGCAAAGCATTGTATAACATTATGTAAATTTGGGCCGTTTTATTTTTATATGGAAATATATGTATATGGTCAATCGAATAAAGAAGCCCTTAATACTTTACCGTCAAGAATACATTTCTTTTTGTATATTAGCATAATTTGCTTTTAAATACAGACTATCGAAGTACTTAGAGCGCTAGTTGTTATTGTTTCCTTACAAACATTAGGATGTAATTACTTTACTATTTCACTTTAAACATACGTCCAAATATATTATGATATCAACTTATGCAATAGTTACAAATATAATGTACGTAAAGAGTCACTAGTGGGTTGTTGACATTGTCTTCTCTCTCATTAAGTTCTGATGACCCTACTTAGTACAAAAACAGCACTATACTACTACACGGCAGTAGTGCTATCTATTCACGGTCCATCCTCTCAATAGGCCTAATAAATCAATTAATGTATACATCAATTATAAATAACGGAGTGAGGGCTGAGCATACATTAAAAAAATATATATATACGGTCAAATTGAGAACCTCCTTTTTTTTTCGTCACTTACCATCAGGTGAAACGTCTGCTCGTTTGCCCCCTATAATATAAAAAAAAATACATATCGCAGTCGTAGAAAAACGGCTAGAGTAAGAGCCCGTGAACCCCAGACCTTCGTTATTTTATAAAAGCTGAAAGTTTGTCAGCGCATGCTCCCAACACAGGTAAGAACGATGGACCATTATGAAGTTTGGGTTGCCCTGGCTTTGGCACTTAAACGGTACTAAAGGTGTGTAAAATACCGATCTAATTTCATTAAATAATAAAGTGCGATATTTTGGTATTATCTTTAGAATATTATTAAAAATCACATTATTCATTGCCAGACACTTAACATCCTGGCAACCCCTAGCCAGACACCCTTAATGTTCATGAAATTATAATTTTACTTACGTTATAGTATAAAAGCTGATTTTTATATATAATACTTGAGTAATAAGTCAATGATGTTTCCTCATTAGCCAGACATTTTTGAAACTTCCAACCCCTTGCCAGACAAGCACGTAGGATAGCTGTAGGCGCGAGGCAGTATATATATGGGTAGGTGCGAGTGAGATGGCGAGTTAAGTCTACCGCGATTCCTCACTGCGCAGTTGTTATTTAAATGTGAATTAATTTTAAAATAGCGAAAAAAACATAACCTAAAATATAATGACATCATTCTTCCGG
Source organism: Callimorpha dominula (assembly GCA_949752705.1). Taxonomy (NCBI): domain Eukaryota; kingdom Metazoa; phylum Arthropoda; class Insecta; order Lepidoptera; family Erebidae; genus Callimorpha; species Callimorpha dominula. The sequence goes on from OX457000.1 coordinate 10,557,550, forward strand.
CTCGACTCAAAACCGGCAGTGAAACAATGCTTGCATTGCTATTCGCTGCGTGAGTGAGGTTACCGGGGGCCCTAACCCTTCCCTCTCCCCTATTCCCGTCCTTTCCTCCCCTGTAATCCCCCTCTCTCCTATTCCCACTCTCCGCCCGCTCCCCCTCTTCCCCTACTTCCACCTTAAAGGGCGGCAACGCACTTGTGACTCTTGAGTTACAGGTGCCCATGGGTGGTGGTAGTCATTTACCATCAGGTGACCCGTGTGCTCGTTTGCCCCCTATAAAAAAAAAAATCGTGTGGCTAATGAGGAAACATCATTTACTGCACGGATGGCGCATGGTTTAAGTGGTCACCTCGCCACTACGCCGCGCCGAGCGTTGTGGGTTCGAATTCCACACGGGACAAAAATTTGTGTGATCCACAAATAGTTGTCCCGAGTCTGGGTGTTCTTTGTGTCCGTTGTTTAAATGTTTGTGAAGCCCCCCGCGACACAGGAATATTCCTAATGCGGGAGTTGTCTTTTTTAAACAAAAAAAAAAAAACAAAACAAAAAAAAAACAAAGTTATTACTCAAGTATTATATATAAAAATCAGCTTTTATACTATTACGTAAGTAAAATTATAATTTCATGAACATTAAGGATGTCTGGCAAGGGGTTGCCAGGATGTTAAGTGTCTGGTAATGAATAATGTGATTATTAAAAATATTTTGAAGATAATACCAAAAAATCGCACTTTATTATTTGATGAAGTTAGATCGGTATTTTACACACTTTTAGTACCGTTTACCTGCCCAAGCCAGGGCAACCCAAACATCATAATGGTCCATCGTTCTTACCTGTGTTGGGAGCATGCGCTGACAAACTTTCAGCTTTTATAAAATAACGAAGGTCTGGGGTTCACGGGCTCTTAGACCAGGCGGTTTTGACAATCATTGTCTTTGACATAAGCCTACTTAAAACATTATACTTTATCATAAAACAAAACATTTTTTAAAGCTCGTACACATAGCGACATTTTCAGATTTCAATAACGGAAACAGCCGTTTTCAAAATATTACGTAAAACTTAATTTGAAAACTTTAAAGTGTTCTCCTGTAAAGTTAGTAAAAATCAAATCCGTCGTTTTTCTACGACGACGACGATATATTAATAAGTAAAGAGAATTTCGAGAACGGAGGAATGTGAATTTTGGAATACTTAAAAGTTATTATGTGAAAATTAATGAATAAATGCAGCTACCCGTGTCCAGTACATCCAAAGCATACTTAGATGGACTCAGACTGAACTACATGCCCTGGATAGAAGAGTCCGTACACTGCTTACCGCGTACCGAATGCACCATCCACGTTCGTCGGTCATGAGATTGTGCCGATAGTCATTTCGGCCCATGGGTTAATTGCTAAGAGCCTCGACCAACACCTTCAGAGGCTCACGTTAGGCAGCTGGATTAAGAGCCTGATGCAGAAGGCAGTCCTCCTTGATACGGCACGCATAGTGAGGAGGTTTTTATCTCTGGAACCCTAACCAGCGGTAGCTTGGTCCCTGTACCCGATACCGGTGGGACACTATTTTTTATATTTTTAAATATATTTTGTTTTTTTTTTAATTATAAGTGTTTTGAAAAATGTAATTTATATGTATATAAAATAAATGAAGAGAATAATAAAAATAATTTATTTATTTCTCCTCACATAATACACAAGTACCTCGAAATTTCTATTTAGTTAGTATTTAAAGTCCAAGAACTGAAAAAATATAATTATTTTAGACAGTGTTGGTTATGAGGAGCTGGTGTCTGAGGTAGTTTAACCCTGTGTTATAGATCACCAGTTCCTCTTCCCTCCGTACAAGAGAATACAAGTTTTTATAATACTAGATACTAACTATGACGTTACAAATATTCAGTTTCTACTTTACACTAATAGTAGAACATAAATGCGTTAACCTAATATTCCTCATCACTTTTATGTGTGTGTGTGTATGTGTGTGTGTATGTGTGTGTGTGTGTGTGTGTGTGTGTGTGTGTGTGTGTGTTCTTGTGTATATGTATATGATGACCTGCTATGATACGGTAAAACTATACAATGACAGTTCAGATTATACAGGAAATAAAAACTTGATTTATATTACAAATGGGTCAATGAAATAAAGCAAACATTCAAAATTTTATACATTATGGTCGATGTTCGACCAGTTGATAGATAATACAAAATAAACGTAAAAAATATATAAAGTATTTTACCGCAGTCATAAATTATTGGACACCTACGTAACGTGTATTCTGTATGGCTGATGGAGCGGCGGTCGGGGTGTTGGGTTGTATTTCATTCTGTGAAATATTGTTACGACCATTCGCCTTGCCTCTCGCTTCGACTTTATTCTTATTTTAGATGTTGGAAGTAGCTTGACCTCCTAATACGAAATGGAAATGTCTTTTTGGTGCCCAGGTAATTATTTATCATTCTACTAGACTATAGAGAAAGATATGAAAATTATTCTCATCTTCATGGCTGAGGCAATGAAGGGCTGACTCAATTAAAATGTTAGTTATGTCATTCGTGATGATCTTGTTCATATCATACGTTTGCGTTCATAAATTGCGGTGACCTAGAATGACGTAGAAGTAAAATACCAGATTCACCCGTCTGAGAAGGTACTCTTATAAACAATCAATAAATCAAAGAATAGATTGACGAAGGTTTGACTAAAAATTATTAAACTAAAATTACAACAATCTTAAATAAAATAGTAGTAGAACAAAAACTAATTACTTGCATAAGAATGTTGAAAATATAAAAAAATAATAATACACCTTTCTGTCAATATTATCATTTAAAAACTTGTATATGGATGTATACAAGTTTTTAAATGTCCATATGTGTGTATATAATTTTCTCTCGATGGTTACTAGTATGCTATTAAATTAATGGTAATCTCAGCATTGCCTTGTTAAATGACACTGCTAGTACACGTATTCAAAAAAGTCTGTCTTCTCGGCGCCTGAAACGATCGGTTGACGACTTCCTTACATAGCGAGCACTTTTGTCACATGAACCTAAAGCCACAGCGACGTAGGGCGCAAAAATAAACACCTACTAAGATTTATTTTAAGGCGGTGTATGTGCGACGTAAAGATCTATTTCATCTTCTACGGCAATCAGTAGTCATCAAGTTTCGTAAACAAATAGCTTAAAAAACTTCTCACTCATCTTATGTGTGGTAGAAATGATAACTGGACTTTTATATACAACAGAATCTCATGTCCATATTAGTCTTCAAGCTTCTAAAATTGCATCGCTGTCTGTAATTTTTAAGGCACACGATAACACGTCACACAGTACAGTTATGACACTTCAGCCAAAGAGTAGATAAATGGTATACTATCGGCGTCCACAAAACATGCGTGCTGCTAATTACCGCTAGTAGTGATAGCTGAATAGCACGAATAAGCAAGAACCGTAAGGTATTTAAGTTGATAAATGATTATAGTTGTAGTTATAAATATCAATAAACATCGTCGTACATAATTTTTATTCCATTATGTGCACTCCATTATGTGCACTCCATTACTTCACCCATAGTCATAACATTACTATGAATCTCTAAGTGCTGACGAATGCATTGGGTCTGCAAATCCCATTCATAAACATTATCCTTAGTATCTTTACCTTTGTGAATAGCATGAGTACCAACGGTAAAGAAATAATAAATATTTTATTAAGTTTAGCGCTGCTACTTCATTTAGGTAACAATTGTTTATTTATGTATAAGTCGAAGTTAATAACATGGTTGTTATACGTCAAAAAATTACTGACAAAATGTTTTTATTTCAACTTAAGAAATGATTTTTTAGCTTTTAATGAACTCAAGTAAGATTTACGTTAAAAGATTAATAATACAATTACCTACGCGATTCGTTTTTGTACTAAGTAGTCATTGAACAGCCACGAACGGTAATGGACTCTAATTACCTTTTTACTTCGTATTTTAACTCTGCAGCTGAACTTATGAATTGTAAAGAACACACGAAACGAAGCCGCGAGGAAAAAGTAAAACATGACTTTTCCATTGGAAGAGATGGAAAAGAATTCCTCGAACATTTTTTTCTGAAATTTACGCGTGCACCTGTTTATAATAAGGGAATTGTGCGGTGTGTTAGAAGTCAGTATTAGAACGTCTGAGATTTGCTTAGCGGGGATTTGGACGAATATTTTTTGCTAGATTGTAGTCACGTAAGTATTTTGTGTTCTTGTTAATAAATTAGACAAATGTGGACCTTATTTTATATATGTTTATATATACGAAGCAGTCCTAAATGCTGCCTTGTTGATCTCGTATTATAAGTTTGCATAATCCGTGCAATGTTTGCCTGCGATCGTGATATTCCCGGTTAAGGTAAATTGTCTTGGGTTTTCCTGTAAGGAAATTTTCATTAGCAAAACTATGGTATGTGTAAGCCCAAACAAAGGACTCGTAAAGATGTGGCCCGTTTGATACTAGGTTGTTAACGTAGCCTATCTATAGGAGTGTGTAGCACTAAAATGTATTAAAAAACCTAAATATTTAAAAGCAATGTTTTGTGTTTTAATATCGAAATTATTTCAAATTTAAGAACCATTTCAGTTAAAGGTAAAAAGGTTCCAATAATACTTTGAAATTTTAGCTATAAACAGAACAATACTAGTGTAATTACTACATCGATATTTTAATAGCTTTTCATAATTACTTATAAAATCATTTTAATAATAAATTACTGGTTTTGATTACAACATCCCAAATAGTATAAACAAAACGTAAATAATTTCTAATAGTAGAATCTTCGAATAACTTTTAGTATCGTCGTATTGTTAACCAACGAAATGGTAGCTTTAGAAGGGATAGGGGGTCACTTTGACACATATTAATTACAAATTCTTTGTAATGTCAGTGACATACATGTGTTGCAAAATAATGTTTATAAGCACCAAAACAGCTTTCCACTATATAAACGTGTGCTTGTAAGCGAACTTAGTTGTACAGAAAATATTCGTCTGTTTAATAGTACAAAATCAGTTTTTATCGTACCTCAGATTTACTTGCCAATGCAATGTTCATTATTTAATAACAAATACATACGACCTTCGAGTAAGAGGAACTCTGTTCAGAAATAGTTCTTATTTTGAAAGAAATACTCGCCTGTTGCTCTCCGGTGAGACAATGTATCGCGGCGTCTCTTGAGGCCAGTAGGGCGGTGCACTAGACCGACACAGTAACGTGCACTCTGCGTAACGACTTGCATTCATCAGACGTACTATGCACTGCACTGACTCTAGGCAAGGAATAAATAATAGTACTTTCCAGATGTATGAGAGACGAATGCACGTACCTGAAATGCGAATGTTGAGATGGATTTGTGGTATGACTAGGATGGACAAGAAGAGAATTGATTATGTTAGAGGGAGTCTGAAAGTAGCGGTAGTAGATGAAAAGTTGATTATCGTAGTATGGACATGCGATGACGAGGGATAAGCAAAATATGGCAAAGAGAGTTTCATGTATTGAAGTTTACGGGTGCAAGAGAAGAAGATGACCAAAGTAAAGATGTATTTAAATACTGTGTGAAAGAAGATATGGCTAGAAAAGTAAGCAGTGACATAAGCCTTCTGATCCCAAACTAGGCAGAGCCTGTATTATGGTAACCAGACTGCCGATAAACATACCTAAATACGTTTAAAACACTCATACATACCTTAGTTCTGTGCATTTAGTAAGGTGAACTTATCGTACACAGCAAGTTTGCATCTCAGTTTTATAAAAGTATATACAATAAAACAAATATGAAAATTCAATTTGCCAAAAATAAATTGTTAGGACGTGTGATACGTTTCTGTATTGCAGATGCACAGTAGAGCGTCGCAGCACGTTCCTCCTATAACACACGTAGACAGACAATTTGTATAAATTATTCGTTTATATTTGTAACTACTGTAAATATTTTATTTACTATACACATCATATTCTTGGAACAACAATAACTAACCATCATCTCCCCCTCTCCCCCTTGTGCACTTTATGTGACTCCATTTACAATCAATCAAAATCATTTATTTCAGTGAAACCCTTTTAAGGTATTTTTGAATTTTCAAAAGTTAGTAGTCAGCCAGACTAAGTCAGTCGTGAATACGTAGATCATGTGGAGAAGAACAGGCAAAAAACTCCAAGGACATTCTTTTTCAACATGTTTTTTTACAAATCTCTGGTTACATTGCTTATATGCGCAAATTCAATGTGAGGGCGATGTAACGTATTGTTCTATACTATAAACAGTCGCGCAAACTACTACTATATGTAAGTAATAGCAGTTCGAAGATGACCAGTCCCAACGAACGGCACTCGTTCACGAGCATGACGCACGCGCCAGCCATCGTCCACTACAACCATATCAAAGGCAGCCGAACGACCCGACACATACGCCACCTTCGGCAGGACGTCTAGGCGAGCATGACATACTCAGAAGACTTACCTAAAGAAACTAACAGCACTACGCAATGGTATTATCTGCTGGTTCAGTCGGTCGGCCCCTGCAGTGATCAGCTGTCACCTACTGTGGTATTGCATCGTCAATCATTCCATATTAACAGCGCTTATTTATATCATCTCCAACATACAATCAGGCGAACACTAATAGACGTCTTGAGGATTATATTTGTTTTATTTCATTGACCTACGCTTGTAACTAAATCAAGCTATTCATTTCCAGTTCCAAGCTGAACCATCATTGCATTGACTTATCGTTCTGTGACAAGTCAAAATTTATACTGGTCTTGTGTAGCTTTTTGTGGGCGTTTTCACATAATTTTTAACAACCGACGCAAAAAGATGGGTGTTATAAGTTTAACGTGTGTATGTGTCTGTCTGTGGTATCGTAACTGGCAAACGAATGGACCGATTTAAGTGCGTTTTTCTTTATTTGAAAGGTGACTTGATCGAGAGTGTTCTTAGATATAATTCAACAACATCAGTTCAACCGTTCGAAGATCATCAGCTCTTTTCTAATCGTTGAAGGGATTTTTGAGTTGGGGGTGTTTTAAAATTTAAATTTCCTTGTTAAATTTAGAACCCATATCGCTTAAAAATAAAAACACATATAAACTTAAAATTTTACAAATTTCACATTCGTCCGTGCGCGAATATTGCCTAAAAAGGAGTACAAAGAATTCTCAAAAACAAATAATGATTAGTGTTTGCTAGCAACTTCACTAGCGTTGATTTGATTTTGAGATATCCCTCGGTACCGGTACCTTTTTCTTGATGAAGGGTACCCTACGTTCTTTTCTGTATCCCTGGCAACGCGTATGCAAAATTTCATGACGATCAGTTCAGTAGTTAAAGCGTGAAAGCGTAAAGTTCATTTATATTCCATACTCTGATAATCTTTTAGAGATCAACTTTTGCGATAAGCTGTAAAAAAATACGTATACTAGCCCAGATTTGATTGCCATCTCTATTCAATATTAAATATTTCCAATATTTCAAACAAATATTTGTATTGAGAGTAATGGAATATGAATGCAGCATATATTTTATAGAAATTAAAAAGTGGTCTATTTGTTCTATGGAACTCAGAAATAGACAAACTGCAGATTGGATTGGGTAAAAGTATCGGTCAATTTTGTATTCGAATGGTAGTAGGAAATGGCTAGCTTTGGGATGATTAGGTAGGTCCTCCGTTAAATTCCTGTTACCCGAATCGATCAATCAATGCGGTTTGGCAAAAGGTATTCCACGTTCAGTCCTTGGGGACTTGAAAGGACGTAATGCTGAATCTCGGATAGAATTTCTTTGAACTTACCCAAGTGTAATATGTTAGTAATATATAATTCCTATTTTGAACTTAGTTTTGAGAAGGGGAGAGGATAAGTAGTAGACGATAAGTGAAGAAAAAAATAGTCTAAACATATTAGGTCTCTCAGTATTTTGTATAAACTGTATTCCCTGTAATCACGACTGCATCTCTCAATATATGTAATGTATATACATTTATTTATGGATGAAACCTTGCAACTCTATCCATAAAAAAACCGATGACAAAAATTACTAGTATAAATTATAGTTATGAAACCAAACAGTAAAAGCTGACTGCAATAAGCGTGTCAGTTCAGTCACTGTAAATAAAAAATATAATCCCATTAAATCATATCATATCACCACGCGCCATACAGGCGTAGTATATTAAACTATATTTCACATCATTACCATAATTAAATGAGTAAAAGCTGGCTGAGGAACAAGAAGTGGTAACAATAGGCAAATATTTGCTAGGTTCGCAGTGAAATGAAGTGCACTTTATTGTGTTGTAGCTAGAATCGCAATTTATTTAAGCGTCTCTAAAGAACGTGGTTCGTTCAAGAAACTTGCCTGTCAGTATTAGTAATTTATGTTGTTTAAGTCTGCTCTTGAAGTCATAAACTTATGTATATCATGGATGAGTTACTAAATAAGCTTTAGTAACATTGAAAGCACGTAACATGTGCAAGAAGTTTACTTGGAAAAATATAGCTGACCTGTTTGTATGACACCATAACTCCAGGTTTTCACTGTTCTCTTCCATCAGCTCCAGAATATTTTATTGTATAATTAGATATTATCAGTTGTGAATACAAGCCTCATATGAAATGATAACATTCATATCGCTGTTGCTCACCTACTTTAGTAAAAAAAATTGTTTTATCTTTTTGTACGACAATAAAGCTCACAACTCCATTTTCTAATACTATCGCACTTTTATAGAAGCTGTTTATCAAGGGACCCGACAAAAACTGTTTGCGTTATCGATAAAACGTCCTTAGGGGTAAGTTTGTCTACAAAATTGACGGAGTACTATTTATTTATAAAAGGCGTACAAAAGGTAGTCTTACAAAATATTAGATATTCAATATAACAGTAACTTAGAAATTAGCCTCTGTTCCATCAAAAGGTATTTTCTTTTCATAATATTATATAGGCCTGTTTAGATCAAATATCAACTTTAGCACTCATTTCCAAAGTTCAAAGTTGTATTTTTGGATAAGCATTTTAGATATTTTTTGGAAGTGTATACACTGAATCGAAAGTTTAAAAATAATGCATGACATTAAGCGATGGGTTGAGCCATACTGTGCACGGATAGGGTGCGCCGTCACGGGGTAACGCTCGGCAAATAGGGGGTTGTTCCGCTACGGTATTAGCCTTTGTGCACACGGCAAGCTCCCCATGCTTTATGAGATAAAATTTGGTACATTTCACTGAACTGAGCATCGTATGTAGTTAAATCAATGAACCACATCCAATAAACGAAATATTTGAAATAGCTACCTTGATTTTTGCGTGTTTACATACATACATTGCGTGTTTACATACATACATTGCGTGTTTTCTTTGTGTTGGACCGCTCTAGATTCTGTAGAAAATTAAATGAATGTCATTATGTCAATACATTTCAGAGTTTTTTTAAATTCGTGATCTTGATGGGGCGCTTATGAAAATGTAGAATTGAAGTGTATAATATATAAAAATAACAAGTAATTGAATCTAACAACCACACTTTTGAATACCTAATTTACAATAGTTTCCGTTCCGTTTAAAATAAACGTAAGACATAACTTCCATAGTATTATATTGTTGCTAAAATAACAGATAATAAACCAACATGTAAAGATTTAAAACCTGTGGTATGATGAAGTGTGCAACTATTTAAAAATGGTAACATGAGATAAATTCAATATATTTAAAATTTGTATGTAGAATAAAATTTGTAAGTTTTGATTGAAATTCCCCATCACCAGCTATTATAGCGAGCGACGCATAGATCAGTCCGCTTTTCTTTCCATATTAAACATAAATATGATTATAATGAACATAACAAACATACACTAGGACATAACTATGTAGTTCCAGTATTATTTAAATCATCATCATATATATTATTTGATTAGGGGTAATTTAAAACGCTTGTAATGGCCTACGAAGTTAAGAATACCAGTAAACCTCATACCTTAAAGTATTTTTTTTTGAGAAATGGCATAGGCGTTTGTCTTCAAACTCACCTGATGGAAAGTGACGATGAAGACGAGGATGGTACACGCCTATCCAAGAGAAACCTATTCACTCTACACTTGAACGCTTCAGGATTATAATTGATTGGAAAAATTGACGCAGGCAGCTCGTTCCACACCTCGGTGACTCGAACCGAAAAGGAGCTGTCAAAGCGTTTAGTTACACTTTTTGGCGTTTCAACAACGAAAGGATGAACCCCTGTCTGCGCCTAGTAGTCTGATAAAGTAATTCAAATTACTCCTAAGACTTGCATAAGAGCCATGTGTAAAATTAAACCTAAATTATACGTTCTTAAGTATCTTATATAAACATATTTATTTAAAAAAGTAGCTTTTCTAAAATGAGAATGTCTAGAACATTCTCATTTTAGAAAAGCTACTTTTTACATCATTTCATTTTTGGCATCGGTCCGAGCTAAGTCTCCTACCGATAACTACTTATACTTGACATTTGGACATGGAACACGACTTATGTATGTTTATGTTACGTAATGTGTGTTCGACAGAAGACAAAAATCTTAAGAACCAAAAAAAATCACAAATCTTTTGAAATAATAAATTGAAGACGTATTAGAACTGATAAAGGTATGTTTTGTGTGTAATTGTTAACAAGAAAGTATCCTACACATGTTTTACGCATATAAATCGCAGAAGTTTAAACACGTAATAATGCGCTGGATATCGTAAGATATGGTTGCAGCCATAACCACAGAGAAAGCAAACAATGTCATATGTCAATGATAGCCATAGACAAAGCTCTAGAAGTCACGAAGATTCACATTTACCTAATGCAGTTTAGCAATGAAATAGTTTTATGATGTCTAGATACTTCACAACTTAGGTATTCACATTTTACGATTTACGTACCTTTAAACTGCCAGGCTTTGAGTCAAGAGGAGATTAGAGACATTTTACTGTTCAGTGCACTCAAGTGAAAGGAGCTAGAGGACCGTCGGGATTTGGACTCCTGTCTTTTACATTGACGAGAACGTTAAAATGTTATCAGAGCATTGTGGAGAGTGGATGATTTGATAGGATTACAATTGGGAAGGTTCAAGATATTGTTAATCCAATAGATCTAAGGATTTTAACGAGACCTTTTAATATGAAGAAAGTATCTTCTGCACGTGGTGAAACCATTACATTTTATTGGTAAGTTTCGCAACCTTATTCTATAGCACTAGCTAAACGTCAGATTATAGGCATATCTTAATGAATGCTTGTTTTCGTAATATGCGTTACTGCCTAAACTTAATTAGAAAATTACTCCTGAAGATACCTGACCTGGTTTTTGTTACGGTGTTGAAGGATTTAAAATGTTTATTTATTTCATTAATCTTTAAAAGAGATAAGAATCAAGCGTAACTTAAAAGTAATTAAATATCTGTGTATCTTCTAAGCATAATTAAATATTACTTATAACGTAGTTTAAGTAAAACTATATTATAACAGTCAAGTATATACATAATTAATGACATATATAAAAGAATAATATGAGAAATTACAGAAGAGATATGATGATGAAGCTAATAAATAAAAAATGTTAATTTGAAACATAAAACTATGAAGACTAAAATATTCCAAATAAAGAAATTCTTAAAATATCGTGGCAAGTATTATGATGAAAAATACCAAACAAGATTTTGCTGGTGCGAGTTGTCAAGTCAAGATTTGAATGGAAATTGAAAAACTTTGGGCCTCGGCGGACATAACAAGCGTATTATCCGGATTTAAAGATTTATCTGTTATCTGTCACGGTTGTTTGTAAAACAGTGGTGATGCTTTGGTCGTGATAATGAGAGATACTCACGGACTACGATTGAAACGGTAGCTCTTATTGTTACAAGCGTTGAGGTCTCTCAAGCGATTGCAATGTTATAGCTTCAGAACTAGGAAAGGTTGTACAATCATATATGATAAGGTCAGACCATTAAATACAAATGTTTAGTTAATACAAATCTACTAAATGAGGTCAGAGTTTGTACCTTCTTATTTGTAGATTTGTAAAATTTTCAAAACTCAAATAACCGAGTTTATAAATTATAATTTATAAACTCAGTTATTTGAGTCCTTTTTTGAAACAAACAATTGCAACAAATAAAATTATGTTAATTTAACTTTTGGATGTTACCTACCTCGTAATAAAATAAGGTTCTTGTTAACAAATATTCCTTTGTACAGTTGAGTGAGGTACGGGTTGTCAGAACTTGTTTTGTACAATATTTTATGTAACCTCAATCGTTTTTGATATGAAGACTCACAAAGTTGCATCCTTTTACAATTAAATAATAATATCTATTATTTGTACAAGAACGAGGCGAGGTGCGCACCTTGGTTTGAGGGCACAACAGGTATAATCGATATTTCCGGTGACCCGAGGGGAGGCCATGCAAACAGACGGACGAATGCTTAAAAGCAACTGTCTATCTACTCAATTACGTGCCCCGAAGAGCGATTGTTGTGTAAACCATCAAGGTAGCAGCTTCATTTTGGTAGACGTGCTGAAAGAGTACTGTTTTTGCTTTATTATAAAATCGATACGCGACAAATGTACGTGCGTATAATATCGATAAGCAATTACTATTCGTCGTCAACCAGCCGACTACCTGTTGATAGTTTCGAGGGCAAGTCTGAATCAAAAAGATTGATATTACCGCTATGACACAATGATTCAAGCCTATTATACGAATAACCTCTTCAACTTGCTAACTCTGTCATTCGGCCGTTGGATGTCATTCGTCCGTTCGTTTTAAGAGCCGCATGAAAAATACGCTTGTGTCCTTCTATGGAGGGTTTATAATTCGTAGGGACGAGGGTACCGTTTACTTATCGACGTGGAAAAGGTTGCATAATACATATCGTCGCGTTTCGCGTTTCAACTCGAAGGGCAAACTTTATATTTGTTCTTTAGACGTGCCACGGAGTCACTGCATTTGCGCTGTAAATTTTGTGGAAACAGTTTTTTGAGTGCGGCAGAATGTCGTAATAGGTCGTGTCGTAACACTGTGAGTCTTTTGGGACATAAAAAGTAGAACGTTATATACATTACTGACGAGGGAGTATTTAACAATGAAATATTTATAAAATGAACTGAATAGGTACCGGCACTTTCTTTGATGTGTTGACTATTTGTAGAAATATATAACATCCTATCTGTTATACGTTATTTTCCGTATTAAAAGGACAAATTTAGCATTACATAAATGCTTGTAACAGTTTGTTTGTAAGAATGTTGTCGCCACATCCAAAACCTCGTATTAATGTTATTAAAAGTAAGGGCAAACTATAATAGATAATAAAACAGTTCACTATTTAATAAAAATGAGTTAATAGACATTATTATGACTAGTTATACATACAGATAGCGCACGCACGCTATTGGTCGGCCTGACATTGGTGGGTTAATGAAAATGCTAAGCATTCATTATAAGTTGGTAATGATCACGTGAGTGCTGATTGAGGTACGAACAACATAGCAGTTACTGTCATTTAGTAAAATTGATAGTTTATAGCAATAGGGGTGAGATTGTTCCTATTGAAAATTCTAGTGGTGAATTTATTTCTTAGTGCTTCTTCAGTAAAAATATGTTTAATTTTATAGGGCTCGAGAAGATCAGGCTCGCATGCTTGTAACTCGAACTGGCTATTGCCCGGCAATCCGAGCTCTCCAACTTATATGAAAATCATTTTTCTTTAAAGTAAAATTAAATAATTACCTATACTATTGACTTTTACTACTATTAATTAGGTTTTTATTTTATGGTATAGGGGGCAAACGAGCAGACGGGTCACCTGATGGTAAATGACTACCGCCGCCCATAGGCACCTGTAACTCAAGAGTCACAAGTGCGTTGCCGCCCTTTAAGGTGTGATTAGGGGAAGAGGGGGAGAGGGGGAAGAGCTGGAAGACGGGATAGGGGATTAGACGGGAGGAGAGAGAGGAGAGGGGACGGGAATAGGGGAGAGGGAAGGGTTGGGCCTCCGGTAACCTCACTCACGCGGCGAAAAGCAATGCAAGCATTGTTCACTGCCGGTTTTCTGTGAGGCTGTGGTATCGAGCGAAGTCGAGCCGGCCCATACGTGCCGAAGCATGTCTCTCCCACGTATATGAAAATAAAAAAAAAGAAACGAGGAAAGAGTTCTATCATCATTTTGTACTTGTCTTGTAAACGTCGAATACGATACTCAGTGGAGGATCAAGAAGGACAGCGATTGGCAATTATTATTGACAAATAATATATTTACCACCACCGCGTACCATTTATTATTCAATTTTATTTTTATTCGTGTCAAGAACACAGTACATTTACAAACATAAGGTGGCACAAGAAATATTACAATGTAAAATGCTTATTATCTTATTGATAAGATAATAATTTTGTTTTATTGATTATAAATAACTCGCATGGTTTGATTATGTAATTCAGTTATTATTTTTTATTTTTATTTTATATATTTTGGAAACTTACAGCTAGAATACAAGGTAAAACATAATAATATTAACGATAAGTATATATGTATTTTCTAATGTACATTTTCTTTCTGTAAAAAGTTAACTATTGGGTTAAACTAAATATCTAAGTATTTCAAAAAAGTTTCAATTAAGCTTTTGATACATTAGACTTCATTTTAACGTGTTTTATTCTAAATTACTTATCACGTGTGTTCACAAGTTATTTTATAAAGTTTCAAGAAAGTGACATAAGTGTTGAAACAATCAGACAATTGTTTCAACACTTATGTCACTTTCTTGATGTGCAGACGCACATCATACAAATTTTCACACTAATAGTTGTTTGTCTTATGTGATGTGGGAATCGAATCATCAACAGAGTTATCGAGTGGTCAAAAACCCTTAAAGTTCTCATTAGCGAGGCCTCTACCGATCAGACCAACATTTTGTAATTAAACGGTAGCAAATCAGTCTCAGTCGCCTCGAAGAATTTGTTAATAAAATACTCGATAACATAAACCTCCAATGGCTAATTAGTCTGATAATTTGTCCAGCAGTGTTATCTAAGAAATAAATACAGGAAAGTGGAAGCGAAACGCTTAAAATCTCGGGAACCTTGTGATTAATGGTGTACGAAATTGGAAGATTTATTGTTAATGCATTTAAAATGTTTTACGTTATATTATCGTAGGGCTAAGTGGGATGGAAGGTGGCGGGAAAAGAAAACAAGATGTTTTGAGAGATATATTATGAGGAAAGGACCGGTATATAGGTTTAAATATCTATTTTTTTTTTAATGCTTCTTGCATAGCGGGGGACTTTACAAACATACAAATAACAGACACAAAGGACTCCCAGACTCGAACAACAATTTGTGGACAACACAAATCTTTGTCCCGTGTGGAAATCGAACCCACAACATTTGGTGCAGCGTAAGGACGAGGTGACCGTTTAACTCCGCGTTCCAATAAATAAAAAACAATTCGATTTTGCTTACGGACGGTAAATTTTTTATTGAAAATTCAACGAAATTTTACCGTCCGTAAGCAAAACGAATCGTTTTTTGTTTATTGGAATGCGGCATTAATCGTTCAGTATCCGTGCAGTCGTCAAACTATTTGTTTACACATCTTTACTACAACATTTAGGGCACTATTACAACTTTATGAGGGTCATTTTAAAACTAGTGCTATTTTTTTTTATTTATATAAAGCTTTAGCCGAGTATCAATATAGAACAGCATGATAACGAAAATGAATAATTAAGTGCACTTAAATGCAAGGTTATATCTGCAAGAAAATGACCTTTACTAAATATATTAAATTACTTTATTACGAACAAAGTTCTAAAAGTTTTGATGAACATCAACATTTGAATGAAACAATTATTGAAAGTAATTAGAAAAGGGCCATGAGAATGTGTTGTAGAACTTTTAAATTGAGTTAACTTTGCTTATAAAAAAGCCACGGGTATATAAATAACTGTCTGCGCGTTTATAATATGTGCATTATTCAAATATTTAATAAACATAAGCCATGTTTGTATGCCTGCTTTATTGAAAAGTGTCAGATAAAATCATTATTCGTGTTAGCTCACCATTTTCAGACTATTTTGAGCACAAAGCTCTAATGCGTTAATGTAGAATCAGAGTAGAAAGACCTTGTGGAAGGGGGTCAAGTAAAACACTACAAATAACAAAGTATCTAGACATCATACTGTAAGCGAGGGTAAGCCCACTAATTTTAAATCCAAGAAATAAGTTTTTAAACTATATACTATTGCATGTCAACTTAGTTCCAAATACAAATATAGATAGGAAAGAAATATATATAATTAATGCAGCTCCGTATTTATAAATTTGAAAAAATTTTGACACAAACAATTTACTAATACGAGTATTATAAAGATGAAAGTTTGTGATGATGGATGCATGGAACGGCTGAACAGATCTGGATGAAATTTGGCGCACAGATAGATTATAGTCTGGAATAGCACATAGACTACTTTTTGTGGTTCTGGACAACCAGGAAAAATGTACGATTCCCATGGTCGCAGGTCACATTTACTAAGTAATAAATCTTTTCAACCCACCAAATATATTAGCTTTCCCACGGTACTTAATCAAAAGTGACGCATGTTGGGTTGTAGACAAAAACTAGAAGTGAATAATTTTCCATCATCGCATGTCCTACATGCGATGTCAACCCACATTTCGCATAGCACGGGCACTCAGTTTCCTGGCAGCTGACATTACGAATCTTTGTTGTTGCTACAATTCTGTCATATTGTAGTGCGTGTACCTATCCATTTTAAATTGAAAATTATGTACAATGGAGCATATTAATGTTGATTATCTAAATATATGAAGCACGTGATTACCGTAGATGCTACGAATTTTAATCTATATATTTTTTGGGTCGATCGTCATCTCGTCCTAAAACAAACTCGGCTCATTGGGACGAATTGACAAATTTCAAAATTCCCATTATTGAAATTCTTTTAAATTTTAGTTGATTAAGTACAATCAAGAAGAAAAGATTAATTCTGAAGTTATAACATATTTGCGTCTATTTTGACTGGACTATATTATTTTCAAACACATAACATGCTTGTAAGACCTATAATTGAACACGATTTGATTGATGTATCTCGTAACTAAATCAATTGATTTCACGAGCCAGCTCACTTGGACCTGTATCTTAATAGGCTTAACCGGTGCCACATGGTGACAGTTCATCGAGCAAATGCGTGCATTCACCTGCTGCTTGATTACGGCTCTGACTAAACCATAATATACATATAACATCGCTTTAAGTCTATCAACTATGTAAAGCTGCAGTATCTAAGGCAGACAATTTCAGAAGAATAAACATTTAAAGACAAATTATTAAAGTTGGAATGCATAAAAGTATCGATTACAATACAACAGATAGTAAAAATCTATAGGAATAAGAAAAAACTATTCTCCGCAAAAAAAAAAAATCTTTATTTCATTAAATTGACCATCAATTATTCGAAATCGTCGACTTAATAAATAATAATTATAATTAAAAAATATAGATCAACACACACAGAGTCACCGCAACAATAGTTAATTATAATATATATATAAATATATATAATATATACATATATATATATATATATAAATAATATAATTAAATAAAATGTAACCGCAACTGCTTTATCGTCGCTATTCTGAACAATTAGATACTTTAGTAATTAATTCTAAATAATCTCAGTAACAGGTAGCTTGTTTATCTTCTTGTATATAAATATTAATAGAAGAGGAGTAAAGGGAATTCTTTGTATACCTTTTTAAGCATATTTCGCGCATGGAGAAATGTGAAATTTGGTGGACAGAAGTGAAAAAAGTCTAAAATTTTTAAACAATATGTGTAATAAATTTCAAAATTATGTGAAAACGCCTACAAAAAGCTACATACCTCAATTATAAACGTTGACCGGACATGGTACGAAATGTCTATAATATGACAGGTTTGTTTTTATAAAAAACAACAACAACAGTTCAAAGGCTAGGGTTATCGTTGGTCCCGTGGCGTAAACTTTCGGTTATGTTTCTGTGATATTTTGATTCCTGGGCCAAAGGCCTGTCTCGGTAAAGTTAGAAATAGTATACGCATTAACAAACAACAAAAACTATACAGACGAGTGCACGGCGCATCGTGGCACTCGTTCGAGCTGTTCATACATTGCGGATCTAACGTTATGTGCTACAAATTTTAACCAAAAATAATATACAAAACATATACTATAATATAGTCATAAAATACAACATAATAAGTATGTTTTTGCGCCGTCTTTTATGACTCCCGTGCACCTATGACAAAATTACAATTAAAAGAAGTATGATATTAAAGAGGAAGTTCCAGTCTGCTTGTGAAACAGCTGGCATGCATTTGAATCTGGTACTCGACTGTCCAACGACATAGAATTCCACACTTGATATGATTGGATTCGATTTAAAAGTGAAGACTGGCATTAACATATTATTCTCTTGAAGAACACAAAAATTGAATGGCAAATACTCGAAAAATACATAACTTTCTTATAAACTTTTAACAACTAAACTTGTGGAGAAGAATGTAACATTACCGCTAGTCATTGTGTCATGCACTCTCTTCCTCGACAAAATTGAATACATGGTAAAACTATTACATCAGGAAGCTAGTGGGGGAAAGATTCATTGTGGGTTTTACAAGCAGCGCCAAATAAAATGCTTAAGCATTATAGAAAGAGCAACTGGATTTACTCTACCTCTTTCACTTTCAGATCCAAGGCAAAAGGCTCAGGGGCAATGGGGTCTCGAATTTGGAGTTTAAACATCATTCTTTGCATTTCTTATTATTTATTAAGATGACTTCTGCACTAGACTCGTACTACAACAATATTAGTTTTCTGTTACGTATTATCAAACTTCTGTAGTTTGGTTCTTGTCCTTGTCACGATGAAACACCATCATCAATTTATAGTTATCTTACGTGTTATATGCCATTACACGATAGGGTAAAGCTAAATAGCCCGACAACATAAATCTAGAACCTAATCAACATGTCAGGTAGTAAATAAACAGGTAAGCAGTAACAAATCAGATGCATTAATCAAAGCAGAACACACTGAGCGATAAATGAGTGATCGACCCGGGCCAGTTTACGCACAACTGCTTTAGCCATCCGGTGCCTGTGCACCGTGCGGCTAGTCTTAATTAATCAAACGACAGCATATCCTACAGAAAATTATAACACTGCAATAATTTGTCTCATATTTTTGTCTAATTGCTAATATCAAGGATGAAAATATATTCTATATGTAGTGTGATTAATTCCTTACGAATTAAATAAGAAGTTCGAAAGAAATGTTGACATTGAACTGCATCCCTCCATCTATAATGTTTTGTACGCACTCCCCGATTTAAAAAGTTACATTTTATTTACTACTGCAATATTTTACGGTATTGAATAATAGATTTTTCGAAGTACATCGTAAGCTCACTGTTACACTTGGTCTGTTTAAGTTCTCAACTTACACCCATATATTCTCTAGATCCCACAAGGTCATTTATATCGATTGAATATACCTAAAGTCCTATCACAAAAATGCCTGAAATCTGCGTTAAAAGATCATAGTTTCTCATATGTCACCTTTGAACATAAATAACACTATCACAGTACCTATGTATAATGAAAACAAGGATCGCCTGGAACTTGAATTTCGATAATAATTCATTAAATTTTGGATGTAGTTTTTTATTTCGTTGACCTATTTGTGACATAAGCTTTTTATTTCCTGTATAAGTTGAACTGTTGTTGTTGTTTTTTATAAAAACAAACCTGTCATATTATAGACATTTCGTACCATGTCCGGTCAACGTTTATAATTGAGGTATGTAGCTTTTTGTAGGCGTTTTCACATAATTTTGAAATTTATTACACATATTGTTTAAAAATTTTAGACTTTTTTCACTTCTGTCCACCAAATTTCACATTTCTCCATGCGCGAAATATGCTTAAAAAGGTATACAAAGAATTCCCTTTACTCCTCTTCTATTAATATTTATATACAAGAAGATAAACAAGCTACCTGTTACTGAGATTATTTAGAATTAATTACTAAAGTATCTAATTGTTCAGAATAGCGACGATAAAGCAGTTGCGGTTACATTTTATTTAATTATATATTTATATATATATATATATATATATATATGTTACTGAGATTATTTAGAATTAATTACTAAAGTATCTAATTGTTCAGAATAGCGACGATAAAGCAGTTGCGGTTACATTTTATTTAATTATATATATATATATATATATATATATATATATATATATATATATATATATATATATATATATATATATATATATATATATATATATATATATATATATATATATATTATATATTTATATATAATATATATATATATATATATATATATATATATATATATATATATATATATATATTATATATTTATATATATATTATAATTAACTATTGTTGCGGTGACTCTGTGTGTGTTGATCTATATTTTTTAATTATAATAATTATTTATTAAGTCGACGATTTCGAATAATTGATGGTCAATTTAATGAAATAATTTTTTTTTTTTTTGCAGAGAATAGTTTTTTCTTATTCCTATAGATTTTTACTATCTGTTGTATTGTAATCGATACTTTTATGCATTCCAACTTTAATAATTTGTCTTTAAATGTTTATTCTTCTGAAATTGTCTGCCTTAGATACTGCAGCTTTACATAGTTGATAGACTTAAAGCGATGTTATATGTATATTATGGTTTAGTCAGAGCCGTAATCAAGCAGCAGGTGAATGCACGCATTTGCTCGATGAACTGTCACCATGTGGCACCGGTTAAGCCTATTAAGATACAGGTCCAAGTGAGCTGGCTCGTGAAATCAATTGATTTAGTTACGAGATACATCAATCAAATCGTGTTCAATTATAGGTCTTACAAGCATGTTATGTGTTTGAAAATAATATAGTCCAGTCAAAATAGACGCAAATATGTTATAACTTCAGAATTAATCTTTTCTTCTTGATTGTACTTAATCAACTAAAATTTAAAAGAATTTCAATAATGGGAATTTTGAAATTTGTCAATTCGTCCCAATGAGCCGAGTTTGTTTTAGGACGAGATGACGATTGACCCAAAAAATATATAGATTAAAATTCGTAGCATCTACGGTAATCACGTGCTTCATATATTTAGATAATCAACATTAATATGCTCCATTGTACATAATTTTCAATTTAAAATGGATAGGTACACGCACTACAATATGACAGAATTGTAGCAACAACAAAGATTCGTAATGTCAGCTGCCAGGAAACTGAGTGCCCGTGCTATGCGAAATGTGGGTTGACATCGCATGTAGGACATGCGATGATGGAAAATTATTCACTTCTAGTTTTTGTCTACAACCCAACATGCGTCACTTTTGATTAAGTACCGTGGGAAAGCTAATATATTTGGTGGGTTGAAAAGATTTATTACTTAGTAAATGTGACCTGCGACCATGGGAATCGTACATTTTTCTTGGTTGTCCAGAACCACAGAAAGTAGTCTATGTGCTATTCCAGACTATAATCTATCTGTGCGCCAAATTTCATCCAGATCTGTACAGCCGTTCCATGCATCCATCATCACAAACTTTCATCTTTATAATACTCGTATTAGTAAATTGTTTGTGTCAAAATTTTTTCAAATTTATAAATACGGAGCTGCATTAATTATATATATTTCTTTCCTATCTATATTTGTATTTGGAACTAAGTTGACATGCAATAGTATATAGTTTAAAAACTTATTTCTTGGATTTAAAATTAGTGGGCTTACCCTCGCTTACAGTATGATGTCTAGATACTTTGTTATTTGTAGTGTTTTACTTGACCCCCTTCCACAAGGTCTTTCTACTCTGATTCTACATTAACGCATTAGAGCTTTGTGCTCAAAATAGTCTGAAAATGGTGAGCTAACACGAATAATGATTTTATCTGACACTCTTCAATAAAGCAGGCATACAAACATGGCTTATGTTTATTAAATATTTGAATAATGCACATATTATAAACGCGCAGACAGTTATTTATATACCCGTGGCTTTTTTATAAGCAAAGTTAACTCAATTTAAAAGTTCTACAACACATTCTCATGGCCCTTTTCTAATTACTTTCAATAATTGTTTCATTCAAATGTTGATGTTCATCAAAACTTTTAGAACTTTGTTCGTAATAAAGTAATTTAATATATTTAATAATTTAATAGGCAAAAACGGAAGCCTTTATTGGTAATAATAAATGATAATCTAAAATCCTTAAAATATGTTGCAACTAACATGAATATGTTTTCACTAGACGTATAGGTTGGTTATGTGGATCTATCAGGTGTCATTCTTAGTAGTATACCTTCAATAACCGAACCTAAGCACAATTACAATATTGGTGTCCTAAGAGCTTCATGTCAGCGGCTTATATCAGACGACTATAGGAATTTTTATAAAATATTTACAGACGGGTCCCGGACCAATGACGGAGTTGGAGCGGCGCTACTAGACAGTCAATCAGGAGATAGGATTCAGTTATGCTTAAACCCTAACTTATCTATTATGCATGCGGAACTTGTGGCCATATCGGAAGCACTATCATATGTACAGAACATAAATTCTAAGAACGTTGTGATTTTTACAGACTCCCGGAGCGCGCTCCAACACATATCCCGATGCGGGTTTTCTAACTTTAGGGGCATTCCAGTGGCGTATGTTATTTTAAAAAGCATTTTAAGATTAACGAGACGGAGCGTGAATGTCGTTTTACAGTGGATGCCTTCTCATATCGGAGTCCCTGAGAATGAACAGGTAGATTGCCTTGCAAAAGGAGCAATCCATTCAGGCATCCCAACAGACTATCTTCCTTACTTCACAGACCTTCTGCGGGACATTAAACAGAATTGCCGCAATATGTGGTCCGAATACTTTGATGAACGATCATTAAGTAAAGGCATCTGGTACAAAATCATTCAGCCTAGTCTCCCTTGTTCACTTTGGTTCGGGGGGTCTGATATGAGAAGATATAACATAGTTACAGCTTTGAGGCTGCGCTCCGGCCACGTTCCATTAAAGAAGTTCGCATACATGATGCGCAAAGTCGAGTCACCGAACTGTACCATATGCGGCACCGTTGAGGATATCCATCACATACTCATGGAATGCGTCTGTAGCGAAGCCCAAAGAGAAAAACTTAAGCTTGACAACCACAATGTTAGCGACTATTTAAGTATATTAGCATCTCCTCTGTCTGATAGTGCAAAGCTAATATATAATATGTTTGTTTTAGTTTTGAAAAATAGGATCTAAGTTCTCTGTGTACCACCTATGAGGGCAACATTATCATTTTGATAAAGCCCTTCTTAAACAAATAAAGATTAAAAAAAAAAAAAAAAATTTAACCGAATTCATAAAAAGAGGAGGACCTATGGTCGCTGTATATATATTTTTTTATGTAGGTTTACCGATATTTCCGTCATCTAGGGACCGATATAAAAAAATCTATTTTTTCTGAAAGAACACCCTTTCTGAAAAAAAATGGCTGATGATGGTAAATGAGGGAAAAAGAACCCTCAGAAATTAAGGGTACATGTAGTGTGTTTTATTTTTCAGTGCCCTTTGTTTGTGGTTTTTGAAGTCGTTTTAACTTTCTAGTCAAAGTTTTTATTATAATCATAATTATCCAAGTCTAAAGAGTTTTGGTTACAAGTTGTAGATTACGTACAATGTTAACGGGAAGTAGGTATAGGGAAGTATGCCCACACTTTATAGTAGTTCAGTTGGTTTTAGTTATGTACAATATACATATAATAAAAACATCATATTGTAAACTATGCATTTCAAATTCTGGACATAATGATTTATTTATACAAAAAAATATTATTATGCATTATACTATCTTTTAGCACGGCTACCTTCCTTTATGCAAACACGGTAAACAAGCTGTCTAACGTAAGCTTAGTTAGGAGGCAAACGAGCAGACGGGTCACCGCCGCCCATGAGCACCTGCAACTCAAGAGTCACAAGTGCGTCCTGTCGGTGCGCCGGCCTTTAAGGTGGGAGTAGGAGAAGGACGAAGAGGGGGAGAGGGATCGAGGGAGGGATGGGGAGGAGAGGGAAGGGTTAGGGCCTCCGGTAATCTCAGTCACTCGGCGAAAGCAATGAAAACATTGCTTCACAGCCGGTTTTCTGTGAGGCTGTGGTATCATTCCGGTCGAGCCGGCCCATACGTGCGAAGCATGGCTCTCCCACGAATGCAGAATATATTTTGAAATGAAGGCAAATTTTCTGAATGAAAATATGAATGTATTTCATCAGTTATTTATCGGTCTACTTCTAGTCATTTCTATTCATAAGGTTCTGGCGAATATGGAAGGGAAAAAGTATTGAGATGAAGCTTTGAAATTTTCTATCTGTATTTTGGAATAAATTCCTCGCCTATTTTCCTAGCTGGAGTGAAAATGCAAATGAGGTTGATAAGTGACATTACCTAAATGATTTATGCGCAATCGATCAATCTGTGTTATGACGTGGTCCCGAAGCAAATGAACTGTGTATAAATACGATGAACTTTGTTATTCTGTAACTGTATACTACATGCCAGTTACTTTTTGCTTTTTAATACTCTTTATATTATCTTGACTTGTAAGTATATAACGTATATGTAAATCTTTATAGAAATGACAATACAAGAATTTTGAAAAAGAAATGTCAATTATAAAAAAAAAATTAATACTATTATTGCTAAAAATGTTTAAAGTTAACCAGCACAAACAATCAATGATGCTTCATAACAGTACTGTAGGTAGAAAGTCAAGATAGGCACGTCACATCTACATGACATAGATGACACATTGGAGACATCGCAGTCATAGACTAAAAAAAAGATGTTTATGAAGTAGGTTATTTATTTAAGTAGGTTACAATGTGTATTTAAATTATAGGCTACGGTAACATACAACAAAAGAAGAAAAATGTACGCTGAGGTTATTGCAATAAACTTTATTTTCTTTTTTCTTTCTTTTCTAGAGAGCAGTTTTTTATATTCAGGGTAGTGAAAGTATTCAGACGAAACATCAATCAAAAAAGAAAAAATCGCCACTCGTATCAATAAAAAAGTTTTGTTAGTTTTGCATCAAGCCTTTCCAATCTTTTGGGTTCTGCTTTTGTTACTATCTATCTAAAGGTTGTTGGAAAAAGATTTTATGTAACGATAGGCCCGCCGTTGAGCATACCAACATCTGTACTTATTTTGTAACAGATATTTGTGTAAATATATCTTATCTAATAAAAATATAATATGAAGTTAAAATGGGGTCTACACAATACGAAAGAAGCAAGTTTACATTTCGAGCTGACTGTAATTCTGAATTAATTTATTCATTGTGTAGCACTAATGCTTTATGATTCTATCACATACATGTTCACGCCAGATTACACCCAAATTATCACTTTTAACTTTTTTCTTTGAGTTTCGGGTGCTTAATATTCGATACTTCCTAGAGACTGATTACGTTTATGAAAAACTTTTAAGATGTGCCGATATCAAATACTTATGAATAAGCTTTATATTCAGCAAGAGAATCTGCGCGAGTATACTAAACACGTATACCGTGTTGACATTTCCGAAAAACCCGACCATATCACATTCCGTTTGGGTTATTTTGGAATGGATCGAGGTTCAATGCGAGATGTATCGAAACACTAAAAGCACTTAGTCGTGTACGGGACACATAAATTTATATGTATACATAAATTACTTAACATACACTGCTCTAACCTGTGCATCCCATGACCATTCCGTACCACCGAATAGATGTTCCTGGAGGTTATCTGGCACATAACAAACGAACAACCGTCAAGAGAGCCTGGATGTTTTCTATTTATTCCTATTATCACTACATATTATAAAACAACGTCTAGACAGAGGGGGACTGGTTTTTTAATAGTTTTTCAGTTTATCGCGAACAGGCAGACAGACGTCTGTCTGTTCGCGATAAACTGAAAAACTACTTAGCGGATTTTCATGCGGTTCTCACTAATAGACAGAGTGATTCAAGAGGAAGGTTTAGGTGTATAATTTGTACCCGTGCAAAGCCGGGGCGAGTTACAGTGTATGATAAATTAATACTTTATATTTTTTATAAAATGTTTTTATAAGGTTTTTACAAGGGTATTAAATCTGCTATCGACATTCAGAAGATGCTGAAGATGAGTGGAGGTGGGGATTGGTGTCGGTATTTATAGAGCTTTCTAAAATAGAAATAAAATAATATTCCTTTTTTTCAATGTTTTTGATTCCAAGTAATAAGTACGAATATCATGCCTTCTAGCAAATTCGTTTTCGGACTCTGTGCTGCTACTGACATTTACCTTAGAGAAAGCCTAATAGTATTGTAGAGTAGCCCGATACACGAATGACGAACCCTTACAACACGGTGTCAACGATTATGCCTATAATAGTCTACAATTTAAAAAACGTGTTACAGCAAGTATGTACGTAATTACAATATACCTACAAAAGTTGATGCGAACACACAGCCCTCGTGTCGTCGTTCGGCTTGTCGTGACAACGAAATTACTTTTCAATAGGATACTTGCTCGCTATTTTCTGTTTCATTGTTATGAATTCACTTACAAAAACACCTAATATTACTAACACGTTCTTACGAATGTGTTTCTATATTGGTTTTAATAAAATGACTTTTGTTTTCATAAATGTTATTGTGTCTAATCTGTGCACCCTTTTATAATACTGAGGAATCTTTCTAACACTGTTTACTACTGGGCACTTATATTATTAGATTGCAGAATCATCAAAAAAAAAAAACATACTGCATTCAAAACTTCAATATACATTCAAACTTAACAGGGGTTGGCTCTTGGAGATAAAACAATTTAAGCCGCGTAATTTCGTAGTGCCCTCTATATGAATCTCTCTGCGCTCTGAATGTTCTCTGCAATCGACTGCCCGGTGTACATGCAATCACCATGATTGCTGTATCAACTTGTGTTCCTGACAGTGTATTACTTTGTATGTACCTTGATTTAAGGCCTTTGATTGCTATCTCAGTTCAAAGCTATATATTGTCTTTATATATTTGTTGTTTCGATATAGATTTGTCAAGGAAAATAAAGACCTACCATAATGTTGAGTAAAATTATTAATGTGTGTAATAGTTGTAGCATTTCTACATAGGTTCATAAAATACCTTTGCGTGGAATGATTATTTTATTTATTAGTGGTATATGATTTTTTTTGAATAGTTCACAATTAAACTGATATTTAAAAACTATTTCAATTATTTTTACACTATACAATCTTAATAGAATTAAAAGAGACTAAATACATTAATAAAATATATTTATATATATGTAGATTATATATATATATATATATATATATATATATAGATTTTCTTACTAAAATACGAAATTGTAATCTTAATGTAGGAAAATCCAAAATATTTTTACACATTTTCTGACGAAACAGTTAAGTTGAGATCAACTGAATTGTTATATCACTAATCAAAATAAACTATGCGTAATAAGTGATATTTTTTTATAACAAAACTTAATTATATCTACTTACCCTATTGTTGTTGACAGTTCAGCCAGATCAGGGAATACGTCATGCCCTTGCAATCTGTATATTGATTGTCAACTTTGAAATGTTTAGTAATACAATATTATATAATTTGAGGAGTAAATAGAAGTTACAAGTACATATAAATAATATCTAAGTATAAATACGTGAAGAGATTTTTTTGTACGTATTTTTAAAAATCCATAAAAATCCAACCATGCGCCGCATTCAACCATGCGCCGCATGCAATCGTGCGCCTTCTGGTCATGCATGAACAATAGTAATGGGCGATAGCTGCTCGTCCGTTCATTTGTCGGTCAATAACCATATATAAATTACTAGCAGCGCCCCGTGGTTTCACCCGTGTAAGTCCCGATCCCGCAGGAATATCAGCATTAAAAGTAGCTTATGTGTTAATCCAGGTCTCCAGCTATCTACATACCAAGTTTCATAGCAATCGGTTTGGTAGTTTTGCGTGAAAGAGTAACAAACATCCATACATCCATACACCCTCACAAACTTTCACGTTTATAATATTAGTAGGATATCTTATTAGTTTAAAAGTTATGCCAAAACGGCTACAAGAAGCTACAGGTGTATAGTATATACATATGTTGACGTGTCATTATACGGAATGTCAATATCGTAAAGACCGTTCAAATTATGGTCAATTTATGTAGGTAGGTCAATGATGAAAAACAAAATTGTTAAAACATAATCAATTATAGAGGAACCATGCGATTTTCAGAAATAACACGAGAGTAATATTATAATAATAAGAAAAGAGATTGAAATACAACAAATATTTAATAAGTAAATTTTGGTTATGATATATTGCCAGATTTCTCATAAGAAAAAACCTATTCCAATTCAATCCGTCACCGTTTTATTTGCCTACAAGAGTTTGCTACACAGCGTTAGAGTACACACACAGTTATAATATATAAAGTATATATATAAATAGAACGTGTTATAAATGAATTAGTACTTTTTTCCATGTCGATAACAGGGATAGGTATCTCATATTTGGTATACAAATGAACTTAATTAAGTTCACAATAAACCATGTCCTCCAGCTGCAAAACTGTGACGATCTTGGTGATTTCGACACCATGCTAGGGGTAAATTTAGATTGACAAGGGTGCTAATTCTGTTGTACACTTAACTAAACTAAAACCTGGCTTAATATTTTCACATGAAATCAACCTTGTCTTTTTCGTAACAAGGTTTTATTTGTTACTGGCATCAATTTCTCAGCGCCACTAAATTTCACTAAAACCTGTCAACGTATACTCAACTTTATTTCCCTATTTATTCAAATGCCGTATATTTGCCGCGCAGCGATAGTCCCCAATCATTCAAATGCCGTATAAAAACTTGTTCAAAACGAACTAAGATGACGTTATTTTAATCGACACCTCCGAAGACGTTTACTAAAAACACAGAGCAAAAGAGATGGCATTCAACGGATAGCGGCTCTCGTTAATATTCGTTATTATTTAAGCGTATCAAACTTTAGTCGACAAATAAATTGCTTATTTCGATAGCGATATATGTTACCTACTTCTTTAAATTTAAAATAAGACCTTGTTTCGAAGTGTACAAGGTTTACATCTTATATGAAGAAAATTTAGTCAATTTTACATTAGAGAATGAAGTAACAGAATTAGCACCATTATCTAGTTTTGAATTACAATTTAAAAATAAATAAGCAGTTATAATAATTTAGGCTTCCGCACCGATGCTAGTATTTTAAACTCTGATTAAGTATAATGTAAGAATATTATCTACAAAATGAACTATAACCTACAAAAAAAGTATAGTGGTATTGGATTACAAGTTTACACATTATGTTCACACACTTTCCGATTATCTGAATGATTTGAAAAACAAAACTTGAAGAATTTTGATAGAATCTAAATAGGTTTAATTTTTTGTTTAAATTATACCGTTAAGTTGGTAACTTTCGTTTGAAGAACAAAACTTGCTTAATGAAGTTCTTTTTTTTTAATTTCAATACAAAGTTTAGGTCAAAAGATTTACAACAATTTCAAAAATGATAAATTCAATATCACTAAAACAAAATGAAATGTACTTAAAATAATATCCTGTTCAAGACAAAATATGTTTAAAGTCAAACATTTTAAAACAATGATCTCGGTTGACAAGAAAATGTTGCAAATGTAACGAAAGGGTGAGTTTGGGAGTGCAGAGTAATATTGTGTAGTGTCGAGGGCGACGGGTGGGGTCGCCAATCGATACGCACCCCTGTTCTATGCGGCCTAATGCACCCCTAACATGTCGGTACACTGCTAGCAAGTAATGCAATGACACGGAAACCATAGAGACTATGCTTTTTTTACTAAGTCAGGTCATTTGCATACGGTAAAATATTTTTAAAAACTTATTTGTCAAGGTATTGAATGAAGTCTTGTATTTTTTAGTATATCTAAATGCGACTGAGTTATTATAGGTATAAGTCTTTATATGTACTAGAGATCGCCTGGTGGTCGAATTTAGACCATTATTCATTACACACAGGAATTAACGCAATCACGAAATAGGTATTACAAGTACATGCCTCTGAATTGCCTGACGTTTTCTGACGAGGTAAATAAAATAATTACATTTGTAAAATGTTGTTTATTTTCGTATTTTTCTATTAAAGTTTTGTTCCTGTCATGCCATTCTCTTTTCAAGATGTTTCATTTGCATATTTTCGTAACCTATAACCATAAATGTAAACGGAAGAACACTCTCGAATAAGTCACCGTTTTAAAAACTAGGAGCTAATATGCCACAGACAGATACAGAAACACAGACAATACAATATACACACGTTAAACTTATAAACACTATATCTTTTTGCGTCAGGGGTTTAAAAAATACCTTATTCAATCTGTAAGCCATAAAATTACAACTCTAAATTTCACCCGTGCAAAGCCGGGATAGATCGATAGTATTTAATAAAACAAAATAAAAATGTGATGTGCGGGGGCAGAAAGCTTTTTTCATAACCATGCAGTGCATTTTATAAACTTTGCACACTTTCACAATACTGGTGGTTAAGACCCACAAACTTAACTAACTTACCGCTAATATTAATTAATTTCAAAGCTACTTTTAAAAGTTAGCGGCGCGTACCATAAGTTCTTGAATGAATGTTCCTTCATGCAGCAAATACAAACACAACATATTACATAATATCATAATAACGTGCAAGCGCAGCTACAATACGTGCGGCCAATATTAATAAAATTTCAAATTATTTACATCAAAGATCTCCATACTTCTTAGAAGTATTATTTTATTTGTATTCCGATCGAAAACTCCTAACGTTATCGCCGCATCAAAAACATCGTATTTATTTTATTAAAAATAGGGATAAACTATAATAGATGATAAAACAATTAATAGACATTATTATGACTACCGTTATATCGGTAGCGTTACGATATTGGTCGATTGAATATGGTGGGCTGATTTAAGGCTAGACCTTCATTATAAGTGGATAACAATCACTTGAGTTAAGATGGAGGTACGAACAACTTAGCAGTGACTGTTATTTTGTGAATTTGATAGTTTATAGCAATAGCGGTTAGATTGTTTTTAACACTAACGACATCAAAACATTTTACATTCTTTATTAATGTAAATAAGTAAAAATTCACTAATCAACTTTTTCTGGAGCGTTTAAGTGAAATTTTCATGGGTATCAAATTCTTGGTGATTGAGTAAGACAGTCCAAAAATCATAATCATTAATTATAATATATTATATTCGTATCATCTTACGATGGATTATATTATCTTTTGAAGAAACTTGTTTTAAATAGATTTAAAAAATATCCCTAATTTAATTAAGATTCATTAAATTCGAAATACGCTGTATTCAAATTGTATGTTAAAAAGGAGCTGTTAAGATCACAGAAGTAGTATTGTAGTGTTGGTGCTAACACTAACAGAAAGTCGTTTGCTCACAAAGAGCTCGGCTCAGGACAAATGGACTCAATTGAAATTCTCGTTGAAAACTTCGGTTGCTACCGTCCGGAAAACAAATTTAAAAATTGTTAACATTTCTACTTTTAAAATTATAAAAGGGTATAAAAAAGTACCCAGGAAATAAAAATGTTGTAACACGAAGAAGAAGCTATTAAAACATTCTTCATTTTCCATTCATTACTTCCTTTTGAAGTGCTTTCTCGGCATCGAAAAAATTACTTAGGTCAAAAGGAAATGTATAGAGCGATAAAAAATATTAGTGTCATTTTAGGACTGTTATTTATTATTGAGTGTCTAGTGATAATACTCTAATTAAATTAATAGTTAGTAATAAGATTGCAACAAGATTAATATCTAGAAGAGGTATAATTAATACACTACATTACGGCAGTTACTAACTACAATGTAAGTTCTAACTTAAAACTTTCGCGTTCCATGATATATAATTATATCAATATTATTTATTTAAACGGGAATTAACCAAAATATCAAAAATGTGCGGGTGGATAAAGAACCTTCTACCTCACGATCTCGACGACGGAGAGCCTGCACCGCTGAGCCAGTCAGCCTGTGACCACATCAGGAAATTTAGATTCATGTAATACCTTTTCGTGATCGCGTTAATTCCCGTTTAAATACATAATTCTTACAATGTAAGTTCTTAAAAGGTAATTTTTAGTTTTAGTTAGTTATCAATTTAATAAGGCCTATTGATATAATCTAAGTTAAAATAATAAGTTTGTTACATAAATTGTGTAATTTTTTGTACCCTTTTCTTAAGGTATGTTTTTTATAAGCACTTTACTAAAAAAAATGAATTGTAGTTACAGATTTACATTCAACTATCATTGATTTCATGAATGAAAACATACTACTAAATGAAGATGTTGTGACCTAAACGAATAAACTTCTTTGGCGTCAGAAATTAAAACAAAACATTACTCGTCACAAATTTTCGCAAACAAAAAATAAGTACAAGAAGACTTAATACATCAAAAGCCATCATTTAATATTGGAAAATTAAAGAAAATAAATTCTCACATAAGGAGTATAACATATTTACTACATTTTAAAGTAATTTGTAAAAATATTTTTGCATAAATCAAGTTTTAAAATTTTTTGCTGTAAAAAAAGCAAGCAACACAGGATATTATTACTTGAGTGAACGAAGATAAATCATTTTATAAGTTTTTAATTAAAAAGACGCTAAAACTTTCCCGAGTTTTAACACTGTGAAGCTTAAGAATAATAATAATTAATTGGCAGGATGTGGTAGTAAAAAGGATTAAGTACCTAGCATAATAATACTTTACTTCATAGAAGCACACGAAGGTTTAAAACTCATGTAACATACTCGTATATATAGGTATTATGTCCTTTAATTAGGTAACTTTTTTTTGTTATTGGGTTTCATAGTAGGTATTATTACAAAGTAATTTACACGTTATTTTGTGCTATGTTACAAAAATACATGCAACGCATAAATTGTGTAACATATTTGAAACATGGGGATCACAACTAACCTTTTGTAGAAATGAATATATCTTATTAGTACGTGTGGAATTCTTTGTACAATTTCTAAGCAAATTTTGCGAACGGAGGAATGTGAAACTTTAAATATTTAATGTTTAGGAGAAAGAAAGCTAAAATTTTTAATCAATATCTTACTAATCTTATAAAACTGGATGGATGGCTGGATGTTTGCTACTTTGCGGTCTGGGTGAAATATGGCACAGAAATAGATTATAGTCTGGAATAGCACATAGGCTACATCCGGGAAAAATGTACGGTTCCCGTGGAATAGATTTCACCAAAATTTCTACGCGAACGAAGTCGCGGATACAGTTCATGTGTTATAAATTTAAAAGTTATGCGAAAACGGCTACAAAAAGTTACAGGGGTCCAGTATTAATATGTTGGCCTGTCATGGTACGGAAAGTCTATACAATGACAATTCAAGTTAAACTGGTCTCAGATGTAATACACTAGCAACCATCAACACCATCAAATCATCAACATATTTCAATTAATTTACACAAAATCTTAACAAATAAACACCTAAACCTTCCTCATGAATCACTGTCTATTTGTGAAAACCGCATGAAAATCCGTTCAGTAGTTTTTTAGTTTATCGCGATCAGACGGGCTGTTCCACTAGTCCCTACCAGCTGTCTCTCCTGGTGGGGACAAGTGGATTTTTTTTCCACTCTTCCCTACCACACCGTCACTGGTGGGGATGAGTTGAATTTCATTTCCACTTATCACTACCAAGCCGATTATGTTAATAAGTACAGTTGAGAATAAAATCATGCTATTGAAAAATTATTTATTTAAGTACAATTTATTGTATTTATTATTTGCGAATAATATTATCTCAATTAACCAATAACTTTTATGATGAAATAATAATAATTTAGCGTAATTTTTCCAAGCACAATCCACCATCAATGTCCTGAATTTGTACATCTTGTACAACTGTGTCCCGGATTATATATTTTTGTTCTCTTTTCTTTTGTTGAAGGTTATTGGTGATTGCAATGTATTTGTTTCTAAGAACACCATTTGCATATTTATGCAATATGCTCAATAGTTGTAGCAAATTTAAATGTGTGGAACGCTTACTGTTCATTTTAAAGTGCCACGCTTCGGCGAAGTTGTTGGTGCGGTGTCGCAGACCAAAGACGTTCCATTGTTTCTGAAATTCTTTATTTTTAAGCCACCAGTTATCAAAATACTGCACGAATTTTCCCATGCGAAAATTTTCAATTATGTTAGATTTTATATAAGACCATCCATCTGTTACCTGGTCCATAGGTAAAAGAGCTAACGCAGCAGTCAAGGCAATAATTCACCGCGTGTCTCTTAACTTGTCTAACTTTAACTGTCGTCCTTTTCGCCAAACTGCAGTGTGATAGTGATAAAAGCACCCTCGAATTTCTACCAACGGAAACACAGATTTTAGAGCCTGAGTCAAGGAATCTTCAAAATCTGTCATGAAAACTTTTGGTTCCCATTCTTTAACTTGTGACTATAGCATCCCAAAAAGAACTTCATATGATTTCGTTTTCTTGTCCGGGAGTAATGCATAAAGTAATGGAATAATTTTGGTGTTTTGCATTGTGCTCCCTAAGTCACTATGAATGGTAACTAATTGGGTAAACGGGGGAGTACAAATTATAAAAGTGCCATCACAAAAGTATTCTTTAGCCGTTACCATTACCGCCTTCACCCACTCAGGACCGAAAACTAAAATCCGAGTATCTTCATGTGTATAATCTCCAATAACAAACTACTTGAATCGCGGTGATATCTCAATGTCTTCAAAATCAACGAATACATTGTCAAATTCAGGAATTTTGCAGATCATGTCTAAGCCATCATCTTCAATTCCTGATACAGTATCTTCAAATATTTTAGTAACAGACCGGGTAGGTTGTAAAGCAACTTTTTTTTTACATTTATTGACGTATGTCAATTTCGTTTCTACACACATCCCTTTTACATGTCGGTGCATGTACTACTTCCTTCATGACATTTGTTTCATCCTGTAACAAAATCAAAATGGTGGATCAAAATGTATGCCGGTATTTTTCGCGCAAAATAAATACATAACTAAAAACGAAGATATGGTTTTCTTATCTGACATATATATAAACCACCTTGGTACTCACTTTGATCGTTAAAAATCCTCCACATTAAGTTTTTTTAGTTAGTGAACATTTCCAACATTTCATTCCATTTTTATAATTTTTTTTCCAGTGATATTGATAACCATTATAAAGCAAAACAATACCTCTACCTCTTTCTATATACATTAAATCGTCGGACATAATGAAATTAGTGGCAGAATGATCCTGAATTTATTTACACTTACGACAAC
The DNA here is from genome assembly GCA_949752705.1 of Callimorpha dominula. Classification (NCBI taxonomy): domain Eukaryota; kingdom Metazoa; phylum Arthropoda; class Insecta; order Lepidoptera; family Erebidae; genus Callimorpha; species Callimorpha dominula. Next base: position 10,593,128 of record OX457000.1, read on the forward strand.
AGGATTTATACATTATTTTGTAATGACAATGACAGTAACATATTTTCTTATATTTCATAATGACTCAGACGAATATTATGAAAAGCTATTTTTATTGAAACTGTACAACAATACGTCAAGATTTTATTAGTAGGGAAAAATGGAAAAGAAGTTCCACTCATCCCAACCAGTGACGGTGTGGTAGGGAAGAGTGGAAAAAAAAAACCACTTGTCCCCACCAGGAGGGACAGCTGGTAGGGACTAGTGGAACAGCCCGATCAGACAGACAGACGCGGCGGGGGACTAGTGATATGTAGTGATTAATGAATTTAACAGAATTAAATTAGAATTTCAACCTCTAGGAGATCATTGGTTAATGTAAATAATCTGCGTGGAAGAGGAAATTATTAATTAACATACTATTAAACCTATTTTCCACGACACAGCCACGATACAGTACATCTTTCATTTCGCAGTACATTTTATCTCAACGCTCGGTCGGCTGAGGAAAGTTTCATTATTTTCCTTTAATATGATCCTCAGAGTCGATTACCAGTTTCAAAGGCATTGTGTTCCATTGAGGACGGGCGATTGCGATCATGTTTCCTGTAACAAGCGCGGTGTGGTGACGCTCTCGCCTGATCATAATGTATCGAAGTATCATACGTCCCATAAGTAGTATTAAAAGCAGAAGCTGCTTTGGTTAAAAATTTTATTTATCAATTTTGTTAAACTTATATACTGGTTGGTATTTACAGGGAGTTACAAAAGTTGTGGTCTTTTATGTGTTACCGACAAATAGTTGATTTAGTTTGAAAAAATTGAATTTGAAAAAATAAAGATTTGCAGTGTTTTTATTATGTGTAGTGTGTGTGTGTGTGTTTGTGCGTGTATGCGTGCGTGCGTGCGTGTGTATGTATGTGTATTTGTGTGCGAGGATTAACGTATGAGTGCTAACCCTACGACCCTACGACCCTACGATGTCGCAACGCGGAGGAAACGGCCGCCCACGTTATCATGGAGTGCGAGGGAGTGGCCACACAACGGGCAAGTATCCTCACGGGTGCGAGATCGCTCCTAGAAGCCTGCGAACGCCCCAGAAGGCTTCTGTGCTTCTGGAAGGAGCTAGGCTGGCTCAACTAGTCAGCCTATCTGAACGCATAATGGACCATCTATGAGTCTAAATGCGGAAACAGAGCCCTACACCAATACCAATACCAATACCAAAAAACCCTACGATGTTGAACTAGATATAACATCTTGGGATCAGGATCTGCTAACCAGCTGGCCTACAGATCTATTAGCCTAAGATAAGTGTTTCATGAGCTTGTGTGGTTAAACTTATGAAATGGTACATTATAACTCTATGAGGGGACTTATAATAGGCTCTCGGTTTCCTCATAGCTAAGGGTCTTCTAGGAAGCCAAAGAAGAAGAAAGTATTGTTTGGCTTTGCTGTCCTATATTATTAATATAATATTTTGATGTTAAGTAGATTCCTCAAAGGTTTATTTTCAGAAGTGAACTATAGACAACTGCCGTCGTTTTGTTTTATCAAAACTAGAACTTTTTCTTTATGACTTTTAATAAAGATTACTATTATGTATAGATAAATTAGAATAATGAGAAATGCAACTTTACATCATTATTTACATAATAATATATGTTAACGTAAGTATAATTTATTTCATCAGTGGTTGAAGTTTTTGACTTTATCGAGGTCTTGACACAAAACACACCTATACACGATCTAATGCAACATTGTAATCTCATAACTTTACCGATCTAAAACGCCCTATAAAAAGTAAGTCAATTGGAATTGGCAACCGGCGTCAACGTTCGACTCCTACGGAAAACTGATTTCCTACACGTCTAGACATGTTTTCCGCTTACTAAATTATGTTTCAGAATGTATTTAAAACTATTTTTATTACCTGCTGATTTGGAATTTCTTCTTAAATAGCATATTTAGTGTGTTATGAGATGTATATTTCGTAATAAAATCTAAACTTTAGTGTTTTACAAAGAAGATATTGTGCGATTAGGATTGTACTGACATTATACATAGTTTTGACACAATTCAAGATTAAAATATTTACAAATATCTTATATTTCAAAATATACATAATATTAATGTAATAATGTACCTACATAATATGTGAAGTATAAACTCTGAAATCAAATCAAAATTTTTGAAGTGAAAGCTTTTTTAGTGTAGTTTTTAGTGTAGTCAGGACACGTGACCTTGATCGAAAATTCGTAAGACAGAGCCGAGTTTCTTATATTTAAAAAAATGTTACATTCGAAATTCAAACATTTATAAGCGGCCAGGAGCGCAGAACTTCCAGTGTACCCTATGTATACATTTAGATATGTTATTACCTACTTTTTATTTTTAACCTAATTATATATAAACAGATGTGTGTATGTGTCTGTATGTATATGCAAATACATTGTGAAATTATGTTTTCACTTCTGACGTGCAATCCTACGACTGACTGTTTTTTTTAACCATTTCAAAGGAAGTCTGATCTTAATCTAAAAATGGATATTGGTTTAAGAAATGTCTTGCATCTGGTTGAGCTGAAAATTGGCATTACTTAACAATCTATAAGAATATGATAAAGAAGAAAGTAATTCTGGCTGTCTGTTATAATATACAAACAAATTCTATTTTGTTAAAAAAAATGAGATAGGCTTTGTAGGGCAAATAAAACTTGAAAAGGGGGATCCCCCTTTCCAATTATTCATCAAATTTTAGGGATTTAAACATTCATCATATCTTTACTTTTAACTATGTTAATTGCTAATAATAATCTCCGTCCGTCTTCAAACCGACTCCATAAGAAATCTTTAATCACACAACTTTGCAGTTTGGGCTTTGGCAACCCTTTGCGGTTTGGGCTAATTGAATTTGTCTTGTCTGGTGAGTGGTGTCCAGGGCGAGATGTAGACTACAGGAACTATTTCTTTAACTTTTAATTTAATAGTTATTAATAAAAAATGTTTATGAAATGAATTTTTAGTTTACTTGTTATAGAAGAAATCAGGAAAGAGGAAATAACGAAAGTGCGTTAGCGCAATGCCATCTAATATAAAAGAACTAAACTGCTTCGAGTTAACTCGAACTGCTTCGAATTTTAACTGATCCTGCTTCGCATTAATTTTATTAAGTACACCAATTAGTAAATAATCGTATAAGACCGCAACCACCACCACGCATAATCACCTAAGTGGTTGAAGGATCCTTTTTATTGGAGGGAATTCAGACAAAATTCCTTCTATTTGTAATATTCGTTTCTATTTCCTTAGATGTCATTGTATTATTTACAAATAACTTATGTAGGATAAAAATAGTGCTGTTTACGCCGTAGGCGACATGAAACTGACAGATAAACGCTTCCTATACTATTATAATATAAATTTTCTTACCAATACGGTGTGGTACGTTATTTTTAGCTTTCCTTTACGTCTTTCCATTTAAAGAACTAGGGACTTGAACTTTTGTAATATAATTTACAATTAAGTAGATGAAGTTACGAAGGTTTAGACAAATATCAAGAGTTAAAGTCAGAAAATAATAAAATTATTGTAGCTACTTATCATCACATTATTAAATCAAATGAAAGTATAAGTAAAGTTTTTAACCTAACTGAATAACCTTTAATGCCTAAAGTCGAATTTACATTATGAAACAAGTGTCGAGCATCGTGATCTTCTGAGAGGATAACGTGTTGCGCAAGAAGGCGGCGGAGTAGATGTGGATGGATAAGACGGGCTTTATGTTCTTCAACCCCAGTAGAGTCTTCTGTGAAGAGTGTTTGGATATTGCCCAATTAGTAGACGCAGCCCGCTTGCGACCCGCGGCTGGCGCTGGGTGGACCATTGGTGGCATAACGCAAACAGTACCGATGGTTCACTCATTGCAGGCGCTGTATGGCGCACCGTGTGGTTTTAGTCGGTTTAAGTTAGGTATTTTGCGTCTAAGCACTTTTTGCGTGTAAAACAATATTTTGTTGTACGCTCCAGGTTGTTTCGCCACCAATACAGTATAAAAAATCTTTTTGGCTGAGGTGCTACGTCTATAATAAACGACATATTGTTGTATTCCGACACAGTGCGAACGAAGTTGCGGGCACAGCTAGTTAAAAAAAAGGCTGTCTAGAAACAAAGTGGTGGATTTGAGGATGGGTTGCAAGAAAACATCTAGGTACAACACAGTTCATTTCTGAATTAGCAGATCAAGATCCTGAGAGCTATGCAAACATGAGTGAATATCATTTTAATTTTTATCGAATAAAGTGTCCAACAAAATATATAAGCAGGATACGACATTTTCGGCACATGACCGAAATTAGTTGCGTGACATTAGTTTTAACAACATATTTCGCATGGCGCGAAACTATTTCGTTGTCATGAAATTATTGCATGTATTATTAATCTTTATGTTTCAATATTTATGGTGAAATTGTTAATGAAAGTAATGTCATAAAATTAATTTTGTATCACTAATTTCGTAATGTAAATTAAGTTAAATTGTAAATTGTATAAACAGTAGCAGCTTTTACGTTGTAAATTTGTAACTATTAGATTTTTTTTCATTTTATGCTTTAACTAGAAGATTTTTTATTGTTTTAAACGATTTCTTTAAATACTTGTAGTGGCAAATACAATAGGTATTATTTATTTTATTTTATTTGACACTTTATGCACAAAAATTGTACAATTGCGGACTTAATGCCGTAGGCATTTTCCACCAGTCTACCTTAGGGTGGTGCAGAAATGAGTGAATAGGTGCACTAGGTTTAAGTAGAAAAGAAAAAAGAAACTAGGAAAGATCACAGGAGAACATATATTATATATATATATATATATATATATCTATACATATATGTATACTATAAATACATACACATACATATAAACATAGATACGTACTAACTTACATACATAAATTTATAAAAATATATAATGTATTCTTGTAGTGATGATTCTGCTAGGTTCTGCGAAAAGTAGGCTTGTACTTTCGCCTATAAATATAAATAGCAATAAACATGTAGTATCATAAAATGTAAATTAAATTCAAGTTTCATGACGGCTACTGTTCCTAAATGTTATATGAAAAGAGCACGAAATAACTAATAGTACTAGAGCAGGAACACTAAAACTATTTACTGTACACTACAGTACACTACATACACTCGTAAAACATGCAAATATTTAATCCACGTACCTAGGTTAAACATTCAATTTGTAGCCTACCTTATATTGTTATTCAGTAGATACCGCAGATACGCGTCACGATTTTGCAAAAGCCTAAATAACACTAGCAGTTCCCGCGCGGCTTCGCTCACGTCTACATATTATATTCGTGGAACCCTGCTTCTTTTTCTAAAATAAACGTAGCCTAAGTTACTCCTTATAACACCAGCTATCTGCCAGTAAAAGTCTCGTGGAAATTCATTCGTTCAAAGGTCCACCCGTTTCAGAGATTAGACGGAACAAAGAAACAGACAGACAAAAGTAAAAAAAAAGATGTTTAGGCATAGTTACCGTGCAAATGACTGTATGAGCTTAAAAAAACTATTATTTGACATTACAAACAGACAATACAATTTTATTTATTTGTATTCAAATACTCTGTGAGATATACTCTCTGAGAGTTGCTTGAGAACGTAACTATGTTCAACGTAACTAGAGAACGTAAAATCAAAATATAGACGTAGAAAAATATATAGATTACTCATTTTCCTTTAATTATACTATTTATTACCATTTGTAGACATTATGATAGCGTATATGTAGTATTTCTTCAAAATAACTCATTTTTGTCTTACGCAATAAAATAGTTACGTGCTTTGGGTATGAGAACAAATGGTTCTGCTGCATATTTATGAATTGATATTAATTATTTCTTAATCAGATTAAAAAGCCTTTACTCTATAGTTAAAAAAAGTTTTTTTTTTAATTAATAACATCACATAAATGTCAAAATTCAAGTTATAACTTAGAGTAATTATCAAATAAAAGATGATACACGCTAGATTACTCACTTCACTTGACTAAAGGGTAAAATAAAGATTTTAATTTCAGTTTTAAAACGCAGAACAGTAAATTACTGTACAACCGAGACTTTAGTGTAATATCAAATCATTATAAGTTTATAAAGTATCAAATTAAAACTATTTTCAATTTTGATAGAAACATTAATTACCATAGAACATCACAACAGCGCCTTTAGTACCTAAATGTAGTTATTAGTTCGAATATATCGTTAAATAATTCAAAGAGCCCGAGGCAAACGACCCGTCGGAGCATGAAAATTCACAATAAACAAAACAGGATTTTACCTGACATCAAAGAGTAACCGCAGTACGGACAAGTTGGGCATTCAATTAGATTTTTATATAAACGTACAATACTCTAATTTGCTTTCTGACTGTGGCTAAGATCAAAGGGTAACGTCCCTTTATTGCTTGGGTTCAACACAAAGGTGAAAATAGTCTTTATTACGTCCAATGGCAATTATGACGCCGCCGCCGACAGTAATGCATCGGCACACGCCTTCATTTAAGTCCTGGAGGTCGTTTGAAATTTATTCTACACAGAAATAACTATTTATTTTCAGGCTAAATAGACGTTAATCATTGTTTATTTGTGAAGGTAACTTTTGTACGTCTGCTTTATGCTTTGATCTTGATATTTGTTGGGATTCGGTATTATAATAGTCTTTGACGTGCCTGTTGGTCTTGTGGTTAGAGATCCTGACTACTGAGCCTGAGGTTGTGGGTTCGATTCCCACCTACAAACATAACCCAGGACAAAATGCTGTGTGACGAACGTGATCATTTTTCTTTGTCTGAGTGTAATTTATTTCTAGTATGTATGTATTTGGTAATGTTTATCAGCAGTTCAGGACCTATGTGAGGTGTCTCAAGTTATTATTATTTACTGATTGTAACTTTTGAACATACTTTATTCTGTGAGCCCAAATTTTATGTGACTTTAATTTAAATATTAAAGTTATATTAAGTTTTGTTCATCAGAAGTTTTGAAATCAAGATGAAATCAAGAGAAAAGCAAGAGAGTTCATAAACGTGAATATATTATAGATGACACGAAAATTATTGTCATTTTATAGTAAAAAAAATAGTCAAACAGGAACCCGACTATATAATTAATCTCCTTCAAATATATCTAAAACTCACAATCAATTTTCGTGAAGTGAATAGAATGAGTTTCATGCACATTTGTGTGCTCAAGATCCGGTACGTGGTGGTCAGTCGACAATAGCGAACAATGAGGTATTCAATGCATAAAACCAGTTGTTGCACTCACACATCTACATGACGGCTGGTGCAGGCAGGACGGCCATTGAGTGACATTACAAAAGGTATTGTGTGCTAGTAGTTTATCTCGCGGCCATTCGTTGGACTCGTTGCGCACTGATAACGCTCGAAACGTCTGCCATTTGTTCCCGTCACATCGTAACACTGATAAAATGGCGGCTAGAGCCTCGCCGGACTATAATTATCAATGTTAAGTCTATTTGTGATTAGTGATGATTATTACCAATTTATGAGATTGTATTGAATTACACACTTAAACTGTATAATAGATGATTGAGATTAGTATCTGTCTTTTCCTCTTCATTACTGACGAAAAAAGAGAAGTATATTTTTTTTCAATCCGTATAAAATTCTGAAGCAAGCTTTCACCTTTTAAAGCACTTAACTGTTTCTACCAGGTACCTACTCCTAAAAATATTTCATGTTTTTTTATAGGTTTTTCACTTCGACTCTAAATTTATTTATTATATAAAAATATTCCATATTTCAATCAATCTTTGAAGTCAAATTTGTCGATATCTGATTTCATGCTGTAATCTTGATTGTTTGTTTAGTTGTCTAACCGATACGGAAACATATTTCAGGGATTCGGATGAAGAAAAACCCTGAAACAATATCCCGGTGTTTCTGTTTCACACATGTTCATGTTGAACAGAAACCCGTTAACCATGTGAAAAGTAGGGGATCTATAGTTACTTTCTACTAGTCTACTGCGGTAGATGAGTGTAATAAATGTGTACCTTTATTGAATCAATCTAACCTTGATTGAGGTTTGATATGTACATTATGTGCTGTAAATCTCTTTTGTTTCTTGTTTATTTCCTAATTACTCCCTTCGAACCGGAAGCAAAAATAATTCCTACAAAATGTGTATGGAATCATCAGTGTTTGAAAGTCATGCTTACCATGTTTTTATAGTACTGAAATTCAAGTGTACGATAAACACTAAAGATAAGTCCATCATCGCTGATCGTGAAAACACCACATAAAGTGAACGAAATATCTTATCAGTGTCTGTGTGGACAACGTTTAATATGCCCGTGAGAAAAATATCACACTCGCATCCGGAGTTTATTAGTATTATATATAAATTAGCCGACAAATGTAACATAAATCTCATAGATTATGTAGTCGAATACGGGTGCGAGGATGTGGACAGTTTCGTCAGAGGTATTTATAAAGTTCGATTAATCGGAAACAGAGATGGACAGAAAATTAAATTACATATAATAATGAAATGGCATCCTGAGCCAAAAACGCGCGCAAGCTGGAGAGACGCGTACCGTCGGGAATTTGTCTTCTACCGACATATCATACCGGAACTGTTGGATATTCAAAGGAGTTTTAAAAACATTGAAGGTTTGAAAATAAAGTTTCCAAACTGTGTTTATGCAAGTGTAGAATATGACAAAGAAGCTGTTGGTGTGCAGAAATTAGGTGAATTTAGCTTTCGTGATAGATTTTACAAAATGGACTTGCACCATGTCTCACTGGTGATGAAAAATTTAGCTAAATTACATGCGTTATCGTTTGCCCTCGCAAGGAATAGTCCGAAAAAGTTTAGAGAGATAAAAGATTTATGTTCTAAAGATGTCCAATATACCGATCCTGGACCTGTGCCTACGTCAATGAAATCCTTATACGACGCTTCAGTGGATGTAATATTAGATACCGCAATTAGAGAGAAGTTGAAAGTCTTCGGTCCACATATACTAACAGTATTATATAAATGCACACAGCCTGACGACTATAGCGCCATCTGTCATGCGGATTGTTGGCACAATAATGTATTATTTAAATATAAGGTGAGCTCAAATATTTTAAGTACCTTTGTTTTCATATCGTCATTCCAATTATGTCAAATAATTATGTTTAGAGTTATTGTTAAGGTGTCTGTAGTCACTTGAAATATTTTCTAGAACATTTTTTTAAGCGTTAAGTGGACACAAGCGTCGAAATTTACTAAATTATGAACGATTTTTTAGGCTGCATGAGTAAGTTGAATACGAGATGTTACAATGTATTTGGGGTTCCTTTTTTCCTTTTGAGCAACGGAGAAAAATAGAAAAATTTAAAACCTCGACACTGTCAAACATGATATATTTTCCAACAGAAGTTCTCAGACAGAAACGGTCCCTGTTAATTGGTTACTGTTTTCTATCGTCTGTCTACATAATTTGTTAATCCCAATGAGTCGATAAGAAAGTTTATGAACTAGTGGGTGTATTACAGACATAATGGCTCCTATTTTCAGAGCGGCAACAACCCAGAACTGTTTTATGTAGCCCGGTACTTTAAAAGCAGGGCTGTTGGGTTTGTTTACAAAGAATTTACGCTGATAGATATTAGTAGGTAGTCCCTAACCACACAGTCTATTATGCTTAATGATTTCTGAGGTACCTTTTTGCGCTATACAAGCCTACAAGAGAAGTATTGTCAATAGTTTTGGCGATAACATGGGTTCTAAACATGGATTAAACTTCGTTGCACTCACTCATTTGTGGCATGCCTATAGAATTCATAATTAAATGGTTCTAAATGTGTTTCAAAATGTAAGTCACAAAACACATGCATAAATGATGATCATGATAATTATTAATAATATTCTTGGTCATTATTACACAACGTTATATGTAACTAAGCCTAGCTTGGGATCTAGATAAACACATATTACACATAAAACACCCGACCAATGTAAATAGACATATTAAGGCATACAAGTTCTTTAATTTATGTAACTTCTTGTTTCTTGCAGGGTGAGAGACCAGTTGATGTAATATTTATTGACTACCAAATGGGTCGTATTGCCTCCCCAGTCACTGATATATCCTACTTCCTATACATGTCTACGGATCACGACTTTATCAAGAAACATTATGATCATGTCCTCGAAATATATTACGGGACATTAGCTGCAGTCTTACGCCAATGTAACTTAGATGTGAATGAAATTTACCCCCAAAGTATTTTTCAAAAACATCTAAACGAATATACAGTTCTCGGGCTAATTGAAGCTTTAATATCCATGATGATAATAACAGCGGAGAACGAAGAGGCGCTAAGAATGACTGAGACAAAACATGAAGATTCAGATGAAAAGTTTTGTGTAAATGAAAAGCAAGTCCGTCCCTTATTCGTCGATAGAGTAAACGGTATTGTTAGTGACTTCTTTGAAAGGAAATATTCGTTAGATGTAATTTTAATTAGATGAAAATAATATTGATTAGTCATGAGGATAATGACAATCTTTTATGTAAAAATTGGCGTCTAGCTCGACTAGGACTGTAATTCTGAGTTAATCATTTGAGAATTGAGAGAACAATGAAGAGAAAAATCATAAAGGAAATAACAACGTTCCTCTAAAAACTAACAATATTTATTTGTGTTAAATATCTATCTGAAAATATTTGCGACAGATGACATCAAAATATGGGAATAGCATAAAATTTTACAATTCAAATTGCTTTTTTTATTTTATTCATCCAATCAAAATTTAAATAGGACCAAATTCAATCGTGCCATGGTATCTTCGCTACACACTGCTCGGTGTATCTGCCTTCTGATTAAGAGGCAGCCAAGAACTGGGGTTTTTGTAGTATACCCGGGTCCCTTGCAATAGACCCACTTGTGAAGGAATAGCATGTGGTTCGAAATTGTTTTAAAACGATTTTACTAAATAACCCAAGGTAAGGTGATAAATAGTGGTTCAATCTCAGAAGATCCATTGGCCAGATCCATAATGGATCTAGTGTAAATAGGGTTGGGGTAACCAGACGATAAAAATGGCACTTCTTACTGAACAAAAACGTTTCTGATTATCTTAAATGTTCATTACAATGGAAATGATCATATTTGACTTTGAAACAACTATATTAAAAAATAGCTTATATATATTAATGTCATAGTAATTTATTGTAAATAAATGAAATGTATTGTATGTGGATTGTTGAGGTTACTGAAATTTAATGACACAATAAGAGGTTATTTTACAGTACTACAATCATATTTTGTGTTAAAAATTACATGAGTAAGGTATTACCTCGTCTTATTCTAATTTAATCTAGTTTTATAGAGTCACAAAAGAAATATTAACAACCCTCGGGCCCGAGAAAGGAATTAATTTCTCGTTGCTGCAGTTAATTGTGTGTAACAAAGGTTTTTTCTTTGAATCTCGGACGGAATGAACGAGAATCTTTGTAGGAAGGAAAATAATGGCTCCTAGAACAGATGGCGATATTTAACAGGCTATTCATCTGAAATATTGTATTTTTAAAATAATGAAATTGCAGCATTCAATAGATTTGACAGCAGTATAGAAGAAATTATTTTATTTATTTAGCTAGTATATGTAATTGTTTTTAAACTTTCGCGACCATACATATTAGATATGTAAATCGGGACTTAATCGCGATAAAAATTACAAGCCACAATACAAGTTTGTGCTTTGATTTGCCACAATACAGTAGTGAGAGCTCAGCGACGCCTCCGAGAAGTGCAAGTTTCAGTAACTACCCACACTTGGTCTTAATTTTTTTTTGTGTTGTTTATATTTAACCTGTTTTAAATATTGGGTAAGTATTTCGGACTAAATAAAATAAGTGCAGTTGCATACCTCCGCAGGCGATACTAAATTTCACTTTGCACTCCAACAGCACTTTATAGAAGTAAAATTAAATTTCAGAACAAACACTGCACATCCGATATATTAATTGTAATAAATGAATTTCATGAATTAAATGAAAATAGCCAGAGGAGTTTGAAGCATTCTGTACTGTATTTGGCGTTATTTAGTTATTTTACCAATTCGGTAAGTCCATGTTCTTGATCTTTATTTCTGCATTAACACATGCAATGGTTATTTCCGTCTATACAAACTAAGAAAAATATACTAGAAAGTATGTTATAGAAGTTGTATTAAACTACTTAGAAGATTTTATCCGTCTTTGCTCCTCTTTGGAGGGCATTTTCAAGAAAATAATTATTACTTTTAATAAGATTGATAGTTTAATTTTAAACTTTACACGACGTAGAACTAATTTATCAAACAGACCGTGTCTCATGTTGATGACCTGTATACCTTAAACTTAAGCAGTTAACTGTTCCTTACAGATCGAGTTCTGAAGAGCCCGAGTTCTGACAGAATCAAAAATATATAATTACACTAACAAACTGAAGCAGCCCTTTATCGAATAGAGTTGCTCCAGTAACCTTGTCCCTATTTGGTTAATTATAATTTATAATCAAAAGTAATCATCATTATATTAATACGTAAAGAGAATTCTGTGTACACCTTTTTAAGAAAATTGAATTTTGGAATATCTACAGTTTATATATAGACTAGCAACCCGCCCCAGCTTCGCAGGGGTACAAATTATACACCTAAACCTTCCTCATGAATCGTTCTGTCTATTAGTGAAAACCGCATGAAAGTCTGTTCAATAGTTTTTCAGTTTATTGCGAACAGACAGACAGACAGACGCGGCGGGGGACTTTGTTCTATAATATGTAGTGAAGAAGTGTAGAAAGCTAATATTTTTAAACAATATATCTTACAACTTATGCCTCGGATTATGCTACAAGACCTTGCTTATTATCAAATTTCTCGATTCTAAGGTCAATGGGAAGTACCCTATAGGTTTTGATTTACCTGCGAAATTAAATTTGGTCAAATCTAAGACTTGAATGGCCTTATCTTTTCATTTCGTAGACTTAGAAGCCCAGACATAATGGTCTGAACAGACAACAAAGTGATCTTATAAGGGTACCTTTTTTCCTTTTGAACTCTAAAAAGGAGGAAACTAATATACAGATTCTTGAGAATAGAATAGTAACAACAGTGTAAGGATTTGGCCTAACAGCTGTTTCAATGGCTTGAGTCAAAAGACAGTTTAATATGTGGAAATCGGTTTGGTTTGTAATATCACTCGTCATTTTCTCTTCCCTGATTAATCAATGATAGCCGTATTAATAGTTTCAGATTAATGTAAATCTAAAAGTTACTACACTTGAAATACATCGCTGCGCAAATTAATCAATGATTTTCTGACATCTGTATTAATATTATGAAGCTAAACAGTTTGTAATTTAGTACCACCTCATCATAGGAACCATTAGTCCGATAACTTGTTTCTTGAAAACATTAACCTTAGAGCAGTGACCTTGACATGATTAAAACTGGAAGGCAAAGCTAGTTCAGTGATAGGTATACTTACACATATTAAGTTTTGTATCTTAAGGACGAATTTACAAATATTCCTACATTTTCTGATAGTTATTTCTATTGTTATTGCAAGTTTATGAAGAATGTGAAAACTTCTATAGGCACCGTTGGGCGCTTTAAGTATGAGGAAAAAGCACTGCACTCGCGTGACCGTCACGCTCAGATACATAGATACAGATGTGTGTGTATATGTGTGTGTATGTAAGTTATGTTTTCATTTCTAACGTGCAATTCTACGACTGTCAGTTTTTTTTTTTTATAAAAAGACAATAAAATAAAAAAAGTAAGGGTCGGTGTTAATGTACTTTGGAAAAACTTTTGTCTCAGTTCTACAGATTTACTTTAAAAGGTATCGAAACCTTTTCCTTTATTATTTCACAAAGGTCAATGTTATTATTTCATATGGATAGTGAACTATTATGTCTTTATACAGCTGGTATTGTATATTTATAAATGATTAAGCTTAAGTATACTCACTGGTAACGTATAAATATTAAGATCCATTACGAATTATCTTTGTAGTGAAATCTGAAAGAAGTCATATCCCACAATATTAGTAATATTAGTACTACATATTTTATTGTCGCTAGTAGTGATGGTGTTTTATTCAATTTGCTTTAATCTTAGTCACGTTTATAGTAAACACGCCATTCAATTAAGGTATAAAGTTCATGTATAAGTTATTTTGTTATCGTTTAAATTTTGTTCATGGATACACGCAGTAGAGTTAATATGGCATAGATCGGAAGTCTATACTATACATTATTAAACAAGTAATTAATATTAAAACATAATTTTACTGTCTGAAATATGAACGTGAAACTACCGACTACTTAATTTGTATCAGTAATAGCAACAATTGCGATAGTTTTGCTTTATATAATCGTAATGAAAATTTATTTTGGCTCGGTTTCTGCCTGTTTTAGTTGAACATTCCATTTCTGTGTTTTACTAAATGTTACTCTATAGTTTGTGGTCTGTGGATCCTGTAGTCTCTTCTAATGTTTTTAATGTAAGTTTATAGATATAGCTGAGTTTTTTTTTTATGGTATAGGGGGCAAACGAGCAGACGGGTCACCTGATGGTAAATGACTACCGCCGCCCATGGGCACCTGTAACCCAAGAGTCACAAGTGCGTTGCCGCCTTCAAGGTGGGAGTAGGAGAAGAGGGGGACGGGGGAAAGAGTGGGGAGAGGGGGAGAGGGGAGGGACGGGAATAGGGGAGAGGGAAGGGTTAGGGCCTCCGGTAACCTCACTCACGCATCGAAATGCAATGAAAGGATTGCTTCACTACCGGTTTTCTGTGAGGCCGTGGTATCGAGCGGAGTCGAGCCGGCCCATACGTGCCAAAGCATGGCTCTCCCACGTAAAAATTCTCCTTATCTTCGCGGCTTTTAGGTTTAAGATTTTGTAGTACGTGAAGTTGTTTAATTAAATTTAGTGTTTCCTTGGTAAGAATCTTTTGTAATTTGCGTTTTCCATTTATTTGTACATTTTCATACTTTCTACCAAACATTTTTCTAGTTTGTTGTATAAGGTTTGAGCTGTATCTGTGTCATCCAGTTTTATGGATTGTATATTTTCTTCTTGTTTCTCTAGCATAACTAACAGCTTGCTTCATTTTGGTTTTTTAGTGTGTAGATACGGATTTTATATTTTTTAGACGACTCTTTTTAGTTCGTGTAAATGATATTTTAGATCTAACCAATCTGTGGTCGGATCGAAACATGATGTTATTTAAAACATCTTGGAATCGGTTTTAAAAATGTGTGAGTAAATTATATAATCTATTTCATTCATGGTTCTCTGGGCAGCAGACTTCGATGTCCATTTTTAACTATGCTTTTTCTTAAAAAAAGTGTTCATAATGGATAAGTTATGTTCTTGAGCGTAATGTACTAATTGCCCTCCTCTAGGGCTCCTTTTTCCAAACTCAAACTTTCTAAAAAGCTAGTTTTCTTCATTTTATTCTTCCTTTTCCCTACTTTGGCATTAAAATCACTCATAACTATCACATGTTGTAGAATCTCTCAATCTCCGATTCTGATACTTCAATAATAGTGATATGCATATCATTTATATCAACATCTAACGGTAATATTCGATCGGAAAAACCTTTAAAGCTTTTGATGCAGGTTTTTATATGTTTTTTTTTAAATAAACTCCGTATCTTTCCTTTGTCTGTCCATTGTAGCTTAATATGAAATCGTCGTATTCGTCTAGGGCGTCTAGGCCGTAGTCGTAGGCTTCGGCTACAGTTACCTTTAGACAGCCTTCCAAAAATAGTATGATATTTCGGATAGAACCGATACTCTAATAACTTTCCTTAACAATAGTATACATGTAAGAACAACTGAACAAGCCGACTCATCCAAAAATTCACCCTATGACATTTGCTGTAACAATAAAAATGGGTAGATCCAGACACAAAATTTAATTTCGTGCGCACAGCTGACTTTCTTTGTTTAACGATGCTGTGAAGCATCGTGCAAAGTTGACCCCGGTGACACGTGTTACTTTCTAAGTTGATGATAGTAAGTGTTTTATCATTCATAGCAAAACTTCTAGGAGGTTCATCAATACTACTAGCGTAGTATACGTATTTCTACTAGTGGTAAGAATCGAGCCCGCGATCAGCCGCTGACCGTAGTCGCTAACCTGTAAAAACTATAAAATCAAAAACAAAATATTGAATGTAAGGGCATGTTATTCGTCACTAAGAAAAAGAAAACAAATCAGAATTTAGTGTCAAGTTTAACCATGTTACAATGTAAATCATGTGAATGGTTTGATGAGAACTTGGCGAGTTTTTTGTTACTTGAGTATTTTCATACCTACAACAAAAATATGAATGATATGATAGAATAGGATGAAATTATAGATATATGTAGATAACTCGACCGCATTACTGGATTTTAAGTTATATCCTTTAACCCTTTGATGACCTTGAAGTGGAGAAATTGATTGTAGATGATCTGTCAGTCAAACGGACGTTTCCCGTAAACAATTAAGTTGGAGTTGAGGTTGACCCTTACGTCGTATACACAATTTCATTTGAATAGGTTTCTCCGAGTCTGCGTTAGAGTTGGTCTTAAAATAGCTCAAAAAGGTTCTTGTAAATATAGTACTAGTGTATTTTGGGCTCGAGAATTTGCTTGTGCGCACAGATACTGAACGTATACATCATTAATTAAAGACACAAAATTGAAAGTAGAAAAAAATGGAAAATGCCTACATTGTCTCCATATTGACTTCTCGCTGTTTTACCAGGTGGGTTTACTTAGACCAGAAATTTCTTTACTAATTAATTACTTTTACATAAAAAATTGTATGAAAATCTTTTTTCACATCACTTAAATATAAAACAATATGAAGTGGTTCACAACATAATCACAAGATTATGTTGAATTTAAACACTATATTATAATTGCTAAATATTCACTATCTAGAAATCTTAATATAGTATTAACGTTTACTCAGTTAACTTTCTTTGTTCATCTATTTGTCTCCGTTGATTTGTTTGTATTGACATTTTTATTTATACGAGTATCCTAGTCGCTTAATTTAATATTAGGCGTAGGCACAGTAAGATATCTCGTCGAACCAACACACCCTAATAAAAAGTGGCAAAAAAGGGAGACCTTGTTAAAGATAGATTTAAATGACACCATTTATGTTAAACGGTCAAATATCATGGCCATTGTTATAGAATTGAAGTCGCCTGCACCAATTCCTGAATTTAAAAATGAAAATTCAACCAATATGTTTAGAAAATTTATTATCAGACAGCATTGTTTGTCGGTCGGCTTATCTTCAGATACATAAAGTGTAACACCACATGACATATATTATGTATTCTTCTGATTGCTTCCCATTACGACAGACACTTATAAATAGTTTATTTCTTACCTCACCCATGTCAATACTGACATATATTTTGGCAGTTCCGAGCTGACTGCGTTACTCCATTGAATTAGGTAAACAAATGACTGAGGCCTCCGTTATCTGTAGGTACACGAGGAAAAGAAAGGTATTGTGGAGAACGGTGTTTCTACTAAAGCAGAGAATAAATGTATGTGATAAGAATTGAGTTAGGTTGTGTTTTCATGTGGATATGTTGTACTCACAAAAAGCGGAAAGGAATCTGTATTTGGTTTCTTGGCGCTCACATCTATCGTTTTGTTCCGCTACGTACACTAACTCGCAGCACACAAATCATGGCTCCTCTTTTCTGTACAGCGTGATACCTTTAAAGAATAGAGATGGATAACGGTGTCACACTTTTGATTTAAGAAATATTTCGTGTTCTCTTTGTGGACATACAAAGAGCTTTGGTACGTAAAGAAAGGTTAAAGCTACATAGATATTGCATCTCGTAAATATCTTAATTCTAATTGCTATGACGCCAGACCTCAGTAAGTTACGAGACATATTATCTAATTTACTAATACATAGATAAATTCTCCGTAAGCTCTGCTTAGAGTTCAACCTCACCTTTTGGTATGCAACAGTATTACTCCTTCGAGGCTACCTTGGGTAGGTTGTTTTCTTGGGGCTAACATTTGAGGTCCATGTAGTAATATACACAGTTTTTATGAAGTTCCAGTTATTCTCTAGGGTATGCTGAACACGGAGGTTTGATTAGGACTAAGCAATACTTTTAGCTGGAGGCTTAGCGAGAGGCTGTACACACACCGAACTAATTTTCTCTCTATTCACGCATGTTTGCGGCACGCGATATGTTACGTCAGAGTATACGAACGAGCGCACCAATATTATATTATTGACTTGATATTGGGTGACTTATAGCCTGAAACCTAATAAGCAAGTAATGATCGTGACCTATTTATATAAGCAAAGAAAATGAAGATCTGCTGGGTATGTTGTCATACTTGACTCCATACCACAATTCCTTGTAATCAAGAAAAAAATATTTGCCATTTTTTTTCTGTTGTCTGATATTTTGCTAATTAAGAAAACGTTTTCTCTAAAGTAAAGCTTTGCAGTTTTTCTTTTATTCATATGTCACCCTAAACTCGCTAAAAATGCTGTCCAGGGGAGATACACTTATCCAAAAGAGAAAATATAATAATATTTTAATGTGCAAATGTGATATAAAAAGTATTTTTCACAAATATTTTCACACTACTCGTAAATTCCGAAATTAGTATCCCACTATTCTTTTGAAATCATTCACCATTGTTGTTTTGCCTTTATATAAACCTAATATTTATTGTATAAATGCATATATGTACAAATATATATGCATTTACCTTATACGCCTTGACCTAATCATGTTGAAGGAATAGAGTTTTGTTAGAATAAAGTTTTAATAATACATAAATACATTAGGTACCCATAAATTTTATTCTATTAGTTTTGCTTTCAATCAGAATGGATTCTATCACCAAGTAAAACGCTTTTACATGTTTAAAGCTGCTAAATAAATATGGATTAAAACATTATTATTTAACTATTAAACTTATAAGAATGTAGGTCCCTACTTATTATACATTTCTTAAGTTCATGCTTGATTCAGTCTGTAACTTAGACTATCTACTAATTTACCACTTGTAGAACTAAGTTTGAATGTAATTTAACCTTCATAAACTAATCGCCCGTCTTGTCTCGATCGTGTTCACTGACCCATGAAATGAAGAGAGCGTCTAATCCCTTCCTCAGTCTTGCAAGGCGATAGGCTGTTTAATTCCGAACAATGAACTTCACCACGCGTTTGTTTCTGTAAGTGTGCGGCCAAGATTGCCGTTAATGCTGCTGTAGTACCCCACTATATTAGGATAATTGTATTTTTAAGAAATAATGATCAAGTAAGTGAAGGTGCTATTTTTTACTCTTCTCTTACAAGTATATGTATACAGCGATGATGAGCTGAGTTCAGCCTATATCATAACAACAAAAGAATCATAGCAGCACGAAAACGAGTACTTAGTATCGAAAACGGATTAAGGCTACCGTGATGAAGTCAAAATATATTTGGGTATCACAATGCTAAGCAATCGTGTCCACAAAACATGAAAATATTTAATATCTTTGCTCATAATTTAAAACAATAGACTTGCAAGTTGCGACTTAAAATAACAGTTACTGTCACAATATAACGTTATAGTTAGCCAAACATAACAAGAATAGCGTAACGATACTTGAGAAAATCGTTACTAAACCGGTGCAGATTGCCTAAAACGTAAAAGTTGTTGCAATGTATGTTGTAGGTGTGGCCCTGCCCTAAGTTTGATCAGGATAAAGGGCTTAACCAATCCCCGTAATCCTTGTATATCGGCTTACCGATGTATAGAGGTATAAGCTGTGCATAAATAAACATGTCATAATGATGTGGATGTGTCTGAAACAAATTATGTTTTTGTTCATTAATTTTTAAGAAATCATCAGTATCTAGTATGCATGAAGTTACGAAGAAGGCGAAAAGGAACTGTAGCGAATGACTTCGATGAGTGCGCAAAGAGGTGGTTATGTCAGACTTGATCTACCTGGAACCACACTGTTTTGTCAAGGAGACCTAACAGTCCTAACCGATTAGCATATATACAGTTAGATAAATTAGACAGAGACTTTGTAGACCTGGGACAGAAGCTGGGCTCGGCACTTAGTTCGTACAATACCGGTATATTTTACACAGCATTATGTGTACCCAAATAATGTAATAAAAATGTAGCTCATTAATTATGCTAATTAACGACTTGGCTACAATAATAAACACAAACATGTTCTAAGAAATATATTATTCTAGTGTTATTTTTGGTTTGATTTTGTCCCTCAACATTTTTTTACTCAAAGCTACGATTTATATATCTATACAAGAATATTTATAAAAGCAGAAAGATACTCATTCGCTCACTGACGAATCACAGAATTTCTTGACTTAGGAAAACGACTGGCCTGTTGGTCTAGTGGTTAGTGACCCTGACTGCTGAGCCAGAGGTCATGGGTTCGATTCCCACCTGAGTCTGGGTGTTCTTTGTGTCCGTTGTTTGTATGTTTGTAAAGTCCCCCGCGACACAGGAGTAATTTCTAATGCGGGAGTTGTCTTTAAAAAAAAAAAAAGTACCTGATCTATGAAGATGAAATTTGGAAGGTAGTTTAAAGGTAGGACACGTAAGCTAAGAATTGATTTTACAACAGGGCCGGATTGAGAAGGTCTAAGGACTCTCGCAAGTATATATGAAAGTGTTTAGTTTTGTGCACTAGAGACCTGAAGTTTGGCATGGATGTAGTTTATAGGTAGGACACTTCAGCTGAGAATATATTTCAGATACACGGCTGGTTTAAGGGAGTCTAAGGGCTTTTGCAACTTTAGAGACATAAGGTCCAGTTATTCTGGCTTACATAGGCTGCACTAAAAGCATCGGGAATGGAATGTTTCCACTGTTTCTGTCATATTAAAATCTTTTTAATTGAAAACACCTTGGTTTTAAAAATCAATTACCATTTATTCATTTAAAAAAAGATTCTCGGTCTTATCCCAAGGTTTTGTCAAACTTGTTTAATCGTTGAGAAAATGGAATTGACCCGAGAAAATTCAAGAGCGATGATTTATTATGACTTTCGAAGTGGTTTAACGCAAAAACAGTGTTTTGACCGGCTGATTTCTGCATTTGGTGATGAAGCCCCATCTAAAACCACAATTTATCGCTGGTTTGCTGAATTTCAACGTGGACGTGTCAAGCTCAGTGATGATCCCCGTCAAGGTCGTCCAAAAACTGCAGTCACCCAAGAAAACGTTGATGCTGTGCGTAAGCTGATTGAGGAAGATCGACATGTGACATACCGCGAAATTCAGGCAACTTAAGACATTGGCATGAGTCAAATACAAATAATCTTGCATGAACAATTAGGTGTAAAAAAGTTGTTTTCCCGATGGATACCGCATTCGCTCTGTGAAGAGCAAAAAGCGGCTCGCGTTACTTGGTGCGTCAGAACTCTCGAAATATTCCACGCAGGATCCTCAAATGCTGTATACAACATCGTATCAGGTGACGAATCCTGGATATACGCGTACGAACCCGAAACAAAAAACCTGTCACGAGTTTGGGTGTTCGGAAATGAGTTAAAGCCAACAAAAATTGTTCGTTCACGGAGTGTTGCAAAAAAAATGGTGGCCACGTTTGTCTCCAAAACCGGCCATGTTGCGACTATTTCTCTTGATTGACAAAGAACGGTTAATGCAGAATGATATGTTAGAAACAGTCTCAAAAACACTGATATACACTATGAAAATCACTAACTAACAGCAACTGCCAAGTTGTTCGTACCTCTGTTTGCACTCAAGTGAAGTTGTAATCTTATTTCTCCTTTTATAAACAAACTATCCGTTAATATTTATCAATCGACGGCATAACCAGTCAAAATAATGTCTATTAACTTGTTTTTATTAAATAGTGGACTGTGTTATCATCTATTATAGTTTGTTCCTATTTTTAATAAAATAAATAAGAGTTTTTAATGTGGCGACAATAGGTATGCTAGCATTTGTTTGCCACAGGTCGTTTCTGAACTTCGTAAAGAGAATTGCAACCGCCGCATCATCCTCCATCACGACAATGCGAGTTCTCACACCGCGCAAAGAACAAAAGAGTTTTTAAAGCAAGAAAACATAGAATTATTAGACCATCCGCCATACAGCCCCGACCTAAGCCCTAATGATTTCTATACTTTCCCTAAAATAAAGAATAAATTACGTGGTCAGAGATTTTCATCACCTGAAGAAGCTGTGGACGCCTACAAAACGGCCATTTTGGAGACCCCAACTTCCGAATGGAATGGTTGCTTCAATGATTAGTTCCATCGTATGGAAAAATGTGTCAAATTTCGCGGAGAATACTTCGAAAAGCAATAAATACATTTTTAAATAGTACTGTTGTGTCACTTCCTTGATTCCCGAAATTTTCAGTGCCGCCCTCGTACAATGTAAAATTAACAAATAAGGTAGGAGTCACTGTCTCTGTGAAGAAGACTCTTCTTCACAGAGACAGTTTAAGGCGGTCAAATGATATTTGTTACTTTCGGGTAGGTATTCTTTTGTTTTTTGTAACTTCGTTTACTATTTTGCTGTGTCAATATCTAATAGATGTTTCTAAATCTAATAGTGAACCAATTCACAAAATAACCCACTTTTAAAACTTTGCAAGTTGGCTATCAATTTACCAATGGCAGTAAAAGGTCAAAATGCAATTCATTAAATAACATATGTTCCAAAATGTTATGACGTTTTATGTTAGTAAGTATTTTAAGAGAACGAAGTCACGGGTAGCAGCTAGTAACATGCATGATTTGGTGATTTTGGTTAAAACCATAGGTATATGCCAATACATTGTTATTTACTTAGAAGTTGTATTGAAACTACTGTGGTGGCGTGTTCAGTATCTATTTAATACTCTCCTTTACATTGTATTGTTTTAGTATTTATACCTTAATATTAAACGTGTGTGAGCTAACATTTATACACACATGGAACAAGCATTTCGCTTACTAAGTAGTAGACATATTAAAAGTAAGTAATGTGTACGTTCAGGTGACCTAGTATGCTAGTGAAACAAATAATAATGCTTACAGAAGTAAAGTGCAGGTTAATGAATCAATAAAAAAAAAATGAATCCGAACACATTTTAATAGTAGATCTAACAGTTCTTTAGAATAAGGTTATTCTAAAGAACTGTTAGATCTACTATTAAAATGTGTTAGGATTTAAATACGTGAAGACAAAGATTTACATCATTAGATTGAGATCGATAGATAGTACATGAAGCGCACTAGTGACATTGTGTTGATCTATAATTTTTAGTTAAAAAAGTTTTCTAAAAATTACAAAAATTACAAAGCTATGAATGTTGCATAAGAGCACCGAATAGCGCTATAATTAAAAGAAGTAGGGAGCATCTATCAATTTAAATATTCAAGATAGGTAAATAATAAATTCGATTGTTAAATATTATATTGGAATCCGTTCAAATATTCTAAATACGATTCGTTGATTAAAAATGTTTCACTTATTTTACTTCCGCTAAAATATGCAAGATAAGATATATTATAAGTAAATGTGTGTTTTATTTTGTGTCATATTAGATGATTTTATCTTTTCTTTTCTATTAATCTCTTACGAATTATGACGTAACTTCTATAGTCATTTACAAGATCTATAAAATCAATGCTACTCATATATGCTCATTGTACTCTCTTTACATTGCAGGTAATTTAACAAGTCACCTAAACAGAATCAAGGAGGCCCGAAACAAACTAAGGAATGCCTGCTGGCTAGGGCCTGTTGCCTAAACTCCAGTACGGTCCAGTTCCCTACTATCCTCAGGCTACTTTTACCGAATACCGTGTTGCTTCAGTTGGCCCCGTTTCGATAAAGCTACTGAACTCAGGTATCAACACAAAAAAGGTAATTTAAATTTAAGCTTAAAATTTCAGCACATCATAAGAGTGCAAAAGGTTTATCAATTACCTCTCTTTCTTGTAAATAAACCTACTTCCAAAAAAAAAACAACACAAAAGTAATGAATTTCCGCATTACAATGCATTGTCTTTCTAATAAATAAACACGAGTAAAATGCCGAACGACGAAATACAATTTCCTTATTCATTATTTAAGCCATGCTGCCGACCCCATGTCAAACGACAATACCATCATTTCCATATAAAAGTATCTCATTTATTTATACATAAATAGTAGCTTAACGTACCGTGTTAATGTTCTATTAGGAAAAAAAAACTGTTTTATGAAACGCCTGTCGCCTCCGTGGGAGAGAAAATGTTTTCCAACAATATTCACACGTACAGTAAGTAGTAGACTTGAGCAGGCTAGGGTTAAAGAGCTGCGATGTTTTTAACCCTTTTAGTTTGAGAACAAAAGGGTGGCTCGTAAACACCTCACTTCAACTAAACGTCAACCTATTATTGCGTAAATGTTAATTTTCCTCCATAATTGTTTACTTTACACCTACGAATTCAATTGTGGCGTCTAGTGTAATTTTTAGTTAAAATAAATAGCGTTGCACGGAGGCGGAGTGTATGTATGTTGGTTGGGGATTACAACATTTTTGGTGTTAGCGACACTCGACACTCTTTTAATAATGAAAATTTAAGCACGTACTCCCGGTGTAATGCGGGTAGTGTTGAAATATTTTTGTGGAAATTGCTAAGAATAGAGTATATATATATTTGCAAAAATGAAAATTTATGACGCTCTTCGTAAAGTATATTTTAGAAAACTATTTATTCCGATTGAATATGAACAATACAATTGTTGCTGACGCTAGTTTGAAGTGTATTGACTCAAACAAAACAAAAAAGAAGTAAGATGTATTGCAAAAAATATTAGTAGAATATTTTTGATTGACAAACGAAATAATTTAAATGGATGGGTCCATTTAAATTATTTCGTTTCGAACGTCATAGGAACCATTAAAAACAGATCGCCATTTATAGCAGATCAGCTTTGTCAAAGGATTCTTCTATATTCAGAATGTAAAACCGTATGCTTGTTTGCCAACTTAGTAGTATATAAACGTCACTAATTTAAGTAAATATATATAAAAGTAATTTACTCAGTTTCAAGTACGTTAAATAATTCAGCCATGGTGGTACCATTATTAATTGTGTTCTTATATTTTCAAATATTCGTGTGCGTATAAAGAAAGAAAGTAAATTAATAAAGTTAATATAACATTATAAAAGATACGAGTAGCAAAATGAGGAAGAATATATTTTATAACATAAAACTTTACAAAAAGTAATGAAACATTGTCTACTGACAATGCTAATATAATTATATGTTTTTTTTTTTGTAAGGCACTTAACTGTATGTTAAAAGAACATAAGACTATGTTCAGTTTTAGTTCTAGTAAAACAACATCTCCCGGCCAATCTACAAAAACAAAAACCAGCAAAATGAAAAACAACTAACTTATCTAAGTCCACTTCCTTTGTCTCAAATTAAGAAATATACCATCTTTATTTTTCGCGGCGAAGAGAAAATATAAAATGGATAAACTGTTTGGGAGGGGCAGCGGAGTAGCTAAAAGGGACATAGATGTAGGTAAAACCTCTCGGGCGACGGTGTCGGGGTTAAATCTAATTTTTCCCCCGCTAATGCCGCCTGCCCCGCGGCCCCGCTGCCTCACTCGCCCCGCTCAAGGTTGAGTGAGCGCGAAAATTGTGACTTTGAACGGCTTCGCTCCGCTCGAGTCGGAATCCGGTGCGCCAAGGCTTGGATGGTTGAAGTACACATACACACGGTGAACTTAAGCAATTTGTTATCGATTTTGTTTGTTCGGTAATTATTTTAAGCTAACTTCAAGATTAACTTTATTTTTAAAATGGATATTCTAATGTGGCAACGATACTAATATACTTTTAAGAATCGCCGAAAAAATTAAATAATTGCTAATGCACATTCAATTTCAAGTACAACACTACATCACTACATATTATAAAACAAAGTCGCGTATCTCTGTCTGTGTGTTCGAGATAAACTGAAAAAGTACTGAACGGATTTACATGCGGTTTTCACTAATAGACAGAATGATTCATGAGGAAGGTGTAGGTGTATAATTTATTAAGATTTTGTGTAAATTGATTGAAATATGTTGATAATTGTTGAAGATGTCTCTGCCACCCTTGCGAAGCCGGGGCGGGTTGCTAGTATTATTATAATAATTTATTCATAGAACATTTTTGCTTCAGTTTTAGCCGCACGTTATGAAAGGATAGATATAGAAGACAGCGTTTATCTAAATGTTCTAGATAAAGAGCTCCATGGGCCTCTTTATGGAGCACTTGGCATAGGCTGGGCATTGCACAAGTGTCGAGTGTTCATAGGCACTGGTAACCTAATATATAAATAAAAAATCAGGTAGGCTGTGCATTTGTTTTGCAACTTAGTTGTGTACAATCGAAAGATTTTATATTTGTTTTAGCTTTCAGCTCATTACAGCGCGTTTATTAGTTTTTTTAGATCCACTTTACTGTCTAGGGATTTTAATCTCACGCAGTGGACTACCCACACGAACTAACTCCTAACACAGATATTTGCAAATGTCGGTTCTACTAGCTTGAAGGGATTAAAAAAGTAAGCTAGTAAAATGTGGCCACGTTAGAAGTCTGTGTATTTAAATTCGAAAATCTGTTATATAATGACTTAATAGAACACTTGAATATGATAACTAAATAATTTAAAGAATGTTGTTTTTTATACTACTCACATGCGACTTGCTTGGCCGCGAACACGACATGCTTGATTGTAAGAGGTTTCAGATACATATGCTTGATCAGGCATCAAATAAATACAAAAATGTATACTCCATATAATTTCCAAAATAGATTTTTTTATCGAAATCGTTTTCGTGATTACCTAAAATCTTTACTACGAATATAGTCGTAAAACTGCCATCCGAACTCCCATTTCGGAGTATTCACAACAACATTATATCTGTAATAAGGCATTACATGGATAAGAAATAAGAACTCTTTGATAACAATTTCATTTTCATCTGAGCAGAGGAAATCCTAATACGTTTTGTTCGGCTTCTCAAATAAAATATGTATGCTAAGGCATGTTTCTGAACTTTTAAATAACTCGTTTCTTTCGAAGCCTCCATACTCGCATCAGACGCCCAAACGTTTTAAGCGTTCAAAGCGTTTTATGTCGTAAAATGTATTTCTAAGTACTGTGATTTTTTAGTGGAATGTAGCACATTCGCTTGGCTGGAGGAGCTGCTATTATAGCTCTTACATTTTTATATTTACTTTATTATGATTATCTTATGAATTATTTTATTTTAGTCTATAGTCTGGTTACCATAGTATAGGCTCTGCCTAGTTTGGGATCAGACGGCCGTGTGTGAGATGTGTGGCGTTATTATTATTATTAAACTTCTATTTCTTTTTCCAACTTTTATTTCCTTTTGAGGGTGAGTGCCAGTTATTGAAGATCATATTTATATTAAATCGTATGTAATGGTCATTTACACTATCGAGTATACTTATGGAGCACTAGCAGCGCCCCGCGGTTTCACCCGCGTAAGTCCTAGTGCCGTGAGAATATAGGGATAAAAAGCATAAGTAAGTATGGTATTATATAAAGCCTATGTGTTAATCCAGCTCTACAGCTATGTACATACCAAGTTTCATTGTAATCGGTTCAGTACTTTTTGCGTGAAAGAGTAACAAACATCCATATATCCATACATCCTTACACACTTTCACGTTTATAATATTAGTAGTATATTTATAGAGTATTAAGTTACATCTATAGTGTTTATTCTGTACTAATTTCGTAATTATATGAAAGGTGAAAAGCTAGAACTGAACAAGTCCTGAAAGAACTGTTTAACTCTTGTACTAATGAAATAGTAAATCAATTTAAACATAAAGGTCGAACTGTAGACCGATAATGGCGGGCCATGTGTACTTTCAATTTACGGCCTGTAAATGTATATAGTCGGTTTATGTAGCTACTACAAAGCACCTGACTAAGCGCTCTGTCATTATCACATTATGTTACAAAAATGTAGTCCGCTCACGAAAGCTGGCAGCTATTTACTAAATTTTGTTTAAATCAAAGTTATTTATGGTAATAGGTTTGAAGACACGGTAATGGTCTGCGAAGACGTCAGTCGACGGGAATGCGAGTCATGCACTGACAATTTTGTCATCTGCGAGTGTGGCTATTAAAAGTTAGAGACGCAGTTAGAGTTTTGTGACGGGCATGCTCTTCTAGTTGGACAAGAATAACATCCGGCAGTTTCATCGTTACTTGCATCTCACATATCTACAGATTAGATAAGAGTGGTAAAAAGTATCCGCACAAACTATGAGCTAGCACTATCTAAAACATCTTTATTTTTGATCTTGGATTAATTTGTTTTAGGACGTATATAAATACAACCTCTACAACTATATAAACCCAGATTTAGAGATAAATTCTTTTGTTCTACGACCAGCATTATTGCGGTTTGGGCGAAATTAGATATTGGGAGGAGATATTGGGGTATTGGTATTATATTTCAATCTAAAACAATCTCAGTATCTTTTAGGCCATGTAGACCTATTGTATTTTTTTGTCAATATATCTGATAAGATTAGATTAAAGAAGAAGATTAAGATATTATAGTATTTTTGCTTACAGTTGAAAGTTATCCAAAACCCTAAAACCGTTGAAAGTAATGCTTTTTGTGTGATGAGAGGCGATACCCAGAATTTGTACTTTTCATTTGTATAGCGAATTACATAAATCTTTTGGCTTACAATTAATGATATAGTGAACCTCCTATATATAAATATTATTATGTTAATACTTGATAAGACTTCTTTTTACCCTTTTATGCAAATTTTGAGCATTTAAGAAAGAGGAATTTGGAATAGTTAAATTTTGTATGTAGAAGAAGATCATAAGTTAAAAAATTATGCAAAAATGGCTAGGTACTAGAAGCAACAGGCGTCCAGCGTACGACCCATGTTATGGACAGTCTTTACAATGACAGTTCAAGGTATACTGGCCAACGATATGCAACAAAACATTTAAAACTTAATGAATTATGATTGAAATTCAACCACTACGCGATCTCTAGCATCTGTAAATTTCGGACATTGGCGTTTATACGTCTGTTTAGTTGCCTAATTTAAAAGCAAATACTTTCTTACCAGTGTTTCGTAATAAATAATAATAACAACTTGACACATCTCACACACGGCCGTCAAACCCCATACTAGGCAAACATACTTATATATTTCTAAATACATACATATTATAGATAAATTCATCACACAATTATTTGTCTTGGGTGGTAATCGAACCCATGACATGGCTCAGCAGTCAATATCACTAACCACTAGACCAACAGGTCCGTCTTAAGATATAGATAGATAGATAGATAGATAGATAGATAACACTTTATTTGTACACCAGTCTTACAGTAGAATTATCATACATACATTTGTCATACAGATAATGTACAAAGGGCGGCCTTATTGCAAAATGCAATCTCTTCCAGGCAACCTTAGGATGGATCAATGAGTTTCGGAGAGACAGTTGTAGTTGGAGGTGCATTTCAATTTTTTTATGAAAAACTATAATTACTATAACTAAATCAATATGAAAATATACAGATATCCTGTATATTTAGTCTACTTATGCATACTAATATAAAACATACATAAACATATAATATATACTTAATTCTATCATATAACAAACATACATATATACATATTTTAATTTATACTCAACATACTTTAATAAGGAAATAATTAACCTAATGTGATAAATAATATTCATGAACCATTTTCTTAAAAATTGTTATTGATTGCGCTCGCCTAATGGTGACTGGCAACGCATTCCACAAACGTACAGCCTCAACAGTAATGGATTGGTCATAAAATTTTGTGGAATGTAGTGGCATCTCCAGTCTCAAATCCTCTGATGACCTCAGAGATTTTTCATGTGTATCATGAAGGAACTTGAACCGTTCTTTGAGATAAAAAGGGGCCTTAGGATTGAATAAGATATTGTAAAGAAAACTGAGTATGAGTGAGAGAGATATACATTAATTAAAATATAAATTATGATGATGTTAACTTTAAACTGTAGATTACATAGTTTATTTTAGTGTTAGTGAGTGGTTTGTTAGCTAGCTGATGTTGTCTGTGGGCACACTGACTAAGCTCTATACTATAAGTGTAGAGCTTAGTTAAGTTGTTTCGTTGTTCTTATAAAGTCACGTACGAACCATGGTCTCAATTCAGCATTTGAAATCAACTGGAGTTTGATGGCTCACTTTAGCTTGGTCACATTCGTATAGGCTTTTCGGAGGTTAAAATTAACCTGTGACAAGAATATTCTTAATAAGTTTTTTTTAAATTTATAATTTTTTTGGTTAAAACAAAGTTATTCAAGATAAAGGTTGAATATTTATGTTATTAATAATGTTATTGTCATTATCGTTACACGTGTCAAATACCAACACAAATAAGGGGTTTTCTGTTAGAACATATTCCGTATCACTGACTTAAAGCTTTGGGGGCTATTCAAACTTCTTCATTGTTGTACTTAAGCCGATTAGCTCTGGCGTTGAGTTTAGGGGTGTAACATTTATTACATAGTACGCTAATGTGTGTGGAACTTTTATTTTATTACCCATTTATTTTAAAACGGAATGTTTGTATTGGATTTGTAACTTTCCTGTCCTCACTGTGTTTCATGTGGAAGTCATATATCGAAGTTTCGTTTTTGGAGTTAATTAACTCGCATTAATGTCCATTAACTGAATAAATGAAGTGTAGTCAGAAATTTAACGAACCAAACAATACGGTAGTCTTTCAATAGGACCAAAAGGAGCACTTAATAAAAACAATGCACAACCTAACTTGTTATCATATACGCTACGGTATAATTCTAGCTAGCATTGTAAAATAATGTTTAATTTCTTTAAGCATGCACAGTCTTTTATGCACAAAATTACATTGACCTAAAGCTTCTTTTACATCGATTGATTAAGTCACTCACCAACTAAAGCTGTATGTGTATGTGGAGAGAATATTGAGAATATCATAACTCATAACTGATGGGAATATAATATTTACGGATTAAGCTAACGTGTAATTGCTGGTATTAGCTTCTATTTTTTTTATACCACGTCCACATAAGCGGCGACGCATTTAAAAACCTATATATATACTCTTTTCTTGAAGAACCCCATACTGTAGTCCCTCGGAAAAACCTCCGTTTCATTCCACAGCCGGAGCGTTCGCGGAAGGAAATTTCTCTGGAACCGTACCGCGACCATTGAGGTTTCAATGTGTGAGAATGAATATGGCGGTGGCGAGCGGTGTGGTGGTAGAATGTGGCCGTGGGCTTCATATCAAACAGTTCCTCGGAGCACAACCCATTATACAAGCGGTAGTTGTTGGCATATTACACAAAAATTGTCACCGCGGCCTTGGTAACCGAACAACATTTTCATTTATAGCTAGCAAAATTCCTTGTTAAAATAAGCTTGCATTATTGATAATTACACTATAAATAAATAGGTAACGTGGGGCGCCTCATCCATTATCAAATTACTTGGTTTGTGACTATAAACAAATCATATAATTTTATCTTAGTTGTAAGTACAGTGACGAAAAAAGCTTTTTTATGCTCTAATAATATATTATGAGTTTACCAAATCCGATAAAAATATTCCATCGAAGAGGAAAGTGGTAATAATGTTCCTATACATCGAACCCAAGAGCCAGCCTGCCTTAAATAATTACGGTCAGCTTCGAGCCTGGCTGAAATATTTCATGTGATTATTTTATGGCAACCAGGCTGCGGTCCATTGAGAAAAGTAGAGCATTAAATTTCGACTGGTTTTACGCCGATTGACTGCTGCAGTTTGTAAAAAGGGCCGGTCCAGCTTAAGCGGTTAATTATTCCGTTTCGTTTTGTCTACTAATGACCGAATTGGTTTAGCTCAGCTCGGCATACGCAGTTCGAAAAATTCGTGAGCTGACTCGGAGACAGAGATGTAAAATATCAACTTTTAATTTATTATACAACTAGCAGCGCCCCGCGGTTTCACCTGCCTAAGTCCCAATCCCGTGGGAATATCGGGATAAAAAATAGCCTATATGTTAATCCAGATCTCCAGCTATCTACATACCAAGTTTCATCTCAATCGATTCAGTAGTTTTGGCGTGAAAGGGTAACAAACATCCATACATCCATACATCTACACATCCATACATCCATACATCCTCACAAACTTTCACGTTTATAATATTAATTATTAGGATTTAATCAAAATGCATACAAAAGAAATGTATGGGTATATTTCTATAGTAACAAAGACAAAAAATAAAAAAAAGGGTATTTTAAAGTCACGTGCATATTCCATATTGAATAAAACACATATTTTTATTTTTCTGCCCCTGCTGCATTAGTAAAAAATTAATCGAAGAACAAAGTAACATTTATGTTTTTTTATTGCTCAATAACAACGTTTTGTTTAACTGTTTGAGTTTAAACTAATTACTGAAAATATATTTATTTTCCCCATTTCTAGAAAACCGCATGGAAACCACACAAACTGGATTCATATTGTCATATTACGCGACTAATGCAAAGGAAAGACAGGGGAAAACTTTATAACTACTACAGCCTTGCATAACCGTTGTCTGAAATGAAGCCCTTAGTGAGGTGCTCACTGGTAAAAACCTACAAAGACAAATTGAGAGTTTTACATTGTCAAAGATAAACATAGTCCTTCGAAGTTTTAGAGACCCTACTCACTGCATGAATGCATATTATTTTGTAGGCAACTTTGTAAAGTACTAGCTGCGCTCCACGATGTCAACCGCGGTAAAGGCTAAGTTTTAAGATTTTTTAGTTACGTAATGTTTAATTTTGCTGCTCCTAATGCCTTGTTTTTTTTTAAATTGTGGATAACCTATAATTATTTCAATAAAGTTCCTTATTTATTCTACCACGAGAAAACCGCCGTTGGAGTCCCACCAAATAAAAACCAAACGTGGTCTCTAATATCAGACCTTCTTTTGCTACTTGTGCTCATTAGAGTTGTGTAATGCGGGACTTAATCGATTTAATAATTTTAAGGTACGATCCATTTCCATCCATTTAACATCAAAGCACAGAACATGTATAATGAGTAATGGAAATCGAATAAACACTGAAAACTGTCCTACAAAGTAGAGGGGATTATGGTATGTGTTCAACAGCAACTTATTTCGAGTGTTGTGGACTGGCAACACTGTATAATTTACATATCGAACGTTATGTAATTATCGGTATGTATGTTGTGTAGACTACGATCGTTTGGTCTTTTGAGGTGTAAGAGGCGTGTGTGGGCAATCAACGGCTTCATAGTTTAGATATATAGATAGATAGTACTCTTTATTGTACACCAAACACATGATATATATACATTTAAAAAAACAAATTAAACATAAAATGCACAATGGGCGGCCTTATCACAATAAGCAATATCTTCCAGGCAACCTTTGGATGGACAGGACTGTAATGATTTAGTGTGGGCGGTTATGGTGTAAAATATATAATACATACCAAATTGAACTAATATGTACCTACTACTTTACTAGTTTAGGTATGATCACATACATATTTACACAAACATATACATACAACTACATACGTATACACAAACACAAATACATATATCTATGTATTTGTGTACACAAATACATACAACTACATACGTATACACAAACACAAATACATATATATATGTATTTGTGTACACAAACACAAATACATATGTATGGTATGTATTATATATATATATATATATATATATACCTACATTATAATTGTGCATAGTATTAGATTATATATAGATTATCTTAGACATAATTTTGCAGATAGTATTCTTTTAACATTTTTTTGAAATATCCTAACGATGGTGCTTGCTTGATAGAAAGTGGTAGGGCATTCCAGAGATACCTGAGCGTATGTAGAATGTGACCATTATTTCCTATACAGAGGGACCGCGGTCAGTTTGCTGGTAACTGGTCAATTAATCGCCTTTGTCTCTGTGATTATTTAAAGTAAATTACATGTCTATAGAATTTCGTATGGTCACGCAATTCCAAAGATAGACTTGTTTTATGGTAGGTTGGTATTGCTGTATAATTTTTCAAGGACCTAATACTATTCCTCAGCTGTCTATCGTTCTGCCACCAGATTACCTTTTCAAATTTATTATCGACTTTTGTATACATATAAATGAGATGTTTCGCTTTATGTGAGGGAATCTTACTTTTATTAAGTGCTCATCGAACTTGTTAGTTTCGGATTTTAAGGACTATTTAAATAAATGATATTTCAATAGAGACTATTCAATTAAATCAAGAGCTAATAATCTATGAGTAAACATGTTGTATGCACACAATATTTTTAATACAACTAGTCTGGAAAATAAGCTCACGAGGTGATAATGGGTGATCGGTGTTTCGTTCAGCAATGTTACTCATGCAAATCGCCCATTTGAGCCTTTTAACTTCATCTCCCCTTTACCTCTGACCTTACTCTGTTGTACTCTGAGTCTGCATTGTACGCCGCGAGCGCGTCATGCAGCTCCTCCCGCAGCGCTGTGAGAACTACGCAACCCAACGGTCACTGCGACTACTCTGCTGCTCCATCTGCTAAGTCCTTGCCTATAAACTCAAAGATTCGGGCTGATGAAAATGGTTTCGTGACTGTGCAAAGGAGGAAGCGCCGATCTTGAAATACTAAGAACTGCTGTGGAAAGGCCCTTGTGGACCCTAACGTAAAAGTGTGTGCCAGAAGCTTAATTACGCACCGAGAGTGTAGCTGCTTGAGTCACGCCCGTCAACGTCAACTTCAAGGCGTTCGTGGTGCGAGTACCCAACTGTTATCTGCACCAGGTGCTAGATGAAAGCTTTTGGCCGTAAGGTGTGGTATTCCGTCGATTCCGCGGCAAAGACCAATGGACCGCACAAAGACTTTGTGCAAGTAAAGTGTTACTTAGTTACTGTAACTTAGTTTTAAGTTTCATTTTCTAACACATCATATTTTAGTATGTATATTTAGATTAAGGTATTTATTTTTCTATGGGCCTATGCAGCCTGAAATAAACAATTATTATCATTATATTTTGAGAATTTAAGCTAAGGCATAAAAGTATTACTTACTCCATGGAATGCATCAAGATAAAGATGTTTTTAGCAACTTTAACCAGTAAGTATAAACACGCGTTCACTCTTAGAAAGCATATTGTAGGTTTCAGTTTGGCTACATCTTACTTAGATAAAAGACCCACCGGAAAGCGCTAGTAATCATTTTACTCCATTATCGAACGATATTTTATACAAATACGAATCGATCTTGCAAAGTGGAGCCAATTCGTTCGCAAGTCACATCGACTTTCCTCAATAAATTTTCATGCACGGGGACGAATAGGAACCATTATTTTGACAGCCATCCATCACTAGGCATTGACTCATAACAGTTGCGTGCCAATAGTATCTACCTAACTCTTTAAATATTAGCATTGTTATCCGCCTATCTCGAAACATTAGGTACAGTAGGAAAAATCACTTTATCATTTTTTGATAAATACGACGCAATATCGGTCTTTCTTCGTGTCAATATTTGTACATATTTAATCACAAATAATATAATGTTATCTGCAAAAGAGTTTTATGTCAGCTCTTTCGCAGATAATGGAAGACAGATTACACCCACATTTACCATTTGTGTTTCCATGGTCGACAAAACAAAAATTATGAAATAAACACTGCGTATTAACCTATATTCCAGCTTACATAGCTTTGGCGAATCTACTCTTCAGCAAGTATGTACCACTCTACGCCAGTACTGCTGGTTAGCCGCGGTCTTTTGTACCACGGAGGCGCTACCCAAGTCATCCAGATATCATGTAATCCTTGTTATACTAACTCCATTAATGCACAACATATTTTTTGAGGTGAAAACTTCTTTAGGCACGTTGGGCACTTTTAGAATGGGAAAAGAGCACTGAACTCGTGTGACCGTCACGCTTATATACAGATGTGTGTGTGTGTAAGTTATGTTTTTACTTCTGACGTGCAGTCCTAGGTCTGACAGTTTTTTTTTCATATAAGGCTTACCATC
Source organism: Callimorpha dominula (assembly GCA_949752705.1). NCBI lineage: Eukaryota > Metazoa > Arthropoda > Insecta > Lepidoptera > Erebidae > Callimorpha > Callimorpha dominula. The sequence continues at coordinate 10,629,344 of OX457000.1, forward strand.
AAAGTTGCTTGTTCCGTTCGAAGCATTTGTTGTGTTTGGTACTCTTCACTATATACTGCGAGTGAGGTAATGTGTGCAGGAGAAATTGATACTGGAGGTCACAAAATATATAATTTGTTCTTACTGAGGAATTACAAGGTACAAGATAAGTATCGATAACGAGGTTCCAACAACGACTAAAGACTGTGTGTGGCTTCGTATACATCGCTTGTTGTACATTACTCAGAATTACATGTCAGCATTAACATCCACACATTATTATATGTAATCAATATCGAAGCGATCAACAGCTAGTGTAGTTATAGGTGCTACTTTATTCATCAAAGTAACTTAGAAAGTACTTGTACTTAATCCGCAACCATGTTTTCAAGGCACTCGAGCGTAAAATAATAATGAGATATTGAAGAACCACCCAAACACTTAAAGCAGGGAATAATTAACGAAATTATTAGTTACGAGTACTTTAAGCCGTACCTTTGAGGTTGAGTATACCACCAATGAAAAAAAAACTACCTGTTTTGAAGAGGACTTATAATAATTTATAAGCGTTGGTAAAAAATGTATATTTTTTTCTGTTGTTCATAATTCACAACTTAAGTTGGAATTTGTACACATGAAGGTTGAATAAAGCCCTGCCATGGGATTTATGTAGAATAGAAAATAAAGAAAAAATTTTGTCAAACAGACTAGCACAAGGTCCTTGAACATAACAGTTCAGTTTCTTTTTTTTGCTTAGTATTGACTTTACTGTTACGAATGACAGATAATTTGAAAGTTGTTTTTTCTTCATCGCTTAGCCTTATCGTTATTAATAATTTAATATCGTAACAAGAACTTTACACAATTCTGCTTACTCCTTGCAAACAAAGCTAGATGTTTCTGTTGAGTAATATACTAATCTTATTAACATTATAGAGAAATAGATTATAGTGTGGAATAGCACATAAGTTTTTTATCCCGGAAAATGTACAGTTCCCGTCGGATAGGTGTCACCAAAATTTCACAAATTGAGATAATTCATTATAGAGATAAGATAAAACATTCTCCATTGGACGCAAAGCGTTAACAGCAAAGAGTATATTAATAAAACAGCGCTGACGAGTAGTCACCTTTTATTAAAAACGCTTTTAAGGATGGCTGTGATACATATTTTAATGGGACTTGTTTAAGGGAAGGGAAAGGGTTAGGGCCTACGGTAATCTCACTCACTCAGCGAAAAGCAACAAAAGTAATTGCTTCACTGCCGGTTTTCTGTTAGGCCGTGGTATCACTCCGGTCGAGCCGGCCCATACGTGCCGAAGCATGGCTCTCCCACTCTTTATTTTTTTTAATAACCTAATCCTTTATTAATTCAGTAAACCATTAGTACAAGCCATTCGCTAATTACATTGTAGGAAAAATAATTAATGTTCATTGTAATAGAAATAGAAAATACAGAACGCTTTGGCGAAAATATCCTTTACTGTGCGACCAGCAGATGCTGGCACGACATTTTTCATGCGTAACATGTTGCTTGAAGTTTTAGTAAATCAGCTTTATGATTCAATACAACGTTAAGCTCAAAAAGTTTAAGATAATGGAGCGTTATAATACTCCATATGTCTGTTTGCTTGCTGCTGTTTGCTCCTGAGTATCCTGTTTTGTTAAGTAAAGTAGTTATGTTTTAACTCCACCAATTTACTTCAGATTAAGTATAGAACGGCTTACCAGGTTATAAGATTTTACCGAGATCAAAATATACTCGAAACACCCGTAGGGTCGGGCGTTGTCAAGTCAAAGCTACCTCCCATCTCCATGAAACTCTGGAGACTATATTTCCATTCAATCAGAAATCCATCTATAATCTCTAATCTATAATCCGTCCATAAGGTAAATTTTCTGCATTTATAAAAAAGCTTTTTAATCATCTCGTACTGCATGATAATGCAATGACGTTGCGCAACGCCTACTGTTTCACAGCGAATACAAGGTTTTAGGTTAATTACTTTTCTCGATGACTCGTAAAACTCATCGTTTTTTATTGTTCCACGGAATAACTGTGCCTCTAAATGCTCTGACCTCGTTTAGAGGCTCAAGAATTTTTTTAATTACTTTGTGAAGATTTACCTTTGGCGTTTAGGTCTTGACATTTAGTGTTTGACGTTAGGTATTAACTCTTAAATCTCAAACGACAATTATTTTTAAGAACTTTGTCATCGCAGAATATATTTTTTGAGCTATCATGCATCCTAACTAATATTATGAAAACAATGTATTACGGAGTTATTCTTCATAATAATAGCTATTACAATATAGAAAAGATATCTATAAAAATGTAGACATAATATGCTCTGCTACCCGTGCGAAGCAATACAATATTTTAAACTGCTAGCAACCCGCCCCGGCTTTGCACGGGTACAAATTATACACCTAAGCCGTCCTCATGAATCACTCTGTCTATTAGTGAAAACCGCATGAAAATCCGTTCAATAGTTTTTCAGTTTATCGCGAACAGACAGACAGACACGGCGGGTGACTTTGTTTTATGATATGTAGTTTTTTTTTGTTTACGTTATAGGGGGCAAACGAGCAAACGGGTGATGGTAAGTGACTACCGCCGCCCATCGCACCTGCAACTCGAGAGTCACTAGTGCGTTGCCGGCCTTTAAGGTGGAAGGCGGGAAGGAGGAAGAGGGGGAGAGTGAGGGAGGGAGAGGTTGAAAGGGGGAGAGGGAAAGATAAGGGCCTCCAGTAACCTCACTTACTCGGCGAAAAACAATGCAGCCATCGCTTTACTGCCGGTTTTCTGTGAGGCCGTGGTATCCGGCTAAGGCAAAAACTAGTATATTAATCTTTACAAATAAATAAAATTTAAGTGTCTGTTTGTAATATCAAAATTTTACCAAATGCAAGACACAGGCAATATGTAATAAAACCGATTCAAATTACTGCATAGATAAGCACTACAAATCCTTAGCTACGAGAGGTCTGTCTCTCAGTAGTCTCTGTCAGTTAAAGACATTCCCTTTGACTAATACCTCTCATATCTCAAAGGTGAGCTAGAATAGACATTTTTTTTTATTTATATTTGGACTCTATCTCGCGTGTAGAGGAATAGACATTGTATCGAATACATTGATCACGTATTGTATCAAAAATAGATACAGTACATTCAGCAATACCTAACATTCAAGGAATTTGCAAAAGCGTTCAGGAGCCGCCGTGCACGTGGTATTTCAAAATGTTATAAGCTAATTAATGAAGACTCGTTAGCAAGTTTATAATTTTTTCTAAAATGTAATTTTGAAATTAGTGAATTCGCTTAAAGGCCGTGTAGATGTAGAAGAAAGAGCATTGGCATGGCTCGACCGTAATGATACCACGGCTTCACAGAAAACCGGCAGTGAAGCAATGATTTCATTGCTTTTCGCCGAGTGAGTGAAGTTACCGGAAGCCCTTTCCCCTTCTTCCACCTTTCCCCTACTCCTACCTTAAAGGCCGGCAACGCACTTGTAACTCTTGAATCCAGGAATAGGCGGCGGGAGTCATTTACCACCAGGTGACCCGTCTGCTCGTTTGGCAACTTACCATACACGCATTCGCACAGGAAGGCACAAAAACTGATTAATTTTCAAAATTTTATATGTACCTACGTAAGTAATTAATCATTTTATTATTTGGCGCCGACTCAAAATAAGTTTATAACAAATTTGATAGGTTATGTAAATAAGCTCAATACTTAAGACTTAAGGTTCATTTATTTTTTGATTTTTAATTCTTTTCGTCGGTTTAATTTTTTGTTAAAAAGATTTTTATTTTATGATTTTTTTTCATCATCACCTCAGCTACATGATGTGATGATTTCTAAACGCAAATACCTGATAAAGTAATGAAAAGTAAACAGAAACACTATTCGTTCCTACAATTTTCGAGGGCTCCTCTCAATTTTATCAGGATCCCATCATCAGATAATGACTTCCTTGACATGGGACCACCCTGGAGGTATACCCTATCTAACAAAAAAAGAATAATCAAAATCGGTTCATAAATAACGGAGTGAGGGCTGAACAGACATAAAAAAAAAAAAAAATATAATACGGTCGAATTGAGAACCTCCTTTTTTTTCGTCGGTAAAAAAAAAAAAAGAAAAACAACGACTGCGCCATCCAAGTCTCTAATTAAATTTCTGTAAATAGGGCTGCATGAGAAATCTTCATTTATTTTAAGAATTTTTTGAGGGCTGCATTTTGACGAGAAAAATTGTCGTCGCTAGTCACGCGCCCTGGCTTTGAAATTTAGGGAGTATTTTGATTCGTTTACATTGGGCTTTTGCGATAATAGATTTTGAGTGTAGCTACTTGCTATTTGTACCTAACTATACATTGAAATTGCTTCAATTAAAAATAACTTTATAAGCCTTCGTTTGGTCCCAGCATAGGAAACTTATTTATACAAATCAGAAATTGCATCAAATGGGCCGATCGCTTATTTACTAATAGTTTTGTGTGAAATACAAGAAAGTCAAGAAACGATTCGTTTTGCTTACGGACGGTAAAATTTCGTTGAATTTTCAAAGAGAATTTTACCTTTATTAACTAATAGTTTTATGTGAAATACTTAATACTATGATTAATGCCGCGTTTCTATAATCAAGAAACGATTCGTTTTGCTTACGGACTGTTAAATTTCGTTAAATTTTCAACGAGAATTTTACCGTCCGTAAGCAAAACGAATCGTTTCTTGATTATAGAAACGCGGCAATAGGCAATAAAACTACCTCGATGGTCTCATAATATAACTTACCGCTTTTATTATGCGACTAGTTTTTATTGGGTGTTTTTGTTAGGAAATTTTCCGACATGCCCGGTAGTTGCTGTCGTCGTGAAAAAAAAAAAACGGTCGGTCGTAGAACTGCACGTCAGAAGTGAAAACATAACTTACACACAGACACACACATCTGTACTGTATATATCTATGTATCTGAGCGTGACGGTCACGCGAGTTCAGTGCTTTTTCCCCATACCGAAAGTGCCCAACGTGCCTAAATAAGTTTTCACTTCAATAAAAAAAATTGATGACGAAAAGTGAGTGTACCTAACTTGATGGGGATGTGCGGAAATGAGTATTTTTATTATATATAATGAGTAATATGAGTATTGATAAGAGTACACAAAAAAAGTAAAACTATTAAGAAAGAATTACGACCTTTTAAACAAAATTACAGGAATTGTTCTAATCGCCTACCTCTTATTTCGAAGTTTATTTTTTTAATCTTAATCTTAACGTTTTAATTCACTAAAATTTGGAAAACCGCTTCAGAAAGCTTTTAAGTTTAAAAACGCTTAGAGTTACTACGTTTACAACCCTCTGAATACTTAACCTCGTTAAATTTCCTTTCTCAGAAGATGCAAGAATCTGCTCTTATTTGCAAGCCCCGCCCACGTCATGCCTGCTCCCTCCCTGATGTCACGGCTTGTTACACGTCACTCCTTATTACTCTTATTATTATCGACCTGACCTTGCAGCATAGCTTTATAACACAATTACTCTTAAATTTTAAATAAATAAACTCTTTTAGTGTTTTCTTTTTATTCCCACTCAACTAATCCACTTTTGAGAACAAGATATAATATGTAAATAGTAATAAGTTACTATTCTTGATTGAGGATATTCTCTCTTCCTTTTTACTCTGCTTCTACACGTGATATTTACAACTGTCAAACCTGCTTTTAAATACCACTTCTAAGACCAAGATTTAGAAGAAGAGGCAAGCCTAATTCGCAAAGAAGACTAACAGATGCAATACTACTAAGCCTAAAATATCGTCGTGGGTGTAGTATATTTTGAAGAATGTCAACTTTTTCATTTTCCACCTGTTCTCCCGTCCAACAACCATACGTCTTGCTGTCAGAAACGTTGTGTGATTTCTATTTTTTATAAAAGGCAAATATTGCCAATGAATGGTAAGTAATACACATCAACGCACCATCACTTAAAAGGTATAGTGATTAATCGCAATTCAACGCTTGTAATTGAAATCAAACTGTTGTTACATGTGAATCTACATGTAGATAGGCAGATCTACATGTAACATCAATTTGATTTTTTAACAAATTCAGTTAAGGAAATCTTTATGTTTGTTGCACTACTTACGTACTAAAAGCCGACAAACTGATTCTGGAATCAAACTGTCTAAAAAAAGACTTGTGCATATGAAATAGTCCGGATAATTGTGTCTTGTGTCTGAAATGCCCTCCGTCCCTTAATTATTGCCCCTGATGTTACATCCACTCGCAATGGCTCCAGGCCGTAGAAATTTACATAGAGATTCAGGTAACGAGAAATCTGTGGATGCCAATCGCAAAACTAAATTTCATTTAGAGTGAAATATGTTTCTCTGCAGAATGGTGAAATTAAATTTCAATCCCTGCTACAGTTTACCCTCCGGTTATAATTTAATGTGCGGACAAGAGAGAAATCCATAAAATCTAATGGGAAAATTCCACGATGCGATGATGCTTTCAAGATTTATATTAGAACCTTAAACGAGTGCGGTACTGCCCGTTTCAGCATTATTTCGGTACGGTATTGAATATTATGAAATCGTCAAATGCATGTTTATTTTAGGACGGATATTATGCCAAACGTTTGATGTTATTGAAGATTACTTGTGTGTTATGAGTTATGACGCAAAATCACATAAATGTAGGATGGATAATATTATCTTTCATATTTTAATATGAATATGATTTAAGGACACATATATTGATTAGTTATATGGCAGGTAGGTTTGACTAAAAACACAAAAACTTATATGAGTATGTTATGGTTGCAGAGCACATTTCTGCTTAAGTTGGAGCCGTCCGCCTGGTTCAATACCCTACAGAGGATCATGGCTAGATTGCACTGCTAGGGTAGTTGCCGTCCTGCTCTACTGTTGGTTGGTGGGTCTATAACAGCAGTACATGTTTGGAAACTAAGTCGTATAAAAAAATACTGGAGCCTATGTTTGTATCACATAATATTGAAAGAAAGAGGAAGAGGAAATATACGTTTTAATTGTTTTTTCATAGGAAAATGTACCATTTTACCACTGAAAACCTTTATTTCAAATACAAAAAAATATTAGGTACGCTAGTTGTACTAGTAAGACTTTTTTGCCGATTCTGTTGTTCACGTTACCAAACTATTTTTTTAAGCTATTGCATAGCTTCTATCGCGGGCCTTGAGCGTGGAGACCGAATCCAGAAATTCCGTAACGAAAATAACCTGACACCCCCCACTTAGACCGGCACAACAGTGATACTTGTTAGTTTTGCCATCTATCGATGAATAGCAGAAGTTTTAATGAATTTTTAAAATATCACGCTTGTCTCTTTAGTTCAGCAACTCGCCTCTAGGTGGCATTGGTGGTATCGGCGTGACTGCGCATGTGTAATACCCCTCTTCGCCCCGCAATCTGGTGACTCATGCCCACGGAGCAGATACAAAGAGGAGAGGCCGAGAGGGCCTAAGCAACTGTGCACTGTGATTATAACTAGGTCCTGACGTCATCACAGTGGGCGTGGCTTATAGTTAGTACACTGTCAGCGTTCGTCTTGTACGTTTGTATCGAAAAATCGCAAATCAGTAAATTTTCGTTGTATTAAGGAGTAAAAGATGGAGTGTTGTATTTTATCATGTAAAAACTATTCGGATAGACGCTCTGATGCCATGTATGGCATCACAATGCATTTGTAACTATTTTATTTTATTTATTAAAATAGTTCTAGAAAAATCTCGGGAGTGTTTTCTGAAATATAATTAAATCTATTCGTCACTAGATGGCAAAACTTTGTGTAATGGAAACTAAAAAAACAAAGGTACTTAGAGCCTAAGTATTAGTAAAATAAATCATACGAAGATACTGAAATGTGTTCCACAGCCAGTCCTAAAGAATTTTTAGCCGTCAAAGTATTATTTTTATACTTTTTGTAATAATTTTTTGAATAGACTGTCATCTATCTTCAACTAGAAGAACATTTATAAACAGAACAAAAAGACAGGGCCGTAATTAGAACCCAATTATTTTACCTAGCAACCCACGACTATACGAGTATTTATCTTGAATTGAAAGTCCTTTAAATATTAAAATGAAATAAATTGTACTTAGGCTGATGATTTGAAAGGTATTTTAAGCTCATTAAGTTAGATTTACAAAATAAACTGCAGCTGCGGTACAGATGCGAATAAAGAAAGATAAGATAAGAATAAATAAGTGAACAAATTTGAATCATCATTCGTGATTTACCACAAACTTTTTTATTCTCACACTAGCAATGCCCAATGCCCAAATGTTAAGCCAGGTCGCAATCTATCTGTATACCAAATTTTATCCAAATCCGTCCAGCTGTGGAATAAGGTCAAGGCTAGGAGAAAGAAAGAACTCACAAACTTTCGCTTTTGTATCAAGATGGTTTAAAAATTAATCTTGAAAAAGCTACTACCTGGTAAGTAAATTCTGAGTACGGTCCCTTACATCCTATAACTAGCGTGAGATAGCTAACCTACATAGCAACATCGAATGATATAACGATGCGATAGAACGATGCGAGTAGTTTTACTATTGTTTGGTAGAAAGAAAAAAGTTAAATGGGCGGAGCTTAACACCCCCTCACCCCGCAAATTGTCACGCGTTGTTTCATAGGGAAATCTAATTACAACACCTCCTCTTTGTATCTGCTCCGTGCTCATACCTGTCATCAATAGTGTAACTAACACGACTTTCTTTTATATGTATATAGATAATAAAAATATTTTGAACAATATTAACTTCTCATTTATTTAATAAAAGAAAAAAAATTGTTTTCTTATCGGTCACCACGCTCAAAAAGTGTAACTTGAATAATGATATATCAAAGAAAAAAAAAACAAAGGAAAAAAAATACTGCATAAATAAAATAAATAAATAATTATAATTGCATAAGTTGATAAAAAATGCTATGCAATAGCTTTACCGCGGCAGTCTCCGAGTGCCACACGTATTTTTTTAATTTATATTATAATATAACCGACGAAAAAAAAGGAAGTTATCAATTCGCCCGTATTATATATATATATTTTTTTTTTGTCTGTTCAGCCCCCACTCCGTTATTTATGAACCGATTTTGATTATTCTTTTTTTGTTAGATAGGATATACCTCAAGGGTGGTCCCATGTCAAGGAAGTCAGGATCTGATGATGGGATCCTGATAAAATTGAGAGAAACCTTCAAAAATTGTAGGAACGAATAGTGTTCCTGTTTACTTTTCATTACTTTATAAGGTATTTGCGTTTAGAAATCATCACTTCATGTAGCTGAGCTGATGATGAAAAAAAACATAAAATAAAAATCTTTTTAACAAAAAATCTAAAAATAAAAAAACTAAAAAGCAAAAAATTAATAAACCTTAAGTATTGAGCTTATTTACATAAACTACCAAATTTTATATAAACATATTTTGAATCGGCGCCAAACAACAAACTGATTAATTATGTAAATAAGCTGAATACTTAAGACTTAAGACGTTTATTTCTTTTTTGCTTTTTAGTTATTTTCGTCGGTTTTTGTTAAGAGATTTCGAATATGCTAGTCTGTTTACTTCGAATTAAATTTACTTTTCATTACAAAAGCACATACTGACATTAATTAAGTTAAGTACGAGAGTGTTGGCGCTACTTAACATTATGAATGACAAAGAATGAATTAATGTAATCTTTTAAAATAATTTTTTTAGGAGTTTTGAATGCCTATAAATTATATTATTTAAGTATATTATACATTAGTACCTGGGCGCCCGTATTTTTGTTGGAAAATCGCTTCTTTCGGAAGGTACGCTTAAGAAGGTAAACTTAAAAAAACCGGAGAAGTGCAAGTATGACTCGCGCACCGAGGGATCCGTAACCAAACAAACTTGTATACGTCCATCTCGGGAATCAATTCTCAAAGACTTTTGCCCGTCTTTTTCGAAAGACAAACTTAACTTTGCGGTTGCGATGTACGACAAAGCAAACAATCCAACCGCAAAATATTAGTTTGTAATCACAAAATCTTTTTTTGTATGTGATGTAACAACAACAACAAATTAACGACTTTCAGATTTTTTCCTTCACCTTGCTTCCTACCAAATTTCATGATTTTAGGTTTTTGACACAAAACCTATATTGTACTTCAGGTTGACCTAGAATTGTCAATTTTGGTTAAAAGTAAGGTCTTACAGCACAAGTAAAGAGAAAACTCGGAAAATGAAGGTAAATTTTGACAGCTAGGTTCTTCGAACATAAATTGCAAAATAAATAGTATCGTCGGTCTATTATTATGGCGCTTGATGCGCGGGAATACTCAAATAAAATAAATTTTTGTTTTTACATTTTTACTAGAATTGCTTATTTAAAGTTATTAGATATAGTGAACAAAGTGTTGGATTTCTATTTTGGCTCATAGCTTATTAAATACTTTGTGTCTAGAGTACCAGGCAACCCACCGTCAAGCCTTTTTTGATTTCTGTGTAACTAATTGCCATACTAACTTTTAAACTATCGCGTTCCATGATATAATACTATCTACGCATCAACGGGAATTAACGCGATCACGAAAAGGTATTACATACCTCTGAATTGCCTGACGTTTCGACCAGGTTGCACTGGCCGTGGTCACAGGCTGACTGGCTCAGCGTGAGGTAGAAGGTTCTTCATCCACCTCCACTTTTTTTGATATTTTTGATATTTTCGTTTCGCCATGTACGTGACGGTATGTGACGGTACATGGCGAAACGATTGCTTATTGCCTATAATTGAGTGTTTGCATGTCAAGATGACATATTTAAAATAACTTTAGACAATATAATTTTACCTTACCGTAAATACATAATTATATATCATGGAACGCGAAAGTTTAAAAGTTAGTATAACTTTAGGCAATGTTTAATTTACAAAATAAGTGCCGAAATAAATTATCATTTTATACACGATGTAAGAGAATCCTCTGCCATCAAAGGTATTAAAATTGTGAAACCGTAAATTTTCTAAGCGCATTCTTGCTAGATAGTTTCTAAAAATAATTTTTGTTTTTTATTTTAGATGAGACTGATGTTTACAATCATGATGATTTAATTTAAACGTAAACAGTAGATGGTACCTACATTATGGAATTAAAATATAACTGCCAGAGTTGAATGACATATGCGTTATTCATCATATAAAAACATAATTATTCACTGGCTTTATATCAAAAAACTTAAAGAATTTAATATCACTAAAATTTAGTAGCCAAGTATGGCGTCTAATATAAATGTAACGTTTCTAATTTTAGTCAAATTTTAATATAGATTAAGTTCAGTAACTTTTCCAATTTTGGTTCTGTCAAACTAAAAAACTTTAGTCCTAAGTTTTCAGAATCCGAAACGTGATTAATAAAAATTTATTTCAATAAATGACATGGATACAGTGTATTGTATAAAAGTCACATAAATAGTAAATTACTGTACCTACAGAAATATCTATGCATAATAACATAGAGACCATTCCTCTTATACTAGGTAAAACCTATATCATAACATAAGAGACAGTGTTCAGCCATAAATCTGTGAAAATATACACCACTGTGTGTCAGCGACAAGAATTAAATTCTAGTGATTTTGGTCTATTTTATTATTTTGCTTCCTCAAACGAGCGGTCCAACAGTATACCACAGCCAACAGCGCGTGAGTTGTTCCAATAATCTCTGACTGTCAAGATAATAAATAATTAGAAGTTGACTCCTTTTTAAGGTTTAAAAGGATAAATTTGTTGACGATTCATTTGGTAGTATTTTATGACCATTATTCTCAAGAACCACGTTTGGTATTATTTTGAAATTAACATACACTAACCTTATTTTCCAGTTCCTAAGAAGTGTAAAACATTTTAACTTCTAGGTTAACAAAGTCGTAGCAAAGAGTGAGGGTTAGAATACTTTTGTGTTGCAAAAGTCTAGTACCAACTAAACTTATAATTTACTGATTTTCAGCTTATTAGACTCACAACTTTACGGACGTATGAACTATCTCGCTTACATAAATTTTCCGGCTTTTTTATTCATCTTTGCCTTACAAACGTGTGCGAACTTAATGTTTCTCCTTAGGAATTAGTTATTTTTAAATTGAACCGGCTAAAATCACACGGTATGGTCCCGAACGAGCCCTTGTGGCCTGGATCTTGATGGAAATCCAGGGAATGCTTGACTTATGTTGGACGTAGGATGTAAATCAAAATAAAAATAAAAACCATAAAAATACAATATAGAATGAAGCAAAAATTTTTCAATACGATAACTGTTTATTTTCATATTTTAGTGCTGTAGTAAGTTAGTCTATAGGTAACATTTTCTACAAGTTCCGCTTCAGTGCACGTTGGCGTTTGATGTGCTCGTAAAATCTAACGTGACTTCGGACCTCACCCCAGCTTGGTATAGAATTGTTTGCAGTATATTTAACACAATAGACACGCATTTTAGGGTGTGCCAATATTTTTGAATGAACACTTATGGTAGATCGTTATCTTAAACGTTTTAATGATGTCAATAGGAATTTCGCCTGTAATAGGGGAGAACTTTCTCGCAAGTGTCATCAGCTATATTGCTTGATATATTTACGAGATTTCAGACCAACGATTCTGTATGACTATGCATATATTTAAACTTGAACTGTTGAATAAGGGTGTGTTCATTTGTAGCAATTTGGAACAACGAACAGGCCTCGACTGCACCGCTTACAGGCCGCGTTTACACTGCAACCCTATACGTAAGCATTACAAAGCTTGTCGAAGCGGGAGCACATACCACAGGCTATCTTTTGTGAATAAAAATGTCATCTGTCATAAATAATAAATGTAATAAAAACATTTTTTTAATGACAACATATGTTAAAGAAAATATGGCTAGAAGCTCTTCGTGTAAGCAGCGAAATGTACAAATGATAGAGTAGAATGTAAAAACAAAACATATTGCGCCAACCCCAAACAAAATTGGAACATGAGATGATAAAATGATGACCTTTTTTTTTAATTTCGACGGGTCTCGGAGCTTACATATAAGGGATAGCGTGCATTGGTCTAGTGACTGGCCTGTTGGTCTAGTGGTTAGTGACCCTGACTGCTGAGCCAGAGGTCGTGGGTTCGATTCCCACCTGAGTCTGGGTGTTCTATGTGTCCGTTGTTTGAATGTTTGTAAAGTCCCCCGCGACACAGGAGTAATTCCTAATGCGGGAGTTGTCTTTTTTAAGAAAAAAAAAAAATTGGTGACGTTTTTCGTCACTTGGGTCAAGTCCATGAAAATGTGGAGACTGTTGCTTTACTGTCATTTTGTCACGTACATTAGTCATTCATTCATAGTTTAAAATTCACTCTTAACATAAAATCTGATCAAATGAAATATCCTTTGTGCTCAAAACTTCAGACGCCCATTGTAAGTACGTTTCATCTTATTACACGACTTTATAACACCAGTCACAAGAGAATAGTTTACATACAGGTGTAGAATTGAACCACGTACGTGACTATCACGTCATCCAAGAGCTCACGGGAATGTTTGGAGGCAAAGCACGATTTCTATCGGGCAACTCATTTTGCTTTTCAACATTTCCAATTTATCGACGACTTGATCATATATTTCTGTTGATCTGATGTTTTTTTTATATGTATAATTTGCAAACAAGCACATGATCTGCTTGGTAAGCAGTTGTTGTTGTCTATAAACACTTTTTCAGTTCTGGTGGTTTCATTTAGCTGCAGGGATACAATACTACGCTGGTTAACGGTGGTCTTCTATAGGGTGGATTGGAATACCTGACGGGGTGACTTAAACGAGCAGACCTGCTGTCCTTTGTAACTTTGTCATTGTAACATTAGTATATTGAATGAGCATTAAGTTAAAATAAGGTTGAATATTTTATACCTAGTTTTAAAGAAACACCACTCCATTCCATCATAAAATTACGAAACTCAAACTTCACTCAAAACGTGCTAAGTTAATTCGAATTTGCATGATGAACCGATAAAACATTTTTATTTTGCACTAACACAATCTAGGAATATTGGTAAGTAAATCCATAATATGAAAACAAATAACAAATTTAGTAAACATTAATCTATAACTGTTAAAATAAAAACTTTATACCACAAAGCAATACTGTCTAGCCTGTATGATTTCATGACGGTAAATATTCCAAGTTCAGCATTCACTTACTTAATAACGTTAATTACGATTTAATGACGTTTGTAGATAGAGATACACCAACACAAGCCACATTGAATGAAAAAAAAGATTACAAAAATAACATTGAAAATGCTAGAAAATATCAATGCACTACCATAAATTTTATATATCTATATAGTAATTATTATAAGAAACGTGTGTTCAAGAACTACCGTAAAACTAAACGTGTTTTTAATCTATGCTTTACGTGCCAGGTTTCAACGAGGGATACTCGTAAAATATGACGATCAGCGAGAGAGGAACTTGTAACGTGGATATTTTTAATATTTTTATACATATTAGCTATGAGCGGTAAACATCGTTGTATCGTCAATATGGACGTATGTGATTTTCAAAATGTACTAAGCCGTTTAAAGGTTTTAACCTTTAGCTTATGAGATTCAAATACCACGTCTATTTGTCATCTATCAATCCTAACAACAAATTTACCAAGAATTTGCTTAAAAACCCATTGTTATGAATTTGGTAATTTCTTTTTTTTAAGATACCCTATAAAACAATTTGTATTTTATACATACTAATAATTAAATATTTAGAACTACTAACAATAGCGACTTTTCTTAAGAACTTCGATGAATTCAAAATGTTTTCCTTATAATCAAGAACACTTAGAAATGAAGAACTTCAACGGCTTTCATTTGCAATACGACATTTTAGAGAATGGAGACATTCAAAGCATCGAGCTCTTAATTTAACTGAAGAAGTCATCCATGAGATACTTGTATAGATTTAATAATTTCCCTTAGCATCTACTCGAAAGTGCCGTCTTCTGAGTAAGTACTTACGAAACAATTACCTAAGTAGGCTAAAAGGAATTCTTAATTGAAAATTTTGAATTTATCTAATTTAAGCTCTGGTTCGAATTTATAAAGTATCTACTATCTACTTAAAAGTTTTTATTACACTGTTTTGGGCCTTCAGAATTTAGAGGCTTTCGGTTGGACACTGCTGTTATTATGGAAATTTCGTTTAAAACGAATTTGTTTTCAATTATATCTATATGTCTTTAAACATTGAGTGTGATTTGGGTGTGACCATTATACAAGTAGATCAACTGTTAATATGAATTTATTATTTCGGTAAACAATTGTCTTGGTTATGTAATAGGTATTAAACTTAAAAAATAAACTTTGTGCAAACAAAAAATATTAGAATTCAAAGACATGTTTATTTGGATGAGATCTTCTAAAAGATTTATGTTTTTCTGTTCTGATGTTCTAGTCTACGTATAATTTGCAAAAGAAATGCTCAAGTACCGCATATTTAACAATTAAAAGATAAATGTTTTTTAATGAAAAAAATGTAAAATATTAATTTGCCGCTCCGAGTTGACCTAATTTCTAATTTCGAATTCTAGTTTGCTGTAAAAAACCATCCCACACAGAGGGGCTATTTTGGCTGGTTATTACTTATTACACAGACTACACAGTAATAATTATTTAAACGATAATGAAAGGTAGAACTAGTTTCCATTCCTTACAGGAGCAGCACTTTAATTATCATCTTCACTCTGTATTCAAGACTCCCCCGTATCTAATTAATATTGGTAGGTACTTTGTGAATATTGGCGAGGTCATTATTAAATGGCACTTTTAAGTTTGGGTTATTTTAATAACCTTGAAGTTTGTGTGTATATGAACCATAAAGATAAAGATAAATTTATTTGTCAGAATATAGTTATGATAGGGTGTTACATTATACATAATATATAGTTTCTTATAATCTACCACTTCTGGTGTAAAATATTCTCTTTTTCATAATCATATATCTACAATTATTATATATTTATCATTATGAAATTCAGCTGTTGAATAATAACATTTAATTGATAATATACCAAATAATTTACATTTAAACAAATTTATTTTGTTTTTTTATGCAGACATTTCAGAAAAATCTGGATATAATATCATTATCCTTGGTTATTATTATTACATACCTATACTTAGCTTTATTCATGTCAGCCCTCTCTCATGCGAAATACTATCTTTGTCGGTCAATTTTTAAGTTTAATTTTTCAGTTTCAAAATAAGATTACTATATTAAAAATAACGAATTTTCATAAAACTGTTATCGGTTTACGTTATTCACGGGGTCTATTATACGACCCTAAAATATGACCACATCTTATGTAACAGCCTGTATATTACATTACGAACATATTATAATAACGTTTACACTTCCCGTAGGAGTTTCGAATTTAATTTCAGGCGAGCAATGACACATTATTAAAAAGTGCATGGCATTTATAAAAGAGAACGTTTAATTGAAATTTCTATATTATCACGCGACTAACTAAACAAACGAAATAACATAGTAATTGTTTACTTGGCAGGCGAATCGCGTGCGTGCGTTAAACTAATGTACATGTAGGTATATACAGTTGTATTGTGTGGAAGTCTAGACAGCTACTAAGTTTGAATAAACTGTAGGCGAGGTAATCAATACGTAAAAAAGAGAGCAAGCCACACCATCCCATAAACAGAGAATAATAAATATCCTTGTTCATTCTTCGGATCATTTACACAGCGGACGCAGTCACTCTTAATTTTTGCAAGTTCTCTTTTAATGTTGTGAATACTGTAATTTTGGCCCTTTGAGAATGAATCCGATTTAATTCTATGAAATCTAATAATCTAGTGTTTGTTCTAAGTCCACCTTCTATATTCAAATCCGCAGCAGCAAGCAATATATCAGGCGCCCTAAGTTGGAACAGCACCACAACATAGAGTGATTGATTTGAGAACGCCTATGTAGACGTTTCAATACATCCTCCTTCCTTTACGGTCGGGGATTTGGTATGTACGGTTATATACGGTGTGTATATAGGTTTGTGATCATGTGTCTGCTACGGGAAATTGCGAGTAGGCTCAGACCCATCAAATAACCTTCACCAAAGAGTCAACCGTGCTGTAGCATCGGTCCCAAACCAGTGCACGACCAACGCTATAGATTGATAAGTAGTACAGTAATTAAGGGGGTATCCAAAAACCTTAAGTAAATTAAAACTTTTACATATTATTATGGTTCCACAACAAGTAGAAACAAATCCACCAGTGGATTAGAGTGGAATAATTTGTGCAAAAGATTTCCTTAGGGTATTAGAGTGGAATAGACCAAAAATACTATTCAATAGCAAATTCCAGTGTATGGAAAATATGGTATACAAGATCATGGTTTACGTCTTCAAAAGGAAGGTAATAGTTTTCAGAATCATGAATATAGTTTGTGTTAGTTTGGAGGGACAAAGTATAGATGAAAAATATATTCAATATTC
Source organism: Callimorpha dominula (assembly GCA_949752705.1). Lineage (NCBI taxonomy): Eukaryota > Metazoa > Arthropoda > Insecta > Lepidoptera > Erebidae > Callimorpha > Callimorpha dominula. The sequence goes on from OX457000.1 coordinate 10,646,869, forward strand.
TACACGTGTTTACGAAGTTGTGAAAATTATTGTGTTCTGATTTTACATAAGTAGTTTTCACTACAATCAATTTATAAAAGGAGACAGTATTTACGAGCACAGAATATACATACTATTACAGGCCCTCAGCGCCATAGAGTGATTATTGGGTAGCGCACACAGATATACTACTGGACGTAGGCGGTACGGTGCTACGTGCAGAGACTATGATGGTCTAGGTTTTTCTTTGTATGATATAAAATATATTTAAGTATGTGAATTCTAGAACTAAAAACAAAAAAGTGTATCTGATAAAAAATCGTAAATCAAAATTTATCTGTGTAATGAAAAATATTTATTCGTGTTCACCCCTTAATTTTAGTTCAGATCGCGTTGTGTACTGTAGTATACAACGCTCCATTCCAGAATATTATTACTACACTGATACCTGAAGTGGTTTAAATCGCCCCCAGGGGTCGACGACGACTTACAAAAAGTCCATGTGATGAAAAAAGAAATTGGGAGCCGGTGAGATCTAAACGTGAGTCCACACTAGTAAATATCATTCAAGCATGTTGCGACTTTAATTTGAACTTACTGTAAGTGGAATAACCACATATTCACACAGATAGCTTAATTCTTACCTTAAGCTTAAAAAACAGTACCTACTATTCGTATGTCGTGGGTTTTGTAAATAAACTTCTTTTCGAAATTTTATAATATCAGTAGCAATTTAATACATATTTCATAAAATTGTGTAAGTTAGTAGGATATTCGTTTATGCTCGCAATACAATTTTACTTGTAGAAACTTGCACACATAATTATGTACATTATTGTTTTTTTTCTACTTTTAATGGTTGGTTGACGATTTAACGATGAAATTTACCTTTTTTTTTAAGTTATTTGTGTATAAACTATTAAGACGTTTAATATGTGGCTTATTTGCTCTTAATGTGTTTTAGTATTTTATTGTTTTTAGATTAACACAACTAGCAGGTGGAAAACAAAATTAGTTTTTGTTTTTTATTGTTTTTATTAATATTATTTGCACTTAATCTAATTTAATTTTGTATTCATTAATTGTAGTTAATTAAAATATATTTGTCGTTGAATGATAGAAGGACAACTTTTTGATGTCCCTAAGAATTTCACTCATATCATTCACACTTCTCGTGAAAATTTACAAGCAATCCTTATTTCTGAGTATTGGCTGAAGCCATGTTTCCCCTCCTCATTATACCCCTGGGTATGAGCTCATAAGAAATTATTGCACAGCTGCTGGAGGCGGTGGTGTAGCTATATATCTTCGTACTCATATAGATACCTTACAATATTGTAAACATGTCGTCACAACCCCTGCACCAAACGCGGGTGAACATCTTTTCTTAGAAGTTGAGCTCAATCATACTAAAATCCTTCTCGGTATATATTATAGTCCTATCCTGCGTGTTAACTTCTTCTAGTTCTTTGAAACCCTATTGGAGAACCTAATCCTATCTTCTAGACACACAATAGTCATAGGCGACTTCAATACTTGGCTTTTAAAAAATGACTCCCAATCCTTCTCTATCTCAATATTCTAATCTACTTACCTTTTTTCACTTCATCGTCACGTCAATGCTAACCATTATTTTCCTAATTCTATTCCTTCTCTTTTTGACTTTATCCTACTCTCTTCTAGAGACCACGTTGTCGTACTAATTAATAAACTGTATTACTTAGAATTTAGATTACGAATTAAAAAACTTCTCAGTCAGCGAATTTACCATAATCTTCACTTAACTTGATGTGCTTGTCAGGTCGTGAATCTAATGTAATTAGAATTCGTGCTTGGTGTGAACTACAACAATATTTACAGAATTTTAAAGCTTTCGCGTGAGAACATCGTGTTTGCTCAGTTTATTACTAATGTTTATTGTTTATGGTACTAACTGTGACGTTTTGTAATTTGTAACAGTTTGATCTACTCCTAATAATAAAAGTTTGACTTTCGATGGGTTTGTAAGCGTGTTCTTAATAGTTTATTTTCATACATTATTATAGCACATAATAAACAAAATAACCCATTTGACTATTATGTCATGCGTGGTCGTATATAAAGGACTTCCACATTCCATAGGTTAAAATTAGTGCGTTTCTGTCTGTGTTTAGCATAACATGACATTGAGGTAGACAGGTAGGTATCACTACATAATTATAAAACAAAGTCCCCCGCCGCGTCTGTCTGTCTTTTCGCGATAAACTGAAAAACTACTGAACGAATTTTCATTCGGTTTTCACTAATAGACAGAGATATTCATGAGGAAGATTAGGTGTATATCTATAAATAAAAAAACCAGACACAGAACAAAATATGATCAAGCTAAACACACAATTATTTGTCCTGGGTGGGAAACGAACCTACGAAATCTGGCTCAGCAGTCAGGTTCACTAACCACTCGAACAACTTGATAAAATGATTGTGCTTACTAAGGGTAGGTCTACTTCAGTGTAGTTGTAGTTGGATGTAGTACATTTTAAGATTGGTCTTGGTCGAATGCCTTGTTCGCTGTAAAATGTATAGTTTAAAGCATATCGAAATGAAGAATGCAATTATTGTTTCCTTTCAAATTGTAGCTTTTCATACAACTATACGCCATTTCGTAATATATGAGATACTTTTCGTATACCGGAGTTGCTCTTCTAAACCCTCTATCTAAATAAAATATAAATAAAAAGTGGGTGTGTGCTATTCACACACGGCAGAAGTGAAACTTCAGAAAAGTAGCTTACGAAAAATAAAAAGTAAAATCAACACAAAAATTTACTAATGTTAATAAATTAAATTTTAGATAATTTATATAAAAGTTGTTGGTCAAATTAACACACATGTGTTAAATAATTAACATAGACTAATTAACCAACGAATTTTAATACGCAAATGAACAAAAATTACACCACGTTGACATTGATGCATTTTCTGAAGGCCTCGTAGTACGCAGGCGCAAAGACAAAGATTATAGGAAACACTGTATACTTGTGTTCTAATTCATTCTCTCGCAGGCTAAATCCTATTTATGAATATGTTTGCCTCTTTTTAGTGTTAGTTTTTTGTTTCATCGAATTTCAAATCACAACGATTCTAAAACACTTAATAAAAACTAAACATTTGTTTTTAAATTAAATTACCTATTTTTTTTTTGTTTTAGGTCTGTGTCCCAACACTTTCGGCAATGCAGTGCGTATTATACGACAACATTGATTTAGGTATTTAAGACACATTTAAAAGAGATAAACATTCTCAATTAGACCTTTTTAATGCTTAGACAGGGAATGCTGTTTTGATTATCATTTCAGCGCCAAGAGTATTGACATTAAGTACTTGCGGTAGTTTGTGAAGTCACCCATTACGTAAAGCGGGTTCAGTGGTCAACCCACCACAATCCAGTTGAACCGTTATATTATAATATAATCTGGCCACCTTACAGAACACCTTGATGTTTCTGTCTTTGAGTACGGTTGACAGAGTTCTAGTTGAAAGCATTTGTTTGTCAACTAAGGTGCTGAAAAGTACTTGAATGATTTATTTACAATTGTTACTCTTTTTAGTTTATTAATGGCAGTGCCTTCCATAAATTATCATTTAATTTATAACATAGATTCGAACTGTGAAGTGCTCGATACCTTTCAAGTTTGGAAACCGTTCAGCTATGTCCAATCTGAACCGTTTGTCCAATGTACAGTCGATGTTATAAGTTCTCTGTCATCATTATTCCAAGTCTAAATATCTCTCTATATTCTGTATCATTGTTCCAAGTTTAAATTTCTCTTTGTATTATATACATTGCCTTGAAAATAATTTGTTTAGGGCAATGTGCTGCCTTCACGAATACGAATCCTCGATCATCGGTCAGAGATGAATGATAAAACTGGCTTGTACCTAAAGTGCAGTTTTGCATAAATTATTAGTGGAATGAGTATGTATCTTTTGAACTCTGTAAATAGCAAACTGCATTAGAGATATTTGCGTAAAGTTAGTTGTAAGGTTTTGATGAACACACAGGATATGAGATACTTCCTTGTTGGAACTCATTGAAACTATGCACATAGTTTCGTTAGCTTAGAAATACAATTTGCTCAAAGCTACTGCTACTAACATAATATATATTTTATGTCTTTACATATAATGTATAAAACTAATCCTCTCTCTGTGAGTCTTATAACCAATAAACTATCTGCGTGAATTAGAAGTTTGTAACACAGAAATAATATTTATTTGTTATAAATTTATCGAAACCTTTTTTGTGGTTCGGGGTGTGATTGCATAACAGACATCTGCACTTTCACATTTATGATATAACAAACCATGCTCCGTAGTTTCATCGATTGATACGCCGATCCTTTAGTTTGTAGTGTCATGTAATCGACATTATCATGTGATAGGGTATGTAACACGAAATAATTTTACAAACAGGATTGGTAACACTTGAGGCCAACGTGTGCAATTAAACAAATACTTAATAATATTTAATGAGGGTATGATTTGGTTACGATAGATAGAAAATTGGCGGGGATTGCGAAGCCGTATATATTACTTTTAGTTCGTTATGTTCAAAATGAGCAATTGCTAATGCTTAATGAGAAACGTTTAGAGGAAGCTCGTGAGGTAAAGACAGAAGCAAGTTAAGGGCAGGGACTTGCCCTTTTGTTTATTTACTGAGGAGGGTAAAAGAAGGGTGATAGGAGGGAGTTGATATACCTGTAGTATGTTTTTCAGGCATGTACACACACACCTACAATCATGGATCGGAATGAACCATCTAAAATACCTTATTTTTCAAATCTTCACATTTCAATGGTTACCCTAACCCTAATTTTATGTCTTGATCCAACTGCGATGTGAACTAATGTGAACAGTACCGTCGCATACTTTTTGAGTTACAACCAATTTTTTCAATAGGATGAGTGTATGTAAACACACCCTCAGATTCTGTTGCCGGCACGTTCTACCTACGTATGAACTCAGTTCACTCTAAGTTCAATTGAATATTTTCACCGAACTTTTAAAGTGCTCTGTGAATACTGAAAATGTTGAGGCATTCGTGTCTTTAGGTGCTCCGCTTTTTGCACTGTTATCGAGAAATGGGTTGATAGTCGATATCTGCAATAAAAACATTCTTTCTAAACTGTTGGTCAGTTATTTGTTTTCTATAGCTACTTTGGTATGTCTTGTGTCGAAAACTTCTGAAACAGTTTTAGTATTGTGGTTTCATTTCGTATTTAATGTATTTGCTTAGTTATTGAAAAGGTCGATCCCACGTCTTTTTGTTTAAAGTCTGATACACCTGAAATACCAGTCAATAGTTAAAGTCAGTTTCGGGTTACGATAAAATTTTGTCACATGTTTATGTTTTAAGAAGCAGATGTAGATCCGTCCATGACCTTGTAAAACTTGTTATGCCTTCCAGATTTTGGCTTCTCTTTCAATCTTGATCTTTCACTAAACCTTATGGACAATTCTACTCTTGTTTAAGACTGAATATCATCACAAAATTGTGGGTTTTAAATTACAAGATGTTGTAACGTTGAGAACAAGTGGCTTGTCAACACAAGTAAGCGGAACATTGCCTTGATTGTGTTACAAAGTTAGAGAAGCTGGCTTTGTGATCGCAGTAAGTTGTAAGTTAGTAAACAGCTGCTAACGTCTACTCGTCTCCCTGGTTTTAAGCCTTAAGGAATAGGACGTAGCTATATATACAATATAGCTATATATACAATAAAGTGAATAAATGTACATTGATTAGAATTTGTATGAGAATTTAAATTTAAAAATAAAGATAATTTTATTTGGAATAAATGTTTCTTTCTGTATTAGATAAAAATCGGGCCTTCATCATAAATATTAAGATAAGAACTCGGTGTGTGGAAAAGAGTCGGAGTGATTGAGTTTTTATTACCCGGCCCTACAGGTTAGGAAAAAAAATAAAATTCACACAAAAGTTATGCCCATTGTGGCAGTTCCAATTAAAATTTAACATTCTATTAAGCTAACTAGCTATTCTATTTAAGAAGTAAGGCACAGCAAATGTCCAATCGAATTGTATCCGCATGACTGGGAATGTAACTCATCACAAGACCGCTTATATCAAACACTACTAACGTAGTGTGGTTTTCTGTTTGTAAAATTCTATACTTCAATCTATATATATCTATATGATAAAGCCAGAGTTTTTGTTTGTTTCTTAAAATGCGCTAATATCACTATCGATCGAATTAAAAAAAAAAATTGTATTGGATTGAGTATTTATTGAGGAAGGTTACAGGCTCTGTAACATCACATTAGGACCCATAGGAGCAGAGCAGTGACCATAAACGCTAGTGGTGGTGGTGGTAAAAGCCGAAGACTTTTTTGTTTGTTTGTTTATATAAACGTGCTAATCTTTGAAATTTTTGTCAGATTTGCATAATTATGTTTGTATTGGAAAGAGTATTCCTTGAGGAAGGTTATAGGCACTACACGCTTGGGAGCAGAGTACTGACGATAAAGGGACGTAAAACTCATAACCTTTGGTAGAAGATAAGCATAGGTAGAATTGGCAATGCGCTTGTGACATCACGAGTTTTGAGAATTAACAGACACGAGTGCATTTCACAAACGCGCACAATGGCTGGGGTTAACCGTTGTGCTTATTTGCGAAATGTATAGTTGAGCAATAAGTTATCTTCAAATACTAGTGATAGTCAATAGTCAGAGTTAGTGTTAGCTTGTGTGTGCTTTGGGTAGCAGATATATGTAAAACTAGCAGCGCCCCGCGGTTTCACCCTCGTAAGTCCCGTACCCGTGGGAATGTCGTGATAAAAAGTAGCCTATATGTTAATCCAGGTATCCAGCTATCTACATACCAACTTTCATCTCAATCGGTTCACTAGTTTTGGCGTGAAAGAGTAACAAACATTCATCCATTTATCCATCCATCCAAACGTTCACATTTATAATACATCCCACTAGGATTGTTAAATACCACTTCTGGATACTTTTTAAAGAAAATCTGTTCAGCTGTTCGAAGATCATCAGCTCTTTTCTAATCGTTGAAGGGGTTTTCGAGTCGGGGGTGTTTTAAATTTATGATTATTGTGCTTTACAGATTACAGCTCCTTCATAAATTTCCTTTTTATAAGCTTGGTGATATGGTTATAGTTGTACTTACACAATATACAATAATAGTGTGGAAAATCTACGACCTGAACTACTCAGTTGTATTGTTGGAAACCAAATACTGAAACTGTGGAGTTATGTGTATATAAAAGGCCTATTACCTGACAAAATAATCATTATTTGATAATTAGACATTTACAAATGAACTGAAAAAGTATGAAGTCGGGTCTGTTTTTCGCCTAATAATACTCGCTTAGGGGGAATAGAAACATGTTATATAAAGCTCACCTAAAAATTTTACAAACTACTACGAATCTCATCTTTAATTGATTAGTTTCATTTAGCTATCTTAGGGTGATTGTATTTTATTCATAACTCGACTCTAATCCTCTGCGTCCGTCTGCGCTTAGAAGTGTCATATTAATGTTTATGAATACGGGTGTTTGTGACTTTTAATGTATTTTGAATGTTAAATACATTACATATACAGTACGTAAGCCCAAGCCTAGGTTTCAGGTAACTGATCGATCGTGCTCACAATAAGAACCCACGCTTAAAGAACAAACAAAGATTGGTATCAATTAAAAACTTTTCTATTATCACAAAACAAACAAGAAAACAAAACAGAAGTTCGAAGGTCTTTGATTAAAAACGACATTCAACATCAAGCGAACTTGTTCTTTATTCAATAAGATAAAAGAGTGAAAGAAAGTCGCCTTTGTTGTGGCTTTTTTGAATTAAATCCGTTTGGAATAAGCATTAGAGGTATCTACGGAAACTTGAGTTCACAGAACAGACGTTGTTAGCACAATGACTTTGAAATATTTTTTACTCCAGTACATTTATTATTTTTATCTGTTAATAATGGTGGTAAAATTCATTAAAGGAATCTGGAGGTCTTTTGTATGCCCAGTGAGATTTGTTTACGTGCTCACTCTCTTTAAAATTAACAACGACATATGGACAATTTTTTACGTAACTTGTTACAAAAAAAATTATTTAGATTTCATTTTAAATCTAAGAATGTTGAATCGAAAAATCAAAATGACAATTGGTAAAAAAACTTTATGAGTAGAACACGTGGAAACACATACTTTAAAAAAAACTGTTTCCGTCATTAATAGATTAGTGAATTAGTAGTCTGGTGGGTCACCTCACCATGGCTACTGGTAAAGTGGTATGTCAGAATCGAAACGACTAAAACCACACCATAAGGGACTTGGGTATACGGAAGGAAGTCCCCGAGAACCCCGGCAGAATTTAGCCGCCTCTTAAACAGAAGGCAGCCACACCATTGCGTGCGGAGGGCCTTGCCCCTTCTGGTTTAGAGAGGCTCGCGCGAAACACGTAGCGCCACCGTCTCAGGCCTGCTTATGTTAGGGTATCTGCAACAGCGCCACAAGGTCGCGGCTCTGTTGCATCCACGCTGAGCACTCCACAAGAGTGTGGAGTGCAGTATTATCGCGATAGCCTCCGCAGTGATAGCACGCAGACGTTCCCGGCCTATGCGACACAGGTATTTTCCGAAACAACGGTGGTGGGTCAGCACTTGCGTCAGCCGGTAGGAGAGGCTACCGTGCTGCCTCTCCAGCCAATCCAATGATCGATCTTACCCCATCATTTTGGCGTGCCCTGCTCTCGATCGCCCAAGTCGCTCTTATCATTAAGTAAAAGCGCAGGTAAAAGTAATAAAAATAAGATAGGCAGTTCAAAACCTTTTGTTCAAATAATGTTCATCTACTAACTATAGTTAGTAGATAAACATAATTGACAACATAATATGAAGAAAAAAAAATAGAGCAGTGTCCATACATATTACTATTACAGTGATATTAAGATTGTGATTTATGTGGTCCTTGGATTTGATTATCTAAGAATAATAAAGTGACACTGCAGATTATACAATCCTCCTTATACCTTAGGAAACATACATCAGCGAATGTATAAATAATAATACATTACAGTTAAATATTAATAACGCATTGTCTTTGCTCTGGTTGTATTCGCCGTTACATTAATTATGAATACGGTTTGAATGGTATTCATGGAAGTTTTATGTACTCCTTTTAAGTTTAGTAATTCGGTCTACTTGAACATATTGCGTTCATTTAATATTGATGCGGCGCGTAACTTTCGTTGAACTCGTACACCGAATACGTGAAAGACAATTTAATACAGAACATGTTTTAAGTTGTTAGAATCAAATATTGATAAGGTAAGTCCATTTTTTTAAAGACGATTTTAAATTCAAGTTTCAGGTTCTAAGATCTAGATAAACTAGCTAAAGCTAAAGCTTTTTTAAACGTTTCAATTGTCGTCGACATTTCATGATATTAAAAAAAGTGCTACAATTTATTTCTATCAACAACTTCAGTTAATGATATGAAATATACCGACGCTGTATTTTAATTTAACAAAACAGTCTACGTGCGCCTGTGCTTCAAAATTTTATCGAAAGCTTACTTGCTTGAGAAATCTCATTCAGACCCGAGATGAGAACGACATGAGTCTCTCAGACTATGGATTACTGATGTCGTGAAACTCTTGCCTCGATTTAATTCCAGTTAAATTATATTATTAGGAAAATGTCTGCTATTAGTTAGACTCTCGCGCTCTCTTGCAACAGCGCTCCTATTGGTTTAATTCTCAATTGAGATAGGCAAATTGAGTATCGATTACGGTAAGGTATATTTGGTCTGGTAACTTTGGACGTTTATTAGTTTTCTTTTTGTTTTGTGTTCGAAAATAAGTTCGAAGTTTACAGTAATTAACAAAAGTTTTGTTGATGACCGTGTGACCCTCAACGTAATAAATACTTACCAGTTTTTACCCGTCTGTGTTTGGCGAATTCTATAAAAATTTAGAATCATAAACAGAAAACTAATTTTGTTTATTATATTATAACTTTCGCATGTAAATTTTTAGTAGAGGTGTCGTGAATTATGTATAATAATGTATCTACATATGTCTAGAACTGATATTATTATAAGTAGTAGACTTTGTTAGAGAAGATCTAATGTAGGTGCTAATAATATTGTAATATACACATTCTGCGTTGACTGTCGCCTAAATATCAAATTATTACTAAATGATGATGAAAAATACTACCTAGACGTGGGTATGGATCGCAAGAAGTCGCTAAAATGCGACTTAATATCGATGTCAAAAGCCTTTTATCACTCAATTTAGCACAGTAATCAAACTGTCTTCATCCGAATATTCAAATTGGCGCCCTAAATCAACGCAAAAGGAACAAAAATGTGTAAAATCATTTAGCAATCAGACAGTCTCATGTTTTTAAATTAACACCTAAATCTAACACCGAAAACACCGAATTCCGCTTACGCATCAGAAAAGAAAGGGTGCGACGTTATATTTTCAAATATGAGAGACGTTTGTTATACACCATACATACACCAAATGTTTATAATAAGACCCAGCCCTCAAGTTAGATTGAATAATTTGTGTGGATTGTAAATGTTAAGTAAGCAACACTCCCCCAATTTAAGTTCGTGAATTATTTTATGAAGCCAGAATAACACCGGAAATTGAGAAAATGTGGAGAAAATTAGGGGCGTATCTAGGGAACTTGAAGCGACCAAAATGCCTACTGCGACTTTTTCACTTTCATTAACGTTAATTACGACTCGTGTGAGATTAATGAACCGCTTTCAAGTCTACCTAAAGTCTTTAATTCTAGAGAAGTGGTAGTAAATATCAAGGTGACGGTAGTCTCCAATCTGGCTTAGGTACATTATTCATTTTTAACCATTGTTTCCTTGAAAACTACATTGTAAATTATAATTTTTTGTTGTGTTAATATTACAGGGTTTTACATATAAATATTAAGCAGAAGACAGTCAAAATTGCACGTTAAATATACATACTACGTAGCCAGTTATAGCTTCACTGCACAAACTCATGCGTACATATTATTATACAAAACTTATACAAAAAATTCTGTAATACAATAATGTGCAGTCACTGAGAGATATTTTTATTCCTTTGTAATTTTTTAATAACGAAATCCCACTAATATTATAAATGTGAAAGTTTGGATGGATGGATGTTACTCTTTCACGCCAAAACTACTGAACCGATTGCGATGAAACTTGGTATGTAGATAGCTGGAGACCTGGATTAACATATAGGTTACTTGTTATCCCGATATTAACACGGGATCGGGACTTACGCGGGCGAAACCGCGGGGCGCTGCTAGTATTGTATATACTAAACAATTTGTTAGAGTATAGTGTATACTCCCAGTATAGAGAATTATAAAGCTTCTGGTGTAGCCAAAACTGTTCCATTATTAGCATAGGACTTAGACAGGCTAAGTCATAATCAACCGCGCTAGTAAGTGGGTCTGGAAAACCTTTCGTAGAAATCTTTATTTATTATGACTAAACTGTCACCATCTCCGGTACCAATGATGTATTACTACTATTACAGTTTTACTTATATAATAACAGGTACTGTCATTAGAAATGTACTCTTTCATTGTTTATAACGAAAACAAGACAATTAATCCGAGACCTTTTCTTGTGATACAAAATATAATAATATTACCAGAAAAATTTATAACTGATATTATGGTTTCCGTCGTACCCATCAAATTTATGAAATTACTCGTAGGGCTGAAAATAAAGAGAATTGATAATTATCCTGATAATCATTGCAATTAAATTTAAATAGATCGATTGAGCATTTCAATAGCGGTCAGAGTATTTAATGTGCTGATAAATTACGTTTAACATGAGCTCATAGGTACTACATATATTATGTTAACAAGTACCGATAGTATATCGATTTTTTATATACATAGCTTGATATTTTCTTAGGGTTTTAAAATATTGTTCTTAATACAAACACCAGCATAGTGTGAGTTTTGGCAAAATATTCTTGAGTCTAACTGCTCACCACGCATCTCTCATATGGAAAAAAATACTAAAACAACAACGGTTTAACGAAAACGTGTAACACGCAAGGTTACTGATTCATTAAATTCGAAAAAAAAAAATAGTTTCAAATTGTTACTAAATGGAATAGAATAAGTGGATCTAGGTCAAATTCAAATTCAAATTCAAAAAAATCTTTATTTCATAAAATTGACCATCAATTATTCGAAATTGTCGATTTAATAAATAATTATTATAATTAAAAATTATAGATCAACACACACAGAGTCACCGCAACAATAGTTTGCTTCGTCAAATGTAAAATGATTAAAGAAAACAAAATGGATAACATAATATCTGCCTGTTTCGATCTATAACCGCCCGTTTCCAAATGGTTGAGCCTTGTGAGAAGAAATCGGGCAAACAAACTCACGGCCACTCTTTTAGAAAAGAAAAACCAGACAGTTTCAACAATATTCAGTAAATATCACATCATTTTGTTGTGTGCTATTATGTTTTTAAAATTAAAAGTGAATAAACTAGAAAAAGAATATGACACTAGGGAAACTGAAAATTAAGGAAAAAATTAAAAAGAAGAAAAGAAAAACATGAGAGATGGAAAATAAGAAACATATTAGTTCACATTAGATTCTAGGTCCTAGGTTATATTGTTCTTTCATATCTATTCTGTAGTATTTACATAAGTTTGTTTCAGAAATACATTCGTCTTGATTGACACAAGTTTCCGAAAGCTTTATTGTCTTTGAAACTTGATGTAGGTGTAATATAACTTTTAGGTCGCCAAGTTTTGTTGCTGATTTCTTCTTGCAAAAGTTATATCATCTCGTAGATTCAAATTTGTATTGAGGAGTTGTACAAAAGGGGGAGAATAAATAGAAAGATGTCGCAAGTTCAAAAAATTCGTTCACGTAGGTTTCAACGTTTACCTTGGCTTTTCATTTAATAATGCCTTTACGTAATACGTGATCCTGAAAATAAATACTGTAACACATTTTTGTTGAGACTGAGAAAATTTGCTGAGAAAAGACTGCCTTTTTTCTTTGAAAAGAACGAAAAAAATCCTCAGCAAATATAGTTTTCTTTGTTAGAAATGGATTTCAATGTTTTTTTTATTTCTAATGACCAAGACCAAGAAGTTTTCCTATAATATTTCTTTCTTAATAAAATAATCATTAGTAGAACGTTTCAATTTGTAATTTTTTAAGTTTATTGCTTTAGAAAAAGCAACAATTCTAATCAATTCCCTCTACTGGGTTCTCTAACTTTTCATTTATAACTGCTATGACTATAATCTATATAAATAAAAATTTCGTGTCATATTCTTTGTCAGCGGTGAGATCCTAAACTAATGAACCAATTTTAATGAAATTTTGCACACTGGGTGTAGTTGGTCTAACTTGAGAGATAGAATAGTTTTATGTAAATTTATAGCCACAATATTTTTTATTGCAAATTACTTAGCCAGAGCAAAGTGCAGTAAAAGCAGATAAAATTATAACCTCATAAAAATGACTAGCAATCAACTAGATGTTACGTAACAGTATTATTTTCTAAGTTAGTTTGAAAAAAACTTACAGAAAACTTTTTTTTTTATGGCATAGGTTGCAAATGAGCAAACGGGTCACCTGATGGTAAATGACTACCACCACCCATGGGCATCTGCAACTCTGTCTCAACTGAGTCACAAGTGCGTTGCCGGCCTTTAAGGTGGGAGTAAGAGAGGAGGGAACAGGGGGATAGGGAGTGAGGGAGGAAGAGAGGGAAGGGGGGAGAGGGAAGGGTTAGGGCCTCCGGTAACCTCACTCATTCGGCGAAAAACAACAATACAATCATTGCTTCACTGCCGGTTTTGGTGCCGGCGTGGTATCACTCCGGTCGAGCCGGTCCATACGTGCCGAAGCATGGCTCTCCCACGATCAAACTGGCTTCAAAATTATATTTGTCAATTACCATTAGACTGTTACCAATTATATGACGCAGATTTTCTTGCATCTTTTGTCATAATTTCTAGGAAGAATGGCAGATATACCAAAAGGTCTTTTTTAGACTACTTATAAAGAGTTACAGCGTAACTGATAAATGTGCATACTGTTACTATTAATGAAGGTTAGATGACAAGCTTCAGTATTAGTAATAACATGTTTACGTACGAGTGGTAATAATTGACGTACCTACCGTAAAAAACTGAACAAATGGAACTGACAAAAATAAGGTTCTTTTTTATTTTTTGTGATAGATATATGAAAATCATGGTAGATATTGTATAGGAATTCATAATTTATGAAGGCAGCGTGAGAAATATCAGTCTATAAATAAATGTGGGCAATTTTTACAAACACAACAATCATTTTAGTAGTTATAGTCCAAAGCGAAACTGTCTTTAAAATGTATACCTACTTTCCATGTAAGCATTATTTCGATAGATCTCATAGAGTGTCAAATAACAAAATTATTTGTTAGCTACTCAAACAAAGTCTGATCTTAAAGCTGAATAATTTGAATACAGAGATAATAAAAAATCACTGGTACCCAAGGAAAGGTTCAAGTTGCTATATGCATAAATACCAGGGCATTGCAATTCCAAATTTGAAATTAAGATTTTTGAGTTAACCATCTACTGAATTTAGGTCCTTCTTCAGTAGGGATGACAGGCCTATCTATTATAATGAGTAATCTTAACTTGACCCTACCCTGTAGGTCCTGTTATAACCTGTTATATTTACTAGTACATTTGTTAAAGGACAGCTGAATAAGCTTAGTATCGGATTTTGTCTAACTTTATCAGTTAGTTTGTTTTGGCAGTTCTCCCAATTTGCGCCAGATGGTGATAGAACTTCAACTGAACTCCTCTTAAGTATCTACTTTTTCGTGTTCAAATTACATTAGAGCTTTTAGGAATTTCGAGGTGCCAACTTGTAAGAATTATGTGCGTACTTGTTAAAAAGGTTTTACTTTTAAACGTCTTTTTGTATTTTGTACTTTCATCTTTCTGGGTGACCTTTATACTCGTAAACGAAGCGTTTGTTGAGCCTTACGATTTCTTTTCATGTATATTTTCTACAAATGAATTATTTTTATTACATATAAAAGTTATTATTGAGTTATTGTTTCATAATTACAGCAAAAGGCGACTAATTTATACCTACTATATAGTTTTACTTGGGTTTCTTGAAAATTCATTTAAGGATATTGAAATTGAGTTTTAGCTAATGCTGTTATAAAACCTCATTGCCGGAGGTTTTTCATATACCACACACCCACTTAAAAACCTGGCGGCGCTGACGGCACTTAGGGGCTTCCATTGTACGAAAAAAAATTGTAGGTTCACATCCATAGGTTACTGGGTTGATTTCGAGTTGAATTAGAATCTTAGACATTACTTTGTCATCGTTTGCAAGTAAATGAGAAACCGGTTTACTGGAAAAATTTATGATAATAAAACCTACTACTGAATAATTTTACCTATGCTATTGGTATTAAAAATATTTAAAAAACGTGCTTTAGGCAAGCATTTATTTTATTATTTATCCATAGATCCGGTAAACTAAAAGTTCATATTTTAAAAAGAACCCATCTGTCATACAGTTTCTTAAATGACGATTAGTGAAAATTATAAAACTCTTTAATGTTTAGTATAAATTTGTACTTAAAAAAGCCTTTTATTTGAATTGTAGTAACTGTCAATACAACTGCTGCTTTTTTTAAAAAAATCCCAAAAGATCAGTGTGATAAATCCGCTTTGTACACAATTGGAAATTTATTGGTAAAAAAATATTGTTGCGGAATGATTGAACATAATTATTACGTTCGATCATTGCGCAACAACATCAAAGAGTGCACACGTGCAATTATTTGAAATAAGTTGTTTGATCATTTGTTTTACCAATGAAATTAATGAATAAAAAGGGTTTCAAACCTTTTTTTTTCATAATGGGTACTATAGTTTCAATGATTTTATTTCAGTACTTTTGGTACCGGTTGAAAAGATGTCGCATGGTTTGCTCGAAAGCGCCGAGTCTCTTGCCAGCTCCTACGCGGTGGGATTCAAAAGTATCTTTGAACCTTTGAATGAATCTGTATCGTATTATGAAATCGCTGTAGGAAGCTACTAACTCCGACGTAGTGTCATGTGAATCTGCTTTCAATAGACGCTTATAATAGCATAGCTTTCAATTTATTGCATTGCATTACTTAGATTTTTCCATGGTGACAAAACAGCGACTTGAAAATAAAATCATACGACATCCAAATGAATTAATAAATATTTTTTTTTAAGAAATTTTGTAGCTTTATTACCCCACGCTTCAATTAAATTTCGAATTGAGACACAAGAGCTGAGAAACGCCTTTCTAAAGGTGAAATCAATATTATGCTAATCGCTACGACATTTGTAACACTACACTAATATGTTGGGAAGTTGTATATATGTTATAGATGAAAAAATTAAACATTGCTAGAGCAAGAACATAGATTTTATGTTCTAATGGCCGGGTAGTACGAATAATAATAAGTAAAATCTTATTGTGTGATTACTACTTGTATAAACTTAATTATTTATCACATCATCTGACCATTTTTTATTATTTTTTTATAGTATAGGGGGCAAACTCAAGCATCACAAGTGCGTTACCGCCCTTTAAGGTGGGGATAGGGGAGAGCGGGAAGACGGGAATAGGGGAGAGGGTAGCTAACCCTACCCTCTCCCCTCCGGTAACCTCACTCACGCGGCGAAAAGCAATGCAACATTGTTTCACAGCCGGTTTTCTGTGAGGCCGTGGAATCGAGCGAAGTCAAGCCGGCCCATACGTGCCGAAGCATGGCTCTCCCACGTAATTCTCCCACTCCCATTATGAATATTCTTACATAACTGTTGGGCAAGTTGATAATTAAGATATATTAGGCATGGCGCTAGAACCAAGAACATGCATGGAACGACCATGATCATTGTCAAATCGAACTGCTACAGAGCGCAGCTGTTTTCTATTTAGATCAGAATTAAAAGCTAATGAAGGCAGACAGTTTATATTGTTTATATCTCGTAGTGAAAACTAATACAATACCGAAGGGTAAAGTATGTTAAAATTAGTAAATACTTTAAAAAAATGTTTATGTATTTCAATGACCGTTATTAAAGTGTGTTAGAATGGCGTCAGGAGAAAGAGGTCTGAAATACAATTGATGTGGTTGTAAAGGTGGTGTATGTTTCACAGATTTAGTTATTGCAATAAAAAAAACTGTGCAACCCAAAATGCCCTCAAAATTGATAGATAAGGACGTGTTATCAAGTCCCCGGGGCTAAAGGTAGGTAAAACCTACTTGTTAATATTGAAACGGACAGAAAAGCTGATCTTATATATCGTACTGTTCTTATTTGCTAAAATATGATCAAAATTGCTGTTGCTATTTTCAAATACCGCGAGATGCGAATTTTTAAGCAAAAAGTGGTGCAAGCCTTGTCGAATTTCATTTCTTTCCATCGAATAAAGTTGGGTTTTAGAAATTAGCGAGGGAGATTTAAAATATTAACTTTTTAATTATTAAATTTCAGCAAAATAAATGTATAAGTTATTGCTATAGAAACATTTATTTCGAATGAAAATATTTTAGGCTATTTTGGAGTTACGTGCATATTTTTTCATTACTCTGCCCAATAGGTGGGGACATAACTTCCAGATATTAATCACTTATTCCATAACATATATACAGATCAGCGCGAGCGTAGTTCCTACGTAGTTCAGCTCGTTTTTGCTGGACGATGTTGAAGTATGTTCTTGCTGTATGTGAAAGTCGCCACCCTATTTGAATTTATTGTACAAGTTTCCACAATATGCAGCTTACACTGTAAATCACTAACTTTGATATTAATTGTAAATTGTAAGTTGTTAAATTGACGGTGGAAATTATTGATTCTGTTTTTCATTCGACCCATTGCTGCATTGGTGCAGAAAATATAGTAAAGTAAATAACAGAACTGTTAATTAGCCTATTAACTCCGTTTACTGAAATTCCGAATAAATATGTTAAGTGCCATTGTTTATGGTTTATTCGAATATTTGCTGCGAGCACAATGCACACGAATGATTCGTATAATGCGGTTGAAATAAAAGTTACATTATGATTTATTTCGTTACAAAAGGTGGGTTAATATGTAATTATGTTAACGGGAATTAACGACCAGGTTGCACTGGCCGCGATCACAGGCTGACTCGACCCGGTCTGTGACCGCAACCTCGTCGAAACGTCAGGTAATTTAAAGGTATGTAATAAACTAATAACTATTACGTGTCGCGTCCTATTGTAATTGTTTATTATGGAACGATAAATCTAAAGTTAGTAAGGTGACCGGTTAAAAAGTTACAAGACAAAATCACAGTTACCAGTAACAGTAAAAGTAAAAATCCATCAAATAACCGTGATTCTAATATAGAAAAATAAACGCATACTAAGGGTTTTGACGTATAGAACTCTAGTTAAGTAGTACGTTCGAATTTGTTCAGAAAAGTTCGTATGGTTAAAAATAAATGACTTTGTTAGGAAAAATGCATTTATTTATACGTGAAAAACGCTTATATCGATGTTCTCTCAATACACG
The DNA here is from genome assembly GCA_949752705.1 of Callimorpha dominula. Classification (NCBI taxonomy): domain Eukaryota; kingdom Metazoa; phylum Arthropoda; class Insecta; order Lepidoptera; family Erebidae; genus Callimorpha; species Callimorpha dominula. Next base: position 10,665,496 of record OX457000.1, read on the forward strand.
ATGATGATACGAAACGGCCGAACTTCGATATTTTACGTAAAGCGGCTGCCATCAGACCTCCACAACCCAAGTACTAGGCGATATCTAAGTTCTGTAGTTAGACCAGCTTGTCGGACTTTTTAGGGCTCCAACTACCCGTAACGACTACCATAGATGTTTGTATAACACCCGGGACCGACGGTTTAACGTGCTCTCTGAGTCACGGAGGGGTCTCAATGTGTTAAGAATAGTCACCCATCCTAGACTGACCTAGTTAGTATTACTTAACTTTGTAATGTGCTAACCTACTCGGCTGACCTGGCTAGTATTACTTAACTTTGTAATGTGCTAACCTACTCGGTCACCTCTTAGCCACGAGCCCCTATTTCTATGTCTATGCATCGTAATTTGGAACACGGCTCGTCAGATAGCTTTTGTAAACACATATAGGATAAAAAACTGATTAGACTGGAAGTCAAAGATCGTTCAAAAACCAATAAATAATACATATAGGTATTCCCTGAATTAAATACCATCAAAACGGAAGACTAATACAATCCTAAGAAGCCCACATAACAAATAGCAATACCGCTAAATTGAATGTAGTGTTTTAGAAGGCGCATTTACAATAAAATATCAGAAACAAAGTGTTGGAGTTGCACGGCAATCCACGGATTCATTAGTTGATAATCCAAGTGTGTATAAACCTGTCGACTGGTAAGACAATGTCGGCTACATCGAGTCGAACGCTATCGAGGGGGAGATTGGATTAACTTCTAGGTTTTATTTTGTAGAATGTTGTTTAACATTATTGGAAACCAAAGCAGCTGTAAATACAAAACATATGGGAACTTAAATATTAAACATTGAGCTGTATATTCCATTTTATTTAATATCTATACGGTTCAATCTAAACTAATATTATAAAGAGGAAACATTTGTGTGTATGTATGTAATGTTTTCTAAACTAGGTATGTAGATAACTGGAGACCGGGATTAACGCATAGGCTACTTTTTATCCCGACATTCCCACGGGATCTGGACTTACGCGGATGAAACCGCGAGGCGCTGCTAGTGTTTAATATTTAAGTTCAAGTTTTTAATTATTTAAAAACTTGAGAATGGATATTGGATAACTTGGCAGAAACCTTATAGTTTCTGTCAATTTATCCAATAGAAATCTTAACGTTTTCCGCATTTAGCGACTAAGGCTAAGATTAAACTGTAATGCATCTGGTCTTCTGGACCTGCGCCCGACCCGCGCCCGCTTTATGTGTGAATTGCGCTTAAGATGTGCTTATACGTATCGTGGTATATGGAGCACTTCTCTTGCACGATAGGAAATACATATATGTACTCGGTATTAACACATGTTGTTTACCCTCGCCACCCGAGATTGTTGAAGTCTTGAATCAGTGGAGTGTTCCACTGTCGACTGGCCTGTTAGTCTAGTGGTTAGTGACCCTGACTGCAAAGCCAGAGGTCGTGGGTTCGATTTCCACCCAGGACAAATAATTGTGTGATGTGCTCGATAATTTGTTCTTTGTCTGGGTGTAATCTATCTATAATAATATATGTATGTATTTAGAAATATATAAGTATGTTTATCAGTAGTCTGGTTACCATAGTACAGGCTCTGCCTAGTTTGGGATGTCTGGAGTTATTATTATTACAAATATATTATATTATTACTATTATGGCAATTACACTTGCACATATTTGTTGAATGAACTCCTTATTTTAGTATATACACGTAAGAAAGCCTTGGTGCAAAGATTCAACATATGTACATAATTATATGTAATTGCTTACGCTAGCTAAAAGGCAAATTGTTTTAAAATAATCATTGTTTATGTTATTTTCTCAAGCTACTTTATACTTAATAACGTAGAAGCGCGAGTTGCTAGTTACTTAAACCCAACTTTAATGAGTGAGGTTTCTGTAAGGAAGTACTACTACTATTTCCTAGTCCTAGTCTGTGTTATTACGCGTCACGGTCGACTAACATACATTGCTCTAAGCCACTTATGTTTAAGTTTATAACTTAACTTATGTTTCTGTTTATTGTTTGCAAGTAACTTGGACACAGCCGGTGTATGTTATAAAATGAATTTCCTTTAATGTAATTCCATATTGGCCTATGTAGTTACGAAAGGCTAAAAGAAATCACAATAACAAAAGTAATTAAAAAATAAAGCTTCCATAGTTCATGAAATGGTGAAATGCAATCATAGCTTCTGACCTTACAAGTGTATTAAAAATAATCTGACTAGGGAATCACCTCTATTCTACGGCCGCGTTTGTAGACACTGGTAATTGCGTGCTATTCAAAACAACTTTTAGTTTTTTTGCCCACTATAATACACTAGCCGTCCGCGCAGTTCACCTGAGTTTATGGACACTGCTCCGCTCCTATTGGTTGTAGCGTGATGTTATATAGCCTATAGCCTTCCTCGATAAATAGGCTATCCAACCCTAAAATATTTTTTTTAATTCGAAGCAGTACTTCTTGACATTGAGAACAAACAAACTCTTCAGCTTTATAATATTAGTAAGTATAGATATTTTTTCCAAAGTAAAAGTTAGTAGTTTGGAACCTGGGCGCTTAGCTGGTAGGTTTGGCTGGTCTGGTCTTGTAGTTGTTTGTAAGCTAAACACGTACACATCATTAAAGAAGATATAAGCACAATATAACCTACAATATTAAAGCTGCTTACAAGGTATTTTTGTATTAATATATATTGTGTAAGATAACAAATTTTACCGTTAGCTGGATATTGTTACTCAATCGCTACCGCACCACAGTGGCGCAACGGACTTCAACACTAAGCCCAGGTTTTCCGTAAATTTCACAGTAAGTCGGGGATTTATTGCACATGGCTTCGGCCGATGGATTTTTAAAGTAAACGTGAAATCAATTAAAAGTACATAAAAGGAAGTTACTTTCACAATTTCATAATAACAGTCTATTGAGCTTTATGTTTTTTTTATAAAAGTAGGTTTCTCTTTAACGCCATGTACAGCCTAACAGAATAGAAAATGGGAATAGGCACCGGTAGCTTTCTAGGCACTAGGTAAAACCTAAATGCGAGGGTATTGTTTTAAAATTTTTAAAAAGTTTGAAACAATATTTTTATAAATTGTAAATTAATTTGTTACCCAAATAAATAAGTACTTAAAGAGATGTTTTAACTCCTAAGAAGTATCAATCTTAGACTCTTTGTCGTTGTTGTTTTTTTTTTTTTGTGTTTTGTACCTGTTGACGAGCTTCAGTGTTATCAATAACAAAAATTGGAAAATTATTTTTTATATTTTTTAATTACGGTCAAATTTTTAACTCTGTGTTCGCCGAATTTGTGGAGTTTTCGGGTCTCTGATTCCTCATACGGTGATGAGTCTTGATTCTAGCGGCTCGTACTTCTCGTCGGCGGGCGGGTTTGCGATGATGTCGCTAACTTGTTGTAATGCATCAGGACCTAGTCGGGCGATTGCAGCTTAGTATTACTAAATGGTCATAAATATCACGTCTCAGACCAAATTATACAAGTTTAATAGAAAATATGGCATCCCTTAATAAAGTCATACTAGCGAGTGTTAAGTGGCGGGCCTGGGTTCAATTTGTCACCATATCATCGGATTAAGAATGGTAGTGCGGTCGAGTCTCCCATGGTCTTCAGTAATAATGGCGAGATCGCCTAGGTGAGTGAGTTAGTCGCTACGTCACTGCCTACAATAAGTCTGCGTTGGTAATGCGGTTTTACTAACTACGATTTATAAGAAATTTAAAGAGCGCCATTTAGGGTCAATCAAACATCACCCATATAACTATATATTTTGGATTGTCCTTTGGGGATGTTTAACTGAATAGATATCAAACAACAAATTAAAACATTTGATTTTGCTTCAATTGTAACTCACTATCTGACTAATTAAATATGTAGACAATTCTTGGAAGTAAATTTAACTGACGGATGGAAATGAAACTTTGTACGTTGTAGTTCAGATGACAATACAATAATTTGGCATCTTGGAGCTAATCTGATAATCAAGTGTATGTATGTGTATGTCTTAGCATGTAGCTGAAATAAACACATTTCTTTCTTCTTTCTTTCTTTCTTTCTATAATGGAGCCAGGAAGTGCATAGTGGAACTATTCAATGGCTACTAGTAAACCCCTGAAGTTTGGGCTCATTTGATTCGTTTTGACGAGTCCAATACATTGGGCTTAGTAAAGATGGTTTGATGGTGGAGCCAGGAAATGTATAGTGGGTTTTAATTTTAATTTTGTTCGTAACTAAAACGTTTTTTTTTAATTGACGATTTCGAATAATTGGTGACCAATTTCATGAAATAAAAATATTGAATTTCAATTTTAGTTTTTTTTAGTTTATTTAACCATAATTTATTTATTTTACGTAAGCTTACGTTACGTTTACGATATCCTAACAAAATTTGGGTATGCTCACAGTTATGAAAACTAAATAAAACGCGGATACAACAACTGTGGTAATTTATAACCAAAATTGAGTAAAACAAGCATGTATGTAGGTACGCATGGTAGGCGCTCAAGTACACTAATGGGCGAAACTTCAATACAAATGAATATTCTATTAGCCCCAACTATGTAGATGAGAGATGAGTTATAGAGATAACGCGACGCTTGCCAAATTTATTCTGTCCTACTCATTTTAAAGGCGCTCAATTTGACTACGAAATAAGCAATAATTAACTTCATTGTTATAAAAACCTAATTATGTTTTCTTTAAATATATACCTTTGTAGGAATGTAAAAAAAAAGTATGTCTTTTCGAGATTAGTTATGAAATTTAAATCAGCTCTACAGGTTGGCGAGCAAATGTTTCTAAATCTGTTTCATATTTTGGAATAAAGTTGTTAATCATACAGAAGCCAATGCAAAGAGTATACAAACACTACGAGGCCAATGTGATTGTTCCATATGGATAGTGCGGTGAGGAGACAGTAATTTGAACATTTCGCAGGTAAATCAAACCTATAGGGTACTTCTCATTGACATTGAATTATTTGTTAAGAAGCAAGGTCTCACAGCACAAATAAAGTAAAAAATCAGAAAGTTGTTAATTAGTTGTTATATATATCTGTCTGTTTGTCAGAGTGTCTGTCAAGATCCTTTTCCTCAGAAACCCGTGGAGGCATCATAAATTTAAACTAACATTAAACACTTATGTCAGCGGTACCTTGAAGCTGTAAAAAATTAAGCTTCGAAGTCAACGCAATTATGGTCTAATATAAATGAAAACCTATAGGGAACTTCCCATTGACCTAGAATTATGAAGTTTGGTAAAAAGTAAGGTCTAATAGCACAAAAAAAAATTCTAAACCAATTTCAGCGACAAAAAGAAATTATTGTGGTTTTATGAAACCACGATGCAAGTGAAACTTTTTTCGGTTTGTAGACATTTAACTAAACATTTTTGAAAAATAATTCGATTTAGGGTATTAAAATTGCGTTTTTAATATTAACTTAATTATTGAAAAATAGGAATGATAATGGGAAATCAATAGGAGACAAAATATTGAATTATAAAATTTAATATCAATTTGCGTATTAAAGTACGGAATACATAATTAATACAATCATCACACTGAAAGTTTTGCGCTCCTGGCCGTTCATAAATGTTTGGATTTCGAATGCTGTAATGCGACATGCGATAGATGAAAGAAAAATTTTGGGGCGATAGAATAAAAATTTCACTTGAAAAATGAAATACTTTTAAGGATTCGGTTTTATTGATATCTAAAACTTTTGCTCTACACCATTAGTACCTACCGACAAGTTTCTTAGTCTAATATAAATTTGAAATATGGCGAAATTATAGCATGATAAATCTTTTTTATCGTCATTTTCTTATCTTAACGCTCTAAGATATAAAACGCAAATGTTACCAAAACTTGGCCGGTTAGTAAGTCTGCTCCAAGTCTGAGCTAGATTAGCTTTGATATCATAAATTTAGTTAAGAACAATATTGCTGTCAAAATTTCTTGTAACGTATTGATTTACGACTAAAACTTGGAATCAATGTTTTTATACTTAAAAATATATATAATGTGTACCTTGAATGATTTCTATGTTTAATAGGTTCAAACCTTCAACGGTATCACTGAGTGATTTTTATTTTTCAGTACGTTAGCTTTTGGAGCATTTCAATAAAATGAAATTCAGGTTGCATCAGCTTGCATCCTTTTTACCTTTCGTGTAACACTAACACTATTGTACCTGAAGATCTGACTTTTAAAAAGAGTGGCCATGAGTTTCTTTGCCAGTATTCTTCTCATAAGACTCTACGCATTTTGGAAACTGGAAGTTATAGATCGACACAAGCAGGTCGTGAATTTTGGTGTTTTCACCTAATTTACCTCGACAATCCAGTACATGCTGTGGCGTCTGTTTGCACCGATCTATGATTTAACTCTAGCTTCAATTTAACGTTCATAAATGTCACTTAGTGTCTTAATTGAATAAATGATTTTGAATTTGAATTGAATTTGAATATAACGACTGTAATAAATGCCAACTTGTGATTTATATTTCAAACGTTTTTAAAGTATGCAACAAATAGTAACAATGATTATAATGTTAATTTCATGCTATATGCATTCCCGCAGCATGACATGAGACGTAAATACCTTCTGGAAAGATTAAGTAATGGGGATGGGAGAGGGGTTGCTGCTGCATTATTGTAAGTTATTATCTTAAAAATTTGGAAAAATCACTAAAAAGCCATTGGACCGGCAGGGGGGTTACTTTCACATTTATCATATTAATTCGCATAAGACAATTACACTATGTACCGAACCATGTCAATGACCTCGACGTTCTTTGTGAATTTTTCTTAAAAGCCACATCTGTACAGGTTATTCAAATTTTTGTGCAATCTCTTTCTTCAATTTTCTACAGCCGCAAGCGTACCAGGTGGAAAAGAACAACAAAGCTTTTCAAATCAAAGTGAATTTGAAAAACAATAAAAGGGAAATTGTTTTATGAAAAATAAATGTATTTTTACGTGTCTCTGCCTTAGGCATCTCAAATTCCTGCTTCGATTGCTATACTGATTATTTTGAAGTGAAAACTTTTTTAGGTACGTTGAGCAGTTTTGGTATGGGGAAAAAGCATCGAACTCGCGTGACTGTCACGCTCAGATACACATATACCGATGTGTGTATGTATAAGTATGTTTTAACTTCTGTCGTGCAGTCCTACGACTGACAATTTGGAGGCACGGTATGGATTTGCAGGGAAAGTTTCTTGGAAATCATTTGATAGCTTTTTGTAAAAAAAAAAATAGCATAGTCAAATTTATGATCAAGCATGAGTTATCCTTAAAAAAAATAACATTGTTATTTTTATAACGAAAAGAGGTCTCAATTGTCAGGTTTTTGTCGCCACTGTCCGTCCGGGTGTATATTGTCTCTCAAGTAAACGTGTCAATAGTTAATGGATAATTGGATAATTTTCACAGGATCACTGCGCGGTTTTTAAAAAAACTTTTTGACTCACACAACCAATCTGTGTCACAAATTGTCTCCAGCAATATTTCCGGACCGATACGTCCTTCAAGAAAAGGGCGTACTCCCAACCTCAAGGCCGACAACGCACTTGTGACTCTCGAGTTGCAGGTGTCCATGGATGGCGGTAATCACTCGCTTATCGTCTGATGACCCGTCTGCTTAAAAACCCGTAAAATAGTGTCCCTGTTTCGCTTAGGGAAAACATTTTGTATAAATATAATTTATCCGCCGGACCCATTTGAGGCTGCTTTGAACGTAATCGGGAATGTTAATCTCGTTATTTTTTTATGGGTACATGCCAGCCTTTAGTAATTTATATCGTTAAAACAACATTCAATATTAAGGAATGACCTTTATTGAATGGCATTAGTTACACGTTATTAATTTTGGTTCTCGTAGCATGTTTTAATTTCAGTAGCAATTTTGCCCCTTAGGCGAGGGATTCTGAAATTTTCACAAAGAGAATAGGAATTCTTCCAACAGTCAGTGACAAACTATGTGTATATATATACGAGTTGTATTCTATTTCGTAGTAGCCGGACCTCACAGTTACTCCCGCGATTATGGTCACTGCTCCACTCTTAAGCGTCGTAGCGTGATGTTACATAGCTATACTATTCCTAATTAATCTAGTATACAAAGATATTTTTGACGTGATAACGTCTTAAAATCGATGAACGCCGGCCGCACGCACGAAAAATTGTCACGTTCCGCGTGCAAGCGAGAGCGCGGAACAAGCGATAGAGAGGCACGATCGGCCTAAGCGTTCGGCTTGTGACGCATCTATCTATCTTCTACTCTATCGGCCAATGCGTCCGAGTAGAAGAGAGACAGCGGCAGCACACAACCTACACGTAAACTGTTTTGTCAATTGCTTATAAAGTGAAGTGCAAAGTTAATGTGGTTTCCATTGTTTATTACAACAAAATTAAACACGAATGTTTTGAATCAGAGTTTTAAAAATATTGTGTTTTCTTATGACGTTCTCACGTAAAATTATCGTCCGTAAATCGACTTTACAGACAACCAATTTTTTTTTAATCCGAATTTATCTCCATAGATTAGCGACTTAAAACAAACAAACAATCAAACAAAAAAACTCTTCAGCTTTATAATATAGATATAGATTAACAGGTTCAGCTTAGTTTTAAAATTGTATTTGGCCTTTTAATTTGTCGAGAACTTGTTATGTAAAAGAAATACAAAATTAAATATTTGCAGACTTTGCGTAGTAGATTAAGTCCTAAATCACTGCACGTAGTGGTATTACACTTTATTCCACGAAATAATTCATGTAAATCTGAACCAACATTATTATAAAAGCAACATCCAACCGTAAATGGGAATGGAAAGTTGAGTGATAAATATATAGCGTCAGGCGAATGCGACGGTACCCATGTGGCACTTTCATCTTAATTCATCTGCTTGGCCGGGCGTTTCAGGCCTGCCGCTTGTCGTCGCCATGAATAGATCAAGTGTTTGTGCTTCTGGTGGCTATGGGTTAACTGAATGAAGGTATATGATATTCATATAAGTTACGTACTTTGGAGGAGACTTCTGAGGATATAATGCCTCAACATATGTGTCAGGGTGCGTTTATAAACAATTATACATACAATACAATTATGTACATACACAATATTGATTTAATGTATTGAAAAAACTTTATCACTTGTTAAATGAAATGTTTCCAGGTACGAATCCATTCGAAAAAGGAACTATCAACTTTAAAGTGAAAATAGTTTTTAAATAATAATTTGTAAAAAATAATGTAACTTTTACATGTTGACTAGAGTCTGTGCGGAAGGAGAACCGTCGTAGGATTTGAGGTCACAGTAGTGCTAAATAACCTTTTTTGTTACGTTGACAATACCTGTTGTATTGTCAACATCACAAAAAAGTTTATTTATTTATTTAGTTAAAAAAGACGTAATAACGTTATTATAAATATATATTATTATAATATAGTTCGAGAGTAAACAATACTGTACAAGACAGTAAACAATAATGACAGTGTAAACAGTGTCAACTGTATCGTCCCATGAGATCTTTGTGAGTGTTTAAAGGACATGTTTTAATTTGTTTACTGTCTACCAAGACTCACAATTTGCAGACACTTTTGTTTTCTAAACTCGTACTTTTTGTGATTGACGTACAAAGACTACAACAAAATGGGTTCTGTTTTAGAATTACTCCATCAAATATGTATAAACGTAGGTATAAATCTATTCTTTTACTTTTCAAACTATTTAATTAATTAGGTTTTAAATCTAGGATAAATTAGAAAAAACGATGACTTTAATACTTGTATACATTAGTCTTAAAGACGGTTCAATATTTATAAAATAATGCACTTTAAAAAACTGTGAGAATTGTGAAAACATTTTATGTATTGAAGCATTATTTATAAATTTAAAAACTTTGCACTATAAGTACACTATGTGTAAGGAAATCAAAAATTTGGGTTTTCATCTTTAAAAATTCAGAAACGCTTTTTGAAACCTAGTTAAGTAACCTTTATTTAAACAATTTATTAGGTATAACTATATTACAGATGCCATGCAGACCGTTACTATTTATACCAACCACAGAGCATTAAACCTCAACTTACTCGCCCACTCGTACAGAGCCGCCCTTGATGTTTTATTCCGTGCAATCCGACGGAGCATGTATTTATTATTATGTATTTATGTTTTGTTGTTCACAGTTTAGGTGAAATACCCTCTTATACCGAACCTTACAGCTTTGCAACTTAAATTATTAGATCACAAAAATAATCACATATGAAGTTTGCGATGTAAATTTATTTCCATACATTATGAAAAAACCTTTATAAAGGTCTAGTTTGTTTATTCTTTTAGTTTACCATTTTCCATAAGGATTTGTTATTACAATTTCAGTTACATTTGACTCAATCAAGAGATTTAGATAAATGATTAAGCTCAACGCTCTTAATCTTTTCTAAGTGACCATGTATAATCCTTAAAAAAAGAGAGAGTAATAGTTTTAATCAATGTTTATTTTATTTAAAAGCTATATAATCAATGATTTTAAATATAACTTCAATTGAACACGACTAGAAGATAGGAGACAAGATTTTGATAGCCTCATAATATGTATATCACACAGTTGTACCTACAACTGAAATTATTTAATTTCCGTCTCATAAGCTTGAAATACAATTGTGTCATGTCTGAAGGCATCATTGTTCATTTGATTAATTTAGTCACATATTTAGGTTTGATTCCTAAATGTAACACAAACCGGTGATCATGCGACAAGTAATGATGAAATCATTAGACACTTCTATATTATTCACTAGCAACCCGCCCCGCCTTCGCACCGGTACCAAAGCATATTATATGGATTTGTCCAACATCTTCAACTATCATAGTCATATTTCAGCCATTTTACAAAAAACCTTAATATTTTCTACACCTAAACTTTTCTCATGTATCACTCGGTCTATTGGTGAAAACCGTGTGAAAATCCATTTTTTAGTTATTGATTTTATAGCGAACGGACAAACAGACGCACTGGGGGACTGTGTTTCATAATACGTAGTGATGATTATCGTCTAAAACTTAAATAAAGCGATACACACTTGAAAACCCTTGCACACGTAAGAAAGCTATTTTCATGCAGTATTCTATTCATATTTCATTCAAGTATTCCCTGGCTGTCGAAATAAAGTGATCGAATCACATCCATTCCTATATTCTGTGTCAGAAATTTTCACAAGCCGTCCCAGTTGACACAAAAGCTTTCCTAGAGACTACAAAGTACATTATGATCGCCTTATTGTTCCTTATTGAGTGTGCTTTTTAGTGCGTTACATAATTATAAATATTTACAAATATTTTGCAAACATAAAACAATAATGTCAATTCGAACAGAACTCGGCACTGTTGGATGGTATTGTTGCCAGATGCTTAATACAAGTAAGCTAAGCACTTCAAGTTAATTGATACAAACAGATTTGTAATTTCCCCTGGCACAATTATTACCAATGTAAAATGTTTAGGAGCCTTAATTAAATCCTGGGAGGCGAAGGACCCACTGATTAAAAAGGAAATGTTCCCGGAGCCGAAGCGAGGTATTACAGAAATTACGTCACGCCTCTGTTTTTGTGACCAATTAACGTCTAGCTAATTAAAGTATCGCTTTCTTTTTTATTACTTTCCGCAAGATAGTTCAAGAAACAGTTTTGGAATGTTCTATTAGTCATTACGTCTTCTGTTAGTGCTAGTTTAGTTGGGTATATTCCTTTACTTGGTTATATTGGTTGAGATCTTCTGAAAAATTACATACTAGCTGGTCCTGCCCTTTCGAAATTTCACCTTCACCTGTTTAATAAAACAGCTTCAGTCCGTCGTAAGGTTGCCTGGAAGAGATTGCTTCGAGCGATAAGGCCGCCCTTTGTACACTATTGATAAGATACATCCGCTGTTACATATTCTTTGTAAAACCCTGGTGTACAAATAAAGTGTAATCTATCTATCTAAGGTTACATCTTATATTACAAATACTTCGGTCGAACCGTTGTTTAGTGATGCGCTTACCAACGAACATCATTTATCACTACATATCACGACATAATTATAAAACAAATTCCCCGCCACGTCTGTCTGTCTGTTCGCGATAAACTGAAAAACTACTGAACCGATTTTCATGCGGTTTTCACTAATAGACAGAATGATTCATGAGGAAGGTTTAGGTGTATATATTGTACCCGTGCGAAGCCGCGGCGGGTTGCTAGTTATAAATATAAAACAAAGTCCCCCGCCGCGTCTGTCTGTCTGTCTGTCTGTCTGTCTGTTCACGATAAATTGAAAAACTACTAAATGGATTTTCATGCGGTTTTCACTAATAGACAGAGTGATTCATGAGGAATGTTTAGGTGTATAATTTGTTAAGATCTTGTGTAAATTAATTGAAATATGTTGATTATTGTTGAAGATGTCTCTGCTACCCGTGCGAAGCCGGGGCGGGTTGCTAGTATTTACATACATGAGGTTAGTGTCCGTATATTCGCTAAGAAATACAATGTATATCTTGAAATGCTCATTCTAATTTCCTCATACATCTTTGCTACGTATTGATCAATGGTCAACACGTGTTAAATTTATTTTGGAACACGTATTTACGATACACGTATTTTGGAATATTCAAAAATAGGTTTAGAGTACAGTTATTAAGATAAACATTTGGGCTCAGAGGTAAAATACCAGGAATGTGCAAACTTACTTCGGCAGAATTTTTATCCTAAACATGATTGAAATACAATTTCAATGATAATTATTTGATTGAGTTATAGATTTGATTAAAATTGTATTCTTAAGAGTACAATTTAAATCAAAAAACACAACAGAAGCTTGATCTTCTGTTGTTTTTTTTTTCGTGAGTCGATTCTCTAGATTATCGTATTTCTATAAGCAAAACACTTTTTATTCTTTTTCTTTATAGCGCCCGTACTGTTTCTTTTTGTATTAATAGTATCCATAGATAACCACTTACCATAAGGGCTGTCTGAGTTTTCCATGTACTCCGAATTCATGCGATATTGTAGTGTGACACTGTGTATAATGTGTCAATTATTACTATAATAAGTAATCAAATCTTAAATAAAACACTCACCCATTTTCAAAGCCTCAGTATTTCGAGCCTAAGCGATGTGTGTTCGTGATCCATTCGCAATATAAAATCCGAAGCCAATAATTTTATGTGAACATAACTTCCGTAATATGTAAAGCATTCGCACGCTGCCTTTTTATGGTCACAAAGAATCTTCGTACACAATTTTACTGTTGGGGCGCGCTAAAAGCGTTTTTGTGAGGAAAATCCTTTTGACCGCACATCCATTCAATTGAAATAATAAACAAAATTTACGATTTATTTTTTAATACTTGAATACTGTAGTGTATGTAGGGTAGAACTTATACCGGCGAGTGCAGACGTGTCAGCTCTAATATAGATCTATAGTGAGTAGCCGAGCCAGTGAAGTGTTCATTTATTATGTACGCGTAGTACTAGTATAGTGAATATCGGGATACATTAGTACATTAATACGCTTAGAACTTTTATCGTCTCTTGATTTTGGGAAATTAACTTTCTATTTTATAAAAAAAATTTAAAGAGGTGTTGTATCTTATTTTTAACCGACTTCAAAAAGGAGGAGGTGCTCAATTCGATTGGTATTTTTTTTTATGTATGTACACCGATTACGCTGAGATTTATGATCCGATTTACGTAATTCTTGTACTATATATATATATGAACTAATCCTATACATAAAAATGAAGTATAATTTTTTCCTTTCAAATGCTTTATTGTTAGATACATGTTGAATGCGTAGGTAGGCATTTCCCTTACCTTACCTTATACATAAGTCCTTATATAATACGTTAAACATTGCCAATGATTTTTGATGTTTTCATGGGATTCAGAATATTATGTTTCAATACCTAATTTCAAACATACTGTAAATCAGTGAAAAAATTAGTGAATGGTGCGATTTGAATGACGATTGTCACTTATCTTAGTAGTTGGCAATTTTACACATGACTAAGTAATGGTCTAGATCCGGCCGTAGAATTAGTGCGCTCATCGAGTATTTGCTAAAAACCAATTTTTTCCTCGTCTGACTAGTGACTTTATAGCCATTGCGCCGTGTCAGAATCATAACTGTTTCCACCTGGTTGCGAAGAGGTGCGGCCAAGTGCGCAACGGCATCTATGATTTTTCAGGGTCTTTATACATATTGCCATGAAGTGGACGATATTTTATTTAAAAAACAAGTGAATGAAATTTTTTCCCAAAAATCATTTAACAATAATTTAATTGAAAATACTAGCGGCCACATTTTGATAGGCAGCCTGGTAGATATATATTCTCCTCATCATAAATTTACGTAAAAAATTGGTTTTTAGCAAATACTTGATGAGCGCACTAGTTCTATAGCCGGATCTCGTACTATAATATTTCAGGTACTATTTATTTTTCATGTATGTGTTTTTAATTAAAATTTGTTAAATATTTGCAAAATTATACCTAATTCACCATTTTGACCGATATTAAAGCTATAAGTGACTTAAAATGTTTTCATTCAATGAGATATTATCACTTGTTTTTTAACCTATGTACATCTAACTTTATAATTGTATTAATCGAAATAAACTATGGGCGACATTGGTATTTCAATTCGTTTTTACTTTGTATTACGTAATGCCCCCACCTTTCGAGATTCCCCTCTAACAAAACAGTACCTTCCCGTTAGCAGGTACTTCTTTCAAGTACCCGCAGGCATAGTGTACGGCACGGGAAGCAATGTTCTGATGCCCTATTACCGACCACTTGCGGGCTGAGCTTTTTAATTAAAGCTACGGGAAATGTGGTGCAATTGTTTGAGAAGCCCCGCTTTGCAGTTATTTTCTTGTCTTCTGTGTTTGAGTATGTTTCGTACATAATCATTACATAGAACTTCCTCAGTAAATGTTTTTAATTATTATTTAGTTCTTATAGTTATGTGATTAATGGTTTGTGTGTGATGCCCTGACGTGGATAGGTTAGTTTCAGTTACTTGTAACTAAAGAGGCGTTACAACCGTATTGTAGAAAATTAAGTTTTAAATTTTTCTAAATTATTACTTACATCTGATCACAGCATTTTTGGATTAAACTAGAAAAAGAATACACAAACAAAATTATTAGTAATTATCCGGTATTCGTCATCATTACAAAGATTCGTAATATAGAATGGCCAAACAATATTCAGCCGAATACCAAGTACCTGGTTATTAAAATAAAACCAACGGAAGAATAAACCTTGTGATCACTTGACCTGATTGACAGATGATTTTCTATTTTTAACCAATATTTAAAGAAAATGCTTTATTCAAATAGTGAAATTTACTAAAAAGAATCAATAAAGATCCAAAAAAGTAAAAATAGTAAACCTCAATTGCGGCGATACTCTAAAACGTACTTGATCCCTGGACACTTTTGATGAGTGTATTTAAATAAAAGTAAATAATATATCCCTGATATATATATAGTCGTTGCATAAACACATTATGTACCTATGTTATAATTATGTACCTATTCACACGGTAATCAACGCGACCACGAAACAGGCACCACACACAATCCGAATTGCCTGACCTTTCGACCAGGTTGGTAAACTTGGTAAGCATGTCTCTTTGTTGAGGAAGTTCGGTTTGCATTCCCACTCTATGGCAATCCGTTGACGTTTATCCTTGGTTGTTCATCGCAATTGGTATTTAGTAAAATGTAAGGTAAGGTAAGGGAGAAGTGTTAAAATGTCAAGTCGAAATTAAGTGATGTATTCCCTGAAAGTAAATAACAAATATGAACAATCTTAATGTACCAAATAGATTCACGCCGCAAATGAACCTTGTCAAACTATAGCCATGAAAGAACTATTTTGAAATATTTCTCCAGTTTATTTACACATAGTAAATAAGATTTTTGTTCGTGGGAGAGCCATGCTATTCGTGGGATAGCCATGTTTGTCCGTGGGAGAGCCATGCTCTCTCCCCTCCTCTCAGCCTCTTCGCTCCTTTGCCTACCCCCTAAAAAAGCTATCTAACGTTTGGAATTGGAATCGGCTATAAAAAACCTAATAGATTTTTTTTTCAAAAGTATGGTTTTATTAGAAAGATTGCACCTTTAAATTTAAGAATGAAATACGTCATTCAAATGACGGCCACAGTTGGCCCTACAGTATACCATCTGATCAACCTAATTTCCAAGTTCTTTTTAGATTTTTGGGGCTTCTAATTCATGAATGGCAATTTCGACTTCGTCTTTCCTCGGCCTCAACCATCTATGGATGGTAGTTAAGCGTTAACAAGGCGATCAATTGACATCAGAATTTCGGCTGATTATTATTTTTCGAAAATGCTGCCCAAAAGTTTATTGTTACATTGACTGTGTAGCAAGTAGCGCCGTCCTGTTAAAAAACAAACATCGTCCATGTCATGTTTTTAAAATTTTAGAAACAATATTTCGTTGAACATGGGACGGAAATGCTCGTCTTTGACCGTAACAGCCATCGTAACGGCGACCATAATGAGCAACTAGCTCATTACGAGAGACTGTTTGGTACAAATGTTGGTTCGGTTGCAGCGTTAGGGCCATTTTCTTAGAAATTACTGTAATGAGCTAATTGATCATTACGGTGTACACAGTTGCCGTTACGGTGGTGCAACTACTACGGTGGCAACAGTCACATCGACTTACTGGCATGCCTTACCTGCTTGAGGTATTGCTTATAGTCTCCAATCCACCCTTATAATCTCCCTTCCCTTCCTTTGCTAAATTTCCCTTAAATATACTTAATACTTTCCCATCTTTAATTCCCAAAAGCCCTACCCTATTGACGGCAATAGTCTCTTTCTATAATGTGAGCGGAACCTAAAGTGTCAGAATCTATATAGGTAAATTCCAACATTAGGCACACACTTTAGGCTAGCTACCAATAGACAAATATTATTGAATGTTTATTTTTATTGTTTTCGAGCGATTAGGTCTTGAATACGTAGTCTGAGATTCACTTTTCATTTAAATGTCGTCAATGGATGACGATGAAACTAGAATTTGGTAATAACACAAAGGTAACCACTAACTATTACTTCAACTGCGTCTGCCGCGCTAAAAGTCTATGTTGGGAATAAGCTATTCGCGTTTGTTGCTTCATAAGCTCTGATTTTCAGACCTTTAGGACCGATTTGTATTTGTCCCATTCATTGATTAGGGAACATTACACGCTTAATAATCACATAACGCTACTACTAAAATGAATTGATAAGTGAAGATGAAACTAAAATACAAACACATAAAACTATCCCTAGGAAATCATAATATGTGTATTTTTTCATTTCAATATTTTTCAATATTTGCTGAACCATTTAAAAACTGAACTGTCGTAAACTTCGCCAATGAACTAAACATATTTTTCAGCTGACCGATTTTTCTTTCATCTCGAATGACTTTTCTCAACTCTTCCATATATTCTTACGACCATATTTTGTGACATTTGACATTTACCTTTATGCGCGTTCAAATTCCATAAGCCCGTGATATTTTTGACAACATCCGCTTTATTGTTGGCATGTTACATGTCTTTTTGTTGGCATCTGACACGTTGAATTTAAAATTAAGGTCATATTAAAAGTTTCGCTTATTTTTTATATAAATAAGAATAATAATCACTTGATATATCTCACACACGGCCGTCTGATCCCAAACTAGGAAGAGCCTGTACTATGGTAACCAGACTGCTGATAAACATACTTATATATTTTTAAATACATACATATCATCAATACAAATAAATTAAATTGAAGTGTCTGTTTGTAATGTCAAAATAATAACTTTTTTAAGCTCATACAGTTATTTGCACGTTACCTATGCCTAAAAATCAGTTTTTAAAATGTTTGTCTGTCTGTTTGTTCAGGCTTATCTCCGGAACGGGTGGACCGATTTCCACGAGGCTTTTACTGGCAGATAGCTGGTGTTATAAGGAGTAACTTAGGCTACTTTTATTTCGGGAAAAGAATTAGAGTTCCGCGAAAAATATATAAATATGTACACGCGAGCGAAGCCGCACGGGGACTGCTAGTTATAGATAAATTACAACCAAACACAGAACAAATGATCATGCTCATCACCAATTATTTGTCCTGGATGGGAATTCAACCCACGATATCTGGCTCAGCAGTCAAGATCACTAACCACTAGACCACCAGGCCAGTCAGATAAATAAGTAGATAAAAATAAATAGATTTTATGTTATTAGTTTATTCAATATGTTACGTAGTGATGAAGTTTAATAATGTGTATTTGTTTCAATTTCTTTTACAACTTAGTTATCAAACAAGCACAATGTAACGGCACCGCACTACTGCTACTGAGAGTTTTTCGAGACTTTATAGATACCAGTAGCCGCTGACCAACAAAAGGGCGTGTGTTAGTTACACTTTACTGGTATTACCTTCCCTATACCCCTCACAAAGGAGTGAGTGGCCCGGTATTACCTTTCCTATACCCCTCACAAAAGGAGTGAGTGGCCCTACTTAACAGCACAACCGCAACATTTATGTCGTTGATGTCGTGTACTCTTGCGCTGGCGGGACACACGTTTTCCATATCTATATTTTTCAAAAAGAGTGGATATATAAATAGAACTTACATATAGACCATTTTATTTCTAGAGAGTGATTATATTTCTATAATAGATCACCATTCCGTTGAGTCTACACTCTGATCTGTATTATGATCCATTACAATATAGTAAATAATTTTGAGCATATTAAACTACGTCTACTAAGTTTTCATAAAATAGCTTATTGAATCTCGGATGTATGTGGAATAAAAGGTCTTGTAATAAAGCAGTCATTCTTCTTAGTTGGTGTCTCTAGTATAATAAAGGTAAATTGAAGGGCCTTTTGGATCATTGAATGCTGATCACATCGGGACAGTAGTTTAAGGGTGTGTTCACAATAAAGCAAAATATTTTAACAGGTTCACAGTCCAAGCTTCAGAGACGAAACAACTCCCCACGTCCAATTAATTTTTTTAATAAAAGCGATATTTTAGGGGTTTAGGTAAATATATATATTTGGTAAATTATATATACATAACGAAAATGTAGTTTTTTTAAACATACCACATATGGTCTGTGGACTCATTAGGACGAAATCGACTAAAAATTCCTCCTAAGTCCACGGACCATATGCGGTCTGTGCACTATTTTGTATATGTAAGTTACGAAATGACAGTTATAATAATAATAACTTTACACATTTCACACACGGCCGTCTGATCCCAAACTAGGCAGAGCCTGTACTATGGTAACCAGACTGCTGATAAACATACTTAAATATTTCTAAATACATACATACTATAGATAAATTACACCCAGACACAGAACAAATGATCGTTGCTTATCACACAATTATTTGTCCTGGGTGGGAATCGAACCCACGACCTCTGGCTTAGCAGTCAGGGTCACTAACCACTAGACCATCAGGCCAGTCGTCGAAATCATAACTTTGACGTTTGACGTACATATATAAAGTTTCAAACAAATGACTATTGACATAAGTGACAATAGCATTGTTTTTGTTGTCAAAAAGGTGAAACTGCAGCTGCTGCCACCAATATGGCCAAACGAGTTTTACAAATATGTAATATTTATACAAAACCATACTGTCTACACTACAGTGTTTGTTATTCAATTTTTTTTTCAAGTACTTTTTTTTCAATAAATAGTTTTCTTTCTCATATTCCGTACGTATTTTTTTCTACCTATCCTATGATGAGTTAGTTAAAAATAAGTAAAAAAGCAATATAATGTATTAAAATCTGTATACGTCTGTATCTGTATATGTCCCAGCACTTTTTGTGTTCTTTAGGATATGTCCTGTCAAGTCCATGTCAAATAAACACCGTACTATATACGTCCATAGCTCTAAAAAGCATAAAATTGTATCGACGAACAGACCATATATGGTCTGTAGACTGAGTACTTTCCGTCTACAGACCGCATGTGGTCTGTAGACTGTGAACCTGTTAAAGTATTTTTGGGTTATTTAATTTTTATTTTAGGACACTGTTTCAACAGACTCTAATTAACTTTGCGTGTACTACCTATTTGTTTATGAATGTAATGATATCTTATAATTAAATTTTCACCCTATACGAGTTATTAACTAATGTTGTCATGTCATGTGAAACCGACGAAAAAATAGAGGAGGTTTTCAAGTCAACCCGTATATTTTTTCTAATACAATTTAGTTGTGGTCTGTTTTGTCTAGGAACTTAATGAACTATAAAGCCTTATAGTAGTATAAATAATAATATATTCTAATTTTACGAAGTTCGATCAGAAATATAAAAGGAAAATAAGAAAGGTGATATAATTTGTATTCTTTGTCATATTGCTACTAAATCGTTATGACAGTTTACATGTTTTATTATCGGGTCAAATATTAAACACAGAATCTTCAATTTCTGTCAGTAAATCGCGGAGTCCAGTTGAAAAACCCAAGATTGATCTGTCGTAAGCCAACCGTTGAATTGGGCTGAACAGGATCTGCCTGGGTATCAAAATGGTACGTTGGAATTTTTTGGTTAGCCCGTCTAATACCCGCCATTTCGTTCAACGATTTGCATGGCCATGTTTGGGGAAATCGATTTTGTACGGTGACCAAAGTAATATCAGATAAAATAAAATTTACTTTAATAAATGTTGCTTGAATAAATAGAGTTTATAGGGTGACCTTCGAAAAAAAGTCTAAAATGTTTTTAATGCGACTTATATTTTTGGAGAAAAAAATTAAAAAACACGAAATCTACCGCGGGCTTGCTGCGGGACCAGATTTTTTTTTAAATTATGTTTATTTCGAGCCCCAGTATTAGTCCGAGGAGTCGCATTTAATGGAAACCCTCCTTTTTTATATGCTCAATCGCCAAAAAGAATAAAACAATTTGTTAGAAATAGAAATGCGGGAAACACTGAAAGTGCTTTTTCGATCATATTTAATCGAAATTGAAGTTTTGACAGGACAACGTCCGTCGGGTCAGCTAGTATGTAATAAAAACTAAGAAGGTTAATGTAATGACTGAGTGTAAAACAAAGCAAATAAATACAGCGTCTTCTAGAAATGCACATTTACAAAAGGAAACACTTTTACCGAAGAAAAGTATTTCAAAACAGAAACCTGTCCTACTTAACAGTTTTAGTGAGGACGACTAAACGATTATACCTATACCATTATTATTATAATCATTATGATCCTAAAATATTCCCACACATTTAGATACATACATATAAACGTTTAACTATTTGATTAGTCGGCAAACAATCCTGACGTCATGAAACGAATCTTATTCCAAACAGGTTTTATTCATAGCTGTATGAAGTTTAGCAATTTCCGTGTATTTCGATTGTTTTCCGATCGAGCTTGTTAGGAGGATCATTTCCCGCACTGTGTAGTGCCACTATCATGGTACTGTGTGTTTATTCCGACCCTCAACACTTAACGAGCTCGAAGCACGGCAGAACAGATATCGTTCTACTGATATTTGGTGTTTATTGGTACTAGGATCATGTTTATATTCACGCAATAGCTAATATTTTTAGCTATTGTTTATGTAAAATAACGGGTATTCTCTAAATTTACACCCTTGTATTCATTACAGAATATGTCAGTATTTATTTAATTAAAGAAAGTTACACTCACTAAAGGTACTTAAATGAAAAGTCTCGCCACCACGCAGTAAATTTCGTGTCACATAGTATATACACAGCGTTAGTAGTGTATTACAATCACGAGCACTTCTCTTTTTGATCGATCTATCTACCCTGAACCTTAAAAGAGCTTGTCATTCGATAAACACATCAATAAAATGTACACGCCACTCACGTAATGCCAGGTATACTTACTTGTAGGGTGCATTTTGAATCTGAATTAGGCTAGAGTTAATTTGAATTCCTGTATTCTGTACTTAGGAGTTTTATAAACATACTGCTAAAATGAAATCCATTTACGTTATTTGCCGGTACTGTAAGTATATTGTATACTAATGCAAATGTTTCGCCTTTGCAGGTACTTCATTCATCATTCTGACTCCCTATGCACCAAGAGTCTCTACAAGAAAATCAAGTTTCTTTAAATTTTTATCTGTAAATATGGAACCTAAGAGGTAAGAGGACTGAATTACACAGGTTTTCGGTAAAAAGGATTATAATAAACATTATAATATGTGAGTTATGTTGATGAACGTGCAAGAACGTTTTTTTGGAAGTCTCAGGGTTGATATTGATAAAATGAACACACTAGCGGTGATAACTCATTACGTGCATTAAAGTATCTAGTCATTCTGTATTTATATGTTAAAATTCTCTTCAAAGTAATCTTACATAAATTAATTATATGTAATAAACTAAACATTACTAAAGCTGTTCCGGAGAGGAACAGCTTTAGTAATTTTGCATCATTTGACCCTGGACTCCATTTAGGTCAATGTACGTTGAAAGTTAAGGTTAAATAGTATTTAACTATAAGTATTGAAAATGACTTATACCTTCTGCCTCATTCATATTAAATAGTTATAACTCATTTAAGATCGATGGGATACGAAAAGTTGAAATTATTAATATATTTAAAAAAAAAAACTTAAGGAAATACAAAAGCAGAAAGTTAACTGTTGAGTACAGCACTAGTTTGTGTAGTTTTGTTAGTTGTCTATGGCATGTAAGAATCTTTATAATGGAGTTGTAATAAACGTCGCTGTGTAAAATTAATTATTTTGTTATGATTCTCCTAAATAATCAACATTAACTAATAGCTTTTAAGAAGACAAATTATTTATTTAGAAATTATGTACCTCATTTAAGGGCATGATGTAACCCTTATCAATAGAGCAATAAATAATCATACAATCGAAACATGAGTTAACCCGAAGGGCATAGCCAGTTACATAATTAAGGTAGCGCGCGATGACGTGATAATAAATAGGCATATTTAACGTTGTGAAGAACGCATAAGGCTACCAACATAAACTTAATTTGATACCACTTTCTAGCACACATTGTTGGTTTGTAAATTACAGGCTTGCTGTCCTCCCGGAGGAAATTAATGTTTTGAATCACAATAAAACTTTATTGCACGCTTGACAATGCATTTAAAATATATTAAACAACCGTTTGGTTTATCCTTTGGCTCCTGTAGATATGTATTTTACGGAATGAATTTATGCGGATAATTTTTTTAACGTTATAATATGTAAGTTGGACTTCTTTTACTTTTTATAACTTAAATACTTTGATGAATTCTGAATATCATGCAATACAGTCACAAAGGTTACAGTTACAATTTGCTTTTTAGTAAGTTTCTTTTGGACAGATTTAATTTACAAATGTAACAGATTATATAATTATGTTTAAAAAAAAAACTATCACCGACTTCAGTGTACCTAAATCATGATAAAATTGTATTTTGTTCAGATATAATATGGGTAGGTCCACTAAACGCACTGCTCCAATGAGACAGCGAGGTTTCGAAGAAAACGAAAATATCATCCATGTATACAATTTTTAGATATTTGTTGATTTTTCAGAAACCGCTCAACCGATTTCGATAAAATTAAAACGGGACCACCTGGAAAGTATACCCTTTGAAACAAAAAAGAATTTTCTAAATTGGGTCAGGCGTCTTCGAGTAATTGGAGAATATACATAAAAAAAAAGATTCCGACGAATTGAGAACCTCCTCCTCTTTGAAAGTCGGTTAAAAACAAAGTCCTCCGCCTCGTCTGTCTGTCTGTTCGCGATAAACTGAAAAACTACTGAACGGATTTTCATGCGGTTTTCACCAAGAGAAAGTTTAGTTTGTGTTAGTTCCTATGATCGAAAGTGCTGCGTTTAAAAGGAAAGGGTGACAGAGGAGTGATACGACTATTGTCACGAGTGAATATAAGCACAGATAACCCACCGGGTAAAGTGGAAAAGTATGACTAAATTATTATTTAAAATCGTAAGTAGCCCAAAAATTTGAAGTAAATATATTTAGCCGTACGTTACGTTACTCAGCCATATCGTTATTTGGTTGACATCGGTGCCACAATTTCTTTCCTTAATATGAGGCATACTAATAGAACATATCAAATCTAGATTTAATCACGTAAATATTAGTATCAAAGGGAACTTCGTACGCCGGTCGATTACAAAGATATATTCTATCAAAATAATATTCTAATCACCGAAATCAAATATGGACCATTTCCATCTAAATGGATTTCAGGTTAGTTTTAATGACATTTTAAATTATTTCAACTTTACAAATATTTATTAGCAGATAACCTCTCAACTACTGAATCGATTTTAATGATTCTTACAAATAAATATTTATGTTTTTAAACATCAACACATTTTACGTTCACATAATAGTGAAAGTAAAAGGATAAATCCAAAAAAACATTGTAACTCACATTCTCTATGAAGTAAATCGCCTCAGTGCTTGCACCTACGACTGTCCTTAACTCTGTCTGGCCAGACGTTGGAACTAACAAAACTGTCTGGCAACTTGGAAAACGTATTTTAATGATTACCCAAGTATCATATACAAAATTCATCTTTTATACTGTGACAAAAACAGAATTACAATTTATTACACTTTAAGGGTGTTTACCACCATACAAAATGTCTGCCAATGACGTGACTTCTAATATCATTCCGAAGATAATATGAAAAAATTACTCTTTATACTATGATAAAAGTAGGTCCCAATTTTTTGCACATTTGGTGCCTCAAAGCTGCCGAAGCCACCATGATCCAAGGTTCATACTCTGCCACCGTTCCTACCTCGGTTGGGTACGTAAACAGAAAAACTTTCAGATTTATAGGTTAAAAACAAAATCATTACTGTCTTATCTACTACCTTTTAAACGAGCAATTCTTGTATATATATAAATGTATATTTTACTGTAAAAGCCCGAATATTGGTAAATCCTAAAATTTACCAACCGTTATTGGTAAAAGTCCGAATTTTATAAAGAAGGGATAATTTTTCGGGCTTTTACAATGAGAGTTTGGTAAATCCTAGGTTTTACCAATGACGGTTGGTAAATGTTGTTTATTTAATCATTTATTTCAATCACATTCACACACATCAGTCAAAACCTTCTGACACGACGAGTCCTTCCGACATTTGAACACGAATAATCACGTTTGAACACAGTAGACATGTACCGAGATGTTCAGTTGTACCAAGTATGGCTGTAATGAACAGCGAAGTCTCACTAACGATGTTCTCTAAGAAGGTAGCAACTCCATTACTAGGAGATTATTTACTTTGTTGTATCACAACGGTGTTTATATCCACAGTTTATTTGGTAAGTACTTCACCAATCCGCTGTTAAACTGTTTGCCGGATTAACCGCAGGTCTAAAACAAATTAAAGTGTTCTGAACAAACAACAACTCATTTCAACCGTATTAACGAGATTATCCCAGCAATTGTTTAATACACCTTTAAAGAAAAAAGATCATAGAATTATGAAATACTCGAAAAAGAGCTTTTGCCAATAATTAAATGCCAAATAATTTTCACTTTACACGCTCCCAAAAAAAAAAATAGTAGAGCTTTGTCATATATTTTGTGATTTAAATTGTTTCCTCGAAACTGGTGATTGATAAATGATAGAGTTAAAAAAGGAAGAAGATTTATACGTAAACGCCCATAGTTTTACTTGATTTTTTGTCAAACGATATTTACAATACAGTCTAAAAAAAAATTATCAGTTAACCCGCTGCCGAAGAATCAGCGAACATCAAAAACCTGTATCCGGATAATCCACTTTCAAAAGGAACAGTATCTGTTCTTTTTTTGAAGTCGGTAAAGGCAAAAAGAAGAGAAGAATAATCTAATACTATACTCTAATCATGTCGTTTGTCTTATGTTTTAAATGGATATCTTGCTTACTGACACTGAATCGAATATTTTGAATACAATACCCATATTTTATTGGAAAAGAAACCCTAATGAACCACGTTTGAAAGCAAAGCATAGCGTCAAACTGTTACCGACTAAAACCTCCATGTTGACTCTCGAGACATCTGTTACACTCATCTGTGCCTCAGTTGTGATCGCTCCATTATTCGAATTATATTATCATCATAAAGACATGAAATGTAAACAGCTGAACAGTTTCTATCTACTTTTACAAAGAGCGGTGTTCCACTTCAAACGACTCGCCCATCTTTGATCAATTAGTCTAAACAGAATCGTTTGGATATACATACAACTATGACAACGAAATTATTTGTGGAATGGACTTCCCGGTTACCGTTGTCGCAAGACCGTTGCCGGCTATTGCCGCCGTAAGAGGTATCTTTAAACAGATCCGAGTGATTTAAAAACGAAATATTTGTATAAGTTCTCACGCAATACTAGGTAAATATTAGGTAAGTTAAAGATTTGTGATGATTGTAGTATCCTTCTATGGGTTTCGTATACCCTAGTATCTTAAAATAGAGTTCAGTGAAGTTAAACCAAATCTCTTTAATTTTTTAAGCTCTGTTAGTTGTGGTTTCCTACAGGGTAAAGATATTTTTCTAGACCATCAGCTCGAAATCTGTTAGGAAATTTTCTAATCTTTTTTCATCTCGCCTCATTTATTTTAATTTCTGGTTTTATCTTCTTAACCGTAAACAGTTAGGTCTTAGGTCTTACTTCTAAGTAGTAAACGTTTACAGAGCTAACAAGCTACTATATTCTCGATACGGTAACTATCTTTATTCTGTGTTCCAAAAAAAGTGAATGCTACAGTATATTACGTTCTGAGCTACTTTTGATTAGAATGGTACTAATAACAGTAACTATTATCTTATCTGTACTAATAGATCATAGTATTACAGTATCAAGCCATGTTGAATTTATTTTATAAATTTGTTGTCTTTCAAAAATCATTGGTTTTATTTAACAAGTATTAATTTCAAAGAAAACTGAGAATAAAAAGAAATGCCTGACTGAAATTCGATTCAGTAAAATATGAATACCAATTTTATCAATTCCACGTAACGTTTGCCGCGTAAACGCTGCCATGGGATGTTGTTTTTATTCTAAAATTCTATAGCATATTTGGTTAATATATGAAATGTATGAACAATTTATTTCTCTTTAATAGATTTTATATTAGGTCTTCTCCGTTCGTGGAGAACATACATATTACAAATATTTTGTGTGTACTAAACATGAAAGTCAACAGTAACCTAAGGAATGTTTTTATAACGTCCTCAGAATATTACAGCTTCTGATGAAGCAGTTCTTTTGTGCGATCCAGCACCTATTTTTGTACTTTGACTTTGTTTTCATGATTAATCAGAACAAGCATTATGACAGCTCCCTATCATTTTTCGCTATAAGGTTGAATGTGAAGAGTGTCAAAAAAGCGTGAATCGCGCTCGTCAGGGGCGCTTTGTTTAAGACGTTGGTTTGCCCTCGTGCCTTTGTTTGACAAGCAAGGTCGGCTTCCAGCGTTGATACACATACCTATTGATATACACACTAACTTAGCATTTGTAAAACCTGACTATCATTTATTTTACCTATAAGGACTTTAAATAAAATAAAGTTATAATAAAAATAAAAATAAATTAAAAATTAAATATAAATTTATCGGTATACTCTATAAAGACGCAAATAAAGAATTCTAATAAAGTTTTGTACTCTCTCCAACATGAGCCTATATTCAGTTTCATGTTCAGACCAGATGACAGCATTACATTCCAGTTAACTTCTTACCAGTGAGTTATATATCTACTAATATTATAAGGCAAAAATTTTATATTTTTGGTTTTAGTTAAATAATAATCTAACCCCATCTGGCTTTTTGTAACTTGTCCAAATTTCTTTAAGTGAAAACTTCTTAAGCGGCGTTGTGCACTTTTTGGGATGGGTAAAAATCGGGACACGTGACCCTGATCGATAATTTGTAAGATAGAGCCGAGTTTCTTATATTTAAAAAAATATAACATTCGAAATTCAAAGCGAGCGGCCAGGAGCGCAGAACTTCCAGTGTACCCTATGTATACATTTATGTGTGTGTGTGTGTGTGTGTGTGTGTATGTAAATGCAAATACATTGTGAAGTTATGTTTTCACTTCTGACGTGCAGTCTTACGACTTTCTTTTTTTTTAATAAGAATTGACTAACTGTGTCCACACTATCGTACACTTTAACCCAGGCGGTTTTCAACAATGGTTACACTATTAATCACTAAGTATAATACTTACATTATTTATTTTGTAATAATTACACAATACTTCATGAAATTGACCTTTGATTTCGTATTAAAGGTTATTTCGTCATAATTAATAGAAAGTATTTGACCTGGTCTAATGATAAATAATCAAGTCTGATGACTTTGTCTGTCTGTTATAATTTAAAAAATAGTTTGTATTTAATTGTGACTGCATTTAATCTGTACAAATGTCGAAATGAATTACATTTAATAATCTAATATTATGCGTAGACTCGGTAGAGATAAATCTCTCCCTAATCTGTACCCACTAGTAGAAGGCATAAACTGTTTAGTAGAAAAATATAAAAAGAAAACGACCATCAACTCCCAACGTTAACGTAATTACAAGCCGAGGAGATGAGTACGCGTGTGCTGTTATTGAAATATTCTATGATCAATTTAATCCCTCAGTCGCTTTTAATAAAAGCCTTAATATTATATTAAGATATTAATGAAACTATAAAACTAATAATATTGAGCACCTTACTAAGAAATAATATATTGATATAACCGCTTGGCGTGCAACGTTTTAATTAGGTTGGCAGAATCGCTCGTGTGTAGGTGTACTCATGGTAATGAAACGAATGAAAACTGCCAGTGAGGGCATTTACTTTGTAACGACGGGTGGTATAGTCTATACACCACTTTAAAAAGCCTGAAAGTTAATTTTAAGCCTTTACGATAATATTATCTATGTATGTAACTGTGTGTACTATGGGCATACCTCAATTTCGTTGAGAGCATTATAGATAGATAGATAGATAGAATAATCTTTATTGTACACCATTAATAAAAAACAGTTGAAAATAAATAACTTACAAACTAGAGTACAATGGGCGGTCTTATCGCTAAAAGCAATCTCTACCAGACAACCTTTAGGATGGAGATAATTTCAAAATTATTTAATAAAAACATAGTAGTTGATGGCGTACTATTCTAAATATTGACAAATACTAATTAATTACATACATATACACATTCACACACATTACAGCTACTTAATGGATATAATTATAGTGACGGATAATGTTGTTTTACCAAATTTTTAAGAGATGTAAGGGTTTCAGCTTGTCGAATTTGTACCGGTAATTCATTTCACAAACGAACGGAGAGAACCATAAATGATTTATCAAAGAAAGTTGTTGAATGTACCGGCACTTTCAATATCAGATTTTCTGATGATCGTAAGAACTTCGTATGCGTATCGTGAAGGAACTCAAATCGTCCTTTTAAATAGGAAGGTGTATGAGGGTTAAACAGTATACTGTATAGCAAAGAGAGAATATGAGCGTGAGAGTGGTTACCTATTCGGCGAAGACGAATAGGTAACCACTTGAGCTTTTTTCGGAATCCAGAGACATGATCATTATAATTTGATGGCAGTATTTGTATCAACATAGTTATAATTATATTTTGGGGTCGCTTTATTAAATGGGGACAGTTTGTACAATTAAAGTGAATATAGTAGTTGTGCGCCTCAATTATAACATTAACTATGGGTCCCTTGTGTGCCATTTCTTGCCGTACGTATCCTTGGATAACCAGGACAAATGGTCAATTGCAGCATATAATGGACAACAGTAGACAATAAACAATAAATTTATCGTATTTTTTTGTTGTGACATTCATTTTGATAGATGGCGAACGGTATTTTTGGTCCTAGTTGCTCTGAAACCAATGTTGAACTGATTCTAGTTCAAGGTGTGTTGTGCCCTATCTAGGATCGTATCGTATATACTGTTTAGTTACAGTTTGAATATGTCAATTGAATATCGTGGCCTACCTACTATGACCAGAATAACTGTTGAAATCGAATTTGTTATTAGAATGTAAAAAAGGAGTTTATATTTTTACCTGAGAATGTTTGCAAAAAATATTTTAAGTTTGAGTTCTTTGGCATGTGTTAATACCATTTTAATTACAGAACTTTCAATTACAGATTTGTTCCTGTAACTTTTGCCTCCATTACATAAAAAAGCTTATTTTGCCCCCTACTACGGTACCGAACCAAAACAAATATTTTTAGAATTTTTGAAGCACCCGTTCGCTCTCTTGTCAATACATACGTCAAAAACAGTACAGTCATCAACGAAATTCAGAAAGTAGACAGGTTATGTTTAAAACACCAGTGTGGATTTAAACAGCCGTTAATAATACTATACCTTAGTAGCTATACACTTGATTGATTCAGTTAAAATCAATTTACTGGATCACAAACACACATATCTTAAATAAGTAGCACGAAGCAGAAGTAATAGTAACTGAATTAAAGACTTAAAAAATTGTTACGTTAAACAAATGTAAACATGATTTATAACCGCCGTGGTACAAATATGTATACACATATTTAGACAAGTTAATCTACTGTCCTGTGATGTGCTGTAATAAACATAATTATGTCAACTACATTAATTTGATTGAAACCAAAAAAATTAAATAAAAAAAGAATGGTTTAAAACTAAACGTAACTTATACATTTATTTTAATATAGACGTTGTTTCATTTAGTTTGTTTCTTAAAATAATTTATGGTATATTTTTTAGATTAACAACAATTGTGATGACTGTACTTTTACATGTTTTAAAATAAGTGGCGAACAAAGCCATTTTGACCTAGAAATGCTCATTAATTTAATAGAGACACGCATGGACGTTTGAGCGGATAATCAATAGAATAACTTTGTCTCAAAAATGTTAATCATTGTAAATATTTTGTTTGTATTCCTATTTAAACATGATGACGAACACCATAATAGGCTTTTCTCAATATCTTCCTTTAGTTTATAGGTCATTACTTAGAAATTGTTCTACATGATTTCTATCTGCTTGTTACAATTTAGTCGAGAAGATAGTGTTTTTCACTTCATCATGCAATCATGGCAGACTCGGAGTCAACTGCTGTTACTCAATGCTCAAAAGGATTAACGATGATGTATTTCTCTTTTAACAATACTAACGAAACGGTATAAAACGGAAAGACAGCATCGTCAATCCTTTACGATAAACATGGGCAAAGAAGTTAGTGCTCTATTCAGTTGGTATAACAAACAGACTATTACTATCAACGTCCAACACAGAGAGTTGTTTTCAGTGAACTGCGAATGAGGTTGCTCCTTCTAAGCCTTTTAAATTTGACAAGAGTGAAAATCTGAGTGAAACTGCTTTAAAATTTTTAAACCTAGACTATTTGGGGCTAAAGGTGATCTGATTTACTTAAATTAAATTTATCTTTTTCTGTTTAGGTATTACAATTTATAATATTTTTAAAACATTTACATTTATAATATTATTAAGTTCTATTACGCATTAAATATCATTCTTCATCAAGAACTAGAGATATACCAAAATTTTTACACATGATTTTCAATATATCCTCTCTCCATCTAGACATATACCAAAAAAGCT
The DNA here is from genome assembly GCA_949752705.1 of Callimorpha dominula. Taxonomy (NCBI): domain Eukaryota; kingdom Metazoa; phylum Arthropoda; class Insecta; order Lepidoptera; family Erebidae; genus Callimorpha; species Callimorpha dominula. Next base: position 10,697,254 of record OX457000.1, read on the forward strand.
TCCTTACCTACCCTTTTCATTTAGTAGTGGCAAAAACACCTAAAACTGTGCATCGTACAGTTTCTGTTTTAAAGCTGTCATGTAAAAAGATTACACACATACATGTAGATATAAGTTTTTTCACAAGTTACGCTCAAACTGAAAAGCTAATTTGAAGGTCAGATAAACAATTTATATAGTCTTAGTATCAGACTATTACATCTTACTCCGAGGTCTGAATTTAAAGCAATGGATAGCTCCTGCGGTCAGGGAAGACTGGAAGGGATCGTTCTTAACAATAATTGTTCACTTAACCGGCACTTCTAAGTCTGTACTAATTTTGCTGTAACAATAGAGAATTCTATCAAAATAAACCAAAGCTAATGCATTTTGTTTACCTTAACAAAGATTATCTTCGCTTTCACTCTCTCTAAAAGTAAAATGAGAATGCTAATATACTTCTAAAAACGATTTTTAATCTCATTTACTTACGTATTTCCACAATGGGTAATATATGCATTTTATTTTATACTGTTAGGTTTTCAATAAGCACGAGGCCTAAATGATGGTAAACCTTTATTGATAATTCCAAAGAGTGAGTGAGAGAACTCAACAGTGTTTGAGTACACTTTAATATTCATTCATGAAACTTTATATTTAACTAGATTAATTAAATGTGTTTATTATTGTATGTGTAGAGCTTGACGACGCCGACGGGCGATGCAATATCTACGCTGAGCACCCGCGTTCAAAGCGCTTTCAGCCAGGTTTACATAGGAAATTAACATCTTCATTTACTTCAATATTCTACCTGCTTTATACTCGTGCCGCTAAGACTGGTGGTGCACCACGAGTTAATGGAAGCGTGGCTAACGTCTAAGATTGCCATTTGCAAAAGAAAAACATGAAGCTTCAAAGAAGAGGTGTTATTTTTAGTGGATTATGAAGTACCACACGTTTTATGAAGTGGAATTGAGTGTAGTTAAGTAAGAACACGTTCCTTTAGAAGACTTAAGGCGCACTACGTATGATTAGATCACATGTTTTCAAGTATCGTACATGATCATTGATCATCGTACCTAGTTCAATAATTGAAATATATTAGAAGTACTTTTAAAAAAACAACGAGAATATTTATTTACGGGAGCCCATTCGAAAAGATGTTAGAACAGACCAGTCCTACACTTACATAAGTAAGCAGCAATCATCAAAAACATAAATATCATCTTATTCAACTATGTTTTCGATGAGATAATATTCTCTCTATTCTAGAGATCATTTGCGTATTTCAATAAACTGATAATAAATATGATATATACTTCGGACTAATATAAGTAAGTGTATGCAAATAACGTTCAAAACAAATGGCATTTACTTTGAAGATAACAGTCGGTATCTTTTTTTTTGTGCGTGTGGAAACTCCTTTGGGCCGTCACATCAACCTTTGCCTCAACAGACGCGGTTATATTTCTGCATCACCTACTATAAAGTGAGATAGGTAGTGCGTGTATTTTGATACGTTCCATATTTTGGCGTAAATTTTTTGCGAAGTTACATATAAACGATTGACGCGGTGTGTGAAAAATCAACGTTCATTTTGCACGCGTTTTTTAAAGCAGTGTGTTGGATGTTTCATACTTCCATAATATTCTGCCTACTTTACAGAAAGCAAAAGAAAGCTGACAAATTGTAAATCGACTATTTACAATCCTATCACTGAAAATATATACAATAGCGAGTGCACCCGCGCAACTTCGTCCGCGATTGTAAATTTTCCCCGTTTTTGCAACATTTTTCATTGATGCTACGCTCCTATTGGTTGTAGCGTGATGTTATAGGTCTGCTCCTATAGCCTTCCTCGATAAAATGTATGAATGGGTGTTGTAGATATATAAAATTATTTATATGTTTTGGAGATAATATACAGTTCGCGCGTTCTGATATAAAAACTCTTTAAAGACATAAATAACCTTATTGATTAAAACTCATATCCAAATCATTGCGTACATATTCGATTTATCAAACAAGACCGTTTTTACGTTTAATAAAAGGATACAAATGTTTGACTTCGAACTCACTCTTTAACTGAATTCAGATAAATTCGTACAAAGATATAATTATTTAGAAAACCTAGATATATTGCCGACTGTATTTTCTGTTACAATGCTTGTACGTCGAACAATATTGTATCGAAGTTTCCTTACTCCCATGAGTAAGCTGTCAGGTATATTAATTTAAATTTGTATCGAGGTAAATACGACCGTATTAGGCCTGAATGTCGCATAATATTTCCGTTTATGTAAATTAATATATATATTTACTTCATCTTTGAGTAGACGACGGATACTTTAGTAGTGAATACAATACCGCTGTAAATATCTTGGGAAGTCGCTGTGTTACAGAAGTTAATTGATTAATTAATCTTCTAGCTTAAAGAAACTGTAAAATTGACCACAAATAAATTAAGAACTTGAACATAATTTATTTTATGTTTTAAGTTCTTTAATTAACTGTAGGTATAAAATTTAATAATAATCTTGATAATAATTGACATCGTCAAAACCACATCGTAAATAATATCACTATTCTGATTCAAGTTTAATTTTTTTTCTAGTTTCGTAACAATTTTTTTTGTTCTAAATTTAAACTTTCTCTCTTTACTGAACTACGACAAGCCTCGGTCACAATTGGCCTTCGACAATTGATTTGATAGATTTTTAATGATTTTTGCTAATTAGCTACTAATATAACCACAAGAAAAGTTGTGTAACCTTCAAACACGCGTCTATAATAAGTAAAAAAAGGCTCTTGTAATTACTAAATTAAATTAGGCAGCGTATTTCGACCGCTCAATTTAGTAACATAAAAATAGGTAGGAATTGTGCACGTAATATGATCACGAGCGACTTTATTGGATTACGTGGAGTTCCACCTGACATTTCAATTATACGCACACCGCCACCGGAATTTATAGGAACGATTATATCATACAATCATTCGTTTCATAAAATCCTTCAAATTATAGCTTGATAAGTGTATCTGGCTATATTTTGAGATATAATACTTTTGGGGTAATTTGTAAGTGAATATTTATAAAAAATGCGAATATTATATAAACAAAAGGAGTAGACTAAAAATCTAAATCACGCTTTTGAAAAAAAAAGAAAACAATAACTACCATTAATAGCTACAAATTTTCTACATTCATGGAGAAACCGATGCCGCCTTTTATGCAATTAATTTCAGTATTAATAAGTTACTACTTATTAATACTGTTACTAATACAAGTTTTTTGTGTTGCCAGCAGTTATTGTTTTCCTCTTTTGCAATTTTATAAAGTTGTCAATACGATTGTCTTACCTTCGGTGTTGTAAGCATCCGTATTCTATGACAACCTTATACCACTTCGGGGCTACTACGGGGTACTCCCCGTAGTAGCCCGTAGTCGCATCGTATTGACAACTTTATAAAATTGCAAAAGAGGAAAACAATAACTGCTGGCAACACAAAAAACTTGTCAAATATTTACAGTAGTGCTCCTACTCAGTGCAGACCACAGACACTTTTGTCTACAATCATTTGTGTGACAGACGGATCTTCCTGATTGTAACAAGACTTTCACAATGGCCCACTTGGTTGTTTGCTCCCCTGTAACATTTTTAAACTACGTTTAACGTTTCTACAAGTCTAATATAGGCCGGTAAATAAACCTCTCTAATAAATGTAAAGTATTTTACTGGTTAATTTGTACCTCTTTGTTCATATCATAAACTTTATAACATTGTGTTCGAATAATATTCTTGTAACACCAAATTGCGTCAACGCTCGTATTTCAGCACATTGTTTTGGTTTATATAACTGTCAACTGTTTGTGTTTGGAAGACAAATGTACGTAATTTTGGGGCTGAAACGTTTTAGTTAAATAATTTTAAGGACTTATTTGGGCGTCGTTTATCGTCAGTCACGAGCCACGACAGCTTTTATACAACTGAGTGCCTATAAATACAAAAAAAGTAGCGTGTACTAGCACGTTACCAACTCTATCGACATGGAACTTTGGCAACTAGTCACCAAAATACAGAAATACAAAACGTGGCTAATTGTGGCCACGAGTTTGTAACAACAGGTTATTTTGCCAGTGTCTCCATCTATCGAAATGTGTTAAAGTTCTGTGTATTCCTCTGAATTTCCCCTTATGACGTAGTCAACTGTCATCATTGGTGATCATCTCACCCCTGTAAATGGGGGGTGGGGAAACTATTGGGAGCGCCGGGCTCCTTATAGTGGTGTTCTACGCGGCTCACTACAGTGAGCCGGTCATTGGGGTTGTGACGCCGGCCTCTAGGCTGGACCGCCGGCCATCCTTTCGGAGAAGGGCCCGGTGAGCCGCCTACGAGAGGCCGGTGGTTCGTACTCACTGTCCGGTACCTAAAGAACGCGTCCGGTGGAGGAGCCCCGCTCAAGGAGGCGGACATGAGCTCCCGAGCGGGGCGTTTCAACCGCCTCCGGATCATTGTGGTTGTATCTGGATGGGGGAGGGGAGCAATACCCGCTAAGTGGGGATGCTGGAGTGGTTGGCCCGCTCAAACATCCCAGTGGCGAGTCTGCTCACAAACTCCTTGAGTGGTTCCTACTTAAGGTCGCGGTGTATAGTCGCGTTCTTTAGGTACCTGGGTGCGTCGACCACCAAGCGAAGGCAGCTGTTCTCCACAGCTTGGAGACGCTGGCGTGTCAACAGCGCTGTCAGGTTGTACCAGGTCAGCCCCGAAAACGTAAGGCGCGACCTGACATAGGTCTTGTAAAGTCCGAGCTTGGCTCGGATGGGCAGTCTTGAGGACAGCAGGGGATGCAGCTTCGTCCTCACAAACTGGGCCTTCGTAATGATGGTGTCGACGTGGGGTTTCATCGTCAGATTCCTGTCGATGATGACCCTAGGGGACCACGGGAAATCCTCCCACATCAGCCGTAGATTTGGCGGATAGTGCGCCGTGCCAGTTACCAACGCCTGGGTCTTCGCCACGTTGCAAGAATCAACTGTGGGAAAGGCATTCAACTTATAATTCCGAACATACATCAACTATTTGCGTTCGTTAAGCAACCAATCTCTACCGTTAATCATCATAAGCCTTTGTTGGGACCTAATAGTAGACGTTTTCCTCCAATTATTTTAAAACGTAAAACTTACGTATCTAATTTAGTTATTATATCATCAATCAGCTAAGTTCAATTATTTAATTTACGTTCGGGTCTTATATCCACTCGAAACGTAATTTCAACCGTCTATTCCGTACAATATCCATCGCTACACAAAATTACAAAGCGGGAAAGCAATCTGTTATAATTTGGGCAATAAGGCGTTTGCTAATAGACATATTTATCGCAATGGATTATGTCGTAAGTTGTAACAACTCGCGGAGATTCGTAGCCAGATGGTATAATTCCCATTTCAGTAGTTTAGTACTCAGATTGTTATAATAATGTTATATATTAGGACCGTCCGCGTCGTTTGCAGAGGAAGGTAAAGATCACTTCTTTACGTAACCAAGCCTCTGACGATCTTATCGCCAGTAGTGGAACTCTCGACAGATTCGAGTAGAGTCCACGAGACCAGGTTGTTTTTGTAAAAATATTTTCGTAGTTGTCAGTCCGGGATTTAATTTATTTTACAGTGGTAATATATAATAATAAATAATTTATATTTACACTAATAGTATAAACAAAGGCATGCTCATATATTTTTATGTTTCCATACAAATTCCAAACATAAAACATGTTGGTTTTCATATCTACAAATAGTTTATTTTAACTGAAGACAATTCCCTTACCAGGGCATATTTCTAAGTCACGGGGGACTTTACAAACATACTAATAACGTAGGCAAAAATAGGCAAAGTACCTACACCTACTCCCAAAACAGCTGTCTGCAAATCACACAAATAAATGTCCCGGGAATAGAACATACAATATTCAACGCCCGCGCCGAAGAGATAGTCGTATGTAAGAGCAGTCCGTGTAGAGAGATATATGAATGAACGAGTAAACTAATAAATATAAGATAAAGATATTATAATGTTTTTAATTTGTTGGAAAACTGCCTTTACATTATTATCACATAAGCAGTTGGTCTCAAGAATACAACGGTAAACATTGTATTTAATTATAATTAAATATAAGGGCGTTGTGAGACAAGCCCGTATCTAGTTAGCGAGTTTGTGCGGAGAGCAACTTGTGTAGGTAGTAGACGTCGACTCCTCAGGGAACTTGCACCAACTTTTACCGCTGACGTGTCTGCTAACATCGCATTATTTCAGGCATAGAGCCCAACCACGCCCGTTGCTATACCGCGCTGGCACACTTTATAAATTCTTCAGTCAAACTGTCAAGAAAGTTTTTACAAAGATCGCTGTAGGTAACAAGCCTTCCAATTATAAAGTAAAATATCTTAACTAAGTAATTGACGTTTTCGGCAGTAAATTTAGGAATTTACTTTTTATGAAAGGGTTATGTTTAGCAATTTAAGCTTATCGACATGAAGATCAAAATGCAATGATTTTCAGACCGGGTCGAAATATTGGATGTAGCGATTAGAAATAGAGAATTCTAGATTATGACGCGTTTCACGCTCTAGTTCTAGCTGAGTTATGGTATGTCCTGTCGATAGCGTAGAGAATGAACAGCTCCTAAAGCATTTATAAATCGGCTGTGTCCTATACCAGAGTGATAACATTTTTATTTATTCAATAATAAATATATTAGTGAATACACTAGGATTCTTACCTACAGTTCGCGACTTCCACATACAGCAATGACGTACTTCAATGTGATCTAGCGAAGACAAAGCTGAACTGCATAGTAACTACTAATCCTACATCACACAATGAAAGCGCCGATTAGTATACCTATGTATATACAACTTCCCAACATCAACCCCTGGGCCGCGGTCCGCCAGGCCTGCTACACCTAGCCTGGTTGGAGGCGCCTTTGTATTAGAGGGACATCAAACCTGTTCCTCCACACATTACCTATACACAAATAACAATAACAAAACTAAATTATGATATATACTCTGTTTTATTTCAGAGATATTCCATAAAAATGTGTTAGAAGAGAAGACTTTGCGTATAAAAACGAATAAAAGATACTATCGAGGGAACTACATCAACATCGCTTTTTATTCGCCATCGATTAAAACGCTAAGCGTAGTTAGTATCTACTCTTTACAACCCCACGTTGAACCGGGACAGAATTTTATACGTACATGTCGTACATACATACACATATGTATATCAAGTATGTGACATGAATCTAACTTTTATTAGTTCTGTTTTTCTAACCGCCTCCGTTTTTACGTTGCCATGTACGGCTCTGTGAAATATGAATTTCATGGAGCGTCGATCCCACTATAACTTTAGACGGAATATTTCCGAGCATCAAAGGAAATGCTTTTGAATATTCTAACATAGTTATTAAGTTGTTTTTGTCAGTCTGTTATCCGCGCTTTGATACGGAATAAGTTTGTAAATTAAATATATACTTACACAAACCATGTTGTAAATATAAATTAGTTCGTATCTGGAATCATATATAGTTTTCCTAGATTCTCATACGTTTAGTTTTGCCATTAACGAGAGTCAAGTCGCTGAGAAACAATGTAGGAATGTCACTTCTGTACTTTCTAATCTACTTAATTTATTTCCTCAATGGTGCACTTTTTTTAAATTAAACAGAACAACCCTGAAGCTCTCAGTGCGAAAATATCCCGTAACATAAATAAAAGCCAACCTTATTCAAAATGAATCATTTTTTGTCGGTTATAAATGTAAGTTACGTCAAACATTTAAGTCAATAAAAATGTATATATAATTTGTATGTATAAAGCAGCAGATTTTTAACAGAAAAACGGATCTCATTTTCCTTACACGTACTTCACTACTCCCACTGGTTAAAGCGGGTATCTCTATTTAAACTATATATTACTTACAATAACAAACTAAGGATGTTACAAAGTTTATTTATTACAGAAGTACTGTACGACAGCGTTAGCATAATTCCAGCTATTTTAACGAGACGAGGAAGTAAATATTACAGTTGGTGCTTAGTTCTACATAAGGCGTGGCGTATAAAGGCATATGATAATGACAGTCTGTGTTTAAGATACGGATTTATGTAATATATAGCTGGTTCATATACTTAAAATAATTTTTTTAACAGAGCTTCTTATATTAAGTTACAAAAGAACTCGAAAAATTGGAATCGTTGCCTTCGTCACATTTTTTATTTTTTATTGTTTTGTTTATCAAACCAAAAACAACATCACAAAACTCAATTTCTTATTAGGATCTACAGAATCTACTATTTTCTTCAGAATTTTTTTTACGCATTTCAAGAAAATATCGCCAACGGAGAAGCGTGAAATTTGGAATACTTATAGACTACAAGTTAGGAACATTTGTGTCAAATTTGTATCCCGTTTATTGTACAAATGTTATTATAATTTTTAAGTGCAGCTAGTTTTCTTTTCTCTGCATCACCCAAAGGTTGACTAGTAGAGAATGCCTTAGGCATTAAGTCCGCCTATGTATTTATGTGCAAAAAGTTAAACTTAAATAAATAAATAACCTCTTTGAGTATGTATATAGAAGAAGTGCAGAAAACTAAAATGTTTAAACAATATGTGTTACGAATTAAAAAAATACGTGAAACGGCTACATCAAGCTACACATTTCCAGTATACAATGTTGATTTGTCATGGTAAAGAGAACTATACAATAGCAGTTCAACGAATACTGGAAATAAATAGCTTGATTTATGCGGCTTCACTCGCGTGTACATATTTATATACTTTGCGCGGAACCCTAATTCTTTTTAAGAAATAAAAGTAGCCTAAGTTACTCTTTATAACAGCAACTATCTGCCAGTGAAAGTCCCGTGGAAATTGGTCCACCCGTTCTGGAAATTTGTTTGGGCTCATATGATTCGTTTTGAACAGTCCAACATATAGCTTGGTAACTGTAAAGTGTATTTTTAAAGATTTACTAAGTTATAATAAATTGGTTAGGTAACTTACGTATCAGTAGAAAAAAAACGGAAGTCGAATTCTAAGATATAGTAAACTTTACCGTTCTAAAAATACTCCCCCATACATTGGTATACATCACACGTACATCACGTGTATTTTCCACGCGCAAAATACAAATCGCAAAAAATAAATTCCGTTGTTGGGTTATAAAATATATTATCAAATGGGGTGAACAGTAAATCTGCTGTGCAATTTTTTTTAAATTATTAGGTACATAAAAGGCTACCTATTTACCTGGTTTCATTGGTTGCGCCAATGAAACCAGGTTAATAGGAAGCCTAATCAGGTGACGCTTGAGGTTGGCACTGAAAATCAGTACTGGGATGTTTTATATCGTCTCAGTGTATGCTGAGTGTCAACCCGAAATTGCAAAACAGCAGCGTACTATGAGTAATAATTCCAATTTCAATCATTAAAAAAAAATAAAATGAATAACCACATGTTGCCACGTCAAGGAAGACACGTCACATCTACATGACACAAATAACACATTGTAGACCTCGTAGACATAGCAGTCATAGACTAAAAAATGATGTTTGTGAAGTAGGTTAATAATAACAATGTGTATTTAAATTATAGACTTAGGTAACAAAAAAAAAAGAAAAATGTACACTGAGGTTTTTGCAATACATTATCTTTTCTTTCTTGTTTCTTTCTAATCGCTAAAAGCATAATCTCTTTTAGAATTTAAACGTGTAAAAAGAGATTTTAACAAAATCTCTATTTAAAGGAGTATTCCTAGAATTTGTCCTAAGTTTTTTCTAAGACGACATAGATACCTTGACATTTGACGTTAAGTTAGTGAAGAAAAACATTAATTACATAAATACCGGAGGCCCTAACCCTACTCCCATCTTAAAGGCCGGCAACGCACTTGTGACTCTTGAGTTGCAGGTGCCCATGGGCGGCGTCACTCACCATCCCAGGTGACCCGTCTGCTCGTTTGCCCCCTATTCCATAAAAAAAATATATATCCGTTGGAACCATAATACTTGATAAAATAATATCTTTGTATACATTCGTTACAAGATAAATAATATTAGTATAAGCCATTGTGGCATTAACTATACAATCACAGTCATAATGACCGTTTAGATTTTCACAGCACATCCGAAGTTACTAACGTCAAGTCACCTGAGATACGCCCGATTAGCAATGGCCAAACGGATTAGTTGCCGACGAGTTTGACTTTGCCCAGCTTAGCATTGTGTACTACATAGTATCTGTGAAGCGTCTCCACGAAAGTTTTAAGTGATTAGCTTCGAATGTCGAGCATGTGGTTCAATGGATTTATTAAATCAAATAATGTTCTGAGCTTTCAAAATACAAAACTATTCACCTATGTATAATAGTAGGTATAAATGAAAAAGACCGAAGTTAATTTGTAATATTAGAAAACTATATAGAAAACTATGTTTCACTGGAAACGGTAGAAATGAAGACAGGCAAAACATATCTATACCAAAGAAATAACTTTTGGTTTTCTACAAAGAGAAATTACACGGTTCGTTAGTACGGTAATTCGTGAAAATTTACGGTATTTTACAATTTTATTTGATAATGTTTTTTATAAAATATAAAAAAAACAGAAATGGTAAACATTTTTTGTACTCTATAAATTTTGTTAAATAATATTTTTTTCTTTACTTAGATTTATTTTACTTAGATTTAGTCTTTGAAAGTGGCTTCGCTCAGGTTAAAGTTATTTTTCCATCCCTCTGGATTAGTACTTTTTTATGGATGAAATGTACCCCTGACAAGGTGTATATTGTGTATGTAAAAGATCAGAAGTAAAGAAACTCATAGTCGAATTTATAATATTAGTCATAGGATTTACCATGCATGGAGGAGTTAGACAATGTTTCAGTATGCTTTTGTTTTGTTGTGTTGTTTAAAAATACTTAATTACTGAATTATTAAAGTTTGCTTGTGTAAAGATATTTGACACGCTGCAGTTCCACGCACGGTAGTCCCATCAACATCATCATCGTGAACCGCTACGTATAGTACTAGACTGTAAACAGTATTATTTCAATTCATATATTATTACATCGCGAAAATATCGAAATCTTTGTCATCTACCGATCCCAAACATCTAATAATCGTACGGCTTGACAAGTTGTAGACGTTGAGTTAATATTTTCTTTCATTATTTATGTGACCAGTCTTTATTACATATAAAATTTTGCTAAAAGATATTATTATTCTATTCGCGAACAAAATAAGTACATATCTTCTAGAAAACAATAAAGGCGGTACGCTTATAACTAGAAAGAATATGAATAATGCCAGTCATGTTCACATCAAATATTTTATGTAACCATTTTCATGTTTGGTCTCCTTAATTACTTATTTCATTAGTCGGATGAATCCGATTTGGTCAAAAGATAGCTATGCTTTATCTTCTACAATCTTCAAATACCAGAAATGCTACAACAAAAACGTAAAGCTTTTATAAAAGCTTTGAAGTTCGTGAGGTATGTAAGAATCGAAGGAAGTTGCGACTATTAGCTCTGCCTACTTCGAAAGGAGACAGGCATTTATCTACGTAAGACTATGTAAAAAAATGGCACAGTAATCTTTCTTTGGAGTATTATAAAGATAAAGATACACCCGGAACATCCTACGAACGGTTAAAACATTTCCTTTTCTTTTTTCTACGCTTCGCACTAGAGTTAACCTTCTGATATTTATAAGACATACTGTAAGTTTTTAGTTAGAAATGATGACGTAGTACTTACTGAAGAGACGTTACTTAATAATTACCTTTCCAATTTGTTCCTATAACTAACTTTGGTTGTAGGTTGGTCACAGACCGCGTAACAAGCGTTTCAGAACGTTTTACAATTAACATCAAAAGCTTTTTATTTGGTTTAAGAAACTGTTATTTTTTTTAAGTCGTATTATAAAGGTGCCTCTAAACGGCAAATATATTTACTGCAATGTTTCTGGCAACATTGCTAGCAATTACAGCAGCCAGACTATGAACTCATGAATGTCGCCCGGCGATTTAGCCATAGTCATAGTCACTTTCTGTTTGCTTTTCAAATAGTTAATTAATTACCCTCTAAAAACAAAAATGTCAACTAACGCTATCTTAAAACTCTTTTTATTTATGACAACATAACCTCTGACTTCCTATAACCATAAACAGTATTTATCGTAATCAAAAATTTCTCAAACTAATTCAAATAAGTCAAACAAAACTTTTGGATGTCGAAATATTCCTGATTCCGAAAAGTTGTTTGTAGCGAAAACTTTGAGATTCCATTTCCTGGACAAAATATGTAAAACATAACTTCAAAACTGGTCCAAAACTCGCTACCAAAGACTTTCTGAAAACATTAAAAAAAAACAAGTTAACTTACGGTTACATTGTAATTGTTTTTATACAAAGTAAATAAAAAATATATATTTTATACAGTGTGTAAGCATTTTTGTTTGATAAAGAGATTTAAGTTAGAAGAGCAATGCTGTAAACCATTGTACAAAACCTTATCTAACAATTGGTTGATTGTCTGATACGATGCGATGATGATGTCACAAACTTTAGTCATTATAATATAGGATAAACCAGAATACAAAACCATAAGATTCGATTAAGTTTAATAACGACGAGTCTAGGTAGCTTAAGAACATACTTCATTATAGTCGAGATTTAAACTCGACCTATTTATGAAGCTATTAAACAGGAGCAGTAAGGCACGTCGAGCAAGTTTTGACATAAATATAGACTCTGTGCTGGTGTGGCCGCTTTGGATGATTTCCGTCACCTGTGTATGAGCTCTTGCCGGCCAACAGAATTTAATATGCCTAAAATTATTTTTTTAATGAAAACAAGGGGTAGGTTGAAAATGTAATCTACCATTTTGCCTATACAAAACATCATTCAAAAACCCTTACGAATAAATTACTTTTAAGATAAGATTAAATAATTAATTATGTTTCGATATTATTCGATGCTAATTATTTATTGACAGACCCACTGCTGAAATATTCTAACATATATATTATAACACCTTCAAATATTTCTTTTAACTTTCAATTTTATAAAAAATACAAATATTAAGTAGGACATCGAGCACATCAGAGTTATAATTTAATTGAGAATTACGGTTGAACAACACTATAAAAGATTTGTTATATATTTTTACCAATAAGGAGAGGAACTATTTAGGATAATGGTAAGGAGCACTATCTTGTATGGGGACCAAATCGTCCAAGAACCGACTAGAGTGGCGCTAGTGTAGACAAAGGGTATGATAATTATGATTTTAGCTGTTATAGACGGAGCGAAGTGCGCTGGGTTAAAATATTGATTCTTTTTGGCGACTAGAGCAATTGATAAACGAGGAAAAAACATATGAATTTAGTCAGATGTCTTCTAATTAACTTATGTTATCGTTATTTTCTTGTTTCTACACGCTCTAGCTACGACGGCACCATCTAAATACATGGAAACACCTTTTGACGGACACTTTTTCTTCAATAGAAATGGTACTCCTTATCTCTACGATAAGAGAGATAAGAGGAACAATGCAAGAGTGACAACAATGAGATTGCCATTATTTTGTATGTCAAATAACCATGTCCTTTTTCCTACTGATATAGAATAAATACCAAAAAGCTTTGCAGCGAGTAAACAGTTCGTTTGTCTGTGCCTTTTGTTGGTTATTAAAGTCTATGATGGCTCTTCTATACCTATGAAGAGTTACACAAATTAATAAAAATTAGTCACCAAGGCCATTATAGAGCATTCTACTTCCAAAAAACCACGAAAAGACGAATTACAAGAAATCTTGTAAACAACATTTCCCCGTGGATGTAATGATGTAAGCATGTAAGGCATGTCAGTTATACACCTAAGTATAAAGTCTCCCACTACGTTCAAATTAAAGTATGAAGTATTCAAAGGCTGTAATAACGAGGCGCAGTGCTCCACTCACTTGAATTATAGCTAGGTCTAAACTTTAGCTTGAATAACGGTTACGTGAATGTGCCTCACCGGCCTCAGAGGCTCCCCGGTTGTACACTTCCCGCAAGTTTCGTGCCTTCTCTTCAAAAGCTTTTATAGGCATTTTTTATGAAACTACGTAATATGTTACAGAATTTATGGTAAATACGTTTTATCGACAAAACATATTATATTTTTAAACAACTGTTAGTCTAGTGGTTAGTGATCTTGACTTCTAAGCTAGAGGTCGTGGGTTGGATTCCCACTCAGGACAAATAATTGTGTGATGAGGACGATAATTTGTTCTGTGTCTGGGTGTAATTTATTTATAATATATATGTAAGAAATATATAGGTAAGTACGTTTATCAGTAGTCTGGTTACCATAGCACAAGCTCTGCTTGTTTGGGATCAGACAGCCGTGTGTGAGACGTGTGAAGTTATTATTATTATTATTTCTTCTCAATCTTTGCATAGATATTTTTTTAACACTGTGTAATGAAAAACGAAGGCAAAAAGCTCCTATGCGGCTTCGGGTTCGAGTCCCCCCATCCCCCAGTACATTACCAAAGTAAACCAGTAGTAATACAAAAGCTTAGTTGGAAGGGGTGGCCAGTTGATGTGCCTGCCCTAGCGGCCTCTCCAGTCACAGGACGGACATACGGGTACGCGACACATACTCTTCCAGCTACTGCACTCTCAGACCCGTTTCCCCATCGGAGACTTGCGGTTTCCCTTACACTAGCTCCCTTACCCTTCGTTTTCCTTACCCCAATTTAACTATGTCCTTTGTCCCGTCTGAAAACGACTACAGTCCAAAGGGGGATTGGCGGAATGTAGGCGGCCGAAACGAAACAAGCCAAACCCTTTTGCAATGTTCGAAAAAAAAAGGTAATGTATTATTACACTTTGCGCCGACCCCAAATAAAATTGTGAAAAGGGCAGAAAGATGATGATAGTGAGCTTGTTTAGAAGGACTAATAAGAATACTACTAATGTGTGCCCCGCTTTACTAGTATTCTTATATTTATCGTAAAAATACATGAACAGATTTTCTTGAATATATTTAAGAGAGCACTCTCGCTCAGGCGCCCAGGTCACCTTTCAATAAAAAACAAATAAATCGGTTCATCCGCTTGCTAGCTGTGATGCCACAGACAGACACACAAATACACAGATACACATGTCATGTTAAACTTATAACATCCCTCGTTTTTACGTCGGGGTAGAAATTTGCGTTGCAAAAAAAATATTGAAAGAATAGGATTACGTGTTTTCCTAAAACTTTTGTTTTACCGGAGTTCCTTGTGAGGCCCTTATCCTCTCCACGAATTGTTTACGTTGAGTGTCTTTTATCAAATTATACGACTGATGGATAAAAGAAAACACTCTTAAATTTTATTACGTCACGGGTACCTATTTCGGAATGATGATAAGTACAAGTTCATGAGTATAGTTTTAATATACCTACGAATATATGAAAAAAAATGACACAGCGTAAACTGCACCGCATTGCAACTGTATGTGTGTCGAAAGAAATTACTCTTTAACTGTGTTTCAGTTAAAGAGTATGGCTGTTTGCTGTTAGTAAGAGTGCGTTAGTGAGTAAAAAAAATAATTGGTCATGTAGCAGCATAGGTCTCATATTACACGTATTCTTGTTACCCCTCCAAACACACAAGCTCTACATCACAAGTCCGACACCTAAGCCACGAATAAGTCTTAAAAGCGTTTTATGGAATTTGAGTGTAATTCAGTCGTTAGTATAATTTTTATTGACTTAAGTTATAAAATTAATAATGATAATATAATGCATGCAGATTACAATTGGGATAACATAATTTATAAGCTACCAAGCCTCCTGGAAACCAAAGCACACCCTTGCTCACTAAAAAGGTACTACAAAATTATTTTCTCAACTCACCGTTGACAGCCTTTGTTGATCAAACGTGACATTTTTAACAAGTAAGTGACATTTAAAAATTGGTTTAATGTTAACTTGAGGGCAGGGTTTCTAGCGAAGCCTGGAGACCTTTTTATGCAAATCTTGAAGGATGTGCCGGGAGTTTTAATGAAACAGCGTAATTACTTTGATGAATACTGCACTCGTGATGAGCTCGCCCTGGCGAGAATAGGGGAAAACTAAATCTAAATGAAATGCTAGGTGTCTATATTGATTTAAATTAGAGAAACATCAAACCGTTTAAACAGAGTGTGTGTGACTTCAATAACGAAGTCTAATGAATTAATTATATGCAGCCACATATATTTTAGTGAAAAGAATATTCGAATTTAAAAATAATAATATTGAAAGGTTTCTATCACTTAAAACTTACTTATAACCTGTAAATTAAGCATTCATTTGAAATATGTAGTAGTTTTAAGGAATAATTGATTTTATGATAATGCTAGACGTTCCTAAAAAAATAAAAAATACTAATATAATGGTTGACCGATAAAAGTGGTTATCGATGGATATTAGGTCCATATTCATAACATATATTGTTATATGTTGTTTAGATAATGAAAATAAAAAGAACTAAGGAGTAAGTTACGAGTATATCACAATGTTTATTTTTCTTACAAGCACCCTTATAGCTAACCAATTGCTTGCCGAAATCAAACAGTCCGCCAGATAGAAATAGAAACTTACTAAAACAGTCTTCAGTAAACGCAATCTAATAAAAAAGTAGATGAGACTCCCTTACGCAGCTGGAATTTTAATCAATTTTGTGGCCAATAAATGAAGCGGCCGGGTTCAACGAGCCACACTTCGTAAATTACCACCTTAAAACATTTGCTCGGACTATATTCATCAGGAAAAAAATAAATTTAAAAACTGTTCCTCACGATAAGCTCGATTACACAAAATTATATACCAGTAGCAGTTAGTAGCGTTTGCGTAACTGCGTCATATACCCGCAACGAGGACCAAATAGCGACATTGTCAAATATGACAAAGCTCATTAAATAAAGAGAAAAAAAAGAGGACCAAATGTATCGATGTTCAATAAACAACTGTTTTTATTGTAACCTCAAACATTTTTCTCGCACCAGACAATATTTCAATGAACAGAAAGCTTTTCTTTTTGTGCCAGCCTAAGGAAACTTTGACAAAAAGAATCAGCTGCTAACGTCAAAGACGAGGACCGTTTGTACCGCAGGAGGCACCCGCGGCGACCTGAATAATGAGTTTCACAAGTATTTTGACGGAACTTTATTACGCTTTGTACTTAACAGGCAATTAAGAGCTTTTTAGTATTTTTCTAGCTCGACGCAGTAATTAGTTCGCGCAATGATTCAAAAAGCTTCCGTAATATAAAAATGTTTTTCTTTACGTAACTTTAAAAAGAACCAGACTTTGTGGAGGACACTCTGAAAGACGTGAAAGATGTATTTTGTATAAATTAAAAAGTACGTAGACTCGGCTATAGGAACGACGTTTCAATTTCAAAAGAGATATGTTTATTAAAATAGAAAGCTTTAAAGTTAATTCCTTTAGATGTATAAGAAATTATTATAAATAGCCAACATTCTGCCGCATGAGCTTTAGCAACATAAAGGTCCAAACTCCTATACAAATACAAAGAATGAACTCTGTGTTCCAATGTCAAACCGCAATAATATTAACGCTCGCAATTGTTTTGTTCTTAATTTGTTGTCTTCACAACAAACATTCTCCATATATGAACAGACAGAAGTAAATTCTAACGAGGGACGAGCGTATTCTCTATCATGAAGTTAACAATGTAATATGTTTGTTTCAGATAATTCCGTTGGAGAGACGTCCTCATTCCGGGCTGTCATCGAAGTACTGAGACAAAGGGTGGTGCGCAAAGTGGAATAGTTTCATTTTGTATTGAAAGTTTAGTGGTGAATAGGTGGTGTGAGGGGTGTGTGGCAGGTGTCACGGGACGGAGACAATGAGGCGCAGGGGAGGCGGAGGATAGCATGACAGCGCCTGCCACGGCGGCCTGATGGCGCTAGTGCGCCGGATACTAGGCGACGCCCAGGTAAACAGAAAGACCAAGAATAAACTCTTTATTTAACTTTTGTTATTTAAGTTCCAGATTTTTGCACCTACAACAAGTACACACCACGCTGTAGCTAGCCATTGTTAGATCATGGAACGATGGAACAAGGAAATCTTAAAAAGATCCTGCTACAGACAGATAGAGTCAGCATGTTTCGATGTAAACAGACACGCTGCTGGTATAATTATGTAGGTTTTTCACTTAATGTCTGTCTGAAGCAACATTTGCTCAATACTTTAAAATTCACAAAGCCTTTGAGTACTTAAGCCGTCTTTTAAAGTACAGAACCAAAAATAAAAAGCTGAATTTGTTTCAGAGCTTAGTTTAGTAAATATCGGGATTTTGAGTAAGTTTACTTGCCTGAAATGCTTTTAAATGTTCATATATTTACATAAAATAAGGATGTTTAGGAGACCCTTATTGATAGTTTACTCTAAATAATGAGGAATGCCCTTTCAAAGTATTGATATTTACAGTGAAGTACCTTGTAGACACTTAAGATGATTTATCATTTGCTATTAGCGTACCATCTGATGCATCAAAGTAATGAAAGCTTTAATTGTTATTAATTACAAAGCTGCTGTGCCTCGGGCTGCCATGCCGTACCACCCTAAGCACGGCGATTTAACGAACAGACTTAAACGACTATTACATCAAACGGTAGCAGGTGAATTAACTAAACTGGTGGGGGTTCGCTTAGATTAATAGCTACAGATATGGCGTCGTCGGATGGCCGAAATATATGGCAGTTTCCCTGAAACCTTATGTTTATAATGCGAACTGGATTATATAGACTTTATAACACATTTATTATTAAACTTAGAAATTATGTCTCCTTTACTACATCTTCCAGAAAATGAGCGTCATGTTATATTAATACAAATTGTACTAAAGTTTCTAACGAATTTCATCTCGCTATTCAGATCAAACTCAAATGATTTTTGTGCACTTTTATCTATCTTACGAATTCAAGTAGTGAATTGGTCGGCGTCAACCGTTTTAAAGTTCGATCCTTCCATTGCATATTTCTAATGTAAGCTACCCAATACTTTTTTCGAGTTTGGGTGTACTTTATGTCCGTTAATTGTAGGTTTTATGAAGTTCACTGTGAAAAACGGAAGTTAACTAAATGAGTAAATGAAAAAATACGTAAAATGGTATTTCAGTGTTAAGTCATGAATAAATAAGGTTCTTAATATTTATATAAACTTTTAAAAGATCAAAATACATATATAGAATTAGTTTTTTTATAATGTGATGTGATTGAACTTCACCAGTAGAAAAACATGTTAAAGTTCGACATTTGAGTGATTATACTAAACCTTTACTACTGAAAAAGAAAACAATTCATGTTTAACTATCTGTAGTTATTACAAAAAATTGTGACATAATCTTACTAACATTATAAAGGCGAAAGATTGTGAGGGTGGATGGATGGATGGATGGATGGATGTTTGTTTGTTACTCTTTCACGCAGAACCAGCTGAACGGAACTGTATAAAATTTGGCACAGAGATAGATTATATTCTGGAATAGCACATAGGTTACTTTTAATCCCAGTAAAATATAAGTTTCCCGAGAGATAGATTTCAAAAGGTAGTCACCTATAATTTAAATGGATGATATAAACCCTGAGATGAGATGTGTATCTATGACCCCGTGTATTTTGCAGGCGCTGTGCTAAGTGAATCTATCAAGTTACATGTTAGTGGGTTTAAATTTCATTAGTACATATTATGGGCTGCGTATAAGGGCACACGGGAAAAAACATGCAATGTCACAAAGACAATGGACGGAGGAATTGCTAAATTAAGCTTTGCTTTGGATCCTTAAAAAAAGGTACATTGAAGCTTGAAATTTAAAAAAACATGTATTTATTTTGAATGTGTCGCATAAAAAACTGTTTTCTTTCTTAAATTGATGGAGTTGGAGAACAAAAACGAAAGGAAATCAGGAAATACAGGCAAAAAATATGCAATGTTCATAAAATTGTAATGGTTTAAGCATCATTATATTTCATCCCTGGGAAGTACAGCTTAGCTTTATGTCCACAAAACCTCGACAAGGCCTGGATATCCATAAATTTTGCTTTCGAAATAAAATGAAATGAACGAACTGGCTCTCATTATAGGATTGTTCTGGCAATAAAAACTGTGAAGTACCAACACTTTTTTTTAGGTGCCAAGAGAATAGATAATGTCAAAGAGGAATTGTAATATTCCCTGTGAAAAAGTAATCTTGGATGATCCTTTTCAACCTTGATTTATCTTATGGGTCGAGATAAAAATCGCCAGTACGGCTTGGACTGTGCTTGTTGTTGTGCTGTGTCAATATTTTTCTATGAAGATTACTCCGTGATTCTGCATATTACTCCAAAGTTCCATTGCATGTTTTTCTCCTATGCCTTTCTTGTATCAACCGAATAGTTTAAGAATGGAAACCAGCAGAGCAGACAAACGCCCTTCGTAAAGATTAAAGGTCGCCGTTGGATGCAGGTCACTTCCAACCTCTGTTCTTCGAAGTGATGGAGGGAGGCGTATGTCCAGCAGTGGACATCCGCGCGTCCTTTGGAAATTATAATGAGGAACCCTGTTATTTATTATCAGGCATGTTCTAGAATCCAGTGTTCTTAATGGTGCAGGTTCCCTCAGTGTCCTTCGATGTTATTATTTTATTTAGCCTTTATTTTCTGGCTCAGTTGCTTGTATTCAACTGTAGCTGAAATTCTAAATAAATGGTTGAGTTTTCGATTCCAATAAAATCTGTATAATAATAAGAAATTTGTATTCAGGCGAAACTCCGCAAAATGGTCGACGAGCAAGTCTCAGTAGGGGCCAGAGTAGACGCGGATGCGGAGCCAGAACCAGCAGATCCTCTAATTACACCGGCAAGCTCAGCACTACTAGACAGGCCTGAATTAGACCGGCCAATCCCACCGGAAAGACGGCTCCTCATCGGAACTCTTGATAAACCAAGAAATGGAGGCCTCGGAAGCCTCAGCGTTGATAAAGAGGCTACCCTTAACAGAAACACTAGACTTTCAATTCGAAATGGAAAAGATAATCCTTTCATAGGTAAGTTTGTACTTAATTATTTTTTTGTAAAAGGAAGCATCAGCCATGCAATGAAAATAATTATAGAAATGTATATCAAGTACATAAATTAATGGCTGCTTTATAGCTCCAAGCTGTAAAAACATTAAGCTTTAAAGTCATTGCACTACAAAATACTATTTATGTCCCATTTTTTTGTTGTCACTTGCAAGTTCCTCTGAACCTGTAGGGTACTTCCCGTTCTATCTAGATTCAAGAGATTTCATAAGATGCCAGGTCTCGTAGCAAAAGTAAAGTAAATAACCGAAAAAAGTTTATTTTTAAAACCGTCAAAACCTTACCTTAATTTCCAGTTTAAACCGTTCAAACCAAGTGTGCCATATAAGATACAGGATGCGCTGTATTGTTAAGTTAGCAAAAACCATAAGAAAATGATATCCTAATCAGGTGTCTACGTATATCGTATACCTATACTAATATAATAAAGTTTTGGTTTGTTCGTTTGTTTCTTTAAACGCGTTAATCTCTAGAACTGTCAGTCAGATTTGAATTATTTTGAATTCAATTTTGGATAGAGTATTCATTGGGGTAGACTATGGGCCATGTTTCAACATGCTTCGACCCTATAAAATGGAACAGTTTTTTTAGTATTCACTATATTTAATCTTTGCAGAATTCTACTGACCTATTTATCTACTATCTCTATCTGATCGAAGAAGCTCATGTTTGTACTCGTAGTTCTTTTGCAATACGATCTACCAACTGTTTTTGGTTTGCAAATGATATCTCAAATAAACATAGAGGTTGTACGAAGTTCTTTGCCAATATCGAAAGAGTTTTATTTAGTACTAATAATTGGGGTTTTGCAACAGTTGCATCTAATAAATATTGGAGTAACTGTAATGTAGTAGGTAAATGGGTGGGTCCAAAAATAATTCAATGATATATTCAAATTGCAGTTTTCATATTACTTAATATAATAATACTATCAAATCAGACATAGTACAAGCATTTGGATAAAATAATGGACAGCTATTAAAATAATAGTTAAAGGTAAAATAAAAAAGACAAAAAAATTATTCAAATTGCTAATAAAATCATTGTACTATTGTTGACTAAATCTGTTTTTACTTTCTGTGAATCATACACGTACGATAGTAATTTTCATTTTGATCGATTTTTAAAGTACTGACACATGACCGGGATAGACGGTCTATATCATCTCGAAGAAGGAGTATTGGTTATGAAATGTAGGTGTATAACACGCGTATGTGTTTCCTCTCGGGGCATACAAATGTGAATGTAATTGTAGTATATAATATATTTTGATTACTAAAGTTGATGAAATGTATTAACTTTTCTTTTAATAGATGATGACAATAAAGAAAACCAAGCAAACGGTAAAGTGGAGTCGCCAGTTAAATGGTCATTACAAAACGGTAGTGACAGTGGTACATATGCCGAGATTGGCAATGGAGGAAATAGTAATACTAGTGAAAGGAATATTCTGGACCCAGCTGACAGCTCCGAAGAGGAGGTGCCATTGCCCGATGCTACATCGCCTGGAAGAAGCAGCGATGGACCTGAACCAAGGGCTGATATCACAGCGACACTTGATGGAGGTATACACATATTATTTATACACTTAGTTTAAAATTCAAAGATGCTAAGTGATTGAGATTGATAAATATTTTATTTTTAAAGCGTTTTCATGCTCTTTATATTCCCTTCCCACATCCCACCAAAATTTGGTGATCTTTTGGGAATCATCTTCCACTCTATGCGTCGAGAGAGCAACTCATTCGACAGCGCGTTTTTGAAGCTAGAGTTCAATAAAAAACTATACAGCTCATCTAAATGTGCCTTCGCACCGATGAAAGTAGATCCATTATCGGAATAGAGACATGAAACTGGTCCTCGACGGGAAATAAAGCGTTTAAAAGCGGCTAGAAAGTTTTCAGTAGTTAAATCACTGGTCACTTCAATATGTAGACTACGTGTGACCATGCAAACAAAAAGAACGATGTACGCCTTTTGCGCATGTTGACCTCTGCGGCGAGAAAGGATTGTCCTTATCGGACCAGCGTAATCTACACCAGTGTGACAAAATGCCTTGGCCTCTGAAACACGGTAATCAGGAAGATCAGCCATTATAGGCGTTGGATGCGTTGGGTTGCATTTAAAGCAAGTGTTGCACTTTCGCAACTTGGACCTGATAACAGTCCTGGCATCCAAGATCCAGTAGCGTTGTCGTATAATAGACATAAGAAGTCCAGGTCCGGTGTGACAATTAACAACATGAAAATGCTGTATTATTAAGTCAACGACATGATCACGTTTAGGGAGGAGAACCGGATGTTTAGCTTCGAAAGGAAGCATTGATCCAGAAAGTCTTCCTCCAATGCGTAAAATCCCTTGTTTGTCTAAGAAGACGAAGAGGCTTTGCAGCTTTTTTGAAGGTAATTTATCAGCCTTGATCAATTTGATATCTTCACAGAAGTGCACAGATTGAACGGCGAGAATTAACGCATTCTCAGCACTTGTCAACCCTGCTATAGAACGAGGTTCGACCTTAACTTTAGGTCTTGCGAATTTTAATACATATGCGGTGATACGTAGCAACTTTTCCCAAGAAGAAACACGTTGTGCTAACGTACACAGCAACGGCGGCTCTGTGTGAGTAATGGCAGCCAACACATTTGCCTTGAGTTCAGGCAAGACAGAGCAATTATTAAGCGAGAATGGCTTAATCGGCCACTTCTCAGATGAGCTGCGAATCCACGGAGGACCTTTCCACCACAAATCGTGGGTCAAAAGTTGCGATGGAAGCATACCACGCGAAAGACAATCACTTGGATTACTAGCTCCGGCAATATGATAAAAATGTTTAGAGTCCAAGTTTTCTTGGCACTGAGCGACGCGATTACCGACGAAAACTGACCAACGATGTGGTGAAGAATGAACCCATGATAAAGCAATAGTGGAATCAGAAAATGCGTATATCCCGGCAATGGTCATACGTGTTGCATATGTGTCTCGCACAGTTTTTATTAATTTTGACATAAGTAACATAGCGCGTAATTCTAAGCGAGCGAGCGTAGTGATTTTTGTTGGCGAAACCTTTGATTTAGCGCAAAGAATGCGAGTTTGAATGCCAGACGGGTAGGTACAATGGGCATAAATGACACATCCCAGACCATTCATGCTAGCATCACAAAAAGCAACAAGACGTAATTCACAACCAACTTCGACGCCTACATGACGTGGAATCCTTAAAGTGTCAAGCATTTGAAGTTCTTGCGCAAGAGCGAAAAAACGGGTGCGTATGTGCTCCGGTGCAGGATCGTCCCAATCACACTTGCTGAGCCACAGTTCCTTAATTAACAACTTGGCATAGAGAATCACAGGCGCGACCAATCCGAGCACGTCAAATAGTCGTGCAACCATCGAGAGTATGTTTCTCTTGGTGCACCTTTCATTAATTGCGGCGCATGTGAAATGAAAATTATCTTCACATGGTTCCCATGAGAGACCTAAGACCTTAGAGACATTATTGTCAACATCAAAATCAAGCGACTTGCGGTGCGTGTCGGGAAGCGAGTCAAGTAGCACTGGTGAATTGCTAGACCACTTCACTAAGTCAAAGTCACCCGATTTGAAAAACTTAATCAAGTTGTGAGCTAATTGCGTGGCAGTATCCTCATTTGCAATAGAAAGAACCAAATCGTCCATATACAGACAGGTCTCTGCCACTTTCGCGGCATCAGGATAGAGCGGACTCATGTCAGTAGCCAGCTGTCGCACAGTGCGCATAGCTATGTAAGGGCTTGACTTGAGACCGAAAGGTTGCCTATTAAAGGCATAAGTTCGAATTTTTTCCGATTCGTTGAATCTAAATAAAATGCGTAGGTATTTATGTTGGTCTACTGGTACACCAATCCGTAAATAATATTGTTTTATATCAGCGTTCATTGCAATAGGAAATAATCTAAAACCTAACAATAATAAAAACAGATCGGCCTGTAAATTGGGTCCAATATGTAATATATCGTTAAGCGAAAGTCCTGTATGCGTTTTAGCACTCGCGTCCAATACGATGCGCGGCATCGGTTTATCAGGTCGGACTACTGCGTGATGCGGTATATAATAACCATCAGAGGACAGCTCAGATTCTTTAACAGGACTGAGGTAATTGTTATCAATATAATCCTGAATAACCTTGTTATAATTTTCGCGCACTATCGGTGCCTGACGGAGCTTACGCTCGAGTGAAACGAAACGGCGATAAGCCGTAGCGTGCGAATTACCTAATTCCGAAGGGTCCCTACAGAACGGTAATGCAACTGCATAACGACCTACGTCGTCACGGGTCACGGTAGCCGTGAAAATATTTTCGCAATCTGTCTCCTCTGGTGACAACAAGCGTTTCATGGGTACTTCTTCAAGTTCCCAGAACTTTTGCACTATATCATTAAGCGCTAACGCAGAAAAAGACGCGGCAGTAGGTAAAATATGTTTACGCGGGTAATCTCCCATAAGTACGTAACCAAATGTTGTAGATAAAGCACACGGTGCGCGCGGCCCACACTCGACCATATTTCCTAAGTATATAAATGGGAATAGCTGGGCACCTAACAATAAATCAATCTTGCCCGGAATATTCCAGCTTAAGTCAGCGAGCGGAAGGTTACGAAAATCTAGGTCGCGATCACAATCGATAAATTTCGAAGGCAATTGATCCGTAATGCATTCTACAACAAGCGCATGTATAGTGTATTTCTGATCCGGATAAATACGGGATTCAATGTCTAAATGAACATAACCGATTATCGGACTTGAAGCGGAACCAACACCTTTAACATAGGAATTATTCAACGGTATTATCGGTAAATTTAATAAACTAGAACAAGCAGATGTTATTAGATTATTCTGCGAGCCATTATCTATCAAACACCTAACTACAGATTTGATACCAGCGCTACCCTTAGAGCGCGCGTATACCTGAGCGGTTGACAAAAGTATATCACCCTTATGACAAGAAGTGTAAGACTGTGTATGTGTAACTGGTTCTGTAGCAAGCGGGGGCGCTCGAATGCATGACGAAGTCGTGTGAGCGCGATGAGAAGGCGCGGGCGAAGTAACGGTCGCTCGATGAGCGGGCGGCGGCGAGTACGCGACGGCGGTATTTACCATAGCCGCATGCGATTGCGAATTATTACTATCAAAATGCAATAACCTATGGTGTCTTTTATTACAGAAACAGACTGACGTACTCTTACAATCCGGAAGTTTATGTAAAGTGCTTAAACAATTAACGCAACCGTACTTCGATTTAATAAACTCATATCTAGCCCTTGCGTCTCGCATATTTTTAAACTGAGCGCAATCATATAAATGTCGATGGTTACCACTACACAAACAACAATTCGCGGTAACTGCTGCGTAAGATTTGGAGGTGTGATGAACGCGCCGGTCGCGTGAGGGCGACGTAACAACAGCAGCGGGTTTCGTATATGACCAATTTCGCGGGTTTGAGCGCTCCAAAATCTTAGCCTGATCTTGTATAAAAGCGATAAGCTGTTGTGTCGTAGGCACTTCCACATCCCGAATCGAAAGTTCAAAGGCTTGGATGGTTTGAGGATCCATCCTTCTCAAAGCGCATTGAAGAAAAATAAAATCAGTTAGATCTGTTATGCCTAATTCTTTTAGAGCTGAAATCGAAGCGGAGTATTTACTAACAAAGGTATCAAGAGCGTTCGCAGTGTGCGAGCAAGTTTTTAAGTCCAGTATATTATTGAGATAATATGTACCTAATGAGCGTTTGTCGTGGTATTTCTTAACCAAACTATCCCACAGTATTTTATATGTTTCACCTGACGGAATAATACCGGAAGTGAATTTTAGTGCGTCGTGGGTGAGTTTAGAAATTAGATACTGTACACGTTGCGAGTCAGAAAGCTGTTGATTCAAATGAATATTAGCTTTAAAAGACTGATAAAAGGTATTCCAGTTTTCAGGGCGTCCGTCAAAACTCGGAATTACTAAAGGTTCTAATTTCACTACGGACTTGATCGAGCTACTGGTCTCGAGTGAACGCACCTTAGAAGTGGTTAATATTTTATTTCTAACGCGTTTAACTCTCGAGTATAAATCATCAAATGAATCGAGGCAAGAATACTCGGGATTGACCGTAATCTTTGATAACAAATTTATATTATTTATTTTATCAACAATGGACTCAAATTTATCGCGTAACTCATCTATTATCTCCGTTTCAGCCAGAAAATTCTCGTTAGCTCGCGTTGATGAATCGAAAGAAATTATACCTTTCGACGATGTGTACATACGATTAATACGTTGAAATAATAATTCTTTCTTTTGATTCAACATAACCAACATGACTTCGCGGCTTGATTCGCTTTCCGTCATGTTTATAAAATAATATCACAATACAACTACAAAGTGATAGGTATATCTACCTAGTTAGTGTAAAAACACAAATTAAATTTAAATCTTAAAATGACTTAGCGTAAAGTACAGTGGTGGAGCGGTTAATAAGTGGGTAGGTATGAATAAGTTCAACTAAATTGAGTATAATGGATATTATTACCAATTAATACGTAATTCACCAAATCTAACAATTAATTATATTTAAGTACGAGTCTACCAATAATTACGTAGTTCTCGTGCGTTTTAAACACAGAATTTACCAATTTTACGTAAATCTGTGAGCGAGGAAAAATGGCGGCAAGAATTCACTAGAATTACGTGAATCTTTTTTATGATATGAATAGAAAAGTAAATTCACCAATATTTACGTGAATCACTGGCCTATCCGTACTCGTAAGGACCAAATTATATGGTCAGGCGTGTAAATAGCCCAACCAGGGTGTGATTGCTCAACGGTTAGCGTACGAGGTGTAGGGAAGTAAACCACTTCTATCGATCAACACAACCATGCCAGCACTAACCTGCAACACCGACCAAGTCCCGATCCACCAGAAGGCAGCGAGCAGCGGCGAGGTTTCTACGGTCTCTTGCAACGTCCAGGTATTGACCGGCCGGTCACGATCGAAGACTAGAGCACTCCACATACACCTTGTAAAGGTTATAAGCGAGTCCAAACACTACACGGCTATAGGACTAATGGAAAATCAGCTTCTTTTCACGAGAAATATAACTGAAGTCCGTGGCGGAACAAAATTTTTATATTAAAGGGCGTCTTCTTAGCGAAAAGCGATGAGAGCAGGGTATGTCCGTTTTTTCTTGCACCAATCAAGTTAGTTTACATTATTTGAAGACTGCTAACGCCATCTCTTGAGATCGTCGAGTACATTGGCAATATTACAGCAGTACCAGCACTAATTGCATTCGACAAACAGAATGTGGTTTACTATAAAGACTATGAAATTTATAATATAACGAAATATATTATGGTGCGATTATGTATGCATTTTATAAATATATTGGCGCTCCACCATGCACCCCGCCTTGGAACATCACAAGATGTGTAAAAAAACTTTTAGCTTTGTAGTTTTAGCGCAATCCTAATGTTACCTAATGTTATATATAAGAACCAAAATGTAAATACAAAAGGACAATAGTGATGGACTATAAAGTCGTTTAGGGATTAAAATATAGAAACCGCTAAAAGTGTTTTTCTTAAATATTTCAGCAATACAAATAGTTTTACAAAATATTTCCTTTCTTTTATATATTTGTTTATTTTCATGTTTTGGTTGCGTATTTATTTAATTATTTTTATATTCACTTTAATTTTAGCACCGAAATTAGCAAAGATATAGACAATTTTGTGGCTACTTTCAGTCAAGAAACTAGTATTCTGTCATATTTTTAAATTATCCAGCCCTTGGTTTCGAGAAAAGATGTTCGAGGTTTAGCGAAAAAAAACTAATTTAAAATAATTACACGAATTATTGCTATTAAATCTAGATCTAAATATAAGAAAATGCTTCATACGTGCTTTTAAACTTTAATTACGGTACTGATCCAAATAGACTTCAATTTAATTTATGCAATTGACTGAAACGCAAAGCTCAAAACCTTGCCTCTTACACCAATAACATCTATGTGCTTAACAAAAACAAGGAAGGTTGCCTCATACAACAGATCAATCGTTTTTGTTCGAAGCGCAGTATATCTTATTTTTTGTGCGATGGCAAAGGGTAAAACGCGGTTTCATTGTTACTTGGCAGCTGTTAGCCTTACATATTTGTATGTACCTACCGTTAATCACAAAAGCCGTTGA
Organism: Callimorpha dominula; assembly: GCA_949752705.1. Taxonomy (NCBI): domain Eukaryota; kingdom Metazoa; phylum Arthropoda; class Insecta; order Lepidoptera; family Erebidae; genus Callimorpha; species Callimorpha dominula. The sequence continues at coordinate 10,726,621 of OX457000.1, forward strand.
ACTAACATAAATTCAATTCAGACCAGAGATTTCAGATAAACAAAGGCTTTTTGGCATTAGTGATTTATAATAACCTTGCACCTAGCACTTACGAACTATGAAAAAGGTGTGAAGAGAAATATATTCTTATACCTATTGTTTCGTTGTAAATTATAAACGGTGATAGTATTTAACGGGGGTCATTTTTATTTATTTATTTAACGTTCACCAACAATAACTTACACATAGGATTATAATATAATTAAGGCAATAATATGAATACAATATAGCAATTACTTAAAGGTAAACAGTACTTGTTTATATTATGTCAATCAAAGAAATCCTAAATTTATTGCATTAATTTAACAGGTAAAGTTAAATATAACAAAGTATAATTAAGATTCTGATATACTGCTAATAAGTTTAGACAGTTGTATAGTAGGGGAGTCGAAATGTAACGTGCGATAACCTTACATATTCTTGGAAAGGGTGAGCTGAAGCTGAGCTGAGGTGAGCTCTTGGGAAGGGATGTTTCAAAGGAACCCAAAACTTAAACATAGTCACCAATTGCGGACAGTCAATCAAGTTGCCTAGCTTTCAGGCAACCTTCGCGTGATTCTATTGTCTGCGGTGGGCTTGAGATCTTATCTTAAGATATATTAATCTTGATTTAAAGAAACTTTTTAGTATATATATAGGGTACTATCAGACAATGCAAGGTGCTACACAGGTTTTTGAACTCGTTCAAGACGCAATGAGTACACAGGGTAGTGCGGCTGCCATATCTCACTACAGTATTCTAAAATAGACCGAACAAGACTGTTATAATTTATATTTTTGTATTGTTATCACGAAAGGATTTGCAATTTCGCAAAACAATACCCAATGTTTTAGAAGACCTTTTTATGATGTTGTTTAAATGTGGTATAAATGTTAATTTGCTATCGTAAATAGCTCCAAAGTCCAGCATTGTATTAACTTCCTTAACTTTCTCATTTTCAATGTAATAATCGAAAGATATGAGATTTAACTTTCTAGTAAATTTTATTTTATGTTGACACTTTCATTGTATTTAAATTCTTCTATAGTTATCACACCATCGGACAAGTCTGTTAAGGTTACTCTGAAGAAGTTTGCTTTCTTCAACAGAAGTGATTATTTTAACGAACCTGAGGTCATCTGCCTACCTAAATGAATCTGAGAGAAAAAAGTAAGGAATTTCATTTATGAAGTTAAACAAAACAGGACCCAGATGTGACCTCTGAGGTACACGGAAAATTATTTTTAGTAAACTTGACTGCAAGCATGCCTACCACGAAAAAAGTTCTGTCTGATAGATATGATTCTGGCCACCGAAGTAAAGTGCCGGAGGTACCATAGGTATATTGGTCAACAGCGACAGTTGCGAAACACAAACAGATTTATAAAAAGGTCTTAAACGAAAATAAACTATTACGTCATAAAAGTTTAGAGATATTATCCTTGTCCTTTACAAAGGACAGCGTTAATTATTCCTACAATCTATCTAATACAGAATATAGAAGAGGTACATTAGGTAGAATGTGTCATCCTACTTGCCTACTACTTTGTTGAACCTGAGTAAATGTGTCCCCTTGTCATAGTGAAATATATGTGTGATTGTATTTATAGTTTAATATTCCTATTCTATATTAGATGCGGCTTCCCCAGGCGGTCGGTCGGACCGATCGCGACAGGAGGAAGCGCTCGCGTCCCCTGGGATGCTCACCGCGGCTCAAGTGGCTAGGAGGCTTCGGATGGAAAACGAACGATTACAGGTACCTTCAAAAAATGAATTATTTATAAGAAAAGCACGAGTGAATTTGCTGTTAGCTTAGTTAAGCTTTTGTACCTATTTGTGCTTTGTGTATTGAAAGTTAGTTAGTTATATTATTTTTTTCTTTGAGACAGTAACAATTGATAACTGACCAATATCTGCGGTTATACCGTGCCAATGGGGTTAAGAAAGTAGATGGGTAACTATTAACAAAAATGATCCCACTCTGAGACCAGGGGCCTTGTTCCTCTATATTGCGTCTTATTACTGCGTAATCCGCAATGTGTAGATACATACTGTTGTTAGAAGTGCCGCGCCTAGTCCTTTAGATTAAATTGGTTGACAAACAAGTTACTAATCCATCGAAATTAAAATGAATGTTTATTAATTTTCATTTCACATTTATGCCGAACTAATAGGAACGCGCCTGATCTACCACATTTATTTAAGAATTTATTAGTTCCCTGAAGAATACACAAACATCTAACTATTAAAGCAATGAGCTAATAACGCGATAACTAGCAATAGCAGAATAGGAAAATGACTTACACGGACAACATTTGAACGACAATGACATGACAAAATGACATGATTGATAAATGGAACGCAAACTAATGTGACAAAACATCAATCAGGACCCTTACCGCCAGCAGATCATTATGCTTTGAAGGAATAACACTAATTAAAAGTCAAAATTCTTTAATATTTCAAATGTATGAAATTGGTTCATCGGAATAATGTGTAATGTTTGCGTATCATTTTTGTACACGCTCTCACGAATATGTTGTCGAAAAGTACCAAAATAAAACACAACGGCTTTCATAGATTCTCGTAATTTTATCCTTTCTATGACAATCGGTTTTTTAGTTCTGTACCTTTGACAGGGTGATAAATAAAAAATTGGAGATGATATGTAGTTACTTTTTATAATGGTCAATGTTTGATACTATTAAATCTTTCAGTAGTCATTAAGGAAGTAAAGACAATAGTCCGTAGTGGGTGGTGGTGTTCACGGGCAATTTTCCGCAACTCCACGACGAGGCGCGTATTTTGTGTTTAGCCCGTAGTGTATTTCTAATGAAAAAAAAAAACTGTCGGTCTTAGGACTGCACTTCAGAAATGAAAACATAACTGACACATCTGTCATCTGAGCGTGACGGTCACGAGAGTTCAGTACTTTCCCCATACCAAAAGTGCCCTACGTGCCTAAAGAAGTTTTCACTTCAAAAATTGTTAATAAGTAATTGTGAGTTGCCGATCTGAAGTGTTCATTTTTGAAGTTTATATTTATGTTTTATAGTTAATTACAATTATGTTTTTGTTTATTTTACCATATGAATTGCGCACACAATAAGTACTTTATTGAACTAATTATATTTTCAGAGATTAATTAATAAGGAGCTGACAGAACTCAATGTTTAGATTAGCGCCCTCTAGTAGACCTATATATGTATTATTAGCGTGACGGTGTGAGTTCAGTGCTTTTTTTCCATAGCAAAAGTGCACAACGTGCCTAAAGAAGTTTTCACTTCAAAAATCTGAGTGTATCTGATATGTGGGTAGTAAGTGAGGGAATGTGTTCCTAGAGTTGAGTTCTGCTTTTTAAGCTGTGGTGACATAATGAAAATACCTTTTCAAGGAGTGGTCTTTACACAACCAAAGGGTAGCCATTTCTAATTAGCTAACAATTTTAAAATGTTCCTTTTACTTAACTGTCACTAAACTCTTCCAGCAAAACAAGTTAATACAAAAACAAAAACCTCTATTTGGACAGCAATAGAATTTTCTTTTGTTTTCAATAAACAAAACAGATATGTTTGTTTTTTTTTTTAATCTAGTTTACCAATAACTAGAACTATAGTAGTAGTTGTTACAAGTTAGTGAGAAGAATTAAACATGCCATTTCTATCAAACACAAAAATTATTTAGAATTCCTTCCTTAAAGGTATACATTTTTCAATAGACTGTCATTACTAATTCTTGGAGCGTTCAAGATTAAATTTTTTACTTAACCTTTTTCCACTCGGTTGATCTCAGGCCGATGTTAAATAAGATATTTTCAGTTTATTACTTTCTCGATGGACCTTTGGCGAAGTCTATTACGTAAATATGTTACAATTTCATGATATTTAATATTATAGGAAAAGCTTTTTTGCCTCATTCATTGCTATTTTGAAACCTAACCCAAGTACTAGGAGCGCATATACTCGAACTGGTATAAATTGTGTAGTTTTTTTTATGGGATAGCGATCAAACGAGCAGACGGGTCATCTGATGGTAAGTGACTACCGCCGCCCATGGGCACCTGCAACTCGCGAGTCACAAGTGCGTTGCCGGCCTTTAAGGTGGGAGTAGGGGAAGAGAGAGAGTGCGGGGAGTTGGAGAAGAGGGGAAGAAGGAGAGAGGGAAGGGTTAGAGCCTCTAGTAACCTCACTCACTCGGCGAAATACTATGCAACCATTGTTTAACTGCCGGTTCTCTGTGAGGCCGTGGTATCACTCCGGTCGAGCCGGCCCATACGTGCCGAAGCATGGCTCTACCACAGTAGAGTGGTAGTACTACAATATTATAAAATGTTTTTCATGTTCAAATAACATTTGTTGGGGTTAAATTTGTAGCGTCAATAGAATCCTGCAATTGTTCACATTCTATGATAATAGACTAAAGATAATATCACTCCACAGGTATTAAATTGCCAGTTGTTTATGTTGTAAATTAGAACTGTTATTAATTAGAACGATTGTTCTAAATTGTTATTAGAAGAAAATCATTAATTTCAAACTAAACTCATTACATAGAACTTAACGTACCATTTTATCGTGTTCAGGGTTAATGAACTGATAAGAAATGAAAAATTGAGCATTAATTTGATTTACCTTATGATATTTAATAAATAAATATATTCGAATTACATTTCACAAAGAATGTTGTAGGCGTTTTCTTACTCTTTTGTTCAGATGAACGTAGATACACGCTAAAGCTGAAGAGTTAGCTTTCTTGGTAAAGCGCTGATCTTTGGTAGGTAGACGCTAGTTATTTTATGAAGGTATCCTTACTTCTAGCGATATTTACAAGTATCAAGATACATTGATCAAGATATAGAATAAAATGTTCGGTGCCGTATTGATTCAAGTCTTTATTTTGCGTTCCAAAATGATTACAAAATTGTAAAAAACTAGAAAATAGAATAGTCTCCATTTTGAACCCGTGGTACCCGTCATGAAATAATAATTAATTTTACCAATTATCTACCATAATAATAATATAATTATTTACAGAAAAAAATACCTAGATATTTGACGTTATTAAAAAATAAAATAAATTGTTAACTGTATTATAATTAAGTATTTTAATATGAGTTTATATATATAAATATTTAAATTTTTGTTTATATTACAATAATTAAAACTTGTGACTTAATTACTATCTATGTTATAATAACTTTTATTTATTAGAGAAAGGCTTTAAGTTTATTAATAAATCCATGGTATATATTGATATCTTTTACTATTGCTATTGTCGACAGTCGTTAGGATCAAAGTATTTAGTGTTTTTTTTTTTATTTGATAGGAGGCAAACGAGCAGACGGGTCACCTGATGGTAAGGTGGAAATAGGGGAAGGGGAGAAGAGGGAGAGTGCGGGTAGAGGGAGAAGAGGGGAAGAGGGGGAGAAGGAAGGGTTTGGGCTTCCAGTAACCTCACTTACTGGGCGAAAATCAATGAAACATTGCTACACTGCCGGTTTTCTGTGAGGCCGTGGTATCACTCCGGTCGAGCCGGCCCATACGTGCCGAAGCATGGCTCTCACACTTTTTAGTGTATTCAGATAGAAAGCAAGCCAGCAATTATCTTAATAGTCCTGTAGATAAATTTGTTGCCGAATACCTGGTTAAGCATACACACATAATTACAAAACATTTGTTTTACTAAGCAGTTGTCTGTAATATTACTTATGACAGTTGACAATGTGGTGTACTGGATATAATGAAACCATGTCGTTGGGTTTAAGCTAAAGTAATTAATTAAATTGAATCGCCTGCCCAAACACAGTGCTACCTACTCAACGTGTAAATGATAACATTTCTTGTATTCTTAGTAGGCAGAAATGCGCTTCCCACAACAGTTGACCCATTTAATATGCCACGGCCTACCCTATCTTTCAAATTCAGTATCCAGGTCGTGTCAACCGGTATCAGAGGATTTTTCATTTCTTTCTGCACCGGAATACTAACCCAAACCTTTTCCGGACAGGTTTGGGATTTATTGTTCAAGTTGTCACCATTTCCTCTATGTACTGAACTTTCCCAATGGTCTTGTTATCTTTGAACTGTAGTGGCTAATTAATTACAACCCTTAAAGAAAATCTTTTGTGTATCTTGATTTCCAAATTATTGGAATTTCTCACTCATTTTTATTTCTTATTGTGTGTGTTTTTAAGTGAAAACTTATTTAAGCACGTTGGGCTCTTATGAGAACGGGGAAAAAGCTCTGAACTCGCATGACCGTCATGCTTAGATACGTATATCTGATAAGAAGTTATCACTTCTGATGTGCAGTCCTACGACTGACAGTATTTTTTTTAGAAATTTTCATTTAACCGTTGAATGATTTTTCAAATAAGACTGTATCAACGTATGTTTACGTACCTTACTTCCTTTATACTACAAACAACTCTTCACTGTAACAGGGAGCTCGTGAAACTGCTATGGAGCAAATATATTTAACGCCCTATCAAACTATTCCAATAAAAAGGTTACGTTATCAAATCTCAAAATAACGATCGCAGAATAAAGTCACGTGACTGTCTTGTCAGCGTAATCGGTTTAGCGCTGCCGTAATATGACTATACGGTCACGAAAATAAAATAGATTAAATCGAAACCAGAATATTTTGATAACGAGTTTCGTACCACCGTTATTGTGGTGTATTATTTAATACGAAACACTTTAACAAGAAATAATGTTTTGCAAAATATTAGACTTTAATAGCATACGCGTAACATTTAAAGTACACAATTCTCAATGGCTAAACGAAACAATTATGTTTTTAAGTATTAGGAAATATCTATCTACATGTATACTAGGTTCTTCTGATAGTATTTTTTTGGTTGCGAGTAAATTGCTGTAATGTTGGAAATTCAAAACTGTATTTAAAACTATTCTTAAAAATGCACACATGCCTACACGTCACGTTCATAGTTACCTATATTTCTTACACCTTGTTGGGTTAATGCATAGAGATTCGACGTCAAGCCCCAACCGTTAGCTTATCTATAGCGCTATAGCAAAGTTCTTAGATTGAGTTAGGCACAGAAGCCTTTAATTGAAGTTACCGTTAGTGCTGTGGACATTAACTATATGAATCTTGTTAACATGTCATACTACACTACTTGTCCAATTCAAAACTATAGTAGTCTCGAATAGTATAAAAACCTGTCTTGCTGTGGTTGAGTTTGTTTCATAAAGTTTATCACAAAATACAATATTTGAAAAGCAATTAACTAACTTTTGGATTAGGATAATACTTTTGAAAAAACGGTTTGGTTACAGATTTTGTTTCTTTCGCAGGCCGAGTTAACCCGAGTACGTCGTCTGTTGGTGGCGGCTGCTGAAAGAGGAGAAGCTGGTACAGCATTGCTAGAGCGCTCAAAGACCGAAGGTGGCTCTGAATCTACACCTCTTGATCCGCAACAACTTGAAAAGGAACTTCTTCTGGCTAGAGAAGCTGTTACATGTAAGTAACAGTTAGTTACATTTCTATTTCCGTAGGTCACTGTGTAAAAGTTACATCAATAGTTTTAGCTTGCGATAATATCAAATGGTTTTATACCTTTAATTGATATTTCAACTACGAGTACTTTATTGGTATGATCCAAAATATTCTTGAAGAAGAAGCTTATTTACGTGTGCCAGTTACAATAGACATTTGCAAGAAAAGGGCTAGGCTAAAGATGTAGTGTGCCGGGTTCGCTTTCAACACTTACTTTGAACTTACGTCTTAGCGCATATCTAGATAATCTAGATTATGAAATATATAGTAAATATCTGATTGTTTTTAGTGCTAGATTAATTTCAAATTATCGTTGACCTTACTGAATTGGATCCACAAGTAGAAAAATATTGTAACACTTTTATGTTCCTTGATAATTCTTTAAAAAAAAAACGACTTCTTAAAAAAGCTATTCCATAAAAGACGTATATGGTTTTCTCATGGATGCCATTGTCAGAACTGGACCAAATCCGAACAAAGTGGGACCACACGGGAAGCACCAGCTTTCAAATAAAAAAAAAATCATCAAAATCGGTTCACCCAGTCGAAAGTTTTGATGTAACAAACATAAAAAAAAAATACAGTCGAATTGAGAACCTCCTCCTTTTTTAAGTCGATTAAAAGTTGATAATAAATAGCAAGCCGTCGTCGTTAAGGAGACAACAAGGTGGATACCGAAAATCAGGACAGCCCATGCCCATTGCACTGTATACTGAGGGCCCACTTATTTTCTAGAAACCGGTCTACAACCCTCATTCACATAAGTACCTAACCGTTTTATTCTATATGTTTAAAAGAATAACGTAAATGATGTATTTTATTATAATATAACTTTATAAAATCAACATCGTCAATTACGTGGCATTGACGTGTTTTGTTTTTATACAAGCTAAATCTTATAAAACTGTCTCATCTTCCTTTTACCAGAGTTCCATCGTAAAAGTGCCGTATGTTAAATTTTGACTTTATCTGCTCAAAAATTCCAATTTTGCTGGTCCCTATTTACCGAATTGAAGGCATTTCTCAGGTCAACCTTCAAGATGACCTCCTCATCGTTACTGCCAAGGTACGTGTATGGCAGCCTTGCAACCACCTTTTGAGCTAAAATCATGTTGCAATGGCTAGAATTTAGCTGCAAGTATGTTGCAATGGCTGGAATTTAGCTGCAGTTCGGCGTTGTAATATTTGCAGCAAATTTTGGCCACCATAAGAGATCATCGCCAGCCTACCTGCGCTTGAACACATTAGACCTTTAAGATGTTATGGTGTCAAGCTGTTGAGGCCGGCGGTAGATCCACTCAGAACAAACGCAGCAAAGAGCAAACCGCTGTTAACACGTCCTTGCTCGTAATTTTCAAATATTCTGTGTCGATAGTAGGTGAGTCAGGGAATGAAAAAATATCCTGTGGCTTGAGATGTTTACTCTACAGACACGTGATTGCATTGAGCGAGTAAGGCGCTACAACATCGCTGCAAAAAAGTATCCTAGCTGGCCTCCTAATGTCACCTTCCTTCCACGTCCACCTTATTAAGTTTGATCTGATTCGAAATATTTTCAGAAAATAATTGTATTGGCGAAGTGCCAAATGTCTTCGGAGTAGACTTGTGATTAAATACGTCATATTTTTATGTGTTTCGCCTTTGTACTTTTATTTATATTACTGACTTTAAACTAGACTTTTTGAGTCAACTGTTTGTCAGCTACAGATAACGTTCCTAATATTTGACCACACTCCACAAACTCACTACACTGTAACACCCTGTATACCGGTTGTATAAATGATGACTAGTCAACAACCTTGAGATAATATGATGGTATAGATAATAAAATAGAAATAAGAAGTAAACAAAAAAGTTGCGATCTTGTGTAAGCATAAGACAAATATTAATAGATCCTAAAGTTAGGCTCGCGGTGCCTCATCACGGTAATCCGATTCGATCCCATGAAAGTGGCCAATTTGTTGAGTGCCGCCATGATACCGGATGCTCATAGTGAACCGACATTTTGATAAACTACACTAATAATATACCGCAAGGTACAGTGCCTTAGAATCAAATCCGTAGGCGGGTCACGTCCCTCTCAGGGCGTGCTCCCAACACCGACTGACATTCTCACTAATGTCATTATTCTGACGAAACTTGTAAGTTAAGCTGTACCATAATATATTACGAGTATGTTGGACAGACACGTACCATATGATTACTTTAAAATTAGTTTGCTAATTTGTGGACTATATAAAAGATTATAAAATAAGTTAAGTTAAAATAAATTGAGTACAAAAGATTTAATTTCATGTATATGTACCTATTCATAATAATTGAATTTTTATGCAATACAGACATATTTTAAACGTTTAGGTATATATAACTGACGGGCTAATTGGTGGTCTTTTCTGTGACGCCATTTCTCCTAAAAAAAAAAGCATGAATATAGTGAGACATAATTTATGCCACGTTCCTATTAATCAAGGAACGATTCGTTTTGCTTACGGCCGGTAAAATTTCATTGAATTTTCAACGAAAATTTTTCCGTCCGTAAGTAGTCCGTAAAACGAATTGTTTCTTGATTATAGGAACGCGGCATTAGTCCCTGCTTAGAGATGGACGTTCAGTAAACATTGTGGTTGCGCTATCATCCCCCTTAAATTATGATATGAAACAAAATAAGAAAATTAATGTGTTTCATTAAGCTGTGCACTAAACCAGTATCCTAACTGTAGTTTTACAAATATAAACTATGCAGAATAGTTCTTCTATTTAATAAATTATTATACATTGCTAGTAGACATATAATAACAAAATTAGTATCTGAAAAAACCATAGAAGTCTAACAAAAAAGTAATACTGATATAGTGCCTTACAGATTACCTTAAATACTCGTATAATTTCATTTTAACTCATTCGACTACAAGCAATTCCTCGTAGTCATCGTCGCAGCTAGAATTCTATTCAATTTGTGGATTTTACATGCGCCATATCGGATTTCCATTATGCTCGATTTACGGTCGCCATATTGTTAAAGTAGATCATACTCCATTAAGGTTTTCTTACAGAATATTATGCTCTTGTAGACTATTAACTCTCATGATATCACAAAAGATAAAGTAATATTATGTTAGTACATCAGAATTTGACGGCAAAATTGAAATACTTTATTATTTTTATCCATAATATGAACACCGTAAATTATGAAACGTCACATATCAGTAACAGGGAAAACCAATAAATATCTGACATCTAAAGATTTGTTTCAAACACATTGCTAAATATGATCTGTCTCATCCATACATATAATAAAATTGTAAGTGGTCGATGTCTGTACATTGAAGAAAATTATATAATAATAATAATAAGGCGGGGCCAAGCCTATTTAGACCGTCTCGCGAATCTCTCCCACAATAGCTAAAAAAATGCTAAAAGGAAACTAACTCGATGTAAGGAATCTGAAGATGATCATACTTGCTGCAGTTCAGGAATTTCAGAGCAGATATTGTACCAGAGAAAATTTGGCTTAGCGTGAGTCTCTGCTGAGTTTACAGTGTTCTTAAATGCCTTACAGCTCCGCCACCTATCTGGCCAATGGGGAGTGTGCCGGTCGCAAATGGGGCGTCGCTGCGAGTGTGGTTTCACGAATGGCGATCTTCTGTGACCGATAGACATATGGGTAACTAGCCTTAATTAGTGCCGGCGCCATGGCGTTGGAGGTAAGACCTACCGTATAAAGGTCCCTGCGTCTCGGGACCTTGGTTTGGTGAACCTGATGCAGGTATACTGACCCTGCTTATATAACGCTCGCGTTGAGTGGGGTGGGGGCAGTATAAACAAATACGTAGTTGTGAGGAGGAGAGGGTCTGTTCTTAAATGGCAGCCTCTAGGGCTCAGGAAAATAGTGAGGCACGCTTTTCCTCGGATCAAGAACGTCATACCCTGTCATGCGAGTCTGAGACGTCCACTGATAGTAACTCGCAGAGAGTATTGATGGCCAAAGTTCACTCACTCTCTCTCTGAGACTCACAGAACACGGACAATGCTATCTAGAGAATTATTAGCAGCTGATCCTTAACGACACAACAAAGCCAGAACTCACGAAAATGAAGACAGCGAGAGGGAACTATGAAATAACCCATCAGAATGAGATAAAATATTTATAATCTGAGAGGGAAATAATAAAGTAAGCAACCAAAAGCAAAGTTGAGCAGTCAAACCGAGGCTCGCCACATACTACTATGGTTGGATAAATAAAATGGCCCTGATGCTATCGATACAATCATAAGCTCTGAATTTGCTGATCAGATTGAGGGTCTCTTATTACATGAGATTGTAAAAAATATATGGTTCACGAACCATGCAGCGCTTTGAACAGGAACTCTAACCTGTATGCAAGAAAGTCAGAAAGTATTTGCTCTAAAAATACCGTCGAGCGCTTTCAGAGCAAACGATGTCGGTGAAAAACGGATATTCATTTCAACATCACAAAACAAACCTAACATGGTGCATTCACAGCTAAACTTAGGTTACTAAGCCAAGAAATCGTTTCAAGTTATTTGAAGGAATTTTATTAATAATTCTGCAACCATTTATTCTTAGTAAAACACACGTAATATACCAAAACTTTAACGTTCACTTGCGTAAACGTCCACACACATGGAAAGTGAACGGCTTCAGCTTTATATTTATATTATATACACCTAAATCATGTAACTACCATCAAGGGTCTTGCTTGTCCACCCACATACCACACAAATTGAAATCGATCATAAACCATATATGACTAGGACTGTACATATTACGTAACTTGTTAAACAAACAAAAGTTTCACCGCAATGCTTCTAACGGTCTGAAAATACTAAATTCATGTTGTTTATGATTGCCAATAGAATCTGAGCCCGGAACCACAATCCAATTTCCAAACTGTCGAAGTAACGACAATCGTCAAACCAATCATCAAATCATCTAGCAGAGAATCGTAAAATGTAGGTCAAACCTTCGTGCGTTTTATTGTCCTACTTTATTTTATTTGTGACATACAAATATGCGAAGTGAGATAACATACATAAACATTAAAGTGATGACAGAAACCAACTATTAAAAGAAAATAGCTAACGTTTAAATGTTTCAATCGCTTGGGATTGATGTGTGGATCTCGCTACTGTATTCATTAACTCGTTTATATTTTTATCACTTTGAACTAAACATGTATTATGTATCCCTTCGAACTTCGAATATTATCGTCAAGACGGCCACTATAATAGACAAGTACTACATAACAAGAACAACGTGTAGTTACTTTGAAATTAACTTGTTTAAACATTTATTTGTTTTAGCTTTGAAATCTGACAAAAAGAGGTTGAAGGCAGAGAAATTTGATTTACTAAACCAAATGAAACAACTCTACGCCACGCTCGAGGACAAAGAGAAAGAGCTCCGAGATTTCATAAGAAACTACGAACAGGTATAAGTTGATTTTTTACACTATCCTAACCATAAGTTATAACGGTTTGGAAAACTTAACTTTTCTTTCTGTAAAATACAACACACACGACACAGTTAGCCGCAGCAACTATGATGTAGTTGCTTTTCAGAAGCCTGTGCAGCTACCGATCACTTTACATTTGGCCGTTACACTACATACATACCTACATATTATGTATGGGCGCAAACTAAGCACTATATAGATCGCGCGAATTTGGTACAATATTAGAAACAGTCGCAAAAGACTATATAATCGCAATGCAGTCACAAAATTTCAGTGGGTCTAAATAAATGTTCATCACTCGAATAATGTCTTAATCCTCCAATATGGGCACATCGAGTAATAAAAATTCAAAAAGATTTGTAGTATTTTTGTAGTTCAAAATTGTTTCTAGTCCTTTCATTCTAGTTTTAGAGTTCAGACTCCCAACGTGCAGTATATTTTTAAAACCCGTCAATCGGTAACTTATAACGTCAGCTTTAAACTGACGAGTGTGACAGTATATCAGTATGTCTGCATACGATGTCGGTTAAGTGACTTTTATAAGATATAGAATTTTATTAAAATACATAACAGTAATAACATTACAGACACTGAAAATCTGTCGACCTTGTTACTGCCATTTTGGTAACAAATAAATCCAAGTAGGATTATATAATATTACCGCAAGCCGTTGTGATCTATTTTATTTAAATATGTTTTTCATACCTTTTCGTCTGTAGTGACAAAGATCACATGAACATTATGTATCGCATTAAATATTTAGTCCACACAAACTTCGGAATTGTGACAAACATAATTTCGCAAATACGAGTACAAAACTTCACGAACTTTCTTAACAAGTTACTTCAGAAACATCTTTAATACTCTTCAACTTTTACCTTTTTAATTATTTTGCAATGAATTTGTACGAAATTTTCCTGTGGTAGTTTTGCTTTGAACTTCGTTATAAATACTACGGTCGTGAATTTTTAACATATCCAAAACGTCCCTCAGCCCTGCGCGGATAATGGTTGCATTTAGCTGTCAGGGGAGGGGGGACGCCCTACTGTTACAAAAATTAGCAATTGGCTTAATATTTCGCAAACGGTATCCTGCATCGAAAAATAGGTTTTGTACACCCACAACATTTTTGAACGACCTGTATACCCATGCTAAATTACACCTTGCTGATACTAAGATTCTCTGAGCTAGACCGCGGATAGAGTGACAGATATGGCGAAAGTATAATGATGCTTGTTGACTACGGAACTCTCAAAACATACACACTATCATAATTTGATAATTATATTACTTTCTTTTTTTTACTACGTAGATGCGATCCCGGGGTGGCGCTTCATCAGCTCTCGGAGCTGAGCGAGCTGAGCGAGAACGTGAGCGAGCTGCCTTATTGCGGCATGCACGTGATGAAGCTGAACGCTCGCTACAGCTAGCTGCTGCCTTGAGCGCAAGAGATACTCAACTTAGACACGCCAGGGAACAATTGTTTGAGGTAAGTAATCTTGTATGTTTTTGTAAAAGATACTCACCACGAAAATATTACTAACTTAGAATATAATTTTTGACTATACCCAATATTCAGATTAGGTTTACAGTTAATATAAAGAATGCATTTCTATTATATTACTAGCAAACCGCCCCGGCGTCGCACGGGTACAAATTATACACCTAAACCTTCCTCATGAATCACTCTGTCTATTAGTGAAAACCGCATGAAAATCCGTTTAGTAGTGTTTCAGTTTATCGCGAACAGTCAGACAGACAGACGCGGCGGGGGACTTTATTTTATAATATGTAGTGATTATTTTATTTTAGATATTTAAACCCATTTTGGTAGGGTGGCTACCCTCACATCTCATAAGTGGCCGTATCAGCACTTCTAATTTTTTCGCAATCGTAACTACCTTGAACGAACTCCTCAACGAACTCGTTTCTCACTTTGTCTACTTGAGTTACTCCCGGTTGTAAAAAACTAATGATGATCATGTATGTAATGATCAGAATTGAACCTAAATTCACCCTGTAAATTCAGTCGTTGCCCTTAAAATTTTGACGCATCATTTTAACTTTAAAGCTGGTGCTACCGAGGAGGATTACCCCTTTGGTTTGATTAAGCAAAATGTAACATGTGCCGTAGCTTAGATACCTACATAGTAGCTTAGTACATTTATTTTACACAGCTGTGATTTACCTTACAGGTTTTCTTAACCAATGAAAATATTTAAAATTGAATTGCGAGGAACTTTCACAATCGTGCAAAACTTTATAGAAGAGTAATGAAGAGGTTACCCAAATAATAAATAAAATGTGTATCGACAGGCGGTATTACGACCAATAGATGGCGTGATGGGCGCTCGCCGACCATCCATCACCGCTGTTCCGTGTTAATTACCATTTCAAATTGCTTCCTCTGATCTAAATTGCTTGGAAAATTAAACTCAACGGTTTACTTCACTTACTATTATAATTTATTACAAGCTTATTTGTTCTTTCTTCACGGAGTATTTCTACGAAAGTATGAGGATTAATTCATTTTATGAAAGGGGAAATTACATACCCACGTCGGATAAAATTGTCGTCTATACTAAAAATATAGACGACGGTACGGATACTCAATGTGTAGTCAGTATGTACATATAGGAAATATACTTATAGAATTAAGAAATTGCTTTACACGGGGTAAGAACTCTGTGTGTTAATGTTCAGATTTCTACGATGTTGCTTGAATTGCACTACGTAATTCTCAAATGATTACCTGATATTCGCCAGCAAACCCAGAACTATTAGTTGTAACTAACGAGTTCATAGATAACCTTAAACATTAAGACATGTCCGTCCAAGACATGGGTATTTTATGGAGGATAAGACTCATACTTTTAAAATAGGAATACGTGGAATGCATAGATTGTGGAACGACGCTACTCCTATAATAGATTACTCAGAGGTGATTTTTATTGAGTTCTGTAACAAGGTTTCTATAATTTTAAAAATTGAGAAAACGTTATTAACTCTTAGAACGGAATTCGAACTTGTAAAAGCGCATAACTAACAGTTGGTGGTCAATTTGTGGTATGTT
Source organism: Callimorpha dominula (assembly GCA_949752705.1). Lineage (NCBI taxonomy): Eukaryota > Metazoa > Arthropoda > Insecta > Lepidoptera > Erebidae > Callimorpha > Callimorpha dominula. The sequence continues at coordinate 10,742,713 of OX457000.1, forward strand.
GAAATATATTTTACATTTAGTCGATGTAAGAAGTCATGTTTTTCTTGCGAATTACAGAACAATGAAATATGTAGAACACCTCTTTTTTAAAAATTGCCTTTAACGACTTTGCCCTATTCATCGTTTCTTTAAACGTGCTCATGATCTTCCTACCCTTTTCAACGCGGTATTTTTTTTTTCAATATTTCAAAGGATTTTGGCTTGTTTCTATTATGGCCGGGCGTCTGCCTGACGCTGTTCTTCCTTGGGCATGTAGTCGTTTGTAGACTGGATGAAGCTAAGGTAAGGGACATGGGCCCCTCCCGGGTCCCTAAAGAAGAGAAGAGACGGTGACGTTGCCATGAATACAATGCGTGAGGGGTTTTATAGTCAAACAACTTGACCTAAGTTTTAAAGGTGTTACAAGCGCTGGTGCGGCAACTGCTTACTTTTCATAAACGCCTTTGCGCCATAGCGCTGTCGTCCTCTTATGGCCAATTTGAACTTTTTAAATGCCCAACACATATAGCACTATCTTTGCTCTTTCCATACACACACGTGCTCGTCAGCACAGAAAAGAATAATAATCTATCTAATAATAATATTACATGCATTCAACAAAGTATGTACAAATTGTCGAGTATCCGTAATATTACAAGCCTTTAAACATTAAATTAGTTTACTGTAAAATCTCCAAAGCCATTTTCGTGTATAATCCGTATATTAACCTGTACCCGCAGAACGTTCGATGTCATTACATTGATATGGGCTCGAAATGGGATGTCCCATTCCACCGGCCAAATCCTGTTCAAATTGAACCCCCAATCGAAATTAATTCGAGCATTAAACCGGCGTGGAAATTATACAAGAATAAAATTATCAGTTTCCTAAAATCGTCCCAAATAGCCTACCGTAAAGGTTGTGTCTGCGTTATTGATATTGAAACAGCGCGTGTGTGTAAAATGTACTTTACCTGTAAAAGAGATTTTTATTACCAGTTAAGTTTTTTAGTTATTTATAGTCCTGTTATAATGAAGACTATAAGTTAAGTTGTATAGTATACATATAACCCTGATTAAAACCATCACACCAAAACATTGATCACCATGATTTCCTTACTTTGATTATGTATATATGTGTATATATACGTGGGGTACACTGAAAGTTTTGCCTAACTCGTTAATAAAACAATTTACATGTAACATAACAAATATTTACTGCTTTTCGAAGTATTTTCCAATAAGTTTTAAACACTTTTCATTCGATCAAACCATTTTTTTTAAACTTTGGGACCATTAACAAAAAAGTTGGGCATGTTTTTCACGTGCTGGTTGAAAACTATCACTGCCTTAAAGCCAAAAATGACTTTGTCTTGTTCGCGGTGTGCGCCGAAGCATTGTCATGGTGCAACAGGATTAGAGATGGGTAATCGCCCGGGTTAAAACCCACGATTGGGTAAAAACCCGGGTGATAACCCATCTATCTATAAATAGGATGCGACTTCTTGGTCGTTTTGCCCTAACTTTTTCAAAGACACTGGGCAAACAAATGGTGGTGTATCAATCATTTTTTGCCTACGTTTCTCGCCTGCCTCAATTTTTTTGGTTTGCTGTCACCTTCGAACACCCATACAGAAGACTGTTGCTTTTTTTCCGGCATGTAACTATATATCCATGTTTCATTTCCTGTAACAATGTCATACACAGCATTTGAACGTCCGTGATCGTACTTTAACAACTGAAGTGAGTTCATGAGGAATCCAGCGGCAACAAAGTTTTCTAACTTCTCAATGTTGATCTAAGATTTTTTGAATTTGGCTCATACTAATCCCCAAATGTCCTCAAATCTCCTCATAGGTGATACGCCGGTTTTCTTCATGTAGTTGCCTGACAGTAGCCACATTTTCCGCACATGATCGCAGTTGAGGGCCGACCGAATTTCATCATGGACAGAAACACGGCCACGATCAAATTCGTACCAACGCCTTACGGTGCTCAAATGGGGTGCTTCCCTCACAAAAGAGTTTTGAAGACGAGCAGCGCAGTCTTGCGGAGTCAGTGAACTTTTAAAATCATATACAATCATCGCCCTTAAATCTTTTCGGGGTAATTCCCTTTTTGCTACGGACGACGAACTTAAACTTGTGATAAAAACAATTGACACGCGATTTCCCAAATTTTTTTTAATCAATGATTGAGTATCTTATGTTTAAAAAAATATTTATGAACGGCCAGGAGCACAGAACTTTCAGTGTGCCCTATGTATACTTACTATTATCATTAGTCATAAACAACTATGAATATAGATTTAAATTAATTAGCAATTCCTCACAACACACATGGACGTACAAGAACGTATGGAAAGTAGTGTTATAAAATAATGCCTTGTTGAGTCGCCCTAGAACTCAATGTCCATACAAATAACAATAAATTCTAAATATTAACAATTAGGGGGTAAAATAATTTATCATGTTTTGTAATTAGGCAAGGAGGCAACTGCAAGCAGCAGGGTGTTTGTCAGAAGGCGAGAGTGTTGCATCTCTTGGAATGGGGCCGCCCATGATGCTTGGAGGACCGTCAGGATTAATTGGCGATAGAGGCAGCTGTAGTGCCGATTCAGGAGTCAGAGGTAAGTGTACATAAGACACATATTGTACTTTTACAGGATTTATAGAAATCGAAACAGAATTCCATAAAATCGCGGAAAATCGTGTGAAAATCTAAAATCAAAATATTTCATTTCAATTAAACCTATAGCATTTATTGATTTTCAAAAGTCAGTTATGAAGCTAGTTGCCTGTTCCAATATGTAAATCCCTTGGGGAAGAACAGACAAGAAACTCCAAGGACACTCTTTTTCAACATGCTTTTTAGAAGTTTCTGGTTACATTGCTTACAAGTGCGAATGAAATGTGAGAATCTAATTAAGCATTAGTTAATTCGTGGTCTTAATTCTATCATTTTAGAAGAACATATAGTTCATAGCAGATTTCATGTACAAACGTAGCCTCCCTGACTGAGAAATTATATCTACAATAAACCTCGTTTAAACAGCAAAGCGCGTAGTGCAGCTATTTTAGTGTTGAGAAGGCACACCACAGCCCAACAGAAAAGAAGATAACCGAATAAGATAATAAAAAGCTGATACTAATAATATAAACGCGATCAACCAAACAAACCAACTCTGTTTGTTTGGTTGAACGCGTTTATCTCAAGAACTACTGGTTCGAATTGAAAAAAAAATTTATTGTTGGATAGCAAATTTATCGAGAAAGGCTATATAACATCACGTTACGACCAATAGTACCATCAATGAAAAATGTTGCAAAAACGGGGAAAATTTGTTCCTTTCAGAGCTTCCGTTACGTGCGCTGCGTAAACGATGAAAGTTACGCAACAATCAGGTGCGACGGAATCGTTACTCTTAAAAAGTTCAAAAAAAAAGTCTGCGATAGCATAAATGAAAGTGAAAATCTTTAATAAACTTCGCGATGACACAAAATTATCACTTTACAAAACGAACTTCAAAACTAAATTAAGGCGTTACTATCTAGAGGGCTGCTATTATTCTATTAGTGACATTTAAATCCTTACTAATATTATAAACGCGAAAGTAACACTGTCTGTCTGTCGCCCTTTCACGCCAAAACTACTGAACCGATTTAAATGAAATTTGGTACACAGATAGTCTAGAGCCTGAGAAAGGGCATTGGCTACTTTTTAATGCAAAAAAGGGGTGTAAGGGGTTGAAAGATGGGGATGAAAAGTTGTATGGAAGTATCGTCAATTAGCCTAAATAATTAAAAATTCTAGCCAAAGACACTATTCCACGCGGATGAAGTCGCGGGCACAGATAGTAGAAACATAAATTAGTATTTATTAATCATAATCATTATTTCTGTTATAATTAGTTTATTGACATACGTATTATTACATTCATTGGATTTATTTAATTATTTATAAACATTATTATTTTCGTGATGTAAATTACATTTATTGCCATTATTTCTCTCTCTCTCTTTATCCTCACATTTGACATATTAATTTATTGCTCTATTTCAATTTATTGTATTGTTTTTTTATTGATTGGTTGTATTGTTTTATTTATTACTAGCAGTGCCTCGCGGTTTCACCCGCGTAAGTCCCGATCCCATGTGAATGTCGGCATAACGGGGTAGCTATCTACATACCAAGTTTCATCGCAATCGGTCCAGTAGTTTTTACAAACATACACACAAATGTTTCCTCTTTATAATATTAGTTTAGATACACGTGTAATATTTTAATTAAGATGCATAATTTTTTTAAGTTACAAAATTGTTATTAATATTCAACACAAAGTAAAAATTGTTATGACTAAATAAATAAATGTCCCTATTTAATACGCAGACGAAGTTGCACGGGTCATCTAGTCTTATAATCATACAAAAGGATTTATATTCTCGTTGCATTCTAGTATTTCAGGGCTCAAGCACACGCTACGAGTATATTGTATTTCGAGATAAATCCATTATGTACTGATTCGGTTCACTAAAAGTAAATATAACGTGAAATGCTATTTACATTAAAAAATCTTTTTAACAAAAAATTAAACCGTCGAAAATAACTAAAAAGCAAAAAATAAATAAACCGTAAGTCTTAAGTATTGAGCCTATTTACTATCAAATTTTTTATAAACTTATTTTGAGTCGGCGCCAGACAACAAACTGATTAATTATCAAAATTTAATATGTACCTACGTAGAAATGGACATGGCTCTACGTAGGTAATTAATCATTTTATTATTTGGCGCCGACTCAAAATAAGTTTATATAAAATTTGATGGTTTATGTAAATAAGCTCAATACTTAAGACTTAAGGTTTATTTATTTTTTGCTTTTAAGATATTTTCGTCGGTTTTATTTTTTGTTAAAAAGATTTTTATTTTATATTTTTTTTCATCATCAGCTACATGATGTGATGATTTCTCAATGCAAATTTCTGATAGTAATGAAAAGTAAACAGAAACACTATTCGTTCCTACAATTTTCGAGGGTTTCTCTCAATTTTATCAGATCCTGACTTTCTTGACATGGGACCACCCTTGAGGTATACGCTATCTAACAATGCAAGAATAATCAAAATCGGTTCATAAATAACGGATTGAGGGCTGAACACAAATGAAAAAAAAAATATATTTATATTATAAGGTCGAATTGAGAACCTCCTTTTTTTTCGTCGGTTAATAAAATAGTATTAAATTGTGACTCAAAAAACTGTATTCCGTAACTCGAAATCTAATTGATTCTTGGAAAAAAGTAGAGTAGGTAAATTTAACTAAAGCTTTGCATTTTATGTTATTCGTTTAGAGCAATTCATAGAACTTCGTCTACTTCCACCATTTAAACATATTCTGCAAACATTTCTTTCTAGTTTTGTTTACAACTCAAACGCAGTACCTACTCTAAATTTAATTCCTGAATTATAATTTTATAATTGAAATATAAACTTTAGGTTTTATAGGACTGTATGGCTACAATCAGAACTCAATTCAATTATTTTGTTTCTCCTATAACCTAAGAGAATCTGACAGATCACGTGGTTTGAATAGATGGATTTGGGTGTGTGGGACCTAAAACCCAAATTATGTAACTAAAATTGTTAGTTTACCTGTGACTTCATGGAGATAGTGCGGATTAAGCGTTTTTCCAGATTTCGTCCAGTTTCAGCGAGATTCAAAGAAAGAATATAAATTTTTCACCTATGGCAATTTTTCTTGATGAAAACTAATATTTCATCGATATTAGTGACTGAAAACGGTCCCTTAAATAGTGATTAATATTCCATTTACCATCCCAATGAGTTTGTTTACTGCCACGAAGCCACTGAAGAGTTCCATTATCTACCTCCTGGCTCCATCACCAGATTAGGTCCATATACATGATGCAAAGAGAAGGAGAAGGTTCCCTGCGATGAATTGCAAATGTATGTTTGTACGCACGCATATTATATTATTTTAAGACTTATTATTATTCCTGTAATCTGTAAGTAAAGAACTATTTCCTGTATTTTTTCCAAATTTTAGGCTTTAGTTTCGGAGATATTTTCTTAAATATCTTTAAAAATTCTTACGTCCTATCAACTTTAAAAGTACAAAAAAAAATGTATGTTTGAGACCCTCACAATAAGCCCTTTGAACATTTTTGATATTTTATGTTACACGGTACATTACAATTTGTTTTTTCTAATTTGCCCTAATGTGTAACGTTAATAAATGCATTTTAAATAGGGGTATTTAAAATGCATTTATTTACGTTACACATGTATTTGGGTCACAGGAATTGATATATGTACCAAATTTCATCTTAATCGGTCCAGTAGGTTCGGAGCAAATTGGCTGTGACAGACAGATGCACGATTGATCCTATAAGAGTTCCATTTTTACAGTCGGACGTAAGAAATTCTAAAAACTATGTCGGTAACAGGCAGCAGCGATGGCGGAGCGACTTCAGTTTGCGGCGGCAACTTGTCTGATTCCACGGCTGAAGGGGCCCCGCCGACCATCGATGCTTACGACACTGATGCTGTTTCATTAGTGTCATCTGCTCATCATATCTATCAATGTAAGTATATACAATTGTGATGTATTGGCGAATTTGTTACATTCAGGCTAAATATAATTCGCATATACATCACCTTTTGATATGTGCACACGTGTAGCTGAAAATAAAAATAATTTCTTTTTTAAACGTACAACAACACAACACTTCCTACAGACGTATGTCTAAAAGCTAGGAATTACTTAATTATTTCTGTCTTTTAGAAATTTTACAACTAAGTAAAACATAATATACAGGTATAAAGGCTCCGGGTATATGTTTTACAATGTTGTATGTCTTTTTAAAACTTAAAAGAAATTAAAGATAAAATGACTTTTTTCTTCTCTTAAGAAAGATAAATAAATATAACAGTAGTCATCATTGGGCACGTTCTTTGGTTAAAACAGTCCGTAAGATGTTTAAATTTTTATACCCATTTATTTCTTGGGGTTACACAGAATGTGTATAACCTTTCTGATGGTAAGTGAATATTCTGAGTTAGGTACTTTCATATTTTAGTTACAATAACATTTGCTCTGTCGCTTACTACTTTTGTCCTATTTATATTTTATTCTGTTACTCATGTACATACATACATTGTACAATGTACCACAGAACTAAATTTCGTAGTCTCCCAAATGCTGTACGCCCAGACATCCATTATACGAACTGAAATATACATACATTAATATATTGTCTACCTAATGCACACCGCATTCAAATGTTCGTACATTACGGACTTTAACGTCACAGTGACTGGAACGCCAGGTGTATAGAAATTGCTCTGAACTGCTTAGGTATAGCACAGACGCGACCCCTTAGAAGATATTCAGATATTGTAAATGTGTTTTTGATTTTTATATCGATGTTCATATACTTTTAAAACATTTGTATTTTTTTAATCGTAATTGTGGAAAGTAATTCACATACATTGAAATACACAATTACATATTTTACATGTGTTTATTACGTAAAATAACATATTTGATATGTACCTTCACATATGTTCATATTGTACATATAATTTTATTAATTTATTACAATTAAAATGTTTTAGATAAACGAATATAAAAAAAATTGTTTCCTGAAAGTTCAGTATGGATATCGAATAAATACAGCGTGTAAGTTTGAACTACGCGAAAAACTTACAATAACCTTTTTTCTGTTTATATATATGCATATATTCTACATAGATCTATATGTTTCAAAGATCAATACTAAATCAAAATACTAATTGCTACAAAACTTCGACATATTGGAAGGAATACATTTTTAGTAACCCATTTTTATAATTATTTTGAGTGCACATGAAGAAGAGCGTTTTCAACAAATTATTAACAAAATGCTATAAGTCTGTTCTAATCGTTCAAAGCACTTTTCTACTAAAGCTGCAACTGCTTTAGCAGTCAAACTAGGAATTGGATAGTATTTGCCACGCCACTTCTGGCGACGGCGACGCGACGACTGTTTATAGTTTCGTACTCACTGTGTGCAATCCAGAGCGCCGAGTTATGTTTTTCGTTGTCAGAGTGAGCTACGCTATAGTTAATCACGCTCAATACAGCTCTCAACGCACCGAGACTGTTATAGAAAGTTATAAAATATTTGTGGCACACATCCATGGAATGTTGAAAATATTTTTTTGCTTCCTTAGTCTTGCAGGACGAGTTTTAATTAAGGAGGCACATATGCGCATTAACGATCAGTTCCACTGCCTGACATTCTCTTATGATTTTGGTATCATAAACTGTTACTATCTTTATTAATAGATTAAAATTAAAATTTTAATAATATAATACCTGAAGGTATATTGTATACTTTAAAAATATTTATTAACCGATGAAAGAATCTTTCGGTTTCTAATGGGTAAGATGGCTAAGTACTACTTATAAAATAAAACAATGTCGGGTAAAAAGAAGTAACGGGCATGAACTCGGGATTATTTGTATTAACATATAACTATAACTTTTTTTATTTACACACAATTCGCACAAATGCTCATTTGTCAGTAACAAACCTCGTAACAAGCGTAACACGTGAAAACACTTAACAAAGAATGAGGTATGAAGCTCTGAACGTCAAAAGTAATTCGAACGAGTTGTCCGTAATTGAATGTAAACGAAACATTATTACATCTTGCATCTACGTTGTTTTTAAAAAGTGAAATGTGATTTTCATATTGCAACATAGATATAAAGCACTTAGCAGTTCAGACGTTATAAAAATACAATAACTGATGTTCTTTACAATATACGAATGTGTTAAATTGTACTTTTTGTAATGAAGTTATAGGAAATACTATTTGAGAACTGTTTCTACTGTGTAAATAAATGTATCTCCGGTTTAAATATAATTACAGTCCAAACAAAATTGTGTATTTTAAACTTGTCATATTATTTAACTCAGTGATCTTGTTTCTAAAAGTTTATCTATCTTTTATAGAATTTCATTTTGAACAAACCCCTTATATGTACCTCAGCTCAAAATTAAACAATGTTTTATATCATTACATTTTGTATTTATGCACACGATGCGTTTGTAGTACATATATGCATCGTATGCAGAAATTAAACTTTTGGTCGTAACTCACGTCTCTGAAAATTTTATTACAGAAAATTTAGTTACCAAGGACTTCTCGTAGACGAATATTTAAAAAAGGAGCTCATTTATTTCATTATTACAAAGTTCGTCGACTGCTTTTACCCGTGGAGCATTTTAGCGTGAATAACTGAAAGAGTAAAGTTTCCACTCGAACAAAGTTTTTTTTTTCATTAAAGAGGAAAGTTTCTTGGCAATAAAATCAGATTGTTTCGTGCAATAACTTGATTAACTAGCCATTACAATGTACCCATTAAATAATGTTTCATAGCAAAATCGAAAATCAGAGCGAATAGGTTAGAAGAAAATCTATGGAAGTTTATTATTAAAACTCTTTTGATGGTGCCATTCGAAGCAAGCTATTTCTTCAAAACTTGTAAACTCGTCATTATCGTACTGAATATTACTTGTGACATTATGTTCTGTTATTTTCTTAGTGAGCACACCACGGGACTGCAGCCCTACTCTGTCGCCACACAACAGCGCATCGCCTTTCACACGCTCCATTGATGCTGGATCGCTTTCAAGGTTCACAAGATAAGATTCACACTTATTACTTATGTAACAATTGATCAAAATGTTACATAAGTATGGTCAAATAATTATTTGATTTTGGTTAGCATATCAAGTACGTCTTCGTGTGGTCGTTTTAAAAAATATAAAATTATTTTACATACAAACAATTATAAAACTAGCAAATCGTGACATACCTGCCTCTAAGAAAAATAACATATAGAGTGCTTGGTAAAAATTAAAGAAAAATATACCTATTTAAAAATGAGTTTCCATGTATAGATCAGCCGTTTGATTTTTATCAAAATAAATAAAAAATAATGCTTTTACACGACGAGTAAGTGCAACCTTACCTTAGTTGAATACTGGGGGTTAACAATTATGATCATGATAGGATTGACAATTATCTTCTGATTTGAATCGCATATTGAAAGTCAAGTTGAATTTTCACACCTAGCTTCCCTCCAACTCAACCAATTTAAGAGGGCGAAAAAGCTCAAACGGAAAGAGCTCGTTTCAGCGAGTGTTCTTAGACCCAATCGAACCGCGTACCTTACGCGCGAACACGAGATAATTATAAAGAAATAAAGCTATGAAAACATAAGATATGTACAGGAGGAAATCACGTTTAAGTATAACTTGAGAAGGGTGAAGGTTAAGTGATTTCTAATGCTTTGTAACCAATCTGTGCATCACTATCTTTCATTTAAATCAAAAATTAAACAAATCGGTATGTGATAACGGCCGAACGGACTGGAAATAAATCTAATTTTTTTATTAGATTTTTATGCCATCATCTTTTGTTACTCCTACTCGATGTTAGAACCGGTTGTAGGTTGGCGAATACATGATCAGGACAAAATCTCCCGGGTCAAAAGCCGCTATAAAAGACAAAGGATTAGTGTTTTATAAAATTATTAATGCTAGAGATCGCCTGGTGGTAAAATTTCGACCATCATTCATTGAATTCTAAATCTATTTGTAACGTAAATCGAGCTATTAATTATATTATCAGAATAAGTTGTACTGTCACTGTATATATTTTCCATACACAAGCAACGCGATAATTCGATCACAGCTTCTTCAACACAAAGGGCCTAACGTGATAATCACCTCACATAATATCCTAATGATTTTGTTACTTCCTCCATAGTACCTACTAGTCTCGGACTTTTTCCTACTGATTCTGTTAATGGCCACTTAAACTGTTTTAATTAAACCGCTTCCTTATTGAAAACTACGTAAAATAACGAATTACTTAGTATAATTCCAACAGTTTTACCTAATACTAGCAAACAGTTGTTGGTAATAAGCGTATTCTAAGAATTGGCTGAAAGGTTTATTAGATGAGGCAGCGAAAATTCAACAGTCAATAAGATCGGAGACATCCTATTACTTTTACGGGGGCTAGTTTATTACCGTTCGCGATATTATCGAATTTTGACAGCAAAATTTATCGCGTTTTATGAGATCCGGCCCGCGATTCAGCAACAGAAAATGCCAAATTTCATTTTTCCAGTTTAATTTGTTCATACTCCATTACTGTTCGCTCGCTACCTACAGTATCTCTCATCTCGCAATATTTTATAGGCGACGTAGAAAGGTTCTGCCGATTATGTAGATTAAGTAATCAATCCCGATGCATTAAGCGATTAGACTTTGTTATGATATTTTGTTTAATAAACGTAACAGGTGCAAATAAATATTTTTAGTTAAATCAGAATTTGATCTGATTATAATATTATCAATAATTATTTAAATCGTTAGCTGTGGTCTGTCTCATCAAAATATAGCCCTTCACAAAATGTAGTAACTGAAGATATTTAACGTTGTTGAACGAAAAAAACAACGTTAACGTGCATGTTACCAACTGATTATGATCAATTAATAAAACTAATATCAGTGGCTTGCGAAAGATGATGAAATGGCCAGCCAGTACTAAAAATGTCTTCGGTCTATGATTAGGATTTTGCGACTATAATCTATACAAGATTGTAACCGATAACCACCGATTATTATCAGGCAGGTGGTGTATAGTAAAAAATAAAAAGAAGAAGAAAAAATAAAAGTAAGTTATCATAAATGTCCACATCGTTGTGTCGTACAAAACATCATTTGTGAAACTGTGAGATAATTCATTGAGTATTTTGATAAATTTATAATCATAACAATGATTAATTTATTATTAAATTCTTCTTAAGATATTTTGTAGTAAATTTATTTATGAAATGATTTAAATAATTACCAGTCCGTATTTAAATGTACATTTCTCGTCAGAACCGTTTTCAACAAACCAATTTTACGTATCTGAACTAATCATGATCATAATTACCCGCATCCCGACTTCAGCCGGTGGGTCTAGGCCTCTCTATGTTCGTACCATTTTCTGCGGCACTTCTAGCTTTATCCAGGTTTTTAAGAAGTAACATTTTCAATTTTATATAGAAAGAAAGAGTGCGTATTTTGTCCGCGCGTTTAGTGACATATTATACAATCTTCTACCTCGGCTAAGTCGGGGTTAATTTTATTGACATAATCACCATATTCTATCAAGCGCACCTCCTGCAATGCCCAATACTGTAGTCACCATGATATTCCATAAGCGGAGGGAAATTATTCGACCATTTCATCATTCTCGCGAGGAAATACGTTTGGTTAAAATGAGAGTAAATAACAAACAAGTCAGTTAATCCTACAGTGTATAATGATATGCTATATAGTTTAACAATTACTTTGAGTTTGAAAAAAAATATGATAAACTTTGAACAAAACGATCGCCCCACAGGTCAGTAGAACAATTGTCAAGTCCAGGTGAGTGCGAAGCTGCCCTTCTTGGTGGAATACGTGGTCGCGCTGGAGGCCCTGGAAGCAAAGGCTCACGTGGACGAGGCTCAGCCTGGGGCTCTATTTCGCGAGTTTTCGCCCGATCTAGACACCGTACCAAGTCTGGCAGTGCAACTGCTAGTGGACATGAGAGCGGTGAGTATGTAGTAGAATTAAGTTTGAATAAATAGGAAATATTTCAATTCAATTAGCCTATTGTAGTCAACTGGTGGACAAAGCTCTCTTCCAATGTGCATCTTAAAACCTGGTCCTTCGCCTTGCACATCCAGTGAATTCCTGAGGCCTTCTTCAAGTCATCTGTCCATCTGGCTGTTCCTCGGAAATATTTTTACAAATAACTTTTTTATTTTTAACACAAACAATGTTCTTAATATTACTTTAATGACGATGATTGTGTTCAGCAGTGGACCTTCTAAGCCTCAAAAGGTAAGGAGGATGATTAAAAACGACAATTGATTTTTTTGTGAATATATGTTAGAAACATAGGTACTAATATCTGGGGGTACTGCAGTGCCCCCCGCCTATTCTAGTAAAAAAAACAAAAGACAGAGCTTACCATTATTTCCTCGAAGCCATTCAGAACATTTATGACCCCTGAAACTTAGGTATGAATAAAGCTAGAAGTCTGCATCGGTGACCAAGAGAATATAATATAACTATGTATATTCATAATAACATAGAATTTGAATGTGTCGTTTACAAAACATTGTTCCTTCAGAGACAAATTATGTCTTCTTCTTATGTCGATTATCGTAATTCTAAGGTCCGGCATACAAACTTCAAATGTTGAGTACATAATCACATCACATTGATGAGTACAAGTAGTGTTTAGAAGACTACGGCAAGGAAAAACGTAAACATATTGCAACTTCAGTCCAGTTTTCTAGGTATGCAAATTGAATAAGTAACTTTGTAATCCTATATAAGTGATGTGCTATTATAAAGTTACTTTTGCAGCTCATACAATTTTTCGTTACTTACACTGCCTAAATATTATGTAGATAGATCTATTAAAGAAATGAATATGTCTTATATTGATAGACATAAAATGTTGTCAGGAAGGTAACTAACGACCTGCTATATTTTTTTAATACTAGTACTAAGTTTTCCGTAACTGTAAATTAAAATAAAATATCTACTAAATAGTCTCTAGCGTAAATTAATAGCTTAAGCTAGCATACCTAGTACCTTGATATTTACGGATTAATTACTGACCTATTTCCTCGACGACATTTTATAAGAAGATAAATTTTATTCTTTTTGAATATTATAGAGGAATAATCATAAATCTAAATAGAAAAACAGCACACAACTTCATCAAAGAATTACCTTAAAATATATCTAATGGACTTGAGGTATTTTTTGATCATGTCGTGTGTCAATTACTGTTAAAATTTTCCACAATCAATCTTAAAATAAATGAAGACGACATCCTCAAACATCTAATAGAACACTCCTGTCCAGAACCAATCTACTCAGGCAGCGGGACCAGAGCTTGGTCACCGCTCGGCAGCGAGGCAGCATTACGCGAAGCAGCATCGCTGCCTCTTGCGAGATGGCGAGCACCCGCTATCATTGCCTGGCTCGAGCTGGCGCTAGGCATGCCTCAGTATGCTGCTGCAGTCGCTGATAATGTCAAGAGTGGCAAGGTAAGTACTCGTGTACATAAAAATGCTATGTATATCGTCTTGGTACTTTATATTTTCTAACCAGTGATTCTTTACGAGGAACTGAGGGTCACTTACAGTTAGAAGGTCATCTTTATCTACTGAATTTAATAAAAATTTTGCCTTCTTGTGATTTATTGAGAAAGTAGAAAGTGTTAGAAAGTAGACCAGTCATTCATTTCAATTTAAATACGTGCTAGCATTAACACTATATTATTTACATTTCTATAACTTTCTACTTTATCTATGAATAAATACATTTACGCTGTCGAAATATCAAACATCGCATACGATTTCAATAACACACTTATCCTCATTTTAATTCAAATGTGTTTGTTTATGTTTTTGAAATACTATAGCTTAAGCTACTAATTATGTTTTATTTCACAATGGATCTTCTTGAATATTTTGGGTTGACAACCATTTATAACTAACAACTAAAACTGCAGTGCAGAACACACTTGTTTTTGTACATTAACATTTTGTATTATCTATATTTTTGGTTAGAGTAACATATTCTATAGACGATTGAAAACAAAAGAATAAATAATAACACAATGTATTTCTTGACATTGTGGATATATTTCTGAATAAAAATAAAATACGGGTTGACTTGAGAACCTCCTCCGTTTTTCGTCGGTTAAAAGTACAGAAATATCTCGAATATATTCAAGCTTATTTACAATGCCACATGTTTTATTAACATATATATAGCTATGTATTTTAGACATCACATCAACACTACACATAATATTTTTGTATACCTAGATACACCTTGAAAATATAATGACCTAATACAAAACTTACATAAACAATACTTATTTTATTTCATTTTTATTATGGTATCTCGTACATTTATTAATCATTCTAGGCGGTTACCATGAGCTATTTATTTTACCGTTTCAGTTTGCCATGTGCATTTTCTAATGCTTCCACCAAGTTAAACAAGAATTTCGTCAACTATTTAAAGCTTCATTAAAACAGAACAGCTATTTGATAATAGTTACATGCGTAGGTACATGTTAAGCCATACACACAGATAACAAAGCAAGGTGGGTCATAATGGAAATTTATTTTCAGTATCAATTGTTAAAGTAAACCCAAAATTCAATATTTACATATCGGCCGCTCGTAACTCTCGGCCAAAACGACGTGGATTATTTTTTCGTATATAACAAATGGAATAAAAAAAATCATTTTCATTACCCCCGAATCCATTCATTATTCAAAATGCGCTCATTTTATTACATTTATATGTAAATCAGCCTAATACAGAACTCCAGATAAATTGGTAGCAGAATATGTTTATTTCGTATTTGCATTCCATATCAGATTTTTGAGAACATTCAAGTTCCGAAACAACTTGAAATGAAAATTATTAGTATCGCTATCAGTATGAGGCTATGCAGGCTATGAATACTAAAATATTTAGGACATACATGATATAGTAGAGCGAGAGACGCGCATTAAGCGTCAAATATTGTGTTCTGGTTGGTTCTAGATCCGTGCTTTGAATGGGCAGGTTCTGCTCGAGTTGTCAGACGCGGATCTGGAGGTGGGGCTAGGCATCTCGCAGCCTATGCACCGCAAAAAGCTGCGACTGGCGATTGAGGAGCGTAGGAGACCGGACCTCGTGCGAAACCCCACTATAGGACAACTGACTCATGCTTGGGTTGCTGCTGAGTGGCTACCTGATTTGGGATTATCACAGGTATTTACAGCAATAATTTTATTGGATATATGAGAACTCTATACAGGTTCCGGTTACAAAGAAAAGTCCTTAGTACATTTTTTTGTGATTTCTACAATAACGTTTATTTCTTTAAACCCATAAATATTATGTTTCGGTAACTTAAATTCAGGAGTACCTATTGCAGTTATCGTAACTTAATGCGTTAGGCTGGCAGCATTGGCACGTTTATTTCGTGACCGCTGATAACCTGCAAGGGTACTAGAAAACTTTTCTTACAATAGTCTTAACTATCCAGTGAATCAAGGATTTTATATATATATATAAGTCATACCAGCACGCAATTGTCGATTAGGCCCACTATATGAAAAAAATAAATTAAATAAAGTTTTACTCATCATTTGGAAACCCCAGGTAGCATATTTATGTTTCGCTGGGACTTCATCTCTATTTCTGGTTGACAATAGCACAACCGTCCTAATTTCTTATTCACCAAAGATCGTGGTTATAAATTTTGTGACCTAAAGTTTTATCCAATAGTATGCTGAATCGTTCCTGGCAAATTTGGTGGATGCGCGCATGCTGGACACGATTAGCAAGAAAGAGTTGGAGAAGTATCTGGGCGTGACGAGGAAATTCCACCAGGCATCTATTGTGCATGGTATACACTTGCTGAGGATTATGAAGTATGATAGACAGGTTTGTATCTTATCAATTTATTTTTTAACACCAATAAAATGTGCTATCTTACTGGTTTACTGTACCTACTGGAGGTAATATATTTACCTGGTCTACAAATTGATACCTTTTGTATTGTAATAAAAGAATGTAAAAATCAAATGATAAAAGATTTGTAGCTTTCAGAATTTAACATTTATTGGTACCTTTATACGAAATTGAACTTTGTCTGGTAATAAAAGGCTTTATTATGCAAAGTGAGTTGAAAGCAAAATAACCTCCGCAACTGTTTAAGTTGATAACTATCAACATATAGTTGCTGGCAACCTTACATTTTTATTTGATCAAATAATTTTCAATCTGAACATAGCAATAAGGATGACAATCCTAACTGGAAAATAAAATCTTATTTACCAACGCCTCGTAACGGGAAAACCTTTCTACGTCCCCTTCGATAAGTGGCGTGAGATAACGACTAAGCAAATGAGCGATTATCCAATGAGCTGGAACAAAATGTTCCGTCTCGTGCCCGTAATGTACACTCATTAATCATTGTGTACGAATTTTTCTTGGTTCAAGTCTTCTGAAAACATGTTATGTCACTTTTCATTATTTGCTTTACTTTGAATAAATCACTGATAGTATCATTAATTGTTTAACTTTTTTGTCGTCTGTACGAATAGCAATAAATTACGAACAACAGAATTCAGTTGACGACGACAATTTCCAAGATAAATATTTCGTTCGATACAAAAAAAACTACTGTAAATAAGAAATAAAAAACATTTAAATCTTAATAAAGATTGAAAAGATGAGGTGTCAGAAAATATTCTGAAAGCTCACTTGAAGGTGTCCTAAAATAAACTTAAGTTATTATCTAACTCGGTTTTTATAAAAAAATACAATAATCTACGGTAAGCGATTACTCTCAGGCTGACCATAAATCTGTTTGCCGCCTTAGTGTTTTAAAAATATATTTTGTTCCTCCTATAAAATTCTGATACGGGATTTCATTGTGTAATTACCAATAGCGAAAAATAAATACAAACAACATGTTTGTCGATTGGTATTTGATTTGTTTGTTTGTAGGCTTTGGCCGTGCGACGGCATCAGTGCGAGAACGTAGATGCCGATCCTCTAGTATGGACCAATCAGAGATTTATGCGATGGGCCCACAATATTGATTTAGGGGAATTTGCAGAAAATCTCAAAGGTATGTTGTTCTATTCGTGATAGAATTGAAGTAAAAAACTTTTAATTACAATCGAACTGGAAGTCTCTTTGACTGTTTCGATGATTTTGTGAGATAAGACTATAAAAAGCTAGATAGAGACTATGAAAAAATTTATTAGATCCGTTAATTTAAAGAAAAACAACTCTGATGTTTAAATAAATACGCTAATTTTGGTGAGTGAAAAAGAAACATTGTTGATAAGCACAAAGTTTTAACCCCTTGTGGTTGTGACATCATTTCTGATCAATTCAGATAGTGGAGTGCATGGAGGCCTAGTCGTACTAGAGCCGTCATTCACTGGCGAGACGATGGCAACAGCACTCGGTATTCCACCTTCAAAAAGCATTATCCGGCGGCATTTGGTCGCTGAATTCGATGCACTCGTCATACCCGCCAGGTAAGTCAACACAAACATTAATTTACATACCAACCGCTGAAAATATAATATTTACTACAGACACCGCAATTTTGCGAATATTCATTGATTTATACAAATTCCACCGCATCAATCAAATCAGAGTCAATATGTTTCAACTGATTGCATTGTATCTATGTAAATGTTATGTTTTCTTATTCTATGAGTTATATATAATATAATATGTCCTCGAATAGTAAACAGTATGTTTGGTGACAATAAGCATATTATATCACTTACACGGTTAATAGTATGTCCCTATTACATAACGTTTCCCCAATAAGATATGAGATCGTATGTAAGTGGCGGCAATTACGCTGCAAGGTTATCGAAACTATGATCAGCACAATGCATGTACCCAGCTGTTTGAGTTCTCGTAGATGTCACAAGTACTAGTGAGTGGGTCACACATCCCGTAGGTGAGCAAGCTGTAGTTGATTATAATGTAAGGTGCAATCCTGCAGGTATACGATATTTTGCCAGGTGGAAGAACTGCAAGTGGAGGCTGCCCGAGCATCCATGTTGTCCACAAAACAAAGATAAACCCACAAAAATAAAAAAACTTTCATTTAAAAAATAAAATTATCGCTTCGGTGCCCAAACCTGTATCTATGTAAAATTTCCTGTATCAAATGTTTGTAAAGCTATTTTTACACAAAATATTTTCTTTGCAAAAGAAAATTTTGTACCTATCTACCGTCAAAGCTGGCTCGAGTGTGAAACTTTTTGATGGAAACCTTTACGAGCGGTGAAGACTGATAAGTTATCGTAGGGATCGTGGTTTGTAAACAAAAGAATATCGACAAGTTGGAGCGATCGGACACATTCACAATAATATTTTTTGTACCCTCGCCTTCGTCAGTGTTAGATTCAATGTTGGACATTGTGACCCCCTAGAGTCCCGATCTTGCCGTAGATTAGATTCACGTTAATGTTTATTCGAGATTGATCAATTCGGTAAATCTAGTAAATGTATACAACTTAGTTGATATTATAAAGATAAGCATGAAATGCTTTCTATTATTAATAGGGGATGTATTTCATCTCAGTACCTTCACCAACTATTAAGGATCCGTTTCGATTTACTGTCTATTTTTGAAGTAATTGTAATAATCTAAAAAACTCATTTTAAAACAATTAACAATATTCATAGGTATAAAACGGAACCATTCACTATAGCTTTAGGATTATAACAATAATAGCGTTTACTAATACTGTAAGATAACTATGTTTTTGACTTGTATACATTCATACTGTAAAGTTAATAACATTGTATATTAGGCTCACCTGTAACGATATCGATTAAAATATAAATGTGAATAAATCCTGATGAAAAAGATGAACCTAAGGGACATCGAGTCAGTTTCTTTTACTATCTATCAACCCTTAACTTGGCGATCCTTGCATCGAGAGAGAACGGTAACGATCATTTTATCGATACATCATGAATGCCTCTCTGTCATCATCATTATTAGATCGCACTATATATTATCAGACTCTGTCCACTTTTCTCCTTCCATGTAACATTCCGTTTTGTTATCAATCATTTCCAACACGTTGACATCTCGTGCTTGATGGATTCGTGCGAGTAGAGAAGAGTACTGCCGACTTCAAACAGCTCTTTGGATATTCGTTG
Organism: Callimorpha dominula; assembly: GCA_949752705.1. Lineage (NCBI taxonomy): Eukaryota > Metazoa > Arthropoda > Insecta > Lepidoptera > Erebidae > Callimorpha > Callimorpha dominula. Next base: position 10,762,544 of record OX457000.1, read on the forward strand.
TTTTCAATATACATATGTGGTGTCCAGTACTTTTTTCTGCCCTTAAGCCCATAAATGTTTACTCGTGTATTCCTTTTCATTTATAATCATATTCTTACACAACAGCATGGTTCGTATGATTTTCAGCAAAGTGCATCATGCTTTTGATGTCTATGCAAAATATTAAATTACCATTCACTTTTTAATGTCTTTTTGTAGTTAACAATAAATATACGTCTGTGAATATGAACAAATTAATCGTTTCGTCCTACTAGGAATAAAATAAACGTACGACGTCCTTAAATGCAACAAAAGAAAATTTGCATGACGGCTTTTTGTGTTAGCAAATAATAAACACAATATTAAGTGCAAATTTGAGAGTATAAAGCGACTACAACTAAAAGCAAATAACGCTCTGCCTGGCTTAAATGTGATCTCAAATTTGTACGAATAGCTTTGTGTAGTGAAATCAAATTATAATTGGTTTTCAGAAACTTGTTTGGTCACCAAATCAGGATGTTGGGTAGACCGTTCTCAAGGTCCGTTGCGACTGGATTACCGGGGATCGATCTTAGTGGCGATTCCCGAAGGCATAGTTTGAGGGTAAGCTACTTATTACTTGCTAATCATTATCGATTTTCTCTGTTCAACTTACCTTTACTAGTGTTGATACGTTCAAAGCCGCATTAGGTTCTTGTACGCTCGGGAATTCACTGTTCAGTGGATAACATAAACAATATTGTGAAAGAAAATTAATAAATATATAGTTTTTGTATATTGCTTACTGATATACATTTTATAATTTTGATAGGTTCTTATAGACAAATTATAATAATAATGACACAAGTTTATTTTACTATCAGTTCTTTTCTCAGTTTTAATTCGATATTGATTTTCGAGTACTGTCTCCTATTGATGGATAATAATTAATATAATTATATCAGTTGTAGCTGACTTGCTCATGTACATTCCGCAATAAAGAGACACGCACAACCATGGGTATTACTGGGTTTGGATTCTTAAAAAAAAATATATTTTTATGAACGGTGACGGCGGAAATGACAAGAGAGAAAACTTTAAAGAAAGATCCGTGTTAGACAATGTTGAAAGTGAAATGAAATTTCAATCTTTTAAGTGGGTGGTCTATAATGTATTTTCATTAGACTCCTAGTTTTTTAACCAACTTAAACAGGGAGTTTCTTAATTTGACTATATATTTTGTATGTTTCATAAAATCTTGGCCAATAGATTGTATTCCTATCGTGGTCAAATAAAAAATACCCACAGTAGCATCTAGGTAAAAGTATCAAGTCGCATGAATTAAATTTGAACTAGTTGTACCTAGGTTTTTAAAAGAGAATTATTTCAACAGGGCTCAATAACTCGAGCTCTCGGCGTTCTCAAGCCAAAGCATGATCGGACTTCGCCATCCAGTTCGAGTGAGAGTTCAAGCGTGTTGAGTCTGACGCAACCGTACGCGTCATACTCACCTCCGATAGCAGTGCGTACGTTATCACAGTTGAGCATGACGTACGCACCACCACCTACACTGCAAGAGTACGAACCGATATACACTCCGCTCAGCCTCTACTCACATTCCAGTGTGTCTACCAGAGACAGCTTGCAGCGACTCAACGATATTAATGAGAACTCAAGTATAACTCATAGGTAAGTGAGTTACGTGCTTACAACAGTCAATATTCATATTTAGGGTTACTTTCAGAAACAAACTTTTGAGTTGTATTAGCTGAATAGTTTGACGATAATAATAAATTTATGTAGATAATCTGAAATTTGTTCACCACTCAACAGGTGATGACCAAAGTCGTGAGAAACCGTAGGATGGCGAGAGACACAACAAAACTTGTTCATTGTAAAATGAGACTTGCATATATGCTTAACTGCACATATTATGTTATCATGTTTAGTAGTAAACGTCTAATAGTTAAAGTAAATAGAAAAAACAGGGTAATAACGTCATTATTACACGATTAAACACTAATTATTTTAAATGATTACTTAAATAGATAAGCGTACTCTCGATAAAGTCGCTTAAGTAGCTTATTGTTATATATTGTTGATGTACTTACTGTAAATCCTTTTACATTGAGTCCTGGGTGTTACTTTGGCTAAAATTATGACTGTTATAAAATTCATTTCTACAATTACTTTAGAAATAGAAGTATATAAAGCTGTTTGACTAAAATAGCTTGATAACTCTCCCTGTAGAGGCGGGACAAAAACTTTGTTATGGTTTGAGCCAAAGTTAGGTACTACACCAAAAAAAAAAAAAAATTGACGACCATTGCGTCAATATTTTGACAATATCTTTAGTTTTGAAAATTCGATGAAAAGTCTTACATTTTGAGCTAAACTAAGGTTTTAACAGACTAATAAGACAGTGCGGCTAAATAGTAACCACTTATCAGCAGACATCTGGAAATGCATATTAAGTAGTTTCAGCAGACAAGATTAGAAGTAGTTCCCAATAACTAATCAAAACATTATTTCTCAGGTATGGAACAAAAGCAGACCATGCTCATCGAGTGAGCTCCCCTCTACCAGCCAAGACCACAGATGACGTAATTAAACAGAAACGGCACCGCCGAGTGAAAAGCATCGGCGACATTAATGCGTGTACTAAGGCGCCTGTTTAGGAACGTTCTTAATAACTCTAAACTGTGGTATTCAAATTACTTGCTTAGTCCTTAAAATTAAACCATAAAGCATTTCACCTTTTTGCTACTTACCTCCTTTTGGTAGGAACTGAAATTACAAATTGTTCCTGTACATATCAACCCTAATTTAATGTCTGTTCCACTGAATAATGTCGACTGGGAAAACTATAGATTCGCACAGTTTTATTTTCAGTATGACATAAAACTAAATGATATAAATAATGTTTTAGAATGTAACATAAAAAAGTAACTAGGCGTCATAAAGGTAAAAGCTGGACACTTAAGTCCTCCTCAGACCTTATAACTGAATACCGATACAAGTCAAAATTGATCAGGTAATATTTGAGCAGGTATTTTTAAGATATCCTTCCATACTATCAACAAATAACTCGTGAGATTTTAATGAATATTTTAGAGATTTCTCTGTTTTCAATATAATTAATCCTAAATGCAGTTCAGCAAACTTATGTAAACTAGGCCTTTAGAATACGATAAGCCACCCTGCATTGTAGCTACTCAAACATAATTGTTCCAAGTAACAAGAAAACCCGACACCAAAGTTATCGTAGTATCGAAGTAGATTTTGGAAAGAATAATATTGCCCAAATCTTATAAAATAAACCATTTACATTGTTAAAATTTAGGTAATACTACCCATTCCATACCGGAACTAGATAAATCAATTTTATCAGTGAAAACTGATGTAATTGTTGTTTTAAACTAATTAGTGTCATTATTATTAGTATGTATAAAACCAAACATATGAATAGAAAATATGGAGGTCGATTTAGAAAAAAATATTTTAGTAAAGTTCTGAATAAATTAATTGGAAATGTGTGAAAAAACATACTTTTGTTATAACATACTAAAATTTAATAGACATCTAAATTTGTAAAGCACTGGTGAATTAAACCAAATAAAGAACTTACTACCTTCACAAACTAATCTTCTCTAGTATTTGATTGTTCTCTTCTTACAATTTGAGAGGTATTGTTAGACTTTCGTTTCTTGCAGTTGATTAATAATGTGAACTTTCCATAAACTAAAACATATCGCAATCGACACTGTCAAAGAAATATTACACGAGTTAAAAATGGGTGTAATAATGTTTATACAGAAGCATTAATCGCTAGAACATTTTAAACCAAAGTTTGTGCCAGCGTAAATATAATTTTGTACAAAGTCGCATATCACTTTCAAATGAATTCGTGAAAGCAGAATAGACTGAGTTTAAATATAGTTAAACATATGTCTTATGATAATATAATCAGTACTACCTACATTAAACAGAACTGTAGTATGTGTAATTTAGGATGTTTTCACTTAGGCTGTTTCACTTATAAACATTTTTACGAAAAAAAATGTGGTTCTTGGTTTACAGATATCAGTAAGAGTATAAATGACGTATTTATTAACATATGACATGCAAATTGGCTCTTTTATATATTAATATTTTGTGTTGTCGATTCCTACGATGAAATCTTGATCATCGGTAATCGACTGCTTAAAATCGTTATAAGTACTCACTGTATTTTATTAAATAACTTTGGAAAAATTAACTGTATAAAACTTTTCCATCAAAAGTACCATAAATTCACTTTCACCATACTGTAAAATGTTGAGCATCGCTGACAATAAAAGAAACAGCTTCTTGAACATTTAAATAATAAAAATGTTTATACGCGAAAGGGTTTCAATGCTGTAGTTCACTAACTAAGCCACGCTGTATTCACTTGCCGAACACTGTGATAATTAAATACTCTCACGCATTAAATAAACCCGGAGCTTCTAACTTCGATATCTTATAAACAAGGTATTATACAATTTATACAAGTACATAAACACATACAAAGTACGTTCCAATCGAGCTTGAATACCTATCTATACTTTTGATATTAATGTGGATTTTAATACTTTTGTTATTTTTTATTGTTTTTGAAATATTTATTTTGTATTTTTATGTGATTTACTTTTTGTGATATTTCAGTTACCACTTAGAATTCGTAAACTTTTAAAATAAAGAATACCTATGTGAAATAAAAGTTGTTTTTTTTTTCATGCATATGTCTCTTAAGCTTTATATTTATGAGCAATCAAATAGATTTAAGTATAAAACAAAGGATTTGATAAAGGTCTCAGTCAAAATATTTTAAAAAGTATTCGAAGGCAACCCGACTTATTTTTCAATTGCGAACATTGTTCGCTGTAGGCGACAAGTCGTGTTCTTTTATTCGGCGTGGTAAGGACCACTAGCTATTTATTTAATAGCTAATTTCAAAGGATCTACAAAAGAGGCTGATAAAAGAAACTGCTCAAGTTTTCGGGAATACCAAAGTCGAAAACACGCAGGGTTGCCTTTTGATACTCTCTGGGCGTAAATATTTTACTTGTTCAGGTCGTATATAAATAATTTTAGTATTCCTTATATTCGAAAAATGATACGAAAATACTCTTGTGGGTAAGAAAAAACATGATAGTGTAAATATCTACATGTTTCTGGCAGTGTTCGCTATTGAGTCGATTTGTTGCGTAGGCATTCGACGAAATTATTATGTACGAACCGGAGAAACTTCTTGGTATCTCAAAGAGGATCATTATGCAGATGCAGTTTTTGTAATTTATACGCTCGTAAAATACAGAAATTTATATTACAGATGAAGTTAATGTCGGAAAATATTCAGGAACACTTAAACGGTTCCTCTCTCCGGTAATACAGTGCAAGAGCTATATCGTCTAAAGTCGCCATTGGAGTGAACTGTTCAATTATTTATAAACGTTGTCTGCTTTCAGTCAAGAAAAGTTCGTTACAGCCATTCAATTCTGACGTGAAGAGACGTATGGGTTTGTCGTACATTTATATATAGAGTTATTACAGGTCAAACGTTTTTTTGATACTTAACAAGACTTAACCATTTTTTGTTATGATAACATTGAGTGTATGGCTCAATATATATATCTTAGTAATTCTTTTTTTGGATAATAGTAATTAGCAAAATCAAAACACTAGTCTATATTATACAAAAATTATATGCTGTTCGGTTTTCTCGCTAAAGTCTTCTATTTGCTTCGCTATTTAAAACGTCTTGTTTTTGACGTTATTTCGTATGTCTCTTGTGTTATGCGGTGTGTATTTATCTTAGACCAGTAAAATTAGCTCATTGGAGCGCTGAGTTTTAATGTAATTCCTTACACGTAGCCACATAGTTCAGGGTATGTATTTATGGAATAAGAACATATTTGTAAATTTCCTCCCATTTTAGAGTTGCGCAACATTTTTTATAAACGTTATTCTGATTAAAAAATCATGAATAATCGGATTTTTAGACAGAATTCAAAGACATACGTTTTGAAGGCAATATGAAGATGGTCAATTTGCCACCTTAAACATTAAAATTGTTGTAAATAATCGATACAAACGTCAAAAACATTACTGGTGCCTTGAAACTTAGAAAACATATTATGTCTCGTGTAACCATAAAGCTACAAAAAAAAATTATCAAAAATTATTTATAATTTTCTGAGAAAACACATTTTATTATTAAAAAGGTCTTAAATGTAAAAATTAATCTGAGTCACCTTCCGCCATTAAAAGTGACTGTAAGCTCCAAATCTGGATAAGTAAAAGGAAAAGTTCGAATATGACAAAAGAAGCCAGTTAAACAGGATTAACGATCTATATTCCCAGTCAGAAGTCAAAGATCGAAATATTTCTTACTTTTCCAAAACATTTCTTTATATTTATGATAGCTTAAAACATTACGCGCTGTAACATTCCTTTCATTTATTATTTTAAATTTGTAAATTGGGCATTAATCGCGACTATATTTACAAGTTACTAGCTAGATTTTGCTAATTACCAATATGGTTATAGTTCCTGAAAGCATCGTGTAAGTAACTGGAAAACGTTGTTTAATAGAACCGAATTGATTAAAATACATACAAATCTAAACGAATCAAAGTTTACACACACATAAGAAAGTTTCTTATAAACCCGTAGTAGGTACAATAAAATACGTTTTTCTAATAAGTGGACCTCTCGCAAAACTATTGTCAATCCCTGTAGTGGAATCTACTGCTATTCCTACGAAGGATTTACGCATTAAACTTATCATCATAATAAATCAAGGAAACAGTATTTCGCTTATAAAAAGTGACTACACAATATTCAGATTACAACTCTGATTTAGTCTCGTGTCGTCAGTGTAACTCATTACACTGAATCGTGTGGCGTAATAATAATAAGAAACTAAGCTTAAGGCAATACATAAATACCAGAACTAAGTAGAGCTTAATACTTAGACACAAATCACCCTACCTGTTGAGGTTCTTGGTTATGTTCTTGGTCAGGGAAGACTGAATTTACCTAGATTTTCGCCAGAAGAATAATTGATTCAAATCTGAAAATTTAGAATTCTCTTCGTTTTGTTTATAGGCTTATATATGTTATGGTCCTTATGGACCAAGTGATTAAACAATACATTATTATAATACCCGGGTAATATGAATAATTACAAGTAAAATCGGGCTATGTGATTACTACTTATATAAACTTCGTTATTAATCACATTGTCTGACCATTGTGAATATTGCTACATAGCTGTTAGGCAAGTTGATAATTAAGCCAATTAAGGTACCTAATGGTAGAGCGCTAGAACCAGGGGCTCGTTCCAAGATTATATTGTTGGTATATTCTGTTTATTATATATGTATTTAGAAATATATAAGTATGTTTATCAGCAGTCTGGTTACCATAGTACAGGCTCTGCCTAGTTTGGGATCAGACTGAGACGTGTGGAGTATTATTATAAAAAAAAAATGTTTTAAAATTTCAATAGATTAATTCCCAGCGGCTCCAAGAGATTTATTACAAGCACTGATCAATGTTCAAACATTCCCAACGGCTCCATGAAATTATTCGGCACAATCAGCAACAAAAGTTCAGGTAAAAATAATAAATAAGTAGGTATGTATTATTTCGTACGATAAAATACAATATAGGTACATATAAGTAAGGGTGTTTTGTAAGTCTCAGAATAATGACACTCATCTCATTAAATGTGGAAGCTTGTAATTGGCATCTGCTACAACGAATGTCATTTTATAACTATTTAAACCGTAAGCATCCCAAATAAAAGAAGTTATATCTCTATCTTAGATTAAATAGTCTTAAACATTGAAAATAAAAAGTAATTTAAAAAAAATTACTCATTAGGACCATCGATGAAAGTGAATTCTGTGGGCACGCTAGACCCTGCGTAACTTAAAATGATATGATAAAAAAAACTACTCTATCTATCTCGCTCATAAAATCAATCTGTCTCGCTACCTACTCTACAGATAGAACTACAATTAATATAAGCGGTGTATATCTGTGTACTTTTAATAAATCTCTTGGAGCCGTTAGGAATTCATGTATAAACCTTATAAAAATATGTAGGTATTTGCAATATTATTCATACACATTTTTTGGAGCTGGTGGTAACAAAAAACAATAGAATATTTGAGCTCATAGAGCTGTAAGGGAAAGAAAATATTTTTTATTTAAAAATGCTTGAAGCTGTTAGAAATCTATTTGTGAATTTTAAATTTTTGAAACAATAGGATTTTGGAGCTTTAGGAATGAGCCGGAACCAGGGCTGGAACATACACGGAAGGACAATGATCAGCAGGTAATTTCTATTCAGAACTCGAATAGAAAACATACGAATATTCGGCAAAGTGTGTTATAATTAGTAATTAGACGTGTCATTGTCGCCTTGCCATAACATAAATGTTTCTATGTATATTAATAGTAATAATGACTAAAAAATAAAATATTTAGGCTATTTTGGAGTGCATATTCACCATTGAACCAATCAGATATTTTCATTACTGTGCCCAATGGGTCTTCACCCATTGGGCAGAGTAATGAAAATATCTGATTGCACATTATTCATAAAACTCGGTCAATTTGTTTATTTCCATCGCTTTTATTATATTGACTACTCGTATTGGACATTTTTGGAATGGTCTGGACATTATGAATAATGCTATATTAATCAGTTGGTCCACAAGATATACATTAGTGTAAGTGGTACATAATACATTATTAGTCTAAACCATGGAAGAAAAAGAGGGATGTTTTTGAAGTACCTACATATGTTTAAGTACTACACGGAGTCTAGTAGAACAAGTAGGTTCATTAAAACACTAGAATATGGCAACTGATATACAACTAACGCGAGATAACGTAATTCAATTAACTGAATTAGACTCGTCGTTGTATTGTGCGAACGTGCCTCTGAAATAAGATTATGTTCTAATTGTTCCCGGAATCACCTACTGAATGTAATTACGTGAACGTACGCGAGGAGGCATGAAGTATACTTTTAGCAGAACAATCACATCCGCAGAAAGCATCGAGTTCTTAATTGCGCCAGCGAAAATTGGTAAGTGCAATCTGCAATTTTGAAGAAGGCAGAGAATGTTGACTCATCAAAAACTTCTATTAATTTTATTAAAAATTAAGGGGAAACTATATCTATACAGCGAGCGTTTAGCTTATCTGGTGTAGAGTACGAATTCTACTAGGTTGGGTGCCGGATCGAATCCTTCCTTGACACTTTTCTTTTTTTTAAACTTTTTTTAATATATAAACTAATTTTCTTTTTAAAATTAGGTATCGTTTTTAACCGACGAAAAAAAAAGGAGGTTCTCAATACGAACGTTTAAATACATATTTCTTTTTTTTATGTATGTTCAGCCCTCCGTTATTTATGAACCGATTTTGATTATTCTATTTTGTTAGATAGGGTATACATCAAGGGTGGTCCCATGTCAAGGAAGTCAGGATCTGATGACGGAATTCAGATAAAATTGAGAAACCCTCTAAAATTGTAGAAACGAATAATGTTTCTGTTTACTTTTCATTACTTTATCAGGTATTTGCGTTTAGAAATCATCACATCATGTAGCCGAGCTGATGATGAAAAAAAAATAGCTGGTTCTTGACTATGCCAACGAGCTATTTTGCCGCCATTCAATTCATAAATATGTTTCAGGGCATTAATAACAATAACAACTTCACACACCTCATACACGGCCGTCTGATCCTAAACTAGGCAGAGCCTGTACTATGGTAACTAGACTGTTGATAAACATACTTATATATTTCTAAATACATACATATTATAAATAAATTACACCCAGACAGAGAATAATTCGTTCTGGGTGGATATCAAACCCACGACCTCTGGCTCAGCAGTTAGGGTCACTAACCACTAGATCATCAGGCCAGTCCAGTAAATATACATATATTTATAAATAAAGTTATAGAAAAAGGAGATCCAAACTTGTAACCTTTTGCGTTGCATGATAATATAATTACGTTGACGGGAATTCAAGCGATCACGTATTTAAAAGTATTATACAGGTCTCTGATCACGGCCACGACCATGGCATAGCAAAGGTATGTACCATACCTTTTAAATACGTGATCGCGTTGATTCCCGTCAACATGATTATATTAGAATAGAAAAGAATTTTTATTTAAAGCATCTATGACTTAGTTGTTAGTTTAATGAAGTTTGTTAGTATCACAGTATTTTACTATACAAAATGCATGGCAGACACTATCGCCAAAAAATTACATCTAATCTGAAATATTGTCATGTAACCGGTGAAGTTTTTTTACACTTTCAGACCATTTATTTTCCGTTCGGTTACAGTAGTGTGAAATCTTATGTTACACCGTGACTAAACAAAACTCAGAAGCAAACATTTATCTGTTAGGTATACCGAGGGGGGCCATAGTTTCTAAGAAGCAGCACTGACTGACTGACTACATCAAGCGTCTCCCAATTGGTCGGACGAATCGAGATGTTAGGTCGTCACAGTTGTTTTATGACGATTTTCTGCGAGGAAAACAACTCTCGCGCAAGGAGGAGGTTACGGTGTGGATTCGGTAGAAAAACTTCCAGGTGGAACCTTTTCACTCGCGCTCTCATGCGTACGCTAAGAGTGGCCGTGGGTGTATGAGACGAGTTTTATGTTCTTCAACCGAAGCAGAGTCTCCCGTGAAGAGGGTGTCTGGACATCGCCCAGTTGCCGTCCGCTAGCCAGCGCTGGGTGGATCATTGGAGGCAAAACGTCGCCGTACCGACGGTCAACTCATAAATGGTGCTGTGAGGCACACCGTGTGGTTTTAGTTGGTTTAAGCCTGATATACGGCTTCACCAATAGCCCGGTAAGGTGAGCTTCCACACGAAAAACAAATGAGCAATGTTACCACGGCCAAATTATGTCGTTATTTCACGTGTAAGCAACCAAAACAACCTTTTTTGTACGCTCCAGGTTGTTTCACCGCCAATACAGTATCAGAAATACTGCCTGGAGAAGGAGGTACTATGCAATAAGCGACAAATTGCTGTTTTCCGAAAAAAACGCAAACGAAGTCGCGGGCACAGCTAGTAAGATAATAAAGCAGTTCATTATTTAATAAAAATGAGTTAATAGACAATATTATGGTTGGTTGTTCCGGCTGATCGAGGTACTGTTACTGTTATTTAGTGAATTTGATAGTTTTTAGCAATAGTAGTGTGATTGTTGCTAACACCTGCTATGTACCTGCCTGACTAGAAAAGACCTCCACTCTATATAAATTTGCGTTTAACCAGCACAGAAGGGTGGTAAACTTTTCTGTTGTTTTATAGTATCCTATATCTTATGTATCCATATACTCGTTTTTACAAACGGCCATGAACACCTGCAAATCAAGAGTCACAAGTGCGTTGCCAGCCTTTAAGGTGGGAGTAGGGGAAGCGTGGGAATAGAGGAAGGGAGGAAGGGGATGTACTTACTTATAGACATAAAGATAGATAATAATGTAAGGACAACCTGTATAACTAAGTTTTCCTAATGGCTCGTTGTTTCGCATATTCTTGTAAGTACAAGTCAGGGACTGATTCCGGCACACACGTGCGTAAATTACTGACTAGACTTCCATAAACATAAATAGTATAGACCTTAAATCATCGTAGTCATACTTGGAGAACTAAAAGATGGATTAAGAAATACTGCATGCAATAAAAATGAATTGGCTAAACATTATATTATCAGAAAATGTAGTAGAATTTTTGTTTATTTCTGTTATACACCTACATATGTAATTTGTGTCGGTTAATATATGTGTGCTTGTTAAGTACCACAGACATACTTTCCCTGTGATGTGTATTTTGAAGTGAAACTAATTTAGAAACGTGATTTGAAATTCGATGAAACGAAAAAGCGTCACGATAAAGTTCCTATAATCTTTGTCTTTGCGCCTGCGTACTACCAAGCCTTCAGAAAATATGTGCATTTGCGTATTAGATTTATTTTACTTGTTTTTTCTCCATATTTCACGTACACTTAATTGATTCTTTACAAATTTACATTTAAATCCAACCTTAACCTGTATTGAAAACGAAGTATTGTTTGTTTTGAAAGTTGTATACAGTTGTAACTGGACTTCAGGTTTACTTACTGTTAATTATAAATTAAATTTAGATAATTTCTATAAAAGTTATTGCTCAAATTATTTTATTTTTATTTTACAGAGAGACATATTTTTTAGACAACAGATCAAGATATATAAAGAATGGACTTAATAATTATTAAGGCCATTCTTTGTATATCTTGATCTGTTGTCTGTATCTGTACCTATTGAATAAAATAAAAATAAAATAATTTGAGTAAATTATTTGTATTGATTTTACTTTTCATTTGTCATTCTCTCGTAGGCTACTTTTCTGAAGTTTCCCTTCTGCCGTGTGTGAATTGCACACACACACACTTTTTTTAAAAGAAGAAGTGCATAGTAAGGGAATAATATGAAATGAAACATCACAATAGAAATACCCACGTAGTTCGTATTCAGTGAGATCAGGGAAAAGAGTGACGAGACTTCCATTCTTCCGAGTCGCCTCACGTGCGGCTTTCTCGTCGCTGAGTATCATTCTATCATTGAAATAGAATTATTTGGAACATAGAATTCTGATAGCTTTATATTGTTAAGAAGCTAAAGATGCGAATGGTAATGTTCAAACACTATACATAAGCAGGCACGCTCTTCTTACTAAAAACGTGGCTGTTCATGAAAAATTGCCCGATAATCCGAGACCGATACGGCAATTCTAATTTTTACTTTAGTTTATACTAGCAACCCGCCCCGGCTTCGCACGGGTACAAATTATACACGAAAACCTTAATCACTCTGTCTATTAGGCAGTGGAAACCACATGAAAATCCGTTCAGTAGTTTTTCAGTTTATCCCGACCAGACAGACAGACGCGGCGGGGGACTTTGTTTTATAATATGTAGTGATTGAACAAAGTTACTATTTGTATAATTTTAAGGTCGCCTGATCCTGAGAGTATCCTCGACAGAATTAGCGAAAGTGCTACAATTGAGGCATTTTACGTTATTTCTGATACACAACTTATCTAGAATTAATTGAAATATGTATATTAGCCATGGCCTAAAAACTTGAGTATTTCTATACACCTACATGTATTGATGATTGATTAACACTTATTTCATTCAAAAAAAGAGATCTTTTAAACATTGACGCCCGCAATAACGATTGATGAGGACAATTAACAAATATACTTGCAAACTATAGATGATGGCAAGGACTCCAATACCAATATTGATTTCAGACTCCAATACCAACATTGCTATCGCAAGGACTCCAATATTGGTATTGGAGTATTGACGATAATCCATAGTTGTAATGAAAGAAAGAACCAAATTTCTTAGTCCCTTTCTACGACATATCCGGGATGACAATAGCTGAAAACACACAAAGTCCAGCAGAGACGGCTTAAGTCTAGAAATAATCAAGTTTTCAGTTTTACGTTCGTAGTGCTTCTATCTATTTAAACAGTTTTGCTGTGTATGGATCTAAGCTAAAACCTAACAAACTAAATAAATATACCACCACAAAAAAAAACATATTAAAATATTATATTCAATACTAAAAAAAACAAATGAGTATAATACTGATATTCATAAACGGTGTAATGATTTCTTAAAAACAATACTTTTACTTCTTAAAAAACTACTATACTTTCCTTCACCTATCCCTGTTCACTTTGCACTGATTGTTTTTTGAAACTGCAATAGAATATAAATAGATACGATAAACATACTTAAAGGCAAAGGTGTGATGTTTCTATTATGAGCCAGTAGAAGTTGTCCGTAGTGTCGAACGAGATTCCCAGCAACAAGGCTGACGCCTTGTTGCTGGGAATCGCGTCGTTACCGTATTCAGCGGGTGCGACGCGCCTCATCTTCGCCACCTTCCAACTCCACCACTCAAGATTAACTAGCCAGGTTAACTAGTTAGCAACTATTATTTTTAATTACCTACAACTGACTCTACTATCTACTCTACATCTACTATAATATATATATAACGTTGATTCTAAATTCAGATAAAACAGTCACAAATATTTATCCTTTATCATGTTTAAATTGTAATCTGAAATCGTGACTGTAATTTTTGGTAACTAAATATATGTATGTGATGTGTATATAGGTATTTTATATACATATATTTGTGTATGAACCTATAAAATGTATTTAAGGTATATATAATTATTATGTGTCAATATTCACTAACATTCATACAGTTTAATAAGCAACAGTGCTGAGTTTGTACACCCGCAAACTACCGTATGCACTAATCCATCGCATTTGAGTTGTCTGGAAGAAATCGCAATTAGCGATAAGACCGCCGATTGTACCAGTATTCATTTTTTCATTTATATGTTTTAACTTGTTTTTTATGGTGTACAATAAAGAATATTGTATCTTATATATAAAATTCTCGTGTCACAATGTTAGTTACCATACTCCTCCAAAACGGCTTGACCGATTCTCATGAAATTTTGTGTGCATATTGGGTAGGTCTGAGAATCGGCTCTTATCTATTTTTCATCCCCCTAAATGTTAAGAGTAGTCCACCCCTAATTTTTTTTTTAATTATTAGATATATTTTTTTTTATTTTTTTATGATACAGCATTAGAAAATACATACAACCCTGAATTTTCAACCCTCTACGATCAACCCCTGTTTTTTAATAGCGATATTAGTATTTTTACTTTCATTGGTACAATTTTTTTAAAGTATTTAACCCAGTGCAAATAGAAAGTGCGATTGTTATAATTGATTGTAATAATCGATTGCCGTCAAGTCGATGTCAAACTTTTTTTTATGGAATAGGGGGTTAACGAGCAGACGGATCACCTGATGGTAAGTGACTACCGCCGCCCATGGGCACCTGCAAACTAGAGAGTCACAAGTGCCTTGCCGGCCTTTAAGGTGGGAGTGGGAGAGGAGGGGAGATGGAGAGATAGGGGGGAAGATAGAGTGAGGGAAGGGTTAGGACCAAAATATTCATTAGAAATAATTAATATGGCAAAACAACGTGTGCCGGGTCAGCTAGTTACATATAAAATATTTGCCTGGAAATTAATAGATAGGTATTGCTTTTTGTGATAAAGTCTCCCATTGTACATTATATGTAGAACTGCTCGTATATTTCTGTAATCATAACTAGGTACTATTCTTTTTTGTCAGAAGAGGCGAAATATTTTCTTCAGTTACATTACTGTTGTGAAATGGATCATTAAGTTTCAATATCGCTGAGAAAGCTCGGCTGGCGCACTCGAGTGGGCGAGACATGCCATTCACGCATTTTATACTGTCAGCGAAAATTCAATCTAGAAACTGGAGTAAATCGACGCTTCGTGAAAGCAGGTTATATGCAAAAATATTCCTATGTGTTTGGAAATGAAGTTGAACCACGGATATATGTACATTCACCGACAAATAAAAATCTACTTGTTCAATTTCAAAGGAAATATTTACTATGTGTTCTAGAACAAGGATACACATTCACATAGATTCCTTTTTTTATTAATATGTAGATGCATAGAAACACCCACACAGAGCGAGAATCGAACGACGACGTTCGACGTTTCAGTACCGCCGCGGCACATAGGTCATCGATTTTTTCGATTTATAGGTATTATGTACTTTACGGTATTCTGGTTAATCTTTACTCAACTATTCATCATCGTCATTATCATTATCTTTCTTTCTTCTTCTTTATTCTTCAACGCAACACTTTGGTTTCTTTATTATTTACATTCTAGCTTCTAGACGTCATTCGAAAATCTACGGCGAGAAATACAACTCATAACATGTTTACACATTTCACGCTGTACGTAGACGTTCCTTATTGTTTAGGTCAATTAGCACAACAGTTACACTCCTTCGAGAGCGTTACAAAAACAAAGAACTGTGCTGTAGGTACTACTGTGGTATTAACTGTGGTATAGCTTTTTATAAAAAAAAAAAAAATAATAGGCCTGTCCTTCATGAAAATTATTAAATAGCCTTTACCGTACTGTGCAGATATTTGAATAAGATAACAATGACTTTCCTTGTCCCAAAGGTACTAAAGGTATAACATTTAGCCGAGAATCGAGCGGCTCCTATCCAAAATTTTCATTCTAGTAGTATAATCACCGACTCTGCATGAAATCCCCGTCCACTATCAGAGACTTACACATTTTACGTTTCAGCCTGTAAGCTGGATTTAGATGAGCGAAATTGAATTTTCAACAGGCCAGCGAATTTGATTGATTTCTGTTTTACACCAAGCTCTAAAAATCATAATAAACTATTGGCCTATAAACTAGTCAAGATCGGCTTTGCAGTAATTTTCTATACCAGTAAGTTGGCTAACAAGCACACAGCCCGCCTAATAGTAAGAAAGCGTAGCGTATTGACGTTTGCACGTGCTTTAATCTCTTTTTCGGGCCTTTTATAAATGACGACCAACAGTGTATATTAAAATAGTTTAGCTCTTTAGTAATTCAGTTTAAAATTTTAAATTATTTATAATTAACTTGATAATTATGACCGATAGTCAGTCACAGGTAAGGCTATAAACATATCAAACAGACCCAGATCTAGAACACAAACTATGGACTATAGAATTAAAATACATATATAATTCAATACTTACCCAGTGTTAATACAAAAACCACAAAACTCGACACGTCGCGATGCTAGAACACGAGATGGTCAGAGGTAAATAATAGTTGCTTCAAATCGAAACTTGCATTTATTTGTTTCTATAAAGGAGTGTTCATGCTTGTGAGAATAAAAACTTCTCCAAAAATTATTACACAAATCCCATACTATAGCAGACTAGGGATCCAACAGCTTATTATTTGTACACAAGCTGGTGCTAGAAAGTTCGACGGGTAACTAGGCAACTTGCATTTTGCCGCTTTAAACCTGGACAACTTTGTTGAACGCTTGCAATAGTTTATTTGTTAAAGTCCCTATTGTTTCTGAAGCAACGGTTTGCATGTTTCATAGTTATCACAAACAACTACTCGTTCATGTTGTTAATTTATTATCCCGACCACTGTGTTTAGAAGTAGCGTTGATTAATTTATTGTTCGCGGTTTAGATTGTTCCAAAATAATAAGACATTGACGTGCTTTATAATAACAGTTCTAATGAATTTAAATACGTATAGTAAATTTTGAAAAGCAATATCTTAAAACAGTAATTAAAAAAAAAAACAATTTACTAGGCTTAAAATTTGTGAGTGACTTAGGTACATAATAAGTATGACATTTTCTTGATTTCTTGATTCAAATTTTTAACCCCCGACAGTTTGACGTCGATGTCTGTGTGTGTGTGTGTCTGTGATATCATAGCTCTCAAACAGATGGACCGATGGTTTTTTTCATTTGAAAGCCAGTTTCCTTGCGGTGGTTCTTAGCTATGTTTGGTTAATATCGGTCCAGCAGTGTAAGAGTATCAGCTCTTTTCCAAAATGATGTAAGACATTTTTTGGCGTATGATTACTCGATGAAGTGATTAGCGCGTGCCAGTATAATCGTAAATTTTTTTTTTTTTTTTATTTAATGTTGTTTTTAGAGTTGTCAACGCAAGCAAAAAAGGACATCTTGAGTTCATTCTAGTTCTGTATTGTATAAAAAATCTGTTTCACATAATATATTGTTTTGAAATTTTTGTAAAGTACTTTGAATTTCCATTTTTTTTTTTAAATTTAATTCACTTAACCGTCATTACTTAAGAACAAACTTTACAGCATAGTCCGTTGGATTCTTATGAATTAAAATACGAAGATTACCATAGTTACAAATAAATTTACATTATTATCCTAGTTCCATTCTCAGCAAGAACCAAAGTAGGTACTAGATTACAGTATTCCCTCAACAACAGCTTCTGAAAGAACAATCGCCTACAATGATGACCTCTTTGAGCGGATTCGACCTCCTTACCGAGCTATAAATACTTCAATACCTAGGTAAGTGCCCTCCAACATTTGCATGCCAATTAGAACTGAAGCCGAGTCGCATTACCATTTCAATTGTGGAGAATGAACGAACGCTGCATTCAGTAACACCTACCGCCTACTACCGAGTGAATGAAGTCGGTTGGTTGATTTTTAAGCTTTCTGTGGAAGCGAGCTCAAAGAAGGGGTTTGTCAGCCGATGTGAATTAGTTTCCCTATTCGTTACTTTATTAGTTCTTGTTGCGAGTCGACGAACAATGAACATTATTCTGTCCGTAACTTTGTTAAGTAACACCTGTGTATGATGGAACGATGGATTAGCATATTTTACTCCTGAACTTAACTTTATTCTACCTACAGTGAGAAAAGTTCAGGTTTTATTTAAAAAAAGATCTTTTTGAAATTGACGACCTTTATGGTCGTGGGTTACATTTTTATGAAAGAAATATATTGACAACGTAATTTTAAATTTGTATAATTTCCATAAAAATGTGACCCATGGCCAGTGAGTTAGTTTATAAAAAAAGAAGGAGTCATGGTAATCTGATAGAGAAGTAGTATTTCGTGCAACTGGTAAAACAACTCGGATACAACATTGTTCGATAAAAAAATTACAAATTTTTAGACAACTAGGTTGGCAGAGAAGGACGAAGGCTTGCTCTAGCCGATTTCACAAATTTTTTTATTATTACAATATTATAATGTTAGCTTTATACACTTTTTCTACATTTAAACAAGAGGTATTTCCACATTCCTCCGTCCGCAAAATTTGCTTAAAAATGTGTACAAAGAATTCTCTTCACATATTAATATATAAATAGATTATTATATTTAGCTGTAGCTATATATATATATGATACTATATTCGTAAGCAGAGTTGTATCTCCCGCCCATATTTCACCAATTGAAGGTCCCGTGTAATAAGCGGAGTGCTTAAAGTTTATACTAAATAGGTTCCTAGACTCCATGCTGCTGCAGGACCTCAGAATTACCTGCAATTTAAAGCGCCAAGTTATGGCACAGGATCAAAGAAAGACAAATAATATGACATTTGTTCTAATACAAAGAAACCAATAGGGCTGTTGTGTACATTTTGGATGATCAAATTAGCTAATGAATTCGTATGATAATGTATTTGAATAACGCAACTGGTGGTGATCTAAATATGACAAGTGTGCAGTGCGGGTATACTAGAGTGACAATGGCTGTATTTTTTTATTGCGTTTACTTTCAAGCTTGATATTTTTACAGCTTTAAGGGACCGCAGACATATAAGTAAGTATTTGTTATTCATTTTAATTTGATGCGTCCACGAATTGATAAGAAAAATGGTCTTGACAGATAGATAGACGGTTTTTCCATATAAGCTTGAGTTTATTTGATTTTCCACACCACGTAGCATTAGTGGCTATTTTCTGAGAGACTCATGTTATTTCTGTTTTAGATGGGTTTTATTTGTTTTATTATTCTTCATTCTGCTTCTTTTCTGGAACTTCTTTATCTTGAGTCTTAAATAACATAAATTAATTAAAAAATAATGACAATACCAGAGGCACAGAGAGAGGAGTTGATCAAGGTTGTGACCATAAAGTAGAATCCACAGTTTCCGTCACCTTTACACCTCAAATACAGATCCATTGGCAATATAATAGGTCTTAAAAACATGGTTAGCCTTCTGTTCTAGTAAACTACATTTTGTTATATCTTAAAATTAAAGTATCTGAACTAATAAAACTTTAAGAAACAAATAGAACCTCGAACCCTAGAATTAAAATAATTAAAATAAATAAATTAGCACGGTCCTATATAAATTAAAATATCTTTGTATCATTCTTTGGGATGGTTTGCGCTCCTTGGGGGAGGCCTTTGTCCAGCAGTGGGCGGCGATAGGCTGATGATGATGACGATGATTCTTTTCTACCAAATAGTATATCATTATGTATCAAACAAGCTAATGATAAATTAAACTTGTAGTAGAACACAGTTGTTTACTTTTTTTGCATTCCTTTAAGCAAATCCGGATTTAGATTTAACTCTTATTTATAAATTTCTGATACCCGGGTTTCCACCAAAACCTTTGTCTTTTAAGTGTACGGCTCGGCAATTAAGAGGTTTGTGTCAGACCATATACACCGCTGCAAAACAATTCAGAGACGATGAACCCGTTTACTCCTGAGGCTTTTTCCCTTAGGCCTCAGCAACTGCCGCGGACAAACAGCGCGTTAGCTAACATTCTTTAAAATCTGTGTGGCTGCTTGTCTTTGTGAATGATCCGGTCGGTATTTATTACCTTTTTTGACTAGAGTGGTTTGACTACTGGCCCTTACTCGCTAGTAAAAGATGCATACGCTCTTGTTCCGCAGTGATTGATAGGAATTTGAATGTTATTACGTAGTAAAAGGAATACACATACGCCATTAGCAAAACCTGAAACGCGGCCACTGCGTGGACACCGCGCAGTGGCTGTAAGAAAACTTTCGCCTTGTCTAACCGAGCCCTAAGAGTTTTTAAACTTTTTTCGCAACTTAGATTATTCCTTTGAATATGACGGCAATTTTAAACTTACAGAAGTTTGTTTGAACTGTTTTGCTTTGATTAAACATGTTTTTTATGAGCTTTACTAAGGAATACTACTACTAGCAGTGATGGAAATAAACTTGGGGCTTTTGTCCCTGGCAGGTTAAATTATTCTTGAAATTGTTTACAATGTTTGTTTGTTTTTTAGTTTTGATACAACGTAGTTCTCTTGATAACCTTTTATATGTTAATAGCCTGATATATTAATATAATATAATTATTTAAGTACCTAAGAGTTCTAAAAAAGGAAAAAATGTTCAAACTATTTTTAAGTTGACAAACTGGCAAAACATTTGGAGTGAATTACATACAGCAAACTCACAGAGATATGTGAAATAGGTACATAATCCAATTATTCCACATTCAGTGTGTGCTGCGCATCGGCGGAGCACGTAAAATCGTTACATTTCGATTGCGTCAGAATTCTCCATCGACAAACACTCACGTACATATTCCGGGGCCACGAGATTTGATTAATTTTTTTGCCAGTAACGTTAGATGGCTAAAAGATAGGTTTTGAAACTTCTTCCGATATCCGCATCAAGCATGTTTTAATTTAAAGTGAAACCGCAAGGTAGTACTGTGTAACAATCAATCCCAAGTCCCTTTCAATCAACACTTTTGGCTAAACTAAATGTTTGTGTTAAGGGTGTGTGGGATTCTATTAGCCATATAGATGATGGAACTACATAAACCTAGTAGGTGTCAATAGTTTGAAGTTGGTTATTCGACACATTTGTTTATTGTTTACTTATATTGCTTCTAAGAATTAATGATGCCTTTGATTTCTACAGAGACAAAAGGCTTTGACTTTTACACGCTGCTTTGGTGATAGTTTTACCTTTTTTTCTCACTTTTGTACGTAATTTCAATAATTTTCGTCGAATTTAACAAAGGTTTTTTTTTTTGTGTTTCTTGAATATTTTTTAAGGAACCCTAAAGACCCCCTTCTGTATCGTTGTCGTTAGATCCCAAATTACGTATTAATAAGTAAAAAGAAACCATTGTACCCCTTTTTAAGCACGCGCACGGAGAAAGAACTTTTCTTATCAGTATTATTAAGAATTCAAACAGAAAAGGTTCTGGCTTGATGGTATAACCATTTACTATCAATCAATTAGCCTATTCTAGTCCACTGCTGGGTATAGGCCTCTCCCAATGTGCGAAATAACACACGGTCCTCCGCCTTCCGCATCCAGTCACTCCCAGCTACCTTCCTCATGTCGTCGGTCCATCAGGCTGGGAGGCGTCTTACCTTCTGTTGACCGATTCGCGGTCTACATTCTAAGACCCGTTTCCTCCAACGGCCATTAACCAACCATTTAGGATGTTATAATAGTAATCTATAATATAAAATAATAACTATATATTTTATACTATTATATATATTGTACCAGCACCCCGCCCCGGCTTCGCACAGGTAGCAAAGCACATATTGATTTTTACTCACATTTCATATTTTAGCCATTTTACACAAACCGTAATGAATTATACACCTCAACCTTCCTCATGAATCATCCCGTCTACCGTATGAAAATCACACAGACAGACAGACGCGGCGGGGGACTTTGTTTTATAATAGACTTCATTACACAAGGGTCGAGTGTGCGCAGTTCCGGAGTGCGGCGGACGACGGTGTAAAACGAAGGAAGCTAGAAGTTTATAGTATATAAATTTTTTATTTTATTTTGGTCTTACAAAGAGAAATGTGCTCTTCAATTAGTTGGATTTATGGCACACAATCCAAGGAAGGAATCAAGGAAGTTACACAAGTATGGTAATTATATGCTTCTTTCAAAAGCTTATGTGATCACTAAATTCCAACAAAATGAACGTAAATGATATGCGGTCGCTTCTAAAATTTATTACTTCAACAAGAAGTCTATTTATATGTAAAACATACGTGGTTACCTAATTCGTCGACCACTGGCCATATTTTAAATAATATATTCATAAGATTCAAGTAAAAGCACAGTTTCGTCGTGGACACCGTGGGGTACAAAGACCCTAGTGGATTTTCCCCATTACAATATTCATGACCTATGGGAACATGATGTTATTTCTGAATTATCATTTTACATATGTACCTATACTCGAAAGGTACGTAACTAAATGTAAACAAACCATAAAAAAAGCCCTTTTATGTTGCACGCTCTCGATTCAGAGTACATTTTACCGAAGTTAAATTCGTAAATTTCAACCATGTGTTCTCTTAATGTCTTTTTGTAAAATATTTTATTGTATTTAATGTAAACCATTATTAATAATTACATAAACTATAACATTAACAATATGTTTTGTGATTAATCAAGAAACCAAAAAGCCAGGTGTCCCAAACCTTTGTAGGCGTTCACCGTGTCATCAATCGGGTGATATTAACCTTCTAATTTTGTAATAAATATTTTCTTAAATAAGGTATGAAATCTATAAGGAGTTGTGTATTGTAGGTAAGTTCCTTTTTTCACCACAGCAACATACTAGTTAACTCGCGGTTTAACCCGCATAACTCACGATTCCGTGGGAATATCGGGATAAAAATTAGCCTATGTGTTAATCCAGGTGTCCAGCTACATAACAAGTGTCATTGCAATCGGTTCAGTAGTTTTTTTCGTGAAAGAGTAACAAACATCCATACATCCATAGATCCTCACAAACTTTCACGGTTATAATATTAGTAGGATGGAAAGTTATTAGTGTTCCAGAAATTTAGTGTTTAAAAAAAAATCCTTAAAAAACATTAAGGTAATAATCTAAATATATAGGCATACAAGTAAGGCCCTGTGATCATTAATGTATTATTATAGTTCAATAAATAATAATTTTGAAATTGTATTTGATGACAAAGAAATATTGTCTTTTACCAAAGGTTTAGCGCCCATGGATCAATGACATTTCGTTTTATACCTTTATTTAAATACCTTAACCTTTCAAAAATATATTTTGATGTATCTGTACCACGTTTCAACAAAAGTGAAAAGCTTGTTATAGATGGTTTACGTCACATAGAATAGCATACAGAATAGCTAGGCTCCTTGCTACAGTCACGCCCTGAGAAAAACACACACACAAACAACTGAATTAATCTTAGCAATCGTCTGACTCATATATTTATGGAACATGCCTCACTGAAAACTGCATCCAAAACTATTGTATTCCTTTGGAGATTCATAAATGATCTCTTTAGTATACAAAGGTCAGTGCTAACATGAATCTTCGCTTCGCGGCGCTCTTTCAGTGGAAGTACCTTAAAAGCTTTACCTTTACTGTACTTATCTCTTAGGGACTTTAGGAAAGGATTCGATCAATAGACACTCAAATAACTTCCGCCAAACTTCTTTATAGTTGCGCAACTAGGTAACAAATAAAATCCAACAAAACTAGCTACTATTTACTTTGGTAGTTGTACACAACCAAATTGTATGTTGTTTGTGAATAAACTACAACTTTGGTTCAGCGTTTTGAGTACGATTGCGTCACCAAAATATGTTACATAATATAAATAAATAAAAAAAGGCAAATGAGGAATAACAAAAATTTGTTGGCGAGCAAAGAATACATGGCTGGTCTTCTTGTTTGATTGCATTATCAGTTGAATTAGAGAGATTGATCACAAAAGTCACTGATAAGAGGTATATTGGTACTAAACAGTCAAGTACGTAAGATAGAAAAACAAATTGTGTTTTATTTTGCATATTACCTGCTTTTTTGTTTTTGTTTCATTTATAGCAATGTAGGCTATCAGCAATCCACATTTATATATGCCACACAAGTAGCAAACTAATGAGCTTTGAAGCAACTGCCCGTACTGCAACAAGCGATAGCCATAGAAGTTTAATGGCAAATACTAACGTTAACGACTCTTTTGCAGCTCAGTTTACTGCAGATAATAATAATTACAGTCTTTATTTCCTTGTCAAATATAGATTCAACGCAAAATATTTAGTTATAATTATAAGTAACAAAGAACATCTACTTACTAATATATTATTAATTTAATTTTATAATTTGGTAAACAGGCTAATATATATATGACTACAGAACCGTTGTACACCTAAAAACACATTTTTTTTACGCACCAAGAATGAGGGTACTATTTAATCGCCAAATAACAGGATCATTTCATTACCTTCGTCATTCCCTTGCCCAGGACCGTTCGACCCAGTTAAAGGCTCCCATATCAAGAGTCAGCAACTGCATTGGCCGCTGTCATTGGTCGGATTTACGGGTTCACAATCAGATTAAATGCTCTCTGTATCTACGGTAGGCCGGGATACAAATTTCGACACGCTGCTCGAGCAGGATCGTAATTTTGTACCACAATTGGATAAGATTACTTCGATGACTGATTTGTTTCGCAGTTTATACACGAGAGTTATGAATGATAAATCTAATTATTTTCAGTCATGCAAGTTACAATACTTAGTATTTGTACTAGCAATAAAGATGCTCGTAAAGTGTTAATAGGTGAAATGAAAAAATAAACAAATGATTCAAGTTAGTACCTTTCATCCCGAAAAAAAATACTGCTCCTGAGGGATATAAAAATAACTTTGACGCTGCCGAGACCGCAGGCAAAATTATTATATGTAGTACACCGTTAGCTACCATTCATTCCTGTCACTAAACTCATCCAAAAGTCTAGTAGAGATCGCTTTTAGCGATCAGACCACTCATTCCACCTAACTTTAGTAATAAATTTAAGATATATTGTTATTTTAATATGGTGTACAATAACGAATATTCTATTCTATTCTTATTGGGTAGAAGCAGCGTTCTGTTTGTTCTGTGTCTTAAATTTTATTTTACATCTATCTGTGTATATTTTTAAGAGACTGCAATCAGAAAGTCAATCTACTTAATGCGGCCAGTGGCAAGCTATTTTGCGTAGTGAAGTATACGAGGTCTCTGGTGACTCCCTTCGTAGGTTGTGCCTAATCTGTTACACCAGCACCAAATTCCGGTAATCGAGCGTATGTGGCGAATGAGCGAAGGTGGTACTGACATAAGTTCCTACTTATAAGAAAGTAAGCAAAGACTATAGTTGCTGTACTATGAAAAGTTGCCAACCATGAAAAATATAAAAAATGTGGTGTAATTTTTTTCTTTATTTCACATTTTAATCTAAACGCAATGAGTCTCCAGAATCCCTAGGCAACATAAAATATGAAAAAAAATCTAACGCACTCGTTATTATTATACAAATTTTACTGTTGACCAGTTATGCGTACTTTGTTGGACCTACTCCAGCGGGGCGATAAATATGAGCATCGAATCTTACCCTGGGGCTGGACACAGCGTGCTTAATTAAGTTAGCGCCGCGTCGACTCGCCGCGCCAAAAATAACTTTTAAGCTCACGTTGTGTATGTATTAACGCTTTAATAAAGGTTTATTTGGAACACAGTGAACAACTGTCACAGTACGATTCTCGAAATGGAAATGATCATAAATAAAATTAATGATTTACCGTAACCTAAAATGATTTTCTCTTGAACAAAAAATAACCTCTTCTCAATTTTGTCAAAGGCAATATCCAAACGAAGATACAGCCATCATTATATTAAAAATAAAAAGTAACCTAAAGTTGAGTCGTTGTAAACGCAGATAAAAAGTCAATTCTCCTACACAATGTTAATGGATTAATTGAAAATGTAGTTAGAAAACTAAACGACTTAACTATGATTGCGCAAATGGAGCAGCAAAAAACTACACAATTTTAAGATCTTACTCAGATTTTATAGTAAATTTATATGTTTTTAATATGTTTGTGTTTAAAGTAATTTTCGTAACTGCTTTATAGTATATTACTAATATATTTTTCGCTAAAAATCCTTACATACAACCTTTCCCTGCACCCCTTCGTCCGAGTGTAGAGAAAGAGATAGGATATAAGAGAAAAATAGGGAGTAGGGAAAAATTTACCTTTTGACAGTACTGATTACGGTCGAAAATTCTTCTAAACCGAACTACTAAGAAAAAGTATGTTACATAGTACATATAAAAATCTCCCACTTCGTTTCAACATAATATATAAAACAAAGTTTTTCCTCTCAGTCATGTGTACTAACAGCTTAACGACATGAAAGCTTGCTTCTGAGTTTGAATCCGACCATCGCAATCTTGGAACTATTGCAACACTTTTTATTCCACCCAGCTGTAACTTAGCTAGGGGTTTAATAGCCCGTGAAACCCTCAGCTCGTTGATAGGGTCTTTTTACCGAGTTGGTTTCAAACCTGACAAACCACCTTTAGAAGTTTACAAGAATTACCTTCTCCACTTGAATTTAAAACGTTTATAAGTTTGGTAATTGTCTAAGGTGTAATTATGGAGTTAACAGTGCGCCTTTAAACCAAGGACTTTACAACCCTCTTCGACGTTAAATACAAAGTTCCGCTTATGACGTTTTAACTCTTTTACTAAGTTAATTTAAGGATGTGTGAAACTTTTGTCGGTATGTTTAGGAATTGATCAAAAGTATTAGAATTTTAATTTAGTGACACCTGATCTAAAAAGTAGAAAGACACACAGTCAAAGTACGTAATCTCTTATTGGCTTTTATTTTTCAGCAAAATAAAGCCGATGGTGAGCCATTGTCGATATGTAAAAATCATAGTATTAATCGCACAAAAATAGCCAAATTCCCCTCCATGTATCGTTTAGTGAACAAAGCTATAAATTCTGTTAATATTCATATTCATTAAAGTTATATGTAGAACTTCAGATGAATTAAAAATATTTGGTATAAGAAACAAAATCGAATAATGTAACAGACATATTATAACTATAAGACCAATATTTAATAACGGACTAATTTTCCGAATCATCAATTTGTTATTGAATATACATTATCGGCAAGAGAACAATAAGCCTTTGATTGCAACTATTAAACATTATCAATTAGTAAATTGTGTATTCATTTGTATATATGGCAAACATTGTTTTGGCCAGACTGAACGATATTGGTTCACCATATTTAACTTACTGATTAAATACGCAAAATAATATTCAATGCCTAATATGCATTATGATTTTAGGATATAATTGCATATATTTTTTTTCTAAAGTTAACTCTGTTTTGTAAAGGACTTTACTTATCTTTTGTAATTGATGTTTTTTCTTAAAGTTTTTCGAGGAAGATGACAAACAAAACAGGAAAAAAGGATTTACTAATATCATTATCGTCATATCAGCTTTTCTATTTCATTTTTCTTTCCCTAGAAACCTTCCTCGGTCTATTACGGTGAAGACTAACTGCGTCCTCTATATAAACTTCCCTCAAAATTTAAATACTGAAACTAGGCTGGTGTGGTGTACACATTACACACATGCATGCGTGAATTCAGCATCCAGAAACGATACTTTTTTAAACTTCAGAACATACGTTGGCTCAAAGTTAACCTTGTAATGTCAACATGAGAAACAAATATAATAATAACTTTGACTGGCCTGTTTGTCTAGTAGTTAGTGACCCTGACTGATAAACCAAAGGTCGTGGGTTCGGTTCCCACCCAGGACAAAGAATTGTGTGATGAGCACGATCATTTGTTTTGTATAAGTATGTTTATCAGCAGTCTGGTTACCATAGTACAGGCTCTGCCTAGTTTGGGATCAGATGGCCGTGAGAGAGAGAGATGTGTGGAGTTATTATTATTATTATAATAATATAATATAATAATGGTATAAAATCTCCCGAAACGTTGCAGAAGCTAACAAACACCGTCACTCTTGGTATAAAACCTAGTGAATATATTAAGCTGTTAAAGACCTTAGAGAGAACCTTAGGATTACAAAATTTCATTATATAGCGGTGTAGACGGTAGCGGAGTGAGTTCGATAAGCTTCAAAATCAATTTCGACCTGTTTACAGAGGAACCTCTCTTCAAATAGACTGGTTAGGTATTTGCCCAACACCAGATAGAGATCGAATATTTTATGTGCAACCTCTGATTGGTGGACTGATCACTTGAACTTTAAAATCGTACTATTTAACTCAAGTTTGAGTTTCATTAAATCGTTTTGATTTTGGTATTGTAGGAGTTTTAAAGCCTTTCTTTTTTTTTACAAACTTAAATGTCGCCTAAGGGCCACTGAAATATTTTTTGTTTATAATTCAAATATAAAAATATTCCAGTGGCCCTTAGGCGAAATTATTCTTTTCTTGATTTTATCAAAAATTCTAAATCTACTGTTAGAACGTAGTTAGGTGTCATGGATGCTTTTACAAATATTGCAGGCTCTGTGACAATTTATATAAAGGATTTAGCTATTTATTAAAACGTTAATAAAAAATAAAGCCAGGCTTTCTTCGTTCAGCCTATTTAACGAAAAATGTTGCTTTTCCTTGTCATTCTTATTTTATTGATCAAAAGTGTGAAATTACAAGGAAGCTAAGTGCATCTTCTCATCTTCATCTTCATCTTCAATGTGAGAAGTCTTTTAATTAAACCTGTGTACACTGAAGGTTTAAATCGATGATATACCATTTCACTTAAAGTGATTAGATTAGACTTAGACTGTATCAGTCTCTCATAGAAACCAGTCAAGGACGCAGCTAGTGACGCAGTGTCATTAGTCTAGTTGCTAAATCTTAGTACTATTATAAATGCGAAACTTTGAATGGATGGATGGATGCTCGTTGATGAAATTTGACATAGAGATAGTTTTCTGTCTGAAATAGCACATAGGCTATCCTTATCAACTACTAGTACATACATAACCGCTTGTGCGTTCCGAAAATATTATAATAATATGAAAACATCTAACTCTAAAAATATAAACTATGAAAATATTGCAAAAGTACATTTTATAAGTAGATAGCTAATGAGAATGTCATGAGATAAAATAACTTATGAATAACATGGATTATTTATCTAACATAATATTTTTTTTTCTTTTTTTTTTATTGTTTACAGGATAGAAAGGAAAGCAAATGCCTTGGCACGCACATTTAGGTCTTCAACAGCTGTAGTGACCGACCCCCTTTAAATGGTCTAAATAAGCTTTGAAAAATTGATATTTAAATAATTAAAAAAACAAAAACTCGATTTATTCATTGATTTATAATCACATTCAGTGTGACGCTGTGTTGGTTAAGGCATTCTTTCAATAATTTAATAATGGTAATGGTGTTTATGGTATAAATGGTAATAACAAACGTACCCCGTTCTTATAAATAAACTCTCACAATACACTCATGATTTAATTTAAGTAAGAGCACTACCAACATAATGTTCGTATAACTAATCTTTTTAAAGAAGTGAGAGTCACTGAGGGGTTTCCAGGGAGTATACACGTTGATGTAATAGCACTCCGGCGCTACTGCATGTATACAAGCAATAAAGTGAACCGCTTTTGTTGGCGCGCCACTGGCACGGTGCGGTGAGACACCCTTGGGACTCTCAATGTGTAGAAGAAACAACTATAAATATATAATAACATTAAATATAACATAAATATTGCCAAGAAGTAATTTTGCTTAGAGCAAGTGCAAAAACAACCGAAATACCAATAAAACACTTGCAAGTAAGTAAAAGGAATTATAAAAGTAATCAATATGGCTTTATATCACAATCAAGTATATACTAACAGCTGTCCTAACAAGCTCTTTTAATGATTAAATTTTGGTTAGTAAATATATATATATATGTATAGTAGTGATGTAACAAATATTCGCATTCCATTCGCGAATATTCGCTTAATTTTTGAGATTCGCATTCGTATTCGTATGCGCAAAAAAGATGCTAATTATATAATGCGAACATATGCGAAAGGCCTATATATATACATTGTATAAATGTATATATTATTTTGCATCTTAAACAGATGATTCAAGCAGCGTCCCTGTAGCAGGCCTTTAAATGACTGTTTAGTCCGATACGGGAGCGACAGTAGCGCCCGCATGATCGGCATAGTAACTAAGGGTCGTTTGAAATCGGTTGTTCTAAGAAATTCAACAAGTTAAAAACATCTTGCAAATCCAATGCACCATTGTTCTTAACCTATATTGTACACTCTAATCTAAGAGAGCTTTTTTTATATCTTGAGATACCTCACACATGGGCGATTGATCCCAAACTAGGTAGAACCTGTACTATGGTAACAATACTTATATACCCATATTATATAAACATACTTATATATTATTAAAGACATAGATATCATAGATGAATTACATCCACATACTCACCATACCAACAGGCCCGACATAATTAATTTTTACTTTACACATTATTCGCGACAAACGATTTATTTAATCGAATCAAATCTCTACAGGGTGTATCTCACAATAGAACACTTACTTAAATCACTGAAAGGGCAAGCAGCTCTAGCATGAAGTTACAAAAAGAATTAAAACAAAACTATCCGTTTGAAAATTATGACCGTTTGAATTTTCAGATATTTTTACCTCCGTTTCTCCTAAAAGCAGGTCTAATATATAACGTTAAAGATTTTAAGTAGTATATATTTTGTTTTTTTGAAACTATTTACTCAGTTATTGGGAAAATAAAAAAAAAACTAACTTTTTAATTAAAACTAACTAATTTTATAATTTTTCTTAGCAACGGGATGAAAAGTTCAGATGTTCACAAAACACATATGCAAATGACAGCGAATGACGTGTCTTTTTTTGAAAAAATCAAACATGCAACTTTTTGAGATTTTGGAAATTGAGCAGAAAACCTCTCCTCCTCCTTAAGTTGCTTCTTTGCCAAATTACATTACGAAAATTTCACAGGTTTATATCCGGTCTTATTCGGCATAATATTATTTTATTTGGTAGGATTCCTTTTGCTTACTCGCCGTTACGATCGTCACCGATCAATCCACCCACCCCTGACCTCGAAGTTTGACAATTAGGTAGATATTGAAGGCCCATGATTCATGCTGTCTTCCTGTATTTACATACGGGAAGATAGCAATTTTCGTTAGCAAGTTATGATGTGAATTCTAACTAAAACCCATGCAATACAAATTTGTAAATTTTTACTTGATTCTTGCTAGTCGTAACAGCGAGTACGTAACTAAAAGGAATATAGAAGATTTTGTGACTTAGCACATATATTAAAATAATCAGATAGACAACATTTTATTTATTTACGTATTTAAAAGCAATACATGAAGTAATAGAGCATTTATACCTTTACCCTTTTTGATATTTTAAGACAGAAAATTATTTCGGGGCCAACATAGATAATTTGAAACCTTTAGATTTTGTCTGCAGTAATGAAAGGAAAATTTCACTCATAAACTGGAGCTACATTACACAGTTAACCGTTTGAAAAACGAAACACATTGACTTTTTTCAATCAAAGCTCGCCAAAGGATAGCAAAAAGCGGTTACACTATCTGAGATTAACAATTAAATGCCTGTCTGAAGGCAATTTTCTTAAGATCATTACGAAACTAGATTAAAAACATGAATCGGTGAAACTCAAGTAGTTACACTAACAAGCTCTAAGTATCAAATTAGCATTCTCAAATCGACTATATTGTAAAAAATTCAGCACCTTTTACGCAAAAACAGTAGGAAAGTTCTTAAGAGGCTGTAAATATTGATTAAGCATTATAGTAGGTACGAGTGGTTACCTTCGACCACAAGACGTGCTGTATCGTATCATCTCTCCTTACATTGTGTAACCAACAACGGCTAAGCTAAGAAATAGTTCCCGTATGATATTGTTTGCCAAAAATGTCAGCCACCCACGCTTTAACAAGAAATTGTTATGAGGTTAGCGAAATGCGTTCGCGAAATTCATTTGTGCTCTCTTGCCATGTCGTAGATTAATAGGTATCTTTATAGTTAGAGAGAAGCTTTTATTTCATAAGCGTATACATAATATAACTAACATATAAAAGGCCATCAAATCTGGCTGGTAGTTTGGATGATATGAGTACATTATTATGTAACAATTATATCAGTGACAATCCAGTGTATGGCTAGGCCTCACTTAGTCTGCTGTGTGACAAGTTGGAGTCAAGAGCGATCGGGATTTTTTTTCCAATTTTTAAATTCTAGGATTGCAGTCACTTTAACCTACTTGCACTTCTCTGACAGTGAAAACCTTTTAAGATATTCAAGTATTCAGACAGATACCTATGTGAGAGTAAATCAATTTACATTTTATTTTGATGAGACTAATAATCTTCTTATTAATAGAAATATTTAGTTTGTTATATACAAATAAACAATTAAAAAAAGTTAAACCGACTTCAAAAAGCACTAACAGAGAAACTGAGAAGCTAAAATTATTTTTTAGAAACTTAATTGAAAATTCTACAATACATGTAACACTTTTAATATAATAGATAATAGTTAACGTCAATAAGGCATTAGATACCTACTGGTCTATTTGAAGTTGGTGTCAAGCCAAATAGATAAAAAAATGATAAAAAAAAGATAAATTGAGCATAAAATTCTAAGCGTTTTCCACTTTTTTCCTCAGATTCCATCATCAAAACCGGCTTTGGTGATAACGGGACTACCATGGGAGCATACCCTTTCGAATAAAAAAAAATATTTTTTAAAATCGGTCCATAGATGAAGGAAATATTGAACATATCTACTAAAAAAAATACAGCCGAACAAAAAATCTCCTCCTTTTTTGAAGTCGGTTAAAAAGTTTGAATCATTTTAAGGTTCAAAAATCTTTTAAGCTTGTATAAACAATAAAAAATGTTGTACCTCTCTATTTCACTGGGAACGTGAATCTTAATCCGTAGCGCGCAGCGGTTCTGAGCCTCAATCAAAGTATTGATGAAATGATCCGCCCTTTAGCTCTTCAATAAGATTCCAATCATACTTAAGTGCTCAAGGATTTGCAAAATCACTTGGCAATTACAAAGGAATTAAGACAATGTTTTGTGAGACATTCAGCTTATCTTTGTGTGAAAGAATCTTGTTAAGAGATGTTTCGCAAGTCTTAGCTATATCTATAACATAATTAAAAAAAAATATTACAAATAATAAGAGATTAAAAGTTTAAGCTCTAAATAGGATAAGTCAAGACACTATTTTATGCTTTTATAATATAGTGTGTCATGAGAACTTAAGTTCACAATTTGTTATGGCTAAGCAAAACTAAATAAATCCTATTTCATGCTAAAAAGGAAAATCTTTTATCCAAAAATATGATCAACAAGGTTTTTTTTCTGAAATTCGCGGTCGTTGTCGTCGCCTTTGATTGGATCTGTGGTGATTTGTTTGTCAGAACGGAATTCATTTCGGTGCTGGGAGAAATCTACAACGTGACTGACATGAAAATCCGACGATGGAAATTTTGTTTTCTTTGTGTAAGCCTCCTTTCAAAGCCTCCTCTCACTTTGACGTTCCCTTTTCACGGATACTAAATGCTGTGTCTTTGTTCGATCTTCACGTTGATTTGCCAATCATATATTTTAATCTGATAAAGTGTTTATTGGATGTAGAGTGTTCGCTTGTGAATGCTCAATTAAATTGCTATCATTTAATTAAATAAGCTATTTAATTGTCCACGTTCAGACCTTACTTTCATATTTCCGATTGGCTATTTACGCAGTTACATCATTTGTAATTAATAAATTAATCTAAATAGTATGTTTAACAGTTTTAATCACCTTTAAATATATGCTTGACTTCATGGATTGCAGATAATAAATCCCATCGTTATTAATTTCTTTAGAAATAAGACTAGTACCAGCTCAGCTAAAGTAGTTATTAAGCATTGAAATTAAAAGGAGGTTTATACACCGTCTATAGTTAGCTGTAGAAGGTTAATAAACCTCCTTTTATGGCATTATGAGCTCAAATATAATGACACAAATCAGTCTTGTGTTTTAACAATTGACGAATAGACGTCCATTTTTTTACGTTTTTGTTATTTAACTTGTATAATTATAAAACACTTGACGTTGGCGGAATTACTGCGTTGATTCTTCGCGCGGGATAGAGTCCATAATAAAATAATATATATATGTATATAATAGAAAATAACTTGATGAAATTTGCACGCACAAAAGTGTTCTATAATAAGCAACAAACGGTATTACGCAGTTACAATAATCAGGAGAATTTTG
The DNA here is from genome assembly GCA_949752705.1 of Callimorpha dominula. NCBI lineage: Eukaryota > Metazoa > Arthropoda > Insecta > Lepidoptera > Erebidae > Callimorpha > Callimorpha dominula. The sequence goes on from OX457000.1 coordinate 10,797,197, forward strand.
ATGGACTTTTGATTAATCAAGCCGGGTTTTAAAAACAAACTCCGTCTGAAAGTAATTATGAACAGTTCTTGAGTAAGCTTTTGTAATACGGAAAGTAGTAGTTAAGTTCGAGTAGTATGTAAAGATTAATTTTGTTAACGCTGTATTAAAGACTTATGACAGAGAAATAATCATACAATTTCAATTACAAAGAGGTCGAATTCTTGAAACAATTAATAAGACAATCACGAGTCTCATGCGAGAATAGAAATTTGAAATGGTACTCTCAAAGATTTATTACTAACAATTATGTTGCTGACTCAAAAAACGAACATAGCATAAAAGCATTTCGTATAGAGACAAATATGCAACCACAGAACAATGAAGGCAAGAGAACATTTTATAGGATTGTGTTGTGTCACAATGAACGGAGATCCAAACATGTAGTCTGCGGTATATTTACTTGACCTTTAGAGCGCGTTAATCACACTAAACACGTCATATATTTTTTTCTATTGGAATATTCAGATATATTAGGGCAACACCCATCCCCGTACAATTACGTGCTTATAACGTAAGCTACCCATGGTACTACGCATAATTCAATAACCTTACACTATAATTTTACAGCAACTTGTTGCCACGTCCAACCACCGAGTAAGTATTCGCCAACAGTAAGACTAAAACCCGTAGTAAAGACGTGGCGCGCGCTGGCCATATCAAAAGCAATAAATGTCTCGGTTTACGACGCGCTACCGAGGGAGAGCGTCAGAGAAAAATATTTTACGTGGTCCTCAGACATCCGCACCCAGACGTAAGGGTAATAAAGTTAGCGAAAGCCAGGTGTAAGTCGTTTAATTTGTACCTGCGTGCCGTACCATTCGCACAATAACTACTGCACCCAGCTTTCTCTTCACTTTGTAATTTGATTATGTCTGAACGTGTAAACTTTTACATATAAGCAGCCATTTCAGCTCGAATAAACTAAGCGCAGATGGATTTTTTGTAATTTTCTATTCTTTAAGTACAAAACTTAAAACTTAAAATCCTTAAATTATATCTAGAGATAAACCCTGTATATATACCTAATATATACAGGGTGTATCTGTGAATGGAACACTTACTTACATCACTGAAAGGGCATGACTCTAGTATGCAGTTACAAAAAGAATTTCTGAAAAACAAATACCCGTTTAAAAGTTATGACCATCTGAATTTCTAGATATTATCACCTCCGTTTCTCACAAAGGCGTCTTTAAACTATCTGAAATAGGCTGAAATTAGGCTTATATTAATCTGCCGCTAGTGTAAGATTTCTACATATCAGATTATATTGTCTCGAGAATAACACAAACAATTAGATTACATGGGATAAAAGTAGTACACTAAACCTTGGCCAAATAGCTAAGTCAGCTTAATCAATCACGTTGTGAAGTGTAGATTACGATTACGTGTCAATAAGCGATTTCTTAGGACCACTTTGTGAGCATTTAAAATTAAAGGTAAAGTAATTTATTTCAGCGTCATTTCAAGAGTTAAACATACATTTTGTCATTTTTTATTTAAGTATAAATATGAATACTCAAAGGTAAGTAATACAAAATCAATAAAGACGCAAGAGACAGAAGACGCGTAGAAGGAACGGTAACAATATTGATAATTTTATTATAAAATCTCATATATTAAAGTAAGTCGTATGTAAGCTGCTTATCATTCTACGCTGTCGAGTCAATATTAAATGTCAAGAGTATAATAGCCAAGATTATGTAGGTAAATGTATGTATGTATACGGAATTATTTAAATAAAAAAATGTTTTTTAACCCAAAATTTTTGGGTGTAAAGTAGTAATTCGATCAGCAGAATGTAGCTCACATTGAAACCAATATAAATATTTCAGATGGATTACATTTCATCATCAATAATATACATATGTATCTATGTATATCCTAACCACATATTTAGCACACAAGCTTAATGGTATTTTATTATTTAAGTAGATATTTTAAATAATGAAATAGACACATACTTACACTGCACACACATAGACTTCGCTTATACTGTGAATGTAAGCTTGAAACCGGAAAAAAATATTTTACATAATTATAAAATATTTATTTGTTTAAAACTTATACCTATTTCTCAACCTTGGAATGATCCAGATATACAAAAAGATAGGCGCAAATATTAATCAAAAATCTCTTTTTTTATATTGATAGGTGCTTTGATGAGTGATTTTATCAATGTACAAAATATCTGAAAGCCGATGTTTTTACAGGTCTGGTAATAAATGTTAGTTTGAACTTGAAAAAATTATTTATGCCTATACGAAAATGTCTTGAAATGAGTTTCCTTTTTAGGTTTGATACCCAGTGAATAATGTGTCTCGGTATTAATATTGTATATTTGATACTAATATAAATTAAAATCATGCAAAATGAGAGCCAGTTGAACGAAAAATTTTGCACAGATTGCCATACGGGTATCGTAAGAAATTCTTTCAATGGGCAACCAAAACGGTGCAATAGTCGAATTTGAATTATTAGAAAGATTTTCCAAACCATTTTCGCCTTAGGACGATCTGTTTGACCCGGATTTGTGGCCTGTCTCGTACTGCTACTCCCCACCATAATTTATACGACAAGAATATAAAACTACGATGACACTACGTTTTAATAGAGTGAGGAATCATATTTAAAATACGAAAATAATGCATATCATGATACAAAATAGTCATTTCTTTAACCGGCATCATACTTAAAAGTCTTCAACGGAGCCTGGATATCTTAGAAATACCCACACTTCACATAATTCACAAATCAGTTTTACTAAATACCTGTCGACTTACAAGTAAATGCCTACCAAATCAATTTCTTCCACATACACCATCACTTGAATCCTGATGGAACTTGGCTAAGACCCTAAGCTGGTAATTAGACTATCATTGCCCCTTTTATAAAGGGAGATAAACAAAATATCAATAATAATAATATTAGGAGGAGAGGCTCACGTTAGGCAGCTGGATTAAGGGCCTGATGCAGAAGGCAGTTCACCTCGATACGGCACGCATAGTGAGGAGGTTTCTGTTACTGGAACCCTCACCACCGGTAGCTTGGTCCCTGTACCCGATAAATATATTAAATATATATATTTATTATAAATCTACATATTTTAAAAAATAATTTATATATATAAATATATATATATATAATAAAGAGAATAATATTATCATGGGACATATTAAACATCGCTATCTAGATCCAAACTAAGTAGACTTTGTACTGTAGGTTTTAGAACACAGACACACATACAAAGATACATTTTTTATTGAAAATACATTCATATTTATACAGAGAAACACCCGGACCAAGGCAAATAGACATATTCATGCATACAAACATTTGCACTGAGCCGGAATCGAACCTGCGACCCTCGACATGGCATTCGCATATACTACCACCGCGCCACAGAGGTCTTCAACATTATACACTACTGTGTTAAGACTATTTTGATACCTCATTAAAAGAAAGTGAATGTGAGTTTTAGACATTAGTGGAAAAAAGTTTGGATGTTATCTTGATTTCGAACCGAGGAAAATCGAAAATCGTACTTCACGGACGATAAGAACAGTTCATATATAGATAATCGTACACAGGAACGCACAGAAAAGTGCTAAGTATCTATTTCACCTACCTGGGTAAAGAATGTGAATGAATAGAGAGAGCCGAGGTGCACAATATTTGCGTTACTGACCAATGGGTAGCCATTTTAGGTTGAGTTAAGTCGGGTGGTTAATGTAGACACACGATCGTATTTGTGAAGCGGTTATAGATCGAAACAGGCAGATGTGATATTATGTTATCCATTTTGTTTTCTTGAATCATTTTACATTTGACGAAGCAAACTATTGTTGCGGTGACTCTGTGTGTGTTGATCTATAATTTTTAATTATAATAATTATTTATTAAATCGAAGATTTCCAATAATTGATGGTCAATTTTATGAAATCAAGATTTTTTTGAATTTGAATTTCAATTGAATTGAATTTGAAGATTAAATCCATAGATATAGTTGATATATGTCAATGATTAAATCTAACCAAATGTATGTAGTCATTACGAAGACGTTCTAGATTGTTAAATTTATTATTATCCACAATACACTAAATCTATATTTTAATACAGGAAGATAATTATTTGAACCCCTTTTTAAGCAAATTCTGTGGACGAAGGCATATGAATACTTAAAGTTTATTTGTTTATGAAGTACAGAAAGTTAAAAGTTTTAATCAATATGTGACATAAACTTGAAAATTAAGCTAAAAAAGCCAATGAAATAAACCAAAAATGAATTATGGTCAAAATTCGACAACCAGACAATTTCTTGTAAATAAAAAATACAGCTTATATGTATAATGATATTTGTTAACCAAATAAACGTTATAGTAATAATCATTGTTCGCATTTATTCTATGCATAATGCTTACTAGCAAGATATCAATAGAGCTTACTAAAAACTTTATATGAATGTTCTATCATAACTGCTGTAACGATATCAATGTTACCATGTTGCTTATTATTCTTCTTTTCAAGCGTAGCAGAACGTTCTTCTTTATCTTTGAAATGAACCTTTTACCTATAAGAATGTTCCTATTTTCTTCTAATTCTTTAATTTGGTGTCTTTACACCAGCTTAATTGGTACACAAAACTTTTGTATTAAAAGAGTTGACCTAATTGTCTTAAGATTGTGACATTCGTTCATTAAATATAAGCCGAATCTGAGTTTCATTGTCATCTGTAGAATATGTTTCTCACTTGCCGGAAACAATCTAAGTAGAAAAGTAGGCAACATTCTCCCGGCCTCATTAAGTTTAACTATTCGCTAAGGGTTCAACTGCTTCCATGGAACAATTCCGTTCATGCCGACAAAGATCGTACAAAGGGAATTAATCCCTCTAGATGAACTTTGCGTTTATATTTTGAAATTTACAAACTTGCCAATAAACATTTTCGTAGTCAATCCAGACAGACATTCGTTGACTCAATTAATCAAGCAACATTAATAAAAAGTTATGGAATGGACTAGTTTACATTTTTTTTGTTAAAGACAACTCCCGCATTATAAATACACAAATATAAAAATAATGACCCTTTTACCAAATATACACGTAACTAAACTTGATTAACGAAATTAAGAAACACGTAAAAGCAGAGAACGCTAAAATAAAGCGCTTCCAGGTGAATTTATGTGCGGTATCTCAAGTTTACGGTCAATTAAACGAAAGAACTTATCCCCAACTTTGATGTACCGCCGACCTGGAACTAATTAGAATTAGGCGAAAACAGCCCTCCTCACCGCAAAGCTTCAGACTCTCTGGAGCTTTCGGTCACCGCTTATTGCGAAACTTATGCTCCAATAAGCTGAGAAAATTCTAAGAAAATTGGAACCAAGAAAGATTCTATAAAAAAAAGTTTAATTAATCATCGGTTAAAGTTTTAGTTTCGTTTACGCATTGCTTTTGGCAATTACTTTGATATAATAAATTGAATTTCACAGCCCTCTGATTTTAAAGGTACTACTTTTTAGTTTGGGACAGGCTGACCTGTTTCAGAATTAAAAAATCTGTTTTAGCAAAAGTTTTTTGTAATAAATTAGTGATTAAAAATAGAAAATAAAAGAAATCCTAATTTACATAATTATATTAATACGTAACTCGACTCACCTACTTCTCCCACATACTTAACATCCTTATTTCAGTTTTTTTGTTCCAATCACAACAAAACTCTCCGCTCTACAAACAATCTTCTTCTGTTATACCCCACTCATACATCCGCGTGTGTTCACTGTTCCTTTCTTATTCAATCTGGCGTCTTCTCGAACGCTCTACCTCTGGAAATCAGGATAGCACCTAGTCGCCTTTCGTTCAAGGCGAAAGTACGAGCCCACATTTCGCAGAACCTAGCAGTGTCATCACAACAGTAATACATTATATTTATTTATATATGTATGTATGTAAGTTAGCACATATATAAGTTTATATGTATGTGTATGTATATATAATATAGCCCTCCTGTGATCTTCCTTAGTTTCTTTTCTATTTAAATCTAGTGCACCTATTCACTCAGTTCTGCACCACCTTAAGGTAGACTGGTAGCCTACGGCATTAAGTCCGTGATTGTAAAATTATTTTTTGTGCATAAAGTGTCAAAGAAATAAACAAAATAAAGAGAATTTTTATAACACTTTTTAAGCAAATTTCGCATACTGAGGAATATCCGTTCCCGGAGGCTTCTTTCTTAGAGTATCCCGGGTCCTTGCAATAGACACACTTGTGACGGAACACCGTGTGGTGTTAGTCGGTTCGATTCCGACACACCACTTCACCGTTAGCTCCGGTGAAGTGATGACCCGTGGGGGCTTCCACACGAAAAAAAAAATGCTGAGGAATATGCATATATACCTTCTTTAAGTATTCCAAATTTCACATTTCGAATACTTAAAGTATAATTATATATGGAGAACTAGCAGTTCCCGCGCGGCGTCGCTCGCGTTACACACGCGATATTTATATATTTTGAGCGGAACACTAATTCTTTTTCCAAAATAAATGTAGCCAAGTTAATCCTTATAACACCAGCTATCTGCCAGTAAAAGTCCCGTTGAAATCGTTCCGGAGATTAGCCTGAACAAACCGACAGACAGAAAGACAAAAAATTTAAAAACTGATTTTTCTGCATGGGTATCGTGCAAATAACTAATAATCTATTATTTTGACATTACAAACAGACACTTCAATTTTATATATTTGTATTGATAAGTGTAGAGAGTTAATATTTTTAAACATTTCGAATTTTAAGAAAACGGGTAGCCGGTAGGTACAAGTTTCCAGATACATGTTGACCTGTCGTGGTACGTAAAGTCTATACAATCTCAGTTTAACTATTACTGGAAATGCATTGTTTGATTTATGATACAAATAGTACAATGAAATAAGAAAAAAACATTCAAAATTTAATTACTTATGGTCGAAATTCGACCACCAGGTAATACCTAGTACACATAAAAAAAGGTAAAGATTAGGTATATTTAGCTCTTTTATGTGTACGTATCGCCATTCTAAGAGCGAGGGATACAAAGCACAAATATTTATCCACTGACTAATACGGCCGAAGATTATATAAAACCGAAATCGATACTGGTAAAATATCATTAGCAGATATAAATTGGGAAAAATATTAAAACATTTAGGAGTTTAGGAACGTAGACAATAACAATGGCCACGACGGGTTGCAATCTGGAACACCGAACGTGGCACGGAGAAGTGACCTCGATTCCTCCCGCAACATGCCCATCATCGCTGACATTGTATGCCGCCATGTTTTGATATAAGCCTCCACAGCGAATGCATTCCTCGTAATACTGAATTAATTATTCGGCATCGGGATATCCGTTTCGAGCCGCTAAATTAGATGTATTGTCATAAATTGTATGTAAGCCAACGTCGTTTTGGTAAAATCCTATTATATCATTTATTAAGGGATTACTACGATTAAATGAAAGAATGTCGGATATATGATAATAGTTTATTAGTACGGCAGGGTTTTACAGGCAATTTGAGACATATAATAAAATATGCATACTTGATGCACAAAGCTTAGCCTTATCTTATCTTATATTATTAAACAAATCACATTCAGTCAACCTTAGGATTGGAATGAATTGGCGGTAATTGTATAAATAATATAATTGTTTACGTTTTACTATTTAAAATAATTTTTAACAACAATATTTATAATATCTTTCTTTGCTACTTTGTGATAACTGTAAAATAATAATAGCTGTGCAGATTTGTCAACAAATGATATACATATGCCATATGTGAAAAGTATGAAGTATGCTTTTTTAGAAAACTTTTCTTTAGTCTTGAGGGACATTGCTGCTTCGGGTTGAGAAGCGAGACTCTCCCACTTTTTCGGTAACCCTGACTAGCATCAGGTGAGGAGGTCTTAGGTATGTAAAAATACTACGATGGCCCGATAGTGACATCAAGGATTACCAGGACAGAAAAGGCGTCGCATTTTTTATAGATCATTGATTAAACCTTTTTGCATAAACCGTAAAGTATGAATAATACGATATAATTTAAAATCCATAATAGGGAATATGCATGTTGTTTAAATTTACTTGATTAATTTTCCCTTGAATCTTTATTGTCCACATATTATGCCTAAACAATTATTTTCTTATTTAGTTCGTCTTTAATTGCAAAAAATATTAATTAAAATATGCAAAATAAGGGAGCGAAATTCAACTTTGCAAAACGCTTCACTATTGGTCGAAACAAAACATGACGTCAAATTCCCCGTCCTGTCATTTATCGGCCCCTATATTCGTAGTGTTACGGGGAAAGATAGGTGTTTCTGTGGTTTTTGCCCTTAGCTAGTGCAATTTAAGCATTCTAGTGATATTAGAAATTATCTAGGACGATGACTGAATGTAGTTTTGTCAAAGAACAATCGGACAATCTACCGAAAATAGATGCATTCATGATGACTACATATTTTGCATCAAATCCAGATTTTACGTCTGCTGAGGTCAAAGGAGTGAAATCCGCAAGGTAATTATTATAATACTTGTTATATTATAATCTAAAGGATAGGTAAGATATGTATAGTTAGTTATATTCATGATGTTTTATTGGACTTTTGTTACCTAGTTTAAGTAGACAAGCAAGTTGCCTTCTGCTTGATATTTAAAACCAACATAAATTACCTACTGCTGACTAATTCACACTATTCTAGCAATTAAATTGTAATATGCTTACATTAAAGTGATCTTCACAACAATATAAACACGATATTGAAGACACTTCATCTCTTCTCATTAATTTACACCATTGTTTTCGTATTTTACATTATTATTTTGTACAGGAAAAAATACTGTATTGGGTGTACTTCTTATAGTGTTTTTACACTTAGGGACAAGGCAATACTTATAAAATGTTTTTTAAACTTTATCCATCGTCTATTAATTACAATACATAGTAATTACAACTGAAAATCGGTATAAAATTACTGTAACACTTCAAGTAAGTATACTAAGTTTATGAAACAAACACTGAGCGTGATATCTGACGTCATCCAAGGCCCGCGAAATATAGCGGCGTTCAAACAGATCAAATTTTATCGATGTTTTCAATGTTATTTTAAAAATTAATTTGAACATTGCCAAGGTTATTTATATTTTTTATTAGAGTAGAATGATGGAAGAAGTCAATAAAAGATAAAAAATAAATACATGCATATTCCCTATTGTGCTAAAGAAGCTATTTCATATAGTTATTTTCTTTCTACATTTCGGTATGTTATCTTAGCTTAGATCAAAGCAGATCTTAGATCTTAGATCAAACTTAATGAATAGGAAGTCTCGAAGACACTTAGGGACATTTGAGACGAAAATTAAAAACTAAGCAATCAAGACTAAATAATTATATTATATTGAAATACAATTTACTTATACCAAATGTAAACTAAATAAATAATTCCCTAATTATATATATATACTTTGTTGTGAATACCGTAATAATATTAAAGAATCTTTAAAGTAATTTGAAGCTGAAAATGCGGAATTCAGATATTAAAATTTATATAAAATAATACATTGCTCAAATGTAATAAGCGAAATTCAAGTAAGTTTCCTTATTCACTCATCGACTTGAACTTGAAAAACAAGTTAAAAAAAAACAAAAGTAACAGAAAAATGATAGAGGCGATTTATTCTACATTAATGTTCTATGGCTACGTGCAGGTTCTGCCGTTTGGAACTAGCAATTAGAAAAGGCAAAACAAACAGTTTTAATGTTTTATTAATGCTATTACAAATAGGTATGAAAGAGATGAGACTAATTACACCATTCGTTTTCAGTGTAAGAACGTAGTACCTGGAAGACCGAGCTCCAAGACGGAAAAAGATTAAACATTTCCTGGGTAACTAAAGTATAGATACTTAGTTTTTTTTCACTAATGAAGCTATTAAATTAAATAAAAGAAAATACATTAATAAAGATACTAAAAAAAAATACTTGAAAATAGTACCATAATGCAAATTTTTATTTAATTTAACTTAAGTTACAAAATCGGTGTCTTTTGACTATATTTCATAGAGAATCGGATCACAAGTTGTTATGTTTTGAGAATGTATCAATTTTAAAACAGGCACAAGTAAGTAATATGATTGATACTGTATAATAGGTATTAAGAAAGCCATTTGATTTTACAGTTAACATAAGAAAACAATCTGCATTTAAATTCAATAGTTGAGCCTATTGTGATAGCTCGTTCATCTTATTCTCATGTAACAAAATTTTCTATCCTTTACCGATATTTGACGCAGACAATAAACATTCTGAAAGAAAAATTTCCACTTCTCTTACTTTCATCACAATATATCTAATCAGATTGCAATGACAAAGGAGTCTCCATGGACCGGATCTCTTTTCCTGAATCAATTTCCGAGTATAAACTCAGAGGTTTAGATGTAAAGTACAAAGGACGGAAAGCCTGTATAGCTTTCAGTTAATTTGGAAAATTAAATGCCCATTGGAATATAATCTCGGTCAGATAGCATGGTTTTGGTTTCTCGACTTAGCAGTCACTGCTAACACATTATCTATCTATAAATGAATCTCTATTTCTCTTCGTCACGGCATCACGCGTGAGCAGCTGAACCGATTTCGCTAGTTCTTTTTTTTTTGTGTTTGTTATTGTCAGGAGAAGGTTCTTATGAAAGAAAAAAAAAGGAAAGTTGCGTGGTAAATTATAAAATTTAAGAAAATTTAACGTGGGACTTACGCGGGTGAAATCGCGCGGCGCAGCTTACTTATTATAAAATAAAGAGAATGCTAATCTAATCATAACATGTAATTTAAGCCGTGAAACGTAAGGTAACATACTAGGTCACAGATCCCGCAAGATAATGATAAAATTTGTATTTCGAATTACAAATTTCGTATGAAAATATTATCATGGATGATCTATATTTAATGATCTTAATATATTATTCTTTACTTACATTATAAACCAGTGTTAATAAACAGATGCAGATTGAATTAAAAGTGTCGAATGATGAGATTATTTAACTCCAGAATGCATTAAGTCGGAAGCTTCATCCCACTTCCCACTAATATTATAAATGTGAAAGTTTGGACGGATGGTTGGATGGATGGATGGATATTTGTTACTCTTTCACGGAAAAACTACTCAACCGATTGAGATGTAACTTGGTATGTAGATAGCTGGAGACCTGGATTAACATATAGGCTACTTTTTATCCCGATATTCACCACGGGATCGGGACTTACGCGGGTGAAACCGCGGGGCGCTGCTAGTATCTACATATATGTGAAACATCCGATTACATAAAAATTAATAATTGACCGGATTCATTAACATTCGAGAACCTTATCGCAATGTAACTGAAAGTTTTAAAGTAAATTATGTCGTTGAAGAGTTTTAGTATATTTTAATACTATTAGATACAAAGAATGAATCATTGCAATTTTCATCACTTTTATTAGTTCAGTTTAGGTAATTTTCGTCTGCTGAATTTGATAATAATATAATTTCTGTTACAGCTACTTTTGAGATAAGGGCTATCCATTATTTATAATACTTTAAATTAAATTTAAAAGAAGTAGAATACTTTTTTAATCTCTTATTTTAAAATTATCAAATAATTTCAAAGAAACAAATTGCCATAAATTATACAAAGAGTTATAAAATATAAAATTAATAAAAAAAAACAAAAATATATTAATAAGTTAGGAAAAACGTTTTGTAAGGCATTTTTATATAGCGTCTTTGGTCCAGACAAGTTACTTGGCAAGTTGCAGTAGTAGTCTGCCATCATATGACAATCCCAGCGGTCTTGATGTCCTGATGGAACCGCTCCCCTTGTTCTTCGCTATAATCACCCAGGTTTTCAGGAATTTTATCTAAAACTACAAATTAATTTGATGTCAATCTATCTGAGTTATACATTTGAATCATCAAGGTGGTTTCTTGGTTCTGTCCATGGCTTTAGTATTCTAAACGAAAGACCTTTACGTCCTCCTTGACTAGAATAGCGAAGTGACTCCACGCAAGTTTTACAAACTTTGTGTGGGGCCCAACATTTGTCTTGTTGTCCAAGTTGTTTTCTAAAATACACCCGATAACTTTGTTTTACAAAATCGTTTACATTCCTTCGTTGCTTTTCTTGACAATTTTTTTACAAATATGTAGCAAAAAACTTCGGAGTTGTTAACACACGACTTACGTGAAGAACATATGCTTTTTCTAAACATAACACAACAAATTTGACACGTATATAAAAGAACAGACAAATATTTAGACAACAGTATTTGTCACGTTGTTCTTCAAAAAAGACACGTTAATGATGCATATTAGATGTGTAAAACAATTATGCTAATGGTGGTAAATTAGTATAAAAGTGTAGGTACGATTTAACACGAGAACCGGAGTCAATTGAAACACAATAATTTATAGACTGAGTACTTCATAATCATGTGTACCTAAATTGACCCCAAAAAAAACTTATACCGCAGAAAAAAAATGTTTTTGGTCCACCGTGGTTATATTTATCGCAATCTATTCGCATCGTAATCTTACATCGTATAAATTACGAAGATCGTCTTCTTATTCAGAATAAGTGATAATTAACGTCCAGATTTCCTCACCTAGTTCTATATTTAGTAGTGCGTTGTATTTTCACGTAATGAAAGCCTACTTACTCGTATTATAAGCTCTGTTATTATTCAGAACACATGCGGGGGCTATTGCATATTCTATAGACATAATCCTCTGTCGCCTGTTACGTCACCAACTCTCATGATATACGGTCCGTTCAACACTCTATTTAAATTAAATAAAACATGTAATGGAAAAATATTCGAGCTGTATAACATATTAAATTAATAGTAATCAAAATATCTGCTGAAATTTTAGCTATAGAAGATTCTATTGTCTAAATTTAGACTTAGAGTCGAAAAGAAAAATATAAATGGAACAGAAGAATAAATACATGATACTTGAACAAATCTGGTTTTAGGGTATAACAGCATGCCGCGCCTTATATGTATTATTCCTTTGCCTAGCCGTTTGGCAAAAAAGACAAGATGCTTTTTAATGATTATGAAATGTGAACCACTCATCTTGTGACCTTCTCTATAATTTGCAGACACTGCAACTATGGCAGAAATGTAAATTTTTGAATAAAATACCTCTCAAGCCTAAAAATTACATTTTGATAAAGTCACATACCATAAACAGTTTACGACCTTTATCTCAGTATTGCCAACTGGAACCACTAGAATCCTTTCAAAAACCACGACAAACTATTATTATCGAGCTGGAGAAATTTGTTTTACATATAAATCTAACAAAACTATTACACTAAGTTAACTTTAACTTCTACCCAATCATAGAAGTAAATATTCAGCCCTGAAATGGCTTCCTATTAAAAAAAAATCGCTCAAGAACTAGATTTGAAGACATTTAGCCGTAATGGTATAATACACACGATCAAATCTAACTTACGATAAAAAAATGTCGACTTAGGGTGAAAGACAGGCAATATTTTCAGCCCGTGTGTTTCCAAGTCAATAAGTTTTTCTATGATTCCATTTAAATGCCATCTTAGGAGGTGTCAGGTCAATATAAGATGCTATTTCTATACAGCGACTATTACGAGGTGTGTTTTGCATTACTTTTCTTTGTCGTTGACCCAGTACCGCTCCCCGAGTGAGTTTAACCTATTTTTTATTTGACAATCTGTTTGCTAAGAACTGTCTACCTATAGATATATCCGGCATAACAGCGATCCGCAATTCAATACTGTATGAGAAATTCGGGAGCATTTGAGTACAATTGAACAAGGTAACAGTGACAGGAAGGCTGGAATTCTAAATTACCTGAAAGTGCCTGAACAAACGGAGGCACGATATCTACTTGTAGGTTACTAAGCGAAGCCAGTAGCAATCGTATTAATTGGACGATTTTGCTACTAGTAGTACACGGAGTGACTAAATTACTGTGTCATACATATTTCATATGTATAGTATATTTCATACTTTGTTTGAGATAGATTGTATTGACGATAGATTCTCAAGTTGGTGTACTAGGCATGCCGGTGTGCCCCAGGGTGGCGTTCTATCTCCCTTGCTCTTCGCAGTTTTTATAAACTCTACATACAATAAAATAACTTCGTCCTACCACCTTTATGCAGATGATTTACAGATTAATACCCAAGCACCTGTGGAACGGCTTTCAGAAGCTATTTTTAATATAAATAAGGACATAGAGCATATTTGTGTATGGAGTAGGCAGCATGGATTGACGTGAATCCGTTTAAAACACAAGCTACTGTTGTCAGTAGCTCCAGGATTTCATCTAGAATTGATTGGACACAGCTGCCCCAAATATTCTGCGATGATACTTCTATTCCCATCGCAAATACAGTAAAAAATTTGGGAATATACATTGATAAACATTTGTCCTGAGGTCCGCAGATACAAGAGGTTAGTAGAAAAATATTCACCTCTGCAGGGTCCTTGAGAAGATTACGTAATTTTCTACCGATTACCACCAAAATCGCGCTTGCAAAATCCCTTCTTCTTCCAATTCTTGACTACGCAGATGCCAGCTATCCTGATCTCACCGAGGACCAATTTAACAAACTTGAGCGACTTCAAAACTTTTGTATACGGTTGGTTCACCTTTGGATTGCGCAAATTTGACCATGTTTCTGAAGATCGAAATAAGCTTTTCACCTTCGCCGGAATATTCATATCCTTTCACTATTATATAGTACACTTTTCAATCCAAACACTCCTCCTTATCTCAAAGAACGATTTACTTACACAACACCCATTCAAGGGATCTTATGTATTCAGAGAACTTGACATTGAAAATGCCAACGCATTCTATGATTTTCATGGATAAATCCTTTTCAGTACAGGCCATCTGTCTGTGGAATGCATTGCCACTGACCATCGGGCTCGCAAAAACACTACCCAATTTAAAAAAAAAAATTTAAAGAAGCATTACCTGAGTTGTTGAGTGGTTAGGCTCATGATGCCCGTTCATTCATATGTGTAGACCTATATTTATTTATTAGTGTATGTATATATATTATATATACCTATATATTTATATATATGTACCTATATTGTTACCTGTATGTATTTGAAAATATATGTTACTGTTATGACTTAGATAACATTCTTAATCAATTATACACTGCAACTCCTCTTGCCATACATAAACTCTCGTTCCATCCAATGGTTGCCTGGAGGAGATCGCAGAGCGCGATAAGGCCGCCAATTTTACAAGGTCTCTACTTTTAGTTTATAAGAATGTCTTTAAACAGTTTTGTATGTTTTGTACAATAAAGAGTTTATCTATCTATCTATCTATAATTTTAGAAACTAAAATAAGAGATTGAGCCCACACATGCTGTTATAAGTTATACTTATTGACCAATTAACATTATTAATGTTACATGTTAAGATGGACTACATTGGTATGAAATTACAGGTAACATATTGTTATGTTAATGGACACAAAGAACATCCATTTGCTGAAAAAATCTGTAAATCACATAAATAACTGTCCGCGATGACCGCTCCATTAATACAGGACAGCATTGCCGACGTCAGGATTTTTTGTATGTTTTTTCTGCGGCCTGAAATACTTTTAGATCTTCATAGCCAGTACATTTCTTTAAGAAAATCAGGTACATATCCATGTTAAATCAAACATTATAAGTAAAACGTGACAATATCAACTAAAATCTCTAAGCTATACCCAAATAAATACGCTGAATCGTAAATCTGGTTATATAGGAGATATATATTCGTATCACGGTACGGTGGCTCAAGCTCTAACATTGAATAGAGGTGACAAACGGACAATCAAGCCGTGGGCATGCCCCGGATTTGGAATTCCAATCTTGCTGTTGAATAGTGTTATATAGGCTGGACTGGACGTGTACTTC
This sequence comes from Callimorpha dominula, assembly GCA_949752705.1. Taxonomy (NCBI): domain Eukaryota; kingdom Metazoa; phylum Arthropoda; class Insecta; order Lepidoptera; family Erebidae; genus Callimorpha; species Callimorpha dominula. Next base: position 10,813,228 of record OX457000.1, read on the forward strand.
CAAATTGTCGATCTTTTTTTATTACACTATTTTATATGTTACTTTCTCATAATAAACTAGCTTTTAACCGAGGCTTCGCATGCGTGTATCAGTCAGAAACAGTATTTTTTTTTGGATGAAAGGTAGTTGGGGCAGTAGGTAAGGCCTGAAAACGTAAACAAATAGACAAACAAACTCACTTCTACATTTACATATAATATTAGTTAGGATTAGGTTTCAGTATTGTCTGAACAACTTTACTGTATACCGCTTTAGTACCTTGTTAAGTAGAAACTCTTTACTCGATTTTTGCAACAGAGACAAATAGGTCAGTAGCTTTGTGGCCGTTTTAAATATTCCCTGGTAAACGTTAATTTATAATAAAAAAGGATAGGATATTGAAGGTTAGACGATACTTCAAGCGTAGTATTGTTCTTTCCGTTCGTGAGTTATCAGAGCTCCAATCAAGAGGGAATAGGGTTGGCAATCCGAGATTGTGCCTACTTGCCCATTCTTACCTTTTAGCAGAGTACTATATAAATATACGTTTACTTATTTAATTTTTTTGCCCAAAATAATGCAGGTTCGGTTTTAACGTAATATTCCTTTTTTTTTTATAAAATAGGTACCTTGTGATGTATAACTGCACTGATAAACTCTTTTTAAAAGTTATAACTTACTGAACTTAATTGCGATAACACTTAGAGTTAATCCTCACAATAAATCTAACGTCTGCACCGGATTTTATTGGAGACACTGTGAAGGAAAACTAAATAAATCTCACGTGTACGATAATGAAGAGAAGGGCTGACGTAATGTGTATTAACATAACTAGAACGCATTACTTACACACGCATTACCCTATATGAAACCTTCCTACTACTTACTACCAATGTACACTCCACTTCGGGAGAGTGGAACAGCGTGAGACACAATTTATGCTGATTTTATCACCCAACCATGTGCGAATGTAGTCCCAAGGAGAATATATCTACGCACTCTTAGACTCGTAAAACGTCTACCTCACTTTTACCTATCTTAATCTCCGTAACAACTACTCCAAGGAACTTCAGTTTTGAACAAAAATTTACTCAAATTTCCCTTTATGAAAAAATTTTGTTAAACGAGAAATGTATTTTATTTAGTTTGTAATAATGTACGAGTATAAGTTCCTCAGCAATACATTTCAACTGATTTACTTTTTAATTTGACTGTTCAATCTATCCTGTCCAGAAAGTAAATAGAATTACGAATAATTTAGTTTGAGGCAATTTATTTTGTAGAGCATGTGGTTTTTGCTCCTAATTATATGTATTTTTAGTATTTATGGTATGTATACGGTAGGTACGGCATAAAGCATTACGAGTTACGAGTCTTCGATATAAATAATGATCGTGGAAAAAAATATTAAGAATATCATAGTCATTAACAAAAATAAATCTAACAAGGTTAGTAATAAAATTAACGTTACATTTACGTCATAATATAATCTTAAGGTCATACAGATATTTAATCGTATAAGATTAAACTATAAAACCACATTTTTATCCAAGACTTAATGCAACAAAAGCAAGCTTGGAAAGGGAGCTCTGCTGCGACAAATCCTATGACATAAATTATTATCAGATGAAGAAGCATGTCCGGCAAAACGAATTAAATGAATCAAAGGCCGTCTTCGTTTCTTCCACTTAAAGTTTGTACATCAGAAACTCGTAGTGGCAGCTGTGACATAACCCAAAAACCTCATGAATTATGTAAAGGGAATCGTCCTCTGTCAGACATTTGAATTATTTGGAGGTCCTTGTGCATAATTAACTGTCCTCAATTTTAGTGTAACTCTTTTACACGTAGGTCGCCGAAGTAATTGAGTGGTTTCTAATTAATTTATTACAAAGGAAATATCGAAATCATTTTCAATATTTGTTTGCTGTATTAATGTGTGAACTATCTTTATTAAGGATTCAACAGATACGGTGGGTGGGGGAACGGTGAATTGCATTACCCATCGCAGCGGGACACTCGCCGATAGACCCATTCTGAATGACATCTATATTTTAATTACACCGGTTACACCGTTTAAATATTATACGTTTTTTCATTGTTTGTTAATTTTCCTCCAACCACCTTTACCGTGTGCCCAGTAACAGTAGTAACAGTAACAGTGGCCCTTCGAGCCGGATGATTTGTTGTAAGTTACGTTAATCAAGATGTATCAACACCTAGCAAAACATTTGTTTTACATCAGCCCATGCGTACACAAATGCGTACTGTCGAAAACGTAAGAGAATACCAACTACTTAAGTCATTTATTAAGATACCTGTCAGTAATAAAATTCCTGCTGTGCATTTTTTAATGCTTTTTATAATATTTTTAAATTGTGTAATAGGGTAGTTTATTATGGTAAAATAATTTGTTTAACAGTTCTCATTAAATTAAATAAAGTTTGACTATGGTGACTATGAAAAACTATATTTGTTACTGTTTTCAAGTTTCTTATTACTTTTTAATCAAATCAAAGTTTATTTGCAATGAATTTAGGTACATCAAATTACAGGCGGAGTGATTATAAATGAGCCGTGTACATTCTTAACTAAACTACTTAAACTAAGCATGCAAAATTTATAAAGTAAGTTCTATGAAAAATTATATGTGGAATTAATGAATTACAAAAATATAAAATAAAACTAATATTAATATTTAAGACGTCAATGGTTCGGAAATATTAATAATAATAAAATGGATTAAAGTAAATATCTATTAAAGATCATTAATTTGTAGTAACCTTTGTCCATTAACAAGGCCTTTAACTTATTTTTCCATTACATGTTTTTACAAGTTTAGTTTAGTTTTTATAGTTTTAAGCCCAGTTGGGTCATATAAAATATTTCTTCGTGTACGAAGGTTTTTTGGATTTGGTAGCAACCTATACGACAAAACATTGATAGAGTTCTATATCTTGCTGATATAAAAACAAATGGTTAAAAGGCATAACAATAATTAAAAACCACCTAGGTAGGTACGTGTCCCCTTAACTTCGGAGTTTCTTTAAACCACAGAGTTATAGTTATCAAAGTGTCCATACGGATACTAACAACTACATCTCACACTTTGTGTGTTGACACAAAAGGTTTTTTTTTATATTATAGGGGGCAAATGAGCAGACGGGTCACCTGATGGCAAGTGACTACCTTCGCCCATGGACACCTCCAACTCAAGAGTCACAAGTGCGTTGCCAGCCAGTACGCTCTATTCTTGAAGGTTTGAAGGTCGTATCGGTCCAGAAATACCGCAGGTGACAATTTGTTACATAGATTGGTTGTGCTAGGCCAAAAATTTCTGGAGAACCGCACAGTGGTAGATTGCCAATTATCGACCTAGCTTAGTTTATTACACTGTTTTCTATTTCCTTTTAAATGAGGTAAAGTGGACCTTATACAAAAATATGATAGGATATAATACAGAATGGAAAGCGAAGTATTTCAATTTATTTTAACGTTCATAGTTTATCAGAATCTAGTGAAGTTTCTTAAAATTATAGTCATTGAAATTTTTAACAAATATAAAACTTTGGCTAAATAAACAAAAGTAAAATATATTGTACCTTCACAACTCATTCACTATTAATTAAGGCTTTGTAACGACTTTGGAAGAACCAAAATTTCTTTGGTATTAGGAAACATTGCAGGTTTTTAGACACTTTGTATCTGTTTTTATTTTTTGTTCTTACCTTTATCTTTTCTGTCATCTGCCTTAGTCAGTTATTGGAATATTTTGCACTCGTAGCAAAATATTGTCTGATTTGACTACAAAAAGACTTTACAATTGATTGTAGTAAAAATTCAAATTTTATTTAGAAATTATTGTTATAAAATAACAATTAATTTCTAAATAATTTGATTTTAAAGATGAGTTCAAGACATTAAAATTTTTATCAAAACCTATTTAGTAATTTTTACAGCAACCGAATGTACAAAACATTAACAACAGTGACAGGAATACTTTCCACTACTCTACTACCACGGCAGACTTCTTACCAAAAATGAATCTTTTTTTATTTCATTAGTGCTTCGTAAACATATTTCTATGAATCAATCATCGTCAAATCATTGTTCCCTAATATTTTTACCTTACATTTACAGAAACATATCTGCTAACCCGCTCACCTAACCGTAGGTGCCCTAGCAACCGCTACGTAAATTACTTGCAGTACAAAAAGCAATTACCACGTTGGCGCGCTGTATCTTTTAAACGACGAAAAAGACGGAGGAGGTTTTAAGTCCACCCGTCTATTTTTTTTAACCGACAAAAAAACGGGGGATGTTCTCAAATCGACCCGTATATTTCTTTATTTTTTGATCAGATTTTTGATAATTCTTTATTATTGGATTAGGCATACTTTGAAGTTGGCTCCATTTGAATTTCAAATAAATATTTCAACCCTAAGGATGGAAAAATAGGGGACGAATTCCATTGACTTTTCACCTGTGAACCCATTTTGTTGAAACTTGGCACATATATGTAGTTCTAATGATACTACAACATGACGGAGACCTGTAGTTGACTGTTTTAGCCACAAAAAAAAAATAAAAAATAAAAGAAAAATAACAAAAAATTAACCCGACTAAAAAAAGGAAAAAACTGAAAAGTAAAAAATATACTCGTTAGCCTAACTGAACTCCTACATTAATGTAAAAACATAAATAATTTTGTGTCGGGGCCAAACTACAAACAAAAATGAAATTTCAAAACACTTCGGCAAATAGAAGCCGTCGCGTCGCAATAGCGTCGCCGCTGCGATTATTTTACTTAATAATTAATTTGTTTGTTTGTATGTTTGGGGGCCGACTCAAGTTTACTCAATATTTAGGTATTGTTCTACACTACTGTAAGTGTAGGAATTTAGTTAGGCTAACGAATTTATTTTTCACTTTTCAGTTTCTTTCTTCTTTCGCAAGTTTAATTTTTTGTTAAAAGTTTTTATTTACTTAAGACTGCCTGCCTTTTTGATTGATACTCGCTTTATTCATTTCATTTCGCTCATGACGTATTGATAGATATAGAGTGTCCTGTATAATAAATAAATGTAACATGATAAAACGTGTTTAGGTGTCCCAGTGAAAATGAAAATGAAAAATGAAGTGCGTACTGTATTCAGATTACGATCTATCTGTTGATCTCTTCCTTTCGGTGACGTCGCGAGACATTCTCTCTTAATGTGTTTCGTATGTTTTTTATTTCTCGTATTTTGTGTATTTTTATTGCATACTAGCTTTGTATTTGATCCGTCACCCGGGAACATTTGCAAAGTATGATTTTTATATATTGTTGAAAGCGCACAACGTCATTGCTAAGAAAACCTCCTTTCGATATCCTACATTTAATCTTTACAAATAATGCAATGTTTTAACAGTAAGACAATTTTTCGGTACCTACTACACTTCGTAAACACTAAGAGCTTACATATGACCCAACGACCACGTATTCTTCTCGTAGAAGAAACAGGGTATGCGATTCGATCAGACACTACACCGCCTTCTTAAGACGACAAGCATGTTTTCTTGCACCTTACATTTACGTTTATAATAAAATTAATTCATTGCCTAACATTTTTCCTAAAAACTCACATGAAGCAAACGATATATTTAAAAAATAATTAGCGAATCTAAGCTATCACGATACAGATTCCCTTTTAACTATCCTAAAGTAGCACACATCATACACACACGCACACAAACACACACACACCACACACACGCACACGTCTAGTTATTAGTTTTTTTTTTCCTTCTGTTGTTATATTTAAGATATTTTCGTCGTCGTGACGAACTAAATGATTACTTTTTCTTGCTTTCTTTCTATTATTTGCAACATTTTAAACGTATTCATCAAATCATTAAGAAAATTATAGAACCTAAAGTCTTTAGGCTCTAAATTACGTCCATAATTATGCACGTTATTCCCTTTCACCTAATCATCCAATAGCCTACAATATCCAGATTTGCCACAGGGTATTAACCTCCACGGGCGCTTTTCCAGGAGGGTCACTAGTTAAGACATAAATCTCCCCTCTAAGCTGAAAGCTAAGACCGACTTAAAATAAATTGCTTGCAGAGCAGTTGTTCTACCGTCGACGGATCAGTTCCTCGGTTTCCTTTGTCTCAATCAGCCACCTCACTTGGGAAATTAACCTTCCATAATTGTGTTGTAGGATTTACCATTATTCAAACTCAACTTTATATGGACTTGATGAAATACGGGGCACACATTCAACATAATAATTATGTGCTAATATACGGTTTCTCGTACAAGAAAGTTAACAATGAAGGCTTAATGATCTTACATGATTTTTGTTTTGTTAATACAGTGTAAAGTTTATTTTTTTTTTCAAATACATTTTATTTACAAATAATGAAAATCAATGAAATTACTTTAATAAAAAAGATATGTCGCTTATGGTTCTTTTTGTTCATAACATGTATGTATACAAACATAATCTACTTCTTACATGTCCATTAAAACATATAACCAAAGAATTATTGCATCCAGTGAAGAAAAAAGAATTAAGGTAAGCATTCGTTTTTTATTGCTTATTTCGTCTTTTAATATTATTATAAACTGGATTTCATTTATATATTTATGTTACCAATATCTTCAACTTAATGCACACTGTAACATTTTAGGAGATGTCCATCTGATTACATTTTTAATTTTAAAAGTCTATTTATTCAAAGACATAATGTACTTAATATGCACTCGTTGGTCAAGTAAATAATTTAATAAAGCACATGGTTACCTACGCTGTAAATCACATGTTGCAATTAATACCTAATAAAAGATTTTTGTTAATCATTTTGTTAAAACAGCTTCAGGTCACCATACAGCCCAGCATGTGTTTAGAAACAATTATATGAATTAAAAAAAAAAAAAAAAATGTTGCGTTAAAATGTATACAATTCAAAACTTCATTACTGAATAAAATGAACTTTATTAAATATAATTAACGTTATCATACATATCCATAGGGCCAGCTGCCTTGCAGGCGAGATAACGCTAAGAACGCAGCAAATTAAAAGAAAAGTGTGAAACGTAATGAAAGGTAAATACGTACCTACCTCATTTATCCCGATAATGTTAACCCTTCAAACAATATCTTAAAATGTTTTAACAATTATTCTTCCATGCTGTATATTCAAACCATTTTGCAATTTATATCAAACGAGTGGATGAATAAAAGAATAATTTATAACTATAAACACTTAAAAAAAAAATTAAACCGACTTCAAATGCACTAAGCAGGTCACAAACTTAATTGAAAAGACTACATAACATAAATACATGTGAAACTTTTAAAATAATAGGTAACATTATAAAGGCACTATGTACCTACTGGTCTGTTTGAAGTCGGTGCCAAGCTAAATAGGTACTTGGTAGATAGGCTAGGTCACACGTGGCAGGCGCATATAATCAAATATTTCATTAGAATTAAATCCGTTCTAAATTTAGCTGTTTAATATCCCTGAGTGTTACTTACATACATAAAAAAAATATATATACAGCCGAACATAAAACCTCCTCCTTCTTGAAGTCAGTTAAAATATAAGCACAATTTGGCCACCGGCTTGGCTCGTATTCATATAGACTTTGACAATCAATTCACTATCCATCGGGAAGTCCCCAGTTTTTTGCCCTCCACAGCCAAAATCGTTTAAACGAAACGAAAAGTTAAATATATTCAACCAATATTTTATCGAGTGAAGTGTGGTAAGTACGTAGGTGATACATTTATTTCATATGATATATATTTAAAGCTAAAAGTCTTCTAAATAAAAAGTCACAATATGAAATACGCGCTAAATATTTAAACGATGCGATTCGCCTCGCTTGGTAGACACAAAGTCGGTGACCATGCTGATCATCCCTTATTTTTGGTCATCGCACATCTTCGCTAAGTTATTATCAGCAGGAAAAAGCGTAAGTAAGCCTGTGAGTAAGATCTCCATTTGGACCCAAGCCGCCTTTCCCCTCCACATACGAATACTGGAATAACCAGCCTATATGGTTGCTTTATATAATAGGAAAAATATATTTATTTCTCAGAATATGGTACATTTAAGATGTCACTTACCAAACTTTCTATTTTTTTTAAATGTCTCTAAATTCTAGAATCTTTGATTTGGAAATGAAAATAATATATACACTTTTTATTAAATATGAATTACTTAAGTTACGTGGGAGAGCCATGGTTCGGCACGTATGGGCCGGCTTGACTCCGCTCGATACCACGGCCTCACAGAAAACCGACAGTGAAACAATGCTTGCATTGCTTTTCGCCGAGGTTACCGGAGGTTACCCTTCCCTCTCCCCTATTCCCATCCTTCCCCTCTCCCCCTCTCCTCCCCTCTAATCCCCCTCTCCTGTCTTCCCGCTCTTCCCCCCTCTCCCCCTCTTCCACTACTCCCACCTTAAAAGGTGGCAACGCACTTGTGACTCTTGAGTTACAGGTGCCCATGGGCGGCGGTAGTCACTTACCATCAGGTGACCCGTCTGCTTGATTGCCCCCTTTACCATAAAAAAAAAGTTGTGAAATATTTTCCCAAGTACACCAGAGACTAGAGACTTCTCTTTCCCTCAAATAGCAAAAAACATTTCTTGATTATTTCTTTATAGAATTTTGGCACGGGCTAAGTTACAATATATTATTCATGACATGAAATAAATATGTGTATATACATATTTACGTTTAATCAACCAAATATTATTTTTATTGATACTGTTATTTCGGTGAGTTGAATGTGAACCTTCAGGAAGTGGATACAATGCAAACTTCTCGTTTCAAAACGTTAGACTTTAACGATATAAATTCAGAATTTAAAATCCATTACATGCTCTATTCCACAAAGATAAACATTCGTTTCAATTAAATACCGCGTGTATGGTGGTTCCCGTAGCCAACAGAAATGCCCAAAGGCTGTTGTTGAATGGGGAAACAAATCGATATGCATCGCTTTGCGAGGCCGTATTTTAATTTCGTAGCTCGTCGTGTCCAACCGCTGGATCTGACGTTATACAATTTTATTAGTACAAATTCGTTGTATGTCAAAATTCTTATCTAGATTGTATACGAGTTTACACAAACGTTATTGGTCTAATAATATTGTATTGGCTTTATCTTATTGTACATCTATATATTAGCTCCATTTTTGTATTGATGCAATAAAAATAAAAGAGATGCGCGAATGGCTTTGGTTTATCTTATTAGGTAGACTGCACGCATGTCACTTATAACTGCACTGCTGCACGAATATTATCATATTTTCAGTTGTAAAGATTTACGTATTTATTTATTTTAGGGTCTTTAACAAGAAATACACATTTATATCTTAAAAACTAAACATAACATGGTGGTTCATGTGTTTTCTCAGTTATAGAAAACCACAGAAAAAGAAATACAGAACATTACACAATATAAGAAAAGAATCGAAATATTAATAATAATTATAACCTTATAATCAACACAATAATAATCAAAGGCCAAGATAAAATTTCAATAAAATAAAGTGAAAACAATAATTATTGTTATAAAAAAATAATAAAGTCATTAAGAAGAACCAGAAAGAAGAAGAATGCAGAATTAACAAAAACATAATTATAAAAACGATAACGCAAAATAAGTGATGTTAAGATCTGCGATCCGATCGCAAATGATTGGAGACGTATACATTTACTGTCACAAAATATTCATTTTCTCTATTTAAAAATTAATATGTACGCTTTATAAAGTTTATAAACGCTAAATGATAGATTTTATATGTATCATTTACCAAAATAGTTTTTACGACTAAAAGAATACGAAATAAACAACGGTGTCCAATTCCATAAATCACTATTCTCATGTCTATGATTACATTGATTACACAGGAGAAACCTAAGATCGCTAGCGTGGTACAACTGCATACAAAAGTAACAATCCGTAGACAAGATAGAAGAACAAGTGTCTGTACGGGATAAATTAGCCCATATCTTAACAATAGCATAACGTTATTTGTGAAAAGAAGAATTAAGTGTGTGCCAAGTAACCTTTCCAGCTCTTTCACCTTGTGACAAATTCTTCAGGAATAGAACATCAACCCTAAGGTCCCATCTCTTTGTATGACATGTGGACTTAGCCCTTTGGATTTCCTATGTTACTGCCATCAGAACTCTGTTTAGAGGGACAAATTACAAGGTCTCGGTTATGTTCGACTGGCCTGTTGGTCTAGTGGTTAGTGACCCTGATTGCTAAGCCAGAGGTCGTGGGTTCGATTCCCACCATATCCCACATAATTTGTTCTGTGTCTGGGTGTAATTTATCTATAATATGTATGTATTTAGAAATATATAAGTATGTTTATCAGCAGTCTGGTTACCATAGTACAGGCTTTGCCTAGTTTGGGATCAGACGGCCGTGTGTGAGATGTGTGGAGTTATTATTATTATATTATTATGTGACCCTTATTTTTGTGCCTATTTACAAGTTAAAGTACGCTTTGACGCGATTTTGTTGTTGTTGTTCAGTGAGTTCAAACGACATTTATATCTTTTCAGTTTGAGTAAATCAAACAGTATCGTTATATGACTTGAATTGGAGGCTGCTTATTCCGATGCAATTTAAGTTAAAACTGCTTCCATTATGGCTCTCATCGTTATCGACTTTTGTGTTCAGTCAGCCACGGGCTCCTTATTGAGATCAAAATCCTCATCCAAAACAGAAGCGTTCAAACCAAAAATGCACCAGGGGCTTACTTGCGGTTCCGGACCCATGCATGGCGTTGATATTGCGTACCGTCTGTGCTGCGATGGAACTCGAAAATAAAACCCGCAAGCTGCCATTTTTATTTATTTATCATAGAAAAATTAAACAGCGCAAGATTGTAAATTCGAATTAATATTATAATCTTACTAATATTATAAACCTGAAAGTTTGTGAGATGTGTGGATGTATGGATGTTTGTTACTCTTTCTCGCAAAAACTACTAAACCGATTGCAACGAAACTCGGTACGTTGATAGCTGGAGACCTAGATTAACACATAAGCTACATTTTATTTCGATGTTCTGACGGCATTGGGACTTACGCGGGTAAACCGCGGGGTGCAACTAGTGTAATATAAAATCTATATATAAATAGGTAAGACAAAACAGTTACAAGAACCATTCCTCCTATGTCTGGTTCAACCGGTTTTCTTATTTTTTTTGTTATTTATGTTGTTTATTGATATCATTTAATCTCGTCAAAAAACAATGGTTGTTTTTTTCTATATAGATTATGTAAAACGACTACAAATAGCTGAAAGCGACCAGTCTATATGTTGACCTCTCATATATGGACAGTCAATACAATGACAGTTCAAGTTATACTGGTCAATGAAATAGAACAAAACACTCAAAACTTAATAAATTATGATTGAATATTGACCAACAGGCAACCTAGTTAATTTAAATTTAGAATTATAAATAAGATAAAACATTTCGACCTTCACTCAAGCCAGTATTAAAACCGTAAAACTTTATAGGACAAAGATAGAAATCTCATATTGGCTGTTTGTAAGTTCTGAAAATAACTCATGCAATAAAAAAAAATACATAATCGCTTCTTCATATGGAAAAATAAGTCAGAGACTTATTTTGAGATAATTGGTTCTTTGTGTGTCTTATAAATAACTAAGGCGGAAAATTACTGGGCAGATATTTTAAACAGATCGCAGCAGTGGCTGGAGCGGTACAAGCCAGCATCGCGGTTTTAATAAAAGTTTGTTACAAATTGCATTTGTGTAATGCAATAAGAATGAAAACGGAATACGCTTACCTATACCATTGTACTTCTTAGCTTTTTTGGTGATTTATTCTATTACTAGCTGGTGCCCGCGATTTCGTTTGCATAGAATCTCCTCCATACAAAGTTTCAGCCCCTATTTTAACCCAATCAAGTTTCATTTTCCAAGAAGTAGCCTATGTCCTTCTCCAAGGTCCAAAATCCATAAAATTTGCTTATTCGGTTTAAGCGTGTAAACGTAACAGACAGACAAACGGACAGACAGACAGACCTAAAGACCGACAGATCAATCGACAGATAGACAGATTTACTTTCGCTTTTATAATCTATATATTAATACGTGAAGAGAAAGTTTCAAGAGTCAAGGATGTTGAAATTTGAAATACTTAATGTTTATGATACGAAGAAATATACTATCCAAATCCAAATCAAATTCAATTAAATATTTACGTAAAAATGGTTATATTCGTCCATTATAGGTATATGTTGACCTGTACGTAAGTCTATACAATAACAATTCAAGTCTTACTGGCCGATGAAATAAACCAACAAAAATAAAACTTAATGAATTATGGTCGAAGTTCGACCACCACGCGATAATAATATAATAATTGAAATTAGGTGTCAGCTCTATGCCCGTAACTGATGTTACAGGTCTTGAAGTTTATTTAAAATGGTACAGCAAAGCGTAGTTCACTTAGCCTCACCTACATGATATATAATAGGTACATGAAGATATGCAATCCTGTGCCACATTTTATGCTTCTCGCCACAACGGCGTAGGCTATTTATTAATAAATGTATTTCTTAAATATATTGTTAATACGTTATCTCCCTTCCTTCCACGTTAACTGTAATTATGGGGTTAGGGTTGCCCACCTTGTTATGGAAGAAAAATAGCATTCATTTTCAAAAACTTAAAAAAGTATAGTATTAGTCTATGCCGTATCTCAAATTCCTTTGCGCGCGCAATATGTTTAAAAAGGTGTACAAAGTTTTCCCTTCGCCTATTAGGAGAGGTAAAATAAAGGGGTAATCCCTTAATTTGATAAGGATAGCACATTAATCTCTACACGAATAAAAGGGTTCACAAACGAATAAATACATTTTACGGTAGGTATGTACGCGCTCACCGAGACGACCAGAGAACGTACCTAAACGATTAAATGCATTAACCAAATGAAAACGTCAGGGTAAAACAAAGCTGGAAGTTTGGACGGTTTCATTTAAGATAAATACACCATAGCTATAACCCATAGCAGCGGTATAGCGGCTATTATCGGCCCTCGTCTTTATATGTAGCCGCTAACATTTTGTAATATTACCTGTGAAATTAAAATTGTTCATTAACATGTCTCCGTAGCCTTGGCGTCTATGGGAATAACCAAAATAAAATCAACTATGCCCAGAACGTCGCACCGGCGCGATAAGAATGAATTTGTTCAACACAACAAATTGAACCTCCTGAGGTTCAGGCATGCAGTAGTTAACAGATGTTGGGGTTCTTATCGGTTAATATTAATTAGAGATCGCCAGGTGGTCGATGTTATCTTTAAATGTTTTGTTCTATATCAACCACCAGTGTAACCTGAACTGTCATTGTATATACTATCCGTTCCATGACAGGTCAACATATCTATACTAATATTATAACGCTGTAGAGTTTGTTTGTTTGTTTGGTTTAACGCGCCAATCTCAGGATAATGGTTCGAATTGAAAAATTCTTATAGTGTTGGATAGCCCATTTATCGAGGAAGGCTATAATAACGTCACGCTACAATCCATAGGAGCGGAGCATCAATGAAAAATGTTGCGAAAACGGGGAAAATTTACAAATACGTACGAAGTTGCGCGGGTCAGCTGGTATTAGTATATTTTTGTAGCCGTTTTCGCTTAATTTTTAAATTTATAACGCACATTGTAAAAAAATTTGCTCATACAAACCTTAAATATTCCAAATATAACATTCGTCCGTTAAATTTGATTAAAAAGGTGTACAAATAATTCTCTTTACCTACTTATTGGTATATAAATGTTATTTCGGTGTGTTGACTAACCTAATAACATACCAAAGTCTACCGTATCGTTTTTGTTGAATCGGCAATCGCAAAGGTCGAAGGAGAAGGTTCTGTAATCTAATTTGTTCCTTTCAGCTATTACAATTATACTTTAATGACTGAACAATACTCATGTTTTTGTTCACGCTCTGCGCGAAATTCTTTTGCGAATGTAAATCGCTGTAAAAACAGACAGCAATTAAAAAAACTTTATAGAAGAAGGGATTAACATCTTGTCTAATTTGATGTATGGTATTTCAATTTTTATTATTTCTGATTAATTAAGAGTTTTTAATATATTTGGCATTTGAATTTACTTATTGTAGGCCAATGTCATTCAAAAGCCAACTGAACCTATTGAAGCTCATGAACCTTGAAACATAACTGACATGCAAATCTGAGACTGAAGACCAATACCTACCTAATTAATTATTACATAGGCATTTTTTTAAAACCGACCGTTAGATAAGTTCTCTCCTGTCGTGGTGAGTCTAAAAGATTTGAAAGCATATAATATTTTTTATAAACTGTCATAAATAGAAGTAGGGTGATCGAATATGCTCGCAATTTCGAAAATTCCTGAAGATATGGTCTTCCAGCAAGTATTCAGCGATTTGTTTTTCATTTATCAAGCGCGACATACCTACTGTTACCAATACCACCACCTGCTAACCCTTAAGGAAAGACTGAAAGAGATGCCAGAGCCGGCCAAGACAGTATTTCAAGACTTCGTGAGAGGTGTAAGTGACACTAACCAACTCTTTTATATATTTAAATTAAAATAACACTAACTCACGACTGAAAGAGATGCCAGAGCCAGCCAAGACAGGGTTGTTGATTGTCTATTGTTCTTAATAGAAATCATTAGTAGACATTTTTAGGTATAGAGATACAAAATTCCTTATATTCCGTGTAAGTGTCGTTTCGTACTTCCAACAATTCCACACAAGAATAAAATAAGTAATTTTTTTTTTTACTTACCTAATTATAGTTTACAGAAATTTTGAACTTCTATATTACGTATAATTTTCTATTATCGAAATGGTTAAAAATCATTCTAACTAATGTTAACCCATTTGTAAATAATATACGATTCACTTCAATGGTACCTAAATGTGTAGGTATTGTGTATTTAATTCATAAACTTAGATTTAATTATTAAATTTAGGATACTGCGCCATCTACAGGACGTAAACCAAAGTACATAGAAAGCTCTGCAGAGACACCTACGCAAATTATTGCCATCTCAAAGTCAGGACCATAAAGTTCCATAAAGTTTCCACAGATGCCGCTTTCAAGTATTTTTTTTATACACAACAAATTAGTGAAAAATTGGTGTAATATGTTATGAAAAATAGCCGAATCGCATGAACAACAAAGAAACATTGACTAGAAGGAAGCTACACCATGACATGTGATAATGTAAGTTTTGAACACCTACTTCTTCCGTGTGTCTGACTACAGATATAGTAAACTTTGTCTTTAAAAATACAAGCTTATTTACCACGTGCTCACCAAAAAAAAACTTACATATACAAACACACACATCGAATTATCTATCTGAGTGACAGTCAGTGCGAGTTCAGTGCTTTACCCCATACCAAAAGTGCCCAACGTGCCTAAAGGAATTTTCACTTTAAAAATTAGATGTTGGTAAATAATCATTTACGTTAGACAATATTGAAAAAAAAAATATAAAAAAAAAACATTTTGAAAAAGAGCGTCCTTGGAGATTCTTGCCTGTTCTTCTCCATATGATCTACGTATTGGAACAGGCAACTAGCTTCACGACATGTTCACGACTGACTTAGTCTGCCTGATAATTCAAAAATACCTATTATTGGTTTGCTTGAGATAAATAGTTTTGATTTGAATAGGTTTAATTACTAGCAGACTGGTTATCCATCACTTTACCAATTTAAAATTATTGCATTCAATTTCTTATGTAAGCTGTTTTAGAACTTAACTCACGCGCATAAATTCCGTGGATTTTTATGACACTTATAAGAGTTTTAGTATAGAAGAGTGACTATGGACGATGATTGGCATACTGGCCCTTATTATCGTCCGCAGTCGTTAGTTAATATGATGAAAAAGTTTACAATACTAGTCATGAGATGAAATGTTGGTAATAAACGGAGTTTAAAATTTTGCCAGTGTTTGGCAAGGAGTGTAATGAGACTCGAGATGATATTTAGTCTATTTTATTTAGATACAGACAGGGCTTATATACTAATGCGGTGCGTGTGTATAATTGTTTTATTTAATGTCTTAAGTTAATCTATAAATGTGACTTATCTAAGTACGCGCAATTATCTACGACGTTCTCGCTGGTCATGACGCATGACGTCTTCATGGACTAGTAATGGACATTCTGCGAATTATGCTTTCTGAATTCTGACGAAATATGGCACAGCGGTAGATTATAGTCTGGAATAGCACATAGGTTTCTTTTTATTCTGAAAAAGTGTACGGTTCTCGTGGGATAAATTTAACCAACTTTTCCACGCTATCAAAGTCGCGGGCAAAAACTAGTAATATTATAATATTCTGGCACGTATTTAACATCAACGCTATCTAGATCCAAACGAAATACACCTTGTACTCTTATCGTACAAGGTGTGCTTATTTTAGGCCTAGATTCTAGAATACGGATTTTGGTCTTTTAAAAGACTAACAATATAACTACTAATATTAGTGGTTATTACAACCAATTTAAAACATAGAAAACCAATCTAAGTGTATAAAAACCAAATTACAATTATTTGTTAGGTCCAGACGACACAAAGATATTTTCTAAATGCATTTGCATATGCACATGCAGGAATTTTTTTTAATTTAAATAGTGTTTTTTTTTAAATAATTTATTTTACTGCTTTACAGGCACAGCTACAGGTGAGCTCCAGTTTTTATTTTCCTAACTAACTTTAATCTCGCCTTACCTTCAAATAGTAATTCCTATAAAATTGGCATTTAAATATGTACAAAATATGAAACAACTGCAAAGACATTTCAAAAGCAAATCAAACAGATATATAGATGGATGAACTCTTTATTGTACATGTACAGCAAACTCAACGCTTCATCCCTTAATTTTCCACACCTGAATTGAAAACCCGCTCCGTTTTGAAATCGGTAAAAAAGAAGTAAATAAAAGAATGCTCACAAATAAAAGCAATTATAAACACAATAAAGAGACAAAAAGGGAGGCTGCCACGCTTGCATGATTTATGATAACCGAGTGATATGAAGAAGACAAGCTAAAGTTATTGTAATACGAAGCACAAATCAAAGTATATGCCGTACCGCCGCCGTTCGAGATGAAGGTAATTGAGCTGTCAACTGAAATTAATGCTATCGCCTGGTCAGTGTGGTCAGGCGTGAAGTATAACCACGTCTGAGTGCAAGTCAGGCACGTCAAATTAACCACACTCGTTGGTAACCAGGCAATGCGTGAAACTTGACAGGAAACGCGAGATAATGTTGTTTTAATTTGATTTTAGCATGTTGTTGTTGTTAACTGTAGATTTCAACCTTCCTACATAAAACAAAGTCTTTCCAAATTATTGTTAATTTTTTGACACCATTGACAAGGATCATTGACGAAAATGTAGCGTATACATTTTCGTTTAGATCCTTGTAAGCTATGATCATGATGGATTAATATAAGAGTAATTATACCAATTATATTCTGTACTGTGCATACTTACGAGTACCTTAGTTTTTAGTTTAGTCACAATATAACCAGCAATCAATCGTTACTTAATGACGATATTGATTTAAGTTGTACTGAATCGGTTTTGAAATAGACTATCTAGTATCTAAAAGTTAGCTTTAACCAAACCAAATACGTATATAGGTACCACTTCATTTCAAATGAAGTGGTGTATAGTCTTTTAAAAATTAGACTCAATTTCAAGTTATTACATTATTTATGTTACATCAAATAGCGACACAACTTGTAATTGTATATTATAAGTTATAACAGTTTATAAAGAACCTACTGTTGGGACATTTAATATAGGGAAACAGCGTAATATAAAAAAAAAACTAGTTTAAACTTAACAATTATCAAAAAACATTCCAGACTATTAACAATAAGACTTGGCAAATCTTAGGTTATATTGCAAAATCAAAAGATTTAACGTAGTTAAAGTTATCATAGTAACATAATAATATATGAAACATCTTACGGGGCAGTGCATAAGCTCTTACTAACATTTTAGAAAGAAATATAATGAAGCCGTATTAAGAAGTAATATTTCATCTAAATGTGCTATCTAGACTTTCGTTTATCAGTCGTGAGGCAGATTATATCTAATGAGGCAGGGTACGGATAGTGCTCTCACAATCTTAGTGCATAATGGCTGAATACGTTAGTCGACTAAACTATAATGAGGGTCATCACGACGGCAATGGCCCTTTTGCGAGTATGGTGTAACAGCCCCATTAGCTGTCAGTGGCATCGGTAATAAATTACTTTTATCAGTGTTCTACCGCTACACAGTACACGGCAAAGTAGTTTTTATATAAAAGTAAAATGACCAATCGGTTGTAGTTACTTACAGTGTAGTAGTTACAGTTTCATATATATACAACATCAGAAGTGTTAAATACAGGTAACTAACCAAGCTGGTCCCCCTGTCTCACATACCGGAATCAATGAGGGCTACTGTTTTTATGCTCACCAGTTGGCGCCACATGTGAGTGAGGTTTTAGCTGTCAAAATTTGATTTTACGCGGGTGGAAAAAGAGTTTAAATATAAATAATTTCCTATTATTGTATCTTACATCTGCCATAATTAATCGCGTATTGCAAAATATTCACAACAGTAATTATTTATTTAGTAAATAAACACACAATAAAGCCCCCAAACAAACAATGATATTTCCGATGACATTTCGGTGTGCAGATTAAACAGTTTTGGAGACCTCGTGCTACACCACCGCCTATAGTGGCAAATTCAAACGCAGTAGCAATCATTCCCGATACATACTCACGCCTGTATTCCCGAAAGGATAGGCAGAGACGTATTAAACACCCACATTCTGCTAACTATAATATTTTGGTCCCAATCTCGTAATTTTTGGGCATTAAAGTTGGGAAAATTGGGATCATATTGAAATGTAAAGTTAGGTTAGAAGGTAAAGCAATGGAAAGAAAGGAATATTGCTTGATGATAATGGATTGGGGAGTGTAATAGCTCAAGCGGTTCAGGGGCGCATATCTGTAACTGAAATTGGCCTCATAAAAAAAGGTCTGTGTCAGTTCCGACGCATGTCTGGAGTTTACAATTTACTGGAGGTTCTCTCTCTTCTCTCTCTCTCTCTCTCTCTCTCTCTCTCTCTTTCTCTCTCTCTTTCATCATTTGTAGACGCTGCATATAATATAAAGATATATACACATATCTACTTACACGCGTCAAGGATAAGGAGTGAACTCCAATAAAGCACAAAAAGCACAACAAAGCGTTAAAACGTTACGTTGCCCTCCGATCACTACATTTTACTCTTCATATTTTTTTATACCGGACGCCTTATATATTAATTGATTCTTAAGTAGTAAACTCCAATAACACAACAATAAATAGAATCGAGATCAGGAATCGAGTAGTGCGAGGCGATCTTCATCTGCTGCTTTTTGTCATCATCCTTTCTTCATTATTTTATTTATTGTATTTGGGTGCTCCGTGTTTATTTTTAATTTTTTAATAATATCAAAATGTATAAATATATTATTATTATTGGTTTAACCCAACGCCACTTCGACCATTTGTGGTTGTTTATAGCGCAAATACAATATACTCACAAACATTGCAACCGCGAAGAGTCAAGTACTTACAAACAAATTTTATTGACGTAAGAAATGTAACTTAACGCTGCTTGACCCCTCTTATTTGTTTAAAAAATATTGTTAAATTAATATCATTTGTGGATTGACACTTGGAATTCAGGATTAATTAATAATTGGACTTGAAGGTTTAGATTCCTGATGTCTGTACTACGAAATCATAAATTCTAAGCTGAAAATTTTTCTGCAACTACTTTTTTCTTTTAGGACTCCTCTTTCTATCCATTTTTGGAATGATTACAATCACTACATATTATAAAACTAAGTCCGACGCCGCGTCTGTCTGTCTATCTGTCTGTACGCGATAAACTAAATAGCTACCGAACGGATTTTCATACGGTTTTCACCAATAGATAAATTAATATATAATAGATAAAAGGTTTATGGATATAATTTGTAAAGGGTTTGTGTAAATTGGTTAAAATAAGATAATGAGAGGGGCTCGTGGCTAAGTGGTAACCGAGTAGGTTAACACATTACAAAGTTAAGTAAAACTAGCCAGGTCAGTCTAGGATGGGTGACCATTCTGAACAAATTGAGACCCCTCCGTGCCTCGGAGAGCACGTTAAACCGTCGGTCCCGGGTGCCACACAAACATCTGTGGCATTCGTTACGGGTAGTTGGAGCCCTAAAAAAAAAGTCCGACAACCTGGTCTAACTACAGAACTTCGATATCGCCTAGTACTTGGGTTGTGGAGGTCTGATGGCAGTCGCTTCACGTAAAATATCAAAGTTCGGCCGTATCGTAGTTAGATTGAAAGCCGACCCCAACTTAGTTGGGAAAAGGCGCGGAGGATGATGGTTAAACTAAGATAATGATTGTTGAAGATGTCTTTGCTGCCCGTGCGAAGCCCGGTTTGCTAGTATCGCTACATATTATAAAATAAAGTCCCCTGCCGCGTCTGTCTGTCTGTTCACGATAAACTGAAAAACTACTGAACGGATTTTCAAGCGGTTTCGCTAATAGACAGAGTGATTCATGAGGAAGGTTTAGGTGTTTAATTAGTACCCGTGCGAATCCGGGGTGGGTTGCTAGTAAAATATGATAAATGGCGGTATTCAAAATATTCAATTGATTTCTGAGCGATTAGGTACGCATTCGATTAAGACCATAATTCTTCATTTTACTTCGTAAATTTTATTTATATAACCATACACCACAACGAATACGTCGGTATCATGTATCATAAGACCATAAATCTTAAATATCTCGCCATCGCTTCATTGAGAATAACTGCCGGATTCGAGAATGACAATAAGTAGGCATACTGATTTATTCTGAGGCCAGAAATCGAAAGATTAAGTCTACAATACCGGGGTCCTATATCAGCCTTCACGTCAGAATATATTATTGTAAGCCTCTGCTCATATTTCATCGTGACACTTTTAGGATGTGTGCACACTCTGGTAATTATGCCAATAATTCTAGTCTATATACTGACAGTCTAATTCAAATATTAGTTTGATAGAATTCTGCCAACATGGGTCGCACATGACTAATATTTCTACGAAGTCTCTCGGTGCCCAACAGGCTCATTTTTCGGAATACGAAGTGCTTATGGTTCAGGAGTTCGTGTGTAGAAATGATGTTTAAGTTTAATAAAGAAAGTTATTGATGATTACAAAACTAATGTCCACTGTGAAATGTTCACCTTAACTTGTGTTAAATATCTATTATTAAAATGTTTATGTTAATGTAAAAATAAATGTTTATATGTTAGTAGCATTTGCTAACTCTACGAGTTCTTTTCTCATCGGTACATATTGAAAGTCCCATGTCCATGTACTTAGTAGCCTTTGTGACAAACTTATTATTACATCACCTTTTTCTGGAGCTCGACAAACCTGATCACCCTAAAAAGTCTGCTGAAATTGAAGAAATCTGGGTGCTGTGGAACCGCTATCGTGTGGGAGGAACATGGACCCAATTCGCTACCGGCGAACCGGGCGGTGGAGACTCGCTTTCTAGGGCGACATGCAACCCTGAGTGTGGCCGCAGGTGGACGGGGCGGATTTCCCCTTTGAAACTGCTAACCAGCTTGCTAGCTTTGAAACCAGCCGCGAGGAGGTGACGTCCGCGTGTGCCTGAACGTCGCCTAATTGAGAGCTTTCTACCCGAAGGTGGTGCTCGCGCTTTGCAAGCAGGCGCGAGGAGGGGTCCGGATGTCTTAAAAGAAGCTGTTCCCGGATCATTCCTATTTTAGGCGCAGTATGGCACACCGTGTGCTTTTAGTTGGTTCGATTCCGACACAAACCCACACCGAAAACCCGGTTCGGTGACGGCCCGAGGGGGATTTCACATGCACAAAAAGAAATGGGTTGGTTTAAGGTTTTCATGTGGATAGAATGATATTGACAAGGGATACGGGTCTGGTATTTCTAAAATGCTCTTAAATTTCCCTAACTTTTTACCATCAAGCGGTTTTTATGGTTTTAATAATAAAAGAAACATACAACAAGATTATTTTGATAATTTACCATTCGTCATTATGAAAATTATTTATAGAAGCACAAAAGTCGTAAGTAAGCATTACCGCAATGCCATGTGCATCTTTATTTTTTTAATACTAAAATATGCGTACACAGTGCAAAAAAATAACAACCATGCATCTCATATAAAAGGCGGTAAACTACTGCATACGCATACACGATTAAAGGAGAAGGAACTCAAATATTTTCTAATTTCCTATTACCTGTCAGAGATGGTTTCAGGGAATAGAGCTGCCAATTATTATCTATGTAAAATGCACATTGTTACTTGAGTTAAAAAAATTAATAAATAAAAATATATGATTATTATATAATAAATTATATTTTTTTTTGGAGTTCAATAATGTTTGTCAATAATAATAATAACTTAACACATCTCACACACATCCGTCTGATCCCAAACTAGGCAGAGCCTGTACTATGGTAACCAGACTGCTGATAAACATACCTACTTATATATTTCTAAATACATACATATTATAGATAAGTTACACCCAGACACAGAACAAATGATCATGCTTATCACACAATTACTTGTCCTGGGTGGGAACCGAACCCACGACCTCTGGCTCAGCAATCAGGGTCAGCAGCTCACTAGACCAACATAATATGGGTGTGGCTGTCATCAGGCACAATGTCACAATTTTTTTCAATAATTTATTATAACCTTAGTAATACTTATCTAAGTTATTAACCAACCATCGGGTGGTTTATATTAGTATTTACTTTGATGCTATTTCTTTGACTGATAATATTTTATTTATCCACCTCAGAACGTGTAGAATCATCCTTATATCCAGATATCACGTCGTATTAAACCTTAATCAGTGGAGTTAAATCTTTAACAAAACATTTGACGTATGGTATATCCTGAAAGGTACGTTGACCTGGCATTTTGTTTTTATACCTAAGTATGCATTAAGCAGCAAGATTTTTGAGTTTTTGATTTTGATTATGTGAAAAAAATTTAAATGATGTTTATGTTGACAGTATGACTATTTGTAGTCATACTGTTTGTAATTATTTTTTTAAATGATTACAAACAAAAACAAAAGGTTTTTTTGTAATATTACATGATATCTTTGTCAATTATAAACCGATTTGATTGTTTCTTAAGATAGATTCTCTTTACGATAGGCTCGTGAAATATTTAAGAATTAAAAGGAAAGTAAAAACTGAGAGAAATCAAGAGAAAAAACATCTTCAAACTACAATATAATCATTGAAGCTATTCCAATGAACTCAAACATTGTCCCTCTGGTATGTGTTGGTGAGGAGTTGGATATTCTTCTAATTCAAAATATTGATGCAGATCAGGCCAAGGTTATTATGTTATTGTAATATTATTGAAGTCACATATATTAAATTTCAAATAAATCAGACCAGTAGAAGAGTTACTCACGTACTTCAAGGATTTAAATAAAATCTGATGATCTTCAAACGACTGAACAGCTTTCATTGAATTAAAGCCAAGAACACTATCGATCAAGTTACGCTTTAAACAAAAAAATTAAAATCGGTATATCCGTTTACACAGGCAAACACAGGTAGACACAAAGATACAGATACACACACCTATTTTTTGCGTCGAAATACCTACTTACCCTCTACATCAGTTTCATTTCTTCTATAACACCAAAAACAATACATTCTGCAAAGTTAATATCGGGAATCTAAAAATCTAAATTCGAGTGGTGTTCTGGTTGTAACAATAATATTATAGTACCTAGATGAACAAGCCTCGCTCGGTATTTTTTTACGTTTTCTAAAAAATAAACCTAGCTAGATCGATTTATCGCCCCCGAAACCTACATACTAAATTTCATGAAAACCGTTGGAGCTATTTCCGAGATTCAGATTATAATATATATTATACATTTATGCAATATTGCTCGGATAAAGGTATTAGATAATAGAGTAAGGTACGTAGGGCGGTAAGGTATCAATTTGACCACAGAAAACGACCTTTTAAGAATTTCATAGAAAAATACAAGTCATGTAACATTACTAGTAAATACATTGGATTAGCTGACAATTTTCCTTATTAACATAAAATAAAAAGTATTCATTTACTTCCAGTTTATTTTATAAGACATATATTTAAAAGACAACCATATATAAGACAGTTGTGGTAGCAGACTTAAAGTAAGACGATCGAACGAGGTATTACAAATACCTATTCATCACGCTTTCACACCTTTAAAGTAAGTAATAATATCAATCCACGACTACAAAATTAGGGCAAAGAGAACGACGCCAAATTGTCCTCTACCATTGCATATTGAGTGCTAGATGTTGGTTCAGGACAAAAACTGTTACCATCCACAGTTGAAGGTTGGGGATCATACTTAATCCTCTTAATTGCCGAAAGAATCTCAAATTTTAAGTCGAATTTCTCTTTAGGCGTCATCGACTTTATTTCTGGCAGTATAGACAACAGAAAGCTTCTATCTGCATCTTCTTCTGGGGGTTCTTTCACAGGAATGCTATTTAGTAAAGAAGTTTGGAATGCTGACAGTATATCGTCGCAAGCTTCAGAAGAATTTGTCGTTTGTGATTCAGGTAGGAAAAACGAATCTACGTCGATAACTGGAAAGTCATTAGTGCTATTTATATCACTTGGCTTATCAATGTCAAGTTTTGAGTCTTTCAGCCGATTGTTTGCTGTTCCATCCAAGAAATTTAACATGTCAAAATATTGAGGGACTTTAGGCCTGAGTGGTGAATTTAAATCGAAATTATTTTTCTTCTTTTCCCTCAAGTAATATTCTTTAATATGCTTCCACCTGCTTTGAAGATCAATCACTGAAACAGAAACAAACCCATATTATTTTTAGTTTCATAAATATATTTTTTAATTGATAAATACTTTTTAATGTTTATTTAATTAGAAAAGTATTGCACCTATACTTAAATAAAAATACGGACTAAATTTAAAATTCCTCCGCATCATCGCCTACCGGTACCGTTCTCAGAAAGTTGTCACGAGAAGTGTCAATCAGTTGCTTAACTAGTTCCTTGTGAACGGATCGAGCACTCGGACCCCATGACTCTAACGTCTCAACCGCAAATGGCTCAATAACATAATTAGGGATAATATTTTTGTATATACGCCGTTTGAGGCTTCTTGCAGTTGCAGTAGCAGCGCCGGCACAACAAGATGTGCTTGCAAGATGTGATAGCACGAGTGTCCCACACCAAAAGTATCCATGGCAGTAACGACATACCATCGGGCCTCTTCCCATCGTTTCATACTAGACCATAGGGTTTACGTATGGCTGGAACGCCGACGGTGACAAGAGCACGACGGATTATGTCGTTGATATTGGCATGTCGAAATATACCTACGCTTCTGCTACAAGAAAGGCCATGATGTCTGGGACTATCGACAGCTTTACCACCGCGACAAAGATGCGAAGAAACACAAGGGGCTCCTAGACGAAGGTTAGGTTAGCAAGGCAAGTTTCAATATTAAATAGGTTATAAAATATAAAAAAGGTTTGTACTATTTAATAGAAATACATAAAGTTATTGTTGATGCTCTCTTTCTTTTGTTAACATTTGAATTTGAAAAACAGTGATTCATATGAGCTCAGATTTTTCATAAGTCATATTAATGTTCCATATTAGGTAATGTGGATCAAATGAGAGTTCAAGACTTTAAGTGAAATGTAAGATATTTGATTTAAAGACCTATCACCCACACCAACGCTATAAAGTACCTGGGCGTCAATATTGATAGTTTCAACAACTACTAGATATAAGAAAATCATATACATTTTTAAAAACCTTCACTTATAAATATGCTGTATTTCACACTTATTCAGTCAATAATGACATAGGTACTGCATAACTATTTGGGGAGGTGCTCCAAAAAGTCACATGCTCAAAACTGAGCGGGCGCAGAGGGCTGTGTTAAAAGTCAGTCGATCTTTTCCATTTCTGCATTTAGCAAGCAGTAAACAGTGGAAGTGTCACTCCGTCTGTTAACTGTTTATAAGTGATGATAGTATTTATTAAAAAATATACGGTGTCAGGCGTCACACTGTGTGACGCCTGACACCGTCGCGGCAGGACGCTTCACTCCTTGAGAAAGGGCCCCCGTCGGGTCCGAAACTAGTCGGGTGTCCCCGAAATACAAACGTGAGTAAAACCGTATAGTTTTTAATAAATATGAATACCACTCACGAAAGTTTTTATTGTAACGATGATACTATTCTAAATGTAAATGATGACTGCATCCGCCTTTAAAATAAAAGACTTTGACAAAGAATATGAGTGGTAAGCGCAAAAATACATGCACAACTGGATTTTTCGTTTTTAGGGCAGCTATAATAAATAATTCTATAATAAAGCAAATAAATATTTGACAAACACGAATGTAAAACTGTGCTATTTGAGTGGCTCAATAGTTTAGATTATGGAAAAACTGAAGATTGTATAAATATTGGAATTGTTCACTGTGGATTTTTACTTATATTTTAATTATACATATTAAATTATTTTAAGTTAGCTTTACATAAAAAGATTATAGTAAGAATTTGTTTGGAACTGCATGCTCGACTGTCCGCAGTGAAGAAGCCTGGAAATCTGTCACACAGGGCTTTTCTAGGACAGACAGACTCCAAGTCTCTGACAAAAGTCTTAAATAATGCATATTTTTATATTTAAGAACACGATTTTGTCACATTACCTTTGTAGAGATATAAAATAAATAAATATTTTTATTATTAAGTTAAAACTCAAAAATGAAACAGTTAAAGTAGACGTAATCATAAACAATAAAGTTCCAGTCAAAAAATACTTAGTGACGCAATAATATTGAAAGCTGCACATAAATTTAGACTCGATAATGAACGAGAGAGTGGTAAATAGAGTGTTTAAAAATATAGAATACTTATTTTTTTTTTTCTGACTTATAGATTGTCAGCACTAATTTCTGCCAAATGTGGAGTTACTTTGATTTTGCACTTGAGATGAAACCTATAATGGACATATATAGGTCAAGAGATTTGTCATTATACAAAGTAGGTGAGTGTGTAGTATATTATATGCTTTAAGTCCCAGAGTGTGATGATAACAAAATAGCCTGCAATAATATTTTTTAACTTAATCTTATTAAATACAAAACTCACCAATTTCTTTTTTATTGCAGACTGTATACGTATGCCAATCTACGTGTAAATCTTCAGCTATTTGATCCCAAGCTATTTTTCTCACCGAACGATTAATGTAATTTTTGTCCTTCAAATCCCATAAACAAGGACGCGCTTGAACCCCACCAATTAATCTTCTTGGATCGAACATCTGATACTGTTTACTGATGCAGTTTACTTCTATAACCGAAAATTTACAATATTTGTGACAAAGACTCGGAAGGAGCAAAGTGACACGTAATATGTAGAATTTCTACTCCCCTCGCCGCTTGCCCCGTACGAGCATGCGCACTTGGTCCACCCCGCTGCGCCCTCAGAGTGTTCCGAGTGTCAGTTCAATTGCGTTCTGGTTTGCACCTACAGTTTTATTTTTAACAAATTTTTTTTTATAAATTTTAAGAATGATTTGGATATTTGGATCTATATGTTAAAGTTTAATTTAGCAATATTTTGTTCAATGAACTAAAGCACTCTCAGTGGGCTATTAAATAAAACCAAATTTAGAAATTGAATTGTGAAGATGCAATCTCCATATACTTAAAAAATAATTCATATTTGACGTGATTATTGATTAAAGCTGTAATATATATTATGAAGTCATGTTCTTGTACATTTTAAAATATTAGGTTTTTTTCTAAATGGTATTTTTTTAGGTCAGCTTATATCATGCATTTAGACCTGGGCTGTTATACATGTTTTCCAAAGCTGTCGCATTGATTTACTACCGCCATTATGGCCGATCAACTCTAGGTCCAGAATACAAACTTACTAGTACTACACCATGCAGTTCATTCAAATCATCTTTAAGACGCTGGACTGGAATGGAGACTGAATATGTTTTTCAAATAAATAGTTTGCATTCAGACAATTAATAATAATAATTGTTTATTTCAGACTGAGTCCATAAAATTTGTTAGTAACAATATTCTTAGCCTAGGATTAGTAACATAAGTCAGGCGCTTAATCTCACGTCTAGGCCTAACCAGTGCACCATCAGTACCGAATCCATTCGACCGGCGCAAGCCGCCAGGATGGCACCCTTACAAAAAATGCAATATTGTTTAACAATAGATATGGACATACTTATTATGTATTTGTAGAAATTCTTGATTACTGTAATAAGTATTAAAAAACAATATTGTTTAATTATATATTATTATAACCGACATTCATTTTTATAAAATAAATTTTGCTTTCGAATTACTTTACTCAGTAGATAGAATATGTGGGGTACACTGAAAGTTTTGCGTTACTCATTAATAAAACAATTTACATGTAAAGTAATATATTTACTGCGTTTTGAAGTATTCTCCATTACATTTTAAACACTTTTTCATTCGGTTAAACCATTTTTGAAAACAGGAGGACCATTGGTCTAAAGGCTGGTTAAAAACTCCGGCCTCTTCCGGCCCCGTAAATGTCATACCTCTCATCAAATCTTAATTTTTTGGGCAAATAAAGAAATCGCATGATGTCTGGACTACATGCGGGATATAGCTCTACTTTTTCAGAAGCCGAAAATTACTTTGTCTTGTTAGCGGTGTACGCCGAAGCATTGTCATGGTGCAATAGGATGCGACTTCTTCGTCATTTTTACCCAACTTTTTCAAAGATACTGGCAAACAAATGGTGGTGTACCACTCAGCATTAACTATCTGCTGTTCTTCAAGTGGGATCATGGCTCGAACTCGAAGCTTGCTCGGTTGAGTTCAGTGATCATAGTGCCTAGTTCAAATGATGAGGTGGAAAAGAGTACAATGTCGTCAGCGAAACGAAGGTTTGTTAACCTTTACTCACCGACGACAATGCCTTTCCCATTCTAGCAGCTTGCTAGCTTTTTAAATACCTCTTCATGAGTCGGTGTGAAGAGCTTAGGAGATAAGATAAGATAAGATATATTTATTTGCAAAACATGTGTAGGTACATAGTTAACAATACATGGTTTTATGTTTATTCTATGTAGGTCTTAGTTAATAGAGGTATCAACATGTTTAACCAATAATGGTTAGATAGCGGGTCTCCTTGCTCAACTCCTATGTCGATGGGGAAGAATTGGCCGAGTTTGTGAAGTTTTATGGCTGCGGTGCTGTTCCGGTATATAATTTCAAGTAAATAGATGTATGTAGGCCACTGACCTCTATTGTACAATTGTATAATATAGAGGTCAGTGATGTGGGCTCTATATCCTGGTCGTGTAAGGCTTTGAATATTGACGAATGTGTAAGGCTGTCGAAAGCCTTGGAATTGTGTATGAAGGCTTGGTAGAGAGTGGGAGTTTAAATTGATGATGTTTTCCAATAATCTGGTTTAGAGTATGAAGTTGGTCGGTGGTAGAGAGGCCGCGTCGGAAGCCAACCTGTCTCGCAGGTTAGTGTTGGTCAAGCTTTCTGGAAGTTAAATTTTCTATTACTTTTATAAACGCTTTATAGAGGTGAGAAATAAGCTTATGGGGCTACTGCCCCATAAGCTTATTTCTCACCTCCTTCAAAAAAGGAGATAAATCAGTCCTAGGGAACTACTGTTCCCTAGGACTGATTTATCTCCTTTTTTGTGGAGTAGAAATCTGATATAATGACAAAATTATTAGGGAAAGATACCTGCTTGTAAAATTGAATTAGCTACGTACGTAATTTTGGGTAGAAGGACTGGTTCTCCAATTTTTAAGGCTTCGGCGGTAATGCCGTCTACGTTTAATATTATATTATTATTAAATATATCCGTTTTGATTATATCAGTAGATTCTATGATTGGTCACATGTTCACATGTATATGTAAATCAACATATTTAATCACTGTAAAGAGTTGACATCTATAGAGTATAAATGACACTTAGTTCAGTTCAAAGTTCTTTAGAGAGTAAGACGTTTAATCTGATTTACTTGAGGCAGTGATGCTATTGGAACTTTGTAGGGAGATCGATATTAGAATAGAATAGAATAGATTTATTTGCGTTTAAACACTATTACAAATGAAGGTTTTATAAACTATGTGACAACTCAGCATGTTTAACCATAGCAATGGTATGCAGTTATTGAATAATTTTATTTTATACATATATCTAAGAAACAGCGGCTATTTATCTTTTGCTGTCTTTTTTATAAGTAAAAGATTCCTCAAGTGTGTAAAAGCTATTTTCAAACAAAAATGATTTTAATTGTAATTTAAAACTTCGCAATGGTAGATCCCTTATTGGCTTAGGAATGTGATTATATATTCTTATCGACATCAAGTAACTGTTTCTATTGTGAAGATTGCTTCTACAGATTATCTAGACTAAATGCTCTAAGGTGGGAATACAGAGACCAGTAAATATTCCGACCCTAATTGGCATCATTATTACTGAATCCACGGTCTGCTTGCGATACTTAGTTTTTTAAACAGCACTTTTTAGTCCTGATAATAAATATGTATACTAGTTTAAAAATACTAATCATTGGAATTATATGACCGCAGCTGTGTTCATACAATATTGAATCTATTAAAATCTTTTTTACTTACATTTTCAATTATTCTATAGCCAACTTCCACAGTATAAGAAAAACTCGCTCGGTTGTTAATCGATTCTAAACTGGTAAGGTTAGTTCTAGTGCAGTATGGTCACAAGCCAATTGAATATGATAATACTGTACCATTTAGTAATTCTTCGAAAAGGTATGGACTCCTCTTTAGAATAGAAATTCAACAAGATATTTTTAATCGACATTAAAGGATAAGGAGCGATTCGATGGATAATTTTTTTGATGACATCAAAACGGAGTACGTTTTTGATTCAACGGAATATCGTTTTTATGTACCTTCAGCGATGTTTCTTTACTTTGTTGTCCGACGAGAATGATTGCTTATAAATCTTTTGGAAGCACTCTGGAGGTATAATCCAAAGTCCCATATAAATTTGATTAAGTAGGTAATAAAATCCTCCTTCATGATGGTAAAATTGTCTATTGAATGAATTTGGTTACACTTTTCTTCAAAGCTTATTTATTTATCTCGTTATTGTTCACCATTTGAGGAATATGTAGTACAGATATTTTATATCATACAGGCATGACATTTGGCTAAAAAACTTGCGTCATGGCTATAAATATTCTTCAGTGTCACTGTTATAATTATTAGTCCATATATAAAAAAAAAGAATTTAAAATACGTATAAAGAAAGAATATATTCTATATGTCATCATCATCAGAGACAACAGATTGTCGCTTCACCGTCACATATGATGTTAGACACGAAAACGGGTATTTAAATAACGAATAGCCAAATTATGCAGAGATTATAAAAATTCGAAATTAAATATTTAGCTCAATAACTAGTAGATAAGCATAGAATGCCCATCACGCATTCTATGCTTACCTACTTGTTATTGTTTAGTGTCGTTCTCTCAAACGTACTGCTTTTTTTTTTAATTTTTTTTTTATGTTATAGGGGGCAAACGAGCAGACGGGTCACCTGATTGTAAATGACTACCGCCGCCTATGGGCACCTGCAACCCAAGAGTCACAAGTGCGTTGCCGCCCTTTAAGGTGGGAGTAGGGGAAAAGAGAGAGAGGGTGGAAGCGCGGGAAGACGGGAGAGGGGGATTAGAGGGGAGGAGAGGGGAAGGACAGGAATAAGGAAGAGGGAAGGGTTAGGGCCTTCGGTAACCTCACTCACGCGGCGAAAAACTATGAAATCATTGATTCACAGCCGGTTTTCTGTGAGGCCGTGGTATCGAGCGGAGTCGAGCCGGCCCATGCGTGCCGAAGCATGGCTTCCACTGACTGCATACTACAGTCTCTGCACACAATGACCTCCACCAGAATTAAACGCGCATCGCACAACCACGGACTACTAGAGTTGCCTCGAGAGACACCAATGTCTACCGGGCTACGTAATCACTACTGATATGGTCAAACACATGATGGCCAATAGAGTCCCTTACTCGAGTTTCTACCACAACTTAAGCTTGCACATCATCACCACGATCATCGTTTACGTAATGTATGTGCAATTCAGTTGGTACATGATCCTGGTTCGTGCTAGTTCCTATGACAGTAACAATGATTTCAAGAACAGTGTGAAGCCTCTGAATTCCTAACCATCTTGCTTCTTCACCAAGAGGGGTCGCAAATCTAGAACAGCAGGTCTTGTGTTTGCGTCAAATAATTTTCGTCTTTCGTATTTTTACTTTATTTGCACTGGGACCTTGCTTTTCACCAAAATTCATGATTCTAAGTCAGTTTCCCTATATGTTTTGATTTACCTATGAAATCTATACTTATAATAAATCTGTAGCGGGATGAATTCTGTACATTGAATATATTTAAAAAAAATCGATTGAGGGGTATTAAGATATCGATACTGATGCCGAATATGCGATTCAAACAGTTTTTGTCTGTCTGTCTGTCTTTCTGTCTGTCTGTTTGTATGTTCACGATAAACTCAGAAGTTACTGAAGGGATATGCTTGAAACTTAGTATGATAATAGTTTGAGTGCCTGCGCAGGTTATAGGGTACTTTTTATCCCGGGTTAAACTTTGGTTCCTACAGGAAAATCAATAAAAGCTGTAATAACATTGTAACGTTAGTAGAATGTATATACTTATTTCGACTCACATTAAAGCGAGCGTTTAGCTCATCTGGTGTAGAGTACAATTTCTAATAGTTTGGGTGCCGGATCGAATCCCTCTTTGACACTTTTCTTTTTTTTTGCACTTTTTTTTAATATATAAACTAATTTACTTTATTAAATTAGGTATCGTTTTTAAGCGACGAAAAAAAGGAGGTTCTCAATTCGACCGTTTATATACATTTTTTTTTATGTATCTTCAGCCCTCTCCGTTTTAATGAACCGATTTTGATTATTCTTTTTTTGTAAGATAGGGTATACCTCAAGGGTGGTCCCATTTCAAGGAAGTCAGGATCTGATGTTGGACATCTGATAAAATTGAGAGAAACCCTCGAAAATTGTAGAAATGAATAGTGTTTCTTGTTTACTTTTCATTACTTTATCAAGTATTTGCGTTTAGAAATCATCACATCATGTAGCTGATCTGATAATAAAAAAAAATCATAAATAATAATCTTTTTAAATAAACCTTTTAAATAAGCTTAATACTTAAGACTTAAAAGGTTTATTTTTTTGCTTTATTGTTTTTTTCGTCGGTTTAATTTATTTTTCATATTTTTTTAAAACCATTCAATTTAATAACTAATAAGTATTAAGAGTACAAAGTATCGATTTTTACCTGTGATTTAAAGAACTATTATTAGTTACATTCTACCTGCAAACAGTCATGTCTGTTTGAAGGATTTCGAGTGAATGTATATTTTCAATCGTAGGATATCATAGGGGAATGTGCTTTTCTGTGGTGATTGCTGAAGCAGCAGGAGCTTTTTTTCTTTGTTTGGTGATCCCAGAGTAATAGATAGCTGGTTCTCGACTATGCCAACGAGCTATTTAGCCTCTCGCCGCCATCAAATTTATAAATATGTTATAGGGCATTAATAATAACTTCACACACCTCACACACAGCCGTCTGCAGTCTGATCCTAAACTAGGCAAAGCCTGTGTGGTAACCAGACTGGTGACACATACATACATATTATAGATAAATTACACCCAGACAGAGAATTATTCATCCTGGGTGGAAATCGAACCCACGACCTCTGGCTCAGCAGTCAGGGTCAGTAACCACTAGACCATCAGGCCAGTCTAGTAAATAAACATATATTTATAAATAGAGTTATAGAAAAGATATAAACTTTTAAATTTTAAATTTTCCATGATAATATAATTATGTTGACGGGAATGCACGCGATCACGTATTTAAAAAGTATTACAGTACCTATACCTACAGGCCTGTGATCACGCCACGACCACTGTTCTGTTCGGTTACAGTAGTGTGAAATCTTATGTTACACCGTGACTAAGCAAAGCTCAGAAGCAAACATTTATCTGTTAGGTATACCGAGGGGACCCGTAGTTTCTAGGAAGCGGCACTGACTGACTGACTACAGCTAGAGTCTCCCAATTGGTCAGACGAATCGAGACGTTAGGTGGTCACAGTTGTTTTATGACGATTTTCTGCGAGGAGAACATCTTGCGCAAGGAGGAGGTGACGGTGTGGATTCGGTAGAAAAACTTCCAGGTGGAACCTTTTCACTCGCGCTCTCATGCGTACGCTAAGAGTGGCCGTGGGTGTATGAGACGAGTTTTATGTTCTTCACGCGAAGCAGGGTGTCCCGTGAAGTTGGTGTCTGGACTTCGCCCAGTTGACGTCCGCTAGGCAGCGCTGGGTTGCTCATTGGAGGCAAAACGTCGCCGTACCGACGGTCAACTCATAAACGGTGCTGTGAGACACCGTGTAGTTTTAATTATATACGGCCTCACCAATAGCCCGGTGAGGTGAGCTTCTACACGAAAAACAAATAACTATAATGTTACCACGGCCAAATTATATCGTTATTTCACGTGTAAGCAACCAAAACCTTTTTTGTACGCTCCAGGTTGTTTCGCCTGGAGAAAGAGGTGCAATGCAATAAGTGACAAATTGCTGTTTTCCGAGAAAAACGCGAACGAAGTCGCGGGCACAGCTAGTACTAAATATAAGGCTTTAAGAGCCGCTTGTTTACTGCATTGACTTGAAAGCTTGATTTTGTTACAGCTGTGGCGACTTCCACATACAGCAAAAACATACTCCCACATCATCTAGAGAAGACAAGCTGTTGGAGTATGTTTTTGCTGTATGTGGAAGTAGCCACACAGCTTTAATTAACTGCAGATATTTGATGTTAATTTCAACTTGATATTTTGACGGCTTCTTGACGAAAATGGTCTTGACAGACAGACTGACAACTAAGTGATCCTATAAGAGTTCCTTCTTCCTCTTGAGGAACGCACCCTAAAAAGGAAAAGTAATTTATTTTATTTATATATTTTTTTGTGTTTTCTTATAATTGCCACTGACAGTTGTGATTTTGTAAAATAACAATACTATATCTTATCACACGTTAAATAGACTATCTATGTATATCTATACTGTTTTTTTATTTATACACACTGCACATATGTGTACCAATTCATTTCACGAAACATCTGTATTCAAATAATTCCACATATGAACACTTGCATTTGGTTCAGTATGCTAGAAGCGCAGTTCAGTGCGTGACTCAAACGACGTAGTGTGTAAACACCTCGTGTGAAAGCCGAACTCAATTACAAACAGGATCGCCTCTTTGTTCCCATTATATATAGTTCTTCGAAAACTATACTACTGGGTCTTAAGATAATTCTGTCTGAGAACCTTCATTAGAATACCGTGTATAACTTACTATTAACTTCAGTTTAGTGTAATTGGTTTCTCTTATACAGTAATATATAATAGTTATTCATAGCAAAATAACTCAAATTAACCCATTATTTTTAAAGCTTTGCAAACTGTAGACACGAACTAGGTTTTTTAGGGTTCCGTAGCGAAAAGGTGCCAACAGAACCCAATTACTAAGCCTTGTATGTCATCTACCGTAATAGGTAGGCAGATGACATTTTCACAGAGTGTGTATTTCTATTGACACTGAACAAAAAATAATAAAAATAAAACATAATTAAAAACTACAAAAAACATTTTGCTTTTCGGCATTTTTGTTTGGACCTTAATTGTAACCGATGTGTAATTCTTTTCTGTGTATTATTTAACTGTAATAAAATAAAGTTAAAGATTAAAGGGAGTTCCCATGCAATAAACTTTTGTTTTGATCGATTTTAATAACTGTATCCATGGATGTACCGGGGCGGGGGGAATCGAGTTTTTTGGCCAATTTTGCGCAATTTTAATCATGACAATAGGTACGCTTGAAATGTTCACAGAGTGTGTATAACTACAAATATTTACATATGGTCGTAGCGCGTCTCTTGCTTCATTTACGAAAGTATTTCAAAAGTATAGTGTTCAATCTGGTACGATGCGATGAAACGGAACCCTTCGTGCCCGGTTTATTTAAAACGATCTCCGTCTAACATGTTGTAAGCTGAATAAGTGTGTTGTGTAAGTGTTTTAAACAATATTTTTTTAAATCACGTTCTTTCTTGCAAAGATGTATCATTATTGGGTAATATTTTCACTTGTTAAAATATTATAATACCAAATTTTAAAGAGGGGCTCGTGGGTAAGTGGTAACCAAGTAGGTTAGCATATTACAAAATTAAGTAATACTAGCCAGGTCAGTCTAGGATGGGTGACAATTCTTAACACATTGAGACCCCAACGTGCCTCGGAGAACACGTTAAACAGTCGGTTCCGGGTGCCATACGAACATGTGTGGAATTCGTTACGGGTAGTTGGAGCCCTAAAAATTCCAACAACCTGATCTAACTACAGAACTTCGATATCGCCTAGTATTTGGGTTGTGAAGATCTGATGGCAGTCGCTTTACGTAAAATATCAAGGTTCATTTCAAAGAAAAGGCGCGGTGGATGATGACCAAATTTTAAAAATGTTTCAATAGTTCAGATACTCACTTTCTTGGTCGTTGTATATAAATAATTCCTAAGGCAATGCCAAAAAACCGGAAGAAGAAGAAAGATTCAGGTTTAGAAATCGGTGGACTGGGCGTCTCCGCCTTTGCCTAGTACTCATAAGTGGGTTACCCACAGAGGTTTCCTACATAAATAAACAGTTACTATAACATGGATTGGATTATCTTTGTCCTTTGGATTTTAATAAAATCTAAAGAATACCCGTCAGAAACATAATATATCTTTTGACCACCTTCAACCCTCCCTGTAAAAGAAAATCTCACTACCCCATTTAATTATTTTACATTGTAAACCAGAATAACTCAACCCATGTCTCTAACAGCAAAAACCAAGATCTTTCACATTAAGTGGTGAGAGCTCTTAGACTCCCTTAATTCAGCCTTGTCTGAAAATCCGTTCTTAGCTGACCCGTCCTACCTCCTTGCCTCCTAACTTCAGGTCTATAGTACAAAAAACCAAGGCCTTTTACTTAAATCTTAATTCGGTTCCGTCACAAAATCAGTTCTTATCTGACGTGTCCTACGTATAAACTTCCGCCTTGCCTCCTAATTTCAGGTCTCTAGTATAAAAAAACAATAGACTTTCAAATAAACTTGCGAGAGCTGGTAGACCTCCTTAATTCGGTTCTACTTATAAACTACATGCATGCCAAATTTCATCTTAATAGGTCAAGTACTTTTATGATTAGTCAGTGAGTGAGTAAGTAACCTTTCGCTTTGACCTAGAAAAAAATTCCTTGAACCCCTTTTTAAGTAAGTTGCGCGCATGAAGGAATTTGAAATTTGGTGTACTTCAAGTATAAGATAGGATTTTTTACACTACTGTACTCTGAAAATTATAACATGACTAGCAACCCGCCCCGGCAGTGGGGGACTTTGTATTATAATATGTAGTGATATGTAGTGATAATGGTTACTTCAAGCTATTCAAGCTACACGTGTCCAGTATAATATGACCTGTCATGGTGCAGAAAGTCTATGCAATGACAGTTCTATAGCAATGTAACAAAATATTCAAAATTTAATGAATTATGGTCGAATTTCAACCACCAGGCGATCTGTAGTTTATTAATATAAATGAACACTTTTGAATACTTAAAAAGCACTTGCCACTTCGCAAAACAAGTGATAATTATCAAACAAATCCTTATCCAAGAACATGTCGCATAATATACCCTACAGTTCCTACACATGTAAAGAAGTAGCTGCGCCCCCGGTTATACCCGCATAAGTCCCGATGCCGTAGGAATATCGGGATAAAAAGTAGCCTATGTGTTAATCCAGGTCTCCGGCTATCTACATACCAAGTTTCATCGCATCGGTTTATCTTTCACGCAAAAACTACACTAACTTTACAACGAACA
Source organism: Callimorpha dominula (assembly GCA_949752705.1). Taxonomy (NCBI): domain Eukaryota; kingdom Metazoa; phylum Arthropoda; class Insecta; order Lepidoptera; family Erebidae; genus Callimorpha; species Callimorpha dominula. The sequence continues at coordinate 10,851,451 of OX457000.1, forward strand.
TCCATACATCCATATGTCTATACATCCTCATAGACTTTCACGTTTATAATATTAGTACGATATTATATGGCAGTATACATATATTCTAGTTCATTAGCCCCTATCCATATTTACATTTATCATGTCGTGTCAACAATGAGAATTTATGACGTGCAATTACTGCAGGAGCCGAGGCAAAAACGAGTGTGATTGACGTCCCAGCATCTCTGTGGTAGACCCAATGTACAGAAATCTGGTCCTTTATTACTGGACTGGACGGAGAAATAAGATAAATTTACATTAACATTATGCTCAAAACGAAATGAAAAAAATGGTTTTGAGAATACAGAAGTCATTTAGGACGCACCCTCATATTACATTTTCTAAGCTACAGGCACGTGGTTAGCAGGAATACCTACGTAAATTGTTAAAGTTCGTTAAGTTGGTTTAGGTTTTTAAGCCTTATGATTCACGTACTTCAGGGTAAATACACCGCTTAGCAACTGTTAATTTTAATTAAATAATTATAAAATCTGTGTCTTTGTCTGTATATTTAGGTAAGAATATCCCATTCCGATTAAACTTCCAGGTACAAACACTATTCTACATCAGAAACACATAATTTCTAACAAAAAAGACATTGAATACACACAGCCAGTAAACGTTTGCGAAAGAAAAACACAAAACCAAAATTCCAGGAGCAGCAAAAATATACAAAAAGCAAAACTTGCTGGCCAATCAATAAATGATTATTTCGTGCATGTTGGAACAAAATATATCAGAATGCGATGAGGTTCACCGATAAATTTAATTCTGCCCTTCAAGGATCAATCACGAATGTTCGGCTTTGTACGAGCCGCCCTGGGTGGTACACTAACTAAAATATTTATTCAACCATCGCTACACAATGGCAACGTATTTCAATGACGTATATCGGCGGCGGCACCGAGCAGAGTCCTAGCCTGAAGCGCTGTGAGCACGCCTCGGCACTCCTCTGTAAGAAAGTACTATAAAATTTGATATTTCAATATTAGTTTTTTTGATATTTCTTTGTATATAGATAAAAACTGAATTTTTAAAATGAGCTTACCTGCAGTCATCAGTTAATATTTTATTTTGTTAAATTGCAATTTATAGTTACTGCACATAACTTGTCTGCAGACAAACGGTAACACTCTTAACATTAATAGTGTCACTTGCCACCCTATCGCTGACACCCATGCACTTCTAGTTACCCTTCGAAAAGAAATCTATTTTGGCCTACGTCCTTTAGTTTAATTGTAACTCACGACATTTGAATTTTTATGTCCGTATATAGTTCAATGTTAATGTTTGCGTTTCTTCATAAAATATTTAATCCTAAATTATTTATTAACCTTGAAAGTTTTTATGTTGTTCGTCAGATCTTGTTAATGTACGATTTATGATTTAAAAGAAAAATTAAACACGCATCGGTTTTTACGTAAATATAGTAATTTATCAAAAAATAAATAAACTATAATATTTTCAAGTTATAAACTTCTCCTCAGCTTAGAAGCTTAGCTTTTTCTAGACTGCTTGCTATTAAAGGCTGTGATTTGAAGAAAAAAAATTAGTCATTCGTAGAAATTATAACTGTTAACTTTGTCAGGAGATGTAGAACGATTTCGATTACTCCAAACCGAACCGAATAACACAGACAATCCTACAAGGTATACCAATGATTAAATTTTTAAAGTCATCGTTCGCAGCAATAGAGTTTACATATTTTGAAACGGATTGGCGCCCCAGGCCATTAACCACCTAAGATGTCAAAGGGTTTCCCATATTATTATATACGTCTGATGTGTCGTGAAGTGATGAAGAGGAGAGATATTAATTAAAGTTTTTTAAAGTAAGAACCCTACGTAAGTATTACAAGACATATCAGAATAAATATGCGTTAAAAGTTTGTTACGCAATGAATGAATTAATACTCCAAGATCGCAATTGTCCCATTCCACTAAAAAAAAAACAAATGCATTTAATACTAAGACTATGGACGATGTTCACAAACCGTCACATTTATATTATTAATGGGATGATCCTGTGGTCTGCATTGTATTTATTTATCTCAGCAATTAAATAAAAGTGAATTAGTATTTACATTTCGATTCTATGCATGTAATGAGGTCTTTATGAGAGAGATACATTATAAAATAGTGGTCAGCTCCAGCTGAGCGTTTTTGTTTCATTCTTTGTAAGGAGCAGCGTAACGGTTGCATTTTACTGTAAGAAACATAAATACAGAACACTCACTAACAAAACATGCTTAACTCTCTCATTCAAAAGACTTAAGGATCAATATCCATTCGACTAACTGTAATTAAAGTTTTGCGACAGGGAACCCGTTTAGTTATGTATTAGGATAAAAAAGTTGTCCGTCCCTAGCGAGTTACGCAAGAGCTCCGGGACTTAATAAAAATGTTTTCCCTTTTAACGGAAAGACGATTTAATACTCTTTGAACATTATAGCATTTTATCGTGATGTGGCGACTTCCACATACAGCAAAAAGAAACATCTACTATCTACTAATCCTGCATCGCGCTATGAGAGTTCTCGCGCTGATTAGTATATATACAACTTCCCAACATCAACCGTTGGGCCGCGGCCCGCCAGGCATTATCTCCTAGCCTGGTCGGAGGATCCTCCCTTTGTGTTGGAGGAACATGACACCCGTTCCTCCACAGTGGTGAACCCGACGTGATTGGAAGCTGCCTTCATGGACCAGATCAGCAGCATCATCATCGCCACCATCGTATACACTCCTTCAGCAATGAGCGGTAATCAAATCTCAGCCAGCCAGCATCCTCGGCCTCAACAGGGATACCACACGCCTGCAGCGTCCGCTGCAGCCTGGTTACCCCTACAGCCTCATCAACGTCTAGGCACAGCACACTGCACCTACGGTCCAAGAGCATCTCTCTCCCGTCTACGCAGCAGCCAGCCACTACGCAGCAACCGCCCCGGCGCACTGGGGACTTCACCGCAGCACCGCACGCGGCCCCGACTCACTGGGACCAGCGGACTTCTGTCCCGACGCACTGGGACTAGCGGCATTCAGTTCCGACTCACTGGAACTAGCGGAATACAGTTCCGACTCACTGGAACCTGCGGCACTCAGTTCCGACGCACCGGAACTACTCACTACTGGCCCTAGCACGCTCCTTAATAGAGCATAGACAGCTAACTCATCAAGACATCGACCTCCAGTCTTGGAGGGGAGTGATGTGGCGACTTCCACATACAGCAAAAAGAAACATCTACTAATCCTGCATCGCGCTATGAGAGTTCTCGCACCGATTAATATATATACAACTTCCCAACATCAACCGTTGGGCCGCGGCCCGCCAGGCATGATCACCTAGCCTGGTCGGAGGATCCTCCCTTTGTGTTGGAGGAACATGACACCCGTTCCTCCACAGTGGTATTTCGTGTGTATTTTTTTTTATAAGTGGGACATTCAGACACTTAATTACATTAGCGCGGTGAAAAACAGCTAATGTAATTGAAACTAATTCGACAAATTTTGTATCAATGTTCTGAATATCACTTCTTTTGGGAACTTTGCCGCTGCCAAAACGTGACCCACCTTTTGCTTGTTGACAAGTTGACCGTACCCATTTCACACATTTGACTTTACTTGGTTTTACTTACTATTCATCTTAGAACTTTAACAGATACCAAAACGAGATTGGTTGTCGACCAGAATTAAAGACTTTAAAATTTTAAAAAATAACGATCTGTATTACAAAAAAATTAAACTTTAAATAGTAACTCTTTTTTTAGGGTTCTGTTTCTAAAAAGGAAAAACGAACTTTTAAAGGATCGCTTTGTTGTCCGTCTATCTGTTGGTCGGTCGGTCTGTCTCTCTGTCTGTCAAGACCCCTTTCCTCAGGAACCCGTGAACGCATCCAGTTGTAATTAATTTCATATATTTATGTCTGCAGCCCCCTTGAAGCTGTAAAATAATCAAACTTCTAAGTCAACGCAATCAAAAGATACGATAATCTGAAAGTCGTTAATTTGTTATTATATCTGTCTATCTGTCTGTGTGTCTGTCGAGACCCTTGCCCTCAAAAATACGTGGGGGCATCAAGTTGAAATTAACATCACATGTCAACATCATACTCATGTCCGCGGTTATGTTTGTCTTTCCAAAAAAACTTCGAGAATTGATTCCCGAAATGGACGTATTATCTACGACTACATACAAGTTTGTTTGCTTACGGAACCCTCGGTGCGCGAGCCAGACTCGCACTTATCCTGTTTTTTTAATAAATGCAACAAAACATTGCAGTCTCCTAGTTTTGCTAATTTTATTTCAACCCATAAACATTCTATTGGCCAAAGTAAGCTTCCAAGTCAACTTAGCTCTAAAAAAAAAATACCATTTACAGAAATCATTTTAATGAACACTTCGCTTTACATGTAGATGTGTGAACGGACTCATATGGGTGGTTTTTATAGCAATAGAAAGAATCAATGTACCATAAATGGCTTCAATAAAGACAAAGTTAGAACCTGTACTGTAATTTCTTTTTCTCAGCCCTTTTATATGCAAATCGGTAGCAATTTATCAGTGCGAGACATTTGAATAGGCGAGTCCCCATACCACTTGGTAAATACTCGTAAATAGCAGATGTCGGGCACACCGTGGACGATGCGCGTGCAACGATCACTCCAATTGATGCGTACTGATGCATGTGATTGTAAACTGACAAGATATACAAAAGATCTCTGAGAGAATTCCAATAAGAATCGTCCTTCCTATCGTTCTTATGTAACCTTTTATAGCAAAATGTTGTGTTAGTCACTTCGTATTCCAATCCTATAAATTTAAATAAAAAATAAAACCCTTACGACGCAAGGTAATTAAAAAAAAACCTGTGGGGCACGTGCCAGTGGACAGCTTCCAACTTTCGATGCAAGACTGGTTTAAGTTTTAAAGAATTCAGAGTTTTTTTTTTTAAGTGAAGAATGTTACATGTGAGATAAACTTTTAAAATTCATACCGACCGTGAAATTAAATGCTCATAGTTTTATAAAGGGAATCTACAGCAGCGACACTAATAAATATTCAATATGCAGGAGCACGCATTGTTATCTCGTATCTATACTTAATAACTCCAAGATACCGCATATAGCAAAAGCATTCGGATCAAAACTTTACGATCCTCAAAGGCAATTTTATTTAAAAAACAATTAGTTAAATTAAAATATCTTTCAAGGGCTGAAATATTACGATTGAAGACAATTGAATTGGTTTTAATTAACTGACTTCTAAGAAGGAGAATGATTTAAATTCACTGTATTTTATAAATGATTCTTTTTTATAGATTGTTTTATCTCCATCTCCAAATACAAACAAAAAACCTATCTAGAGAGAGGCTAAAGAGGTAACGAAAGTGTTAATCGTGTTAAGACGCATTGGTCAGTTATAATAAAAAAAAAAATATTAATGCAAGCAACAATTAAAAAAAAATGATAATCATTTTAATTAATAGTTAGATAGTAATCCTAAACGGGAAACCATCGCCGAAGAAAAAATTCCCATCAAAAACATAACATGTTAAAAAAATGGGTAATCTGGCAGTTCCCCTCTACCATAAAAAGTTATAAGAGCTAATTGCTACCTAATTCATGTTGTTAGTAAAAACTAACAACATGTTGTAGTGACTGTTTAGTGAGTATTAGACATATTTTTTAATGTAATAAATCGCTAACGGCAATCGAACCCACTACCTAAATAGTAGTGTAAGTGTCAAAAGAGTTTATGAATATCAAAAGTAACTTTGTAATCGCATATTTATTACTTATATAGTCCGGTCAAAATAGACATTCAGTCTTGCATAAATTCCCAAGAAGCTGAAAATTTACATGAATGTCAGGGATACCATTATTATGAATTTGTGACAAGTCTCCATCGATCCCATGTGCAAAAATTTTTATTCAAGGTCAAAGTTCGCAAATATGGCTTTTTTTTTTGGTTTTTCATCCAAACGATAAGTTTTATGATAAAAATAGCTTATACAAAGTTGTTGATCACGCAATTATCTACAAAAATTGTACTTACTTTATTTCCCTAAGATTCACCAGTTCTGAGCAAAAGCGATTCTAAAATTTACTTAAGTTGTATTCTCCATAATATGCACACGTTTAATAGCGTCGCCGTTTTGTGTGTATGTTACGCGATATTTTCGCCATTTGTGAACCGATTTAAATAATTCCTTTTTACTTGAATCGATTGTACTCAAGGTTGGTTTCATTTAAATTTGATGGAAATATTCCATTTCTAAACTATCGTGCCCCCAGATATACAATTAATGTTTACACCACTAATGTTTGCCATTAGGTTTACCATTAGGCAGGCCATATGTATACCTTAGTGGTAAAAAACCTTAATATATATTTTATGAATACATGGCACGGTGAAGATTTGTACGTTAATGTTTTTGAGTTCATATAGATATGGTTTAGGTCGTGGTCGACGTCACGGATACCACCCACGGACACGGCACTCACGACTTACACTATGAGATTCAATGGGAAAAATGGTCTAGCCATAAAACAAATAGATTTTATAGAACTGTGATCAAGAAAAAGAAGTCATGTCTCGTACAGGGAGAAGAATTATAAAAAAATTTCTTGTAGAAAAGATTTAGAAGATATTAGTATATACAACTTAAAATCAAGGTGAAGACTAATGAGACTTTTATTGAGACGACATGCATCAAGACGGTTGATTTTTGCTCTAGTGCCCTTAGTATGTAGTTTTGAAGGAAGGTGTAAGTTGAACGTTGTATTCTATTCCTGTGTTCATTACAGCTGTACATTTTCATTTTAAATCTTTAAGTTTTACGAAACGAAAATTCTGTAAACGGTCACTGAGCTATCATTAACAATACACTCTACACTGAGCGTAATTTTTTTCTATAATTATATTGGAAATACCACAAATGAAATACTTTTTTAACCGTCAAAGATAAAAGATAAACGAAAACATTTATCTCGTGGGTACTCCAATTGAATAGACTTGACTCTTATTTAAAAGTTATTTCAAATAAAAAACCTTTTAGTAGAAGAACGCTAATTATGCCAACGAACCCATATCTGTAACAATCAGTTTCAAGTTATTAACATCCGTCAGCTAACGAGATGATTTGACTTTACGATTGTTTTACAACCATGGTTTAAACGAATAACAATAAAGTTTAATCTGGTTTGATTTGTTTTTACGAGTGTACTGATATTTCTCATTTCATTGACTTTGCAAATTGACCATCGTGTTGTTTTCTATTCCCGAACGAAATAAAAACTTCCGAGTTACTGTTACTCTTGACTATCTAAATATATTCAAATACAAACAAAAAATCTAAACCTATTTACACATTTATTGAACTTACTAAACTATAAAACTACGGATGACAGACAGATGGTACAACGGTTTTGATAGCCTTATTTCTTAAGAAATTATTTACCATCATACTACGACTCTTAGGAGTAGAGCAGCAAATCAGTGACCACAAACGTGGTTGAAATAAAAAACAATCAAATCGTCAATATTTAAAATAAAAACCTTAATTATTCGTCAACTTTTATCGAAAATGTGTATTTTAACTTTGTCATCAACCGCAACTGGGCTTTAAACAGTCTGTATGCTCGTCAAAGCCATCTATACTATACTATATCTATACTATGAGTGTAACTATAAACTACGAAACATGAAACTTATGAATGCTATGTATGATAACTAACTCAGTGACGCACATGCTTCTGAATAAAGCCTGAGCTGGGTTAGAAATATGATGCATAAAAGACGTTTGCATGTAGCTCAGGGTGCAAATATTGAGACGAGTGTCTGAATATAACATCTCACATCTAGGACCAGTTTTTTTCAACTGTTTTATAAACGACGTCACGACCTGTTTTCAACACTCTGATATGTTGTTCGCAGATGATTTCAAATTCGTTAGACTGATCAAGTCGAAAGAGGATTCAAAGCATCTGCAAAGTGACATTAATATACTCACCTTAATTCTAAAAAGTGTCATCATCTAAAATTTTCAAGAAAAAACAACCTAACATTGTATGACACCAACAATGATAAGTCAATGAAGTGGACCGTATTCGTGCCTTGGGTGTAATATTCGATAGAAAATTTACTTTTGTACCACATTTGGACAGTATAATTAGCAAAGCATCTAGGATATCGGGTTTTGTATTAAGAAATCGCAAAGTTTTTCGAAATATTAAAACGAAAATATTACTTCACAATAGCCTTGTCTGTAGTGTATTAGAATATTGTGGGGTTGTCTGGCGTCCGCATTACGCCACACATTCATTGCGTATTGAATGTATCTAAAAACGCTTAGTTTGGCACCTTGCTTTTTCGAATGATGTGGCTAAGAAAATACGTTCATACAAAAGTCGGCTTAAGTACTTTCACATGCATTCCCTAGCAAGTCGTAGACTTCTCAATGAAGTAGTGCTTGCCTGGTAAGTATTTGCATCAAAGATAGACTGTCCACAATTCATAACTTTAATCAAGCTGCGCGTACCAGGTAGGTACCAATTGTTCCACTACTAAAAAGGAGTGTTCTAGGTGCCAATTCCCCATGCTCACGATTGTCTAAATCAATTAATGGTTATAGAGATAAAATCTTCACTTTGACTCTGTGACAAAGTTAAATCAATACTGTTGAGCTTACCAGATTTTATATAATGTAGCTATTAATAGATTAAACTGACTAAAATTGTATTTTAAAGAATGTCTATATTAACTAGTTACATTATATTAGCTTACTGTCTGCATTTTTTATAATATTTTAAATGCGGTATTTACCTTTCAGTAATTGTAACAATAAGTTTTGTATAGTTAAATGTTAACAACTGTTGGTAGACCTAAATAAATAAATAGGAGGAATATACAGGAACAGTTCTAAATTCAATATAATATAATAATTATATTATTATTTAGATGCCGTTCTACGCGCTAACAGGATTCTCAAATTATTTTATCTACAACTCCGTCAGAAGAACAGTCGGAACATGACATGAACATCTTTATCGTATGCATAAACAAAGGATCAGTGATCATAACCGATTCAAACAAACATCATTATTACCAGTAAATATTTACCTATCAGCTTAGCAAATTCTAATTGATCCATGTGATGGTTTAAGTATACCAACCTTGCATGTTAGTCTTACTAGTTTTAGAAGCTTGTCCACGTACCGCAAATCTGCCATATAATCGAGATGTAGTCTGTTACATGCAAGTGTTTGTAGTTGCACGAGAAAACATGATTTTGCTTTTTAAATATCCGCACGTGGGTGAAACAAGCTCACAATACCATCGAAAATGTCAAGCGATAAAGTGAATTTAAAACCTACAAGTACTAAAATAAAATGTTGCGAATATTGCTCGCAATCCAATATGAATGAAATTCTTTAGTTAACATTTACTGTAAACGGGATTCTGTGTGTAGGAGCAGTCGGTTATATATTTATAAAATAAAGTTTTTTGTAGAAAAGTGTAGGGCTGACATTAGTCACCAAAGTATCTGTTGTGGTTTGAATTTTTCTTCGTCGATGGATATGTAGAAACTGCTTAAGCGACAACATTAACAGGACCAGAAACAAAACAGCAAACACTTCATTGTGCCATATTAAAGCACTTTACTAATTTAATCCAAGGGCCCAGATTTTTTATGACAAAATTAGATACAAGTTTCCTATTTTACTTGAGACATTTTTAAATAATGTTTCTCATTCATACTCTCTTACTAGAATATATACAGTTTCACTCACGTGTGTATTTAAGGGATGTTTTAATAGTTTCGGTCCCAGGCCCTCTATCGCTAGTCGGGCATCAATTAATCATCCTTGAGTGATAAAGAAGACACCATGGTCCATGACGAAGGCCAATCGTAGCTCTCCCTAAAAAATTTTCCCTTTTTAACTTACAAACTAACAACATTATAAACTACTACCGCTTAATAAGTATTTGTGTACATACTCTGAATTAACGTAACAGGTAATTACTAGGGCTACATAAGTTTTGTCGTACTTTGTGAAATATTCTTTTCGAAGGCTCCCAATACCTGAAAACCTGCTTCATACGTGCAAACTAGGTGCTGTCTTTTCTCTTTCTTCTCTAACTTTGCTCTAGTATCCCTCTAAAACACAGCCTCAAAAGTTCTTACATATAAACTCCTCATTGCTCGAAAACTTGCGTCCCTGCACTTTTATTTTTACGTACGGGAATGGTGCAACGTCGCATGGGTCTAAATCAGGACTATAAAGCGAGTGTCCCAAAAATTTGATTCAGGCTTGGTGCAAATAGTCCGCAGTTTTGCCGGCTCGATGTGCAGGGGCGTTATCTTCATGCAAATTCAAGTATCCAAGTACTTGAGGTCAACATTTCTCTGTATACCATGCAGCAGTAACAGTTTTCTCATTTTCAAAAACAACCGTAACCAATATTCTTCTCTGAGTAAAAAACTATAGCACCCATTCTTTTCTTTACGGATTGGGATATGTTCGAAGACGTCGGCGACGGTTTTCTTTTTTTTTAATAATGATTAGAGTTTATCACTTCAAATCACAATATTATGATATCTAGGTAGTTTGCATACGACAAAATTTATGTAGCGCCCTACGTATAATGTTTCATCTTATTCACAGGTTTTTTGTTCAATTGAGTAATGATATTTAATGTAAGTACGTACATAATTATAGAATTAGTACTAGCTAATAGCAAAGAAGTACTGAAGATAGTACGATCATTGAGAGAACGGAATTTTCTACACCTATTTAAGTAAATTCTAATGGGTCTGCGGAGAGGGAAGGTCAATCTTGCAAAGTATTACATTATCAGCTTGATAAAACTATCATGTTTTTTGCCCTCTCTGAAGACTGATTATATGCTTATAACCGCGCCTGTTGATAGCGGTACGTATGCAATAGTAGGCACACACACCAGCCGGGTAGTTCGTCGCTAGATCACCGTATCAGAGAAGACGGCGAAATAAATCGTATGTATCGTACGCTTGTTGAGAGATAGGCAGGATTCGTTCTCTTCCAGTGAACAGGATCGCCAGAAATGGTGTCTAGTACCTGCCGGGAGGTGGTGACTTAGATAGTCGCTTTAGCAGCAAAAGTTTTCAAAGTCTTATTTAAAAACTCAATTTTATGAAAAAATATTGTGTAAGAATTTTTAAATTTAATTAAATAATTGGAAGTCATTGAGAGAAGTCTATGTGGACATTCAATGGCTGAAATGATAATGATAATAACATTAAATAATTTATTTTAATCCTTTTCAAAATGTAATGTTACTCGCAACACAGATCTTGCATTCGAACTTCGAATTGACGGATGATTCCAATGACGGACGATTCAATTCCTCTACTTCCTAAAAGTCTCGTTATTCTGAGGTCATGCACGACGTTGGCATTCATTGAACGGCCTTAGGAATCGACTTACAACCTTTCGTTTAAAAGTTAATGAGATATTTAAGGGAGTGATATTGACAAGGATTACTCTACCGCGAGGACACTCAGTACAAAAATTATTTGCAACAATGTTGACGCATCATTCTGTAATTATAGGTCTTTGATTTTCAAGTGAAATTGTTCTGTAACAGTTGTTTATAAACTTTCGATATTAGATGTATAAATAATTTTATCTTAGCATTGTTTTTAATGTACGATATACCCCTTTGTTTACTTAACATTTTGATCAAATTGCACCGATCGTGGGCAATGGTCGACTCATCTTATATATAGTCCATAAACGTAAATGCATAAAATTATATAGAAATTAAATGTATTATTTATCGGAGGCCATTCAGAAAGTAATATGTACTCATTTATGGCGGCGTCAGTGATGGCTGAGCGGTATAGTAGCATCGTTTCGATTTATTTTAATAAAAATTAATAACGTAATATTGTAATATAAGTATAGTATACTAAGTACATATTATAATCAATATTAACCTATATTAGTACCCCACAGATACAAAGGATGTCTGGAAGAGATCACCGTAAGCGATAAGACCGCCTATTGATATACCTAAATGTTCATTATGTTTGGATTGTATCTTACTTGGTGTAGCGTAAAGTATCTGTAAAGCGTGACGTGTAAAGCGTTTTGAGCAATAATTATTTTCACAATAAATTACAGTCTCAATAATTATTCTTAACAGAATAAGGAAAACCAACAGTTTCGTTTTCACCAACACGACTCTGTTCACATGCCGATATATTTTATTTCTATCACGCGGTTTCCCTTCATTTTTCAAATTATTCAAAACTTCATCTTATTATTTAAATAGACAATCAAAATAATTCTTTACAACATTATGTATAATGTTAACATAACAAACAGGATTCGTTTTAATATACACTACAATACCAACACCTGCATTGAAATAAATGGGCATGGAGACGAGTAAAAAAGGGCAAAACAAAATAAAAAAAAACGGTAATATCATTAATCAAGAGCCACTCAGGTTATTACGGCACACCGCAAAGTGAGATCCAAGGCTATGATTAGGACCGGCAATTTGTTATGACACTTACTAAACTCACGTGGGACTGGAAGTGTGAATAAAGTAATGATATTACTGAGATCAATCAAAGAAACTTATCATTGAAAGAATAAGTCGATATAATAGAGTGGAGCAGGAACACTTTTTAAACGTATGTACGCGTGGCGAGTTATTGAAGAAATATCTGTATCCAAGACAGTAAATATATATTTTTTTAAATCATTATTGTACTGTAACAATGGTTTATTATACCTCATTTGCGCACTATAAATAGGATAAAATCATGAATATATACAATAAACACAGTCGTAAAACCTCATTTTGCAAGGCAGTGATGTACGCCAAAAAGTGGCGGAGCGGGAACGGAAGAGCACTAACACTGTCGCGTCCCGCAAATTACGTCAGAAGCTCCGTAGAGCACGGATAACGATAATAACGACATATGGCATCCGTGAGATGACCATCTAGCTCCTAAATACAAGTTGACAGGCCTAAGACGGTGACGGCCGTGGTTTCTAAATTGAACGGCTCCCGACGATGACGACAGCTTTCAAATTCGAAACTACCCGTCGCAGCCTATTTTTAAATTACCTGCATCAACATCGAAGGCAAAACCTTAAATGTAACTATAACTACGTTCTACTAATTGAGCTATAGCTATTTTATTTCGATATTATCCGTCTCGAAAATCCTGGCCTACAGAAGCACTTACAGGTAAAAACACAAATGCATAAAATTATATTTTGATGGCAGATAATGTGTGGCAGAAACCCTGAAATATATCTGTTAATATCCGTACAAAGATTGTCTGGAAGAGATCGCCGTGAGCAATAAGACCGCCAATTGATATGCCTGAATGTTTGTATTGTTTTTGTTTTTGTTTTTTTTTTTTTTTTACATTAAAGGTGTACAATAAAGAGATAAATAAATAAATAAATAATAAATAAATAATGTTAGCAAATAGGCACTATTATGTTTCCAATCATAATGTAATGATGTTTCAACTTATAAATCTACTCAGATCAACACATTTAATGGTCGGTGGCAGACCAACAGATCAATAACCCTAAATTGTTTACCGATGCCAGCATTTTTTGTCTTCCAGTAATACATTATTGTCTCACACCATCTATCAAGATCGCATCTAATTTTGTTAAGGCATTTCAAATTGCTTTTGTTTTAGTGTATTATTTTTCATTGAGGTATGTATCATGATTAATCATGAATCATTTGTAAAGTCACATTGGTCACAAATTACTTAGTAATTGTTGATTAGACTTCGGTATAAGTGATTGAATGTAATGTATCGTTTACCGATAGTTAGTAGGAGGTAGGGTAGAGCAGATTCCTGCCCTAACTGGAAGCACCCAAAACGTACACCAGACACCTCAACCCTATTAATAAACTAATAGTCTAGTCGAGAAGTGTAATATCTACGAATAATCGTTAGAAAAGTCAGAAAATTATGGGTGACGACACGCGGAATAAAATTCTGAGAAAGACGTATTTTTATTTTTTTTATCAAATAAAAATTGCAATTCTTATAACCAAAAAACTGAATAAAAAAGCATGACCTCAGAGTTTTGAGGTATTCCGTGAAGCACACCCGGACGAAGCACACCTAAAGCATTCCACTTAGCACACCCATAGGTGGGCTTCAAATAAAAATTTTAAATAATTAATTTCCTATTCCACGAAGCACACCCAATTATAGCACACCCAGACGAAGCACACCTAAAGAATTCCACTTAGCACACCCATAGGTGAGCTTCAAATAAAAATTTAAAATAATTAATTTCCTATTCCACGAAGCACACATAAAGTATTCCACTTAGCACACCAATAGGTGGGCTTCAAATAAAAATTTAAAATAATTAATTTCCTATCCCACGAAGCACACCTACGAATATCAGTCGCATAGTGCGGAGACCAAGAAATAAAAATTTCGATAGAAGATAATGATATAATCGAAAGCACTATAAAATATTATAGAAATGGCTTAATTACAATTGGACATTGTCTAGAGAAAATACGATTCTGATTAATAATAATTTATTTAATTGATAAGTTTAGATACTAAATTGCCCATTTCTTCAAGATTATTTAAGAATCTTAATGATTGTGATTTTAAACAGTCTGTGATTTTACATAAAACTAGAGTATTTCTATTCTTAGTTAAAAGGTAGCTATATGAAAACATCAACATAGATCTCTATGGAAAACTATATTTACAATGTTTTTGATATTTGTCCAAGTTTTTATTGCAATTATGAAACAATCTGTTTTTTTTTTTATATTTTTTAGTGTTTTTTTAAATTATAGTTATTATATATAATTTTTAGTGCAAATCAGCAAAAAGTCCCTTAAAGAGGAGGAAATTTTTAATTTTTATCCTCGGTTGAAAATGGGGTTCCGTGCGGCCCTTTACGCTCGAGCGTGTCACCGCGAGAGAGTATGACTTTTCTAACCACCAATTATGGTATCCAATTATAGTATGGTATGACCAATTTTATGTCTTTTCTAAAGATTTTTCGCAGATATTACACTTCTCCACTAGACTAAAAAGTCAAATGAGCTTCAGCGTAAGCCACGATCGTGGTGATAAGTGCCATTGTAAGAATTGACTAAAGAGGCGGCATATCGCTCCCTCTTAAAAGTTTTCTTGAGAATATTTTACTTACGAAAATATTTGTAGGTGTTTCCTGTAAAAATTAATATAAGATATCTTTAGGCAATTAAACTTTAATAAGCGTTGAATACTCGTTTTGTTAAACGTGTAAACTAAAAGTATTATACCTAACCGTCGCCGCGTCGTTAACTAATTTTTAACGCCAAGGAATCATATCACAAGCCAACGGCGGCTTTCTTTTAACAAACGTAAATAGCATTATGGGTAGGTACTACTCTATTTAATAAAATATATTAGAAAAAAATCGACTACGAAAATAAGCTTTCCAAATAACAACTTTTTGACTTAATATTAGGCATTATTATTAGTGTAAATATTAAAATATTTTATTTAATATATTTAAAGTTAGTAATCGTTGTTTATGTCGATATCAAACAAATTACAAGAGGTAGATGTATAGAACTGTGATCATAAGTTATTCCTATACATATGTATTTATAAACAAAGATTCTTACTATTGACTTATACAACAATTTTAAATCTAAATTCTCTTAATTCCTTCATATGAAAATTATGTAATAAAAAGAACATTAAATTATTTGTAAACTTATCCAATAACAGTATGTTTAAACCATAAAACTATAAATGTTACTCAAATAAAATTAAGCAATATAAAGGAATAAAGATTATCACTTGTACAAATGTCGGTAATAAAATTAAGCGTTTATCGCATGCAAAGTTTGAAGGATTTTTAGTTACCCCGGTATAATTAAGTTATTGAAAGTTGTACTTTTAATAAAAAAATGGTGCAACATGATTATTTAATTTAACATACTTACCTGCATACTTAAAAACAGTAATTACACATAAAGGGAGGAAATATAGGCAAGCCTGTCTAATCTGTGAGGATCCTACACCATAAACGTGTTCGCCGGCAACATGTTCAAGTGTAGTAGAAATCAGAATTGTGGTTTCTCCTACTCCATTCCGTTCACTCCCTTCCTTAAGTTATCACACACAGTAAGGCTTCTAGTGCCCTTTGAAGAAAGGCCAACTTTCTCTTTAGGAAGCAAAAAAATTATCAATGCGCATACAAGACAACTAGTGTTACACGCGTTGATAGGTTCCTGTATCTGTTGTTCTATATATAAAATGCACACATTTTCGTACGAGAGCCCTGGTACCCATACCACAAGTTAAATCTTATTTTAGGTACCAGTGGTCAACTATTATTGTACATGTTAAGATTGTTATGATTCATGTGTTATTTTTTGTATGTATCTTTTTTGAGACAATAAAATATTATATTATATTAAAAAATATTATATTTTCGCCAGCCAGAATATTTTGGTCAATAAAGAGTCGTATTTAACATAAATGCGACTCTTTTTTGACCAAAAAATTTATTACGCCGATGAGACAGCCCTATTCGGTAATGCCCTGCAACTCCCTAGGAATTCTTTCATCTTAATTAAGGTGTTAAGGTATGTGCCACAAATACTGTTAAGGTAGCAAACTATTACCTTAGCCTATGACACATTCAGTAACAGTACTTTCACATTATAATAGGCTGCTGTGAAAACAGTTTAATGTTCACACATTACTTATGTAGTCATCGTGTAGGCCTTACTAGCTAACTGTGCGAGTAACCTACAATACAAGGAACAATAAGGCGACAGTTACGCTCCCACACATCTGTCCACACGCAGCTAATATGTACTTAAACTGTGTATTCTTCATATTAAATTACCATTTAGTTTTAAACAGGTCATTCATTATAAAAAACAATTCATTATATCTACAATGTAAAATGTTTTTACGATTCGTAGCTTTTCGACGATAATTTTAGTTGTTAAAAAATTAAACAAAAAACATACAAATAAAGAATTAGCCAACTAGGATCTTCTATGAATTTGCAGTCCTAAGGAGGTACTTAAAGTGTCAGTATTATTTAGTTATAGTTTGGCTTGTTTGGAAACCATTAGCGAAATATAATTGACGTACGTGCCAAAGCATCTTCTTAAGAGGTTGTTGTATGCTTTAAGTCTAAACAGTATTTAAGCAGAGCAGTGTCGATGACTCCTCGTCTAGTTGGCGTGATCTTAACTCTGGTGTCCCTCAAGGCGGCATTCTCTCTCCTCTATTATTCTCAATATTCATCAATCTCATCACTCAGAATCTTCAGTGTGCGTATCATCTTTATGCCGATGACTTGCAACTTTACCATCAAGCTACCATAGTCAACATAACAGAGGCCATTTCTATGGTTAACAGAGACCTAGAGGCTATTAATGGCTGGTCTGACCGGTTTGGTTTGACTGTAAACCCAACCAAGTGCCAGGCTATCGTCGTTGGCAGTCAACAAATGATCAGGAGGCTAGATCCAGATAAACTGCCATCTATTACTTTCAACGGATCAATCGTACCCTTAAGTACCTCTGTTAAGGATCTGGGCCTGTTTATCGATTCCAACCTCAGCTGGCAAATTCAGGCTACTAGCGTCAGCCAGAGAGTCACAGGCACGTTACGGGCCTTATATCGGCTTAAGAACTTTCTTCCATCCGAGACAAAAGCGATGCTAGTACAGACTCTAATTATCTCCATTATGGATTATGGTGATGTATGCTACTACGACCTGAATGCAGATCTCCTAAATAAATACGACCGACTTCTGAATAACTGCATTCGATTCATTTTTAATCTTCGTAAATTTGACCATGTCTCCTTCTTTCGTCACGAGTTGAATTGGCTGCCGATTCGGCAGCGCCACCAGCTACGCGCTCTCACCACTCTTTATTCTATTCTCAACTTACCTACTTCTCCCATATACTTAACATCCTTATTTCAGTTTTTATGCTCCAATCACAACAGAACTCTCCGTTCTTAAAACAATCTTCTTCTGTTATGCCCCACTGATACATCCGCGTGTGTTCACTCTTCCTTTCTTATTCAATCTGTCCTCCTCTGGAACGCTCTACCTCTGGAAATCAGGATAGCACCTAGTCACCTTTCGTTCAAGGCGAAAATACGAACCCACATTTCGCGGAACCTAGCAGAATCATCACAACAGTAATACATTATATTTATTTATATATGTAACGTGAAAGTTAGCACGTATCTATGTTTATTTGTATGTGTATGTATGTATGTATAGATATATATATTTGTTCACCTGTCATCTTTCCTAGTTTCTTTTTTCTTTTCTACTTAAACCTAGTGCACCTATTCACTCCTTTCTGCACCACCCTAAGGTAGACTGGTAGAAAATGCCTACGGCATTAAGTCCGCCATTGTACATTTTTTTTGTGCATAAAGTGTAAATAAATAAATAATAAATAATTGCTAACAAAAATAGTACGGTGCCTATTTTCTCTTCAAAATTGTCGTGGAATAGATGTTAGACTTGCCACGGAATCGCTCATTTCGCGACTATTCAAATAATAATTATTATTTAAAAATAAGAATTAACTCTGATAATTTCATGGTTTCTATTTGTATTCCTTTATAAACGGCAACGATGACTCTTCGGTACTTCGAGGAAGATCATTTGCACAGTCTTTCACGGATCTCCACGCAGTTACCGGTAACCCTGACCGTCAACCGTCAGGAAATGTGGCTTTTCGGAGCTACGAGGAAGAAAATTTATTTAAATCGATTACGGGATTACGAAACGTAGTGCGCTCAAACCAATCAACTCACACAGCATTAGATCTGATGTCCTTAATACCTCGTAAATTTATTCGATTTCACTACGACTTTGTTCTTCGCTCTGCTGGATAGTACCCCAAGTTTTAAACACTCTTGAAGTAGGTAAATTTGTTTCTAAACAATTCTTAGGAGGTAGGGCTATTTTCCTTTTTTATTTATGGCTGTCTAAGAGGTAACTTTGAGCGACGAGCTTCTCTCGTTATCTGTTACTCTTATACCTGTAACAAGTTATAATGGTTGATGAGAATGTATCGACTAAAGAAAAACTACCTCTATAAATTTTATCTAAATAAACATATCATGGAGATACATATGTACCTACATTCGCTCCCACAAGTATCAATTCAAAATCGATACGGTCGCACGTTTATCTTTACGGCGTAAAAAGTACCCTGCACAAATCCATTTAGGCACACTATACGGTGTAAAGTTGGAAATTTGTGGTGACAGTTCACTCGTTTCTATAAGTTTATAAGTTTATTCTTTCATACTTAAACTTTTATAAATGCACATAAATAAATACACACTAGCACTGTAATACAAACAGGGTTTTGCATGTTCTCTTTTTTAGTATGTTTTCATTTGTCCAAACATAGTCCTTAACAGCAATTTAAGGACCAAGAGGTTATTGTGTACCTGTGCTACCATAGAAGAACTCAAGGAAGGGTTGAATTTAACTTCGACCTTAACTGCTAAGCAGTTCAACTCCTTGCAAAATCATTATGTAAAAATAATACCTAGTTGCAGATGTTTGTGCAAGTCGACTGTGCAAAGAAATCCTCTACGTATTTAGATGACATAACATAGTGTCGGATGAGTTATATATTAAATAAAATGTCCCTAGTTAAGTTCAGGTAAAGTGAGCTGCGGCAATTTTATTAATATAATAATACCACAAAATTCTATTAGTAACAAGCAAATCAATGAATTACAGCAGTGTCAAAAAACAAACGTATCAGTCATGGACATCTACAGACACGCATGCAATAAAGAGACAAATAAATCTCCCCGGTTTTCGGCTTCTGTGAACTTGCGGTCACGCTTGCAAAAGCCTTACATTAATTACCTTACGTCTACGTCTACCCCTAGCAATGTTGCAGTCTAAGATCGACTCCCTACAGAAGATCGCAGTTGCATATTGTAGAACTAAATGGCGAAATAGGATTAACAATGTGCAATTCAAATATTTTTGTACAGTAGCATTGATACAAATATGATTAAAGTGAAATAGTCCCTATTAGCAGTAACCGTTCTAGAACAAACGAGACAAAAGTGTTATCTATTCTATTCACGTAGACGTCAATACCATTCAGTAACAATACTGACACTATAAGCGTGCACTTACAGGTAAAGGCTCTTAAATGAGTAAATAACAAGATAAATCCATTGCCTTAGATGGCCGCGACAAGCTCCTTTAGTCCATAGCATGTTGGGAGACATTCGCCAAAACAAAGGCCGATAAAGAACCGTCACAGTGGCGGGCCCGTCGCAAATTGGTTTATAGAGATGGCAACCGCGTTGCACGCAAAAAGCAATATCCCACTTTAAACCTCAACTTACATCCTTTTTGCCGTTCCAATATATGTGCTGTAATCAACTTGTAATCACGTTGAAACGATGGAATTTTTATGGAGTAATGCAACATAGTTTGTAAATGTTTTCTTTACTAATAGTGCATTGAGTAAAAATGTATTTGATGTAGATAAAAATCTTTTTAACAAAAAATTAAACCGACGAAAAGAACTTATATAAAATTTTATAGTTTATGTAAATAAGCTCAATACTTAAGACTTAAAGTTTATTTATTTTTTTCTTTTTAGTTCTTTTCGTCGGTTTAATTTTTGTTAAAAAGATTTTTATTTTATGGTTTTTTTCATCATCAGCTCAGCTACATGATGTGATGATTTCTAAAGGCAAATACTTGATAAAGTAATGAAAAGTAAACAGAAACACTATTCGTTCCTACAATTTTCGAGGGTTTCTCTCAATTTTATCAGGATTCCATCATAAGATCCTGACTTCCTTGACATGGGACCACCCTTGAGGTATACCCTATCCAACAAAAAAAGAAAAATCAAAATCGGTTCATAAATAACGGAGTGAGGGCTGAACATACATAAAAAAAAAAAAAATTTATATGTACGGTGGAATTGAGAACCTCCTTTTTTTTCGTCGGTTAATAAACCTCATATAATTTAATAACTAGCGTAAAGTTTATATCTTCCAAGAATATTTAGTGATAGTTTATACTGGTTTTGAGTATTTTACTGTTAATATCTGAAGAGCATGGATGGTGGATGCAGGCCGCTTCCAACCGGTCTTCTTGGAGGTCATTAAGGGAGGCCTATGTCCAACAGTGGACGTCCTATGGCTGAAATGATGATGATGATCTGAAGAGCAGTGTATGTTAAGATGTACTAAACTATCTGGTAAAGATTCGTTGTTGTTTTCAAGAACATTTCAGTCATCCATCAGTGAATTTCATTCTGATCGTAAGGAACTAAACGTGTGAGATTAATTTCTTCTTGCTGCAATTTTAGTGTACACACTACATAGACAAAACTATTACAATTTCCTCTCTGTTCGATCAACAAATGCCATATGCTCACATTCACATCCTAACTAATCTTACTAATATTTTAAGGGCGAATATTTGTGAGGATGGATGGATAACTGTTTATTTGTTATTCTTTCACGTATAAACATTGGAACGGATCTGGATGAAATTTGGCACTGAGTTTGATTATATTATAGTTTGGAATAGCAAGTAGGCTACTTTTTATAACAGAAAAAATTACGATTCCCGTTGGATAGATTTCTCCAAAATTTACAGGTTACTAAAAGCGAAAATGAGTTTGTTTGTTTATTATGCCTTCACGTTTTAACTACATACTCATCCGATCATCGTGAAATTTTGCCTGCACGTCAAGGGTCCAGAAAAGGACAAAGGGTTGTTTTCATCCACGAAACTGACTACAGTTCGCGAGAGATATACAAATAACATTTAACGTGAGTAAAACCGCAGACAAAAGCTAGTAATTCATACATTGCTAAGCCTAAAATTGCCCACCCATGGGCACCTGAAACTCACAAGTACGTTGACGGCCTTTAAGACGGGAGTAAGGGAAGGGAGGGAAGAGAAGATGGGGATGAGGGGGAGAGGGAAGGGTTAGGGCCTCTGGTAACCTCACTCACTCGGCCAAAAAGAACAAAATCATTGCTTTAATGCCTGTTTTCTGTGAGGTCATGGTATCTCTTCGGTCGAGCCGGCCCATACGTACCGAAGCATGGCTCTCCCTCTAGAAAAGTGTTATAGAAAAGTGTAGACTAGTGTTGGGGGATTGTCGACACACACTGGTGAATACTCCACCTAGTGATTAGGCTATCACATGGGGATGTGACTCAATAAAAATCTTTTTTTTTTTTTAGTTAGCCTTGCACATGTCCCACTGCTGGGCAAAGGCCTCCCCTTACGCTTCCGCTCCTCTCGGTCCGCACCCTAGGCCACATATTTAAATAAGTGTCGATCGTCCCACCATCTCTTCCTAGGCCTCGCCGACCACCTCCAGGTATCCACTCCGTGGCTATTTTCGCCCATGAATGGCTCCATTCGACAGACGTGTCCCGCCCGGCACCACTTTAGCCTGGTGGTCACCACTCCAACATCAGAGATGCCAGTTTCGGAACGCAGCTCAGTGTTTCTGACGTGGTCCGTCAATTAGACACCCAGTATGCTGGGTTCCATGGCCCGTTGGCAGATCTTAAGGCTGGACTTTTGATGCTCGGTCAAAGACCAGGTTTGAGCGCCGTAGGTTATGAAAAGTTAATATAAGTAGTTTACTAATAAGTCCGAGGAATGCAGTTCCTTTAGAACCGCCCAGTTGACTACTATTTGGGCCCTTGTACTTGATTGATTGAAGTGTAATAAATAGCTTATTTAAGAAACTAAGGTAATTCTTTACTACACAGGGGAATAGGGTTAAAACATATCGATACCAGAAGTATCAATAAACGTAAGGGACATTTTGGCGAAAATGAGTTATATACATCATTGGATTCAGAATTTTCTGCTCTATCGATTGGTATTATCGAAAAAATTCTAAAAGTATAAGACATAAAATGTTCCCCGTCTCAATATCTCTAGGCGTCTCTCTCAGTTTTTTGATTTTCGACCTCGTTCACGAGATATCGAAGATATTCCGAGGGAAGGTGTTAAAAAATCAAGGTTTTTTTTTTTTCAATTTTCGAAAAAACGTTTCGACTTTTACAAAAATTTCTTTCACCATCTGAAAGCCATTTAAATTCTGCGTCTTTTGAGCCCTCATACGTCCTCATGGCCCTAAACCACTATATACCACGGGGCAAACACACTTTCAGCGAAAATGGGGCCCTACCGGAGTGATCGAAAAAACATTTTCAATGTTGAAAAACATATTAATAATAAATCGTTTTATTTTTGTATCCCTAAATTTCATTTAAATCTGTGATAGCCAGTCTGAAACTAACATTTAATCATGCAAAGAACCTATTTTCATGGTGTTAAAATACTATAATTTTAGTGGATAATCTATAGTTACATCAAATGGCGACACTGTAAAAGTCCTTTACAATAGAATTATGTATAATTTTTTATTTCTCTTGCTGCTTACGCTATGCTTGACGGTTTACACATAAAATATTAGTAACGTAAGGCACAACTAAACATATGTTTTAATGTTAGGGACATGCTATATTTTAAACCACTGGGTATTCCTAAATCTTTTGTTTATAGCATGAAAGAAGAGAAAATTCTTAGAAACTTTGCTTTAGACACAATTAAAATTGGAGCAGACAGTAAAAAGTTATAGAGAGATTTAAAATAATAAAATTGTTTTTTGGCTCTCCTGAAAAACAGTGTTTTGTCCCTTACATTAATTGATACTTCTGGTATCGATATTTAAGTCAACGTGCCTCACATATCACTGTAATGACCGCTCAATACCGCATTGTGGATTGAATTTATACTGACCACAGGGCATTATCTCTCTTAACGCCGCCGACTTGGACATTTTATTCTGGGCATACTGTTACAAGACTATTTATTTTGGAATTGCATGCAAATAAATATTTTGTGCTTTTTTTTTATATTTGTGGTTGAATATTTTTATAAAAATTCTTGGAAACATTAAGAACCAGTATAATTAATAATTTGAAATACCGACGACTCAAAAATCCATTCAACGGAGCTAAGAAGCCTCTTGATCACGTCACCTTTCAAATCGGTATATTCGTTTAGGAGCTATGATGCCACAGACAGACACTCTGGACAGAGTTGACTCTGACATGAATTTGACCTAAGAGATTTACTATAAATGTAAAAATTTCGAGATTAAGAAGCAGGAAATATGTCAAAATTTTCCTTATCCAGAAATATCAGAAAGATCATTTTTGTAATTTTCTATGTTGCCTAGCAGCTCTGTGATTTTCTTTTTCATTTCAGAACAATAATATATTACATTGTCCTCACATTAAATTGCGCTTATAAACAATGTAACTTTGTAAAAATAAACCATGTTGAAAAAGAGTATCCTTGGAGTTTCTTGTCTGTTCTTCTCCATAGGATCTACGCTTTGGAACAGGCAACTAGCTTCACGACCGACTTATACTGACTGACTCCTCCTGACAATTCAAAAATACCTACAATGGGTTTAATTGAAATAAATAATTTTGATTTTGATTTAGTTCTATAAAAAATCGTTCAAATAATCACAAGTTGGATGTGGAGGTCGTCTGTGACTTTATTTTTATAAGGCAGGAACAGTGCGGTAGTGGAGGCCACGGCTAGTTAACCCGTTTAATTCACCAATAACGATATATATATTACAGCTACGCGAATTAAAACCTTTTCTAAATACCTGTGCAAAACATAAAAGAACTTGGTGAGCCGCTAACGTCCCTGCGCCGGTAATTCGGTAGTAACGATTTAGTTCTTTTATTTTAGGTACAGAAAATGCGGTAATTGTTTATGTGCTGTGAAATAAAGTACATCCGAATCGCACGGTATTCTTATAGAAAAGTACAGCAGACATCTGCTCGAGTTGGAGTCGCCTCACTAGGCTCTCTAAAATTGCAAAACGACTTGTACGCGCGTAAGTGAATACAGGCACCGGTAACCATTTATCTTAAGGCACAGGCTACTTTGCCAACATAGACTTTACTTATTTAATACTGATATACGATATATAAGTATATATGTTGTCTTATAAATTTGCTTGTCACTTCTCCCTGCAGATAATATGCATAAAAATTGGTACATAATTTCCTCTTCACAAATTTCCTCTCAAATATTAAGAACTTTAGAAATCACTTGTCTTGAAATCAAATGTTGTTAAAACAAGATTACAAAAAGAACTGAGAAACAAATTTAAGTGCCATCCAATTAAAGTGTCCGAGAATACAATTTAAAGCAACATACAGTGTACTGTATTAGAAATGTGTCGTGAGCGCCACCACATTCCCACCACGCGCTAACAATTTGCTACACACGTTGCCAATTAAATGAATTTTTAAACTTTCAAACAAAGAGCCACGACGCTGACCTATGCTACCTTTATACCTCTATCAAAGCTTTAAATAAGCATCTAATCTAAGAGGAACTCTGCCATAAAATGTACAATACACGTCTAATGCTTCGATGCTTACATTGTGCGGGCATTTTATTTCTAGGGTGTACTTAATGGTGTTGTTGAAAACTATTTAGTTTGAAAAGCTAACTTTATATATTTTATTTATTTTGCAAGGCAAATGAGTGTTGGAAGGTACACAAAGCAAGATATAACAATCCCAATTTAACGCCAGTGGCACGAACTGTAACAGCTAGGAATGTTTTGTTTAGACAAAGCCTTTTTTAGAAATATGTCATTCATAATTACCACAATTTTTTTTGGAAACTGACTAATTAAAAATTTAAAAAACCCCCGACACAAAATAATAACAAAAATGCCTTACATCATTTTGGAAAAGAGCTGATACTCTTACACTGCGGGACCTATATAAACTAAACATAGCTAAGAACCACCACAAGGAAACTGGCTTTCAAATGAAAAAAAACCGCATCGAAATTGGTCCATCCGTTTGAGAGCTACGACACACACACACAGATATTGACGTCAAACTTATAACACCCCTCTTTTTGCGTCGGGGGTTAAAAACATATTACTTTTTATATTTCTCAAGCTGTTTTAAATGTATGCAAGAGGAAGCCAGCTTAGTTTCTTTAAAGAGTTTAATTTATGTAAATCCAACCAAGTTAAAGCTGCGATGCAGACGTAAAGGCTTATTTTTAAAATACATGTAAAATAACCTTACATTTTCTACATTTACAACGTGACCATAAAATATTTCAATAGAAAGTTAACACATAAACATTTTGTAAAATAATGAACGTCTGTAAGGACATTCACACATGTTAAACAGGCGACTCTAATGAGAAATCTTAATTATGGCTGGCGCGTTAAAGTTCGAACATCCATGTAATTTGCAAGTGAAATATAAGTGGGAATAGTACTGGTTATTGGCACTCTAACGCCGATACAGAGTTCAATAGACGTGGTTGGATGCAGCACGGGCGTCCCTGCGCAAGCTCGCCTAACGAACGAGATGCGCACGCTACGATAAAGAGTGCATTTCAATAGAGTGCATGCGTGGTTGAGCGCGATGCACTGCGCACTGCGACACTTGCACTCGGCATTGTTTCATTTTTCTTGTTACTATGTTAGACTGATATTCTGTGCATGTTAGAAAACACTTGTTAACCAGATAACATTTTTCTAATAAATAGAGGTCCCATTCGCATATAAAATAGAATCAGAATAAACTTTTAAATTACAATGGAATAGTTGATTTGTCGAAAGAACTCAACAACTATTACAAAAAACTTTTTAATAAAAAAATGAAACCGTAAAATGAAATAAAAGCAAAAAATAAATAAACCTTTAAGTCTGTACTGAGGTTATTTACGTAAACTATCAAATTTTATTTAAATTACTTTTGAATCGCCGCCATACAATAAATTGATTAATTATCAACATTTTAAATGTACGTAGAAATGAAGAAGGCTCTACGTAGGTAATTAATCATTTTATTATTTGGCGCCGACTCAAAATTTGCAAAAAAAAATAAAAAAAAAAATGACTTAAAACTCAAAAGGTTTATTTATTTTTTGCTTTTTAAGTTCTTTTCGTCGGTAATTTTTTTTGTTGAAAAGTTTTTTTTTGTGACTGTTTGATGTTTGCGTCATCTTTTATTACTCTGACAACTACTATATATCAATATATTTAATACTAAATACTTTAAAACGCTATCAAATGTCTTTTCTTTAAAGCATATTAAGTGGGTTCTTTCACTAAAACTACAGTTTTTATATCTAACTTCTGATTGTTTGATGTTGATTTGTCGAGGAAAGGTATGGTTTCCATCATCAGCTCAGCTTCAGGATGTGTTGACTCCTAAACGCAAGTACCTGATTAAGTTATGAAAAGTAAACAGAAACACTATTCGTTCCTACGATTTTCGGGTGTTTCTCTCAACTTTATCAGGATCCCCTCATCAGAGCCTGACTTCCTTGACATGGGGCCACTCTTCAGGAATACCCTTTAAAAAAAAAGAATCATCAAAATCGGCTCATAAATAACGGAGGGAGGGCTGAACTTAAACTGATACTTTCATTATGATTTTGAACAGCTAATATAACAGAGGTTCTACAAAGGAAAGGAAAGGTATATAGAGGACAGAAGAGGAGGATAGAGGAAGGTATGTAAGGACATATAGAAACTTAATTTTACGCAAGCGAAGCCACAGGTAAAAGATAGTACTTATTATATACCAAATGTAGTCGAAACCATTCTAATTTATAAATTCGGTTAAAAATATCATGTTAACTAACCTTGAAGGTTTGTTTTCTGATCCACCCTCCTCATGTTTATCTCTTAGGAACGTTGAACGAACTCTAAGACCAAGTACGCGTGATACATATTATAACGAAATAGCAGTATTAGGTACGCTGTAGGCTATTATTACCCGGACAACCGTGACAAGTTCATTGCATTAACCGAGGCCCTAACTAGTATCTTCAGATTGACACAAATATGTAAACGTCAATCAAACACGATGCATTACAGAAAACTAGATACCGCCGGCAGCTTCGCTCATGCGATCGGTAACTTATTTACTACGTTATTAGAGATATATTACTTTAGATAATAACATGTCATCGATAGATACTGCATGTTATATGTATACTTGCGAGTTTGACAGGTATACTTAAACAACCTGATGTGAGAGTGTTAAAAAATCATATGGGAATAGAACAGGTTATGTTATGATCTAATACCCGATCTCCTGATCTCTGTTATAGTAGTATTAAGATCCATCATTGACATAACAACTTTTAAGTGATACCAGTATTTTAGAAAATTTAGAATATCATTAACTGTACTAACATTATTAAACACAATTCTACAAAATTTATATCAATATAATTACTCGTACTATCTTACTTAATTTAAACAGTAATTGTTGGATTGAATTGGACCGTCACGCTAATAATACACATATAGATCCACTAGAGGGCGCTAATCTAAACATTGAGTTCTGTCAGCTCCTTAATTAATGCCACCAACCTGCTAATGTGACGTTTTAAGTTCGTCGTATTGTTTAAGTTTTCACTTCTGTCGGCAGTCCCATGACTGTCTATTTTTTTTATTTAGTAAGGCACTTTTATTCTACTGTACTATTATTATATCATGAGGGATGCAGGAGCCCTGAAGCTGAACACTGGCCAAGCCCGTATAACCCGGTTTATCTCCGTACGCGACGAAGCCGTCATCGCTCACTTACAGTAGCGCGTTTGTATGAAGCTTTGTCTTTGCTCCGTTTACAAATACAAACCCAATTATTAAGTATCTTTGGAAATCAGCTAATCTAAATTAATTAATAATATTATAAAGCTGAAGACATTACACTGAGGAAAGTAAAAATAATCCCTTTATAAAATCACGCTACTACTGCATCAATAGTAACAATAATTTTCGATTAATCTGATATTCTGATGTCTAAAAATCATAAAAAAAAATTGGTGAAACTGTGGGATACAGTTTGTTTGTAAGAAAACCCGTAAATTGTGTTTACAGGTATTTGAAATATCAATGAAGAAATTGATAGGACTATTTTTTGTTTCAAGAAATAAAGATGTCTAATATTAATCCTTCTCTATAAAATATTATTAGCAACTAATAGGGAATATGCATGTTGTTTAAATTTACTTCATTAATTTTCCCTTGAATCTTTATTGTCCAGATATTATGCCTAACCAATTATTTTCTTATTTAGTTCGTGTTTAATTGAAAAAAATAATTATATTATTATATATTTTTATGGTACCTAATTTTATAAGTTCACATCCTTTAACCTTTTCGTCTGGACATTTTAGGGCTGTCGCACTATCCATTGAGAGTGGTTTTCAAACAATGAGGAACGTGTGAATGCAGGTCACCCTACTATCGACTGACCTAGGGCAACATTGATTAAAAACGTTCTCGCTTAATTCGCATGATTGCCACTGCGTGACGAGCTCTTCAGCTACCAACCTAATAAAAATACAAATTATTATAAATACAAAAGAGATTATATTCAGCTGTACGCCATTACAGGTCTGGCTAATAATATGTCTGATATTTATTGGTATAGAATTTTACACTTGAATTGTAACCACAAAATGCAAAATTAACTTTTTACAGACTACAATAGAGCGCTTGTTGCGGGAACGTAACTTGTTTGCCGTCTCACAGGAAGTCGTTTTATGCTTCGCTTGATTACGCACAAAGGGCTTACATCAGAAATATCCTCCAGTCTATGAAGTGCTTTTAAGTGTAATATAAAGAATCAACATACTAAACCTCTCCCCCCCCCCCCCCCTCTATTTATAAACAATCCGAATAAAACGATGTTCGACATTTAACGATTTTTCAATGCAAACTAATTACCAGTTGTACTGAATGACATAGTCCTACTAATATTATAAACGTGAAAGTTTATGAGGATGTATGGATGTGTGGATGTATGGATGTTTGTTACTCTTACACGCAAAACTACAGAACCGATTGCGATGAAACTTGATATGTAGATAGCTAGCTATAGGAGACCTAGATTAACACATAGGCTACTTTTTATCCCAATATTCTCATGGCACCGGGACTTACGCGGGTGAAACCGCGGGGCGCAGCTAGTTAATAATAAAAATCGTCTATTTCCATGAGTTCTTTCTGTTGCCGCTAAACTTAAAAAAAACTAAAAAAGGATCGTATTGCCGTTAGATGCATTAACAACGATGTTCCTTTTTCAAACAACTCCAAAAAAATATTTTTCACTCGTCGTTTTTTTTTTTTAATGTGTGAGTACGTACACTGATTTCTTAGAGATTTCGCAGTCAATTATTATTTTTTTATTTTATTTAATTCTGACTGCTAACAAGGTAGTCCCATATAGGTTATGATCAGATGACGAAGTTTAAACATTGGAATTCCTTAATGAATCAGAATTTTTATTAAGATTTTCTGTAAACTAGGCTGAGGAAGGGTGTGTGCTCAGTAATTTCGCATTCGCAACCAAAATTTTCCTCTTGCGATCAAAAAAAAAACCTGACAACTCAATACCTAATTGACTTAACATATGAAAGGGTATCTTGAATGAAAAACCGGTGTTCAATTATAAATATGTATTCCATAAAAACTGTTCGCCAGTCCATATCCCCCACGATATGGGGACCATTCACTCTTAAACACATAAATTATTACACCCAGTTCAATAACCGCTAGTAACCTACAAATATTAAAAGTAAAAACATGTCTATTCGCTTATTGATAAACCACGAAGTCAATGCACATACTAAACTCATTTATAAACGATCCGAATAAAAAAATGTTCGACATTTAATGATTTTTCAACGCAAACTAATCACCAGATGTACTGAATGACACAGTTACTTACCATCTACAATTACAATAAGAATCGGTAGCGACATAATATCGTCAAATTAATACTAGCAGATGTTATCAGAAGCTATTGAAAAAGTGTTTAAATTAAGCTGATGTGTTTATTAAATTGTCGAAGTTATTTACGAGTTTCACAAGCGCACGTGAATGCTCGTGTGTAATTAGTGGACGACAATTATTCTCACTTTGTGTGTGTGTGTGTGTTGTAGGGTTATCATATTAAGTTGAAAATTCTTGATATTTATTTTGTTTTTATTAATGACCAGCTGCGCCCCGCGGTTTCACCCGCGTAAGTCCCGATGCCGTGGAATATCCGTGGGGATACAAAGTACGTAATGTGTTACTCCAGGTCTGGAGCTAGCAACATACCAAGTTTCATCGCAATCGGTTTAGTAGTTTTTGCGTGAAAGAGTAACAAATATCTAAACATCCGTACATCCTCACAAACTTTCACGTTTATGATATTAGAGGGATGTAGGCAGAGACAACTGCCCAATTCCTGCTTTGATCCTTACATACCTCACCAGCTCCTCCTGTACTGTCCTTGAACCTTTTATAAAAAAGCTCGGGTTTCGCAGGTACGTCTGACGTTACTAATTTGATCTGGGTATATTATACGTGGTCGACCCCTACCGGCCTTTCCACTTACGTTCGTCTTCTATACTTCTACTGTCATTGATCCCTCATTCATAATTTTTACGTGGACAAACCACCTCAGTATATATTTTTTAATTTATTCACTGCATTCTTTTTCTCTCAATATCTACATTCCTCTTTCTGTCGACCAATCTTACTCGGCACATACTTCGCAGTGATCTCCTTTCACCAGCATTGTCAAATCTTTTCTGAATATGGATTATTTATTTTATCGTTTTTAAACTATTTCTGACGTATCATAATAAAAAAGACACGACCGGGGTCTTTGTTTTGTAATATGTAGTAATTCCGTGCCTGTGAGGGTTGTTATTTTTTTTTTTTGTTGGAATAATAGGTTAGCCATTCGTACTTAAATACTGCTAACTATTCTGTGCTGTAAGGTTAGAGAAGACTCGTTGAACAATACCTAATCACATTTAGCAAGAAGTAAAATTCCAAATACATATTTGAATAACCGCCAACTAGGAATTTTGTGTCTTAAACATACTTCAATTTCAAACATTAAGTAGGTAAGTAATTTTTCTTTCAATTCGACTTACCTTTGTTTAAAGCAATGTCCAATCGGCTTATCTTACTTACTATGTATGAATTTATAAGAACTCCGCTTGCCCGATAAATTGACATCAACAAATCAAATGTAAATGTACCTACTCTCTTTCTGACTAATTAGATATCTAATGGGATGCCCGATAGGTTCGGACCCGACGGGGGCCCTTTATCAAGGAGTGAAGCATCTGCCGCTACGGTATCAGTCAAATAAAGTCTTTGGAACATACTTTCTTATCCCACGTTACACTTCAGACGCTCGCGCGGAAAAATTGTGACACACGAAAAATGCTGACCGCTAGTTATTTTTTTTATTTATACCATCTGCATTTGTCGATTCTGCGCGATACTAATGTTATTTGATGTTGGTTGTATACTAATTATCCATAAATTATTATATATAGATAGGGTAACTTTAACATATGGCGCAATTTTAATTACCAGTTTTTACAATATTTTGATACAAATGATTCAATCCATATTGATATTGATGTAGTAGTTAGTGTTCAATAAAACAATAAAAAATCATAATTGCTAAAAATTTTATTTCATAAAATAAATAAAGGTGCCTCCATCCCACCTATGTTCGCTATTCTAAAATCAAAATTCATAAAATTAGACTTTTGAGTCGACACGGTCGCTCGCGGGACATGAAGTGCGGGGTGGCGGGTGCATGGGGGCAGAGTTTGCGTGGAAATTATTTTAGAGTGCCTGATCTTAAATATATTTATACCTCTACAGCGAAAAGAGCTTCGTTCCAACCGGGTGTTCCAAAGACAACGCGCGCGTTTTTTTTAATTTATTTTAATATAGTAGATATCATCTGTAGATGATACTATCTACTTACGTAATTAATTTAGTTCCCTTAGGCTTTCGGGCCTACTCGCACAGTTTCGGTTTTAACAACAAAACAATTCTGGATTCAAGAATTTTCAATGTGGGAAATGGTATTATTAATATATTATTAACGGACACAAATACATTAGGTACCTACTACGAACAAACAATAACTCAAATATAATTGTCCGAAGCGAGGACAATAATATGTCAGAGATATCGTCTGTCGTAGTAACCCTAAAATGTATAACACCTAAATATTTTTTGTTATTAGGACTTATTCCACCCACATTCCCACTGCTTTAACTCCTGTACTTCCAGATCATCAACAACAGGGATCTACAAAAACATCTATCTTGACACTCAGCGAGTCACAAGGAAACTTAAAAACTTAATCTGATCCTAAACCAGCACCGGATTTGATCATTCGTAAATTGGACTAGTTAAAATAAATTCACTTAAAATCCACTCCTCAATACACAGTATATGGTTCTAATCACTCTTTAACTCTTTAATTGCATTAGCAAGAAAGATACACTAACCTTCTCATAAACATTATGAAAATGTTATAATCATATAATATCAGGTATCATATTCATAACAAAAATATTTTATTAGCCTTTATACCTATAAACGGTTTCACAAACGTGTGTATTTCGAGGACGCTCGACTAGTTTCAGGCATTCCCCGAAATATCCACGTGAATAAAACCGTAAATCTTTAATTACTACGAATACACCACGTCTTTCTTTATCTCTTATTTAATAAGACACTTTATGTTTATACATATATTATGAACTATATTTCGCGATCGTACTAGTTATGCATACCTTTGACCCGCCTGACGTTACGACCAGTTCCAACCACAGTACACTGACCGTGGTCATAGCCTTACCTCTGTCTCATATAGATCTAATATCATTACATTATAACATAAACGGCAAATAAAACCATTTTCATTTATTTTACAAATTAAATTAAATAATATGATTACAAAAGTAGGTACCTATTCGTTTTCTATTGACTTACCATGGCATAGGTGTTACGAGTATCACGTCTAGTTGATCTAACTCAAAAGATTGCATTTAGCTTGATGGCATGTTCTTCACCACATCCGCAGAATACGATCCCACGGAGACCTACATAATTACATAAGACCAGCCGTAATTATAGACCAGCGTATGTATAATCGATCTATCGCAATTAAACAAATGCCCAGATAGACTAGTTCATCCCAAGAGTTGCTATAAAATATCTTGTTCCTCGTAAGATTGCCACGATCTCAACTTTTTTCTGGAAAAACTAGTCGCATGTAGAAGAGCGTTCACGTCGCTGTGTTGCAAAAGAAAAATCTCAAGTGTAAACTGGTATAGAAAACTAGATTTCCACGTTTGCTGGCGTTTAGAACGATTAGCCGCAAGGGACGTCTTGTTGATACGCTATCAGCTGATCCAGCGCAGTCTGCCATGGTAGCGCGTCCGGAGCGCATGCGCGTCGCGCCGCCTCGCGACCCGCACAGCACGCGCACCCGCGCGACGACGCCACTCACTACTTCCTGTCCTCTTTGCTCTGATGACAGTATTTTATCAATTATCCTAATGGCATAATCAACAAAATGCCAGCGAAAGGGAGGACGTTTGTGCGCATTGTGAAGTTTTTACTCGCCGGTGTTACGATTTTCTGCTTCAGCTGGATAGGTAGTGTGAGCGAGTGGCATACTGGGGTACGGTGGACTAACAAACGAGGTAACTTAGAACGAAGTATGTCCACGATGAGAACTATAGTGGCATACTCAGAGAAGAAGCAAGAAGAAATGGATCGGCCAACGACAGTGTCCTGCGACAGGCTTCCAGTTTTTCCGAATATTGAACACTTTGTTAGCATGTTTTATATGTGATTTATTTTGCATGCATGCCTATACTTTAATTAGATTGATTTTTCAATTTTCCTTTTTTTTCATAACATAGAATGCAACCAAGTTATAAGTTTTAATTTTGTTTTTTTTTTTGCTTTTGATACGCATAATGTAGGTATTACATTATGGTTTTGCACCAAAAATAATTACCCCAGCACATTACATACACATAACAAAAAAGAAATCTTTCATATCTGCATCGAATAGGAATATTGTAAAATATTATTATAAAAGCAAGGCTTGCGTCCTTCGTTGTCCTTCAAATGTCTAATGGTCACCAACGGTCTCATCAAGGGGCCTGCATCGAGCCTCCACATAATAGTCAGCAACACATAAATTATACCTCTGGTGCTAACACCTTTGTTTTCTTTTAAGAATGCTAGTAACTTCGGTCACATATTACACTAGTAACAGGAGTGAACAAGAACAAAAATTTAAAAGAGTAGCCGTGAGTTTGTTTACCAAATTTCTTCTCACAAGGCTTCCATTTGGAAACAGGCGGCTTAAGATCGACACTGGTACGGTATTACCTATCTGTTGATTTTTTTTTTATAATTTTACATTTGACAAGGCAACCTATTGTTGCAGTGACTCTCTGTGTGTCTTGATCTATAACTTTTATTAATAATTCTTTTTTTAAATTGACTATTTCGAATAATTGAATACTAATCTCATGAAATAAATGTATTAAATTTGAGTTGAGGTTCGAACCAGCAACGACTTAGCCAGCTACCGCTATAATTTAAAGTAGCACTTAATTCAAAACAAATAAAACCGTTTCGCTGAGTTAAATGTTATTCTAAGTATAAGAAACAATAAAAATAATAAAGTTATTTATTCAGGCACCAAAACCCATATTATACAATCATTATATCACATTCAAACTACATTAAATTACGAAATTAATATAAAATCGAGTGATATATAATGAGATGAAATATAACTATAGGAATAATTAACTTAAAAAATAGTCACCCGCGGCTTGTTGACCCCACGCACCTCTGAAAGACGTTCTGTTATCCCGTGTGTAATAGACACAGACTAATTTTTATTTCAATTTTATGGTCTTCGACAAAGGTAAACATGGCTTTAAAGATACGGTCACGTTGAGAGCGATTCTGATGAGAAGTACTAGTTAGTAGACTAAGTTATAGATGAAATATCGATCGATTTTTACGTTATAACACTATGTTTCTTCTGCTGGGTCACATAATAAATAAGTCAGTCTTAAAAATCGGTACCAAATTGAACCAGCAACATCGCAAATGCGATGATCCACTGAAGTATGGTGCCTCACTTTGTCGCGAATAATGAAAATGCGACATTTGTTAAGTTGAATACTTTAAAACTTCTGTAATTTTATTTGGGATGGATATAAAAGAAAAGGGGTTTACCTTTTTTATTACTGTGCTACTGTACTGTACTAAAAATATTATTTTGTTGTAATATTATTAGTTACACAGATAACATTTCTACATCTAAGACTATCTCAGTATACGAGTCTTATCGATTAGGTCTGTGGTAGGTAGGACGGGTTGAAATGGGAGGTAACTCACAAGAGCCTTAAGAGGCCGTATACGAAATTTTGCCAATTTCGCTGATTTACGTGGTTTTACAGACGTGATTTTACAGTCAAAATACTATATTTCTATAAGTTTTTATGAATAACATAAAAGATCACTTTAATTTTAGTATTTTATAGTATTTTAACTGTAAAATCATGTCTGTAAAACCACGTAAATCAGCGAAATTTGCAAAATTTCTTATACAGCCTATGAAGCCGCTTTCCTATAATCAAGAAACGATTAATTTTGCTTACGCACGGTAAAATTTCGTAGAATTTTCGACGAAAATTGCGGCATTAGTGTGCAACTTTCAAGTTGTAAAAAAGTAAAAGTAAAAATTTACAAAAAGAGTTACTTCTGTCTCCATCTTTATTTAAATATAAATATATATAGTTACGTATTTTATTTCTACATTAGCTCCTACACGATTCAATGCCCCAAGCTTAAGATGCAAATCATACGCAATTAGGGTACGATATAATTTTCACACGCACTTAACGCGTTTGCAAACTATACCTGAGATAATGACTATAATAGCCCTCTATTGGATATCTTACTTTTTATATTCAACAATCTCGGTTTATTAATTTAAATTGTGGTTAAAACTCCTATCTAATGAGCGTCATAATATGCTTTATAACGCTCATATGCAAATATTGCAGACAATGGCTGGGAAAACACATATTATCTGAGAAAATACGGTTGTATTGTCATGTCCACTTAGTATGCAAGTACGCTTCCTGCTTCACCCCTGTATCTGGCACTATTTTTAGAGTTTACCGTAAACCACAACCAATACAGGCAAACTATGAATTATATCTACAGCGGCCGGAGCTACACGGCAAAATAGAAAGCTCAATCAACCGATTTTTAAAAGCATTTTCACTGCTGGACGAAGGCCTCCCCAAAGGAGTGTCAACAAATCCGATTTAAACCTATGCTACTGTAGGTATAATGTATTTTTCTGTCATTACTCTCCCCCCTCTCCTCCCCTCTAATCCCCCTCTCCCGTCTTCCTGCTCTTCCCCGCTCTCCCCC
Organism: Callimorpha dominula; assembly: GCA_949752705.1. Taxonomy (NCBI): domain Eukaryota; kingdom Metazoa; phylum Arthropoda; class Insecta; order Lepidoptera; family Erebidae; genus Callimorpha; species Callimorpha dominula. The sequence goes on from OX457000.1 coordinate 10,888,929, forward strand.
TCTTCCCCTATTTACACCTTATAGGGCGGCAACGCACTTGTGACTCTTGAGTTACAGGTGCCCATGGGCGGCGGTAGTCATTTACCATCAGGTGACCCGTCTGCTTGTTTGCCCACTATCACATAAAAAAAAAATGATTCATGAAATGTCATTGCTTCATTAGTCACTGTACCATGAAGCGAGAACAGAAAATACTTATAATGAACTTAAGAGCCTTTAAATTTGTAGGAATCACGTTCTAGTACTCTGCACTAAGTAGAACTAAGCAGTTATTTCTGAAATTTAAGCCTTAACGGTATCAAAGGGAGTATGGGAAATATTTGAAGTAGCTTTTGTCCGCGGTTTAGCTTACATTTAAGTTTCCTATCCGAGGGATAGGAAACTTAAATGTAAGCTTTTTAAAAGAGTAATTTAATCCATGAAAATAACCCTTTGTCCTTCTGTAGGTACCTATGATAACGTGTACACAAAGTTCATGATGATCAGTTGAGAAGTTATTAATTATTTAATATGAAAGTATAATAAACAAACCCACTTTCTCATTTATATTAGGTTATGCATAGTAGCTAACGCCCGCGGCTTCTCTGGAATGGATGTAAAGAAATAACAAATATAGTAACTTACAGACAAGCGCACCCAAATTTTCGTACTCATAATTTTAGTAAGCATTTCCTTTAATTTGATCTTTGTGGCACAAGGAATAGATCTGCATTCATTTCAATATTTTCCAAGATTAAGATTTCTAAGGTGAGGAAGCGGGTATCTAAGATTGTAAAGACAGTAAATATCAATTAGCAATTGGCAGTTTTAACACTGTTCTTGCAGAAATATGCTGTGCTTAACTTTTTAAACTGTTTGTACTGTGACGACAATAAACATGACATTTTTGTATGAAAAGATTTTTTCTTATGGTATAGGGGGAAAACGAGGAGATGGATCACCTAATGGTAAATGGCCCATGGGCAACTGCAACTCAAGAGTCACAAGTGCGTTTCCGGCCTTTAAAGTGGGAGTAGGAGAAGAGGGGAGCAATGGGGGAGAGGGGGGAGGGAAGGGTTAGGGAATCTGAAAACCTCACGTTTGTATATATATATTTATATATTTGTTTTTAAAAGAATACGCATTATGAAACATTTAAACAACGGACACAAAGAACACCCAGACTAGGGCAACTATTCGTGGATCACACAAATTTTTGTCCCAGATATGCAGACAACATCCACACTGTATACTAAAAATCGATTACATTTATGTTCTTCACAAAAAAAATGCGTGTAATTTAAACACTAAACGTTATAAAATACTTCAATCCACTCACAGACAGATGGTGATAAAACATATCGTTTCCCTATTATCTAAACAAAATGATAGCTATAAACAAATTGTCGAAGATAAGAATCAGTGGTATCGCACAAACGCGATAGCCTCCGCACAGCGCGAGCTTTCAATGGTTTTATTTCAACTCGTTTTGTGTAGCCATAATCTATTCCGATGCTGGTCACGAATGGAAAATAAATCGAAATCAATACCCTCTACGGGCATTTCTAATAGTACCGAGTTTACCGCCACAGGCTACTAACTGCCTATTCTGTACTGGCTAGCTCAGCCTAAAGGGCTTATGGGTCTATCAGTGACTTGGTGAAAAACACGTTTTTATTTTTGATCAACCTGACCCGACAGACGATGTCCTGTCTTAAGACTGACAGTTATGTCAAAAGCGCTAAGGTTACATTAGAAAAGTTAATATTATGGTCGTTAAGTTTTCTTAAATTTTCAAATTTTTACAACTTTCTTAATTTTTTCTTTCATAAGAACCTTCTCCTGACAATAACAAACACAAATATATATATATATATATATATATATATATATATATATATATATATATATATATATATATATATATATATATATATATATATATATATATATATATAGATCATTAGTCCTTTATTCACTTAGGTCACAAATTAATAGTTATGTATGTTGAAAAAAAAAGTGCTTAAACGGTTTAATTTATTGAAAGACTAGCTGATGCCTGCGACTTCGCTCGTGTAAATGTAGATTTCGTCAACTATGAAAGGTATCCTATGATCTATGTCCTTTTCTGTTCCCCGGGCAACTCGTATTCAAAATTGCATGATGATCGGTTGAATAGTTAAGGCGTATAAGCGTAACAAACAAACAAATAAAAAAAATTACTTTCGCAGACAGAGCCACTAACAATGACAAAATACTCGCAACAAGATTGACGTCACTTACGTGTTGTCAACCCTTTTAAATTGGAGCTCTGGTGATAATATAATCTGTTTAAACGCAAACAGAAGCTTTAGCTTCTTCGCCTTCAAAATTTCAAAATTTTAAATGAATATCTTTAAAAAAAGTATATAAACGACTTCAATTCTTGATCCCTTAATTTTTTACTTTAAGAGGTTAAATCCTTGAGTACCAACAATTCAATGAAAAAAAGAATTATTGAAATCGGTTCACAAGCCGCGAAGATATCGCGTAACATTTCCTTACTTAATATTTAGGGCTTTTAAGTTACATACGTCAATACTTTACAAAGTTATTAACTTAGATATCCCTTCTAGATGCGTTGTGAATAGCATTGGATAGTTCCGATACGGTGACCATGTTTGCATGTATAAATAGAAACCTATTTCCGGTAAATTGCTTGAGGTCAGTAACTCTCCGCACGCTTACATATGTAGATATCATTTACGTATATTTTTGTCTTTAATTTCTGCATGCAAGCGTAATTTAAATATATACAAATAAAATTTTATATTTCATAAGATGCTTAAAATGCGAACAACAAAGAATTTTAAGCCTTTAATAATAAAATCAAAATCAATAAATGCGTCTTATATTCTAAATACTAACACAAAGTCTAAAACTGACTGACTGAGTTTTCAATTTTCAATGAGATTTTATAAGATAAATTTTAGTAAAATACCTTTGAACTGAATGACTATTCGTCCAGGATGCACTGCCCGTGGTCACAGTTAATTAGTAACAAGCAACCGCGTTAATTCTGTTCAACGTTGTTATTTATAATTTAAAGCGAAAGTTTAAAAGGTATAAAAGATCACATTTGAAGTGCTTCTGTAGCACTCAAAGTCCCAGGTATACTGGTTATTATCAATAAACATAAACAATTTTTAACAACTTTTTATGGTACTAAACATTTATTTTTTGTTTTGTGTTATTTCATTTAAAAAAGTTCGAAGAATCGTAAAACGTCTATATTCTTTATCTTCAATCCCCTTCAAGCAATTACATTTAATTATTACATTTATTAGATCTAAACAAGTTAGAATCGTAAAACATATTTTTTCTTTCTCTTCAATCTTTTTCAAGCAATCACATTTTATGTTTTAATAGAGATATTAACTAATTAAAATGTTTTAGAAATATTTGATTTAAACATAAATACTCTCCCGTAATGGCTAGTACATATAAATAAAATAGATGCTCTTATCGTTGATATTGCCCTATTAAATACAGACGTTACAGTAGTTTTATAATTTACACTAATCGCTTTAACTTCGAAGGAAATCACCATTAACATGAACCATTAATAATTTTCGCCTCCATACGAGGGAAGTAAAAAAAACATGATAAGCAGTTTAATCTAAATTCAAGTGTATTTGCAATTACCCAACCTGTTCAGTAACTTCGCAATTATGAGGCCAATGGCATTTAAATGTTGGTCCTTTGTAGCTTAAATTCTGCCTGATGCTTAGGCGATACTTCAAAAACCAAGTTTTGTTCCATAAATTGAATCGTATATTTTTCATTTTGCCATTCAAATGTGTGACTGTGAGTGCGCCTATTGGAAACAAATAAAAATGCGAGTAATAAGTAATTATCACGCAAGAAAAGAACCATCTTTAAAATTCACTCAGGTGCTGAGGTGATAGCCATGGGAACAGATCCCTCACTCAATTGACGATTAAATTTCGTGCGAAGAAGGATCAATTGCTCTCGTCCAAATAAACATAAATGGTAGCCACGACCTACCGAGGATTAATGATGTAACCACCGCACGTAAACTAACTCTCCCCGCAATAGGTTTGGTGCCAGATACATCATATGGTTTCACTCGGTTCTCAAAGGATGTCCCACGTTTAAATATTAGTAATACGCACAAATCTGTTTTGTCATAACTAAGTGAGTACTCAAGTTGGTTTAGCCTGATACCCGTCCTCTAATTAACACTAAACACGAACTATCGCCTTACCTATAGATTAAAAGGGAAGCTTTCTTTACATTCCATTTGAACACTAATCAACACATTTAAGTTAAACATCTTGTATGTTGATGACGGACATCCATATTCTAGTCATCCTTATACATAAGTCACGTCAACAACGAATTAAATGTTCTTAGAAGTAGTCTCTCAGAGTTTACTGAATCTAAAAACAAAGATTACCGTATAGTACGTGCTTTAAATTTTGCCATTAAAACATCTCAATCTAAACAAAATTTGTATAAAAACATAACCACCATCAATTTACTTGATTCTAAAATTGAAGATGTACGATCGTACATAGGGTTGCCACCTTTTTTTTTTCAAATAAAGTACATTAGTTATTAAAGGTAAAAAAAAAAGTACATTGTATTAAAATACAGTATTACATATTTATTTACTTTATTATAAATATATTTTCGTCACTTTTAGCAAAGAATTGTACCTGCCAAAAATCTGCACACTTTCTTTACAGTCTATATTTAAGTTAAAATGAATGCGTAATAATTTTTTTAATTACTCATTTATTTTAAATCAACAGATTCATTACTATTTTAATAAAAATCTATTGACTAATTTTGAATCCGTCTTACGACCTTTTTTTATGCTTTATGTAAAATAAATCCTAGAGAAATCAAATCACACGAAATAAAGTAATTTTGCGTACTTTATTGTTGTCATAAAGTATAGAGTACAATTACTCGAAATAACGTACAATACTTTATAATAAACTACGGGTGGCAAGCCTAATCGTACATCACACCATTCGTTCTTTTTTGTGGTATTGTGCAATCAACAGTACTATATGATACCCCGAATTGATTACATATTATTACAGTTATGGAATGAGATTGTACAGATTTTCGTTCGTGTGAAATAAGGACACGTATTTTACGTGCTATATTATTAGCTTTTGTTGGGTTCATTATCTTTTTATGTGGCTCCTTTGTTTTATTTATCGCAGAAAACATAATGCGAGCAGTAGTATTGTACAAATATGCAGTGTCAGTGTAAGAACAAGATAGCCGTTAAGCCTTCGGGACCGTGTTAGCTACACAGTCTCAAGTCTCGTAATATGTACATTACTGGCATTATTATCTTCTTCACAAACACTATCGAACTGTGACACCAACAAGTCGGCCTCGCCCAATATTCTAAAATGACTCATTAGACTAAATTTATGGATTTTAAAGTTACGGCTATAGCAACGTCTCCAGACAATAAACATAAAATAATGTGATATAAATATTTATATTTATTTTTATGAATAGATTGATTTTTATTTATGACTGGCGGGTTTTAATTCTTTGTTCTATTTCTTTTTTTTTATTTTTTTTATTTTGGAACAGGAGTGGTTTGATTTATGAATAGATATTTTAATATTTTGAATTTGGGAAATCTTTTTCTTGAATTAGAATAAAAATGTACCTTTTTTTTAATTGGCATGTCGGAATCAAACCGTCCAACCCACACGGTGTTCCGTCACAATCATAAGTGGGTCAATAAACCCACTTGTGATTGTGCGTGTGCACACTCGTGAGTTTGGAATAGCAAGGGCAGGCAGCGCAAAAATACATTTTATTAAGTTTTTGTATTATTATTACTTACTAGCAGCGCCTCGCGGTTTCACCCGCGTAAGTCCCGATCCCGTGGGAATATTAAAAAGTAGCCTATGCGTTAATCCAGGTCTCCAGCTATCTATATACCAAGTTTCATCGCAATTGGTTCAGTGGTTTTAGCGTGAAAGTGTAACAAACATCCATCCATCCATCCATCCAAACTTTCACATTTATAATATTAGTGGGATAGTGGGATGGGATTATAGAGGAGACACCCTAAAGTTGTCAGTACACTTGACGCAACCAGTGAATTGCTTAATTTTATTTTCGAATGGTTTGTGTTATCTCTAAAATAAAAATATAAAAAAATTGTGATTTCTCACTGATAAGTTCAGAATATAAATTTTATTTTACTACGCTTGATATGACTTTAAATTGAAATGTGTCAACGTATCAATAATGCCGGCCACTTAAATAGAAATGCAACGCAAAACATAAAACTAGCCAAGTGCGCATCGGACTCGCACTTGAAGGGTTCCGTGCCATCGTACAAGGTTTAACAATAATAATTGAAATTTTTATAAAGTGGGTATTTGTAATAATACATACTTTATGAACATTTCAATTGCCATTATTAAGAATGAGCAAAAACGCCCAAAAAGATACGTTTCTTTTTTTGTTTTTTTAACTTTATTTTATTTTTATTATTTGTTGTTATAGAGACTATAGTAATACTCACTCTGTGAAAATTTCAACTGTCTAACGGTACAGGAGATACAGCCCGGTCGTTGACGGACAGACGGATTCCAGGATTTGTAATAGGCTTCTGTTGGCATCCTTTGCGTATAAAACCTTGAAAATTAAATTAATTTTAAGAAAAAATATGGCATATTTTAACGAATTGTTATTTATATTTTTTCTATTATTCCTCGTATTTAACCGTTAAAGGCTTATTATTATCAAAATTTATATTATTCATAGAACAATAAAAATTGTTACTGTATAATATTTTTTTTTTAATTCTTTAAAATTACTTTCTTTCAAATAAAATAGGCAATAAATAGTATATCGCATCTCGCACGTTAAGACTGTTAAGCATCTCGCAGCGCTGTCGTCGAGTTACGGGCTGTTATTTTGTTTGAAACAACTGTTCTAATACATAGGTAGTACATTACAAATACTGAGAAGGATTTTATCACAAACTGTAAAGCTACTTTACATGTTACCTAATAAAGTAATGTATTCTGATTAAAGACACTCTCTAAAAGTGTAAAAAAAACTACTTCTAAATATGTACATAAATTAAATTTTTCATGATTGTTGATAAAATAACAAAACATGTCTTCAGGATCCATACAGGGTTTAAGCCAATAGCTTTGCCAATTCCAAGTTAATTCCTAAATCATGGCTAAGAAAGCCGCGAGAAGGTGCAAAAAATGTGTCCTTAAACAAAACAGCAACGGACATGCTTGGGGTAATAAATAACTAAGTAAGTATAGTAAGGCATGACGTGTGCAAGACAATCCACAGATAATTTCAGTATTACTTAGTCATGACGGAATGCAGGAATCTGATAGACATCTCCGCCATTGTACGTGACAGAATAATGCGGTATTCCAATATGAAACACCGTTACCTGCACAATGAACGTGTAATTTTACTCTGTTGATTCTTTTAAACTTGGCAATAACAAAAGTCAAGAATTACTTAAAAGTTTAATGTCTTTACAAAACGCCTATAACATATTTTCAAAGAGGCAGCTAGCAACTTTTCAAATCCCACACTAGCAAGAGTGCCTATATTGAAATCGTTGGACATTCTGATGTTTGTGACAAATAATGACAAATAGCATTCACTACATATAATAACTAATTAAATTAATAAGCTATCAACATGGGCTCATACAACAATACAAACAAATTATGGGTACACGACAAACCAACTGTGTCGCCGTAACCGCCGGCCGACTGTAACTTAAAGTGAAAGTTATTTTGATAACACTCGAAAAACACTTAGGATAAATTTATAAAATAGGTCGTCAGCTTTTTTGCTTGTTTACCGGAGCACCATCGTCATCAGGACTAAAATCATTTTAGTCAGTAACACGTGAGCCTTGACGATTAATATCGATCCAAAACTTGATACAACTTGATAGAGCGAGGGATTTGGACTACCTAAGCGTATTCTACTGATTGCATAAATAATGCCTTCTGTACTGAGAAATTATTTTAGATGATAAGCTCGCCCACTTATTACCATCGCATCATATCCTCCCATTCATTGGACAATAGAAGTATTACTATTACTATTATCATCTTAAAATGTATAATAAAATTTGGTGCAATTTGAATACAAGTAAGTTTACTTCACGCAGTTATAAGTTATAACCAAGTAAAAAAATGTTCTTTTTCTTACTACTTAAAAAAAAAAATTAGAGTAGTTACTATCTTTATGTAGCACACATACGTTTGTTAGATGACAAATTCCATACTGAGGTATCTTCATTATACGATTACATACCTTACGCATAATATCTTCCAATTATAAAATAACTCTCTCCGCGCTAGTGTAACTCATACTTGAGGGTTCCTTTTATTGATTTACGGCCCACTTGAAGTACCTTCAATTTTATATCTTTTGTTATTTATTTTACTTGGCATGGCGCTAACGAAGCTTCACATTTTATAGTTAATGGAAATAGTACCCAATATACATATAAGTATTTACTAAGCGCATTTCCAACACATGAGAGAGAACCTTATTAATCGTGGCAAAATTGTACAATTTTGTCGACTTTCACCTTAATTAATTATTTATATATTATTATTAAATATTTTTTTACTGTATTTTCTTCGTTCTTTAAATTTAGTGAATTAATTAATGTCACCAAAAGTTGGCAAAAAAAATGCAATATTCTTCAGGTTCTATTCGTCAGGTTTAATTAACGGAGGCTACCTTCCTTCGTGTGTCGGTTACTTCGGTTTATAATTTGTAATTGCTTGTTCAAGCGCTTACTGGCACGTAGTCAAGATCGAATTAGGCATAAATGTCACGTGGAGGTGATCTGATGATGTAATTCATTCATGTTTGGCACCCTTGAATTTGTCTTGACACGTCTTGGATAGTGTTTAGGGTTTTTACCATTTGGAAAGATACCCATAAACTTCTTTTTACCTTTTAGTTCATTAGTTCAATATTAAAAAAAAAAAAAATAATTAACTTATTTATAGTCATAAGGTAAAAATCAAGTCTCTGGAATAGGTTCTTCGCATAATATTACATTCGCAAAGGCTTTAAAGAACATGATAAAAGGGGTAGATTTCGTCTTTATGTACGTAGTTTTACAACATACATTAATTTTTATTTACTTTTTTGTATATATACTTTTTCATAACATTAAACTTGACGTATTTATAGGAATGTTTCGAAAGGCCACAGTATTATGACGTGATTTTGAAGATGCACAATAGGCCGTTCGTATTCAAAGACAACATAATCCAATCAGTTTTAAGACACTGATAAAGAAACTGCAAGGTGTTATTTGAATATAATGATATTGTAGACGAGATCCGCGACGCGTGGGTAATGCAAGCGTACAATATTCTCTCATGTTATTACAAAGGCTGTGTATAGGTACTTATATGTAACACGGTAATTTTTTAAGCACTATTGCTCAGCTAATGTGAACTATGCATCGGTTTAAATGCTATTGTCATCCTTTGGACTATTACCTAGCTCTATTCAGCGTGCACTTATGATTTGTACTCGAACAAAGCTTACGGCCATGCCATAATCTGTAAATGTTTTCTATTATTCACTTCAACAGTAAGGTTAACAGCAATTTAGATTTGAAGTAAACTCAAGACCGTTTTCTTTAACGGCAGAAAATTTTACATTCTTAAGAGAACGCCAGCAAAGTCGCAATATATTTGGAAGACGTGACTCACGTTAAGAATGTAAAATTTTTTCAGTATCCTTTAAATGCGACATTATGAGACAGCTATTAGGAACCGGGCACAATAGTACACAGTCCAAGTACATTTTACTAATTTTTTAAAGTGCTGCACTTTAAAAAATTAGTACTTTGCTGGCGTTTTCTTAACAATGTAAAATTTTCTGCCCTTAGAGAAAACGGTCTTTTTAGATTACGGTATTTTTTTCTAATCAAAATTGAAAAGAAAATATTGGCAAAAAACAATGATAGTCATAAGGCATATAATATTAGATAGCGCCTGCGAACCTAGAGTTCATATCAATATATTATATACTTATACATTTACCTAGCAGTGGCGCGATAATATTGATCAACATTAGACTAAGTCTAGTTGTCTAATCTTAGTCTAAATAAAGTCTTACATTTTTTATTGCAATGTCATTTTAATTTAAGTTGTCTGTTCCACCATTTCAAACTGTAAAGAATGTTTTGATTCAAAATGATCATGAATCTGTATTTTTTTTGGAATGAAGTTCCTAATCGCACGTTACACTTCAGACCCAAAAAAGTGTTAGCGCTAAAATGCTGACTGCAAGTTGACTTATTACATTTTTACGCCATCTGTGGATTCAGCGCGATACTTCTGTAATATCTTGTTTACTAATATCCGTATATTAGTTAGGGCAACTTTCACAGACAGCGATGGATTCAAGCCATCAATCAATTCAATCAATTTTCAGTAGGAGAGTGCCTTGCTTCGGCACGTATGGGCTGGCTCGACCGGAGTGATACCACGGCCTCACAGAAAACCGGCTTCCGTTGTGTTTTGTTACGGAGTGAGTGAGGTTACCGGTGGCCCTAACCCTTCACTTGTAACTTTCAAAGTTGCAGGTGCCCATGAGTGGCGGTAGTCAGGCCATCAGGTGACCCGTCTGCTCGTTTGCCCACTATCCCATTAAAAAAAACCATCAAATACATATATAGCGAAAGGTTCTTCGTTACAACCGGGTGTCGCAAAGACAACTCACGCGTTTTATTCTTATCATTTCTTTCAAATGATGTTTTTATGTTGAAATGATAAAGATATATTTTCATGAGTTCCCTTATCAACACTTAACTACTAAGAACTGAAGTTAAACACTAATAACAATTAAAAAAGTAATAATCTATTGGCAGTGCGTGAGAACAAGATAAACTTTCAAGCCAAAACTTTTTTTATGTGATGTTATAATATTACGTAACCAATGGCACAATGACTTTTAAATGCCTATGAATAATTCATTTATTCAGTTTATAACAAAATACGAAATATGTTTCTATAAAAAGTAACTTCACACTTTAAAATAATCGCTTAGATATGTAGAAAACGATTTTGACAAAAACAATATATCTACCTTTCTCATATCTGCGATTTTGCGTGGAAAATGTATAACTCGTTTATTGGTAATAATTACACGGTGATTATAATGAACTTCACGGTCCGATTGCGGTGTCCACGAGATGTCTATCTCAATAATATGTATCTAATAACGTTCCCTCTACCAAATAGCTTCGGTATTCCTTTAGGTTTACATAAATTGCACATTATATGTACATTGTACCTGGTTGATCAAGCTGCGCTTAGTGTTTTTTTTTTTGCAAAATCATAATATCATAAAAAAACAAATAAATAAATATAAAATTTGATCCAAGTTGTTAGTAGCGTTTCCGAGATACACATAATAAAAAAAACTTGAGAGATGTCAAGGGACACCCGGATGAAACGCAGTTCCAAGACGAAACGAAAATAACTGGCTTGCTTTCTATGAGAGAGAGAAGGAACTTCGTTCCAATAAATACAAGAATTGCTAGTTTAAAGTTATTAGATAAAGCTTGCTCACACTCCCCAATGCATAAGTTTTTTTCTTATATTATAGAAAGCAAACGAGCTAACGGGTCATCTGATTGTAAGTGACTACCGTCACCCATGGGCAGCTGCAACTCAAGAGTCACAAGTGTGTTGCCGTCCTTTGAATTGGGAGTACGCTCTTTTTCTCCTTTTTTATTTTCTTTAAATGCCTTCACTTACATACTTATATCCTTTCAATATACTCACAATTTTACTATTTTAATATAATTTTCAAAATGTCTGTGGTCAATACGCCTCTATCTACCCCTTCGAGGCAACGGTTTTTTTCGTAATCCTTGGGCTCGATGATAACTTTACTTTACAATCATATTATTTAACCAAAATAATTCAACTTTTCCAAATAAATTACTATACAATACACATAACGAAGCTAAAAAGGAAATTGAATATTTAGGAAAGATCGATGTTAGGTTTTGACACAAGAAAGTATCTTAAAAATGTCTTGTCATTGTAGTGAAAAGAAAATAATTGTGTACAATGGTCTCAACTGCAGCATTTTGGAATATGACATTGTGACATTGACACATCAGACGACCACATAATTCAATTCATTGACTAGTCTTTGCCACCAAGTTTTCCCAGTTGATTTTATCAAAAACAGAACTTGTGTAATAAACGGTGAATGATTTGAACTCCCTTGTTAATCCTAAATGGTTAATTGATTAAAAAGCTCATTTATATTTGTCAATAAAAACCACACGAAAAGTGCGGAAAATTTCTGGTCCAGTGTGTCGTAGAGCAAACATGCGGAAACTGTTTTTACCCGTTTGCGAGGAATCTTCGCAGACTCAAAACCGAAGGCGTCATGAATTAAGAAGGCCTTAATTTTATTATCAATGCCATTCCCTATCGAGAAAGTCTCGTAGGCCAATTACTAAATCGTGTAGTAGACCAGCACTACATGTTACATTTATGTATCTGTGACATGTTATTTTTATCATATTTTATCATTATGCACCAGACACTGCCCCATAACTCCCTTTGACGTATTCTCTCCATCCCATGGTTGCCTGGAAGAGATTGCTTTGTACGATAAAGCCGCCAATTGTACAAACCTGTCTATAGTTGTAAGTTTTTTGTTTTTATTTTTTTTTTCAATACCTGGTGTACAATAAAGAGTATTATTATTATTATTATTACATCATAGAATGGTATGGTTAACACAGAAGAACACACATAACTAGTATTCTCGTTAACCGCTCCGACTAAGTTATAGTTGTGTCAGGAAAGGGTTCACGTCAAGCGGACGAGTTACGAAACGACTGATAATTAATAGCAATAAATATGGAATTAGCCACTATGATATGGCTACTCTTAAAAGTTCATTTAAATTCTTTTGAATATGTTCAACAACATTAAATATCGAATGTTTTCATTCGATTTAAAACTGGTACTATTAACTTTTATACGTTGGTATCGATTACCTTATTAGTAATTACATTATAGATACAATGCTATTCCACACGCAATTCGATTTTATTGCTGTGTTCACACCAACGTCATTACTAAATGTTTTATTTACAAAAGATTTCGCTGCGAAAGATATTGTGCTAATGATACCACTGCATGAATTAATTCACTGGAATTAAGGTGTTCTTGCCAGTACAATAAAATCAAAGAGTAGACTCGAATATGTCTTATACGCTAATAGAAATTATGTCCCAACATATGACGATAGTTATTTCTTTCTAAGTTCAACGGGCTGAAGTTATTGGCGAATAGCATCGCAATGTATGTTTTCCAGCTCAAAAGTGACAAGAGCCGAGCCAGAGGGTAGTCATTAGCTTCTATTAAATGCGGTAAACACAGTAAGACCTGGATTTACTTTCTCAATTACTTTTAAACAATAAATACGATCATCTGAAAACCAAACTACTAGAAAGTCATAAAAAGATTAATATGAGATAAACAATTTAAGGAAATAAAGCAGAACAGATATCGGCTTAAATTTGAGGGGCCAGACTATAGCAAGAACGCTATCATACTATAAACTATAAAGATATGGCATAACATAAGGTTGGCAGCTTTATAGGCAGCGGTAAGGCCGTGTGCTAAGTAAGGAGATTTACTTGTATTCAAATGTTATAAAAATGCCTTCTTGCTAACTATACTCTGTGGTTTTATACCAAGTGAAAGCCTACCAATACCTCATTCAAATAAAACAATTAAAACATTCAAATAAAAAAAAGGGATAAAACGGTGTACCTATGTTTAAGGCTATATACATGTTGGTCGGCTTCAAACTTAAAGCCGTGAATTGCACAAGCGGCTAAGTTTTAATAATATTTAATAACCATGTGAATGTCTTTTAATGATAGCTCTTAAGTCTCAGTTCCAATCATTTGTATTTAAACTTCATTGCAAATGGATTTTATTAAAACTTAATTCAAAGCCATCTTCATAATAAAAGGAATACTGTTGTCGTGATTACCAGTTAGGAATATCCCATGATCTTTGACTATTGATTGAAAGAGATTATCTGAATTAAATCCTTCTAATATTCTAAATGTGAAAGTTTGCGAGGATGTATGGATGTTTGTTACTCTTTCGTGTAAAAGCTACTGAACTTTGAAAATTGGTATGTAGATAGCTGGAAACTTGGATTAACACATAGGCTACTTTTTATCCCGTTATTCCCACAGCATCATTACTTACACGGGTGAAACCGTGGGGCACAGCCAGTAACTAATATATAAACAAATTTTTACATACATTATTTTCTAAGTGATCGCTACCAGTAGGCAATAATGCGGAGAAGTACTATGACGAATGCATGTAATAATCATAAACTTAAAACACCCCGGACTCAAATCTCTTCAACGATTAGAAAAGAGCTGATCATCTTCGAACGACTGAACTGATTTCCTTGAATCATATCTAAGAACACTCTCGATCAAGTCACCCTTCAAACAAAAAAAAACACTTAAATCGACCCATTCGTTTGGGATCTTCGATGCCAAAGACAGACACATAGACACGTCAAACCTATATCCCCTCTTTTTGCGTCGGAGGTTAAAAAGTAATTAGTGTAATTATTAATTAGAATGTTCAGTTCTATTTATTGTCTTTAGTTGTAATTTGAATTTGTTACAAAACTGTTAATATATCGAGACATACTCGTATACTCGAAAGTAATAGACAGATGTGGATAATGTTTGTATCATGTTGCATGATTCGTCTGTTTGTAAACGTTCGCTGCATCGCTATTTTGTAATGAAATGTTCTAAGTGCTTGAAGAAGAGAACCTATTCTTTTCGTGTTCTGTAGCGATGCAAAAGAAAATTTAAAACATAGAAATTTTTCAAATTAACTCCAATATCATCAATGAAAACCTACACTTCAACAAACACCTCCTTTTACATAAAGTCAACCAATAAACAAAGCAATTCGTAATTTAAAAAAAATAAACGTAATCATATAGACCTAATGCAGTCAAGAACGTCTTGTCAATAAAATCGCCTAATAACTATGTAACACTAGCGATTTCATATCACTTCTCGTATTGTTATTCTTCTATGGCCCGAACCGTTATCTTTAAAGGAACAGATGTTATGGTTGTAGACTAGTATTCCTAATGGACTCGTCTCAACTACTAGTGTAATTTATCGGATATAACATTGTTTTGGGTATATAAACGTTTTAAAATCATGCAAATCACCCCGATATCTACGTAGATAAATAGAAAAATTGGTCTCAATACGAATAGCATGCACTACTGTATAGTCTAGAAATCTACTTTCCCAAATACTAACTTTTAAACTTTCGCGTTTCAGGATATAATTATGTGTTTATGGGAATTAACGCAATCACGAAAAGGTATTACATACCTGGTCGAAACTTCAGGCAATTCAGAGAGGTATGTAATACCTTTTCGTGATCGCGTTAATTCCCGTAAATACATAACTACTTTCCCAAGTCAATCAAACAACTTAAAATGACTTTTTAGTGTCCTAATTAAGGTGCAAAATTAGCTACACCTTTTATCATTTAGCCCACACAGGTTAGACTTCAACGCGCACCGTAACGAACGCTTACTAACAAAATAATTACGATTAGTTCCAGTGCTATTACCCACACCGTGAAGAATGCTTAATATCCGGTAACACGCCTGCTTATCACGTCTTAGCTTATGGGTATAGATGCACCATAGATCATAGAATAGAGCGTAAAATGTCTAAATAAAATAAAATTTTAAAGTTGATTTAGACCTCAATTACTTTTTTTACGATCAATTGAATCTAATCTAACCTAATATCTTAAGATTTCAACTAATAAATTTGAAATGTATAGTTATATTTGTCATATGTCAAACCATTCAATGTCTGACATTCGAAATACAAATAAGAAAATTATTTTATATTATACAACTAATTTTATGTTAGATAAGATTACTTATCAATCTAAACTAAGAACACAGGGCCTTTATATTGGCCAATACTGGTACTTTAATTTGGCAGATGATAACTTTGAGATAACAATATTAAAATGGTTCTAAATATCATTGATTACTTTGTAAACCCTAAGAGTTCTAATAAATGCTCTCTTAAATCGCTTATAATGTAAACCGGAATCTCAACTTCGTAAGGACTTAGCTAGCTTATTAGCTCAGATTAACGCTACGAAAAGGCTCAACTTGAAACTCTCATACTCTCATATTTATCTCAGAAATATTTCTGAGTTAAGGTTTCATTATGAGAGTTTCAAATTTAGTTTTGACATTTACTAAACATTTACTAACATATTGTACTAAATTATCAACGGATTTTGATCTCTGTGGTGGCTGTAAGGCCACGTCCACGACTACCGCGGCTACCAAGCTATAGCGGAGCAAAGGCTCCTTATAAATAACTCTTCACTTGTAGAGAACCATAGCTTCACCGTCTCTCCCGCCCCGCTGCCGCCACAGTCCAAGATGTAGCCTAAGCAATTATCACAAAGATCGGTGCAACATGGTTGAACCATACGTCGATCAAAATTATTTGCTCACCTCGAGTACTGAATGATCGACCGCGACCTATTGTCAAAATATATAGTTACCTACAAATAGCAAAAGCTTATCAGGACATCCATAAAGCAGAGAAAAGCTATAACCGTCATGCATGTTGATCTTAGTTATCATTTTAGGTTAAAGTTTCAAAAAGTACTTTTCGGGTCAATTTTGTTGTTTATTATAACACGTTCTATAAATTTTATGTACAGAACCGCACCTGGTCTCAGAACGACAATACGCAGAAATGGCAGCGGGTTGCTGGTACGCGTGTATCGCTTTACGCTGCGTACTACGACAAGCGTACGCCGCAGCGGTACGTCCGGATCCTCGCTACGTTTCCCGGTAAGTTGCCACTTTAAAATTAGATCATTACATTTAGAGGCATACTCGTCATAGACTTCATTTGCTTGCTATGTCATAGACTAGACACATGCGTATCCATACAATACATATCCGAGATATTATAGCACCGTTATACCTTGCTAAGAAAAGACAACTCATCGACATTTTAGATAACAAATATATAAATCGGCACTAAATCTCGTTAATATTTATAAGGTACGATACCTTTTGGTTACCTGAGGTTTCAACCGAATTGTACCTTATAAATATATTAGGTCCTGAGTAGATGTATTTATTTATCACACACATCCGAAACATCTAACACATATCTAAACACATCTAATATGTATACAAATTACGAAAGTTTAAAAACAATTATCGACGTTGTGTTAAAACTCCTTTGTAACGGACGAAAGATTGGAGATGAATAACCCGTTTAGGAATATATTTTTTTATTATTTATGACCGCGCATAACGTTTACAGGGTAGTCTGATTTCAATATTTATCCTTTAATTGGATACTTCGAAGTTGGTCCCATTTGAATTTGGAAAAAATCCAATTCAAAGGGTAGAGAAAAAGAGGTGAATTATTTTCACCCACTAAGTTTTCATATGTGAACCGATTCTGTAGAAATTTTATTTTGTTTGTACTCGTATATTAGGCGCCGCCTCAAAATTATTTAGGTATTAATATTAGTGTAAGAGTTTAGTTAGGCTAGCTACTTTTTTTATTATTTTTCACTTTTTAGACCATATATTTTTTTTTTCTAAGTCAGCCAACAATTATTACACTTAACATTACTAATATTAATATAATGTAAACTAAGCATGTGTAACAATAAGACAAATAACTCACAAGATAACACCACAGGCAGAATATATCATGATTAAAATTCTTAAAATTAATTACGTACATATATTAACAACAATAATATATACATAGGTACAAATTAACAACAAATTCTAAATAAAAACGAGCAATTCTTGTATATTTATATATATTCTGATTCTCGGAAATGGCTCCAACGATTTTCATGAAATTTAGTATACAGGGGGTTTTGGGGTTGATAAATCGATGTAGCTAGGTTTCATTCCTAGAAAACGTAGAAAAAAACGAACAAACCTCGGTCATCCAGGTTGATTGACAAAAGTTTTGTAAAATGATTTATTTTTTTCTTCTTTTCTCGGTATTTTTTTTTTGTTATTTGTTATTTGCATTGAATTGAATAAATTGTTTTATATGTTGAAAAGTTGCCTTTTGTTTGACAATGTCAGCATAAGCTGAATAACTATTTATGAAAAAAAGTTTATTGCATAAAACTTAACCTCGTAACGTAACCTCGCATCGTAAACATTTTATCCAGTCCAAGCATTAGATGTGCAGACACGCAAGTAAGTATTTCACTTTAAAGCAAATGGCTTCAAAAAGTCGTTAATATGTTAAATGTGTTCGTAATTCAGATTGGCCATTAATTTTCAACGATCGTCTCAGATGGTTTGAAAATCGCATATACGAGTACTTTCAAAGTCCATAAATACACCAGACACAATTACTGTGTGCAATGTATTTAAATTCATGATTTAAACAGCACTACTGTTTTCACTCCATGTATGCCATGTACAACGAGTGCGTCAGCCAATTTAAAAAAAAAGGAGGAGTTTAGTTTTGTATTTTAGAAGACATTTTTAACGTTGTCTGACTTCAATTTTCTTTTGTTATAAAAGCAGTACCTTAAGTATGGTCCTATATGCAACTGGTGAGATACGATGATAGTATCCATGAAATCAAATCTAACTCTCATATTTATTAGTATATACCTTCAGAAGTCTGTAAGGTATTATTACTTATTATTAAATAAATATTGCTGAATCATAAATAAACTGTTATAATTACTAGAAGCAATTCTTTATTACTTTAAGATGAATTAGTTAATATGTAAAAGACTATTTCACTTAAAACACATTTTTTAAATGAAGATAAACTTCAGCGGTTTCATTGATTCATGGCTACCGCTTCAACATCGTGATCCCGCAACCTTAAGGCTTTTGTAGCGTGCACTTATTAAATCTCATGCATACCTATTTTAATTTAATTATTTTATATTAAACGCACGATATTTTAAGATTATATACATGCAATTGATATTTTTGCTCTATTCAATGATTTACGATCAGTTACCATCCGAAGGCTCGATGTAAATTGAAAGATCGAACACCTCTATTTTGAAATATTAGATGGACGAGTTTCGTGAACAAAAAATACAAAGAAGGAGACTTGCCTCACATAAAATAGCATTCTCTTCTTATCTCTTCTTCTTCTTCGTGGCCTGTATTGTTGAAGGTCGTGTCCCTGAAAGAGTTTCGTGGCTGTGTCAGTTACTTTCTTCCATCTTGTTCTGTTCTCGGCTTCGCCCATGGCACTAATAACCACTAATATTGGAAGCACCATAGCTAAATAAAACTCTAATAAATACGTTTCCATAATTTCCCAGGTTTAATGGCCAGGTTAGAAATAAAATTGTTAAACAAAACCATCAGTCAACCTCATAATTAAGTAAATAGTCATAATAACATAATAGTATTACATATTACATAAGTAAGTATAGGTGTAATAATATAGGTATAGCTGTGAAGATCAAGTATTGTTTAACTTTATCGTTATCCTATTAAATCGCAAGTCCTTTCCCATTAACACGCTATTATCTCAGCGTATCCCACGTAAGTACATGATCTTGGTTCAAAAGTTTTAATTCTGTAAACAAACTTAATCAGCAATTATGTAGCGGATTCGCACGCGCGCCGCCCCGAGCGTTTACATCCTACGACTAAGTATTCGCATAATTATATTTTACTGCAACCCTTAGCTTGTCAGGCGATTAAATTAATTTCCTATAAATACATATTCTCCTTAAAACATACATATAAGTACCAGTTCTCATAATACATTTTTTGTAAAATTACTATGTAATATAATTTTATGATGTAAATAAACAATCTTTGAAAATTACATAGCCCGACCCAATTCTTTCATAGGTAATTGATTGTATATAAACCTTAATACTCTTCAGTAACTATAGCATGAGAAATTCGATAAAATATCCTTCAATTTATTACCAAGATTACCGCAAACAAACTGCTTACTGGCAATTTATCGCCCCCACAAAATTCCAAAAAAAAAGTCCGGTTAACAAAATAATCTCAGTCAATAAAGACATCGGGGAAATCTCAAGTACTGATAAACCGACGCCATAATTACTATCATCGGGATAACCGATCGCCAGTTCGTATTTTCCCTCCATACAAAACAAAAAAGAACCATTCACAACTTAATCAACAGGCACTATTATATAAAAATTCAAACCACCATAAGCCACGTGCAATGTCTCATATCAAAATTATGGTAGTATTTTTCAGAGCCACTTCTGTTTCATTCAATGATCTAGTCACAGCAATGTCAGGCAACCTCGAATTAGTTTAGTGCGAGCTACTTGTGTTATATAATTACGTAAACTACACCTAGTCATGAAACAGTCTGACATCCTTACATCTTAAGTGCAAGTCTCGTTGAATAAAATAATTTTTAGTTGAGATTCGACATAACAGCTTACGCGAGCTGACGATAGGCAAATATTTTTGAATATGGATTGTATATTGTATAATCTATTATTATATATTATATTTTATATATACTGTATATTGGTTTATCATGTTGAAGCTAATTTGTACTTAGAGCGGAAATTACCATTTACATAGATCCAAAAGATAGTTCTAAAAGTAATATGTATATGTAACTGTTGTTGTCTATTGTGTTGTATAGCTTAAAAAGTATTTTTGTAACACTTTAAAGATTGAAACTAACAAAAGACGCGGACGGAAAGTGGTCAGACGGCGACAACGCGCGAAAGCCGATAAGCTCGCACTCATTTGTCACTGGAGGCGGGCGTACGCGTCGTGTAAATTCCTTCTCGGCAAAGATAAACCCACCCAACTCCTATGTTGTGGTGAAGAATGAGAGGCGGATTAAACACAAGCCCTTCTTGAGACATTTACTTTTAAGTTTTGTATTTGGTCTGGATGGATTGTTTGTCGATATTTCAGCCTTTGGTGGTAAAGGATTTAATATGCACATCTGCAGAATTTTTAAGGTTGAAGTTTTATTCTACTCTTACTAGGATCATAAAGGAATACATGTTTATTGTATAAGGGACAACTATGAACGATGGTTGGAACTCACAACTCCACGATGACCATTAGGCCTTAACCATTAAGCTGCTTGCGCTTGATCCAAAGTGGAAAAAACTAACTATAAAAGTATATTATGGCAACTGAATAATAAAGTATGAAGGATTATACTTATATAACTTGTTAGTGTCGGTGCATATATTTAAAGTTCTTGCCACTGCTATTCAACCACTGATTTATATTATGTCATCATTTTAAATAATACATTCAACACTTGACTCTGTCAGCAATAAAGCAAAAAGGTGCTCAACAGTAAATATTCTATTGTAGACATACACATTTCTAAGAACTTTGGAACAAAAAGAAAATTGATTCCACATAGCCACTAGGAAGGCATCCCGAAGGCGTCCTCGGGCGGGGCTGTAATTGAAGCACCGTTTTAATGACAGTTCCTTGCAAAGCACCGCTGCAACTATCCGGGAAATGATTCTAACAAATTACTATTATATAAGTTCTAGTAATGGAGTTTCTTTATATGAATTATAGGTGATAGCGAGGTAATACGAACAGCGTACATTTTATCACTCACTCGCTCCCTACTTATCAACAGGAAACATTTTATTTTTTTACTATTACTTGAACAGTTAGTTCTAGACAATAACTGAGCATTTTCTGTTTAACTTATTAATATGAGATCTTATTTTCACAGGTCGCAATTTTTCATCACAATACACGTTGTTTTGCCAGATACGTTCTTCGAACCCTTTTAACGATTCCGTTGAAGTGGTTACAGCAAAACCATTAGAAATATGGTATCATACTTGGGACGTTGAAAGTCTAAAAATAGAAACACCATTACTTCTGTCATGTCCTTTGACAGAACCTCTATATGGACGTTCAGTTGTAGCAGTCGTAATTCAGCCTTGTGATGACCCTACCAACGCATTTGAGCTGATACCTTCGAAAAATTATAATGAGAAACGAATGTTTACCATATGTGTTAAAGATATGGAATTCCATAAGGACATATCCCAAAACTTAATCGAATGGATTGAAATAAATAAAATACTTGGGGTAGATATGATCGATATGTATGTAAATAAAGTTACACAAGCTACAGAAAAAGTGCTTCTGCACTACCAAGACGAAGGTTACGTTAGACTTTTCCATGTTCCTACTAAAGATAACTCAAATAGATCCTTGTGGCAACGTCGAAGAGACCATGCCATAACGTACAATGACTGTTTATACAGGAATTTAGAACAATCGGAATTTATTGTTCCATTGGATGTTGACGAAGTTATTTTACCCAAAGTTGCTGACACTTGGCCAGAACTACTATTACGGCTTCAACGTCTTGGTTGGAATACATCTCACTATTCATCTATTTTAATAAGAAATGTTTTCTTTTTTGATTTTATGCAAGATGTTAACAAATACAAACGCAAAAAATCTCGAGGCATAAAAGATAACACATATGATAAGCGTGATGATGTACGGATAAAAGCATCTCCTAATTTAGAAATAGGTGATATAAAATTAGTATACGATTCAAATTCAAACTTAGAAATTATCGATCATGACTTAAACGAAGAAGATGAGGTGTTACATGCGAAGTACAAAAATAGGTGTGGACAAAAACCACCTACACCTAAACTAGTAAGTTACGTGGTAAGGTCAGCAAAGATAAGTCCATTTGGGATGTACAGCAAGAGCTGGATGTCAACGAAAAAAGTATTAACTGCGTTCAACCACTACCCTCTAGCAAGCATCGGTCCAGTCAAGTCACCACTAGGCTGGTCATCGCCCGTTAAAGAAGTTCAGCTCAATCATTATAAGGTATATATACCTTTTTCTTTTATAGCAATTATAATTTATAGAAACCTTCGTTATGCTTATGATTTTTAGCACATAAAGTTAAATTTTAATTTGTTACTTTCTTTATAATATGTCGCATTGTATATGTAATCGTCCAGTTTAGTCTGGTGTAGTCCATATCCCATTTTCAGTAAATAATATTTTATTAAACACTGATTACAGACGTTTATTACCAATAGTTACAGGTAATTCAGGATTTGTTAAACAATTGTCATCAGAGGGAAATAAATCTGCTCAGACTCTCTTAAAAAAGTTTTGTTCTCATAAGTAATCTAAAATATTTTCTCCCTATAACTAATGTTGAGAAAGTACCTGCCCACTTAAAAGTTTTCAACAAAAGACCAACTAAATCGTCCCTGCATAATATCTAGCGGTAATATGGTCACGTTTTCAAATATTTCTCTAATAAATAAGGGCATCGTGTGACGTTATGATCACGTTGCAGGAATCGTGCAACACGACAGTCTTCGAGGAGTGCGCGCAGTATGGGCGACGCGCGCGCATCGACACCGCTGCGCTACGCCTGCGCCGAAAGCTTACGAGAGCCATAGCACACGCCATCTGTATACCAATAAATAGTATTTAAGAACAGCCTTTCTATTATCCTTCCTAATGATAAATTTGACTTTTTGTTTTTTTTTAAATAGAAGTAGGAATTCATACCTTGAACGGATACCGTTTTCTATAGTAGGGGGTGACTCACCTTTTTGAACCGTATAAAAACGTAACTGCTGAAATTGTAACTCAAAAATATATTATTTTTTAGTAATCAATACTGTGTTAAATATACACAAAAAAATATAATAATAATAACTGTATTACCTACACATTGTGCCGACCCCAAATTAAATTGGAAAAAGGACAGGAAGATGCTGAATACCCATAATGATAATGTAAAACGGAACATCGGAACAGAACAGTCGGTTCGATTCCGACATATCCAACTAGTGTTACCCTCGAGGTTTATACTGCAAAAGAAAACTGGGAAACTGTCAGAAAAATATCCGCTACTCAGTCGTCAGTAGTCAGACCTTCACCTTTTTTTGCTTCATGAAAACACAAGGCCACACACTGCTCGATAAAGGATGTTAACATTATGGAACCTGTAGTTAAAGCGTACATTATCATAGGTATCCATGTAATAGCAATATGGCAATCGAAGCCAAGGTATGTAGTGAAAGGTATTTAAAAACACGTTTCCAATTTTTTTGCTTCAATATAAAATACTCAATTCACAGGAACCGAGTTTTGTACCTCCTACACGTAGTTCCGTAGAAAATTCTCCGAAGTACTTCTGAGATTCATTACACTTTCCACTAAAAAACTGTATATGTAAAGGTCAATTTTCTAATTAGTATCTACCTATAAGTTAGTTTTAGTAGACAGTTCCATATTATGTTAGATCAATCAGCAAAGTCTGGAAATGCATCCCACAACCAAAGTATATTCTGTTCTATTGTACGTCATAATGAAACACAAACATAATAAAAATATCATCCACATAAAGTAAGTATTCACACGGTAACGAAAATATAAAAACAGGAAAGTATGAGAATCCCATTCATAAATAAGTGCAGGCACTAAACGCGACACCGCTTAATGCATATATGTAAAGTACTGTGCAGATTCTCAATATAAAAGGTAAAAGATATTTTTAGATATAGAATTGTATAGACACGTGGCCAAGCGTGGATGTAAAAACCCCTTTATAAATATTTAAACAGTATATGGAGGCATTCATCGATCGTAGACAATTTATGGTACCTGCCATAGGAGATTGCCTTAACTGGGAGTGCACTTCCATTTTGAAAAATATCCTTTGAGCAGATGATTAATGAAATTCAAATAATAAATACGACGGAAGTTATGAACTACGAGATAGCGAGAAACTTCGCTAGTCCTTAAGACAATTTCTATAAACTTTTATTTTATATTAGCTGCGCCCCGCGGTTTCACCCGCGTAAGTCCCTCGTTAAGTTTTATTAAACTTTCTTATTTTTTTCTTCCTTATGAACCCTCTCCTGACAATAACAAAAACACAAAAAAAATCGAAATCCGTCCAGCCGTTCACGCGTGATGCGGCATGCCGTGACCAAGGGAAATAGGTATTCATTTTTATATATATAGATAAGTACTATAGTCGTTTGCTTTCATAATATCTCTGCGTTTTCTTCTTTAGTTAACTAGCTTACAAACTATTAACTTGCGAATGTTGTTCGCGATAAAGGGACTATTCCCTAGAATCGGAGTACACTTTTTAAGAGATCACAAAAAGGTAATAAAAGACATCATAATTGAATTAAGTTTAAAGTGACTGTCTTGTAATCTTGAATCTTGGATGCTTTGATCTTGAAAAAACTGTCTAGTCATCTAAACTACACGTACGTCGATTTTAGAAATTATTTTGGATTGAACTTCATAATAACTATAAATAAAAAACCCCCGACACAAAATAATAACAAAAATGCCTTACATCATTTTGGAAAAGAGCTGATACTCTTACACTGCTATACCGATATTAACCAAACATAGCTAAGAACCACCGCAAGGAAACTGGCTTTTAAATGAAAAAAAACCGCATCGAAATCGGTCCATCCGTTTGTGAGCTACGATGCCATAGACAGGCACAGACACACACAGACATCGACGTCAAACTTATAACACCCCTCTTAAGTTAAAAAGTAGTTAAAAAGTTGACTTTTTAACTAATTACAAATTTATATTTAGCTCAGTAAATTGTAAAACATAATAATAAAGCTAGTCTCAGCCGTAGACTAACAGTATTGTAACAATGCAAATCGCTCTAGTAATGACCGTCTAGAGTGAATTATGATAATTTGGCGTTAATATTCAACAAGTATTCATACTTTCGTGTACAGGTTTTGTGTTCACATAGAAACATGCAGCAAAAGAAACATACGAGAGTAATCGTGTGTAACGAAATAAATCGGTAATGTCGTTATAATGACGTGTCCTCACCGTACTCCCATTACCTGTTCGTGCATATAATATATCATATTGCAGACCTAAACTAATGTCACTTTGAGGATAAAAGACCAAAACACGTTATGTTTATGCTTTAAACACCACAATAAATATTTAAAGAGAGAACCATTTGTCCTCCACGTATTTTCATGCGTGGACGGTGTTTTGTCACTTGTCGTCACGAGTCTTATTGTCGGCGTTTCGGATATAAAGAAAAGAAATCCCTGTGAATCCCAGCAAACTTCGCCTCCACCCTCCACAGTGAAGTGCGCCCTCTTAGTCAAAGATGCGCTCAGACAACCTCGAGCCATCGTCTCGGGCCTGCTTTGTTAACGAGTAACCCTGCTCATCGCCATCAGGCAAGTGTTCATAGAGTCCCAGAGATTGTTTTGCACTCCTCGTCAATCTTTCACCCACTACCAAAAATTTTTAATTTTGTCGGGCAGGTAGTACCTACAGCCTGATAGAATTTGGTAAATTATTTATAAAATCTATACTATTAATTAGGCTGAAGTGTTTGTTTTTTTGGTTATACGTACTAATCTCTGAAATCTGTTGCGATATCGTGTAAATTTGAATTTCACCATTTTGATGTTATTTATTGCAAATACAATAATACAACCGTTCATAAATAATGACGAAAGGCTTTTTATACTGATTAAGAAGTAGTTCATATCAATTTATAAATATGCAGTAGACACATTTGGCCTCATCACTACGTACAATAAAACGTAACTCTTTTTATTTCGTGAAATAAAATGCATTTATTTTGAAAAAAATCACAATGGTATTGTTATTATACACAATTGAATGGTAATAAATAGTATAAGCAAATGAAAAAAGATGACATTTTCTAACTGCGTGTTTTAAAGTTTAATTTTACTAACTCTGTCACTCTAGCAACTGTCAAAAAGAAAATAAACGAATGAACAGAGTATGGTCTAACACATTTTGCATCTAAGCTACACCGACAAACAAACTCCTCCATATTTTATTGCTATGCACAAGTGAAATACTAGATATCGTTTTAGTATTAAGCATAAAAAGCTGCAAATTCAAACGCGATTTAAATAACACTAAAGTTAACGTTTAACGAACATTTTATCTCCGCAATCCATGGAAAATGTTTGTACAATTTACATACGTTTTGCTCTTGATTTAACTTAATCCGCAAAATACTATAAAGAATTCATCCTACGGCTCCTTTTCGACTCAAATCGTATCAGGTCTTGCAAGAAATCTTGCTTTTTCTAAAAAGTATTACTTACAGCTAATGTTAATTACAGCACCAACTGGGCCAATATAAAATTTGTTACAACAAAGATGAATACGTACATTAAGATAAAGATTGAATACAATCACCTAGTACCAAGGCCGTCTTCGGGAAGACTTTGGTGCCCAGGGGTCCCCCTGGGCACCAAAGAACGTGAGGCCCCATTGGAAAGTATAAAATATATATATATATTTTTAATAATAATAATTTTACACACCTCAAATACGGCCGTCTGATCCCAAACTAGACAGAGCCTGTACATATTTGATGCATTATATTACAATAAAACTTTGATATCTCTATTAAGGATTTTCGCGGACAGAGTTACCTCTGTCCGCGAAAATCCTTAAGTTTTCAAAAAATGTAATGGGAAAAAAAATATAACTTGGAATAAGCCGCTTCTTAATTTAGCTCTGTACTACATGAAAAAAAAATTATACACCCCTCTGACTCAAAAAACCCATCAGCGAATAGAAACGAGCTGATGATCTTCGAAAGGCTGAACAGTTTTTCTTGAACTATAGCTAAGGACACTCTCGATCAAGTCGCCTTTCAAACAAAAAAAAACTAAATCAAAATCAGTCCAACTGTTTAGGAGCTATGATGCCACAGACAGACACACAAATACATGTTATGTTATGTCATGTTAAACTTATAACACCCCTTGTTTTTACGTGGGGGTTAATAAAATGAATACAATAGAGCGTAGGATGCAACATAGAAATTGTGATTTTATGTCAAACTTTGGGACCCCACTGAGGTCGGGGGGCCTGGGCACGTGCCTCGCGTGCCCTTATGGTATAGACGGTACTGCCTAGTACTGTAATGTAATGTAATATGTGTAATGAAATGTAGGAACTGTGTCCCTGCAATACCAAAAAATATCGTACGTACCTTCTCGAATGGAAACCGCCTTAAGTCCGTCACCGTACACCCACTACTCATAATAGAGCTAGAGCCCGCGATCGCCAGACCTTCGTCATAGTAAAAGTTGAAAGTTTTTCTTTTTATGAGCCCAACCGAGGTAGGAATGATCACCGAATGTAAAGTTTGCATCATGGTGGATTTGGCAGCTATAAAGCACCAGAAGTGCAAAAATGAAGACCCGTTTTCGTCAAAGCATATAACGATAACATTAGAAGTCACGTCATTCATTGCCAGACACTTTGTACGGTGCCAAAGTGCCGACCCCCTGCTATGGTAATTAAAGACTACAACTGATAACCTATACTTAAATTGGCACATTTTGGGGTTATCCGGGATCCGAAGACAGGGAAAGGGCTATCCTTGAAAGTTCCCAACTCTGTAGCCTGATAATATGCCAGCAGGACGTTTTCATTAAGTGGTCAGTGGTCCTCGGGGTCCCAAGCAGGTTGGTGGCCGGAGTCTCCCCTGCCGACGCATAGGTGTTGGCGATCGTCGCTACAGCTTAAGCTCGCCGTCTCATTGCTTACCGCTGTCACCGAAGAGTGTATTGGCGGCTGTGAGGTGGAGCTGTGTGACGAGTCCGGAGATAACGCGTGTGCATCTCTACTTCTAGCTTTAGATCTTGTAAACCTTTTTTTTGGAAAATGTTTACCTTGTACTTTTTCATATTACATATTGTGATTGTTGTTATAAAATCTATTGCTTAATAAAGTTTTCTATATTTCGTTTTGGTTCATTATTATAATTATTATCTAAACCCAATCTGTCACACCTCGAAAATATTACTAACTTCAAAGTATTTCTACAATTTTTTATTATATATTACTAAAGCTAGCAAAGTACTCGACCCATCTGTAGTTTACGTAATCACTCGGATTGCTAAACCCACGGAAGGGCTTTTTCCAACATGAACACAACACGAAAATATTATCACCTTGATTTTTCAATAAATTAAAAACGACGACCATTTTTTATTCTCTCGAAATTGTCAATGCGTCACCGCTAGTATGATATCAGCAATATCAGCGTACATTACGTATCACCCCGTCCCTCGTGTACAGTTTCAATGCGAGTGGCCAAGCCAACACTGATTCATTTACAGCGACAGATAACATCGGCTAGTTTATTGGACATTGTGCTTACGTTGAGATGAACCGATAAACTGATATCGTGTTCGGCACGGTAATCAATTACCTACCACCTACCGCCTACCAACCCGCGCCCATTCAATACCATAACATTTTTATTGCAGCACCTGACACCGCGAAAATTAAATACTCGTTACTTTACAGATAAGCGATAAAAGTACCATTGAATTTAAAATATTGTATTCCATTTACTTTGTTTATTTAGGACTGTTCTAAGGTTAATAAAGTACTAATTAAGGATTGTGGTTGCTCTATTAGCACAGTGAATCCATATAAAAATAGGTAAAGAAAAAAAGTTCAGTGCCATTTTCTTCTCTCTTTGTCATCCGATATTTTTTAAACTTTAACGTGCTTTAATGTAATCAATAATAAAATGAATTGCGCCTTATATATAGCATATACTTTGCAGGGGTACTAGTAATTAAATGGGTGGTCCGATAGTGCTGCGACTGCCACCTCAACGGTCCACAAAGAAGATGCAGAAAATAAAACTCATCTCACCGATTCACTAGAGTTACTCGCTAGCGCCTTACCGCCGGCCAGATCGCCAACGGTGAATCCGATCCGTCGGGAGGTCATCTTCCTTAATTTTTGCATCCTTTGCGAGATAAAATCCTCGCAGGAGGTCGCGACCTCGGTAAAGCAATTATTCTTACCAGCCTTCGAGCATAGCATGGACGAGTGAGAGTTCGACTCCGTCCACTGCAAAATGGGCATAGCGCTGAAACCTCAAGCGTATGCAGCAACGAAACCTCGTTGCAGTTAGAGTAATTACAGTCAAATATTTATTCAAATGCAGCCAGGTCAATGTGATGGACTAAGGCATAACTGCTCTCATAATTGATGAAGGCCCGCCCCAGGAATGACACAGTCTTGTATTATAAAAAAATAACTCGATTAATTAATTGTGGAGGACGGCGGCAGGGATAGCAAGGTGGTTACAGTAATTGCCTCCAATGCTTCGAGTATACAACGACACACATAAAACAAAACCTTGAAAGCCAATTAAGTATAAACGACCGATAACTATCAAATAGAAAACAATAGTCTCAGTATGCTGATAATGATAGGCCAGGCTCATTGTGTGACTGATATCATCTTATTTCTCTATCAGATAGCACGGTTTCAGTTGTGGCCATTACCACATAACAATATACTTTGATGACCTCTGTTGAGAACCTTGAATGAGAAATCGCAATCTACCCAAGTATTCAAAAAGTGTCACAATTAGTATTATGAAAAAAATTGTCACCAGTTGGTATTTTGTTAAAAATAGGACGATAATATAAAAAAATATGTAAGTGGAAAAAACACATAATCGGCGAAACTAATTCGTCCTCATACTTTAGACCATAGAATTGAGAACTCTCCTCAATTTTGTGCTTTAGACACTATTGCATTAATAAATTAAATCTCGATCGGGAACTTCTAAAGACGCATTTGCGACAAAAGAAGATTATATTACACTCGTCCAGGGTAGTGTATTCTTTCTCACTCGCGCTATGTTACCCACTACTCTCCTTCTAGAAGGGAGGATCTGATTATCCCACTTACTAGTAAAATACAAATGCTAGTACATAGCACTGGTTAACCAGGGTCTTGTAAACATTCCAAAATGCAAAATTATTCAATGGTATCGTGGCTAGATGGTCTTAGATCGTATCCCAATCATAATCACTACATCATAACATATTATAAAACAAAGTCCCCCGCCGCGTCTGTCTGTCAGTCTGTACGCGATAAACTGAAAAACTACTGAACGGATTTTCATACTGTTTTCACCAATAGACAGATTGATTCATGAGCAAGATTTAGGTGTACAATTTGTTAACGCTTTGTATAAATTTGTTAAAATATGATGATGAAAATATATCTAACCCGTGCGAGTATTTACTTAAGTCAGTTTTCACGAAAAAGATATAAACATTTAAAAGAAATTAAAAAAGGCACCCACATGGTGTACAGGCACGCGGCCACGGCTATATCTTGACCGTTTTTGTACCATGTCTTGTTCTGTCTCAAATATTATCTTGTTTCGTACTTTTTAGATCACTTTTATTTGCCCAAAGTTGGGTGACAGTTTTTTAAAGTTATTTTTTATTTAGGAAACATATACTCGTATGTTGCGCAAGAATTGACGAAAAAAAAAGGAGGTTCTCAATTCGACCGTTTAATATTTTTATTTTTTTTATGTATGTTCAGCCCTCACTCCGTTATTTATGAACCGATTTTGATTATCATTTTTTTGTTAGATAGGGTATAGCTATAGGGTCTAGTTTGTGGTTTCGTCGACTCAAAATAAGTTTATATAAAATTTGATAGTTTATGTAAATAAGCTCAATACTTAAGACTTAAGGTTTTTTTATTTTCTTTTTAGATCTTTTCGTCGGTTTATTTTTTTGTTAAAAAGATTTTTATTAAAATAAAAGATACGGTTACTTTTTGATGACCTAAAATCTGTCATAAAACGAGCAATTCTTGTATCTCGGAATCGGCTCGAACGATTTTCATGAAATACAGTATGCACGGGGTTTCGGGGGCGATAAATCGACCTAGCTAGGTTTCATTTTTAGGAAACGTGAAAAAAAAAACCGAGCAAAGTTCGTCATCTATGTACCTTAAAAATAGCGATAAATTCCCGATTAACACGACTGCATTCTAACCATAATTCATTTTATCATTCCAATGAAGGTTCATCTTGAGATATTATTAATTGTTCTCTGTCTAAAATTACATTGTGCATGAAGTTATATGTGCGGTACTAGTAAAGGTACTTAATCGACTGTCAGTCACATTGATGAATGCTCCGTAATCCGAATATCGTACGAGTAGCGGTGGTTCGTGCCAGCAAGATAGGTGGCCCATCACTAAGCATGTTGTAACTTCTTATGAGTCTTGCGGTTTTATTTAAAAGGTTGATCATAATAAATAACTGTTACATTATTGTACAATTAGGAAAATAACGTAAGCTAAAAGTTGCATAAACTAACCTGTTCTTTTTTTAAATTACTGTAGAAGTTTAGTGATAATCTATATAAATAAAAATGAATAGCCAAATGT
The DNA here is from genome assembly GCA_949752705.1 of Callimorpha dominula. Lineage (NCBI taxonomy): Eukaryota > Metazoa > Arthropoda > Insecta > Lepidoptera > Erebidae > Callimorpha > Callimorpha dominula. Next base: position 10,921,371 of record OX457000.1, read on the forward strand.
GTTGCTATGCGCAAAACTGGAGAACGGCTAGACCAATTCGGCTATTTTTTTCCATATTTTCGTTAAGGCACAAGGAGGGTCGTTAAAAATGTCGTATAACTTACGAAAAATTACTCAATCGGATTTGAATAGATTTTAGGCTGTCCCTAGTCAGAGATCTAGTTTAAATTCGAATAGAATCTACGATTGGTTGTCACATTTAAATGAATGATAGCACTATTGTTGACGCACATATCCTGTCTCGTATATGCAAACTAACCGTCTTTAAGTATGTCATATCGAAATGCATAATCAGCGATCTATTCCTTTCGGGATGTGAGTCATTATTGGTACTGAATAACAATGGGCTCTAGCATGTATTAAATTATCTTCGATACCTCGTTTGACAGACTACCATTTATTTATTCTGTCCAGAAACGTGTTGGGCCGATTGCACACCTGTAGTTTTAATGTCATGTAATTATCTTTTTATAAAATTATCACCTACTTCAGTGCTCCTAAATTATAACAAATTGTAATAAGCTGATCCCTTAATTTTCCACCCTTAGAGGTGGAATATAATTTTCTTTATAAAAATTTCACCAATACAATAAAAAAAAAAAAAATTTGGAAATCGGTTCACAATGAATAATAATTATAATAACTTCACACATCTCACACACGGCTGTCTGATCCCAAACTAGGCAGAGCCTGTACTATGGTAAACAGACTGTTGATAAACATACTTATATATTTCTAAATACATACATATTATAGATAAATGACACCCAGACACAGAACAAATGATCGTGCAAATCATGAATGGGCAAAGATATCACATAGCATTTCGAGTTGAGAACATCTTCGTTTTTCGGTCGATTTCGTTTTTGCGGATCGGAAGTCTCCTATTACTTCTTGCGGATTGTGACGAGCATAAATTGCTTGTCAACCACGTTAAAGTAATCGAATCGCAACCTGAGAAAAACCAATTATTGAGTTGTTCCGGTGGCTGTCTGAGGTCTTCATCCTCAGCTCCCAAATGGTGATTCCCGAAGGTAAATTCATTAATTACTAAAAAAATACCCAAATCGCTATAGAATTGCCTATGATATTTGAGAAGTTAGCTCGACTTCTTCCGGATCCCATGATCAAATCCTGATCTACTGAGAATGGAAACAACTCAAAACAAAAAAATATATTTTTTTTCAAATAACCGGTAATCAGGTAAGATAAAAAAAAAAAAAACCTAACGCATTGAGAACCTTCTCCTTTTTTTGAAGTCAGGTAAAAAAAATAACGTTAGGTAATAGGCTACATTTATTTTTATCAGGTTAATTAATCTTTTCGCCTAAATTTAATATTTTAAATAACAAAGTAGTTAGCCTCTTTATGCGTGCATTACCAATGCATTAATTAGGTTTGACGATGGGGAAAGCCTCCTGCTGCAAAATGGGTACTTAAATGTTAAAAAAGGTCAAAGGTCAGAGCTTAAAAGTTGTACAGAACTAAGACTCGCCTGGGGATGTTTAAAGTTGCAGTAGCTGTTCGTATTTCTGCAGTATTTTAATTAAGACCAATATAGTCTAGAATTTTAATATTGATGATCTCTTTTTATGATTTATGAAAACATAATTTAGTTATCTTTCTAACGGTTAAGCGCGATGACTATTTAAAAAGTAGGAAAGTCTTCGTTCTCTACTAGGATACCAACTTTAGTACTTTATTAATGTCGGTCTTTTAACTATAGTATAAATAAATTATGCAAATATAAGTAATCGATTCACGATAAGATGATTAATTTGAAATTTTAATTTAAAAATAAGCGGCTGTAGCGTAATGGCTAAAGCGTCGGACTTGCGATCAAGTGGTTGCGGGTTCGAACCCCACCCAGTGCACTACCGACGTGAACCCACTCCTAACACAAGCATTTTAGCTTAGCTGGAGTGTTTAACAAGAATACTAGTAATGTGTGACCCACGTTGCTAGTATTCTTTTTATAATAAAAAAAAAAAAATTTAAAGTAAAATATTCATGTTTAATGAAAAGTTTTCTAACTTAAATATAGTAGTGTTGTTTTTCTTTAAATATAAGTATCCTTATTGTTTGCAATTGAGAACAATTCTTAAAGTATTCGCAAATCAAAAAGACAAACTGTATTCACCCCCATAAGTCCCGATGCCGTGGGAAAATCGGGATAAAAATTTGCTTATGTGTGAATTTAGATCTCCAGCTTTCTACATACCAAGTTCAGTAGTTTTTGCCTGAAAGAGTAACAAACATCCATACATTATCACAAACTTTCACGTTTATAATATTAGTAGGATATGGTGACTTTATAAACATTTACATCTGACACGCTATCTCAGGGCTTCATCTACGAAGTTCATAAAACAAAGACGAAACACGAAACGTCAAAATAAATTATACGAGTATGTTTTTCACCGAGAGGCTACCGGTAAATCAATCCTGAGACGCGTACTTTACATCTTTCAAGAAGCAAGGTACTAAGTTATAACTTTTAAGTAAATAACGTACAAAACAAGGACTGGCCGAATGGTTGTAATCTTAGCTCCTACCTGCATTCAATAGACGAAAAAATTTTAGTACATTTTTTCGTCTATTGAAAATGTGAAATCGAAGTTAGATTTATTAATCTTTAAGATAATATCCGTTCTGATGAGTTTAGCACTTTAAGGTTTTAACACACCTTGCTCGTCGCAGTCGTCGCTCTATCTGCCAACAAAAGCCATATCTTATTTCTTATTTTATAACCGTTTAATTTTCAAGTGAATACGATAAATCTATGAAGTATATCTATTTTTCGTCGTATTTTGTTAACTATTTTGGTCAGTAAATAAGATAGAAAAGACTTACTGTATATCTCTCACAAACTGCTCTTGGATACATTTTATAAATATGACGGTGTAAGCGGCAAAGCGGCCATTTAAAAAGAGTATGCTAAAACTCGAATTTAAAAACCTTAAACTTCCTTTTTGAACATTAAATGCCTGTACTAGAAGCATAGAGTGTCCTCGTAAAGTATAGTTATTTTGGTATAGTTGATACAACAAACAACAAATTGTTAATATAGTGTAGGAATCATTCTTAAGTAACCGCAAACACACACACTCGCTCTCACACACACATACATACACACAGACACTATGCACATAACTAACTTTTTATGCAGATTCATGGAATGAACTTTTTAATCTTGCGCAGGAAGGATTCAACACGATTTGTCACTGGCTAATGGCTCACTCTCTCCTTAAATGAAGATAAGACTAAATTCATTGTGTTCTCTATCCAAAATCGAAAAGAAATAGCCGATCTTACAAATAACATATATGCGCATAAATGTAGTTTTTCTCCTACTATAAGCTGTACATGCCCCAAAATTACTCCTACTAAATGTATTAGATATCTTGGAATTGAAATTGACGCTAATTTAAATTTTTAAAACCACATACAAACTTTATCCAATAGAATACGAAAACTATAAAGACCATAAAGTTAGTATACGAGGTTTTGGTGCAATCAACTTCTTACTGAAAGTAAGCCTATCAAAACCTCGGCTATTTCCCACTTGCGCAGGTCCTCACTGTGCGGCAGCTTTACGTAATGCTATCTATAATTCACAAATGTTGTGACTTATCCGAAGACAGAAGAAGACACGTAGCTCAGACTAGAAGAAACTACGCAGTGTGTCAGCCTACTGCCGTAAACACCTAATTTGCACAAAGATTTTTTCCATACCGCGGAGGTATGCTTTTCAATAAAGTAAACAAAATAGTTCCCTTGTCCAACTGTAGCAAAGCAGAATGCAAAGATACAATTAATAAATGGTTACTGAAACTTAGTTACTCGGAAACAGAAGAAATCCTAGATGTAAGAATATAAATTTATATATAATAATATATTACTATGTTATTAAATTTTGTATATTACTTTAGGTAGTATATTATATAACACATCTATTTACTATTATTATATTATATTCACTACATATTACAAACAAGAACTAAGCAAATATGGTAAAATTATATATCCCTTAAACACTCCCATACCACACACACACACACACACACACACACACACACACACACACACATGTATATATCATTATTATACAATAGAACTTGTTTCCGGTTACTCATTCACACACACTCATGTACGCTTCTGTCATGTTGACAGTCTACACAATGTTATGAAATGGGGGCCTGGAGATCTATAGTACAGGCCTCGGCTTAGTTTAGACTCCAGATCTCCCACAAATTACGAACTTGAAATCGAAAATATTGTCAACTGAATGCTGTAAACATGATGTATTTTGTGGAGATGAAATAAACATTTTTTATTTTTTTATTATATATATACTAACACAAACATTCTTAAATACTATGCTAACACTATCTTTTATAGTACTGTCTTTATATAAAGTCTTACTACGCTGTCAGCGCTTTAGTACATAGTTTAGAAATGAAACATTTTAAAGTGATAACTTCTTATGGGAGAGTAAACCGCTTCGCGTTACTTTTTGGCTTCTTTTCTGGCACTCTCTTTTTGGCTTTGGATTCTGTCTGGCTTCCCTTTCTCTCACGCATAAGGATATCATTTCTGTCGGGCGTCCCGAGACGCACACGTTGTTTTTTTTATTATACGCTCCCCAATTTTGTATGGAATCTATAGCGACTAGTAAAACCTTACAAAGTAACACCTCTACCGTGCACTGGTTCTCGAAACTATGGAACATTATATTGCCTAAACAATCTAAAATTAAATTTACTCAACTCATTTCAAAGCTGCCAATTATGTTTATTTGCATAATTGGTATCTAATTTAGTAAAGTGGAAACCACACTATATACATGATTAAAGCAAAAACATTAACGAGAGCGCGTCGTTGCGCAGGCGATGCGACGACATTGCACGTGCGCTGGGCCAACACGCGCTGCCAATCGTCAACTCCTTATTATACACAGAAAGTTCATCCTCATTCCACCCAGCAATTTCATATAATAACATAATTGCAATCATTTTTATAGTACATGCACAGTTGTTATGAATATGTATTATTATAGGTTTTTAATACACAAGACTTGAAGGAGCATGTATGGTATGCATTCGCAAGTATATGCTAATATAACAAGAATAAGAAAAAACAAGAAAAAAGTCATTTTGTTTCATTATTGAAGTACAATAGACATATGAGATAAGTATCCTTTATCTATTTTGAATCGTTCAACTAAAATTATTACCTATAGTAAAGCATAATATTTTAAACGGTTAATAATAAAATAAATGACAGAATTGTGCAGAATATACGAAATTGCTAGTAGAAAAAACTTTCAAGCAACCCATAAAACGGGCCTCGAAAATCCTACAAACAGAGCGGGGCGTATTTGTACCTAATACGTCTATAAACATAAATTTCTACAAAGAATACAAAAGAAAACAATAAACATTTTCTCATATAAAAGATACACGGAATCGTCAAGTTATATTAACCCTCAGTATTCAGAGCGAGCAGTAAACGTTAAACTTAATTTTATTATAGAGAACAGCTCGGTGTAAATGTCGTTGTTAGACAACACTCTTAAATATGCGCTCAGAAACCGGCCCACTTTACAATAGCACTAACAACACCTATGACGCAAGGTTTCGGTGTTGCCCACCCAAGTTGCCAAATTCCCATACCTGATTAGGTTTTATTGTCTGTCCTAGGATAGTCTTTAGTAGCTGTGCTAGAGATAAAAAGTTAGAGCAAAATAAATTTCGTCTAGAATAGGGTAGTTGACTCTAGGGCAAGAATTTATAAAATAAAATAATAAAATAGTTTAAGCCATAGGCAATCGGTTTTTGTTATTTGTATGATATTATAATGCTACTTATCGATTGAATAATGTTTTAGTAAATTTTCTGGTTGTTTAGTTATTTTGTTCTGTTATTGCCTTAGGATAAAAAAAAAACACTTTAAAAAAAAGTTTATAAAATCCTATTGTTACTTACAAAAGACCCTTTGGTCTTCTGTAGCGCCTTATTTACCCTATGGTAAATAAGGCCAGGTAATATGGTAATATGGCAAAAGAGCCTCAAGGGGGCGATAAGCTCTTGCCTTTGCAGACATCACTTAGCTTCAGAATAAAATGTTTCTGTCTTGAAATATTTTGAACATATTCTTTATAAATAAGAAATGTTTATTAATATTCACAAAAATGTATTTCTTAATAAAAACAAAAACTTTTCGATATGTTTCGAAACTGAAAAGTGAGCTATGTTCATTATAAATTTCAATAAAAATATAAGAACAAAGTAACATATTTATGTGATTTTACTTTTTCTCACCAAACAAACAATATATTATAAAAATATAAAAAATCCAGATAATAGAAAAGGCATGGTTGGTGACGAGTTTTCTGACGTGCGTTGTCTTGCAAGCATGTTTGAAAGCAAGTTTGTCCATCATCATTTACAATTCTTCATAGTACACCTCTGCAGTAACCGCAACTCTGCACCTCTGTACTACCTCATCATAATGTGCAGCATATTGTGCACAATCTCAGAGAGCTGTGTGGTTTGACATCAGCTAGCAAGACAAGCTGATTTTATTAGTAACTACTTTTCCTGCATCGAGCGAAGTTTTTGCGCCAGATGGTGATCCTGACATGATTGAAAGCAGCCTAGCGCATCAGCAGCATCACTATCGCTTTCAATGTAAACAGTAATGAGGACTACGTATAGAATTTTACAAATCGGAATAGTAAGACCCAAGATCACGATTAGCACTACTCGCAGAGAGTTCAGTTTTTTAAAATGGCTGCTATTTTTAATTTTGGTCTTGAATGACTTGAACTTAAGTCAGTTTATTTTAGAAAACATTCTACGCGAATGGGCCCTAAATTGTGGGTAAACATTTTAATGGAGAAGGTGAACACATTGCCGGTAGACATTCGCGAGTGGTAAGCTTAGTCATAACACTTCGAAATAAAAATAAAACCGGGCCGTAAGGTTCAATCTTAACATATAAGTTTATGGCTTAAAACACATGCTAATTTCTCTTATTGAAAATAGCTCCTTATACAAGCATCTATTGCTTGGTATCGGGTTTTAAATTTTTGGGTGTGGTTGTACGGCAAATAAAAAATATATTAAAAATACCTTATATATATAAAAGGTATATAATATTCCTTTAGAATGTTATGATTTTCAAATATCTTTTTTCACGGACATCCTGCGGCTAGGCAGGCTGAAATCTATGACAAATGACGTCAACAACGTCACTGAAATTGACCTGGACCTGAATCGCATCTCTAAATGGGGTCCCGAGAACCTGGTCGAGTTCAATGCCAATTGGGTTGCTAGTATTTAATAAGAAAGATTAGACATGTGTACATTTATGAGAGTCTTAACAGATTTGAATAAATTATCAGATTGTATTTTGAATTAACACAAAGCAGTAGCAATACCGGTAAATGTTAAAATGAAATGTTGTAATGGAACTAATCTTAAAATGTTTTATTGTTAAGATTAAAGTTTTCTTAATAGGATGGCTCTAATCAATGGCAGCAGTTTGCCTTGTGTTACTACCTTGTTAACATCTAGTTAACATAGTACTACCGGACTTTTAAAACATTGTATTGAACATAGAAGAGTACGTGACATTCTTGAATTTATACCAATTCTATGTGGTACAAACACAAAATTACCTCAAATTAACCAGCTAACTCATCGTTCCTTTTCGCACCAACAACATCGCTAAGTTCTTAGCATTACAAAAACATTTCCTCAATTATCTAGGGATGGTGTAAAGTGTAATTGCTCTTATGCCATTTAAAGAAACGTAAAGGGTTCATTAAACAATTACCACAATTGTAAACTTCGCACGAATGTTTGCAGACTTTAAGCACTGTGTGCCTAAAATAAATATTATTTTCTTGTCTCATGCATACAGGATGATTAGTTAAATTGAGTTAAAATGGTATACCATGTTGAAGTTGTTTTATTCAATATATACAATACATACCAATTTCCCACATTACTGGTTTAAAGGTAGTTAAGGATGTTAGGAAACGATATCCCCTTCTATTTAGAAGTAATTTATTCGGAATGGTGGACAAGATGAACGAATGATGACACTGATGATGTTCTGCGCTGTTTTTTATTAGGGAGGGGTATGTAACGACGCTTTCTTAGGATAGTTTTGAGGACATACAGTTGACGAACCGTGAGTTGCAATTGACGTATAGTAATGCTGGAGAGTAACTGTAGGGTTTTCCAGTCATTACTTTAAACACTGGTTTTTGTGTTAGAAACCAAAGCGGCCCTCCCTATGTTTTTTAGCGTTATTTGCTCAATCTTAATAATGGCAATAGGTAGTGCAGCGTTACTAAGTATTGACTCATTTAAAAGAGAACTTATGTTGTAAACTATAATTTGACCTCAATTTGTAATTTGAATTTTTTATGTTTGCATGCCTAACCTATGGCAGATTGTACAAGGATCAAAAATTATGTCAAAACCATCATTCATGTACCTACTTTCTGTGCAAATAAATAAGTATTATATTCTATTCTATTCGTTATTAATAAAAAAGGCCTATTACACTCTTCAAGAATATCTTCTGGATAAAACTGTCACCTGAGATAGATTGTTTGGAAATCTGGATGTCTCTTTCTGGGTGCGATTTGTGTTAGTACATAATTTAGTTTTAAGTTAGCTAAGTAAGATAAATTTTGTACGCCATTAATTGGCAAAATAGAGAAACATAAATAACTTTACTTATACTAACTTTTAAACTTTCGCGTTCCATGATATAATATTATCTATGTATTAACGGGAATTAACGCGATCACGAAAAGGTATTACATACCTCTGAATTGCCTGACGTTTCGACCAGGTTGCACTGGAGGTGGTCACAGGCTGACTGGCTCAGCGGTGCACGCCCTCCGTCGTCGACATCGTGAGGTAGAAGGTTCTTCATCCACCTCCACTTTTTTTATATTTTTGATATTTTCGTTTCGCCATGTACCGTCACATACTATACTAACAGTGTCCCTATTCTGTAAGCAAACCGATGTGGCCCTATTCTGGTGTTCACCCGACTGCGCATAAAAGCGAGGTGGCATGTTTTTTTATCACTGGATTCCACGCTGTAGATAATTTGAAACCATCTTCCCGATGTAGTGATGAGTACAACTGATTACCAACGTAAATACTTAAACTTTTGGATGACGATAAGGTTTATAAACCGGTATCATATAACCCCACGGCCAGAGTAACGCGTAGAATACGATCTCTTATCCAGGATAACGAGGACCTATTTTCAGAAGACGAGTACAACAGACTTTATGCACCAAAGTCACATCAGCCACCGAAATTATATGGTCTGCCCAAAATACACAAGCCCAACGTGCCGTTGCGGCCTATTGTAAGTCAAATTGCCTCTCCTACTTACGATCTCGCGACACACCGTCTTTTGCGAAAGACTCGCGGCACTTCATACCAATTATAAAAGATCTCAAGTTGGAACCTGATGACGTCATGGTGAGCTTTGACGTGGAATCACTTTACACCAATGTTCCAATAAAAGAATGTTTGGACGTCGTAAAAGACCTGCTGAGAGACCACGAGCTGCCGTTCAATTATATTGATCTACTTGAACATTGTCTAGAGGGCAACTATTTCCTTTTCCAAGGTCAACATTACCTTCAGATTGATGGTGTCGCAATGGGTAGTCCTGTAGCCCCTGTACTCGCCAACATCTGGATAGAGCATTTTGAAGAGAAGGCGTTGAGTCTCGGCCCGAAGACCGTTAGGCTTTGGAAGCGATTCGTGGATGACATCTTTAGTATCGTCAAAGGAAATAAACAGAAAGTAGATCAATATTTACAACACCTCAACTCCATTCACCCCAAAATAAGGTTCACATATGAGGTGGAGGCGGATAGGTCATTGTCATTTTTAGATGTCAAAGTAACCGCGAGGTCAGATGGGTCCTTGTCGCACTGTGTGTACCGCAAGCCTACTCATACGGATCGGTACCTACACGCCACATCTCATCATCATCCCCGACACCTGCAGTCTGTTATGACTTCACTCAAGAACAGAGCATACGATCTCTGTGACCCTGAACATTTGGAGCGAGAGCTGGATCATGTTCAGGAGGTACTTAAAAGCAACGGATATCAGGTGAATGGAACACGGAAGCAACCGACAATGAGACGCAAGCATCCGGAGGTGAACAGACAGCCAGCCTACATGCCATATGTGAAAGGAGTAACGGATAAGATCGACTCCGTATTAAAGAAATACTCCATTCCGACAGTATACACACCAGGCATAAAGGTTCAAAACATCGTGGGTACACCGAAGGACGTCTTGCCGTTACAAACTCCAGGTGTCTACAAAATAAACTGCAGCTGTGGTAGTTCCTACATAGGCCGCTGCTGAAAGGGTCAAAGAACACATCGCTGCTGTGAAGAACCGACAGAGTAGCAAATCAGCAATTGCAGAACATGCACTCGAAGCGGGCACCAATCACTGGATTGAATTTCACCGTACGCAAGTCCTCTCCACGGAACGTCACATTTACTCAAGAGTTGTACGTGAAGCGATTGAAATTAAAAAACACAAAACTTTCAATCGGGAAGATGGTTTCAAATTATCTACAGCGTGGAATCCAGTGATAAAAAAACATGCCACCTCGCTTTTATGCGCAGTCGGGTGAACACCAGAATAGGGCCACATCGGTTTGCTTATAGAATAGGGACACTGTTAGTATAGTATGTGACGGTACATGGCGAAATGAAAATATCAAAAATATAAAAAAGTGGAGGTAGATGAAGAACCTTCTACCTCACGATGTCGACGACGGAGGGCGTGCACCGCTGAGCCAGTCAGCCTGTGACCACGGCCAGTGCAACCTGGTCGAAACGTCAGGCAATTCAGAGGTATGTAATACCTTTTCGTGATCGCGTTAATTCCCGTTAATACATAGATAAAACTGTACTTATTATGCACACCTTTGTGACCTATGTTTACGAAAATAAATGTTTGATTTATTGATTGATTGGTTGATTACTGTAGTACAGTACAGCAGGATTGAACATTAATTAAAACTTCATCTTACAGGATTACGCTAGTTAAATTGTTTCAATCAGAATAAATGCGTGCACTAAATGTTTAATAATCACCCTGTATAAAGACGAGGAGGCGCGACGAAGCCGCGGCGCCGAGAAACAAAGATAACATGTTACAACAAAAATAGCATTTTCAAAAAGCTATCAAATGTAAACAAAGCTTTAGAAACTGAATAAACACATCAAAGTTACAATGACACGGCGCTAATGGTCAAGTCATGGTTGATTGCGTTGGGATCACGATCTTGATTTAAGACCCCTGGTAGTTACAATGTCATTGACCCAATGTTGCCACAGTCAAAGCAAGGAACAGAATACCGTGGGTAGTTATTGATGACACAATTAAAACAACCCACGGCTTACTCTTCCTTATTGCACATAGGTTAATGCTTATACATCCCTAGTACACGCAGATATATACAATATTAAGTTTTCACTTGTGGTGTTGTGGGTCGACTCGCAGCCTTTCTGCTTTTTACATAATAACAAACATGATATGTTATTCATCTCGTGAACGGGTGCTACTTGCAGTGACAGTCCAGACTGATATCATAGATATTATTATTATTATTTTATCCTTAAAGTAGATGCTTATGTCGTAAGTGTACGTGTAAATTATTTTCTATATTTTTATATTGACTCCTTTATATCTCTTAAGGACTAGCCAGGGATACTTTTTGCTCCCAAGTCAAAATATTGAATCGATATCCATAACAAGAGATGATAAGTGACAACTTAGGCCACGGGAAGCAGGTAACCTGCGCAGGAAGCAGTTACTAAAATTATACAATTAAATACGTATTTGGATTTATTTTACTTTCAATTAAAATTTAAATAATTCCTTTACATAATGTAGTTCATTCCTTGCTACAACTCGTATATAACGTCACCCAGGGACGGTGACGTTATGTGCGAGTCATCTGTACAACAGTACACAACATTTCACACGGACATTGCTAACTTATTCTTCTAAAACAAACTGCCAATTTTTCAGACAACAGGAAGCAGTGACTATAATAGCAGGGTGACTATAATAGATGTTAAATGAAATACATTTGATTATATTAATATGTATGTAAACCGGTTGAATGCATGGAATGATATAGAACATTAGTTTTAAATTAGAAATGCATAGATTTACGCAGTACACCGCTGTCTATCCAGCCTGGTCTCGGTACATGCAGTCAATGCACTATTGAAATTTATCGTATCCTGCGAATCTACCGCCTCCGAGGCAAGAAAGGGTCGGTGACCTAGGAACGGCGTTAGGATACCTATGTCGGTAGGTACAGTTTAGGAGCACCGGCTAGATAGGACGACGAACCCGGACGCTTTTTGCATTTATTACTACAACATGCTGCTCAATGGAGCATGTTCCTATAAACCCTTTTGGAACCATGATTTACTATCCGTAAGTGAGCATTATTTAGGAATCATCTGAAACATAAAATTAATTTACTATAAGTTTTACCAACTTCATAAAATTTAATGGAAATTTAAGATCTTTTGAACGAGATATCGTAAAAAAAATCTTCTCGTTTTCTTTTTTTTTCTGATGGTAAGCGACTATCACCGCCCATGGTCACCTGCAACTCAAGAGTCACAACTACGTTGCCGGCCTTTAAAGTGGGGGTAGGGGAAGAAGAAGGAAGAGAGGGAAGGGTTAGGGCCTCCGGTAACTTCTCACTCGGCGAAAAGCAATTCAATCATTGCTTCACTGGAGTTGAATTGAACGGAACCAATTCCACTGTGAAGCCTCCACAGTGGTTAACCAGCATTAGCAGTATAGTGCTGCTTTTTCTATAGGTCGTCAGGGTTGGTACAGCGCAGATGACACCACTGGTATTAGCAGTATTTATAGGCACCGGTAAGCGCGGTAATCAAGCGGGCCGTGTCGTTATTTAGTATCTAACTTCTGAAGGACTAGATAGATTGAGGTCAAATTCACACAAGTAAGGATAATGGTTCGTATATAATTTCAAAAATGTATTTTATTTTTTATTTTTAAGAAAATGACTTCGCTTTAGTGAAGCAAGAAAGTAACCTTCCCGATTTGACTAAGCAAATGTGTAATCAATGATTTCATGGTAATAACTACCTAATAATTTTGTAATAAGTAGATATATGTTACGGAGAAATAATAATAATCATAACTCCACCATCTCACACACGGCCGTCCGATCCCAAACTAGGCAGAGCCTGTGCTATGGTAACCAGACTGCTGATAAATATACTTATATATTTCTAAATACATACATATTATAGATAAAGTACACCCAGACAAAGAACAAATTATCGTGCTCATCACACAATTATTTGTCCTGGGTGGGAATCGAACCCACGACCTCTGGCTTAGCAGTCCGGGTCACTAACCACTAGACCAACAGGCCAGTCAAATAAAATAATCTTTGTTTCTACAAATCAACAAGTTTATGTGAAAGTGCACCCTTTACTCGAAATTTAATTAAAGATTCAAATTAATAATAAAACATGATAATAAACTTTATACTTTATAATGATTATTGACAAAAATATGTGTTGTCATACTTATAGCCATTTGTAGAGGTAAACACAAATGTTATATCTGCCCTCGGATTAAAGGTCACGTAGACAGAAAATCACAATCATAAAATAACAATGAATATTAAAAAATGAGAATATTATTATAAAATTCTACTTTTGTGCTATTAAATAAAATTAATTGCATTCGAAATTTAAAGTATCCATTTGAAACATAATAGCCATGAACTTAAAGAATTTAAATAAAGAAAAAATATGAATTTTGTCAATGCCTTTTACTCATGTACAAATAGTTTTTTATTAAAATACTAATCAAGCAGAATATCAGGATAACATATGGCCGAAAGTTTTAAAACAGTAGTTTATGGCCTAGGGTGGCTTAGGCTGCTTCTTAGCTACTTATATTTTTTAATAGAATATTTACATTTCAGTAATGTAAATGAAAAATAGCAATACATTGCTGATTTGTTTTTAAGACACCCCACGTAAAGAAAATAATCAATGTGCTTCAACTTCTCTCTTACATTAATCAACGTCCCATAATCAAAATGTTAACAAGGCCATAACATCACGCGATCTAAGAAACATCACTGGCAGAAGCCAAAGTAAAGTAACATTGTATTCCATAAAACGAAGTGCTTAAAAAAAGTATATTTGTGTAAATTCTTTTTGACTTTATGATCTCGTACAATAAATAATTCAAATTAGTCAAAAGTCAATCCGTTCACCATAACAATAAATCGTTGTCCACTTTTTTTAATCGTGTGGAAACCCCCACGGGTCATCACCTCACCGAAACTAACGGTTAAGTGGTATGACGGAATCGAACCGACTAAAATCACACATTTTTCGTCACAAGTGGGTGTATAGTAATCGACCCGGGTATACCCAAAAAAGGTAGCCTCCGAGAACGAAATACTGGTCCACTAGCCATTAAGAAAATGATGGTGATTGTGCGTTAGACCATAAGCCGGCGGGCGTCGGCGGAAAATCAATAAAATATTTTTTTACACGACTTTCAAAAACTATTACAAATTTCAACCTATTATAATAATCAGAGGTCTAGGATTCTTTATAGATGGCTAGCATGGTTGTCCTTTCAAAATAATCTTGTATAATACTGACCAGCTTACTAAAGCCAATAACACCGGCATAGGTTAACAGTCATATAAATAATAATAACTTAAGAAACCTCACACACGGCCGCCTGATTCCAAACTAGGCAGAGCCTGAGTTAGACTGTTGATAAACATACTTATATATTTCTAAATACAATCATAGATAAATTGCACCCAGACACAGAACAAAATATGATCGTGCTCATCATACAATTATCGGTCCTGAGTGGGAATCGACACGACATCTAGCTCAACTGTCAGGATCAAATAATGATCCTCCAGACAGAGTGGGAATCGAACGTAAGACCCCCGAAAGCAGTCGAATGCAATACCGTATAGCGCCACAGAGGTCGTCAAGTCAGGTCACTAAGATATCAGAGAAAGATCATTTACTGCACAAGTGTTGTGACTCGCACACTCCAAAACCTGTTCTGGCGAGCATTCAGTAGCAACAGGACATACATATAGGTACAACATAGGAGATAGATACAACAACAGCAGATATAAACATTTAGTTTTTGCCACTTGCAATTTTGCACAACGCAACCCATGCCTTATTAGTTATTACATTTTGTTAATACATGCTGCAATAATACTCAATAATAAAACCTTTCGTGTGTAAATTTTTTATGCATCAATTGCTGTTGTTCATGCAGAGAACATTTCCATAAACGCCACATTTATGATCTGGCTAGCGTTTCACATAATAATGAGTACATTTTTTGCCTTGATAATGATATAAAATCGTTATATCATTATAGCTTGGATACGTTAGGCAGGCTATGTTACAATGTAATGCTTCTAAAACATTATCCATACGTCCCTCTTATTACAAAACATGGCTTAAGAAAAGAACTAGTTTTAAAAGATCACTTTTTTCATTGTAGTTTAAACCTAGTACGTCCGTTAGGCCACGATCAGTAATGAGACCGTCTTTTAAAAATATGCTGTTTATTGTAGGTCTAGGTGTACCTAGACTTGTAGCCTTAACTACATAGAATTGTTTTTTTTTTGGCTATGATGGCATAAAATACATCTCCTTTTATTTTCTTTAATGGATTGGTTATTAAATACAAAAAGCAACTATAAATAGTTTTGGGTGATTTCGGGTAGAGCTGAAAATAGTATTGTAAGCAATTATTTCTCACGAAGTAAAAATTATTCACACAGGACAAATATAAACACTGATAATGAAATATTGCATTGATTTTGACCATCTATATTATTTTTCTAATCTACGGGTCTAAAGGAAGAACACAGATCTATGCGTTGGTATGACGACATCAAAAGACTGGCGGGAGGTGACAGGTGACAGAGGTTAGAAATTGCTCAAGATCGAGAAAATGGCATAAACTAAAGAAGGGCTACACCTTAGCGGTTGAAAATGGCCAAAGAAGAAGTTAATATTCTATTACTATTATGACTTAACCTAACATAAAACAACAAAATATGTTTGTTGAACTTAAAGTGTTAAGCGTCCTTTAAGCGAGGCGTGAAAAAGCATCTCTCGAGGCCGTCAAACTGTGGACCACCATTTTAGTATCATCCATATCCAAAACATTTAATGTGTTCATGAAAGAAACAGGGAATGAATTAAATTAATATCATTTCTGTAGCCGAAGATAAAGGTGCTAAGACCTAACACGTACCGCACTTAAAGCAAAAGCTAAAAGGTATTCTAATCGAATGGCATATTTCTTAATACTGTTACTGTACACGTGATGATCGTAAGTGGTGTGTATTTCATGGTGGCAATACCTCGACGCCAGATTGCGTAATTCGTCATTATATAACTACGTCGTTTGAAAATGCAAAAGGCAAATTAGTGATACTTCTAAGCGTCCTCACTTCATGCGTTCATGCTTCATGTTTGAACACCTTTGTATCTTGCACACTGCGTGCAGTTTGGCCCAACTTGAGAGATTGGATAAATAATTTGTAACTCAATTTGTAGTCAATATATTTTTTATTGGAAATTACTTAGCCACAGTAACGCGTGGCCAGGTAGCTAGTATTTATAGTTATATATAATAACTAGCTGACCCGCGCAACTTCGTCCGCGTTTGTAAATTTTCCCCGTTTTTACAACATTTTTCATTGATACTCCGCTCCTATTTGTTGTAGTGTGATGTTATGTAACCTATAGCCTTCCTCAATAAATGGGCTATCCAACACTAAAATATTTTTTTAATTCGAACCAGTTCTTCCTGAGATTAGCGCGTTCAACCAAACAAACAAACAAACTCTTCAGCTTTATAATATTTTACCTACACAGTGCTTTCTAAACATAAACTAATAAATACTTATATACTTATTTTACATACATACATACTTTTTTTTACATGCATACATACCATATGGTTATATATATATGTGTAGAAAAACCCAGATAAATAACAACTAAATAAAAACTAACCCCACTAAAGTTTGAATGGATGGATGTATGTTTTTTACTCCATTAGGCCAAAATTACTGAACCGATTGCGATGAAACTTGGTATGTAGATAGCTGGAGACCTGGGCTTAACATATAGGCTACTTTTTACTTCGATATTTCCACAGAATCGGGTTACGTACGCGGTACGCGTACGGTACGCGGATGAAACTGCTAGTAACGCCATAAGTGGGAAAAGCACCTATTTTTTCCGTCTGGAATTTAACCTCACCGGGTTACTGGTGAGGTCGTATATCAGACTTGAACCGACGTAAACCACACGGTGTGCCTTACAGCGCCTGTAATGAGTGAACCGTCAAAACTGCAACGTTATGTTCGGTACTGTGTGAGCATGAGTGTGTGAGGTGTCTCAAGTTATTATTATTATAATGCCATACTAGCCGACCAGCAACTCAAGCCATCACAATTGGAAATCTGTTGATCTATGCGCTGTACTGCATGTTCTAACTTATATTTATTCTTACCGGTCAGACGAATGAGAGAAGTAATAAAATTGGCGGAAAGTAATAGAACAGTCATCGCTATTGTATTCATATTACATTTATTGCAATTTTTCATCTCGTGCTCTTAGCCATTCAATTATTTATTGTTTCTGTTTTGCATGTTAAATGCCTTGACCACCAACGCATTGAGTTATGGAAGTAAATTAAAATTTTTCTTAACTGAATTGCTTGGTGCTTGGAAAGGGAACTGGCCGCAATTGCAATGGCCCGAAACTAAGGATAACGCGATAAAAAGGCGAAAGAAAAATTAATATTTCAACATGAGGCCCTATTGTATTGCGCCAGAATTTCATCATTGTATTTCAGGTTGATAAATAATTTCAATTTCAGAAGAACACTGGGTATACCTGTGCCTAACAATTAAGGTATACCTATTGTATTATTCATACTGATATATTGTTTAATTCGTAAAGAGAAAAATAAATGGTATAATAATATTCCAATTAATTAAATCAAATAATTATAACATACGCGTTGAGATTTTCAGCTACAGAAGTATGACTGTCTGAAACTGTCCCATATAGAAAACGGTCTCTTAATATGAGCGCACAGGTAACTCTTATCTAGGGTTGCCATCCGTCCGGGTTTCCCCGGATTTGTCCTAATTTATAGAGCGTAAATTATAGAGTTTTCGAAAAGTGTTCGGGTAAAACCAGAACACTCTTTGTGTCAGGAGACAATTATAACTGTTAGATTAATCGTTCACAAGCTGATTTAATTGATAAAAAAAATAAACGGTGTAGGGTGTCCGGGAAAAGATCTCGATTTTACCCATATGCCCGGAGTTTTTGAAGTTTTTGTCCGGCGTCGGCAATAGGGAATATGCATGTATTTTTTTTTTATCTTTTATTGACTTGTTCCATCATTCTACTCTAATAAAAAATATAAATAACCTTGGCAATGCTCAAATTAATTTTTAAAATAACATTGAAAACATCGATAAAATTTGATCTGTTTGAACGCCGCCATATTTCGCGGGCCTTGGATGACGTCAGATATCACGCTCAGTGTTTGTTTCATAAACTTAGTATACTTACTTGAAGTGTTACAGTAATTTTATACCGATTTTCAGTTGTAATTACTATGTATTGTAATTAATAGACGATGGATAAAGTTTAAAAAACATTTTATAAGTATTGCCTTGTCCCTAAGTGTAAAAACACTATAAGAAGTACACCCAATACAGTATTTTTTTCCTGTACAAAAATTATAATGTAAAATACGAAAACAATGGTGTAAATTAATGAGAAGAGATGAAGTATCTTCAATATCGTGTTTATATTGTTGTGAAGATCACTTTAATGTAAGCATATTACAATTTAATTGCTAGAATAGTGTGAATTAGTCAGCAGTAGGTCATTTATGTTGGTTTTAAATATCAAGCAGAAGGCAACTTGCTTGTCTACTAGGTAACAAAAGTCCAATAAAACTTCATGAATATAACTCACTATACATATCTTACCTATCCTTTAGATTTGACCTCAGCAGACGTAAAATCTGGATTTGATGCAAAATATGTAGTCATCATGAATGCATCTATTTTCGGTAGATTGTCCGATTGTTCTGTGACAAAACTACATTCAGTCATCGTCCTAGATAATTTCTAATATCACTAGAATGCTTAAATTGCACTAGCCAAGGGCAAAAACCACGGAAACACCTATGTTTCTCCGTAACACTACGAATATAGGCGCCGATAAATGACAGGACGGGGAATTTGACGTCATGTTTTGTTTCGACCAATAGTGACGCGTTTTGCAAAGTTGAATTTCGCTCCCTTATTTTGCATATTTTAATTAATATTTTTTTGCAATTAAAGACGAACTAAATAAGAAAATAATTGTTTAGGCATAATATGTGGACAATAAAGATTCAAGGGAAAATTAATCAAGTAAATTTAAACAACATGCATATTCCCTATTAAAGTGATGGCAGGTATACTCTTATCACACTAAGGTATTTTGTTTTGGTGTCAATTTCATCACAGTACAGTACTGTGACTAAACGATAACTTATTATATATTTAGTGGTCGATAGTGACTGATTGACATACTTATGGATTTTTATCCAACTCTTTTAGGGTTTACCTACCTCTAAATTTAGGAGTAAAAAAATTTTCTAGGTAGACTTAGTATGACAGAATGTTTACAAGTGGTTAATTATAGGAAAAAAATGGGGAAAGAGTTATTGGAGGCCCAAATTAAAAACATTAGGCATAGGAGCAAAATAAAACGTAACTGTGTGACAGATACATCACTACATATTATAAAACAAAGTCCCCCGCCGTGTCTTTCTGTTCGCGATGAATTAAAAAAGTACTGAACGAATTTTCAAGCGGTTTTCACCAATAGATAGAACGTTTCATGAGGAAGGTTTAGGTATATACTTTGTTCAGGTTTTGTGTAAATTGGTCGACATATGATGATGATTGTTGAAGATGTCTCTGCTACCCTTGCGAAGCCGGGGCGGGTTGCTAGTTGCTATATTCTCATTTTACGATTCGAAAAGCAACATTCTATAAACAGGTGGTGGTGTGTGAAAATTCCGCACTGAATTCGATTCGAAGAAGATAAGTTTAAAAATTATAATTGATAGGACAAAAAAGAAGCGGTTCACCGAGCAGTCAGAGTGGACGGCTGTCAAGTTGCTGGGCCACATCTATGAAGCCATGTAATATCTATATGTACATAGCTCAGTTCCTAATATACATTATTATTATTTCCTCAGCTTTTATCAATTCATAACCTCCTCTGTGATCACTGATCACCCCGATTCCAATTCCTCTCGAGCCAAGCGAGGTCTTACAATACGTAGCTCTGGTGACCCTAGTAACAGAATAATACTATGCAAGTAGTGTTAACACTCTTTACTCTAGTTCCAGTTCCCCTTCCTCTGATTCAAGCAGAACCCTTCTATGCTCTACCTCCTACCTAGGCAAAGAGGATGATACTCACTGGTTTTATGAGCGTACAAGACAGCAAGACCGAGCCCAGCAGAATTGGAAGTTTTTGTTCCTAATGTCTGCCATCTCTCCGACATTCAGCAGTTACCCTAGGGAAACCGTGTTCCTCACGGTCACATGTAAAATGTCATAGTTGTCATATTTAGACATACTTCTATATCTCATTACTGAACCAGAGTCACAATGTTAGCAAATGACATATAAACATATACCTATTAAATGTAAAGATGTAAGATTTAAAATATTATTTATATTGACTGATAGTGCAATATCACATCCATAGTCCAGGAATGGTGTGAGTTCAGTCCTGAGTGTGGGGGCCCGCCCACACTCAGGAATAACAATAAGTGAAATAGAAGTTAACGCCTCTAGTGCCTGGCTCTAGGAGTTTATTATGTAAGGTTACATGTTTATGACTTCTTGGGTACTTTGTCGTTCCTAGAAAATTCACATGGCAAGTAAAACGAACACTATATCAAATCGTCTACGTTGTTTCAGATATTGCAAAGAATCTTAAGCGAGAATATAATAGGTTAGGTAGACATTGTACAATCAGAAACAGTGCCTCATACTTTGGTACAATGTGATAATAGTAGTTACCTTATTCGTCTTGTAGGGGCTATGTTTACTTTAACAAGACAAGTGTTAAAGTTAATATAAGAAAAAACCGGACAAGTGCGAACCTGACTCGCGCACCGAGGGTTCCGTAAGCAAACAAAGTTAGTAGATCTAAACAGGTATTAACTAATTACTTTGTCTCTGTGCACTGCAAGAGTTTTGGAGTTTTATATGCAGCTAGAAAAAAGATATTGTTGGAATCTTGTGTTTTAAAGCTAAACAATGTATTTACATTTGTTTTATTATTTAGATTTGAGCTTATTGAGTTATCGGTCGGTAGGTATTAAGATAAGGAATTCGATGGTGGGCATAACTCAAAAATGAAATTCTTGATTTAGCTCCCTTTAGATCTAGGTGTGCGATATATAATATTGTAAAAGGAATAAAGATGCAATATTGTATCCTACTAAAAAAGCTTTACCTGACCTTAAAAAAAATTATTTTAAGTATTCGTTAATTCAACATTGAAATGTATTTTTGATTGATGATTTATTATTAGATAGATAGATAACTCTTTACTGTACAAAAAAAGATACAACTTGTATACATAGGTATATATTCTTATAAACTAAAGTTAAAGTCTAAAAAAAAGCAAAAAAAAAAACAATTGAATGATGATGAAGATGAAATGAGGATTACAGCACTATTGGGATCCAATTACATGCCTCGGAATTTCGGGTGGGCAATTATCTCAGTCGCATTTATTTTGCCCACTCAGCTCCTGTAGCTTTTAGGCCCATTAAGTGATTCACAACCTTGGCAAGATCCCTGACAGCGCTTCGACAGCCACTTCCGACAACTTGCTCCGATGCTCTTTGGAGCGCTTCGACAGGCACTTCCGACAACTTGCTCCGATGCTCTTTGGAGCGCTTCGACAGGCACTTCCGACAACTTGCTCCGATGCTCTTTGGAGCGCTTCGACAGGCACTTCCGACAACTTGCTCCGATGCTCTTTGCACCCATCGATTCGGGTCTTCCTTCCTGTGCCGAGCAGTTAAAACCTGGAACTCCCTACCAGCGCACGTGTTTCCGTCCCACTATGATCCCGGGTCCTTTAAGCGGGGCGTGAAAAAGCATCTCACTAGGCCGCCATAGTGCTGGTCACCATGCTGCACTGCCCCTGTTCGCAGTGAGGATGGTAACCACCACTCTTGGATTCTGCTTGTGCTTTCCATCAGGCGGGGTAGAGTCATTTTGGCAGGTCAAATATAAAAAAAAAAAAAAAAAAAAAAAAAAAACTTCCGACAACTTGCTCCGATGCTCTTTGGAGCTACGTGCGTGCAAACATTCTGAACTTGATTCAATTTCTCGACACCGGTCCATGGAAGGTGGACAATAACCTAATCCCATAACGATTTTTTCTTTTTAGGGTTCCGTTCCTCAAAAGAAAGAAAAGGAACCCTTATAGGATTACTTTGTTGTCCGTCTGTCTGTCTGTGTGTCAATACAATTTTCCCATGAACGCATCAAGTTAAAATTAAAACCAAACACATAAGTCTTCGGTCCCTTGAAACTGTAAAAAAATCAAGCTTCTAAGTCAACGTAATCATTAGATATGGCTACTTAAGCCATATATTCTACCAAATTTGAACATTTCCCAGGTAAATCAAAACCTATAGGGTACTTCTCATTGACCTAAAATCATGAAATTTGGTAAAAAGCAACATCTCACAGCACAAGCAAAGGGAAAAATCCGGAAGTCGTTAATTTGTTTATATATCACAGAATAAAATAGTTTTCGTGATTACAAACTTATATTTTGCGGTTGGATTGTTGACTTTGGCAACCGCAAAGTCAAACTTATTCTAAAAAGACGGGTGAAAATCTTGAAGAATTGATTACCGAGATGGACTTATTATCTACATACAAGTTTCTGAGTTATGCCCGCCATCGAATTCCTTATCTCAATACCTACCGACCAAAAAACTATCTAAAAATATCACCACAACTCGATGCTTGACGCTAAATTTACCAACACGGGCTCAACTCAAAATAATAAAACAAATGTAGAAACATTGTTTAGCAATAGGGAAATAACTAAAAAAATCCAATTTTCAGCTCCAAAACATGTTTAAAACACAAGATTCCTACAATATATTTTGCTAGCTGCATAAAAAACTCCAAAACTCCTGCAGTGCACAGAGACAAAGTAAATAGTTAATACCTGTTTAGTAGATCTAAACAGGTTTTAACTCAAAAAAGCATTTTGTGAGATATATAGTTTATACGAACTTTTAAAGATACAAACACAACCAAAGAGATTTTTCTTCACTTTTCTACATACAAAATACGGAAGACTTTTTCCCCGACCTATTAATATTAGATTAAATAGAATAGGATTAAGTGGTTTTTTTTTGTAACATTAATCTGTAATCTGTGTAATAAATAGAAAATAATTTGTTTTTTTTTCTTTATATATAATTCAGGTAAACTTGCTTATACAACAAATAACCATAAAGAGGCAAGATGATAGGGACGCTTCTGGATCGATCAGCGGAGTCTAGGTACCTACTACTACTGTTTTTAAAAGCAACGACAGCGTAAACGCATTCGAAACTAGGCTTAAAAAATTTAAACTTTCATTCCAGTAAATAATAAAAAGAATTCCACGCAGAGATAATCTTTATTTCTGACTAAACCTCTTAAAACATCCTATCGCCGTTTGAAGATCTGTTTTTTTCTCTCTCTCCCTTTACTGCATCTAAGGCCATAAGGTTATTTCAAGGCTCCGACATCGCTCTAGGAACAACACCCACAGCCCTTTTATCGTGGTCGTCCCAAGCGACTTGGCTTTATTTCTCTCTTTTCTGTAAATTATATCATAGTACACGCTTTTCTAAGAAATTAACAACATGTAAAGAAGCGTAGAATATCTAGTAGGTAGCAAAGAAATGTGCAAGTCAAAGGTATAAACTCTATATAGGAAGCAACTTTAATTTATAACATACGTTCGATAGCAGACAATTAACAACATCATTCACATCATTGCAATAAAAGAGGTACCTGAGATTGACCACAGCAAGGAATTTAAGGAATGTAACATCCCTACAAATGCCGTTACTAATAGGACAACAAAAAGTTTAATCATACCGTGCATTATAACGGGGATGTGCTTTATGCAACAGGATTATGCAAAGCACTGGAGTGCTTTCACTGGATTGACGGCAAACCGCAAGGTCAGGTACCGTTACGTAATCAAGTAAATAGATGGCTTGCGAAAGTAGACACAGTAATGCATAGATTTCTAACTTTAACTTTTAGCTATTCATAAACTTTAGTTTATGAATAGCTAAAAGTTAAAGTTGTCACATCTATAGAAGGAATCCGGACAAAGTAAGGAGTAAGGTAGGTACAGCAGATTTCTGCTGAAATTGATGGCTCCAGACTAGGATTTGTGGGGAAGACGGAAATAACATTATGTTAGACAATATTATTTGGTTACAAAACCTTTGCGATGTTCGACTTGATTGATCCCAATTTTGGACGGCTCTCTTTTCACAGAAAACCGGCGTGAAGGAATGTTTGTGTGTTTGTTGTGTTTCGACTAGCGAGTGAGGTTAATAGAGGCACTACATACCCCATCTCTAAACCCTCCCTTACCCTAATCCCACCTTTAAGGCCGGTTACGCACTTGTGACTCTTGAGTTGCAGGTGTCCATGGGCGACGGTAGTCACTTACCATCAGGTGACCAGTCAATATATAATACAAAATACAAAAATACAATCAGAGATCCTACTCCGACTTTTTTTTTTAATACATTAGTTTTAAGCATGATTAAGATTTGCATTGAAATGTAACCGAATATAATAAAACTCGCACAAGGCACCAAGCCATTCCGATTTGGTCTTCATAGTAGTAAGTATTTTAAAACATTATGGCTAGCGCCTACCATAAAACAAACCGGCATATCGGTAATCTGTAAAACTAAGAATCGACTACTTTCTTACAAGTAGGTGTTACAAGAGCAAAATAAAACTTTTGCGCATATATATAAAAATTAGGCGATCAAGATATTTCGAGTTTCAACGTCAATAATCAATTTTTATTATGTTTTTGAAGTTGTTTTGTATGTAATGTTTGTTAAGGCTCTAGATTATAATAATAATAATAATAGTACACTGCTGACTGCATTCCGAATGCACCACCCACGTTCATCGGTAACGAGGTTGTATATCCCGCGAAAGTTTGAGGGTCGTGGACTCTTAAACATTAAGACCCTACACAATCGCGAGACATACAACCTTAGAGAATATTTTCTTAATTCTGACGTGGGAGTGCATCGTAGTGTGGTAGCTGTGGACAACGGACTCACTCCGCTCGCTCTGGCTAAAGAGAACTAGCGCAAGCCTGTAGTACTTAGTACTAATGATCGCAGGGAGGTATGGAAGGGCAAAGAACTTCATGGTAGTTTTTATCGGGCCCTAAATGGGCCTGATATAAACTTTAAAGCTTCTACATCTTGGCTACGGTTTGGTGATCTTTTCGGAGAAACCGAAGGTTTTGTCTTTGCAATTATGGACGAAGTTGTTATGACGAATAACTATCGGAAATATATCGTGAAAGATGGTACGGTGGACATCTGTCGGGCGTGCCACCGTCCCGGTGAATCTATCAGGCATATTATTTCTGGTTGTATTCATCTTGCCAACGGGGAATATTTGCATAGCATATATACATCAACAACTTGCCCTTAAATACAATCTTGTGAATTTAGAGGTGCCATATTACGGGTATGTGCCCGACCCAGTTCTCGAAAATGGTCGTGCCACATTGTATTGGGATCGATCTATCATCACTGACAGAACTATTGTTGCCAATAAACCTGATTTAGTGCTGATAGACCGATTAAAGCGCCGTGCAATGATTGTCGATATCGCTGTTCCTCATGACGAGAACCTCGTGAAAGTTGAAAAAGAAAAACAAAATATTTGGATTTGTCTCACGAGATTGTCGATATGTGGAATATCGATTCGGCAATCATTGTTCCGATTGTCATATCTGCACATGGATTAATAGCCAAGAGCCTCGATCAACACCTTAAGAGGCTCGCGTTAGACGGCTGGATAGTGAGGAGGTTCCTGTCTTTGGAGCCCTAACCACCGGTGTCTTGGTCCCTGTACCCGTATGTCTGTCTGTATGTCGGTAGTCTACTGTTTTTTATATTTTTAAATATATATATATATATATATATTGTTTTGTACATATTTAAAAATGTAATTTATAAGTGTTAAGATAAATAAAGAGGAATAATAATAATATAATAATAATAATATCTTTACACATCTCACACACGGCCGTCTGATCCCAAACTAGGCAGAGCCTGTACTATGGTAACCAGACTGCTGATAAACATACTTATATATTTCTAAATACATACATATTATAGATAAATTACACCCAAACACAGAACAAATGATCATGCTCATCACCCAACTATTTGTCCTGGGTGGGAATCGAACCCACGACCTCTGGCTCAGCAGTCAGGGTCACTAACCACTAGACCAACAGGCCAGTCTAATTCTGATTCACAGCATCCAAAAGATAAACCTTATCTGGCATAAAGTTGTCAGCCATCGGAGTAATGTAGGCTTACAGTAAATAATTATAACTCGCTTTGTGACTGTAGGAGATGGCGCAATATAGGTCTGGACATACTTGGGAAGTAAACTTAGTTGGAAGAGATCGTTTTGCCCTTTTGATCTGTTGCAATTCGTTAGGTTTATGCTTACCTGTTGCTATCCTTAATTTATTCTTTACACATGCTGAATGTTTTATATACATCGATAAAGTGCAGGTTTGTTGTACCGAATAACACACCGAATGTTAGGACAATTAAATGTCAAATCACAGGCTGTTTTTGTATTTGAACAAATGTTTAAATTGCGGCACTATACTGATAATTACATTAGGCTTAGTTCTTCTTGTAAGTACTTTAAAACAGCAACTTCATACTTTAACCTCTATTATTTAACTAATATTACAAAGAGGAAACATTTGTATGTATGTTTGTAATGTTTTCACACAAAAACTACTGGACCGATTGCGATGAACCTTGGTATGTAGATAGCTGGACTATATAGCAAGGCTACTTTTTATCTCGACATTCCCACGGGATCGGGACTTACGCGGGTGAAAACGCGAGGCGCTGCTAGTTTCAAATAAAAGACCGATAACAATAATATATTCTAGTGATGAGACCTCTCGCCCAGCTTGCATACTCCTTCGATTGAAATAATAACTCTTTGAAATGCGAGAGGCCTGGACTGGTGGCCCCAAACTCGAATTTAGAACATGTTCGAAATATTTTATGAAGGATAAGGATAGAAGAAAGGACAGTCGTCGAGAAGACAGAAGACGGTCGTGACGACTGTCGTGCCAAAGGTGCACGGAATAATTCAAGAACTGTTATTTATAATTAATTTGTTTAAAGTTATAATTGTTACATGAATAATCTGATCCTGATTATATCGCATAGTGCGTTTGCCTGCTCTTTTAATTTTCCTCCTCTAGATAGAACCTGTCGTGACTGGTTACCGTAAAGCCCAAAGCTTTATACGTGGTGGAGTACGCCGCAGTTGATTTAGAAGAAGTACTCCAGGCGTTACAATATAATCTAATCTTGCTCACTTTTCATTTTATAGTACTTTGAGCTACACACAACTATCCAGGTAGGTATTGATTAAATTTCTGATTTCAGTCACTAATAAGACTTTGGATTGAAAGACCTTTCGTCAGACCCTGTCACGTCACAACCAATTGAGGTCTTTTCGAGAACTAAAACTTTTTCTACTGGTTTACATTATATTTGTCGCTGTTAGATGGTGGATAGTTTGCAATAAAATCATACATTATTCCCACATTGCTAAACTTTTGGATTAAAAATATAACGAAATATGCACCCAGTGCAAATGCAGTTCAAGTAAAACAAATAAAGCTGTTAATCGCAGGGGACGAACATGATCTCTGTGAGATTTGTGTAATGTTTTATGAATTTGAGCAAAGGCATAATAAACCATAAACCGTACTTTTTTTACGTCAAACAAATTGTAAAAATCTTACAGTAGGCCCAAAGTTTACATGTTTGATCATACTATTTTTCACAAAACACTATACAACTTACTTGGATCACAAAGTTGTGTTTTATAATATTGGGCATAGACACAAGTATGTCTTTTACGCATTTGAGAGTATTATAACCAATAATGAAATAACCAATAATGTGCATTATCAGTAAAATATAACCAGGTACCTATGTATGTATTTCGAAAGAAAACTAAATGTTGCTACGCATTCACGTTGCGAATACTATGAATAATTTGCAGTAACAGTCCTCTCAGAACTGCCTGGTAAAGGAATACCGATACAAAATTATAGCACTTGTAAATCTTGTAATGTTACTCAAAGGGACTCAATCATTAGTAACAGTTACTAGACCTGTCAAGCTGTGCTTACCGTTACAACAGTCCTCCCTATTCGTGTTTTTGTTGAGATATCATTATTCATCCTTGCTAATAAGGTTTACTGTAAATAAAGAAAAAAGTAGTGAACGATATAAGGACAGGATGCAAACAATTTATATTTCTCATAACAAATCAAAAAATATGGGTAGTAGGTATACTGAATAAAGATAAGACTTGTTTTTAAACTTTCGCGACTATACATATTGGATGTGTAAATCGGGACTTAATCGCGGTAATAATTAGAAAGTACAATATCTTTTTTGGTTACCCGACATTTCGATCGAATTGCACCGATCGTGGTCACGGGTAGACTGTTATTACAGCGATTATGTCCCGATTTACACATCCAAAGATAGACTACATAAAAACTTAGATTTTTGTATAGTCTAGGAAATGAATTGGGTAAAATTTAGGTTGGGTTGGTATAATTAATAAACGCTTCAAAAAATCTTCACAAATATTTATGTAAGTAAGTATAGTAACTAAAAACCTATTTAAAAAAATGTAAAAATATATAGGTATATTAGTTAATTAAAACATTAATGAACACGTGGGATACTTGACAAAAGTTGTCTAAAATGATGCATCGCTAATTAAAAACATTTTTAACTAAGTAGGTTAATTTCCGACGGACGCTTCCACTGACGGTAGGGCGACTTGGATTTGTGAACCTTCTCTTTTTATCTAACCAAACACTAACAAAGCTCTACATCTGTGACATCAAGCCTCCAATTTCCTTGATTTAAAAAAATTATAAGATCGTGAGGCCTAAATACGAATAAGTTGTAAATAATACATAATTTCGATTCGACCTCAAGTTCATCCATTTAATAATACCACAAGTAGCGTTGAACGTGATGCAAGAATAGGTTCAAGTGGATAACAAGTTCAATTTAACCGAAGAATATCAGGATCAACAATAAATTAAAGTTGTTATTCCCTACAATATGATCAATTACCTACATTTTTACGAGTAGGTACGTCAAGGGAAGTCAATCATGTAACTTCATATAGTTACACACTTAAGAAGCCTACAATCGATACAGTACTTCTCCTCAGCGGAAGCTATAGAATTTTTAATACAACTGAAACTGAATTATAAATTAAAGAAACTTTAAACGACTACACTTGGTAATAGAACCAATTATAGGTGTAGGTAGAGGTACTGATACCCGCTATACGGAACCTAAAAATAAATTACAAGTTGGATATAAAAAGTGTGTATATAAAATAAATTACAATAGTAAAATAAATAATAAATACGACTTAAAGTAATTTTAGGATACTATCTCTATTTTATCAATATTATAGTACAAATGTATTGAATTTAGTCTTTAGGGTACTGAAATTTCAGGAACTTATTCAGTGGTCCCATGGTGTAATGGTTAGCACTCTGGACTCTGAATCCAGCGATCCGAGTTCAAATCTCGGTGGGACCTAACTATTTTTCTCTTCAAAATGCATTTTCCGACGTGAAATAGATTTAATTAATATAATTCGTCATATAAATGATATTCAAGGTTAGTAATCTGAACCGCAGGATTACGTTATCGCTCGGCCTTATAGTAAACTAATTATCAGTGTATTCAATATATTTGCTAGTTAATATGAATTAGTTAATTAATAAGTACCTACCTACTTGTTTTTGTTTGCACCCTACTTTTTGCTTTTAATTGATGCTACTTGCAATACCAAATAAACTAACTAAATTAAGAAAATACCGTGTACGTAATACGCTACACAATCTATACTAATACCTAATATTATAAACACGAAAATGTTCGAGGATGGATGGATGTTTGTTACTGTCCTGGATTAACACATAGGATCAGTGGCGTAACTATACCACCTGAGGCCCGTGGCTAATTCACCGTATGTGTAAGGGTCTGACTCGCAGTTGGCCGTTATTTTCTTATCTAAAATCTTAATGATTCATTTATATAACTCCTGTATTTTTTTAGGTTTATTAAATTAGATAACTTATATTTATTAAATACAAAACTAATGTTTTTTTAAATGTATTATGAAATTAGTGCCTCCTATGTTCAGGGCCTTTGGTGCCCAGGGGCTCCCTCTGGTCAGGGGCCCGTGGCTATTGTCCGCTCTACCACCCTATTGTTACGCCACTACTTAAGATACTCTAAACGAGGCCACGGGCAAAAGCTAGTAAGAATATATATTTTTTTATTTTTGTTGCTAAGATATCCACCTACATGATTAAACTGTGCCTAGGTACTTCATTAGTCACAAAATAGTACCTATAAGGTACCTACCTGGCTACCTAATAGGAAAAGAGTCAATATACCAGCCTACACTAAATAAGGTGTTGCCTAGGTAATGGATAAACACAACAAAATAATTATGTCAGTGCCTACGAGCAGGACGTGGATTGCTATACCTACCTATCATCTATATCTGTGTAAAACATCTGTGACTTTTCTGTCAGTGTTTAATTCTTGTTTCAAACCATACAACATACATAACTATAAGAATAATGCAACCGAATAAGTTGAAAATATTGATGATCGGTCCGTCAGAGGTATTACATTCTTTATATTTCTCTTGCTTTTATTCCATTGGGTTTTCTGTAAATACCTATTAATTAATACACAAAGTAAACGGATCATTCAATTAACCTGTGTATCATAATAGGTTTAAGTCTTAAAAACATTCCGCCTTATTTAGTCGTATTTATTAACCTGTTTTTAGAGTGGTAAAACACATATAGCTAACTTCATATCAGACTCGATAAACATTGAAGAGGCAGAAACTCCTCGGCCAACACAAGGTGTCCGAATTGTTGAATTTGAACTTTCCAATCTGAATGTTAATGGCAAAACCACAAATATTGACATTGAACTTTGGGATTGTAGCGGAGACCACAGGTAACTTGATGCTATAAAACATACCCCATAAAATTATGTAGACAAAGAAAAGGTTAGACTTCTTAGTGATTCAGTTCTTATTTATTAATTAAGCGCCATCCATCGGCCGAATACCTCACCAGCTACTATTACAAATCTGAGGTAGTGAGTCAATCATATCTACGCTGCTAGATGATTTACCCTATCACATCTATATCATTTTAGTATTTCCTATTTTAATAATGTATGAAACCTATAACATACATAAATTTATGAAACGTGTAGTAGGTAGCAATTAACTGTCTACAGTAAATTGCTGTCGCAATTGTTTTTAGAAAGTTTGAAATATTGCTTAATAAGAATATTGCAATCTTCTTTAGCTTGCAATCCGAATATCATATTTCATAGTTATTTATTTAACTATTTTACTAATTATTGATGACTATTTTGCAGATTTGAATCGTGTTGGCCTGCACTTAGACTTGGAGTGCAAGGAGTTATTTTAGTATGTTCGCCTAACACTGCACAGACTGCAGCTAGAGAAATGGAACTCCTTTACAACTATTTTGTATCTCAGCCAAAACTGTCTGCAAAGCAGTGCGTACTCTTCTACAACTGTACCGAAGATCAAGATGAACAGGAAATGGTCTCGCTAAATCTTTGTAAGATTTTATTGCAGTATATCATTAGACTTCGAGTGCTTATTTCTTGATGTTTTAAATTACTTGTTTTTTACCTATATTATTTCTTTCAGCCCACACATTCTCAAAAGTGTCTCAAGTGGCAATCAATTTGAAAACTGGTGGTACTCGGTTAAAAATAGACTTCTCTAATTATATTACCTCCATTCTACAATCAATAAATAAAGACAACTGAGAAGTAACTACACGACGTCTGGTTTTCTTATACTCACGTCTTCATCCGCTGGTAACTAAAATACATCCATTCATTGATTGATGTCACGTAGAATCACCTACATAAATTTGGCATAAAAAATCTAATAAATAAAGGTGATAAGGACGTCACAATACGATAAAAAATCATACTCATGCTGTTGATAAGAAAAACATGTAACTTTTATTTTATTACTTACGAAACTAAGATTCATTACCAATTATCGCGATAGTAATGTATGTACGTACATACGTTAGATAATGTTCAACAATTCACCTACTAATTGGGTTATGAGACTACGAACACATTTTGTTCGGATTTAGTAAGTAAATCACTTCACTTAGTACTGTTATCAACGATTACATCTAATCAGTGACTTTAAATCCATGATATAATCCATTTTGTACTAGGCCTGGAATGAATAGTTTGGTAAAATAATCTTAAATTTCTAGCTAGTCGTAGGGGATAATCGAAAAGTCATCTTGTTCAAATGTTGCCTATCGAAAACTTTCTAATTAGGTAAATTCATTTGTTAGTAGGTGCAGAGTAATCTATGAACCATAGGGATCATATCTCTCTACCAATGCCTAGATTACTTTGCCCATTCACGTCAAGGTCATAGGACCTTGACGTGCTTTCGAACTTTATCAACAAATTATCATTAGCACTCGAAAGACTCATCCTTTTTAAACGTAATCGTAAAACAGATTTGGTTAAAATTTATATAAAAATATATTTACTATGTACGCATTCCAACCCTTACCGGATACTTACCTACATTTTTTTTTTGTAATGTGAACAGTACTTGCATGACTGAACCGAGGGTCATTTACAGGCAATGTTACAGAACTTACGTAAAACTAGGGTATGTCGCGTAATATTTTTTTTACCTGATCGCTTGTTTCAAAACTTTAGAACATATGCAAATTAAAAATGAATTTAAGCATATAAAATAGGTACATGAATAGGTATTAAAATTAGACATAAGAAAATATAAACATGAATTTATTTTGAAGTTGAGTAAGCCCGTCTCAATGATGATCATAATATTACAATTTATAAAAACAATACCTACAAATTACATACCAAAATCTAGGAGGTATTTATTCTTATTGCTTTTAGACTACCGACTGCGCTGCGCGCAAATATATCTACGCTATACTATTTAATACAAACTGATAACTATTGATCTTAACAGAAATCATTATTCAAGGCTTGAAACAATAATGCTGTCATGTTAAAAAAAAAAACAAATTACAACGCACGCACTCAGTCTTAAAACATTTGGCTCTTATAATGAGTAATTTTTATTAAACTTAATTCAGTACTTCATTCAATTCATTTACAAAGACAAAATGATACTGAAATTGATCAATTACCTACTAAATAGAAAAGTATTTACAATTAATGGGACCTTGTACATAAAACTGTATACACGTAACCTACACTTACATAATAAAATAAAATACAGCGTACCTAAGTCTGTCATTAATATTATATTATAATAACCTTGATCACATTTTGCTGCATGTGGAACGAGTTATCTACATACCTAAAATAATTTATTACGTTAACTTCATTATATATGAAAATAATATACAAAATCTAATTTCTATCGTTCTTCCAACTGCCTCGGTCATTAAAATTTTTTCGTTCTCTATGGCCTCTACCAGAACTACCACGATTCCAACGATCGTTGCCACGCCCTCGATGGCCTCCTCTGTTAGGGAATCTAGGATAATTTTGTTCGCCATCCATAAAGTTAAAATCATTACCTTGGCCTGGACCGTTAAACGGCATATTTCCAAAATTATTAGGTCCGCCAAACTTATTATTAAAATTATGCGGGATGTTTGGAGCTATCCCTAATAAACCAGGTGTGGGACCACCACGGGGGTCTGACATAGATTGATTAAATCCGTGCATATTATTACCTAAATTCATATTATTCATACCTCCTATACCCATATTCATCATGTTCATGTTACCACCATCCATTGAATTTGGTGGTCCAGACATATTATTATTCATGCCAAATTGATTTTGGTTGAAATTAATCGGCGTTTTAAGTAATGGTGCTTTGGGTTTTGGTAAATAGGAATACTCACCGTTTTCTCCCAGTGAGATACCTAAATTTGTAAGTATACTACATAATACACTGTTACTTTGAATTACAGCTAAATCGAACTTCTTCCCAGATATCTTTTCTTGTTGATGCTGCTTAATCATTTGTGTCACAGGAGCTAGATGTTGGTTTACAAATATTTTTTGAGTTGAACTTAAATCTTTATACCAATTGGAGTTTTGCAAAATAGTTTGTAAATCTAAGGAATTGGATTTTTGTTCTTGACTCACGGATTCAACTGTATCCTTGGGCTTTCTTCGCGGATCGATTCTAGGGCCCGAAGGAGCGGGGGGTGTTTTAGATGACTTTTCAGTATCACTGTTAGATTCTTCGACGGATAATCTAAACACTTTTCTTAATCTAGGATCAACCAAAGCTTGAGACTTTGCAGTACTATTTCTAATATCTGTGTAATCAGGTCGAGGTATGTCTATTGCTACTAATTTATATGGGATAGGCGGATGACTGTTAATTGATCCGTTTATTTCAGATGCAGGAGTATAGTTTGGAAGAGGTTTGAAAGGCAAACCTAAACGAAAATCAATGTCACCACTAGTTTGACGCAGATCTGTGTCACCAAAAGACGGAAGGTTAAAATCAGCCTTTCGCAAATCGACATCAGTTCTTCGTCGCCCGTCTGTTGGCTCACCATCTACACACTCATAAATCGACACTTTAGGAGGTTTTTTAGTGGTAGGTTTAATGGGATCACTTACTTTATCTGGAGACCGTCTAGACCGAGGATCCCGTGCTCTCTGCGGTGATTCTGCCCCTTCAGTATTACTGTCTACTTTATTCTCTTGTAAATTATTTTTCATGGTATTCAATAATTTTGTTACCTCTTCACTAATATCTATTTTTGAGAGATCTCCAAGTCTACTAAGCACCGCAGACGCTTCTATAACGTGAGGGGCAGGCACTTGTGAAGAGGGGGGTGTTTGTTTTGGGGATGATCCTGGAGACTTTCTTTTCATACCCTTTTCTTCGTCACTAGAGTACCATTTTTCATCAATCAATAAATTATTATCTTCATCGTCTGTAGTCGAACGACGGTGTCTCTTTTCAGGATTCTTAAACAACGGTTCTGGTTGAAGAAATCTTATATCGGTATCACATTCCTTTCCTAAGCTATTTTCTTTGATAGCTGAGTGTAATATTCTCGGATCTTCATCCGAAAAAGGAAGGACTCTGTGGTCTACATCCTTAGACTCATTTGAAATTACGGGCTTGTCTGTATCAAATGCTTCATTAGAGATATCAATATTCTCTTTATCTTTAGATGCAAATTTTAAAGCATCTTTTGTATATTGATCTATGTCAATCATATTATCTTTATTCGCTTGCAACTCCTGGTTTGCTTTGATTACGGAAGAATCTTCAGTTGGCGGCAGGACTACAGATGTATGAAATCGCATATCTACATCTTGACCGGGTAAATCAGCCGCAATAGTTACACTATTAGACACTGGTGCGGCTACGGGTGGCACTCGTAAGTCCAAATCTTTTGTAGCAGTTGTTTGACCTACATACTGCTGAGGTTCGTTGTTGGTTATAAGTCCTAACTTTTGTATGTTCATTGTGTTTAACTGAATTTCAGTTATCTGTTTAAGAGACAATCCAATACTATTAAGCTGTAGTACCGTTAATTGACCAAGCTGATCTAAGTTTTCTATTCCCATTTTCGTAAGATCGGAAATTTGTCGAGGAGTTAATACTCCAGTTAGATTCTTGATGCTTAATATGTTAGTTGTTGTCATGGTACTACTATTTTGAGGTACGTTGAGATTAAAATTCTGATTAGACGCATCATTTTGCCACCGAGACTGTCGTACTTTAGGTGATATTTTATTTTGTCTATCATTTATATATTGATTATTTTGCAATGAATCCGGTGTGTTTTGGGGGTTCGGTATATTTAGTTCAAAGAGAGATGGAATGGATTTTTCTTGGGGTTCTGGACTTTCGGAGTATTGTTGTATTAACTTATTTTGCGTTGTTTGTATCATCTTTAAGGCACCTTCTCTATTTAGTCTAGGAAAATCACCTAAAATTTCTTTAGGAGCAGATTCAATGTGCTTTAAAATTATATTCTTTAAGTTATCAGTTAACGGTTTACCATGTGCAAACTTACAATCATCTTTGTATATACACGGAAGCCCAGTATGATAATATTTACACGGAAAATCAGCATGCATGTATAAACATTTGTCTCTCTTAGCACAACAATCCATTAAATAAAATTTACATAGCTCCATTTTTCGGGGAGGTTGTGCGTCATGTGAATAAATGCAATCGTCACCCTTATGACATTTACCTTGCATGTAATATAAACAAACGCCATCGGGATCTTGCATGGGATGAGTACCTCTTCTTCTGTCATTTTGTTTATTTTTATTACGATCGCGTTGAGATCTATTGTGTCGCTGTTGCCGGTGATGCTGTTGCTCCCTAGACTCCTGACTACTATCTGACGCGTACGAATCCCTGTCATCTTCGGGGTACATTTCAACTGGTGATTGCCTATGCACTGGGGAGGCACCCCTTACACACATCATCTCACTTTCGTCAACCTCATCTGAATACTCTTGTTTCTTACGCTTTTTACTCCCACCATCCTTACTATCATGTTTCTTTCTTTTTTTATGTCTACGACGTTCATCTATGTCGTCTTCATTAAAGCCTTCAGCACAATCATTTTTGTTCATAGCCTTCCTAATTGCTTTTTCAATATTACCAGCAAAGTCATCTTCAGTGGGACTAGAATATTTCCTATTTTTTTTACCTTTGTCTTTTTTTTGTTCCCCTTTGTTAGATTTCGATTTCTTTTTCTTACCTGATTTTGAATAATAAAAATCTTGGGATTCTGTTTTTTCCAGTGATAGTTTGTCATCAAGCGTCGGCACAGTTTCTATGCTTTTCTCTTCTGTTTGAGTTTCTGGTACTTCTTCACCTTCACTCTCGATCTCTCCATCCTCTAAATCTTCAACTTCCGCATTTGGTATAGATTCGGTCATCTTAAAAGTGTCTCTGAAATTAAAGAAAATTACCGGTTTAACATTTGTTTTTAACTAGCAATTTTTTCAAGTATTATGAAGAGATAAGTATATAGTAGTTCTATATTTGTAATATAAAAATTTGGACAAAAGCTTAATAGTAACTTCGATTTACTATTGAAGTTAAAGATTATTCTTGTTTATTACCTAGCTCACTCACGTTGTTATTAGGTATATATATATTTATAAATTATAGTTCTAATTAACTCAATTATTTTGACAAATATTGAACATCTACTTACTCATATACAGACCTAATTAAAACAAATTTTAATCCTGCCTATGATTTGCAAGATCAAAAACAATGTTGTGAAGCCATGAAGCAAAGTAAATATTACATAGTTAAAATTTAAAGAAAAAATATTAAATCAACTGTATGAAGAATTCTTAATCTATTAGGTGCGTAGTTAAGAGATAATATGATGCCCTTGAACCTTAGGTGGCAAATAACCTAAAACAAATGGAGAAATTCGCCGTTGATATAGTAGAGCTTCTTTGACCAGATTGGATGCGCTTATTAGCTTTATAAAATAATCGGACGTTTTGTGTCTCACATACCAGAACGGATCTTACAAATTCCTATCTAAGTAGCGATGTCTTGTATGTACTTATATAAAGTTAAGTTATTGTCCGGCGTAACCTAGTTAAGTAAATATTATGGACCTTTTAAATCTTTATTATGACGAAATATGGCTGTATTAAAAAGTAGGTAATGTACAAATCATGTAACCCTTTACATTTAACACGTTTAAGTCATGGCCAATTCTTTGTGACGTATCAGATTCAACATCGTATTTGCAACTCTGTACGCGATGGCTCGTTGGTTTACATACGCGTCAGAAAAGGACAGAAATATTGCTTTGCTAACAATGCTATTTATGAGTTTGAGAACGGAACGGAACATGCGTCACGTAGAGCAATTTTATTCTTTGTCATGCCGTCGCCATTTTGGCGTACAATACGACTATATTAAAAAGGTAGATATATATCTATACTGATAAGTATAACAAGAATTTACTTATGAAACCTGACAGGCAATAAAATACATTTAAAAAATTTACTACTTAAGAATGGCTATCAAAGAAAATTTGCCATAAAAATCTATTACGAAGGCACAAAAACATCTTACAATATAACAACGCATGACACCCCTTTTGTGACTGTGTAAAATAAAATTAAACAATATAAACTTTACTAATAATAGACCGTTGGTTGTGTACTAACAATATTCTAGTCAGAGAACAAATCTCGTTTTTTTGTAGATACTGTACCTAATGTTCGTCGAAACAATAAGCATTGGGAATGATCTCCAAGATTCACTATATTACTTAGGTGTTGCGCAAATAGAAATTCGACATGTATGGCAGAAGTCAGTACTATAACTGCTCATAGCCACTACTTTCAAGAATAATTTAGGTAGATACAGCCAGCCAAGCAAGCAGTGGGTGGCCGTTCACATTTCACAATATCTTGCTGCGCGCTGCGCTCTCGCCACGATTTGAATGACGTCAGCCTTCTAGAACGGCAAGATATCTATGTGTCCTTCCTTTCAATTGAGGTCACGAGACGTATTACGCTCACACACACTAACACAAATCGTAAGCATCTACGTGCAAATAAGGCATGTAAACCTACGTACCTACGTAGAATAACGCGGCTTTTACATTTAGCAGCATTATACTTAAAATAAATGTATGTTTTTAGTCAAAAATTAAGAAACATTACCTATATTCTGGTCTGTGCAAAAAAATAACATGAAAGAATTAATAACCAACACCAAAAGTAATCCTACAAAGGCAAAATATAAAATAAATAGCTAGGTATTTATGTAATGAGACAGAAATGTCATGCACAAATTAAAATGTGTTATCTTATGAAAATTATCAAATTATTATAAATTAGATATTTATAAATTAGATTTTTTAAATTAAACACGGCAAATGTCACCGGGCAAGTATCTAAATCGCTAATACTGCATCCATTATAGCCGCCATTTTGGTCTTGGCTATAATAGACAGACTGATCAAGAATAGCATACGATTACCGATTTGCAAATTCATCGCATATTTCCTTCAGATCGCGAATAAAAAACGATTAAGTGTAGCGTAGATGGATGTAGCACGTGTATGGTAATTCCTTTAGCTGACCAAGCACTTTATGTAAAAAGGGGACACGCATTCATAAAATGGCCTAACCAGTAAATAAATTAATTGTTACCAATCTTACATTAATGAACGAATCACTATGTGCGACTACTATACGCCATATAAAATATAAATCTTTCATAGCATTGCTGCATAAAGACGAAACAATTCGAGTATGTACGCTATATTGATTTCGAACGACGACTGCAGCGGACGGAACAACAAAGCGATCGAAAATATTTAGTTTCCAATTTGAACACGAATGGATGGGGGCGCATTTGTTGAGGAAATCAGCTCTTTAATGTGGCTAAACTGCGATTTCCGGTGAAATTTTTTTTATAAAAGACATTCTAGAGACAAAACTCAAAACTAAATAAATGTTTAAAATCAAGTAATTAATTAATTAATTACAAATGACCTCATAGACAAATTTGGTATGATGTATAAATAGAAAAGTGTGTCAACTATTTCGTTAATGTTGCTATATTGAAATATCACTTGATTTAAAAAGGACAGCAGCATACTGATAATAAGAATATTATTTATCAAAATATTATTAATATTTTTGTTTCATTTCTGTTTTTAGTTTTCTAATTTATCGTGGTGATATATTTGGCTATCACTGACATTTTCATTGGTATCATTTAAAGAATCCTAAACGTTTCCGAACAGAAACTGTCATCATAATAATTAAAATCGAAATGTCATTATTATCAATTTTGTGATAAGTCAGCATTTTACAAAATACAAAATTAATGTTCCGTTTATTTTCTGAACAACAATTTAAGGGAAAGTAATAAATGTTTCTCTGTTTACAAAATGTTCACTAACATTATTTGTGAAAGAGAATTGCTTCGAGATTAACGTATAATTTAAATTTATAGTGCTCTTCAAGTTTCGAATACTTATTTATAATGTCTGAACCAAACAATCCCTTTGCCGGGCTCTTGGGGGACTCTGAAGTAGCAACTCCAGTTGATCCAATTCCCGGTGACGAAAACATAACAACTCAAAACTTTCAAGAAAAAGTAACAGAAGATGAAGAAATAGAATCAATAAATAACATTGTGGAGAATGTATTCCATTTCACAATTAATCCTAATGCTGCAATGGGTGTTCGACAGCTAGTGTTTTTGGAAGAACTTGCCGAAGCAACTAAGCCGCGTATTTATATAGATTTAGAAGCATTAGAGCAGGCCTTATTTGAAAGATTACTTCTTACTGATGTAGAATCTAGTGTAGTGCCTAAATCTTGTAAGGTTTTTAAGGAACATGTGGTGCAAAAACAGGTTTTCCCCTACTTGTTTAGTTCACTTCAGAACATGCAAGGTTATGAACTGTCTAAAACTCCCAGTGTGGTGGATGTTCTCCAAAAAATGAAGGAACTCATATTTAGAAATGCGGTAACTGCTTTAAAACAACCTGCCTTATTTGAAGGACAAGTCTTTCCAATGCAGCTTACAGAATTATTACAGCATGTAGATCCACAGAGTCATAATTTCTTTTTGGACATAGTCAAATCATTTATGTCCGAAGGTAAGCATATTTTAGTTATTGTTATTCCTACATAATATAGAATGAATGTTGCAAGTGAAATCTAGAATAAATATGTTTCAAGTTACATGAAACTTCCATTCTTTAGAAATTTCATGTATTCAGACTGTTCAAAGAGTCCTATTTTTTAATGACTTTAAATGCTTTGAGTTGAAAGGCTTATCACAAGAAATGTCAGATATCGGTATAAAACTGTCAAAGCTTACATTAAACAGTTGCATCATGGACAATAATAAGATAAGAAAAATGACTGTCTTACATTTCTAGTGTTTTAGTTAGTAGTTTTTTTTTAAATAGTTTGGATTTTGATATTTTAATTTCTTATGTCTAACAATAACCTTTTGAAGCCCATTTTTGCTACATCTTGTAATATGTGAGCAGCATAAGCTGTTGTAATATATGTTTACAAAACAACATACCATTTGTGTAATATTAATTTTGAAAACTATAAATATACTAGCTGCGACCCGCATAAGTCCCAGTATCTTGGGAATATCGGGATAAAAGTAGCCTATGTGTTAATCTAGGTCTCCAACTATCTACATACCAAGTTTCATCGTAATCGGATCAGTAGTTAGTATGTAGTAGTAGTAGTAACAAACATCCATACATCCATACATCCATACATCCACACATCCATACATCCATACATCCACACATCCATACATCCATACATCCACACATTCATACATCCATACATCCCCACAAACTTTCACGTTTATAATATTAGTAGGATCTATACCAAAATTATAAGCTGAAGAGTTTGTTTGTTTTGTTGAATGCTCTAATCTTAGGAAATATTGATTCAAATTGAAAAAAGTCTTTTAGTGTTAAATAGCCCATTTATCGAAGAGGACTATAGGCTATATAACATTATGCTACAACCAATAGAAGCGGAGCATTAATGACAAATGTTGAAGAAACTGAGAAAATTTACAAACGCAGACAAAGTTGCATGGGTCAACTAGTAAAATAAGCTGCAGACTACTAAAAATGCTCATTATGTTAAGTAAAAGTCTACAGTAGTCTAGCAAAAGAATACATTTCTAGTAAATGTTATTCTTACCCTCAGAGATTGCACAGTGCTGAATGTATTAAATAACATTTAAATTTTCAGGTGAAGAAGGAAGCCATGAACAGTTGAAAGAGATAATGCTGCCTGTGCTGAAAATAATTTACACAGACATAGAAGCATCTAATATAGTTAACTTGCCTATTTATATTCTTAAGTCTGTACACTTATTTGCAAGTAAGTATTAACAGTACCAAAAATAAATACAACTGATTTAATATAGTTTATAGAAAATAATTTATTATACACCAGTACTAGAAAATGCTACTGGCCATCACTAGGAACTGCAACATTCATCTGCAGCTATTTTTGATAAGATAATATTGGATTAGATAAGATTCAAAAATTCTTTTGCATTGTTTCAAATTTCATGCGGCCCTTTAACCTTCTTTCTTACCCTGAATCCCAATCTTTAATATTTCAAATAAAAAAGGATTTACTAAATTCTCTTTTGCTTATAATAGTTATTTAGCAGTATATAAAGCATTTATAAATTATTAAATAATCTGAAATCTGATTTTCGTTCCTTACAGGCAATCAACATTTAGCACCTATTTTATTAGAGAGCTGTGATGTAAAACCAAATGAAAAGAATGGAAGACTGTACCAAAATAATGTGATAGGAGGCTTACTTGCTCTTTCAGTGATGCCCAAATCTAATTCATCCATGCCTGAGTTTTTTGACAATCCAACTGATCAGGTATTGCTTTGAGTACTGTTGTAAGGAAAGTTTTGGATTTGAATAAAATTCACATGGGACTATTAGCAGATTTTGATTTTAAACACGTCATATTTATATAAAACATATG
The DNA here is from genome assembly GCA_949752705.1 of Callimorpha dominula. Classification (NCBI taxonomy): domain Eukaryota; kingdom Metazoa; phylum Arthropoda; class Insecta; order Lepidoptera; family Erebidae; genus Callimorpha; species Callimorpha dominula. The sequence continues at coordinate 10,964,638 of OX457000.1, forward strand.
TATAAAATTACATTAAATAAACCACAACCAATAAAAAAATTGTAACATTTTGAAGTCACCTAACAGTCCACTATTGCTGACTAGGAACAGTAGATATTTTTTTTATTTTATATTATTTTTACTATTTCATTAAATTTAAGGATTTATATATTTTTCAGACTGCCTCTGCCCTCATAGAGTCCTCAGTACGAAATGCAATATCTCACCTCACTAATAATATGCACAAAATTTTCCTTACACTTTTGAAAGGTGGACCTCGGATAAAAAGTCAATTACTAACATGGATTGGAAGGTGCTTAAAGTCAAATGCTGTAAGAGGAAAACTTTGGAATATACAGGTGACTCTGTTTGTTTAAGAATTTTTGTGACGCAGTTGCTTTTTAGAATAATTTGTATTTTTACCATGGTCTGTCAAATTGTACTTTTGAAGATATACTTTATCTTGTATTAAAACTTCCTTGGGTATTATGTCATTGAGGGTATGATGCTGTTGGTTAGACCCATAGTTTTGGCTTGTCTAATATCTGAAGCATAATTTGGGATGTCCACAAACATTTGACAGACTCTGGTCATCATTCACTACTTGTATGTGAAGGCAATCCTTAACTCTCTCACCCCTAGCTAGTGGCTTTTCCGACAGGTTAATTTATTGATAGGATGTCTTTCGAAAGGACTCTCCACTATCAAAATCTTTTTGAAACTTTTCTTCACCAAAGCTCTAATAGCTCTCTTGCTAGTCAAGGTTCCTACAACACTGACCATTCAAGATTCGCGCTTTTCCAATGTGTCCATTGCTATCAGAAGGTGTGTAAAGAAATACTTCTACTCTTCTAGAACATCAGCTACCTACCATCAACAATGATCATCAATTACAATAATATAAATCAGAGAACTTGTGGTATTTTTAGTGTTCTTATACCATCCATTTTGTTGACTAATGGTAGAAACATAAGTGTGTCGTGTTATTACCTTGTGTTATAAAATGTATGAAATAAAAGCAATATATTTCTGACGCGACACTACATAGTAGTATGTTTCTAGAGCTTTACGTTACTAAAATCAATATTCAATGCAGTGTATACTCCATTTATGATCGCTCAAGATCCTCCTTATAATTAATTTCATTCTGTACTTACGGAAGAAAAATACAATTTCAGGTGGCTGAAATGACGGCAGCTTCATCTTGCGTATCAGATGGGTTTATGTTAAACTTAGGGGCAGTGCTTCTTCAATTGTGTCAACCGTTCTGCACATCGGCAGATGATCCTAAGGCATTGAAAATCGACCCCACTTATTGTGCAGTTCTAGTAAGTGATTAAAAATAAATATATCCCTGATCCCCCTGACTAATAAAATAGAAGTATCATGTGAACAGTGTCTCGTGAAAATAAACTGAAATATGTATCTACTTACGGTACTTACGTACCTATTATTTTTCTTTAGCCTGAAGAATGTGAAGCCAAGTCGGTACACTTAGATTGTCTGCACACCGAAACCTGCTTATTGCCACCCCGGGTGAATGAGGATGACCAAGCGTTGAAACGGGATACTGCAGAAACATTCAATTTTGTTACGGAATGCTTTTTTATGACTCAAAAGTGTATTGACTTAGGTGAGTACATCTTTTTTTCTTAAATAGTGTACATAACAATGTAATTGGGACCACATTGAACTGCTGCATCGCAGGTCGAAAACGATGTTTTAACGCTGAGTTTTCTTAAATTTGCTAATTATTTCTTTCATAAGAACCTTCTGTCAATAACAAACACAAAAAAAGAATTAGCGAAATCGGTAAAGCCGTTCACGCGTGATGTCGTGACCAGGGGAGAGGGATTCATTTATATATATAGATAGATAATATCGATTATTTTACATAATAGGGAATATGCATGTTGTTTAAATTTACTTGATTAATTTTTCCTTGAATCTTTATTGTCCAGATATTATGCCTAAACAATTATTTTCTTATTTAGTTCGTGTTTAATTGCAAAAAATATTAATTAAAATATGCAAAATAACGGCGCAAAATTCAACTTTGCAAAATGCTTCATCATTGGTCGAAACAAAACATGACGTGGCATTCCACGTTCTGTCATTTATCGGCGCCTATATTCGTAGTGTTACGGAGAAAGATAGGTGTTCCTGTGGTTTTTGCTCTTAGCTAGTGCATTCTAGTGATATTAGAAATCATCAAGGACAATGACTAAATGTAGTTTTGTCAAAGCACAATCGGACAATCTACCGAAAATAGGTGCATTCATGATGACTATGTAATTTGCATCAAATCCAGATTTTACGTCCGCTGAGGTCAAAGGAGTGAAAGCCGCAAGGTAATTATTATAATACTTGTTATATTATAATCTAAAGGATAGGTAAGATATTTATAGTTAGTTATATTCATGTAGTTTTATTGGACTTTTGTTACCTAGTTTAAGTAGACAAGCAAGTTGCCTTCTGCTTGATATTTAAAACAAACATAAATTGCTGCTGACTAATTCACAGTATACTAGCAATTAAATTGTAATATGCTTACATTAAAGTGATCTTCACAACAATATAAACACGATATTGAAGATAGGTCATTTCTTCTCATTAATGTACATCATTGTTTTCGTATTTTACATTATTATTTTTTAAAGGAAAAAATACTGTATTGGGTTGGGTGTACTTCTTATAGTGTTTTTACACTTAGGGACAAGGCAATACCTATCAAATGGTTTTTAAACTTTATCCATTGGCTATTTATTACAATAAATAGTAATTACAACTGGAAATCGGTATAAAATTACTGTAACACTTCAAGTAAGTATAAGAAACAAACACTAAGTGTGGAACGTGCCGTCATCCAAGGCCCGCGAAATATGGCGGCATTCAAACAGATCAAATTTTATCGATATTTTCAATGTTATTTTAAAAATTAATTTGAAAATTGCCAAGGTTATTTATATTTTTTATTAGGGTAGAATGATGGAACAAGTCACTAAAAGATAAAAAAAAAAAATCATGCATATTCCCTAATGTTTCTGTATTTCTACATCTATTCCAATGAATTGTGAATTACAAATAAATTCTGATCAAGAAGGTGAACTGTACCTACCAATGCAAAAATAAAAACAATAATTGAATGTATTATGTTCCTTTTGACGGCCAACCGAAGTCAGCTTTAAAGTTTTATTGAGACTTAGGCAAAATAGTTTTTGGTTAGATGGTATAGATACAAAATTTTACAAATTTTTTCGACATTATAAAAATATATTGTCAATGATTTCTTAGTTATTAAATTTAGTATCACTTGCTCTTTCATGTACCGGATTCTTGTACAAGACCCTAGAATAGCGAACTCGTAGAGTAGGCCATATAAAAATTAATCGAAATGTTAATAAGTAAAAAAATGCAGGTGTCCGCGTTTGCGCTGACAAGTTATGGCGAACTGGACAAGAGCTTAGCCAGGCGCAGCGTACTCTTGCGGACATGGCGTCGGCCGTTCATCATCTCCTAGATCCCATGAGACAGCGGAATCAACTACTGCTGTCTAAGTGAGTAACTCATAATAGGGTCTTTCGGATGTGGTAGGGTATGTCGGATGACTGTCAAGTCAAATCTGGACACAGAAAATGATCATTATACAGACAATTATGATATTGTGTTGGCCAGGTAATACTACTACGCTGTTCATTTTTTATTGGTAACTACTTCAAAATTATGTTAAGTTGTTTTTAAGGTGTGCATTATTACTATAAATGTAAAAATACGGTGCTGGCAAACAAGCTTACGCTTAGCTTACCCCGGTTAAATTATGATGAACTATATGTACAAATTAAGTTAAATAAACCGGCGAATCGAACCGTTATTTCTATCTTTTCTTTTCTTCTGCATTTTATTTTGTACAATACAATTAAAAAGTATTATAAGTACAATATTTTATTGCCGAGAACTCCATAAAATTACCAAAATGCTGTAAAATCTTTAAAATGTATTAAAAGTATCTACAGTTGGAAAGATAATTGCCAGCTGACAGCTGTAGCACTTATTGTAAATATTGAAATAAATGTGTCATTATGAATTCTTCCCCACGTTTAAAAAAAATCAAGTCTTCATTTAATAGGTTACGCAACACGCTAGTGACGCATTTATAATATAAGGAGCGTGAATTTGTTTGCTCGATTTCTTCTCAAAAGGCTCAACTATTTGGAAACGGAACGTTATAGATCGAAACAGGCGGATATGATATTATGTTATCCATTTTTTTTCTTTAATAATTTTACATTTGACAAAGCAAACTATTGTTGCGGACTCTTTGTGTGTTTATTTTTAATATTTAATTATAATAATTATTTATTAAATCGACGATTTCGAATAATTGATGATCAATTTTATTGAATAAAGATATTGAGTTTGAGCGGTAACTATGGCTGGCAGTGCGCCTGTCAACTTATTTCCTTAATTAATATTAAATTGAATATCTTACAAGTACATAGACAGCTTATTATCAGGCGATGCACAGGCTTGTTTTACCACATTAGTAGTTTGTAAGAAAATGTTTAATTTCCTTCACAGATTCTACAGCCTCCGCTGCGCTCTCCTCGAGAAGGACATGCTAACAAACCTGAACCGCTTACAAGCCACCACTTGCAATTGGCTGGTGCAAGTGGCAGTCCAGCCTAACGCTGAGCAACCGTTGGCCAGCTACGCGCCCATGACCTTGACTCCTATCATCATGCCAATTACTACTCCACCTCCTGATACATTAAGGTATGATGGGTAGTTTGGTTTGTTCAGCATGGCATTCGACAAGCGGTTTTTAATCCAAACTTCTCAAGTTTCAAGTTAGATTTGTTGCAGACAATTTGTTAAACTGTAGGCAATCTTTTAAGTTACTTAAGTCTTCATAATTTCAATATTTGCTACCTGGTTCCAACTATGAATAATCAGACCATCACAGGCTATGGGAGTGTAGTCTTTGGTAAAATATTTGGAGACATATCTGATGCGGCTGGAGGCTGAATTTCCGTGCGTTTCTGTCATACAGTAAGTAATCTTAGAATTACATTGTAACTTCCTTATGAACCATAAAGTAATGACTTACCTACTATATATCTTTTACGTATTTTGTTTATGACTTCTATTATTCTCCCGTTTTGGTAGGAGGGAAGTGGATTTATAACATATTTATCATCTTAATGTACTTATGAGTAGATTACTTACCGGCTCCAAACCAGTTTAACTTTCGCTGGGTCTCGCCGAATGCTCTGTGTTTTCGTGGGTCACGTGGGTTACTTTCGTGAGTTGTTGATCTTGGGGTACAGGAATCACCACAGAGGAAATATGGGTGAAACTAGTCCCGTAAAAAGTTGGGTAGATATTTTTACGTTCTATTATGTATTATAGGCAGCCTCATCGAACCTTTATTGCAAAAAAAATGCTGCTTTAGGTGTCTGAGTTTTAACTAAAGGGTATATATTATAATTTGTTGTTTGTTTGTGCAGATGTGTTCCAGAATTTGTGCTAGAGAATATAGTGGTGTTGATAACCCTCGCGCGACGGACAGCGGGCGCTATCAATGACGATGCCGACATAGCTGGCCTACTGAGACCCGCGCTCACACTCGTTCTCACTTTCATGGGAGATTCCTCAAGGACTTACAACCCGCATTTAAGGTAAATGAACACCATGTATTTATAGTATGTTTAGTATTTAACGATGTTCGGTGCTGACTGTATCTTTAGGCTTCTCTGAATGCAAAATGCCGCTTTTGCCATACCCAATCAAATATCTTACGTATTCGCTTACTTATCGTTAACCACGGTTTGTATAGAATTATAAGAATGCCACTTAATTATCACTAGATTTCCCTCTTTTTTAGGGTTCCGTGCCTCGAAAGAAAAAAGCGGAACCCTTATAAGATCACTTTGTCCGTCCGAAGGTCTGTCTGTCTGTCAAGACCCTTTTTCTCAGGAACGCGTGGAGGTATCAAGCTGAAATTTATATCAAATACTCAGGTCTACTGTCCCTTAGAGCTGTGAAAAAATCAAACTTCTAAGCCAACGCAATCAAAAGATACAGCCGTTTATGCCGCAAATTTCCGCAAATTTTCGACACTCGCAAGGGAATCAAAACCTACAGGGTAGTACCCGTGAACTCAGAATCTTGAATTTTGGTACGAAGCAACGTCTTACAGCACAGATAAAGGAAAATTTGCGAAAACCGTAAATATTTAGTTACATCATATAATAAAAGTATTTTACGGAACCCTCGGTGCGCGAGTCCGACTCGCGCTTGGCCGGTTTTTTTTTTTCATAAGAATACTAGTAACGTGCGTGGTGATTAGTGTTCTTGATTACTCCTCCAATTATGCTAAATGCTTGTGTTGGTAGTGTACTGGATTGGGTTCGATCCCGCAAACACTTGATCGCAAGTCCGTCACCTTGGCTATTACGTAGCGTAATAGCCAAGGTGACTTTCTTTCAATTCCATTCAAATTGCAGTTACTAAAGTTATATGGTTGTACTTCTGAGGATACTTCAAGTACAAACCAAAACTTCAAAATCTTTTTAGAGTGTCGTAAATCATAATTTATCATATGGTGTTAATCATTTGGTATGTCACAAGTTAATATTGGTTCGACTATTACAGGGCACGACTAGCTGAATGTCTCGAGGCGATGTTGCCAAATCATCCAGATGATCAACAACCTTTGAGCAGTTTAGCTTCATTCTATCGCGAACAATTGTTTAAGGAACACCCACATAGACTGCAGGTATTGTACTAAATTTAATGAATATGTTATAATTGATAATCACATACATCGAGATACACGAACACCTCAATGTAGAGAGAGAGAGAGAGAAATAAAGAGGTGCAAAAAAAAAATGAACCCTAACTGTCCATCCCAATATTCTGGCAACTGAAATCTTAAATCTAATTACAGTGAAAAACTAAAAATGAAGGAGGTATTATGTAAAGGCAGAAGAGGCGCTGGCCTTCTCGCCTTCCAGACATACAATACAATACAACACTGTTTATTGTACACCATGAGGAACATTTCAAAATATTTACAAGGACAAAAAAATAATGGTAGAAACGGCGGTCTTATCGCTAGTTGCGATTTCTTATATATCACACTAAACTCACCTGTATATAGTCTTGCAACTGATTGCAGATTAAAAAGGAAAAAAAAGTATAACTTAACAGTGAAGAAATAACCATAAAAAAGAAAGTACCCTAGCGAAACTTCTGGAATAGAAGAAAATCCTCGCTGGATTTATTTAGAAATAAAATATAAAAAGTGAAGCAAAAACAAAAATTAAACATTTTTTTTTCTATCTTTTCACTAAATGCATCGATGACATTTTGATTTTTTTTTTTTTTTAATATGGGTGCGGACCCGTGCTTCACCTAGGTTCTCCACTATAACGTTTTTGTTTTCGCAAATAAGACTTTCTATACGTCATATATAAGCAGGCCTGGCTCATTTGAAAATATCAACAATTTACATAGGCATATTTTCAAGTAAAAATATATAAGTTCATAGAAACTGCTATAAGCTACCCTACTCCTGGTCAGTAACAACTATTACTTCAAGTAACAAAAAAAAGAGATTGATGATAATCAAGTTACTAGCACTCTGGCACAGAGGTGTGATAGTGAGTTATAGTTTTATAATATTTAGCTTTATGAAGTTATAACTTCTTATGGGAGGGTAAACCACTTCGTTACTTAACCCGTTACGGCGCTAGTCTGTCTGGCGTTTAAGTTATCACTTCTGTCGGGCGTCTCGAGACGCACCCGTTTTTTTGGACTCCGTTTCATACATTTGATTTTTATTATAAAACAGTTATACTTAATACAAATCGAGTTTTATGATATTTATTGAAAATATCGTAACACAAACGTACGAAGCCGTTTGAGTACATATTTAGTTTCACATTGTATCATTATTTACACATCTACTCACAACACCACCTGAAACGACAAAAAAAATGTATGTCACATCTTATGCATACAAAATGCATGACTACACAATTAAAAAAAAAAGAATCATTATTTTTGAAATCTTGACTTAACATTACAGTCAGTACCATGTCTATTGGACGTGTTCGTTGGCATTGAGATGACAGGCCAGAGTGTCCAGTTCGAACAGAAATTCAACTATCGCCGCCCGATGTACCTTGTGATGGACTTCTTATGGGAGATGGAGGAACATAGACAGGCTTTCACGTGAGTACGATAGTATCTGGCCTTAACACACTTCTTAAAACCTTACAAGCTGTATGTTACATATATTATACAGTACGTACGCATACAGTATACATATAAACAGTACATAACTGTTTATATACTGCTGGCTGTGGCCTCCTGTTAAAGTGAGAGTGAGTGAGTCAGTTTAGTGCAAGTACAAGTTCGAAAATTTTACAAATTTTGGGGACTTTGGGACACGATAATCCTTCGCCACTAAATAAGAATGCTGAATGCATTCTTTTCACATTATTTGCTTTTAATTTTCACATTGTTTAATTTTTATTTTAAATTTTGCACACGGTTAAAAGACCTATGACAATTCCTATATTTATAAAATAAGTATAATTCAAATCTTATATCTTTAATTTAATATATCCATCACAATAATAATCATTCAATGTCATAAACTAAACCTGCATAAATAACCCACCCCTGGTTGCTTCCGGCGCAAAGGTGCCCATAACGCTTGTTGCGTTCCCACGCTGAATGGCTATGGCCAATCTCTGCACCAGCAACGACCCTGAGCGGGAGTTGCCACTCACTTCGTTCAGCCTGCGCCCTAGTTCAAGAACAAACCCCTTAGCGTCTGTACTCCAACTGTCCAAGGTTTCCATAGCTATAAGCACGAAATGGTACAACGTCTCCAAGGCCGCGTACTTTAGTCTCTTCCTTAAACACATGCAGCGGAAGCGGATGGTGTGGTGGCTGACAGGTGGCTGGCGCCAACAGTACTGACGCATGTGGCGTCCCAAATCAGGCACTTGCCATTCTTCCAAGGCACCAGGGTCAGCCCGTCCGGCCTCTTCCCGTCAGATCTACTCAGACCCGGAGGCTCGAGCACACAAGAGACGTTGGCCAATATAAGGGCTCTACGAACTGTCATTGAGAGCATGATGACGAGGAAAACTCCCTGAAAACTTAGAGCATAATGGCCATCGGCCTCTACCATAAAGCCGCAGGTGCATACATGGGGCTCACACACCCTGCAACCCATTCCTAATTAAATGAAATAAAATTTACTTCATTTCAACTAACACCACAGTTAAAACAAAAAAAAAACATTTTATATTGGTTCATTTCTTTTATTTCATTTGCACTAACTAAAAGCACACGCAAGAAGCTAGCAGTTTTTATACTATTATTTTTGATAGAGTTTGTACAAAGTTTAGGGAGAAACCCCCCCCCCCCCCACTCCCCGCCATAACAAGAAAAGAGATTTTATTTGACTTGATGCTTACCTCATTACTTCAATAAATAATTATAAATTACAGACACCTAGCAATAGAAGCTGAATCCAACATGGAAGCAGTCCACCCACCGATATTCCTGCGATTCGTGAACCTCCTGATAAACGACGGCATTTTCTTACTAGACGAAGCCCTTGGCAATATGGCGCAGATACGCACCTTGCAAACTGCACAGTACGTAGCATTTTTGACTCTCGTGTAACATGAGAATCCTACTAATATTATAAACGTGAAAATTTGTGATAATGTATGGATGTTTATTACTCTTTCACGCAAATACTATTAAGCCGATTATGATGAAACTGGGTATGTAGATAGCTGGAGACCTGGATTAACACATAATCTACTTTTATCCCGATATTCTCACGTGATCGGGACTTACGCGGGTGAAACCCCGGGGCGCAGCTAGCAGTGTATAAGTTGATACTGATGTCTGTTAGAGCCGAAAAATCAAATTACTAGCTGCTTTGATAGATGAAAACCGTCGCAAGGTCGTAGTTCAGTCATATCAGATTTGCCGTTATTGCCAATCGTACGGTCCGCTCGATGGTAACGGGTAGCCTACACTGCGGAGATTTTTTCTTTATGTTTCTACGTTATTCTGTTTCCAAGGCACTTAGGTTTTTATTTTTTTTTTATATAATGATTTTCAGCGAATCAGGCGCTTGGGCGAACCTGCCGAGCCAAGAGCGCGCACAGAACCTGTCCAACCTGTCGCACATCGGCATGCTGGCGCGGTTCGACAACATCCTGGGGCGCGACACGATCCGCACGCTGGTGCGGCTGACGGCGCACGCGCCCTACGTGTTCTGCCACCCCACGCTCGTCGACAGGATCGCCTCCATGCTCAACTACTTCTTACTGCATTTGGTTGGTCCTAATAAGAAAAATTTTAAGGTTCGTATTTTATTTTTACCATCAATATTTTTTTCTAAATAAAATTTACTCTTAAATTGTTTTGGGAAATTATAGAGTAATATCAATTTTTTATGGCAGTACCGTAATTTTTTAAGGTCTATTCAGCAAAAATACGTTTATCTTTTAAAATGAGTAGCCAACTAACAAGTTTACTTCGTTTTAGTTACCTCGAAGAGTTCGACCTTTTACTAACCAATAACCTAACCCTTAGCACTGAGATATATTAGCTGATCTAGGTGTTGACCAAAATTTGCATAATTAGAGTGATGCTTTACCAAAAACTACGAAAAACAATTCTCTAATGAATTTCTCTCCGTTAAAGCATATGATAATCAGCTTTGGATTGGATTGTAAAAGCATTATTCCTTAAGTTCTATCCTAACAAAATATATCTTGATACGAACTAAAAAAAAAACTGCATATTTTATTTCATTGTCATCACTCCTTTAAATGTGTGCGAAATTTTAAATAACTCGCTCACCTCAAAATATTAAAAAGAAATAACTTACAAGATTCCATTCCCTTCATAAAAAGAAAATCTTTACCTTTCCTGAGATATTTGTTTCCTTAAATTCAGGTAAAAGACATGAAAGAATTCGAGTTCGATCCTGCCACCACTGTACTAGACATCTGTCGTATGTATGTGCAGCTTGGGTCCAACGAAAGATTCTGCGCTGCTGTATCAGACGACGGACGGTCGTATTCGCCGCAACTGTTCACTTTGGCTGAGGCCGTGCTTGGTAAATACATAACTTATTAAACCCAAACCAAAAACCCCTTCTTTAAAAAAACATTTTTGTGATTGTATTGTGGAGGAACGGGTGTTATGTCCTGAGGTATGTATGTATCTCTGTGCCAAATTTCATCCATATCAGTTTAGGCGTTTTATAATAATAATTTCACCCATCTCACACACGGCTGTCTGATCCCAAACTAAGTAGAGCCTGTACTATGGTAACCAGACTGCTGATAAACATACTTATATATTTCTAAATACATACATATTATAGATAAATTACAAACAGACACAGAACAAATTATCGTGCTCATCACACAATTATTTGGCCTGGGTGGGAATCGAACCCACGACATTTTTGCATGAAAGAGTAACAAACATCCATACTTACAAACCTTCGACTTTAATTTATTAGTAAGATTAGTTACGACAGTTATTAGTATAGATTAGTGGCTCAACAATATAATTCTAACAAGTTCTTTAAGTAAAAATTAATCTTCACCGACGGCATTCAGATAACCTAGTTAATAATACGATAATAGTTATTCTAAACCCCTTGTGTTTAGTACGCATCGGAGGCGGTGGGTTGTTAAGTTCACTCCAAGAAGTGGCCAGCCGGGTGGAAATTCTAGCAGTGCAACGTCAACGGGACGAAGAAATACTCGCCAATGCCCCTGAGGAGTTCCTCGACCCCATCATGAGCACTATCATGATGGATCCAGTGACATTACCCAGCTCCCGGACTACTGTGGACAGGACTACTATTGCTCGGTAATATTCGTTCATAGTTTGGCATGGGTTTTTTTTCAGAAAAGAATCTGTCAATGTTTAACAACATTGACAAATTATTTTAAACCGTTAGTTGAAGGAAATTGTTACAGCAAATATTTGCTTAAATTAGGGGCTAATATCAGGGGACGAACCTCAATCACAATACTTTCTTATTACTGTTTTTTTTATGGGGTGTCAGTCCTGACTTACTGGTGTGGTACATACCTACACCAGACGCTTCACTGGTGTGGTATTGAAAACTTACCTACACCGGACGCCCACCACTTAGTGCCTAAACAGTGGCTAGGGGTAAATATAAAACAGCTCACATCATCTTCCATTCTAAAATTTTGAAAATATTAATAACCTCGAAATAAAATGCTGACTTTTTTTGATAAAATTCAAAATAAAATATTTGGATCGTGGCTCGTGGATAAGTGGTAACCGAGTAAGTTAGCACATTACAAGGTTAAGAAATACTAGCCAGGTCAGTCTAGCATGGGTGACCATTCTTAACACTATACTAAAATCTGTGGCATTCGTTACGGATAGTTGGAGCCTTAAAAAGTTCGACAACCTGGTCTAACTACTGAACTTCGATATCGCCTCGTACTTGGGTTGTGGAGGTCTGATGGCAGTCGCTTCACGTAAAATATCGAAGTATCGTGGTTAGACTGAAAGCCGACCCCAACTTATTTGGGAAAAGGCGCGGAGGATGATGTAATAGATATACAACTCAATACATAGTATGCGGACTCGTCGCACGATACTTTAAAAATACAGTAAGATTAAATAAACCTTCATCCGGCGATGCATCGTGCAGAGATGTTATGGAGCTTATCTGTATTTACCTATTACAATACCTTAACAATCTACGATCTGTAACTGAATCTATCGGATAATTCGAAATAATTTCATATCCGTAACATCCCGCCTGTTAATCAATCTGCGATACGATTGCGCATCAAAATACGTACTCTCGTCATTATCCTAGGACTGGTCACAGCAGATTTCGTATGACCAGATTAAAAACTACATAATAAAAGTACGATGATAATAAATAGCATTATTATTATTACAGCCATCTTCTAAGCGACCAATCGGACCCATTCAATCGATCGCCATTGTCTATGGACCAAGTGAAATCTAACACGGAACTCAAAGAAAGGATTTATGCCTGGATCGCTGAACAAAAGCGGAATATTGCTCAACAAAATACTTCAAGTACATGAGAATAACAAACTGTGTTTTGTATCTTATACTAGATAATCTAGTATATATTATTGTGTTATTGGTTTACTGAAGACATTTATTTGAAACTGCCCTTTAAATAGCCCTTTTCACAGTTTCTGCCCTTGTTTTTTTCGTAAGGTATTGTATAATACGATTTCTTATTTTTTATAAATTTTAGTATAAGTTTTGGTACATATCATTTGCAGAGATGTGTGATATTGTTAAATAATTTATTTCCTTTCGGATATTGCTACCATTTCTTTGGGCGCTTGTTTTCTTAAGAGGATATTTGTTTATTTATAATAAGTACCAGACTATACGTTGTGATAAATTACTATGTTCGTTGTGTAATTTAGGATAATGAAAATTAGATATAATAATTATTATAAATATATTCCGTGAAATTTCGTGTTTATTTTAGTTGCTCACACATTTCTGCACAAGGCTAAAGAGTTATTTATTACACATATTAACAACAAGTGAAAAACAAAAAACAACTCCAAAACAACAATTAGCAATTATCTTAGTTACAATTATAACAGAACAAAATAACAGTATTTACGTACAGAATGCTCACTTAACTTTCGCAACCTCACAATAAAGTTCTATTAGCTCGCACAGCAATCATAAATGGATTGCCAACACTTATATTTGACACGTGATATTTGGTATCACAATTTACGAGAACTACTTTTGATTTGAACGTACGATCTACGTACTTCCGAAGTTTTTTTAGAGGGGCTCGTGGCCAAGTGGTAACCGAGTAGGTTAGCATATTACAAGGTTAAGTAATACTAGCCAGGTCAGTCTAGCGTGGATGACCATTCTTAACACATTGAGACCACGCCGTGCCTCGGAGAGCACCTTAAACCGTCGGTCCCGGGCGTCATACTAACATCTGTGGCATTCATTACGGGTAGTTGGAGCCCCCTAAAAAGTCCGACAACCTGGCCTACCTACAGAACTTCGATATCGCCTAGTACTTGGGTTTGTAGATATCTGATGGCAGTCGCTTCACGTAAAATATCAAAGTTCGGCCGTATCGTAGTTAGACTGAAAGCCGACCACAACTTAGTTGGGAAAAGGCGCGGAGGATTACGATCTTTTCTATTTTTAACTATTTATTCTTCATTGAAAAACATAATGTTCATTTACTTGCATATTGTAATTAACAACCCGCTACAATTTTTACATTTCCTGTACAAAAAGAATACTGTTAAACTAAGTCTCAAATAATAATTAAACAATTATTTTAAAAAATATATGTAATAGCTTATACTCGTTGGTGGTACAAAATAATATTATTTAAATGTAATAATTTTTGGTCTTTCTACAAGAACTTAATGTTTGATTACTTATTTCAAAATTTGAGTTCCTTAAACTTTTTTTATGGTATAGCGGGAAACGAGCAGACGGGTCACCTGATCATCAAAATAAACTTCATAATACAGATACTTTGTATTAAACCCCAACCCCATCATCCCGCGATAAATGTAGTCTGCTCTTTTGTTTGGACTTAACTGTTTTTTTTTATATGGAAATATAGCTGTGTCCGAATTGAAGTTCAAACAATTCCAAGTGAAACGTCAGCGATCTTGTTTTTGCCTTTTTGTAAAAAAAGGCTTTTTAACTTAACTTTAACGATGCACGATGAACGATTAACATAGTAGTGATAAATATTTCAACAAGATGTCTCCTTGGTATGAAACCCGCTATAGTCCATGTTCATTCACAATTAGACGTCGTCACGTATAATATATATTTTAGTTCATGGTCGTCACTGCGACTCTTTAAGACCAGGCACTCTAAAATAATTTCCACGCAAGCTCCGCCCCCATGCACCCGCCACCCCGCACTCATGTCCCGCGTCGACCTAAAATTCTAATCTTATGAATTTTGATTTTAGAATAGCGAACATAGGTGGGGACACCTTTATTTATTTTATGAAATAAAATTTTAGCAATTATGATTTTTTATTGAACACTCACTACTACATTAATACAAATAAATAAAATTGGAGTGTCTGTTTGTAACGTCAAAATAATAGTTTTTTTAGGCTTATACAGTTATTTGTACGAAACCTATGCCTAAAAATGGTATTTTTTTATTTTGTTTGTCTGCCTGTCCGTTTGTTCGTCTAATCTCCGGAACGGGTAGCCCGATTTCCACAGGACTTTTACTGGCAGATAGCTGGTGTTATAAGCAATAACTTGGCTACTTTTATTTTGGAAAAAGAATTAGGGTTCCGCGCGAAATATATAAATAGGTACACGCGAGTGAAGCCGCGTGGGAACTGTTAGTACTAGCACTAGCTAGTACTAGCTACTTACTACAGACACAGACATGCACATTATATATACCTATGGTTTTTCTTACTAGAGCAGGAATCTGCAACTTTAGGAAATACAGGGAAACTATTTTTAGAAACTATGTACAAGTTGGTCTTTTATAAGTAACATTATTTTTTATTTTTGTTAAAAAATTTAAAAAAATAAGTATCGATATCTAAACTAGATAAAACAAAAATGGGTGCGTGTACTTATGTATGCGCGTGAGAAGTTATACTTCTTTGGCATCATTAAAAAAGTATATAAGCACAATTGTTTTTAGTAATATTTACGAATAGGTAGTAAATAAAATTTATCAAAATATTCAATTTAAGTCTTTAGTTCGCAGGCAAAAAAAAATTTAAAATTTGTTAGTTTTTCATTTTAGGATGTTTATTTATGATCTATAAAGCTAAAAATATTTAAAAAAATCTAACTTATATTCTTTATTGGAAAACATATGTTGGTGAGATACAACACTGCGCAACATTCTAACATTTACGTAGCAATTATTATGTTGTACATGACCTACATTGCACATTACACACATGCATACTTTAAATTTAACTGAAATGATACAAAAGTAATAAGAAAGCCATTTGTTTCTTTGGATATTATTAAATTGATCGATTTCAATTAAACTCCTAGACCCAGTCTATTTAGAAATTCAGGAAAATGAGGTCCTCTGAACGGATCTTCACTTGCATATGGAATAATCGCATATATTTTAAGACCGGCGCCATCCCCATCTTGAAGCGCCACTTTTTTTGTTTCTTTGGTAAATATTGGCTTCAGCTTCCGGTTCTTGTAAGGCAGGTAACCCGACGCACGCATATACTGCACCATAATGTCATCGACACTGTACCGATCCTCTTCTACCAGACGCAACAATGTCATCAGATGGGCATTTTGGGGAAACCTCAATGCGTTACTCCAATTATCGCGACAGGCAGGCTTTTGAACAGCTCCCATCAATAGTGTAATGGATATAAAGTCTATTAGATCATCTTTAGTAATATTTGTATGGTTTGTAAAACTCTGGACTATGTAGAAATTTATATTATTTGTGATCTCAAATATCTTCTAAAAAATATCTTCAAAATAATCCGACGGCGCGGCGTTCTGAGGCTAGCATCGGAAGGAGGATTATATTGAGGTAATTCTATCGTGGCAGCATGATTGAATTTCCCGGATGTCCATTTAAAGTTCAGTGTGGAAGATTCCTGAAACTTCTTAGTTCGTTTTCTCAAAATTTTAAGCGCAATAGTTGCTTTTCTTTTAGAACGAGTTTGTAGAAGCTGGTTAATTATTGACAACAGGTGACAAAATATCTGAAATTCAAATCAATATAGGAGGAGTAGAAGGGTATGATCTTGGTTGGGAACTGCAATTGGTTACATTATCGTCATCATCTAGTTGGTTAGGGTTCTGTACTATTCTTCGTTTTCGATTCCATCCAGAGTAGCTCCTAGAAACGGAAGGAGTTCGTCGATAAAAAGTTCACATTTTTAAATTTTTATGTTTTTTATGTTAGACAAAATTGTTCTAAAGCCAATGCCAGTATTTAATCTTTCATAGTTACTGCTATGATTAGACCTTTAAAAATCATTACCAGTATCATTATCATCATAATTTGACGTATATAAAGTATAGGTTATAAGTTATAACTTATAACATATAAATAAAATAAACTTCAATGATGTCAAATCTTTCACGGGTTCAGGCCTGTCCTGGATTTCGACTTGCAACGTTTTAAATTTATAAGAAAAAGTAAGCATATTAATTGCTTCAAAATGCATTCAATTATACTATATTATTATAAATAAATAAAAATAGTTAATTGATGAAATCAATTAGAATTTACTTTCTAATTAAAGTTACTTACTTATCTTCGTAATTCGCTGGAACAGAAACTAGATTATCTAATTGAGAAGACGTCTCCAATGACTTCCCCTGTTCCGGAGGACATCCGATTTCGAGAAATTTGTCTTCCTTTGTTCTCTTAAAAAATAATTCAATTTAATAAAAATATATCTTTATTTGAATGCAAAAAACACGATACACAACTGATATACTACCTACTTATAATATATAGTAATAATATATAAAAATAATAATAATATTTAAGTATTAACAAAAAATAAGGTTAGTAAAAATACTTACTGCTTTGCTTCTCTCATGATTTTTGTAAAATTTTTCAAACATTCGACTTTCTTTCTCTTTTGAACATTTCTTTTATTGACCTTGTTTCCCATTGTATCTAAATACGTTATAATGTGATACTTATTTAAATAACTCCTAAATAAAGTACCTATAGAACGCGCGCGCGAGCAAAATAAACCCTCTCACGATGGCGCACAGCGCGGTACTAACCAGTTTCAGTTATAATAAAGTACTCTGTGGTACTAACAGTACTAAGCATGTACTAAGAATTTGGCTAGGCCGTCATGTGTTAAACGCTAAACAATCAGTTATTAAGTTGAATATCGCGTGCGCTCTTTGTTCGTGTTCGAGCATGAAACTAAATGGCGTAAGTCTCAATTCTTATTTCTCTTATAACTAAAGTAATTATTGATCTAGAGAAAAAATATCTTGTAGTTCGATAATAAAATATATTATCTTATATTGAATACTTATTTTAGACTTAAAAGATGAGCCATTTTGATTTTATTTAAATAATCATCAAAAAAAGACATAATTTTCGAATAAAAAATGAATCGAGTGAAAATGTTACAATTACGTATCTGTCTTGTGAATAGACAGAAAAAGAACCAAAAAATCATATGCTAAAAGTCCATTTTGATTGTATGCGTGACGGTTTCAGAATATTAACGCAAACTAACATAAAATTTAGGGAGCCTGCTCTTAATAGCTTTGGCCATCCCCTACGCCGTCGACTAGCAAGGTTACCCTTCTTCCCTAGTACTTCCCTAAAACGAAGAATAAAATACCGTTAAGTTCTATTTCATGACTAATTTAGATAAAAATCAATATTAAATGTAAACACATTTATTCAGTTTAAATTCACTAGTAATAGGTAGACTATAGAGTTTAAAAGTAATAATAATTATATCGAACGAACCAGGTTCCCATGGGCGACGGTAGTCATTTACCATCAGGTGACCCATCTGCTCGTTTGCCCCCAATAACATGAAAAAAAAATCGATTACAACAAAACATGAACACAAGATTATGTTGTATGTAAACATACCAAATATCTTTACTTGTTATTAACTTAGTTGATAGTAGTCATATAACTATCTATAGTCTATTCAACTTCCTCTGAGACAAAAGGTAAAAAAACCAGAAAAAGGTTTTATAATAGGTCACATTTTATATGCATCTAGAATCAATAAAAAAAAAGTGACATTAAAAACACCTAAAACTGTAGCTGTTCTCAAACATTGAACGTATTATAACACTACTAAATTGAGGAGTAGTGATAAGGTAAATAATTTACGTAGAAATATGAAATTTTGTAATTAGTTTGGTTACACCGGCCATCTTTACTATCGATCAACTCGTTGACAAACATTGGTTTCTTTGTTTACCTTTTGTCTCAGAGGAAGTTAAATAGAGTATAGACAACATTACAAACAATTTTAATTTCCAATTATTGACATGAAACATAATTCCGACAAAAAATATACCAGAAATACAAATACGGAAAACACTAAAAGAGATAATATAAATAGAGGCGGCTAGCCGTATGTTAGTCTGTATGTGGAATCGTAACAGATTTAGAGGTAAGAGAGAGATGTAAGACCTGCTCAATATTTTTTCTCTCTAACGCTGTTACGCTTCTACAGCCAGCTTTCCTACTCTATTTTATTATCTCTATGAAAAAACCTTAACAATCCTTCGTTATTTTTACGGGCATTTGTATTACATTCTCTAATTAAACACTTTGCCTGTTTAGTTTTTGTTGATTAGTTATTTAAATACCACAGAAACCACAAACTAATATATAACTAATAATAAAACTAATAACAATAATTGCTTAATTAGTTTTATTTAAGACTAGTGAACACTAGCAGGGCTCCATCACTCGATCGAGGTCGCGTTTTATATACCTACCAATTTAGCTTACCGTAGGGATGTGACATTGAGGGAAAAAAATCGTTTAACAAATAATCGATTTTTCTCTGCTCAATAAAAATTGATTAAAGAAAAATCGATTTTTCCTACAAATAATCGATGTTTGTAGAAAAATCGATTTTTATCTTATTATATGTAAGAATGCCCCGCTGTTCTTTCTTATGCGTATGTTACGGTAAGTGTGATGAGTTGAATTTTTTTAATAATTATCTATTATCAATATCAATACAAATAAATAAAATTGAAATGTCTGTTTGTAATGTCAAAATAATAGTTTTTTAAGTCCTTACAATTATTTTTTTAATCTTTTGATATCTAATCAATACTAAGAAATTAAAACTTTCAGTGCCGGGGACACGCCTGGCGTGCTCTTCCACATTTCCTCCAGCTGCTGAGAACACCCCTGGCGTGTCTACAATGTTTCGGCAATATTTAAGCCATTATGCAGTACTATGTATTAAAGATAACAGTATAGCTTAAATATTTCTGAAGTTAACCAAATTTGAAGTGGCTCCAGTGCTACAATATTTTTTATATTCCACAAAAAAATGTTTTACATACAATGCCGAGAACACGCTAGGCGGTATCAGCTGCATAGATTGTCAACCATGGCAACTTTTACTTAACTAAAAACGTTGATCTGCATAATATTTAAAGAATCGGGTTAAAAAGTTAACTATTTGATGCAAGAATTTTTCAATGATGGAAATAATTTTTCCGTAAATAATATTTTTTTTTATACCTTTTGCAAATTGAAATTTTGTTCAAACAAAAAAATAATCCGCAAAAGATCGACAGTAAGAAGCCACTGCAAGTATTTTACGACCTCTCTCCGAATAAGTAAGAGGTGCTTTTGGTGCTGGGAAAATGTTGTCAATTTCTGTCATAATTAAAAATTTTGTATACCTTCTATTTTATTTTGTTACATTTTTCTAAATTAAAACGAACTAAACTAACGGTAAACCACTTTTTATGGACCCTAATCAAATTACCGATGTATGTAACATCGGCATGTAAGTCATGGATAAATTAAGAAGTTAATCACTTTTATCACAACCAAACAAACTGAAAAAGTGACAAATTAAAAAAGTAGACAGTCATGGGACTGCCAACAAAAGTGAAAACTTAAAACGACGTGTCGCGTCAACGAAGTTTTGAATAAAGGTTTTCGCTATTAAGATAATTTATAACGCCTATAGTAGGCGCTATATATTTTTTATTTTACCATAATGAACACAATACGTACTTTTCTTTTATAATAACTTCACACATCTCACACACGGCCGTCTGATCCCAAACTAGGCAGAACCTGTACTATGGTAACCAGACTGCTGATAAACGTACTTATATATTTCTAAATACATACATATTATAGATAAATTAAATCCAGACACAGAACAAATTATCGTGCTCATCATTCAATTATTTGTCCTGGGTGGGAATCAAACCCACGACCTCTGGCTTAGCAGTCAGGGTCACTAACCACTACACCAACAGGCCAGTCATATTGAACTAATTATATTTTTAAACATGAATTAATAAGGAGTTGATAGAACTCAATGTTTAGATTAGCGCCCTCTAGTGGATCTATATACGTATTATTAGGGTGACGGTCACGAGTTTAGTGCTTTTTCCCCATAGCAAAAGTGCACAACGTGCCTAAAGACGTTTTCACTTAAAAGAAAGTTATGATGATAATTATTCTGGTTGGTCATAAATAAATGAACCTAACCTAAAAAACTCATTCGATACTATCAATATAAATGACCAGCAAAAAAACTATATTTCATCGGTTTTCTTACATACTTTGACTTATGAGAGTATTGAGAGTTTTTATTTGAATTAATTAATAATTTTGGCAATGAAGCTGCAACATTGTTTTATGTCACCTACCTGTATTTTTTGTGTTGCCAAAATGAACATTTTTTCTTTCTTCTTTCTTTCTTTCTAATTATTAATGATCAATCACCCTTAGTGATGAATGTTCTTCAATAAACTGTTTACTCTGTACAAAGCATAGAAAGAAGGAAGTGCTGCCATCGTAGATGCATAGATGGCGTTAAAATTGAATGTATTATATAAATAAGTGATTCACATCACTCTCCAGACTCAGTTGCAGACGAAAAAATAAATCGACAGTGATCCAAATATCGATTTCTAATAAATCGATTTTTTTAAATATTAAAATCGATCCAAAAAATCGGTTTTTATAGAAAAAATAATCGATTTTTTTAATAATTGATTCTTTTATAGCATCCCTAGCTTACCGTCCACGGGAAAAGTGTCAGTAGGGGCCAGGCTAAGGCAACTTGGAACATAAAAGAATTACACTTTTTTTTATTGAGTACAGTGCCATCCCAAGGATAGATACCGGAACTAAAATTACTGTGTTACAATATTTAAATTTATGATTTTTATGAGGGGAAATTTATTACTCTCAAATGTATTACGATTTAAAATTCGCATTTGTAAATAACAAAATATTGCATATTATGTATCTAAAACCACTTAAAATTCTATACAAACAACAATTTTTTCACCAACACACAATAATATTAATTAAAAATACAATCGTAAGAATAAACAATTTTTTTTTAAATATTTGGAACTTATTAAAATTAGGTTGGCAGCACTTTACTTATATTGCAAATGGCTGCGTATGAGTACCGATTGCCGGTTTCTTGTGCTTTTCTTTTTGCAATATAAGTTTCGGTTGTTCTATGTGTAAAACTATCCGTTACTTGACTATAAAAATCGGAGATTAGTCATAAACAGTCATTAATTACTTATAGTATAAAATCCTCATGTTAAAACCAATAAAACAAGAAACAGGGAACAACAAAACACATACATACACCGTATAGGTAGGTACCTATATATTGTTCAATTGTATATATATCCATAGAGATATATATTATATTAGTTTTCGGTATCTGACCACTAGGCGAAGTTTTGTGATGTCAATAAAAAGAAGCAGAGCTGCTTGTCTATATCCTATTTACTATTGTAGTCTTTGGTAGGGGCGAAAACGCGTAGCTGAGAGCACGCACAGACGGCAGAACGGTCTTCTCCGTAAATAAAAACAAAATGTCAAATCTAACTTATTATGAAGTGGAGATGTTTTGTTATTGCTTTTTGTTAGTGTGTTTATTATGTTAAATTGCGTTATTGCTAGATGTTAGTGATCTGTAAAATCCTTTAAAAATAAGTTGCAAAAATGATTTTAGCTATTACTTTTTTGTCAATATAACAAAAAAATACTTTAGGTGTTTATTCTTTACTCGCCATTGCCGCGTGGCTTTACTAATAATAAATAATAGTTATCTTCTCAACAAAAAAATAAATGTTACCTATATATATATATATATATTCTATACAATGTTGTACTAAATCAGGTTTTGAGTGATTGGCCAGAGTGATGTTGTAATAAATGTAGTCTATTAAACCGTCAATAATAAACTCATAATTTCTACGAAAAACTTAGTAGGTGTGGACTGTAACTTGTATAGCAGGCAAGGCGAACTGACGGCTGCTTCTCTCACACAATATGTAATATAGTTAGAAATGTAGTGAAAATAATAATAAGAGCTACTGAAATGTAAAACTTATTGAAAGTTTTTATTTGAGTAGGTAGTTATTTGTTATTTAATACTTTTGTGTAACATAATTTGCAATACAAAAGTATTAAAATATAAGAGTATCTTTCTTTAGTCTACAACGCAACAGCCATTATTAGCAACCCGCCCCAGCTTCGCACGGGTAGCAGAGACATCTTCAACAGTCATAATCATATTTCAACCATTTTACACAGAACCTTAGCAAATTACATACCTAAACCTTCCTCATACATAGCTCTATCTATTGATGAAAACTGCATGAAAATCCGTTGAGTAGTTTTTGAGTTTATCGTGAACAGATAGAGAGACAAACGCAGCGGTGTAAAATGTAGTGATGTAGTGATAGTGATGTATATGTCTACAGCATCAACATTTTATGTTACTAGTGAAGGTTTAAGGATATTTTAATTTCCTATAAAAATTAAAGATATAAATTTCATAATGGAAATAATTTTATTAATCATTATATAAAACTCAACACCCATAAATTTTATTATCAAGTGTGTGTTCCGATATGCACTGCGAGCACTATAAGAACTGACGTCAATTTAGTATACTGCGAAGCCGTTCCTTTATAATTAGCTTTACTGGTTACTGTTTAATACGGAACACAGTCCAGTATACTGCCATCTCTGTTTTTTTGCGCTATTTTGACGTGAAAATAATTATCATATAATTATAGGTACAAGTTATCTGTTCAACAAGAAAAATAATTGTTTAAATGTATTTATATTTAAAAATTTAATATTTAAGTCAATTGTCAATTGACAATAACTCGCATAATAAAAGTAAGTTTACTTTTTATTAAAAGAAAATATTGTTTTTTAAGTAACCTAATGCATAATAACTTTATAACCGAATTATTTAAATGGGGCTATGTGCGGTAAAAGTCATGAACATATTTCAACAAATAATTGTTTATTATTTAACTATGATCAAAGCACTGAGAGCACCTTTCCTCGAAAACGCCAGTGCTCACAGTACAAAAATGGCGATGATTTATGACGTCATATACTTCCCTAGGATACTGCGGCAGTATACTGACAGTCCATAACGGAACGAAATTATTCCTAGTATAAGAGCACTGAACAGTGCTCGCAGTGTATATCGGGACATACCTCAAATAAATAATTTATTTCATTATTTGTGTACTTTGTACAACCCTAGAGTGTCCGGCAGTTCGGCTATACGCACAGACGAAGGTCGTGCGGTGGGCAAGGCGTTCTCAACTTTCGAAAAGCGTATATAAGATATATTTTTGGTCGCAGCTAACGCCGGGTATTATTATTTAAATTTAGTAGGCTATTATAACGTAGGTATTTTGAGTTTTGTATGAGAGTGATGCATCTGTTACGAAGTAACTATTATCTTATCTGTGACACTAGTATTTAGACATAACGTAGCCTAGAAGCACAGTAGGGAAATCTAACAATAAAATACGTAAATAACAAAAGAAGAATAATTACGTTTTTAGAAATGGAAACTCTAAGAAACGATTGACACTTGTCTAAGCCTGCTAGATACCTAATACTCTATGAACATAATCGATACAAGGTGGTGGGCAAAGAGTTTATAAACTACCCTGGTAGCCATGTTTACCGTAAGTTTCCAACAAATCGTTTTACAACTTGTCGACAATCTGTTGCCGAAACTGGTCATCAAATTTCCAGTATATTAGTGAGTACCTCAAAGCAATCGCTTTTACGAAACAGTTGTTCCCTCTATGAACAAAATCAGGAATTAGGTTTTATTTATTAGGTTTAAGGCCTTATAGCCAAAATTCAACATATCTTGGACATTTGCAAGAAATTGCCCTATCACTTTACGGGATGGAAAGTATTGATTATTTTCATTTTACACACAAACTTAAAACCCACCACCAAAATTGATTAATTGTAACTGTGATTACAGTCAATTTACTTCAGGCGGCAGCTCCTCACAATCGGACTGTTAAGATTATGCTAACCAACGAAAAGCTGTTTATTTTGTACTATTGTGTTTTGAGTTTGTATTTTTGAGGAGAAGTAAACGAATATTATTATTAACTAACGGATGCTGCCGTCAGCCGCAACTTACTTTTCGAGTCATTCTATCTTTCTCGCTTAAAGCTTAGGTAGGTAACCTAAAACGGCATCACACGATACAATCTTACTACCTGAAACACCGGTTACAAGTAAATCGCCAATATTCATGTGATTTTATTTGCTGTGCTAGACGGACGTTGATAAGAAAGGTTACTTATATTCATCTAATAATACAAATCATCTTATAAATAAAACCACAGAACTGAAAAAACGCCCTAATAACGCGTTAATACACGTCATATCCTTTAAAAAGAATCAGAAAACATCCTCATTATGCCGCCTGCAGGTAGACTAAGGGAGACTGAAACAGCGTCCACACGAAACAATTTCAAGCACAATCATTTAACTAGATTTTCAATCGAATCGTTTCAATCCAACCGGCTGACTTGCTCGTGTCACATAAATTGGTCTATAAAATTGACTGATTATCGTCTACCTCGAACCACGAACCAATTTGATGAGACACCGGGTCACGATCAAGTCAGCCGGTCATGACCACCCAATGACCTTGAATTGGACGATTTGCGTCCACATGATACGATTCGATTGAAAATCTAGTCAAATTGTGCCTGATGGCCTGAGATGGCTTGGCATGCCGACTGGCAAGTTGCAGGTACTTTCTTTTACTACTTACGTTATAAGGTTGAAAATAGTTAGTCAACCTTTTGATTTCATTCTATAAAGGACTTAGGAGTAAATTAGTCTTGTCTGTTATGAATAATTAACTTATTTTTAATCCACCATTTAAATATAGGTGATGCATTCATGATTGCAACACATATTTTTATTTCTTGTTATAGTAACAGGGAGTAAACCATAACAATTCTAACGTAGTGTTTGTATTATACTCTTTGATAACAATCACGATCACTCAAAAACCAAAGACAAATAGTTATAGTTGACATGGCGGAGTGATCAGCTGTTAATTGCAATGCAAACGAATAAGTGATTTTATTTCTGTAGGTATTAATTAGTTTGGCGGTATATACCATTTCTATTATCTTTCCTTTAAAA
The DNA here is from genome assembly GCA_949752705.1 of Callimorpha dominula. NCBI lineage: Eukaryota > Metazoa > Arthropoda > Insecta > Lepidoptera > Erebidae > Callimorpha > Callimorpha dominula. The sequence goes on from OX457000.1 coordinate 10,990,921, forward strand.
ATATGTAACCTATATATATTTGTGTACGTGAAATTTTAAATTTATTGTATGAAAAAAGGAATGGCGCGATGTCCCTTGTCATCTGTCAGCTTCATTCATTCATCCATTGTGCAGAAAAAATGTGACTTGTTCGCTTCGTAATTTTGTTTTTATGCATTAAGTGCTAGTTGAATATTAGATACTATCGTTATTACATTCTAATACTTTTACAAAAGTGTTGATTACTATATTGCAATATAAGAACACTCGTAATAGTCCAGCAGGGCCTAGTTTATCCAAGATATTGCCTCTACAAAGAGCGCGGCGTCGGCGAATGAAATGCTTATTTTTGTTGCGCAGTGATCTTTCGATAATTCGTTTGATGAAGACATAGGAGTGGTTTAAAATTGTGAGGTGTGAAAGGAAGTTAGGATGTCGGGCCGTGTAAGAAAGCAGTCGGACTGCCCTGTGGGCAAGCAGGGGCCGATGAGAGCGACCCTGCCGGTGTCGTCAGTAATGAAACCTAAGAAGAACGCCAGCAACAGTCCAACTCTATCACCAACGATCGCGTGGCGGCGGATATCTCCCGATCACGCCCTTTCAGGCCAACGAAGCCCAGGAGCTGTTAATTATAAAGGTAACGTATTAAACAGTAAGAAACTACATAAATAATACAAAGACTAGTAATCAGTAAGTCATTTTTGCATTACACAATAAATTAAAAACCAATTAAAATAAAAAGTAGGTAAAACTAAATAAAAGTAGGTAGTTACACATTTATATAAATACTTTTTCTGGTGGTCTTTTTTTAATTTAATAACTTTAAATTGAGGCTAAGACAGCCCAATGCATTGTAAATAATTATATAATTTTAATATACTATCTTACACTTTCAATATGACTCCATGAATGTAAATTTTATTCTTGAGAATAAATCAATGTGTTATATTTTTTATAGGCAAAGGCAGGTTTGGCGCCAGTGTCATCAGGCGTACAGCTTCTTTAGACACCTTGTACCATAAAGGACAATGGTCCAGAGACTACTATCTGCATGCTGGGCAGTTGCAAGTAGATAAATCCACTCAAGTATGTATCTTATGATAAAATGTTACATATTGTTTTTATTATAGTAATAGATGTATTGTTCATCTGCATTGTTTCTTACATGTATATGTCTGAAAAATAGAGGCCGTAGAAATAATTAGATGGAAAATAAAATGTAGTTGTGTTGTGTAACATGTTGTACTTATGGTAAAAACAAAAATGGCAGCCTCAGTGTTCTATTAAATATACTAGTGGTTGCCCACAGGAATAATTGGACTGTAATTCATTAAATTAATGATAACAATTAATAAAGCTCTGTGGAAGGTAGGGAAAAAAATGTTGCAAATTTTTTTTTATTGATAAGAAAATCAATAATTCCTACTAAATAAAAAAACGAAAATCAGTTACAAACAGAGCAGCAAAAGGTACTGAACTATATTGTTTTGATTCATGTAGGTTTTTTATGGTATAAGTATGGATATTCTACATCTAGATTATTTTGTACAAATATTCCTTTATACATATATTAAATAAGATAGTGAGATAAAAAGTGGCCTCGTGGCTGCTATTCTTCAAGTGTTATATATAGTTGTTTGATGTTATTATATAAAATAACATAATGTGTAACCTCTATAGTGACAACAGAGACTGCTTGCAGTACTTATTTAGTTGTCTAAGTATATTGATATTAAAAAAGCAAGTAATAAGAAAGGTTGCCCCAGACAGTATTTTTGTCTTACAAACTTTAGAGAGAGCCATGCTTCTATCTTTATCACCTCTTTCTGTTTATACTTAACACAATACAAAAGTAGGCAACTCGTTTGCAGTGCAACATGCATAGGTATTCTTTTTGTGCGGTGTGGTGAATGACCTTCATCGTACGGCGCCGTCAAGACCCATTTGATTGCATAAAATGTTTAAATGTTGTTTGATTGATTACATTGCTGTTTTTGGCAGTATGTGGTGTTTATTACATTTTTTTCGGTAAACTGTTCTGTTTACTCATTGTGATATCACTTTTAAGGAAAAAGGAATGTAAAATAAAAAAAATATGAATTTTCCGGCAGAAAATTCCAATGATTTTTGACTCAGAATAATGGTCCTAAATCACTATTTCATGATTCGGTACGGTGTCCCTTACACCCTTACACACTTTGAAAAATGCCATATCTGAGTAGGTGATATAATCTCTTGAATGATTGAAATAAATAATAATTTCAATTATTTTTTGACAGAACACCTCATTTTATCCATATACCCTCTTTTTTAAATAAAATACATGTACCTATTGCAATCCGTAGATTTTATTTAAACATTTCCCGTTTTTGGTGACCAATTCTAAAAGCAGCCATGTCTCTCTTGGCACGCTCTTTAAAGCGAAGCAATGGCCTCTTGCCGTTCGCTAGTGCGCAGAACACGTCATTAAGTCGAGAAGGTTTCATCCTGTGCACATGCTCTAGCCAACTCAAGCGCCTCTGTTTAGGAATTACTATAATCATTAGTTATTTTCTAATACCTATAACTACCAATCAATTTAATACTCCTCCAGTCCTCCTTCTATTAGCTTCTAAAAAATCTAAAAACTTCTTAGGTATAAACTATTTGTCTGTTCTGTTTTGTAGCTTGGCGCTAAATCTATGAAAAGAAATTGTTGCAGCAGTTCGATAAGCGCTGCTTGTTACTGTTGGATTTGACTTTAAATTATTGGTTTAGCGCTGCAGTGCTTTTTAGTTTAAATTCAAATATAAACGGAATATGTATTTTGTTCTGAGTGTCTTCTCTAGTACATAAGATCTCGATGATGACCGGAAATAATTACCAGGAGATGAGAAAAACGGTGGTTGGTCGATTTATTTGCTCCCAAGTGTAATTGATATGCTCTCTGGAGGCAATGTTTATAACTTTACTACTTTAAAACCATGTTGATATTGGACAATGATCTATATTTTTAATTTTTTTTTTGTGCAGACTGATGATGGAGGTATAACTTCTGGTCGTTCTTCTAGAGGGTCTGAGGATGATAAACTGGATCGTTTTCTTCGCATTCGCCTTCAAAGACCACACAAATCTAGTGGCTCTGGAGATAGTTCAACACATTCTATGAGTACAGCTCTGTGTAAGTGTATTTTTGCTATACTAATATATATTACTAGCTGTCAACCACAACTTAACTTCGCCTGGAAATTTTGATGAAATGGGAACCATACATTATCCGAGTTAAAAAGTAGCCTTGCTGCCTTGAAATGTGCTAGCACTATAATCTATCTCTGTGCCAAATTTCATCATGATCTGTTCAGGCGTTTTTGCGTGAAAGAGTAATAATTCATCCATCCATCCTCACAAACTTTTAACATTATAATAATAAGATATAGTATTCATAACAGTTGTAGATAATGATTATGGAGTAGTTATAGTTAAGTGGTTTTCTAGATAAGCTTAAGATAACTATAACATAGCCTTTAATGTTTTTTCTTTGTTTCCATACACGGCTGAGGACATGTCGGACCATTGTCGGAACATTGAAGGGTTCTGTGTCAAGAAAAATACTTACTTTTAACATTCATAATAAATATTAAAATATTTACATACTCAAAAATCCAAAACATGTTAACCTATATAGCATAAGAAGTTTAGCAGCCATATTTGTCATTTAGTTATATTTCATTTTCGTCTTAAGTAGAAGACATAATATTATGGTCTTCACATTATTAAAATTTTTTCAAAAATATTCGTGAAGGTCAAGGAACAAAATTTGGAATTCTTTATACTTCAGCTAATAGATTAGTATGGTCTCAGGGTCACGTTTTGGAAGTGGTAGTGTCCCACTGAGAGCAGCTCGGTCGTCAGTAGAAGGTCTCAATCAAGAGATAGAGAGACTAGTGCTGTATCCAGCTAGCGGCACCCAAACACCGCATCTTGACCGGCTAAGAGATAAAGTGAGTGTTGATTTCTAAGTTTTCTTATATTATGAAATTAATATACCTTATTACTTACTCTTTTTGTAACTGCATGCTAGAGTCATGCATGATTTCAGTAATTCAAGGAAGTATTCCTTGGTAGATGCACCTGTATAAATGGATACATTCTGAGATTTTTTCATGATATCCTCTGTTTTTAGATTCTCATTTTAATATAAATTATTGTGAACTTCATTGTAATGTAAGCAATGCAGTAATTGCAACTACGATAGCATACATTGCAGTCAAGCCCAGTAGACTACTGTGCTCGTAAGTGATTAAGACGCCTACTGCTAAGGCTTATAGCATTGTGGGTTACATACATTAATTTTTGTGGAAATACAAATAGTTATTTTGAACATGGTTTATTAATTATGTCCGTTAAATGTCCTCCATGACCTACATATATTTAAAGTGTGCGAGTTGTCTATAAGAAAACATTATATGCTACTATATGCCCTTACAGTCTACCAGGTTTAAAGAGTATCTGAGTACGATTAAGACGTTAATATTTTGAAAAAACGTCAATACCAGAGATTCACTGTATGTGTACTTAACAATATTATTCCAGGTAACACCAGAAGGGCACCGTGCACCTCTCGCTGAACTGTTGAGGCGCTCAGTCAACACTCAGACTCCGCATGATCTGGGGCACACAGCTCATTCATCAGGTAATATTAAAATCGTTATTAAAATAACAGATCTATTGACAACTGTGGTCAGGTCTTGTATTTATAAAGACAATTTTGAAATATATTGTCATATTATCAATATTGCCACAAGATAGATAAAGTAACTCTGATATTAAACTTTGACTTTACAGTAAATAAAAAAAATTAAAAAGCTTAACACAATTTAATAAGTGTAAGATGACAAAGTACACTTTGTTAAATGTAAGTGACAAGTAATTCCTATGTTGCTCATTTTGAAATGATGTGTGGTTTTTAAAATTAAAATAATATGGTCAATTATTATGCTTTTATCTTAGCTGGCATAGGACCTCTTGGAAAAACAATTACATTAAAGTTTTGAACTTTTAGCTTATGTCATTTAAAGTTACATAATAATATGTACATACCCAAAATATTGCGTTAATTCTCGATAATGTAATCGTATATCATCATACGCGAAAGTTTAAAACAAATTAAAAGTAGTCACTTAAAGAAACCTATGTAAAATTAGGAATATGAATAAAGCATTACCTGATCAACTTCCTACTATTACTACATAATGTTGTGATTAGACATGTTTAAATTAGATGTTATGGGTATAGATCCATCTTCCCGGGGGTCACTCTCCAGTGGTGGGTCTGCAGAGCTCCTAGCCGCAGGTCTATAACTACTTACAGCTTTTAGACAACCCCTTGCATATAATAGTTGATAGACCGTGCACATAAGCCTTACGTAGACAATACATATACCAACTATTATTTGAAATTGCTGCTTTGCTGTTAGAGATTTTGTTTAATTTTAAGCAAGATTAGTGTAGTCACTGAAGAAGATTTAGTTTTTGTTTCTGGAGTATGCTAAAACTTTATCTATTTATTAATACGATAATTTTTAAATGGGGAGAATAAAATCATGTCAAAATTTCAATAACTTTGTTTTAAGTTTATGAAATAAGTACTGGCTTTTTCAACTTTTCTTTACCTAAAAACTTTATCTAGACTATTATTGACATGTAAAAGAATTATTCAAATTGGTCCAGCCAATCTCAAGTATTGCGCTTATTAAAGAAGACTCATTAAATTTTTATTTATGCTCGGTGTTCGTTACCTTTTCGCAACGATTTCTCCACCTTTATTCTCAACAAAAAGTAGCCCATGTCCTTCTCCATCTCAATACCGAAATTCATGAAAATTGGTTCAGTGGTTTTGGTGTGATGAAAACGTAACAGACAGAGTTACTTTCGCATTAATAATATTGTTACGGAAGTCTAAATTGACCCGCGGGTGCCATTCGTTGAAGAGTAGAGGTAGTCATAGAGGGTTACGATTACCTATATTATAAATTGAGACGTACGCCATCTTTTGACCATTAACGGTACTAATAGTCTATAGAATTTCCCACGATATACTAAAAGATTCCAGAGAGGTTTCGAGTTTTCGGGAAATTTCACGAATAGAGCGATACTGCGAGTAACAAGTGCAAAGTATAGCGAATAGTACAAGTGAATAGAAGTGGAAATAGTGAGAATTGTATCTGTATCTGTGTAATTGTGTTAATTGCTAATATTATTTAAAAACATTGTGTCTATTTCGTTATAAAATGACTCCCTACCTATTACCTATCTAATCCCGACCCCGGCTCGTAACAATACCAGCTGTTGGCCGCCACTTCGGTCCCGTGGAAATAATTCTATCCTAATGGGACCGTACATATTTCCGCGATAAAAAGTAGCCTATGTGCTATTGGTATTGGTATAGGGCTCTGTTTCCGCATTTAGACTCATAAGCGGTCCATTATACCTTCAAATGAGGCTGACTAGTTGCATTGCATGCAGTGCATGCATAAATAAACTTCGGAGAAATTCAAGTTTCCGCTACGCGAACGTTTGGCGAGACTTAAAATGCATACATACATAAGTCACTACCAGTACAACGGTAATATCATATACTGACGCAAATCTCAAGGGCATACTTAAATAAAGTACCTACGTAAATAGTAGGTACTTACTGTCATAGTCAAATACATTTAAAAAAGCACGTGTAGAAAAATAAATGACCTCTAAATTATATCGAAACAACAATTGTGTTATTACCTGTACCAATTCAATACTGGTATTATACTGTAAATTTTAGAATGTTACCTAAATATATTGCACGGCCGCTTTTTTTGTAGCCATCCGGACTTGGTCGGGTTATGTAGGTTTTCGATGCTTTGTCAGTATTTTAATTGTTTCTCTTTAATTACTGAATTTAATGAAATGAAATTTTGCATGTGAGTAGTTGAATTAATACACTAATTATTGGAATACATTTTAGTATGCAATTCTTTTAGAACGTCGTGATATTTGACTGCTTTGTAAACAGTGGTCTATTCATGGTAAATTGTCCTATAACTCTTTAATTACTAACGGAACGACATTGATACTTGGCAACATGTTGCAGACACTCTTACAAGGTTTGTATAAACGTGAAAATCTAGACCCCCAAAGTGCACACTTTACGAACTAAGACCTAATAAGCGTATTTTACGTTTATATTTTTATCTTTTAAACCCTACGATTTTTTCTAAATCTGTTTTTTAAAGAAATATAAACAAATTCAAAACAACGTATGTAACAATCTACAGCTCTCTATATAAGCGCTTTATATGAAAACTAGCTAATGGCCAAACGGCGTAGCGGAAACTTGAATTTCTCCGAAGTTTATGCATGCACTAATTTTATTTATACATACACAATTACACACAAATACACACTAATTTTTGGACACATTTTTTTCTTCCAAGTCAATGGATAAAAGTTCCGCCAGGACAACGTTCGCCCAGCGGAATCAGTTTTTAGCGAATTTCTCCACAATGGCTGCATGCACAATTTTTTTTTTACCATTCACAATTACACGACGTCATACACTAAATATCTGCATAATTAAAATCTTTAAATTCAACAACATTCCGCTGCGCGAACGCACACCAGCGACCGTTGTGCGCTTCACGAGTCCATTGCCTTGTCCATGCACGAAATTGATTGAAGGGAAGTGCAGCAGTATTGTAGGACTTGCCGCTGATGTTGTGGACCCCGTTCTTGTCAGCTCATCGGCGTTCCCGTGTGAATCACTATGCTCTTTCAACTATCTATAATTAAATATAATCTCTAGAATTACTGCAGTTTGTTTCCGACAGTGCTTAGTTCTGTTCTCTGCCACCAGGTAATAGCACCATACCTGATGAGGGGCCGTATAATAACGGTTTTGTAGAGATATAGTGTGATTTTTGGTGATAGCCCCCCAGCTTTTGACGAGGAGACGCTTGCATTGGCAGAAAATAATGTAGGCCTTGTTCTGTTTTGTATCCAGGTGCCTATTTCGTAAGAGTTTACTGTCCAGTATCACTCCTAGATACTTGACCCCTTTGGTATAAGGGCTAGACGAGTGCCAAATAGTGTAGGTAGTCTCAGTTTTAACTGTTTATTTGGAATCATAATCAACTCTTGTCTTTGTCGGGTTCACTGTTAAGTTGTGTTTTTCGCCCTACTGTTCAACGATCTTCAATGCAGACCTCATTAGGTCGCATACCACACTCTCAAAGAGGTCGCTGATGAGGATGGACAGATCGTCTGCATAGCCTTCTGTGAAGAACTTGCGGTCATAGAGTTGAGTGATGAGCTCATCGACCACAATGTTCCACAGGAGAGGTGAGAGAAGTCCGCCTTACGGACACCCTTTTTATAGCGCAGACATTATGTGCGCATTTCTCCGATAAAAAAAATGCAAAAGAGTGGTTTAATATTTCCAGAGCATGTTTTTTTGTTTACTTTGCTTTATCGCTTCTTGAATAGATAAAATTTAATATAAATAGTGGCAATAGAGTAAAGATTCTTTTAATTTATTAGAAATTATCATTTAAAGCATCTTTTTTTAGTAATTCTTATGTTTGATTGTTAGATTTAAATGTTGTTATTCCAGGTGGCAGTGTGTGTTCGTCTCCGGACTTAGATGGCTCTAAATTGGGCACGTCACCACAGATCAATCGCTTCTTAGCTCGCGAACCTCCAGATGGTTGTGAAAAGGTATGTTTTGTTCTGGAAAACATGGTGGACTTTTAAATTGATGGCAAAAAGAAATGTATTTGTGATTTATAATGTCTCCTCTGATTTTTTTATTATAATTTTATAGTTTGTTATTTTGATGTGTATGTCCTAAACAAGGTCCTTATTCTTTTATTACCGCTTGGAAGACACTGTTACTTTAATATTAATTTGCCACCCCATTTCACACCTTGAAACCGACACATATATTTCAGACTCCGGATTGTAAATAAATTATATGTAGTTTAAAAAACTAAAAAAACGCTTTAATATCAAACTGAACTACTTTACACTATATTTTTATAATAATTCTACTTTATAAACAGCTACTAATAAACTATTTGTAACATTTGATCAAGCATGCTTTTTAAAAAAAAAAAATTAGTTTTAGTTAGGTTTAGGTTAGCTATAAAATTATTTTTGTATTGTCATCAGTTCTGGATAAACTTTCAAATGAATCGGAGTTTTGAAGTTAATGAATTGAAAGCTTCCGTTACATAGATAGAATAGATAAGTACAGGTCAAGTTAATATAAAGCATGTAAAAAGGAAGAAAAGTTTGCTTAGTTAGATGATCTCATTTTAACTATGACCAAAAATGTATCATATAAATCTTTTTTGATGGGTGGAATCCCCCACGGGTCATCACCTGACCGGGGCTAACGGTAAGGTGGTATGTCGGACTCGAACCGTAGTCTCAGTCTCAGCAAATCGGCTATTGTAGCCGATTTGCTGAGACTGAGACTACGGGCGAAACACCGTGGGGGTTTTTTAATCGGTTCGAGGTGCAGGGGTCATTTCCCATCTAACTCAAAGAGGCACATCTCGGGCCTGCTTCTGCTAGGGCGACGGGTAACCTATCTCATAAACCTCAGGCAAGCGCTCATGGAGGCCGGAGATCGTGTGTCGCCTTTGGGACGGGAGAGTACTAGCTCTCTCGTTCACTTTTAAATAGAAGAATTTTACGAAGAACCAACATGAGTAATAAACATTTATTTATTTTAAACCGTATACATTAAGCATATAAATGAAAAACAGCCAAATTTCAGTAGTACTCTTTACATTCGACATTTCCCAGTAACGGTAAGAGTACTACCATTTACTATCATCAAACTAAGTATGTGGTAAACCTTAGATCCTTGTTATAGGTTAACCTTAAAGCCGGCGAAGGAGCGTACACAGAGTCGATGACTATGGTGAAGCCGACGATACCAGGGTTCACGCTGCGGCCGTCGCAGGGCTCCGCCTTCCAGCCGCTCCAGCCCGCCCACGCGCAGCCGCCTGCACGCTCCCCGCCTCACTGACTCGCGGGACTAGAGGGTTCTTTGTTCACCGTCTTATCTTCATCCGAAAAGAGCTTCAGAATTGTTCAGAAAGGTTTTGACAAATAAAAAAATATTTTAAGCTTGTAGTATAATAGAGTAAGAACATCCTACTTTGTGCTTTACAAATGTGAAATCAGTTTTCAATTGCACCAGTTTGTTGACTTAAATAATTAATTTTAAACAGCCTTTCTGAGTTATAACAAAACATGTAGCTTAAAATACAGCATCTGTGTTCTATGGGTGATTATATTCTATGGGATATTAATATTGCGTATATTTCTTTAAAATGCTAAGAAATATTATAGTAATTAAGATGGTGTTCAAAAAATATCTATTTAAACCATATGAGGTTTATAAAATCTTTTTTCTTTTTTATATGCAATGTTTTGTTATAAATTATAATAGAGCTGGGTGGACTTTCTGGATAATTCTGATACATTAGTAGCATTTTTCACTGTTTACATTGAGTTTATTTCACCTCTGTATTTAAGTTGACAGATGAAAATAATTTGGATTGTACAAATATGTGGAGGTCACGAAATAATTTTAGTAGTTCACATTAAGTAGAACCGAGGGGCACCCCTTGGTTCATTTCTACCGAAACAAAATAGTGTGTTAGTCTCATTGCACGGCGCAAACTCAATATTGGATAACAAAACATCATAGCGTGTTCGTGGCAACTAAAGTTTTATCACTTTACATGTTTGTAATCTGTTATGACAATAATAAAACTAAATTAATAATGACGAAAATGTGTCCTTTGATACAGAAAGAAAGTTTGTCAATTTCCACCAAATTACGAGTGAGAGTATGAAATATCGCAATCTACTAGAATCTTTTAGACTTGCAATTGATTTGCACAAATTATATATTTTGACAAACAAATGAACCAAAGCAATTTAATCACCGCATTAGATTCACTAACTATACCAAACGGATGGCAACAGTAATTCTTATTAAATACGAGTATATAATGACATGTATTAGTTTGCCCTGATAATATTATTTTTACAGTAGTTAATGAGGGAGCTATTTTTCTAAAAGGTCTAGATATTGTTAGCACTTATTGCTCCAGCTTAATTTGATTAACATGACTGGATGGATATATGTTTGATCTCATATTATGTATTATCTTAAAATTGTGTACATAACACTCCACGTTGCAAGCATAGAATTTTAAAGTGTTATAGTGTAAGTGGTTTTTAATTTTCATCGTACATACATAAGTTGTTTTTAATTTAAATCATTGAAGATAAATTCGGACCAAAATTTTGAAAGGGCCAGATCATCTTATTTGTGGTTATGCATATATCTGTTGCTAGAACGATTTTCTGATGCAAAAGAGCTTTAACTTGTGGGATTTGATAAAAGAAAATGTATGTAAGAAAATAGACTGAATTTTTAAAATTTACTCGTACTATGATACAGGTATCTTGACTTTATTTTGTATGTAGTGTAATTTACTATAAAGTGCCTATTATGGACTTACGTGTTTGTTTACTCTTCGAATTTCAGTTGTTTTTAATTTGGAGGTTAATGAGTTACGTCAGTATCTGTATCAGGTATATGAGGTATTCGTTTGTATGACATTTGTTTAGGGAAGAACCGCACTTGTTGGATTTCTCATTTTGGCCAAAATGCATTTTTATCATCGAGACTGATAATGTATGTAGTATGTTGACAACTTACACATAAAATAGTTAGATCTGCTTTTGGACATACGCAATTATTTTTTTAACCTTTTTTGAAATTCGACGGCAAATATAATATTTTGGATGGCTCACCTTTGGAATAATATAGTATTTTAAATATTATCATTGCTCAAACAAAATTTTTAATAAGAGCCACACTTATGATAAACGCCGAATTTGAAAATGTAATCTTAGTGATTGTAATATCCAGTTGCTGATGTAAATTAGTACATATTGATTATATTGGTTATTCAATAAACAAAATGTGATAATGTAAGTGGATCGGTCGAATCTGAATAATGACCGTGACTGCAACTTTCGGTACTGACTCGGATTGTGGTGCACAAAGTGAACAGTATCAGTAAGTTGTGTAGAATTATCGAAGGTGCTGCATAGTGACTATAAGTGTGTACAGACTAACTGACTTGTGACAGAGGAACTGTGTTTGGGATGCTATTACGTTGAGTAGGCAATCGCACTGAGCAAACATCATTATTAGAATGGAACTGAATGTGACAAACGAAACCAGATTCTGACGCTATGAGAAAAAAATGTTTTGTTAGTGTACAAAAAAGTATTATCATCCATCATTATCACCTACATAACGATCGTGTGTACGTACGATTTAATTATATGTTGTGTAAGTTCTACTCCAGTCGTTAATGATTTCACATCTTAGTAGTGTTTAAATTAAAATATATTGTTCAAAAACATTAACATGAAAGAAAAGCCGAGCCAGTAAATTAAAATCCGGATTTCTGTGTAAAAAATGTTTCTGATATAAGTGCAACATATAGATGTAATTTCGAATTAAAAGCAAAACAACGTTTGTAATAATTGACTTCATGGAACCACATTTAGTTGCTCGATTGATGTCGTGGAATTGCGTTTCTGTAACGTAAAGCTTCATGATTATTTTCGCATTGCTTCCTAGCAGCTTCCATGTCGCTTCTAGACTCCCCACACTTGGAATTAAAAAACAATATTGTGCTTTACTAATAATAGACTTAATGTCACAGGTCCAGGTTGTCATTTAGGATTTATATAAGCATCTCCCAATGTCGTTACCTAATTTAAGGTTTAGTGAAGGACCCGAAAAATTATTAGCTGTTAATAAATGTGTGCTATAAAACGGTCCCCTTACAGTTTATTTTAAAGTAAACCACTGGGATTTGGACGAAGGTTCCTAAATAAAGATGTCTCCCGTCCTCTATCGTATTGTCCCCACTGTTGTTCTGAACCGAGTACAAGGAAGAAAGGACATCTTTATTTAAGAATTTGAATGTTTTTAAAGTACATAAAGATATTTTTATATGTTCAGGGTAGGAAAGGTGAGTTGTACCATAAAAGTAACTTTGCTAGGACCTTAGATTTGATAGTTCTTTTATAGATGATTAATGTTATTTTAAAATTTGCTTTTAGATGAATAATAAGTTTGTAATTTTTATTAATACAATATTAGATTAAATACTAACATTTAAACTAAACCAAAAGTGCCCATTGAGATAAGTTTATAATTCAAGCAAGCCTTTTGTTCAGCATTTTGTTAAAGAATAATGTTTAGGCAAACAAAATTAGAAAATAAGAAAAATTATCAAAGGATTGTTGAGTTTTAAGTTATCTAAAATTGTTAAGGTTTATTGATAAAAATTCCTTTAATTTTTTTACAAATAATGTTCAACAAAGGGCTTGTTTAGTTAGAGGCATTAATTAACATCAATATTAATAGAATCTACTTTAAGTAATAATAAGAATGGTTTTATTATAGTTTTGTTTCAGAGAAGAAATTCTAATTACTATTTTTGTTTCCAATATTTTATCACTTTTATCTGTTCACTGTAATGTATCTTGCTGTATTGCAGACATATCCAATATACAGACTGATTTAACTAAACCTTTTATTTTATTATACATATACCTTTTACGTTATTCATGCGAGTCAAGGTTTACTATGTAAAAACTGACATGTCATAAGTAGTTATGGAATGGTCTGGACTCAAGTCATACCTACCACTTACCTGTAGGACCCGCTGGATCGATATCCAGCATTAGCTGCTGGATATCGATGCTTCAAGTTCTTTCATGACTAAACTTTAGGTATTGGCACTCACTTTCAACTTCCTGAACCATCCAGAAAGTTATTCTCTCTTTAATCACGCAGATAAACTACACAAATTTCAGTTTATTCAGGCGCGTATTCTTGTAGAAACAAAACCTATTTTAGTATCTCTACGAGTTTTTGGTATGTATGCGTGTAACCTTTTCTTTCTTTGATTTTGAAATCTCAAGTCTACGCGGCCTATTCCATAGATATCTAGAAGTTAAACTTCCGTTCAGCCAAGCAATGCTTCATTGAAGAATAAAGTCAGCTTTTAATAACTCTGTCTGGCCCCTCAGAAAGTACTGTTCACACTTATAACAAAAGGAGCTGTATGACACTGATATGCTTCTTTACTAACATAGCTTATGAAAAAGAATTTTTTGCGTAGTAGTGACGATTCTAAACGAGAGGTCATACATACATTCAAAGCGAGCAGTATTGATTTTATTGACTTTTTGCATGGAATATCAATTGTTAAACTGATTAACGTTATGACGAATTATTCGACGGGCCGCCTGTAAGTAGTACGTTCTATTATTACACATTCTTTAAAAGACCGATCCTGGCCCTCATTTCTGACGTACTCGTCCATTTGGAGAAGAACGAACCCTTTCGAGAAGTGCGCGAAGTCCTTGTTATAATAAGATATAAGATTCAACTTGTTCCCAGAAAGAGGTCCATTAAGCTGGAGTTCAAGAAGCGAAGCCGAATGTAGCGTCGGTATCAGGCACTGCACTGTGTTGTATTTTATTGTTCAATTGGATTTTGTTGAAAAAAAATGAAAATATTAAAGTGAAATTGTATTGTGAATGCAGTCTTATTTTGTGCACTAAAATATATAAAAATCCATTAATATTGTAAGCTACGCTTAGTTTGTATGTCGTCTAACAATATTCGAAGCTCCTCATCTTCAAATCTGCCTTCTAGAGATGGTATTAGTGCTTTCGCTTCTTCAGGTGTCTCCGGACATAAATTCGCTAAACTTGCCACTTCGAATTTGTGTAGTTTTTTAGATTGAAGGAGACTGAAATTATCAATTAGCAGAATGGTTAGGTTAACGTAAAATAAAGTTAAATATTACCGACACAGTTTGACAGATTGATAATATTTAAATACTCAAATATATTATGTACACCTATGAAAACTAAAATATGTTTACCTAAAGTTAATGGGCGGTAACCTCACATAGCTAAGAAAATATAGCTCTCTATACATTTAAGCATTAGTTTACGAATAAATCATTCTAGTAACGCCTACGCGCCTGTAGTCATAAAAAAGCTTGTAAAAATTACTATGACACCTTTTATTGTTAATGAACACATGATTAGTTATAATAAATATTATATATTCTGTTAGTCCTAGGCAAATATTTGAAGGGAATTATAGGAAATATTTGATATCAACAATAGATGTAGAAGTAGTAGCTTAGCATTTATGAATGAAAGTTTGAAGGTAAGGTGCAAGTAAAGTTTATGAATACAGGCGTAAGCAATTTTTGGAAGAGATTACTAAGCGTTTTGTCTGAATGTTCTCTAAGAAGGGTATTGGATGGGAGAGAATTGAAATCTCATCATGGAACATGTAAACAGAAAGATGATGAGATACAATTAGGTAGTGTGGTACTGTAGTAGCAAGTTATTTTGTTTTATTTTTTCCATCAACTTAGATACTGTAGATGCAGTCTAGGGCAGCATTATTATATAAATATATATGGCAGCTCAATTCAAGCCAGCCATGAAGTTGGTAAGGGGGTTATGTGAGTTTATCTTCTTTTTATACCTAAAAATGAATGTTTGTGGGCTAATCTCTATAATCAGCCACGGTCATGTACATATGTATGTTATAGTTGAAACTCTACACAGTTGTTACGCAAGTGTCACCATGATGATACTATGTCAGAAAGACTGGCCTGTTGGTCTAGTGGTTGGTGACCCTGATTGCTAAGCCAGAGGTTGTGGGTTCAATTCCCACCCAGGGCAAATAATTGTGTGATGAGCACGATAATTTGTTGTGTCTGGGTGTAATTTATCTATAATATGTATGTATTTAGTAATATATAAGTATGGTTATCAGCAGTCTGGTTACTATAATACAGGCTGTACCTAGTTTGGGATCAGACGGCCATGTGTGAGATGTGTGGAGTTATTATTATTATTAATGCAAATAATTTTAAAGCACCCTTTGTTGGGAAAATAATTGTAGCCTTTGACATTTCAAAGGCTACAATTATTTTCAGGTATACAAGATAGAATTATTATGTAATATTAAATGAAAACTTCAATTCCCTACCATTGGCATTCACTTTGAAAAAAAAATATTAGTAATAGGGAATACAATTATTACTACTCACTTCCTAACAGCAGCTATAGTTTCTTTATTTTTGAATTTTTTGAACATGTTGGTGTATGTGAGAGTTTTCATAAAAACTTCTGAAAATTCTTGTTCCTCTTCTGCGGACTCATTCTGTGCTTTCCGATGTTCTAATAACATGTCCACTTCTGATATTAATAGTGTTTCTGCATTTTCAAACTCTAAAATAAACAAAACAGGACATGAAAGATATATTAAAGAACATAAATATATATATATATAGCTATATGAGTGAAAGTGTGCTAATTTTTACTAGTTACAGATAAAAAATTCTCCAAATATGGATAGGAAAATATAATGTTTTTAATATTCTGGTATATCAATACAAATAAATAAAATTGAAGTGTCTGTTTGTAATGTCAAAATAATAGTTTCTTTTTAAAGCAGTTATTTGCACGATACCTATGCCTAAAAATCAGTTTTAGACATTTTTGTCTGTCTGTTTGTTTCAGCTAATCTCCGGAATCGGTGGACCCATTTCAACCGGACTTTCACTGGCAGATAGCTGGTGTTATAAGGAGTAACTTAGGCTATTTTTCGCGCAAAACATAAAAATATGTACACACGAGTGAAGCCGAGCGGGAACTGCTAGTATATTATAAAAACCAGACTGGGAGTCACTTAATCTTCCAGTAATATTATTGCAGTAATAGTAATATAACTGGTAGCATATATTTTAGAAATAAAGTAAAAGAATGCTAATGAACACACTTCAGTAAACTAAAAAGTAAAACAAATATGTAAATAAAAGCCTAACATATGATTAGCATTGTTGTGTGCTTGTTTCCCACCTTGGTAGTAAATATTTGTATTTTGTTTTCTTAATTATATGTAATTGTAATGTGTGTTCTATGTTACTAGAATACCAATCTTTTTTTATGTGGTCTAATTCTATCACGTTTACCTTTTGGGAACTGCAAATCTGCTGCATCTTCTTCAACAACGTCTTGTATGGGTCCAGACATGTTTTTAATATTTATATGAAAGGCAAGCGGGATTCGAATAAGCACAGGTAATTCACCCTAAAAACAAAAGTGCATTAAGAGTATTGTGAAGTAAAATAAGAGAATACTGTAGTAAGCATCGTGAACATACATTGTTTACATATTCAATATGTATAAATATATACAAATATCTCACGCGATAAATTAATTAATGGTAAAACCATGTAAATATTTTGGTCTTAATTCGAGCTGAGTTGTAAGAGGACAAAGAAACCATAAAACAAACTTTACCCAGAGCATAAACTACTTCTGATCCTGACTACACTAAATAAAAAATAATTAATGTAAATAGGGATACAAACGATACATAGATGTTTCAGAAACATCGATGTTTTGATAAGAAAATATCGATGTTTACCATCGATGTTCACTATTGTAAATCATCTATGTATCGATTTTATTCTATACGATGTTTTACATCGATGTTTCACCCGCCATCTATCAGAAATCTTTGGTACCTCTGTCCCGTCCGTCCAAAAGTTATTCGAATTAGGAAGCAACAATAACCCAACAAAGAAACCGTTTGACGGGAAAACGGCTTTCAAAACTTTTATTTCTAAATTCATTTTGGAGTTTACTCCTTAAGAATCGATTTGCATATAAGGCGCCCGGTATGAAAAAAATATGAAGAATAAAATCTGGTGATCGGAGGGCAGCGTAACGCTTCATTGTGCTTTTTATGCTTTATTGGAGTTTACTCCTTATTTTCGATCCATGGAAGTAGATATGTGTGTGTATACCTTTATGTTATATCTATATGTGTAAATATATACAGAATATATACGGAGGGAGGGAGGGAGGGAAGGAGGGAGGAGGGGGGAGGGGGGGAGGGGGAGGGAGATAGAGAGAGATAGAGAGAGAGAGAGAGACTCCAGTAAATTGTAAACTCCAGTCGTGCGTCCGAGCTGACACAATTTTTTTTTTTTAAATAACTTGCTGTAGTTTTAGAAAGTAAAATTAATAAATACATATTTTTTTATTGAAATAAAAATTAACAGTTTGTGTTTTTATTATATACGAAACCTAACTTGTTTGTTTTAGATACCTATTTTCCTATTTATTAGCTCATTAAGAGACTTTAAAAAAAAACGATGTTTTGAAACATTGATGTTTTCTAGACGATGTTTTTTCTGAAACATCGATGTATCGATACATCGATTTTATTTTAGCGAGGTTTGCATCCCTAAATATAAATGATTTGATGAAGCAAATGACAAGAATGACATTTTTCCTAATTTTGTACCACCTTTGTTGACATACAAATATACAATACAACAGTTCGATTGTCCGTCTGCAGGAGTATCTGCGTGTGAACATTTCTTTTTGGTTTTCATGCCAGGAACTGGTATATTATATTCTATGATGACTATTGATGACATTTCTGAAAACATAGATTATGTAGATGGAACATAAGCGTAGTCGGTCACGAAACAAAACAACCAAATATACTCGTTCGTTGAGTTTTTGAAAGTTGATACACATTTAGTTAGTGTGGCGCGTTTTTTTTTTGTTACTTACGTAGTATTTCAGGTTATTTGTGATGCCATGACCTGCCTCACTGATTTTCGCTTTAAATTTATTTAATACATTATATTATCTGAGCTTTATAATCAGTGGAAATTATGTTAAGTGTGTGTCCGCTAACATGTTTAACCATCACCGAACTTCAATAATGTGATACTCTGCATGGTTTAATGAGTTTTTTGTAATTCCAAACAGCCAATTATCTAGTTTTGTGTAAAAAAACTAATAACAAGAAACGTGAACGATGGAAAAAGTTCGTGTTCTTTTATATAAAAACTTTTTAGCAAAAAATTAAACCGACGAAAGGAGAAAAGAGCTGAAAAGCGAAAAATAAACTTGTCATTCTAACGGAACTCTTACACTAATGTAAATACCTAAATAATTATGAGCCAGAACCGAATTCCATGACAAACGAAGTACTTGGTCAACAGAACATAACGGTGTCACAAAAACAAATATAAGGTCGCTTAAATATTACGTGATGACTGTTATTGTGAATGTGTGTGTGTGTGTGTGTGTGTGTGTGTGTGTGTGTGTGTGTGTGTGTGTGTGCGTGTGCGTGTGCGTGTGCGTGCGTGCGTGCGTGCGTGCGTGCGTGCGTGTGTGTGTGTATGGGAGGATGTGTGGGAAGATATGTGTGAGGATGTGTATGTGATTTTTATCGATAAAAAAATCATAAAAAATGTATACCCGAATAATTATTTTCTTTATACCTCGAATAGAACTTGAAATTAATATTTTTTGTTAAAAGAGTCATCTTCACCAGTCTTCACCTCATACAACTATACAATATACAAGTAATTAATTGTAAAGTGTTATCCTATACTTCAGCCAAATTCGATGTGGAATGTTTACCAGCAAAGCGTTGCTAAGCATTTTCTGACAGGCAGTTGTTAATAACCTGTTTGCAAATTACATACCCTTCAAGATATTGTTATGGTCTGATCAGCATAATGAAAAACCTCGTCATGTTACGGAAAACAAATAGCACTAATTTCTTTTAATGGCAAGAGTAACTTTAAAACCGATTTTAAACTTTCGCGACTCTGTGTAGTCGCAAAAGTTTCTAGAGCATTTACACATCTAATTTCAAAACATCATTAACATATCATCATTGTTGATTGGTGTCAAAATGGTAGCGTCCAGGGGCAGCCCTAGGGCGGTGCGACCGGTGCGGCCACACGTAGGGGCGCCGTCATATAGGGGGCGCCAAATCAATAGATCGGGGGCGCAACAAAACAACATTTTAATTACATTTTGATTCAAATTTTATCTAAAAGAAAAAAAAAAAGGGTCATCAAATTCTTTATACGGCAAAGAACATAGAAAAATTGAGGTTTTGAATTTATAGGGGCGCCACTTTGGGGTCTTGCACCACCTAAAAATGTAGCTAGGGCCGCTACTGGTCAGGGTTACATTACACTCTTGAGGTCGCGTTTTATAAAACTATCGGTAACGGGCGTCGCACACATACTTAAAACTTATTTTCAATATTGTACTGTGGAGTCTTGTGCAAATTCATCATCATCTATCAATATTCATTATAAATACCCAAATATTGATCTGCGAAAATGCGAAAATGGTATAGTTATAGGGTTGTAAAGCGTATAGTTGGTATTTTTTATTTGCTAATTCTTGTTTTAAGCAGCAGGGCTGAAAATGTCATCTCACACATGCTGTTGCAGGGCCCGCCCCACCGCGCAGCGCGCACCCTCTCCTTAGTAAATTTAAGGAATTTTATATAACTTATCAAGTTTGTCTTTTTCAATAATTTCTTGATTTATGTTAATTGTAAAACGTAAAAAAAAAACTCAGGCATATTTCAAAGATTAAATTATTGTTTCAAAATAAAATAAATAATTATTTGGGACCATAAAGTAGTAAATGGGTATCACATGCTGGCAACTCAGGCTAAATGTCAAATGTCAGTATTACAATACATGAACTTAGTTTGTTCAAATTTGTTGTGATTTGTGCCAAACAAACGATTGTATATGTTCTTATCCGCATAATCATGTCGAAAACACCTACCAAATTGAATTTAACGCATCATTTTAAGGCTAGAGGTAAGTTTGTGGTACGACTTTCTATTAACGTCCGTCGATTTGAGGGGCGGGAGGGGTACTACCCCCCCCCCCCCCCTTAAAAGGAAAAATAGCGAAATTTTCCTCATTTTAGGGATTAAAATTAATAATAATTGTAAAAGCAAGAGGAGAAGGCAAGGGGGGTGAACCCCCTTCATCAGAAAAAAATAGAGGGACTGATTCAGAGGGATTTCTGTATCTATTTTGAGACTGCGACGTCTCCGGCGCTGCGGGACGAGCAGCCTCCGCCAGCTGGCGTAGAGGCTTACGCGCCGCCGGCTCTATAAAAACACTCTAGGGGTAGGACAGACTCGTACCAGGTGGAGTCGTGGTCAATCTATTCGGTTATTTGACATATGTTGATTTTTTTTTTTTTTTTGTGTGATATATGGCTGTTGGCCGCAGATGGCCTCGACAACCTTACGCGGGCTTTCGGTGAGCGCTGAGGGCTCTCAACCGGTCTTATTAAGCAACATTGCCCAAGGGCACCCCCTGTGGGGTACGAACCTCGGCTTGGGGCGTTGCTGGCAAACTAGGGCGACTTAGACCCACATTTAAAAAGTTAACGCGGCGCGTATTCCGGCCCCGACGGCGGGGTCGGAATCGCGGACGATTTGTGTTAGCTTCGCGAGCTGTGTACGCTCTACGTTGAGCGAGTGTGATTTGATCGTCTAGCTCTCCGAGAGCATGTTTAGGTCTGCGGATGCTTGATATTTGACTGGGTGTGTAATTTACAGCCGCAACCACTAGTGGGTTGGGGTGAGTCGGGGCAGGACATATGTTGAACCTAACCTATTTCATTTATCTCGTCAATTTTACGTTTCGTTCCACAAGCCGGCAAGACGGTAACACATTTTAATAGCTAGTTATGAAAAAATGCTGTAATTTAATATATATAAACTGTTAAATATATGTGTTCATGAAAACTAATGAAATGAGTACAAAATATAATTGTTTACGTAATTATTTATATTGAAATAAAATGTTACCGGCGTATGACCACTTAACCGTAAGTAAAACAAAACGTTAAATGGCGAGAATTCTATATAATCTGTGGTAAGGCTTGACATAAATATTGCAAAAATAATTGATTTTCAATATTTTTTTTTCTCAAAAACTACGCGTTTACGCATGTTGAAACTTGGCGTGTGTGCTTATAACAATATAACCTTTCTATAAAAAAAATACCAATCCACAACCGACGGAAATGAATGGGAAATCGAGCCTATAAAAGGTTTAATTATTTCTTGCTTTTAGTCCTTTTTGGTAGATAATTTTTTTTGTTAAAAAGTTTTTATTACTGATTTAATTTTCATAAGTGATTGCTGCGCGTACCCCTTGATGCAACCTCGCCTACCTCTGGGGGTATACATACCACTAATTGGGCACTGCACTAAAGATAATAAACATTAAGAATTAATAAACATTAAGAAACAAACTGATGAGAGTTGTTTTTTTTAGACATTACTACACCCAATAAAGATCATCAAGGGATAGAAAAGACTGTGTATTCCCATGTTTTAAAACTCCATGGGCTGTTTTGCGATTGGTTGAAAAAGAGGAAAATGGGAAGCCGTGAATTTAAGGCAGTGACTTCATTAAAATTACAGGAATGTTTGAAAGATTACTATCCAAGTGAATTAAAATCATATATGCAAACTTTATTAGAGATATTGAACAGTTTAAAAAATATTTTGGATAGTAAGTACTTAATATTTTTTTATGATACTTTTATCAATTGCACAGGATTGTAAAATATGATTTGAGTCCAAGAGTAACAAATAAATGAACTATATTAATACATGATTATTAAAAGCTACCAGTGCTTATAAATGCTTCCAATACTAGAGTCACTCTTGTGTTATGTCTCTTACCTGACACAACACCACTCAGTTGGTGTTGTGTCTAACTTAAAAAAAACCAGACAAGTGCGAGTCTGAATCCGAGGGTTCTGTAAGCAAACAAACTTGTGTACATCCACATCGAGAATCAATTCTCAAAGACTTTTGCCTGTCTTTTTCGAAAGACTGACATAACTTTGCGGTTATGATGTACGACAAAGTGAACAATCCAACTGCAAAATATGTTTGTTAAAAAAAAAAGGTTTAAATAAAAGTAACCTGTATCTATTTACAGGCTTTCAAATGATAAGTGGCCAGTTAATGGCATTAGCTAAATTACAGCATAACAATGAGCCTGCTATTTCTAGCTGGTCAGTCAGTCAAATTTCCAAAAATGTTATAGAAATAGTTGAATCACTGGAGAAGGAATACAAACTAAAGGAGGTCATCATTGGTATGTTTTTAACTCTAATATAAAATTATTTATGTTTATTTAATGTGTTAGAGAATAATTCGTATATTATTCTATATCAGATCACTTGATTATAATATCCATTATTTTAAAGGCGGCAAAGGTTTAATATTACGACCAGTACTGGAATAGTCGAATATTCTGTCGAATTTTACTCTGGAAATACTAACTGGGATAAAATTTCATTTTAATAAAGTAAATGTTTTTCTCATTTCAGAGAACGTAGCGCATTGCAGAGATGAGCAGTTGCTTGACGTGTACATTACTGCATGGGAACAGGACGTGTATTTTAATATTGAGTCATTTGCGTACCTGTTTGCAGAATTTGGCCTAGGTGGTCTCCCGTAGCTATATGAACGGCCAACTAAGCTAAATGCTTGTGTTAGGAGTTGGTTCACGTCGGTAGTGCACTGGGTGGGATTCGAACCCGCAACCAATCGATCGTAAGTCCGACGCCTTAAGTACGATTCACATAGAACAAGCCGCGCCGACGCGGCGCTCGCCGCCTGGCCAGGACGATGCGTTGCTGTTGCGGACCAGAACGGTCGGATCCTGAATTCGTACTTTAGCCACTACGCTACCGCCGTTTAAAAGGACGGTGGAAGGTTGCCGTTACATTTTAATGTGTAAAAGCTATTTATTAAGTTTAAGTAGAATTTTAATATGTAGTATTAAAAAAAAAACAGAATTTGATCTGACTCTTAGTAGTCGGATCAAATTCTTTTTTTTTTTTACTTACGATTTCTTCAGATTCTCTTTTGATTGTTGTTGCCGTCGAATTTTAATGTGTACCTATAGGCTATTTATTAAGTTTAAGTGGAATTTAAATGTGTAGTAGTTATTGAAGTAGTCAGATCAAATTGTTTTTTTTTTTATACTCACGATAAATTCTTCTGGCTCTTTTCAACACCATACGCTAGCAAAATAAAAAACGATTTTCTATTTATTTTCCAATTGTTTATTTTTTTGTTTATGTTATAGGGGGCAAACGAGCAGACCTGATGGTAAATGACTACCGCCGCCACTGGGTACCTGCAACTCAAAAGTCACAAGTGCGTTGCCGGCCTTTAAGGTGGGAGTAGGGGCCTCCGAAAAAATTTGCTAATTTAAAATTATACTTTCAAAAAATATTGATTTTCCTATAAAAAACGTCAATTTCATAGGTAAACACCTAAAAAAAAATACATATTATATAAGTTAATACAATACTTCGTCGCATATCATGATATCATCACGAGTCAGGTCATATTTAAGTTGTTTCGGACATTTGTTATTTGATGGCGTGTCACGTCCACTGTTTTATGTTACCATGCCTAGCTATGGCCCGTTCATCACCACCAGGATCGTCCGCTTTAGGTAACGAGTCTTCAATTTATTTCTTATCGGCACCACAAACAAGGCCATCCACTATTGTATTATTTATCCGTTTTTACTACTGGAGTTATTGGCTAAGGTGCAACCATGGAGCAGATACAAAGAGGGGAGGGCCTAAGCAACTCAAGTCAAAGTATTATTTTTATATTTTTTGTAATCATTTTTTTAATAGACTGCCATCTATCTTCAACTAGAATAACATATATAAACAGAACAAAAATACAGGGCCGTAATTAGAGCCCAATTATTTTACCTAGCAACCCACGACTATATGAGTATTATCTTGAATTGAAACTCCTTTAAATATTAAAATGAAATAAATTGTACTTAGGCTGATGATTTGAAAGGTATTTTAAGCTCATTAATTTAGATCTACAAAATAAACTGCAGCTGCGGTACAGATACGAATAAAGAAAGATAAGATAAGAATAAATAAGTGAACAAATTTGAATCGTCATTCGTGATTTACCACAAACTTTTTTATTCTCACACTAGCAATGCCCAATGCCCATATGTTAAGCCAGGGCGCAATCTATCTGTATACCAAATTTTATCCAAATCCGTCCAGCTGTGGGATAAGGTCAAGGCTAGGAGAAAGAAAGAACTCACAAACTTTCACTTTTGTATCAAGATGGTTTAAAACTTAATTTTGAAAAAACTACTACCTTAAGTAAATTCTGAGTACGGTACGTAAACGTACGTACTTACTCCACCGGTAAGTAAATTCGGAGTACGGTTCCTTACATCCTATAACTAGTGTGAGATAGCTAAACTACATAGCAACATCGACATAGAACGATACGTGTAGTTTTACTATTGTTTGGTATATGAAAAAAAGTGAAGTGGGCGGAGCTTAACACCCCCTCACCCCGCAAATTGTCACGCGTTGTTTCATAGTGATATCTAATTACAACACCTCTTTGTATCTGCTCAGTGGGTGCAACATACCACCTGTGAAGGCCCTCTCCTCTTTGTATCTGCTCCATGGTAGCACCTTAGCCAATAACTCCAGTAGTAAAAACGGATAAATAATACAATAGTGGACGGCCTTGTTTGTGGTGCCGATAAGAAATAAATTGAAGACTCGTTACCTAAAGCGGATGATCCTGGTGGTGATGAACGGGCCATAGCTAGGCATGGTAACATAAAACAGTGGACGTGACACGCCATCAAATAACAAATGTCCGAAACAGCTTAAATATCATGTCTGCCTGGCCTGACTCGTGATGATATCATGATATGCGACGAAGTATTGTATTAACTTATATAATATGTATTTTTTTTAGGTGTTTATAGGGATAATACATAAAGGGAGAATCCTCCGACCAGGCTAAGTGATTATGCCTGGCGGACCGCCAAAATTTTATAATTAAAAATTGATATTTTAAATCTTCCTCACTAATTTCTAAATGGCAACGCTATGAACGAAGGAATGAAATGTGACGCACCACTTTTTGCTTAAATTCGCATCTTGCGGTATGTGAAAATAATATTTTTACAATACAATATTTTTAATAAGCTTTTTTGTCCCTTTTAATACCAATCAGTAGGTAGGTTTTAAAATCTTTTTTTTTTCAAAAATCAATAAAGGTTATTTGTACGAGCAGAGGTTCGCGATTAGTAAGGTACACCAATTTATTACCAAAATAGGCACAATTTATATAAATAATTCACAACTTCACAATTGTATTATAATTAATTCTCACTATTTAAATGATCACTTTTACTTCGCCTTACATTTCCACTTGATGGTCAATTTTATGAAATCACTCGCTAATCGCTCAACTAGAACTCTATTAATACCGCAATGGACCTGGTTTGTCCAGGTCCATTGCGGTATTAATAGAGTTTTCGGTTTTAGAGTTTCCGGGAATTTTGTAATATTATAATGTGGGACTTTCTATAAATAGGCTACTAGTTCTGTTTAATGTGAAAAGATGGCTTGCATCTCAATTTAAGTAATCGTAACCCTCTATGACTTCCTCAACACGATAATAGATGGCGCCCGCGGGTTAGACTTTCGTAACACTGCCCCCTCATTAAACATGCTCGTCATAGATTATACACTAATAACTAGAGATAGATACGCCACTCTGAATCAGTTTTGAAAAACTATGTACTATGACGGATAGGTAGAGTTCATTTCATTTCAACTGAGTGCCGGTAGATGGGTCTTTACAGTATTTCAAAATTATTTAAATGTTTATTTTCAAATGAGCTAAGTTTTGCAATGTAAAAAATTAAAAATACTGCAAAACTTAGCCCACTTCACTAAAGAAATTTTTTCGATAGAAATGAAATAAAACTGAAAACGGTGAATGTAATTTTATATAATCTTTTTTTTTATGATCATGGGTCTTAAAATATTTTATGACTTGCATTTTTGTTGGATCATTTAAGGCATCACAGCTTAATTTACTCTTAAGTAGTCTGTTAATGTTAGAAAACCAACTATGAATCACGACATTAATAATTAAATAAGCATAAAGTTTGTTTTATGATCAGTACATTACAGGAAAGAAAAATTGCAAACTATGTTTACTTTTTCAATTATAGTATTTTTCAATTTGTTTGTATGTGGTTCCTCTTGCACTTACAATAACCAAATTCACACGTAAACAAAGTCCAGTAAAGAAAAGCAGAGTCGATCGTATATGACGGATAGCACGAGTCCAAGGAATAAGCAGGGTTAAACGTTTTAAGAAGATATCACAGAAACAAGCACAGTCCAGAATTTTGTCCAGAATGTCGTAAAAATACCAAAACACAATATCATCAATTAGCCTAAGTTAGTCCACTGCTGGACATAGGCCTGTCCCAATGTGCGCCATAGCACCCGGTCCTCCGCCTTCCGCATCCAGTCCGTCAATATGCAGTTATCAAATTTTGAAACTTTGAAACCATTTGTAAAGAGGGTAACCGAATCAATGGCCCCAATTCTGCTATTTCACTCGCTAAATTAAAATTCCCTAAATTTTCTTCATATAAGAAGTAAACCTTGTACACTTAGAAACAAGGTCTTATTTCAAATTGAAACAAGTAGGTAACATATGTCGCTATCTAAATAAGCAAATTATGTTTTCAGTAAGCGTCTTCGTAGGTGTAGATTTAAAACACGTCATCCTTGTTCGTTTTGACCAAGTTTTATACGGCAATTATACAGCGTTTGAATAAATGAAGACTCGCTGCGTGGAAATAAAGTTGAGTATACGTTGACAGGTTTTAGTGAAATTTAGCGGCGCTGAGAAATAGATGTTAGTAACAAATAGACCTTATTACGAAGAACACTAGGTTGATTTTATATGAAGAAATTAAGTCAGGTTTAAGTTTAGTCGAGTGTACAATAGAATCGGCACCAATGTCAATCAGTCTTATGTCAAAAATACCCACAGACTAATTTAATATTATTTAATTATAAATTACATGGAAGTAATTATATTGTGTTTATATTTCTCTTCAAATTTAATTTCAAGATTTTTTTTAATCTTAAGTGTTTTCTTACGATAATTTATAAAAAATAGTAAAGTGCCATCTATGAACTAAAACTGAAAACTAAGCTTTAGTTTTAAGTACGGTAATCGATAGGTGACAGCACTTTCTATGCATATTTAAGATTGACCCGATTGTATGGCAGTTACATACCCCTGATGCTCGTGTCGAGCAAAATGATCCTTATGATAACGCGCCAACCGATCCACATGGACGATCTGGGTGTGCCCCGCGGTCCTTTCTGAATGGGGTAGGTTACATCATGAAGTCTGGTCACTACTTTGTATAGTCCGTCCCATTTCACTTGCAGCTTCGGAGATTTCCCTTTTCTGCGAGCCGAGACCAGTGATCCTTCTTCAAAGCTTCTGTCATTCATCTTTCGGTTGTACCGGATTTACATTCTCTCCGACGAGGCCTGATTGTCTTATGTGCTTTTAGGTTTTTTATTGTTTGGTGATCCCAGAGTAACCGGTAATCAATTCTTAGCTATGCTATCGAGCTATTTTACCCACTCGCAGTCATCAAGGCGCCAGCAATAAATTCACTAATATGTTTCAGGGGTTGTAAGGAATATACATACATTTATAAATAGATTATAGAAAGCAGTGGCGGATCCAGGATTGACATTTTGGAGGGGCTTGACCCCGAGCAGGGTAGATTTTAGCAAAGTAAATCCTTAAAAGGCACAAAACACTTTATTTTGCTTCACGCATTTATGAGCCTCCTTGAATAACGAATTCGTTAGGTTGAAGACTACCATAGATATCTCGGTGAATATACATGGCAGCCAAACAGGTTAAACTGTCTTCGGTCATTGTTGTACGAACGTACGATTGTATTACTTTAAGCGAAGAGAAGCTGCGCTCCACACTCCAATGGTCACAGGTAATGTAGCGAGAATTTGTATATTTAGGAAAAACTCATTTGTCTTGATGCGCTTCAGCTGTTGTTTGGAGGAGACGTTCCCTACCACTCCTTCCAAAGAGTTATTTCTGAAAATGAGAGAGGATGAGCTAATTGTCACTGCAAATCTATCGAATATATCACTATCAAAATTTCTTCATATTTAGTTTCTCTGTACCTACCTTTCTAGCGTACTTACTACACTTTCTATCAATCTTATAACAAAGGTTAAGATCTAATATAAGAGCCTAGAGTTGCCGTGAAACTAAAACAGTTGTTTCAAATACAGCGGCGGTTAACGTCAAAGGTTAGAGAAAGTCGAATCGTTGAATAGAAGCTAGAAAACTTGCCATTTTCAATGACGGAGAAGTTCTCTCGTTCTCTACAAGGAACTATACGATAGATTCAAAGATCTCCTTATGCCTTTAAACCCAGCGTGTATCATCAAGGCTTTGTAAGGTGTTTTTCAAAGATAGCTTGCTTGAAAAGCGATGATAGCTGATCATGATGACTCTTATAATTCTGCCTACGAATCTGCTATTTCTTCTGATGACGACAGTTATGCCTCTTTACCTGACACACTAGGTGACCGCTTGAGGACTACATTTAACCAGCAATCCGAACACCTGCTCAATGTATGCCACGTAAATGCACAGAGCGCACCCAGTCATTTTAGTGATTTGACAGAGGCCTTTACTGACACAAACGTTCACGCTGTTCTGATTTCCGAGAGTTGGCTTAAACCTAACCTCCCTTCCACGTCTTATTCTCTTCCAGGCTACATTCTTATCCGAAACGATCGTATTGACAAGAGGGGCGGCGGCGTAGCCATTTATATCCACTGTTCTATTCCTTACAAAATTTTAGCTTCTTCTTCTGCCACTTACTCTGCCGACGCAGAGTTCCTTTTCCTCGAAGTATGAGTCAGAGGAGCTAAAATGGTTCTAGATGTTGTCTACTGTCCTCCTTCTATTAACTACTTCTCCAGTCTGGAAACAGTACTGGAATCTATAGGGTCAGAATATGCACACCATGTCATCATGGGAGATTTCAATACAGACCTTTCCCACCAATCCTTACGTTCCTCCAAACTCCTTGAGATTGTCAAGTCAGCCAGCCTGCACGTCTTGCCCCTACAACCAACACATCATAACAACCAGGGAAGAGATACGTGGCTTGATTTGATGATTATCTCTACCCCAACACTTGTCCGCAACCACGGTCAACTAGATGCACCGGGACTTTCCACCCATGACCTCATTTTCCTTTCTTATATCCTTAAACCTCCTGAACCCCCCCCCCCCCAGAGTTTTGCACAGGCGTTGTTTTCGCCGAATTGATATTGATAAGTTACGTAGTGATGCCTCCAAAGTAAACTGGGAGGTAGTAACCGTGGCTCCAAACGTGGATGCTAAAGTTGAGGCCTTTAATGACACAGTTCTCACCCTTTACGACACTCATGCTCCTATAAGAAAGGTTAAAATTAAGAGGCCACCTGCACCATGGATGTCGAAGGAGGTTCTTTTGGCTATGCGGCGAAGAGATAGAGCGTTCAGTAAACTAAAAAGGGACCGCACAGATGAAAAGCGCAATCTGTACAGAGTTGCAAGAAATCGTTGTAATCAGATGATACGCAACGCTAAACGCCGACACATTCTTGACAACCTCGCTTGTTCTTCCCCCGCCAACACCTGGAAGTTCTTAGGAACTCTAGGTATTGGTAAACAGCGTTCTGCTAACGTGCAGAAGATAGTTGGTTTGGATGATATAAATCGCCATTTCTCTACATCTGCTCATCTGGATCACCAAACCAAATATCGGACTGTTAACTACTTAGCGGGCCTAAATTGTCCCAATATTAACTATTTCCACTTTTCTCCAGTTGCTCAGGGTGAGATTAAAAAGATAATACTTTCTATCAATTCTAACGCTGTAGGATTTGATCAAATCAGCAGACGTATGATCACAACTATCCTTGATCAAGTTTTACCTGTAATCTCCCATATTATTAACTTCTCCTTAGATTCCGGCCTTTTCCCCTCACTTTGGCGTAAAGCCTTTATCATTCCCCTACCCAAAATTGCAAATCCCACCCTTCCTAATCAGTTTAGACCTATCTCTATTCTCCCCTTCCTCTCTAAAGTGCTAGAATATTGTGTGCATAAACAGTTATCTGTTTTTATTTACAAGAATAACCTGTTAAGCCCATTTCAATCTGGTTTCAGGCTAGTTATAGCACTACCACCGCTCTCCTTAAAGTGACTGGCGATATTAGGACGGCCATGGAAGACACAAAAGTGACAGTCTTGGTACTGGTAGATTTCTCCAACGCCTTCAATACTGTCAGTCACGATATACTCCTGTCTATCCTCTCCTATCTTATGATCTCACCTGAAGCACTGGAATGGTTCTCATCTTATCTTCAGGGACGCCAGCAGTCTGTTCGTGTTGACGACCTGTCTTCGAGTTGGTGCGATGTTGACTCTGGTGTTCCTCAAGGCGGTATTCTTTCTCCTTTGCTATTTTCTGTGTTTATTAATCTCCTAACCCTTGAACTTCAATGTGCGTATCATCTGTATGCCGACGACTTGCAACTGTACTCCCAAGCTAAGGTTGAAGACGTAACAACAGCTATTGACATGGTTAATAGAGACCTCGAAGTCATTGAAAACTGGTCTAACAGGTTTGGGTTATCTGTTAACCCGACAAAGTGTCAGGCCATTGTAATTGGTAGTCACCGATTGATGAGTAGAGTCGACTCTGTGGCGCTCCCTGCTGTGACTTTTAACAGTACAACTTTACCCATTTGTCGCTCGGTGAAAAACCTGGGCTTACATCTCGACTCTAAGCTAAACTGGCGCGACCAAGTTACCAACGTATGTCAAAAGGTTACCGGAACCCTCAGAGCTATATATCGCCTAAAACATTTTCTCCCTGCGAATACTAAGACCACGCTCGTGCAAACTCTTATCTTTCCTTTAATCGACTATGGTGATATGTGCTGTTATGACCTGAATGCAGATGTTCTCGATAAATTAGACCGTCTTCTTAATAACTGCATTCGATTTATTTTTAATCTTCGTAAATATGACCATATTTCCACCTTTCGTTCTCAGCTCAGATGGTTGCCTATACGTCAACGCCGAAAAATGCGCGCACTCACTACCCTATTCACTATCCTCAATTCTCCATCTCCCCCTACTTATTTAACACCACACTTCCAACTACTGTGTAATAACCATGACAGAAACCTTCGGTCGTCAAGTAACCTACTTCTACTTTGTCCCTCTCATACCACTGGGTTTATCGGTTCTTCTTTCTCGGTTCAGTCTATTCTACTATGGAATGCGCTTCCTCTCGAGGTCAGGATGGCTACTAATCGTTATTCTTTTAAAGTGAAAGTAAAGGAGCTCTTACTCAAAAAGTTAGCAGATTCAACTCTTCAATAGTTAACCATTGAATATTGTTAAAACTTATACTTATTCGTGGATATATATACTTAGGTAGGAGATAGGAATTTTATGGTGATCGTGTCTGCATTTATATGTATGTTTATGTATGTATGTGTATATATGTGTGTGTATGTATATATATATATATGTGTATGTATATGTATATATATATATGTATGTGTATGTGTGTGTATATATATATATATATATTGGGCTACAAGTTGCGTATTATTTACTGTACAATTATTTAACAATTATTTAACATAATTTTTATTTGCACCTACTTCTTCTTTTCTCTGCATCACTCAATGGTTGACTGGTAGAGAATGCCTTAGGCATTAAGTCCGCCAATGTACCAAATGTGCATAAAGTTTAAAATAAAAAAAAAAAAAAAATAAAATAAAATAAAAGTTCCAACCTTTTTGCTGTCTGAACGTCGAACGCCCCTCCCGAAAACCGTCTGACAAATCGGTACCAATAAGGTGCTGGATGATGCGAGCAAAGAGGACCTTCTCAAACAGTTTACCCGCCTCGTCTAGCAACGCGATGGGCCTGTAGGCCGTGACCGAGTCGGTAGGCCGTCCCGGCTTCGATAACAGGACCAGCTTGCCGCTCTTCCAGCAGTCAGGGAAGCATCCAGACACCAAGCTAGCGTCGAACACCTCCCTAAAGCGGTCCGACATGTGGTCGAGGGCCAGGGCCAATTTTTAGGCCGTATCGATTTAGAAGCATAAGTACTCTTTCTGTATTCTGTGTATCCAAATACCTGATACATATACTGAGTTGTTCTGTACCACTGGCATCAGTTGTTTCATCGGCAAGGACAGCATAATATTTAGCTTCTTTGGCATTATCGAGAACCTTTTTCATAAAAACAGAATGGCAACAATCAATCAGCTGATTCCTAGTTGTTTTGCTCAGATATGTAGCATTTTTTGGGGCTGTCTCTAAATGCTTTTGGAGAAATGAATCACCTGCATCAATACGAAATTTCAAAAGTGCTCGAAATTTACCTTGACCGATTTTATCACTACCACTCAATGTACCATCATCTCGGTGGTCTCTTAACGGTATATTTTCTCGACCACATGGTATGATTGTCTTTATTATAGGAATGAGCCGCTCTCTCTTTGATTGAGTTATTTTCACTTTCTCAGTTTCAATTAAAATATTGAGAGCCTTTTTAGGGTTTTCATTTGAACTTTTGGAATTTGTGTTTTTTATTACCGCCATTTTATGGTAAATGGGTTACGGAATGGTTTCTGAAGAATTTTAACGCCTTTTTATATTTGCAAAGTGGACGAGTGACTAAAGATCTAGGATTTATAATATTTATTATACATAAAGGTATTTCTTCAGCCAATCAGATCGGAACTATCTTTTTTGTCCACCATTCGTCTACTCCTAATAATTGGAATTACGAGGTGGTTCTGGTGATTTCATCAAATATTAATACTTGTTAGTACTGTAACTGATTGTACTGTAATAAATAACCACTCAATAATCCTTGAATATCTTATAGCAATAAAAAAAATTAAAACATATGTAATACTTATTAAGGTAATGACAATCGATGACAATTGTACCTTAGATAGTGTAATACTTGCAAAGAAAATCAATTAGAATAATATCTAGTTCAGTTTAAGATTTGTCACGGAAGAATTCAGATGCTTTTGGGCTTGAGCCCCTTAGCCCCCCCTTGGATCCGCTACTGATAGAAAGGTTATAAAACGAGAAGATCTCCCACGACACACTATCTCCAACAAAATTACATCTAAGATGAAATATTGAAAGAAAGCCGGTGAAGTTCTTTTACATTTCTAGGCCATGTTACATTAGTGTGAAATCTTATGTTACCCCGTGACTATAAACAAAGCTCAAAGCCAAACATTTATTTTTTGCGGGGGTTTACCTTAGTATTATCTAGGAAGCGGCACTGATTTACTAACAACAGCGAGTCTCCCAATTAGTCGAACGACTCGAGGCGTTAGGCCGCCACAGTTGTTTTGTCGCGACCGCGATGCACTGCGTGGGGAATTTCTGGCGTAACGAGGTATTGCATCCGGTAGGAAGACCTCCAAGCGGAACGGTTTCACTCGCGCACGTCGTAGTACCGACGCGGTCCGCTCATTATAGGCTCTAAGGCACACCGTGTGCTCTTCGTGGGTTTAAGTCTGATTTACGGCCGCACCTGTAGCCCGGTGAGGTGAAATTCTTATGTCGCTATTTCGCGTATAAACAATAAAAACAATCTTGTTTGTACGCTCCAGGTTGTTTTTTCGCCTATACATTATAAAAAATCTTACCTGGAGGATTCCCCCCTTTGAGGAAGAGGTGCTACGCCTATTATATGCGACATATATTACTGTTGTTTTCCGACATAAACGCGAACGAAGTCGTGAGCACAGCTAGTTTTGTATGTTCGGACAACTGTGACTTAAAACTGTTACCTAAATGAACTTGCATTCTTTATATGTAAGGGCATTTTGTTGTGCTCCTTTCTTTGGTTCGAGTTTTAGGAAAGACAAGTAGGCTAGGACGTTGAAGACTACGTTAGTTTTATTAATGATCTTTCTGACTAGAATGCAAGTGTTATATGTATGAAGTTGTCGGACATTCACGATTTTTGCATGTTCATAAATTTTACGAGTTGGTGTCAAATGTGGGTATGTGGGTAGGTAACAAAAAAGTGTTTTTACTATTTTATGTTGGACTCTCTTTAATTCCTGTAGTTGCGTTTTGCCAGCACTACCCCATATCTCTATTAGATATAGCAATTGGGACTTTACGAGTGAATTG
Source organism: Callimorpha dominula (assembly GCA_949752705.1). Taxonomy (NCBI): domain Eukaryota; kingdom Metazoa; phylum Arthropoda; class Insecta; order Lepidoptera; family Erebidae; genus Callimorpha; species Callimorpha dominula. Next base: position 11,026,078 of record OX457000.1, read on the forward strand.
TAAATATCATAACATATACATTGGTATACAATGGCTTATGTTGCCCAGTGAAAATGTAAGTGACGATAATTTGTTTTTAATATACTCGATTTGCTTTTTCCATGTTAAATAATTGTCCGTTCTTAACCCTAGTTATTTTGCATGTGGTTTTTGTTCTAGTGGAATGTCATCAATTACTAGGGGTTTACGTGGGGGAATTATTTGTTTTAGCCTTGAATACAATATAGAAGGTTTTGCAATATTTTCTCTTAAAGTTAAGGTGGTAGACATTAGACATCAGCGATTCACGTCAGATTCATGCTTCTACAAAGCGGTATTCCTAGCAATGGCAGAGAAATAACGAGATCCCTACCCGTGTATGATAAACATATTTCATAAATAGAAATTCGTAGCTCTGAAAATTTTCAAATATATCGTTTCGGAAATTTGGAAATGTGCTTAGCAGAAAGTAAATTGAGCGTGAAATGACAGCGGGGCAACGCCTTCCTGTACGAATTTAGGTCAATTTTCAACGGTAGCAGGGACACCTTGTACCAGAGCCCATCCTTCCGCGTTCTATTTATGTTTGTTAATGCCGTAAACCCAAAATAGCTGTTTATAATGATAAATGTGTAGGTACATTAATATTCGTTGACAGGTTGTTGCGCAATAATGTTTTTTTACGATGTTCTGTCCGTGCAGTCATCAGTGGAATATAAATGCGTCTGTTTTAGTTTTTACCTCTCTATGTCTAGGTAGACCTATCGGTAGGCACAATATATTGTCTGATTTTCTTCTTACAACTTTAGCACAAGGTAATGTAAGTTACTTTATTTTCTATTATGTTTGTGGACGTTTTGGTGTTTATTATTACTATCACATCAATAGTGTTTGTTTACTACGTAGTATCTACGTCAATATTCTGTGTTTTAACTGTGTTCGCAGGATTTAATAACACATCACCATTTCCTAACAGTTATGTAAGATACTTTTGGCAATAGTATTTGAAATACTAGATACAAAATACGTATTTTCTAAATACTTACATACTTTTTAAAAATAAAATACTTTTTAAAAACTTTTTTTCTATTCCTAGGTAAAACTAAAGGTTTATTGAAGTGAAACTTCTAATGCGACTTCCAAAAAGGTTGTCATTTTTTAGAGTAATGTCATACCTAGCTCTGGAGGTTATCAATTTGACACACATATTTGTAATATTGTTGGAACTGCAAAATATTCCCATACGGTAACCTATTAGGGCTTCCAAACAAAAATACAACATTTTAAAGGTGTATGTTTGTATGTTTAACTGTTTGTAAAGAAAGAACTAATACGAATGAATAGTAATTCGATAAGAGCTATAGGAGAGATTATTATTACTCAATGACAAATAGACTTAGCTTAAATTTACAATTGCTGTTTCGAGTGTTGTGCCCTATAAATTATGTACCTACACCTACAGTTACAGCCCAACAAATTATCTATATATATAAAAGAAAGTCGTGTTAGTTACACTATTTATAACTCAAGAAAGGCTGAACTGATTTGGCTGAAAATTAGTGGGGTGGTAGCTTAGAACCAGGAGAAGGACATAGGATACTTTTTGTCACGTTCCCGTGGGCCGTGACATAAAACGTATAGTATAACAAAACGCAACCGATATGGAATAACAAAACGCAACTGACAGCTAAACGTAATGTAGTCTATGGTTAATTATAGTAGAATTTTGAAGTTGACCGGTTGTTTCAAGTTTCTATTAGCTTATTGTCTTAAAAATTGTGTAATTTTCTGTTATAACCCGTTTATAAACTTATTAGACACATAATTAAATTTTTCCTATAAATACGTGTATATACATTAATTTGAATTTTGAAATTGTCATAGCTAAATTCTCAATATAGCAATCTAACTTTACTGACGACATATCTTAAAATAGTATATGATTCAGCTCGCGCATCTGAAAAACTACCATAAATAATGTTTTGTAAGGTAGGCCGTTTACGGTGGAACCACGTTCTACTTCTAAGAGCGGAGTGTATACCACCCACAATACGGCAGATTACTGTCAAGTCGAATCAGTTACTCTTAATGAAACGTCAAAACGGTTCAATGGAAAAAATGTATTATATAAACAACCGACCAAAACACAACAAAATATTTGTAATCTCTTATAATCTAATAATATCAAATATAAGTATGTAAATTGGATTCCCCGCTTTCAAAAAATCTCGAATTTTCCGGAATTTTGTACAAGTACATAATAATCGATACCAAGTTTGATTTTAATCTTTCTCAACATTTAATGATTATGAACGATCGTTCTTTAATGAAAAAAATATCATTATGCCAGACTTACTATACTTCGACAAGTTCATGTTATTATTATTTTTCATTTATTACAAAGCCGGACTATTTGTTCTATGATATTAATTCTGAAATCGCAAAATAGAAATACTTAAAACGTGAAAGGCTATTTATTTTATCTAGAGATAGCCTGGTGGTGGAATTTCTTTTAATGAATGAATTCATTACGTTTTGAATATTTTGTTTAATTTCTTTGGCCAGTATAACTTAAACTGTCATTGTAAATGCTTTCTGTAATATGATAGGTCAAATATACTGGACCCCTGTAGCGTTTTTGTACGTACGTTGAACATAATTTAAAAAGAATTAACTATCTGATTAAAAAAATATATATATCACTTAAAACTCGCTAATAGCTAATAAACAAAAAAAAATTTGAAAATCGGATGACAAATGACCTAGGAGAAAATGGTTCTTAACTGTTTTGTCTTGCCTATCTTAATATATATATTTCTTCTGTACGTGTGTATATCACTGAACTCCTCCTAAACGGCTGGACCAATTTTAATGAAATTTTTTGTGTGGCTTCAGGTGGATTCGAGAATGGTTTCGATTTACAATTGGACCCGGTAGATGGCGTTGCGATAGGGTTACAGGAATAATATTTTTTACGTTTCGGCAGGACAACGTCTGTCGGGTCCGCTAGTTAGTGATAAACTTGCGTCGTTCCACATCACCTTAACCACAGCATACATAATAGTACCAGTACCTTAACTACAAATTAGGTATGCTGGGATTGGAGATACTGACACATAGCCATCTCCATTTCTTAATTTCATCATCGAATCGAAATAACAATACATCACCGTCGGGCCTCGAACATCTATACATATAAAAAAATCGTGTCACGTTCACGTTATTTGTTCGCCATGAAATCGTAAACTAATGAACCGATTTTAATGAAATTTTGCACAATGGTGCCGATTCTATTGTACACTCGACTAAACTAAAACCTGACTTAATTACTTCGTATGAAATCAACCTAGTGTTCTTCGTAATAAGGTCTATTTGTTACTAGTATCTATTTCTCAGCGCCGCTAAATTTCACTAAAACCTGTCAACGTATACTCAACTTTATTTCCACGCAGCGAGAGTCTTCATTTATTCAAACGCTGTATAATTGCCGTATAAAACTTGTTCAAAACGAACAAGGATGACGTGTTTTTAATCTACACCTACGAAGACGCTTACTAGAAACAGAGCAAAAGAGATGGCATTCAACGGATAGCGGCTCTCGCTACGTGGTATTAAAGTTTATTTAAGCGTATCAGACTTTAATCGACAAATAAATTGCTTATTTCGATAGCGACAATATGTTACCGACTTGTTTCAATTTAAAATAAGACCTTGTTTCTAAGTGTACAAGGTTTACTTCTTATATGAAGAAAATTTAGTGAATTTTAATTTAGCGAGTGAAGTAACAGAATTGGGGCCAATGTGTGCAGTTTGGTCTAACTTGAGAGAAAGGGCAGTTTTTATCTCAATTTATAGTCCCAATATTTTTTATTGTAAATTACTTAGGCACAGCAACGCGTGCCTGGGAAGCTAGTATTAATATATAGAAACATTCATCTCACTTGGCATAATTATGCATTTGCAGAGGTTGCGAGTTTGATATCCGCTCGCGGATATCAAACTCGCAACCTCTGAAGTTGCAGTCCAAAGCACCATACTGCCGAGGCACGATATGGTAGTTAGATAAGTAGATATTTTTATGATCCGTTTTGTGTAGTGTTAAAATACTTAAAATATTTTTTTATGTTCATGTTACCTACGTACTTTAAATCCTACTAATATTATAAACGTGAAAGTTTGTGAGAATGTATGGATGTATGGATGTTTGTTACTCTTTCACGCAAAAACTACTGAATCCTATTCCGATATTCCCACGGCAGCGGGACTTACGCGGGTGGAACCGCGGGGCGCAGCTAGTGAGGAATATACATGTGGTTATCATAAATAAGTTTAAAGTCTCATGTAGCTACTGGATAGACCACTAACTAGGCATTTTCCACAGAAGAAAAAAGTTATCGTACTACTACTCATCTACTTTTCATCGTACTCCGGAAATTTTTGAATAAAGAATATGAAAACAAATATAGCCCTATTGTGTGTCTACATCTTTTCATTCGGTTTGAGTCTCCTTCAGTAATAAGAAAAGTCAAAGCATTTTACAACACGTCATGAATGCAATTTCTCATTGCAAATCCGATACTATTCAATGGCCCCAATTCTGTTACTTCACTCGCTAAATTAAAATTCACTAAATTTTCTTCATATAAGAAGTAAACCTTGTACACTTAGAAACAAGGTCTTATTTCAAATTGAAACAAGTAGGTAACATATGTCGCTATCGAAATAAGCAATTTATTTGTCGACTAAAGTCTGATACGCTTAAATAAACTTTAATACCACGTAGCGAGAGCCGCTATCCGTTGAATGCCATCTCTTTTGCTCTGTGTTTTTAGTAAGCGTCTTCGTAGGTGTAGGTTAAAAACACGTCATCCTTGTTCGTTTTGAACAAGTTTTTATACGGCAATTATACAGCGTTTGAATAAATGAAGACTCTCCCTGCGTGGAAATAAAGTTGAGTATACGTTGACAGGTTTTATTGAAATTTAGAGGCGCTGAGAAATAGATGCTAGTAACAAATAGACCTTATTACGAAGAACACTAGGTTTATTTCATATGAAGAAATTAAGTCAGGTTTTAGTTTAGTCGAGTGTACAATAGAATCGGCACCATTATCTAACTACGTTTTCAATATTTTCTGCAGGTTTATACCTACGTATTAGGAATTTTATAACGATATATGACAGAAGTTTAAGAAGAGCTTGCAGTTGTCAATATTTTCTAAAGGGCTTTCTGTCAGTTTATGATACAAACAAAACATTGTAAAGAAGTCGAGTACGGGAGATTTTTTCAAGATGGACGAATAGACGTCCATTTTTTTACGTTTTTGTTATTTAACTTGTATAATTATAAAACACTTGACATTGGCGGAATTCCTGCGTTGATAAAGTCCATAATAAAAAAAATAAGTCGAGTAGGCTTGGTTTGAGGTGGTGGATACTACTTAGTCTACCATTACTTCTTCAAGATCTAGGTAGACAAAACAGCTTTAAAAGTACATTAAAGATTTTAGAAATTGAGTCGTTTTTATTTCTTAATAAGCTCATTTTTAAAGAGGAATGCGAAAAAAAATCTGAAATGGGCAAAGCTATTAATAGTCCTAAATTTTACTTAGCATTAAACATGTGTAATTTAATTGTCGCCTGCGGTATTTCCGGACCGATACGACCTTCAAACCTTCAAGGAAGGAGTCTACTCCTATCTCAAAGAAGACTCTTGAGTTGCAGGTGTCCATGGGCGACGGTAGTCACTTACCATCAGGTGACCCGTCTGCTCGTATTATATATGTTAAGTAATTACAGTTTATTATCAAAATCGATAAGAAATGGTTACGTCTTACGTAAGTTTATCTTGTCAGAGTTTTCAGCCCGACTCAGCCCTATGGAGTTTTATATTATAAAATAAATATAAAAGAGAGGCGATGAATGACTGACACACTATGTGTTGTCAGTTTGTCACACAGTCCATGTGTTAGATGCAGAAAGCGACAAATTTTTGATCCTATATAAAAATTGGATACTGATAGACAAAATTAATTTTCAAAAAGTTTTACATTCTTAACAGTGCCTTTCAGGGTACCACAGACAACGGAATGACACTGACCGCTAATGCACAAAGAACCCGACATAATTATAGTAGCTATTTCTTAGTCTAAACTCTTATGTTCTAATGATTTGGGTTTTATATTTGTAAAAATTATAATTACAAGCTATTTCTATATTTCTAAAAATTAATACGTATTTGTCACTGTGTACATTCTAAAACTAGGGGGATTTAACAGGGAAGTATATCTCACTGAAAAAATAGAAATACAGAGGTCGCGCAATTATGACATAAAGACAGCTAAGAAATATAATATCAGAGTTGTCTGTGCTATAGTAACTCTATCTCTGTTTGTCTATTACGTTTTTGCGCCTAAACCACTGCACAATTTTGATGAATTTTGGTATAGAGATAGACAGGACCTTGGAAAAGGTCGTAGGCTACTTTTTGTACTTGCGAAAATAAAATTTGATAGTGGCGAAGTATTAAATGAAAGTTTGTATGGGACAGATTCTACGAAGTCGCGGCCATCAGCTAGTAAGGGAATATACACGTCTATGTTGAAAGGACTGTACCTGTTTCATATAATTTCAGGTATATAATTCCAACCAGAGCCTCGTATTACTACGTATTTGTTGGGTAACAGTTGTTATGGAAACGAGTTTTATCGTCCTGTCGCATCTCTTATAGCAACGTATGTAGGTAAAAGTAAAATGTCGAGTTCTGTATTATTAAAACGATCTAATTTGGGTATCAACATTTTCCAATTACGAATGTACCTCTCTAGTTCTTTCAAAATGTCAAGTAATTTAAGTCGATTGTCTGTGGTGGTATAGTAAATATTAATATGTATTGAATTATTAAGGCCTTAATAGTATTGATAGCGGGAGAAAAGACTCAAACTTTCTTGTACAGATCAGTATTTTTCATAGAGGCTCAAGGGTTTTGGACTTTGTTTAAAGGAATAACTGTTTGGATTATGCAATGTAAAACAGAAATATCATATTATCCCTCAAATTTTATGATAACAATTATCGGACCGTTGCAAGTTTGTATGAAAGTCCATGCTTTTTGTACTCAGGACTTGAAATGTGGTAGGAAGGTTATTTAGAAGTAGTAGTTAAAACGGATTTTAGGACAGGACTGGATTATATATATATATATATATATATATATATATATATATATATATATATATATATATATATATATATATATATATATATTATGTTATGGACCAAGTGATTAAATATTGCACTATTTATAATTTTATTATTTATTTATTTAATTACTGAATTACTCCTGTGTCGCGGGGGACGTTACAAACATACAAACAACAGACACAAAGAACACCCAGACTCAGGTGGGAATCGAACCCACGACCTCTGGCTCAGCAGTCAGGGTCACTAACCACTAGTCCAACAGGTCAGTCGATAATGTCAGGGCAATGTGAATAATAACAAGTGAAATTAGGCTCTGTGATTAATACTTACCTACATAAACTTCGTTATTTATCACATTGTCTGACCATTTTAAATGCTGCTCCATATCTATTGGGTAAATTAATAATTAAGCTAATTAATGTACTAACATTAGGTAGGGCGTTGGGACCAAGAACATGGAAGGACCGTCATCAGATGATGCAGAGTAGTTTTCTATTCAGTTTAGAATTAAAAGCTAATTATCGTTGACAGTTTATACTGCTAATACGTTTCTTGAATTGAAAACGACTATTAAAGTTCGGTAAAGTGGATTGCAAAAACTGTGCAACCCAAAATGTCATTAAAGTGACAATAATTTGTCATCATCTCCCCGGGGCTAACGGTTAGGTATGTGGGATGTCGGCATTGACCCTCATGATACAATGCCGGTTCACAAGTTTTCAAGTTTTTCTTGTTAAATATAGGTCTTACTAAGGTTGAAAATTAAGGCGGCGTTGGGCCGGCGCGGCGGACAATGTTCAGGCACCAGGTGCTAAAGTTACATAAAATCATTGGTCACTTTCCTAAAACTCTGAGTCTTATTTTTATATACATTGTACTTAGGTACACCATATCGTTATAAAGTTAATAAAACGTAGTCCAAACATTCAATTTTGCTGTTGGAAAGGAGATACTTTGACGATTTTCACGTAATCTTCTATATATCTCTATGTATAATAAATCTGTAGATGTGTTTGATCGCATCACGTAAATACGAAGAACGAAATAATCGTGGAAACGTTTTATGCCAAGTATTGTGTATAATTTGGTGTAATATTCAGTATTTGATTTGTTGCTTTTCTCTATCCATTGAAAAAATACTTTAAAATTTTCAAGAAAAATTGATCACTATGTATATACAACACGTAACAACGTCTGTTGGCCCCAAGTAATACTAACTTTACAAAACTATAACGATAAGTGATCATTTATTTTTAAGATATTTATTTTTAGCGTAGAATACTTGAATGAAGAATTTTAATATAAACATTACTTACATAATTTCTATAAGGAAATATTTGTAGTGCAATATTCATCATAATTTAATAGAAAATAATACCACGCACCACCACGTGAGCCTAAAATCCAGTGCACGATGGCACACCAATAGACCAACCGGTCGCCCGCATTAATGTGCTTTTCTGCGGTGATTGTGGAAGCATCAGGAGGTTTTTTCGTTGATTGGTGATCCCAGAGTAATCGGTAGCCGGTTCTTGGCTATACGAACGAGCTATTTTGTCCCTCGCAGGGACCAAGCGCCACCATTAAATTCACAAATATGTTTCAGGGGATTGTATAGAAACATTTATAAATATGGTTATAGAACAAGAAGATCCAAACTTTTAAACTTTCGTGTTCGATGATAATACAATTATGTTGACGGGAATTAACGCGATCACGGCTGTCTTAAGTTGGCGGGGAGAAGTCGTTTTTTTTACACTTTTTTTTTGCTTTTTCAACTGTTCGTCAACTGTTCGTAACTGTTCGATCAAAATTTTTATTTGTTCGATCTTAGTTTTTTTATTAAAAATAAAATAAAAAATTACCCTCAAGTTGGCGGGGAGAAGTCGTTTTTTTATTTTTTCTACCTCTTTGGCTCCGTAGGTACTTAATACTTTTTAAATGCAACTTATCTTCGAAGTCTCATAAAAAGGATTGCACTCCTGTCCGCTCAAATGCAAACGTCACCATTAGACCGAATAAGAGGGTCGCTTCAAACTCACCACAGGGCTGTAATTAAGATACCCACATAGTCCAGGAACTTCTTACTCAAAATCATGTTCGTGAAATTGTGCAAGCTGTTTTTGAGAGTGAAATGAGCAACTTGGTAAATAAATTAACAGCAACAGTAAAGACTATAATTAACGATGAGCTTAAAACAATTAAGGCTGAATTAGAAGAAATGAAAGAATCCATGAATTTTATGAGCACCCAAACCAGAGGTCAAATCAAAGCTTTAGAAGGGGAAAATGTTGAACTAAAATCTACTATGATTGATCTAAACATGCGCGTCAATCACTTGGAGCAACAAGCGCGAGCTAATAATGTGGAAATACAATGCATCCCAGAAAAAAGGAATGAAAACTTGATGAGCCTCATTTCTTCCTTGAGCTCTGTCACCAGCTCTGATATAAAAGAAAGCGACATCCTAAATTGCTAAAGTCAATCGTTCCAGTAATAGACCACGCTCAGTTGTAGTACAATTATCAACCCCAAGACTTCGTGACACTACTGGCAGCTTGTATCAATTTCAACAAAATTTATCCAGATAATAAGCTTAACTCAACTCATCTAGGCATTCCTGGCGCTCCAACACCAATTTTTATCAGGGAACACCTATATCCAGCAAATAAGTCCCTACATGCAGCGGCTAGGTTAAAGGCCAAAGAAAAGGGTTACAAATTCGTATGGATTAGGAACGGCAGGATTTTCATGAAGAAAGAAGAGGGTTTTGAGGCCAAATATATTAGAGATAAGAGCTCGTTAGCCAGTATAAACTAATATTATTATTTTTTTTTATTTCGAAATATAATTTAGAATAAGTAGTAGTTATTTCACAGTAAATTAGATACAAACTTAAAAATGTACTATCAAAATATTCGTGGATTAAAAACTAAAACACATGTATTCTTTCGCAACTTGTGTTGTAGTAATTATGATATTATTGCCCTTACTGAGACATGGTTAAATGATGGTATTTCTGATCAGGAAATTTTTAATGATCATTATAATGTGTACAGGAGGGATAGAAAAGGCGCAAAGGAAAAAGACGGTGGGGAAGTATTAATAGCAGTTGCAAAAAAATTTAGATCTCACCGCTTAAATACATACGAGAGTCACTGTGAGGACATATGGGTATCTTTGAACCTCGCTGAAGTAAACTCCGATATTGCTATTTGCGTTGTTTACATTCCACCTCCTGTACAAAAAACTACAATGAATTACTTCGTTAACAATTGTAATCGACATATGGAAAATTGGAATAATCATGTTTGTATTTTGGGTGATTTTAATTTGAGTGCTATAAATTGGGACTATTAAAATACTGTAAACATAACACATCATATTCCGGAGTTTGTCAGATACTCATTGATTTTACATATGTTAATAACTTTAAGCAACAAAACAAAGTACTTAACAAATCTGGTAAAGTTCTGGACTTGGTTTTATCTGATATTGATAATTGTGGTGTTTTTGAGGCAAGCGATACTTTATGCACTGCTGATCCTTATCACCCTCCTATTGATATTTTGATTCCTAATTTTGATAACCTCCAAATCATGAAACGCAATTCAGTTATTCGTTATAACTTCTTTAAAGCCGATTATGCCTGCATAAATAATCACATAGAAAAATTAGATTGGGAGTCCCTTTTGGGAGACGGTAGTGTGAATGATATGTTGGACTTATTCTATGAGACCTTACGCGGCATTATTAAACGATTCGTTCCTGTTAGTAGACCATGAAACAATAAATACCCAATATGGTTTAACCGGGCATTAAACAGATTGCTTAGAAAAAAGGAAAAGTTAAGATCTCGAATTAAAATTTACAAGAACCCGATGGATTTAATTAAACTAAAAATTTTGAAAGATGACTGCAATAAACTATTAAATCAATGTTACAGAAATCATATATCGAGCCTTGAGAATAATTTATCCAAAAATTTTAAGAGTTTCTGGTCTTTTCTAAAGTCTAAACGAGGTGCTTCTATGTCTTTCCCGGCTTCGATGTCTATTGGCAACATGACTGCTTCTGATGAAACTGAACTTTGCAAGCTTCAGTTTTTACCTCAAAAAGCGTGCAAAAATCACCAAAATGCCAAACTGACTATAATATGACGCAATGTAATAGTTCTTTATCATCAGTGATAATCACTACAAAAGAACTCTCAAATAAGATGATGAACTTAGACAGAACTAAGGGCGTCGGTCCAGATGGTATTCCACCCCAGTTTATAGCCTCTTGTGCGTCATCATTTGTTTATCCGCTAAGAATTATCTTTAATAAATCTCTTAGTACAGGAGTATTTCCAACTCTTTGGAAATTAACAAAAGTGGTGCCAATCCACAAGTCAGGAGATAAAAGTCTCATCACTAATTACAGGCCAATATCGATATAGTCAAGTTTTGCCAAAGTTTTTGAATCATTAGTGCATCCTTACATCAGCAGCTATTTTAAGCCCTTTATGACTGATCATCAACATGGGTTCGTCAGATCTCGATCCATTGTAACCAATCTGGCTGTTTTTGTTGAGAATCTGTCAGAAGCCTTAGATAATCATAAGCAGGTAGGTTCAATTTACACAGACTTCAGCAAGGCTTTCGACAAGGTCTCCCACAAGATCCTAATGGTCAAACTGTCGCTCTATGGTTTTACAGGTACATTTTAAGAGTGGATTAAATCTTACCTTGATGGTAGAATTTGCCAGGTTGCATTAAACGGTTACAATTCTTTTGCGTTCCAAGCCACATCTGGTGTTCCTCAGGGCACGCATTTGGATCCTATTCTTTTTAATATATTCATTAATGATATGCCGAAATGTTTGCGATTTTCTGTTCCTTATATCTACGCCGACGATCTCAAAATCATGAAAATTATACAGTCTCCAACTGATATATCGCTGCTACAAGAATACCTTAACTCACTTGTTGCACGGTGCGAAACAAATGAAATGCAACTAAATCCGGCTAAATGTATGCATATTAAATTTACTCGCAAATTAAGCACTTTACCGTCTACCTATTACATTCAGGGTGTTAAGTTAAGCGAAGTTGAAAATATTAAAGATCTAGGCATTATTTTAAATAGTAACCTCACTTTCAATTCACATATGGAACGAGTAATTAAACGCGCATCAAATATGATAGGATTTATAATCAGGAACGGTAAGATTTTTCGTAAGCCGGAAACTAAGATGTTGCTTTATAACAGCCTTGTTAGAAGCATTCTAGAATACGGTACCGTAGTTTGGCGTCCACATTACGCAGTCCATGGTTTGCGATTAGAACGCATTCAAAACGTTTTCTATGGAGCTTAACTTATTCGATTGGAAAAGTTAAAACAGTTGTTTCCTATCGTGAGAGGCTCTTGCTTTTCAAAATAGATAAACTAGAAACTCGTAGGGAATTCCTTGACCTCATTTTCTTTTTTAAATTAATCAATAATAATAATATAGAGTGCCCCGAATTACTGAAAAGGATTAATATTAGAGTCCCAGCTCGTTATCCCCGTTCCCAAATTACTTACCCCCATTTTAGCCTCCGCTTCGTAAAACCGTACTTGGATCTAATTCTCCTATCCCACGTATGTGCAAATTAGCGAACGAAAGTAGTAGTTCTTTAAGCAACTTTCGCACATAAAATTACATAAAATTGTACCTTTCTGATAAACAAGCTTTATGTTATTAGGTTACCAACCATCTTCTGTTGTTTTGTTTTATTTAAATAGGTAACTAGCTATATGTAAAAAAAGGAAATATTAGAGCATGCGGTGTTTGCTCATAACTGGTTGTACATTTAGAATAAGTATGTGTATAATAGTTTAAGTTCATGAAAATAATAAATGTAACAACTGTCAGCAAACCAAATAAATAAATAAAATAAAATAAAAAATAAATACGTGATCGCGTTGCACTGGCCATGACGTTGACACTGACGTTGCACTGACACGTGGTCAGTGCAACCTTTTAATTACGCGATCGCGTTAATTCCCGTTAACACAATTATATTAAAAAGATCGCAGACACTGTCGCCAAAAAAACCTACATCGAAGCTGAAATATCGAGAAATAACTGGTGAAGTTTTTTTACATTATCACACCATTTATTTTCCGTTCGGTTACATTAGTGTGAAATGTTATGTTATACAGTGACAAAACCAAGCTCAGAACAAAAATATTTATTTGTTGCGGGGGTGGACCTTAGTATTGACTGGGAGTAATCTGTTACGTATACCGAGGGGGCCCATAGTTTCTAGGAAGCGGCACTGACTGACAGACTACAGCAAGAGCCTCCCAATTGGTCGGAAGAATCGAGACGTTAGGTCGTCCAGTTGTTTTATTGCGGTCTTCTGCGATTAGAACATCTCGAGCAATGAGGAGGTGACGGTGTGGATCCGGTAGAAAAACTTACAGGCTGAACCGTTCACTCGCACTCTCATGCGTACGTTAAGAGAGACCGCAGATGTATGAGATGAGTTTTATGTTCTTTACTCGAAGCAGAGGCCCCGTGAAAGGGGTGTCTGGACATCACCCAGTTGCCACCCGCAGCTGGCGCAGGGTGGACTGGTGGCGGTTTTCTACCTAGCACAGGAATCAGGGACTTCATGCAAAAAGTCACCGTACCGACGGTCAACTCATAACCATAATACGGTCATCGATTATCATTATTTTTCTTTACTTTGCACTCGTCTGTAAAAAGCAGCATACCCCACTCATTAGTCCCCCAGTTCAAATACTGACAGGAGAATCTATGACTAGGTGATAATTTATTGAGCTTTTTTTATTACCTGAAGTACGATAGGTATGTACGTACGGTTGGATTTTCCGTTACGATATACATTACTTAACTACTACGGAGTTTGATACGTCGTATCAAATAACAATGCTGTAAATAAAATTTGAGTCGTAATGATCATATAATTCTTAATAATAAACAGACTGGACAGTCTGTTGTTCTTCCAACTTTGTATTAATATTTGTATTTGTAAAGCACTGTAAACTTAAGTCTTGTTTGATAGTTTACAGGTGCCCACAGTATATAATGGGATTAGGTGTAAATAATTATTAATAATTTTATCTGTAGAATAGTAAAGAACTCTAGATAATACACGACATTACTGTTTTACGTTGTAAGTAACCTTTCCTTCGAGATGTTAACCTTGGGGGAGTACTAAGATAAATGTAATATTGTGAGCTGTAAATTATTAAGATACCTACAAGTACAGTGTGTATTCAAAGATGGAGCCCAAGTGACAAGCGCAGCGAAGGGAAAGTTGTACATACATATGTATATGAATAAATAGAGTGCTTAGGCGGCAAACCTTGTAGTAAATAATGGGTACTAGAAGAGGCAACATCTCTATTTAAAGGAGGAGGTGGAGGGAGGTTGTTTTGAGGTGTCTAACTGGTAGCAAGATACATAGCAAATAACCAAAGGGTAACCAGGGGCCGTCTCCTGATTCTTGCCTCGAAATAGTGTTTAATAGTTTATGGATTTTACGCATAAATTTTTATAAATACTATTTCGACTCTAACTATGTAGTTATAGCTTAAAACAAAAAAAACAATATTCAATCGCATGATGAACAGTAACTTTCGAATCTGAAAAATTATTGCGTATTATTTATATATTGGCGTATCTATCGCAACTAGACTTTTTTAATATTTACTTTGTGGTGTAAGATGGAAATAAAATCTTCTGTCGCAACTAGTTGCCAAGAAAGAAGATAAAATCCTCTTTCACAACTCGTTGCGAAACTAAATTGCCATAGCGGCTGAAGGGAACGACCTCTGGCTCTGCAGTCAGGATCACTAACCACGAGACCAACAGTAGGTAATTCCTAAGCATATATTATATAACAACTGCTATGCTATAATTCCTTTTAACAGTTACAATTTCTCCTATAACAGTTTCCTTTAACTCCTTGACACCAACAATTATCATGTATGCAATATGTAAGCAAATTTAAATTGGTGTAGATACAATAAAGTTTATTTCTGTTGTATTCTAAATTTATACCTGAGTCTGTTACAATAAACTTTTTCCGCTGTAACTTATCTCCTAGGGATCTACACAGAAGACGTATGTTTGCATGCGCGTCTCGGGTGCGCATACGCAAGGCAGATAGATGGCTTCATTGTTCTCTTGCTTGTGTCAACATTTTACAAAAGAACAATGTGACTGTAGAATAGCTTCGTGTCATTTTTTCTTAACACATTGAGACCCCTCCGTGCTTTGGAGAGCACGTTAAGCCGTCGTCGGTCCCGGTGCCATGCCATCGTTACGGGTAGTTGGAGCCCTAAAATGTCCGGCAACCTGGTCTAACTACAAAACTTTGATATCGCCTAGTACCTTCACGTAAAATATCGAAGTTCGGCTGTATCGTAGTTAGACTGAAAGCCATCTCAAACTTAGTTGGGAAAAGATGCGGAGGATGATTACCATTTTTAATAGGACAAGTAGATAATTATGTACAACAACAACAAGTTAACCTCTCTTCCTAACAGTAAAGGCGTTACGGAACTTGAGCACAAATACGTATGTATTTTTTCTACTTAAGGTTAATATAATACGTTTTATCATTAATTTTTGCCATAAATATACACTAAATACAAGAAATAAAATACGTTGAGTTCAATTTACTAAACCTCAACTAATTTACTTTTCTAATAACAAAAACATAAAATCCTACTAAAAAGAAACACGTAGGTACTTTAAAATACGATTCGAAAAATCATAAAAATCATTACAAAAATTTTAATATAAAAAAGTTATCAGCGTCATACAGTGCAGGCCACTCTTGAGTTTCCTCTGCGCGTTTTCTAAATGCGAGTTATAATTTCGGTGGGCGCTCAGTTTACATCATTTGTAGATCGGTGACGCTACCAACTACATTCAACAGTTTTCTTCTAATACGAAGTGACTATCGATTCTATATCTATAGAGATGTAGCCCTTTTATTGTTTACACCGACTCGCGCGGTAATTTTTGCCTATGTAGTTATTATAAATAAAATTATAGATATATAAATATTATTCCTTTAAAAGTATCTAAATATATCGTTATATAATCGCGTATTCTTTATAATCCTATTTTCGATGTAAAAATTGCTTCATATAAAGTACACTCAACTTTTGCACCACGTCAGCATTGTAAGCTAATTTTCAAGAATGGGGCACCTCTTAAGGAGTGCGTACGTGATCGGCAACGGTGGGAAAGACTTCGATGAAGGTGAGATTTTACTATATTTATACATGTATGTATTGGACTTTACCTATCTGTTGTTTGTGTGTTTAAATAGGCGCAGTTTGGTTAACACGACATTGTTAATTTCATTAGAGTGGATTGCTAGGTAACACCTTCCTAATTCTTTCTTGTTAGACTTTGGGTCCAGGTTCTTGTTATTAAAACGGTACTTTTAGTTACGACTTATTACAATGTGATTCGAGAACAGAATTGAATGGCTATAAAACGTATTTTAGACGTTTGGACTGACTTCTTATTTCTTTCATTTATCATGATTTTAAACCTATGTTACAAACGATGAGTTACAGGCTGTAAGTCATCGTTTGTAACATTAGGCGTATATTTTTTTTATATTTTAAGTGGATATTGTTAAACAGTGCACAATCACGTACTTTGCACAATATTTGTTCTGCTGGAAAGGGGAAAAAACAATTGGCATTATCTCCGCGGTCTTAGATGGATACTAAATATTTTGTTTTACTTATTGTTATTTTTTAGGTTTTCCAATCGTGTGTTATTCTTACAAGGACCTGTAATGACACATAAGTCTTTTATATGTGTAAGTGTGCAGTAGAAGTAATGTGTTTCTATTTAATAATACGTATATTACGTATGTATACGTGGCGTATTTTTTTTATTTTTAACTAGCTATTCCCCCGCGCGGGTTCGCTGTACATATTTATATATTTTGTGCGGAACCCTAATTCTTTTCCAAAATAAAAGTACTCTAAATTACTCGAAATTGGTCTATCCGTTCTGGAAATTAGCCGGAACAACAGACAGACAGACAGACAAACATTGTTTTTTTGGTAAATGTGTTAACATTGGAATGTATTTAGTAAAATGCCGTTATTTGACATTACAATTTTATTTATTTGTATAGATGTATAGATAACTCAGTCACGTGCTGTTACTACTAACTCGCACTCTCACTAACACGAGCCAGCCATGATGCGCGATTTACATTGCTTGTGCAACTTCTATAGACTTTTCATTTGAACATTTGCCATTTTATTATAAGTTAGATGAAAATATAGACTACTAATACCTTTTTGTAAGATTAAAAATACAACATGTTCTCTCTGTTTATCACAATAATAATAATAATAATCGCCTGTCCAAACCGTCCTGATACCCCGGCCGATTGTTGCCCACCTTGCCGTGGCTTTTCCTGCCGCTTCTTCGAAAGCGAGGCAGTGTTTGATGCATGTAATAATAATATATTCTCTGACATATTACACATCGTTTTCTAGACCCAAACCAGCCACCAGCCAACAGCCACCCAGCATAACTAGTACCTATTATGGGCCGTAGAACAAGGATAAACATATTTGGAGAAAATTATTTATTTCTTGTAAATACCCACATAATCATTACATTAATACGTGAAGAGAATTCTTTGTACCCCTTTTTAAGAAAATTTCCCGGACGTAGTAATGCGAATTTTAGAATATTTACAGTTTATATATAGAAGTGCAGAAAGCTAAAATTTTTATACAATATGTCTTACAACTTTAAACATTACGTGAAATCGGCACACGCGTTCAGTATATGTGATTACCTGTCATGGTAAGTAAGTCTATACAATGATAGCTCAAGTTATACTGGCCAATGAAAAAACCATGGTCGAAATTTCACCACTACGTGATCTCTAGTATTTATAGAAACGCCCAGACCACTTCAGATTTAATCCAGATATTCATGGTATGTACACAAATATTTGCATTAAGACATCGAACCAACTACCTCTGTCATTGCAGTCGAACGCTGTGAAAGAATGAATGAACGAAATGCGAAGCATTTGTATACTCTTTGCACCACATACTTAATTTCGCATTTCACGATCATTTAGACCGCTGCCTTTCCCACAAGATTATGCGTAATAAAATGATGAAACCTTATAATTGAATAAGCATAGTGTTGAAACTATCGTGTGGATAACTTGTTAAAACATAATGAGGACACTATTATCCATCTGTACCTGCAGCTGTCATCCCGTAAAGGCAATTGCTTCTCGCCGAGTGAGTGAGGTTACCGGAGGCCCTAAGCCTTCCCTCTCCCCATCTTACACCTTTCCCCTACTCCCACCTTAAAGGCCGGCAACGCACTTGTGACTCTTAAGTTGCTTGTGCCCATGGGCGGCGGTAGTCATTTACGATCGGATGACCCGTCTGCTCGTTTGCAGGATATAATTTTGACCTGTCATGGCACAAAAGTCTATACAATGACAGCTCAAGTTATACTGGTCAGATAAAATAATACAAACCATTCAAAACGGTCTCCATTCGAGATCGCTCAGCCAGGCCAGCCAGGCAATCTCTAGTACAAAATAATAAACACATGACATTTGTAACAAACGTGATGAAACGTGGAAAGTAGTCAAACGATTGACTTTAAATTTTGACACAACGTTGCATTAGGTACTACATATATACGGTACCTATGCGAGTTCTTTTCTATAAAATACGAAAAATAAAACGAGTTAAAAGCAGTAGGTATACAAGAAGATTTTTTTTATGTAATTTTAATTTTGCGAGTGGTAAGAACTGTTGTTTACGTTAGTTTTCCTATAAATTCAGTTCTTTTAAATATTTTTACAGCCTTATTGCGTAGGCACGGCGATAAAAATTGGAGAATTAAAGAGGCTTAGGAGGCTTAGGAGACTATGGAACACATGGTTATACATAATTACCAAAATCTCCAATTTTTATCACGCTTGTTTTATAAAGTATTTTACTGAATCACTAGTGTGTGTGCGATACGCCCGTTGTAGCAAGCTTAGAATTTTTTGTAACTAGCTGCGCCCTGCGGTTTCACCCCCGTAAATCCTGGTGCCGTGGGAATATCGTAATAAAAAGTAGCCGATGTATTAATCCAGGTCTCCAGCTATCTACACACTAAGTTTCATTGTAATTGGTTCAGTAGTTATTGCGTGAAAGAGTAACAAACATCCGTACATCCTCACAAACTTTCACGTTTATAATACGTGGGGTACACTGAAACTTTTGCGTAACTCATTAATAAAACAATTTACCTACATGTAAAATAATATATTTACTGCTTTTCGCAGTATTCTCCATTACATTTTAAACACATTTTCATTCGGTCAAACCATTTTTGAAAACATTAGGACCATTAGTCTAAGGGCATGTTTTTCATGTGCTAGTAGAAAGCTATTACGGCCTCTTGCGACCCCGTAAATGCCATACCTCTCGCGACTTCTTTAATTTTTGGGAAAATAAAGAAATCGTAAGATGCCAGGTCTGGACTATGTGCGGGATGGGTCACTAGCTCTACCTTTTCAGAAGCCAAAAATTACTTTGTCTTGTTCCCTGTGTGCGCCGAAGCATTGTCATGATGCAATAGGATGTGACTTCTTGGTCGTTTTTTCCTAACTTTTTCAAAGACACTGGGCAAACAAATGGTGGTGTCCCACTCAGCATTAACTGTGTTTTGTTCGTACGGTGTACGTGGGATCGTACAGACAGGATCCGTCCGGGAGAAAAAAAACGCAATATTCTTTTTGCCTACGTTTCTCCCCTGCCTCAATTTTGTTGGTTTGCTGTTACCTTCGAACACAACAGAAGACTGTTGCTTTCTTTCCGGCATGTCCATGTTTCATCTCCTATGCAATGTCCGTGGTCGTAGTTTAACAACATTTTTTTACACCAATCAACACGAGTCCGTTTTTGTTCTGGGGTAAGTTCATGAGGAATCCAGCGGCAACAAAATTTTCTAACGTTTAAATATTGATGTAAGATTTTTTGAATTAAGCTTATACCAATCCCCAAATGTCCTCGAATCTCCTCATAGGTGATACGCCGGTTTTCTCTAATTAGTTGCCTGACTGTAGCCAGCCACATTTTCCTCAGTTGAGGGCCGACGTTCACAAATTTCACCATGGAGAGAAACACAGCCACGATCAAATTCTGCCTACCAACGCCTTACGGTGCTCAAAATAATGGACCTACTTACATAAAACGGAATCAATCCACACAATGATAGTTCTGAGAAAAAGCCGTTTTTGTCTAAGTTTTGTAAACAAAAAGTGGTTGTTATTTTGGAAAAAGTTAATTTAAAATATTGTATAAAATATTTTGTTAATATTGATGAAAATAATTATATAGTAATTAAAAGAAACCTCAATGGTTCCTATTAGCAAAACTATTTTTGTGTGGGTTGTCCCTTGTTATTTTATTACCTTAGCATAATTTTTATGATAAAAATAAAAAAATCATATATATATTTTATATACTTTACTGAAAAATAAAAAGTAAAACTTAAATTATTGTAATTGTGTAATTTGGAAATATAAAAAATATAAAAAAGTGTTTATTGGAGTACCAAAAATTACTTAATCTAAATTTAATAATTCTATTTCGAAATCAGGCTGACCTGAAAAACCTTCAAGATCGTCTTCTATCGCATTTCCGACAAACTTCACGTAAAAATCGTGCGAGTTTTGCGGAATCAGGTGTAGCATGCTTTTTAAGTCATTTAACTTAGCCTCAGGGACGGGTTTCCCTACTGGCCTAAGTGGCTCCATTAGTTGTTTTGTTACAACATAGTGACTTCCACGAATATTTTTTTTTTATATCCACTACCACAAAACCTTGATTTAAATTTGTTTTCATGTGAATCTTGAGCATGTCATAGTTTTTTCATCGTAATTTAATAAAAATAAAAATCTTTAGTATTAAGCCATGAAACTTTGTCTCCATTTATCGTTTTCTTCCCATGAATTATGTTCTTTTCCAACTTCAACGATGACAAGAAGTCTTCATTTTTCATTCTGTGCATTTTTTTGCATGTTTTCATAACCTGAATGTAATCATCTGGTGTGTAGAGCCTCTGCTGACGTTTTAAGCCACATTATATTTTCGCAAAATCTGAATAATTCAGGACGAAGCCCCGATTCGAGGAATCTTATATTGATTTGGTCTAAAGTGGGATGTTCATTCAACATGGCTTTAAGCATTAAAGTTAATTTAATGTTGCGGTTCTGTGTGGGATTCGGTGGTGGTCACCACACGAATGGGACCATTAAATTAGATATTTCACTGTGTCATCGAGCCTTTCCAAGATATGTTTGATGAGACTAGATCCCACCTCTTGGGCCCTCTGCCTCTTCTACCCACACATTGCAATGAGCTTCTCGCGATTTCCGCCAATTTTTTTTAAAATCAATGATTGAGATTCTTATGTTTAAAAAAATATTACATTCGAAATTCAAACATTTATGAGTGGCCAGGAGCGCAAAACTTTCAGTGTATGTATTAGTAGGATAACACTAGTAGGATGTTGCTAGTTTAGTGGTAAAAAAGTAGGTAACTCGTTACTGCACCACAAAGTCTAACCAACTCTATAATTACGTCACTTGTTTATAGTCGCGTAACCCTAACTTTCACCTAATTACGGAAGTGTGTCACTACTTTATGGTGACACAATAAACCAAGACTAATAAAATGGGTAAGAGACGTATCTTCGGCAAGTTATTTTTGGTTGGCTTTTCTTTTAAGAAGTCCTTGATATTATTTTTATTGAACAATGATGGTGTAATTTAGTAACGAAGTAAAGAAATATTTTATCTGTACTTATTAATTGGGGGTTACTCCAAATAAGGGTGTTGTGTAAGACGATCAAACGACTATGTTCTATTCTGTCTTATGTTCTATTAGGTACATCGTTTCAAATAGTTTCGAAAAAATCTGATTATAATTTTTTTTTTTTGGGCGTGTGGAAACCCCCTCGGGCCGTCACCCCACCGGGGTTTTCGGTGGGGCGGTGTGTCGGAATCGAACCGACTAAAACCACACGGTGTGCTGTACTGCGCCTTAAATAGGAGGGATCCGGGAACAGCTTTTATTAAGACATCCGGCGCCTGCCCGCTAAGCGCGGGCTCCACCTCCGGGTAATAACCTCTCAATTAGGCGACGTCCAGGTACACCACCTTCTCCACCACCTCCTCGCGGGGGGCCACTATGGCGGGTGGAGGGGAAAACCCGTCCCGTAGGCGCTAGGATTAGGTTCGAGTGGAGATCGTCCTCCCGGACCCTTTCCGCCGCCTCCTTCTGCGAGATGATATCCTCACAGAAGGTCGCGACCACGGTAAAATTCCTGTCGCTACCGGCCATGGAGCGTATTACGGCCGGTAGCGAGAGGTCCCCTCCGATGACTGCAGTGAGAGCCCGACGCTGCGTCGCCCAAGCGGGGAAAACCGCCAGCGTGTGCTGAGCCGAGCCCTCACTGCAGTCGCAGTGGTGACAGGCGGGACTCAGTTCCCTCCTAGCGACCGAGTGCAGGTACTTCCCGAAGCAGCCGTGCCCGGAAAGAACCTGCGTCAGTCGCAAGGAAAGGGTCCCGTGCTGCCGCCCTGCCCACTCGATGATGACCGGCTGGAGTGCCTCCACGGCGGCAAAGCCAGCACGTGGAGCCTCCAGCCGGGACGACCAACGAGCCATGGTTGCTCGGCGAGCGGCCTCACGCCATTCGCGCACCTCTTCGGGCGGGGGCCGACTGCCGCTTCCTGCCCGGAACTCAGCCGTTCGCCGATATACTTCGGCGAGCACTTCCGCCTCCAAATCCCACTGGGGAGTCCCGGCCAACGCGCACGCCGCCTGAAATAATCTGATCCCGCAACCATTTTGCACATAAAAAGTTGCATGTTGTTGTCGGAAGACAATGTGATGTCTATTATGTGTAATTATGATCGGAAGGTCAAAAAAATATGAATAAAGAACGAAGTGAGAAAAACGACTACATATCTAATTATGAAATTTCAATTAAAATGCAGCATCATAACCTTAACCATACGATAATATAGATTGGTTTAAGGTATTAAGTCCGCCATGCTTGTGTACATACTAACAATGAATGTCCTTTCTTTATTATGCGACTCATGACATTCTGATTTTTAAAACCTTTTTTAAACCGTTATTAAGTCCCAAATAAATCAAAGGCATTAATGATATTAAGTGTCTGTTTCTAGCTACTACTTGACAGTTTCTATTATACAATATATATAGTTTATACAATATTCTTTTTACGTAATGTCAATTTTTCCATAACACCAGCTGGCGGTGATAATTAACTAGATCATATCTAGATAATTATCACAGGAAATACAGGACATTTGGGTACTCGACCTCGGTCTCTGCGAGCTACTGCAGTCTCAGTCCCGTTCCCCATCCGAGACTTCCGGTATCCCTTACCCTAGGTTCCGGGCCCTAACCATTCTTTCCCGTCTTAAAACGACTACATTCCCAAGGAGGGTTGGCGTTAGGCCATAAAAGAAACCAGCCAAAACCGTTTGCAATATTACCCATGGCGCCGATCCCAATGAAGTTTGTAAAAAAGGGCAAGAAGATGATGTTTATTATCTTTGTAGAAAGAGTGTATCAGTATGTCTTCAAAGTACATGCTATGTTACTGTCATGCTTAAAGGAGAATGGGCAAAATGTATGAGCTTTTGTCTACCTACTCAACACCAACGCCATCTATGCCAAAAAATAGAGAATATTTTAGAGAATCAATAATCAATAGTCAAAAAGTGCTAGGGGCTGGCATTATTTTGAAAAAAAAAAGAAAACAATAGGTAAAAATACAACACCGGTGACTAAATTAATAATGTTATATTTGTAGTATTACATGATACTAGTCTCTATAATTACATTATTCATGTGCGCGGCAGGCGGTACGATAGCTTCCTGATGGCGTGCCCAGCATAAATACCACAGGCTTGATATGACATATCCACATGTCCCAATTGTTCGACGTCCAGTCAAACACGTACAATAATAGTACTTAAAAGCGTCTCTTCCTTCAATCTCTGTGTTTACTAGCACGTATGTGTAGTGTTGCTTGGCTCTTGAATGACGTGATTGTATTCGTCCTCGCAGTAAAAAACTTCTTTATCCCACTTCGATGTTATACTCATTGATATCATCGAGTTCATTGTCTCTGTATAATTCTATCATATACAATCCATCATAGAAATGTTCGGCACAGTAAGAACTGGCTATCTTGATGTGATATGTTCCTAGGGCGATTAGAATTAGGTGATCTTCTTCTAATCGAGGAACGTCTTCAAAATCAGGAATATGTAATCGGCACACGCATTGTCACGAATAGGCAGGTGAAAAGCATTAATCAGTGCTGCAGCAATCCGAAAATGTTCAAACATATGCGGAACAGATCTATTAAAGTGGTCAATCCGTAAAAACTTGAAGTCACGTTTGAACCTTCCGTTTACTACTTTCACTACCCATCTTACAATTGTAACCAAACGAGACTTATTTGCTTGGTCTGTGGATAGTTGCGTACTGCTTCTATCTTTGCTGGGTGGCATGTGTGCTTCGTAACCGCATGCTTCAAAATCAGGTAAAGTGCGCGATCCAAAATAAACACGTCATTCGCTGAATAAAACCAATGAAAAGCACTGTCATGATCATTTATAAGATTGCTCATGATCGTGGAATCTGATGTAGTTGCTGCATAAGGGCCTGTTACATCGATAATGTAGCCATTGCTACATACTATGAGAAACGGCAATTCCTGTACTTACGCAGACTGTGACTACCTCTTTGAAAAGGAAATTGCTACTTTTCTGGATGTTAATGTACGTCCCGTCACCAATCGATATTACTTTAGAATTATTCTGGTCTCCAAAAATGGCATTTGGTATCAACAAATTCATGTTGCGTGCGTGTTGCGGAGGTAGAGGCCGCAAATAGGTTTTGTGCCTGCGCTTGCGTCGGTAATTCAAAACAACCCCGCTCCTTAGCCTCTCCTACGCAAAACCCGACGAACTATAGAACATTAGATAAAAATTCTGTTCCAATTAAAATAAAGTCTGGTCCAGTTATACGAGAAAGCCCATGAGCTACACATTAGCTGTCATACAAAAAAATTAAGCACAAGAAATGTCCTATTCATTTACACATCGCTTGTCGGTATTGAGTAGGTAGACCGAATTGCCCATTCTCCTTTAGCCGCTGCCGCTCTCTACCTCAACGGTTTTAGTATTGCACAGAGCACAGAACTGAAAATAAGTAAGAAGTGCGATGTGGGCGGAGCACGCGCGCCTTAGCTTAGCAGTGTGTCCAAAGTAAGGACCTCATTTCGTCGGTGAGTCCAAAATTGTCAAAAATTCACAAAGTATTATGTACTTTAAAAGAGATAACCGTTATGATTGAAGCTACCAGAAGTTATACATTGCGTGTCATATTTGAGTACTAACTACATGTGAACTACAGGAGCATGTAATGAACTTCATCACTTACAGGAATATGAACTCGCCATACTTCATATTTAATAAGTCCTCTCTGACGGATTAGCGTAGTTCCGTTTGTGTAAAATAATGATAATGGTCTAAGCGTGTGCAACAGACGATACACTGTTTTGAATAGAATACTCAGAATATACCTACATATACCAATCCGAGTGAGAACTTTGAAGAACATCGCGATGAAGGATCAGTAGTTCGACTTGTATTCGCTAGATGGCGCTGAAGGAAATTTTGCTATAGGTATACAGATGCCGTGAAATAAACAAAGGAGGCGTAAAACATTAAATTCTTATTAAAAACAGTTACATAGTTGAACTACTTCAGTTATGGTTTGCAGATAGTAAAACATTATAAATGTATGTAATATACTATAATCGGAATACTAACAATAAATGAATAGGTAATATACATTAGCAGGTTTCATCATATTAACGTGTGGGTACTGTACCTCCTTAATTTTCACGTTACCACGTCTCCAAATAAGACTAGTAGTAAAACGGGTTTAACTTGACGTTAAGGGTAACTCTGTTTTGACAGTTAACTATGACTTAAATTTAAATTGCCTGTATTTGGTAAAAACAATTTATTGATTCACTGCCTCGTCGCTAACGTTTGCAAACGTTCCTGTACAATAATAATTATAATTAAAAATAATAATTATAGCAATGCGATAAAAATTAAAAGAATATACATATACAGGGCGTAAGTTTGAGCTACGCGAAAAACTTACAGAAACTTCTTTCTGTTTACACTTATCACAATACAAAAGTCAGTTTTTGTACGGCACGGTGAATGACCTTAAACGTACGGCGCCGTTGAAGCAGCCGATTGCATAAAATTATTGTTTAATTGATTACATTGCAGTTTTTGACCGTATGGGGTATTTATTAATTTGTTTTCGATAAAATGTTCTGTTTACTCATTGTGATATCCCTTTTAAGAAAAAAAAAATAATTTTCTGAAAAAAAAAAAAGATTTTGACTCATAATGATGGTCTGAATATACTATTTCAATATTCGGTACGGTGTTTCTTACACCCTGTATTATACTGATAAAATAGCTTTTTGAATTTTATATTCATATTGCTATAGGTAATTTAAGTGCTTATTACTATGGTTAGTTATTTTTTTCTTTTTTTAAAGACAACTCCCGCATTAGGAATTACTCCTGTGTCGCGGGGGACTTTACAAACATACATACAACGGACACAAAGAACACCCAGACTCAGGTGGGAATTGAACCCACGACCTATAAGCATAGCAGTCAGGGTCACTAACCACTAGGCCAACAGGCCAGTCTGATTTGTTATACTGGCCATGTAAATAAAACATGACATTCAAAACACCGCCAGGCGATCTCTACTTATAATTATTAATCGGTATTAGTACTTAATGAATTATTCATATGAGACACTGAAACCAAAACTTGTATGTGTAGCATCTTAAGATTGAATATAATATTTTCTATTAAAATTTTATTCTATTCTATGGTTTTTCACATTCTTAACTCTTTGAACCAATCAATCCATTGATGGCAGTAACTACGTTATTTTTAACAATAACAATGTTATAAAATTGTCTTTTTGTGTTTAACATGTACCTAATAAACTAATGGTTTTGCCTTGAAACCATTTAAGGTTGCGTTAGTCGTTATTTTATTTTCGTACAAACTTTGCAAGGTAATTACTTCACTGTAGGTCTTACGTCATTAATTAATCGTGAAATCGATTTATCTGATTGAATATACCTACTTATAAATAAAGAGAATAGTCAAAGTATAATCCAATTAAGATGAACACTAGATGAAGTGATAAATAAAAAATCGGTGCAAAATACAAAACTCGAATATATCTTATTACTTTAAACGAGCAATTCTTGTATGTACCTATGTATTTACTATGTATTTATATTTCGGTTACCTCGGAAACGGTTCTAATGATTGTGATGAAATTTGGTATAGGTACAGATACAGTTTTGGATTTTAAGTTCAACTGCATAGTTGTATTTCCTGTAAAAACGCAATTTTACAAACAAAAAGATTTTACAAAAGCTATCGAGCGCAGCTTGGTCTCCCAGATAGTTTAATTTCATTATCCAAGATTTCATTTTTTTTATTTAAAAACACTGAAACCAATTTATGTTTTTGTAGGAGTTCTTGCGTGGTTGTTGTTGCAACAAATTACTCAGTCGTCAGTATTGTCCTTAATTTTTTTTAGAACTATACTTGTCTAAATCTTAAACACTTAACAATGAAAATATCGAGGAACAGTCTATAATGACCCTCAGACACAAAGGAATGATAAAGGGCCCCCGTCGGGTCCAAACTAGTCGGGCATCCCCGAAATATACACGTGAGTGAAACCGTATATCTTTACTAATATGAATACCACTCACGAAAGTTTGTATTCGAGTATAACAAAGGAATGACCCTACATCCAGGCTTGGGGAGCATGTATGACTGGTGGTAATGCTCCTCCATTATGCTGAGCGGAGCTGGCGGATGAAATGATTTAAATGAAATGTTTATAGGATTCCTGGTCGTCGGAAAATCGGAAAAGTAAAAACTAAAGGTTGTTTGTTTAGTATTGAATATCCTGATCAAATTTCAACATTCGTTTTTACTTTGCATAATAAAATTACATAACGTCTAAATTGGAAAACGGCAATCTTATAGTCATGTAAGTTGTCCTTATGAATAATAAAAATAGTAAATAAATGACATAAGTACCTACCTATCATTCAATTGTTTCTTATCATAGCGCATGGCACCAACTTTGTTTATATTGAGATTAACTCTTTCATATAATTAATAGCTCTTAGTTGTTTCTCTTACATACATATTTGCGATACTTAAGTATGTAAAGTGACGCAAAAAATAATTCCACTACGTTGACTTTTCCTGATATAATATAAAGTAAATAATGAAATTACAATCTTTTGTTTTCATATGTCTTGGAAATAAAGAGGCCATTTAAAGCGGTTATCTAAATATACATGGCTGGTATTTTTATTGTTCATGTTATATACATATATAACTCTTGTTAAAACCACAGGCTTAGATTTTTTTTACTTGAAACTGTGACATCTCAGTAAGAGGACGTCTACTGCTAACATAGGCCTCTTATGCCTTTTCTTAACTCTCCGCTATTCTAATACATATTTACTGTAAGACTGTAAAGGACGGAGTGCTTTCATAACTAACAATACATTGTATTTTAATTTATATTTTCCATCCATCCGGATGGAAAATATTTCTCACATAATTCCTCACATTTGATGTCATCTTGTAACTTGTCAGGTCCAAATGGCGTACGGAATTGTAATAAAAATTATAATATTAGATTAAATATTAAGTTCAGGGAACTGATGGTGGTCATAAAATGTTTGTATGTCTGAGTGGTGGCCCCCATTTGTTACTGCCCTTTTAAACCATCTTCGTGGCAAGGTATAAACTAATTAGTTCACAAATGTAGTTAGCTGAAAGCAGCTGTCGTTGCCTGCTTGATAATCGGCATTGGTTTTTATAGAAGGTATATATCA
Organism: Callimorpha dominula; assembly: GCA_949752705.1. NCBI lineage: Eukaryota > Metazoa > Arthropoda > Insecta > Lepidoptera > Erebidae > Callimorpha > Callimorpha dominula. The sequence continues at coordinate 11,055,370 of OX457000.1, forward strand.
CTTGAATTAATTAAGCTTCAAATAGGTACCACAAAAAATGATATTTATGGTGTCAGCCAGTTTCCCACTGATGCAATCATATCTATCACGTCCGCTAACTAAGATCAAGACTCAATTTGTTTACAATTTACTAAAACCTCTATATATATACCTATAGGTAATGTATAATATATATCTACTCTTTGCATTTTAGGTATTGTGCCTAAAATTTGTTTATATCTATTGTTTTCAATGTTAACGTATTGACTATAACATTGAACAGTTGCATGTTTTTTTTATTTCAATATTCTGGATATAAAAAAATATAAAAGAAAAAATATAGAATCAAATTAATATAAAGTAATAATATAAAAAAAATATTTACAAATAAAAATCAATATTCAAAATTCAAAATCTGCTATTTCTTAAATATATACCTCAAAATAGTACCACGATAGTAAGTGTCTAAATATAAGTAAGTATACAATGACATGTTTATAGCGTGTACAAAGTCACATTTACGTATTGATATTAATAGTGTAAATAATGAGAGTGAAGTTACAGTGATCCTACAAACATGAGATTGGTTTTTTAAATTTACACCATTTATATGCAACTTTATTTGCTACATATTTAGACGGTGTTTGGTCATGAGAAATCAATATTATATGCCATTTTTGCGTCATGTTTACATTTAAACTATAGGTATGTCCATGTTTATCTTATATAGATTCCCAAATATAATGTTTTTGTCGTCATGTACTTTATTAGCGGATCGGCAATAACAATATATCGAGCGCAGGTATCGTGAATACAATTTTTTTTTGTACTTTGTAATTTTTTATCTGTGTATTTATATGTAGCGTTTAACTTTTTAAGTGTAATTTTTTTTAAAAAGGAAGTAGGTAGTAAACATATTATGCAGGCTTTAACGATAATATATTTTTTGGTTTATATTTATAATTTTATTAAAACAAATATCTATGGAATTTGAAATAATTTACTTTCATGTTTCGTACAGATATTTACAGCTTTTCGAATAGCGGATACGTAGCAGATTCTCTCTAAGATTTTAGACCCGCCTTTCCAGACTAGAGTGACTGCTTACATCACCAGTTATCAATGTTTTTGTTTTTAATATAAGAAGTTAGTGCCTTGACCGTCCGTTGTTGTTAGCAATATTTTGTGTCAAGTGGTACCCGATAAAGGTACTCGGCTTTCAGTAGAAATACAGTTGCTAAGTCACTCTGACCAAAAGCTAGCGTGCTTGCCGTGAGCCACCAATCAATGTGTATTGTGTAACGCGGTCTTACGAAATAGCAAAATGTCTGGACGCTTAAGAAATGTTATTGTGAGTACTCCTTGATTTATAACTTTAAAAAATAAATTAAAAATTAATCAACTGAAAATTTTGGAAAATTCTGTAAGGATATTTGAAAAATATTATCTTCACTACTGTAAACGTAAAGACATTTCTCATAGTTTTAAACGATTTAGGTAAATAATAAATAATAACAATCCGCTAATTGAAATATAGTAGAAATAATAGTAAAATTATAGTAGAAAAGTAGCTAATAGAAATATAGAAGTGAACCTTGTGCCTACGTGTGTAAAAGAGAGATATACATACATATATACGTATTAGCCCTATAGTGCGAATTGTATAAAATAATTTGATTGATTTATCGATTCGTTGTATACCAACGTTACGAATTTATTTAAATACTTATTCTGTACTTAACTATAAAACTGCAATATTATGCCTTTCAGATTTTGCGAATTATATTTTTTTCATCTTTAACTGCTCTCCCTTGTTTTGTATCTAACTCTCTATTCCGACCCATCTTCATATCTAATGTTTTTATCTATATCGTTGATTTAAATAGAATAATGTTATTATGCATAAATTGAAAAGTCCTAAATTTTCTTTCGACTAATGATTTAACAACCCTAACATAATGAATACTTATTCATTTATTAATATTTATGTTTTTAAGATATTTGATCAAAAAATGTACTAACATGTTCTTTGATCAAATATTTCTTTTATATTTATTCACCAATAAAAACATCGAGTTATAATACTAACAAACAACGCTAAACTGTTAATATAACTAGTTTGTTCTAATGCTCAAAAATAAACGGTTCGGAAAAAGTTTGGTAATCACTTTTTTGTACTTTTCGTAATATTTTATGCATATATGTTTTTCTACCAACTAACATTCTAATTTATTTACTAATAAATATTTCAATTAGTAGTACCTACCTTTTTAGTTACGCGTAAAAACAACATGCATGAAGTCGCGTTAAATATGAGCTTACTCGTGTGATAGTCGATTTTTCGATCGCTTTACAATTCATCCATATATTTCTCAGAGATTATGGGATATGGTGATTCTTGGACAATCGGTAGATATGTATTGAGATATTGGGATAGTTGAGTTGCGTTGTTGCTGTTTAGGATATTAATCCCTTCCACTTCAACCCTTCTTTATATTTTTAACTTTTAACAAATTTAAGTCAATCCTCAAGTAAACCTTATGGCGATATGCGATCTCCCACACAGAAAAACAATTATCACAAAGTAACTATCACCAGGTATTTGAAACCGAGGTGACCTTTATTCACTAATAGTTTTAGCTTAGAGCCCTAAAAATGTTACTTAATAAAACTTGCACTCATTTGTTCGACTTACGCGCCTATTGAGGTTTATAGGACCGGCTGTCCTTAGCCACGATTAAGATGCTTGCAAAGTACCTACTGACCAAGCTATCAGCCTTATCTAATAGTCTAACTCTAAACTGTAATACCGAATAAAATATGTTATAAGTAATTATTATATTAAGATTTTTTTCATTTTTTAAGCTCAAAAGTGATGTAAATATGGAAAATTTAATTTAATTTAATTTTTATCATGATAATGCACATGATAAAAATGACAACATAAAATGGCTTGGCAAAAAATACTCTGGGTTAAGGAAGTGACAACATGACTTTCTAATTTCTTTGAGAGTCTAATGTCCCGTCGAGGCGTAGACCTTATTTTTGGCTGCTCTGATTTTGCGTGTAATCCTCTTATTAGCAGAGGACGGGGTTTTTGAAGCACTTACATGTTTTGGCAAACATATCGATTCAGACCGGCCCAAAACCGTTTTTCGGCCCCAAAAGAGGGCGGTGAGAATTAAGATAGGTAAAGGTGCAAGACGGAAACAGGCTATTCACCTGCTAGTGTTTGTAAGTGACCCCTCTATGATTGTTTAAGTTACTAGTGCAGTCGTCAGAGATGTAGGAATTATCTGGAATACAAGTTACAAGAAACTTTTAAGTAAAGTATTTGAGATATCAGATACAATATACTTTTGGAAATTTGTAGCTGTTAATATACTAGATACAAGGTACTTAAAAAAATGGTTTTTGAATTTTTTTTTTTATTCCTAGATAAGGTTTATTTAGCTTTTTCCGCAGATTTCGTTACCAGGTCCCTTGCAGGGGACCCACTTGTCACAGCATACGGTGTATTTTTAATCGCTGTGATTCCAACATACAACTTCACCGTTTGCCACGGCGAGGTGATAACCCGTGGGAGATTTCACAAGTTAAAAAGAAGCTTATTTTTTAGGTTATTACGTATGTCACAATTAAAGTTTGAGATTTGGTAGCTAGACTATAAATTTTGTCAAAATAATTTCCATTGGCTGCAATACACTTTTCCATACGTCGAAACCTATCACCAAAAATTGACATCCATAATTCTTTACAGACTTCCTCACACGCCAAATCCTTCGTTTTAATTAGTTGGTCATCACTGAATCTGATTATGAAGACTTATTCTCTTAATTATACCTCTTTTGTCAAGTTCTCTGTTGATCAAGTCTATTTATCAGTCGTCGGATATTGATCCATCTTGATAGATCTTTGGATTATTTTTCAGTTTTTGGATTTAGATTTTACGTCATTATAACAATGCCAAGATTTTTCACCTGTTATAGAAATTACGTAAGGTTTTATTCCTACTTACTTGTAGTAAGATGTGCTATTATCGGTAACAGTTTGATGCTTATACTTAAGATACTTTCACGATATCTCAAAACTTCCAGCGAGCATTTTCAAAAGTGATTTCTTTCTTCTTAAATATTACTTTCTATATTTTGTATCTTGTATCTATCATCACTCGTCCCATTTAAACAAGAAACATGTAAATAAAAATCATGTTCCACTTTTACTGTTTTTCAACGGTAAGACATTTAATACTTATATACATATACGAGGTAGGTATTAGGTATTTTGTGACACAAATGAGTATCAACAAACATACCTGCTATCATGTTTTGAGTGTAGTAAGTAGGTAATTGACCTGATAGGTAGATAAATGATATTGTTAAAGATGTGGACTCATTAAAACCAATTATGCAATGTACGAGTATTACGTAATGACTGGCCTGTTGGTCTAGTAATTAGTGATCCTGACTGCTAGGCCAGAGGTCGTGGGTTCGACTCCCACCCAGGACAAATAATTGTGTGATAGGCATGATCATTTGTCAGAACAAATGATCATGACAAGACAAGATGTCTGGGTATAATTTATCTATAATAGAGAAATATATAAGTATGTTTATCAGCAGTCTGGTTTCCATAGTACAGGCTCTGCCTAGTTTGGGATCAGACCACCTTGTGTGAGATGTGTCAAGTTATTATTATTATTATTTATGTAATAAACATGTGTTTTACTTCAATCGAAAGCTGTCAAACATTATTTATTGTCAATGAACGTCTTGCTGCATGCAGTTTAGCATATTACAAAGTTAAGTAATACTAGCCAGGTCAGTATAGGATGGGTGACCAGTCTTAACACATTGAGACCTCTCCGTGCCTCGGAGAGTACGTTAAAACATCGGTTCCGGGTGCCATACAAACATCTGTGGCATTCGTTACGCGTAGTTGGAGCCCTAAAAAGTTCGACAACCTGGTCTAACTACAGAACTTCGATATCGCCTAGTACTCGGGTTGTGGAGGTCTGATGGTAGTCGCTTCACGTAAAATATCAAAGTTCGGAATTCGTAGTTAGACTGAAAGCCGACCCCAACTTAGTTGAGAAAAGACGCGGAGGATGATGATGTCTTGATGCATGCAGTAGCTGTTGTGCATTTATAAACCTTAAAATGAAAAGGTGTGTTTGAAGCGCAAATTACTTGCAATTTAAGCTGTTTATAAAAACACTTCCTGTAGATAGATTGTTAAAAAAAGGAGTTTAGTAGGCCTATTACAGATTTCAAGGATTACATAACGGTATCTTGGGTTATAGAATTGAAAACCAATGGCATAGTTAATTTTTAATGCCTATAAAAAGCGAAAAAAGTTTTTAAACACTATCACTTCATATTATAACACAAAGTCCCCCGCCATGTCTGTCTATCTGTCTGTTCGTGATAAACTCAAAAACTACTAAACAAATTTTCATGCGGTTTTAGATAGAGCGATTCATGAGGAAGGTTTAGGTGTATAATTTGTTAAGGTTTTGTGTAAATCAGTTGAAATATGATGATGAGTATTGAAGATGTCTCTGCTACCCGTGCGAAGCCGGGGCGGGTTGCTGGTTTAGAATAAAAAAACGAAATATACCAGACTATAACATAGGTACTTCTAGTATACATGAATTCTCAGAGTGATCGATTCATGTTGTTGCTAGTGTAAAAAAACCCTGACCGACTTGCATGAAACTTTTCACATCAAAGATTTTGGTAGTAGGTAGTTAAACACTGTAATTATGATACAGTCGACTCTCGTTAATTCGAAACTTGAGGGACTCTTAAAATATTACGAATTATCGAATGTTTGAAATATCAAATGGTTCGAAATTTGTGAGAGAAAATAAAAAAAACTTCGAATTACTAAGTATTGATCAATAATTATTTATTAACTGCTATTCTATAACAATGAAAAAAGTTTAGAGTGTACATACATACATGTACCTACATTCACATACATACATAAACCTATTCTTAATGTAAATTAATTAATGTTTCGAAAGAACTCTGTTATACTGGTTTGCTTCAAAACACATTGCTGCTGCTCAGACTGCTCAATAACTTTTTATAAGAGAAAAAGTGCCTGAAATGCTTTTTCATCACTTTCGTTTTGTAGACAGAAGCGTTGTAAGGTATCGAATGAGAATCGTGCTTCCTTAACTGACACCTTTGTTAGAGGTTCTGATGTATCGTCCTCATCTTCATCGTTGCTTTTTTCATTCGTATCTGTCGCAGATAAAATTTCGCCATCGGTTAGTGCACCTGAGACAGCAACATTGTCATCCACTTGAACAAAGTCAGAAAAACTCACACCGCTGATGTCTACTAATGGTTCTACTGCTGATTCTTCATAATCCATAAGTATTGGAAAGTTTTCTTTTAAGAAACCGGATTTTTTGAAGCAGTTGAGAATCGTTAGGGGTGTTACAGCTCTCCATGCCTTTCAATCAGTAACATAGCTGTCAGAACCGTGATATTCGCAGTTGGCTGCTTGTCAAGAGATTCGAAAACGATCTTAACAATTTCTTTGCGATAGAACGTCTTAAAATTATGGATAATCCCTTGATCCAATGGCACAGAATACATAATAGTACTAGTACAGAAGGACCTCTTCGCAATACCATTTAAATAAATAGCGACTCTTGCTCCGATAAAATAAGGTGCAATTCAGATCGCACACCGCTAACTCTAAACGGGCTATATTAACCTAAACCTTGCCTCTCTTTCTATCGCATAACTCTTATCTGTTCTGATGCCGTTAAGGTTGTCTTCTGTAAGAAGAATTAATCTAAATATTTAATAACCAGTTGTGCCTATTACTTCCAATTATTTATTCGTACAGATGAGCAGAAAAGTGGTTAGTGAAAAAAATGCGATATAATACGTAATAATCGTATTTAAAAAAAATACAATTTAAACGTGGCATAATCACAGATTGAATAATAGTACTACAAAATAGTCTATACTTTCGTTTGATTCAACTTACCCATACTTACTGATTTCGTAGCAAAATAATGTTAAAGGGAAACCTATGTAGTACGGTCATAAACAAGCTTACAAAAATATTGCCTCAGCTCTTGGTCTATTATATTTTTATACTTTAAAATGCTTAGTCTCCGTTATTTATCATTATTTACCTACGTAAATCGGCAAATAAAAAATATGAAACTTGTCTACATCATCAAAATCTTACTACATACCTACCTAAACACTTAAATACAAGTAAAATAGCTACTTATCTATTATTGTATTTATACTTTATAGATTTAAGAAAACAGATTATGTTGGGTCCAAACTTGGGTAGTTTCTTATGTATATATGTAAATGTACCTACTTACTAGGTTTGAACTTAAATTGTCTGTAGTTTTACCTCACTTTTTTAATGTTATCTTTATGTTCCTAATTTTTTTTACAAAATAAAACTATCCTAAGTTACTCCTTATACAACCAGCTATCTGCCAGTGAAAGTCCCGTGGAAATCGGTCCACCCGTTCCGGATGTTAGCCGGAACAGACAGACAAAAATGTGAAAAATATTTTTTTTGGTAAAGTATCGTGAAAACACATTTAGTAAAAAGCTGTCATTATGACATTACAAACGGACACTTCAAATTGTTTTATTTTTACAGAAGATGTGTATCAGTTGTTGTGGTCCTAATAAATAAATGTACTTATCAAAGCTAAACTTGACTTAGTTATTCCTTATAACACCAGCTATCTGCCAGTGCAAGTCCCGTGGAAATCGGTCCACCCGTTCCGAGGATTAGTCGAACAAACAAACAGACAAAAATGTAAAAATATTTATTTTGTATAAGTACCGTGTAAACATTCATACGCATTTAGTATAAAACTGTCATTATGACATTACAAAGGGACACTTCAAATTTATTTTATCTGTTGTTGTGGTCCTAATAAATAAATACACTTATCAAAGCTAAACTTGACCTTGTAAACAGAACTTGTAAGTATCTAACTATACTGATTATAATTAATAATATAATCTAACTACGTCAATACGGAAAACATAATTTAGGACAACAAAAGTTAGCACTTGGTAGTATCTACTAATTACCTATAAGTAGACGTGCATTTATTTACCTTTCGATGTCCCTTGGAAGTCTGAAAAACGTGAGGTTTGGATCCTTGTTATTATTATAACAGCCAAATACCATGCAATTTGCGTTTGCCTTCATTTTACTTAAGTTATTTTTAGTACTATATTGTGTAATAGCCTAATAGGTAATCGATCGAAAGATAATATTATCGTAATTCCTAAGCGACGAACGGACGACGTAGCGCGTGAGTGAGTAGCGAAGTAACGTGCTACCTAGCCGGCGCGTGGCAGCCCACTGAATTTCGTCCGTCTCGACGACGCTGCTAGGTACCTGTAGTTTCATACCTACTGACCGGAGTGGGCCTAGCCTGCCAATGGTTGCAATTTCGAAGTTGTATTCGGCGGAAAGAAGTAGAGTTCCACGTGGGACAATGTAGGAGGACTGTTGTGTACAGTACAATTGTCTAAAAATAGTAAAATTTTCCGCTTTTGTCGTTTCATGTCCCCATTAACTGTTAAAAGCCAATTGTAAAAAAGTTCTGTCGTCATCCAAGCTTTTTTGTTAGCACGATAATCAGTGGGAAACGATTTCACTCTTTTGAAACATCGCGGTTTCATTGCTTTTCCTATCACTAAGGGCTTAAGTTTTTCCGATCCGTCCATATTTACTGCAAGTAAAACTGTCAACCTCTCTTTACTATGTTTTCCCCCGTGACATTTTTCATCTTTAAAAGTAAGCGTCTTGTCCGGTAAACATTTGAAAAATAGGCCAGTTTCATCAGTATTAAAAATGTCTCGGGCATCATAGTTTTCAATCAAGGTTACCAATTTACAGTGCCAATCTAAGCAAACTGCATTATCACCACTTTCTCCACAAACTTTTTTGAACACAACTCCATTTCTCTTTTTGAAATTCGTAAGCCACCCTTCACTTGCCGCAAAGTTTTTGATACTTAGAGTAGACGCGAACTCTTTTGCTTTTTCCTTCAACAAGTTTCCGCTAATAGACACTTTTTGTCCTCTACACTGTCTTAGCCAAATGACCAGGCTTTCTTCCAGATGAGGAAATTCACCTTTAGTAGTTCTTTTCCGTACTTCAGCAGTTTGAGCAGAATTAATTTTCTCCTTGTGCTTTATTTTGGTTGAGAGAGTACTCAGAGGAATCTTAAATTCTTTTGCAACATCACTTTTCTTCTCACCTTCCTCTACTTTTTCGATTAACTTCTTCTTTTCAGCAATCGTCAAACATTTATACTTTCTAGGACTCATAATTAACACAAACTTTTAATCTGCATACCAACGAAAGACTAACAGTAACTGAAACATAACTAAACAAACCAATTCGTGCGGAAGTGTGAGTTTAACTAATCATAACAAAAACAAAGGCTCGTCTATGTTAATACAAGTTTGAACTTGTCGCAAAATGTACTTACATTACAATCATTCGACCTCTTTCTCTCTGCAACTTTGAATTGTCGAGTGTTGGACGCCGATGAGTTCGAATTAACGCGTCGTTTTATTATATAGCAATGATTTTTTCGTTCGAATTACCAAGTGCATAAAAATGTATTGATTTAGTTCGAAATATAAAGAGATTTTGTAGGGAACTCGTGATAACTTTGAATTATAGAGAGGTTTTAATTATCGCAGGTTGGAATTAACGAGAGTCGACTGTAGATATATTATTTAATTTACATTACAATAATTAGGTAACAAAGTGAAGTGTGTATTATAGATATTTAAAAAAGTTTACGTTGATTTCACCATGTATATTCCTTTCTAAGCCTCTGCTGTCCGTCAGTCTGTAAGCGCCGCGGCAGGGCTACATCACTCGCTCGAGGTCGCGTTTTATATACCTACCAATTTAGCTTCCCGTCCACGGTAAAAGTGTCAGTAGGGGCGACAACGCCTAGCTGAGAGCACGCACGCACGGTAGAACGGTATTCTCCGTAAATAAAAACAAAATGTCAAATCGAACGTATTATGAAGTGGTGATGTTTTGTTATTGTTAAATGTATTTATTATGTTAAATTGCGTTATTGCTAGATGTTAGTGATCTGTAAAATCCTTTGAAAATAAGTTGCAAAAATGATTTTAGCTATTACTTTTTTGTCAATATAATATAAAAATACTTTAGGTGTTTATTCTTTACTCGCCATTGCCGCGTGGCTGTAATAAATAATATATAACTAATAATAAATAATAATTATCTTCTCAACAAAAAAATAAATATTACTTATAGATATCTAATATATAAAATTCTCGTGTCGCGGTGTTTGTAATGAAACTCCTCCGAAACGGCTTGACCGATTCTCATGAAATTTTGTGTGCATATTGGGTAGGTCTGAGAATAGAACAACATCTATTTTTCATCACCCTAAATGTTAAGGGTAGTCCACCCCTAATTTATTTTTTAATTTTTAGATAATTTTTTAGAAAATACATACAACCCGGAATTTTCGACCCTCTACGACAACCCCTCAACCCCTGTTTTTTAATAGCGATATTAGTATTTTTACTTTCATTGGTACAATTTGTTTAAAGTATTTAACCCAGCGAAAATAGAAAGTGCGATTGTTATAATCGATTGCCGTCAAGTCGATGTCAAACTTTTTTTTATGGAATAGGGGGTTAACGAGCAGATGGGTCACCTGATGGTAAGTGACTACCGACGCCCATGGGCACCTGCTGGCCACAAGTGCCTTGCCGACCTTTAAGGTGGGAGCAGGAGAGGAGGGGAGATGGAGAGATAGGGGGGAAGATAGAGAGAGGGAAGGGTTAGGGCCACCGGTAACCTCACTCACTCGGCGAAGTACAACGAAGTTCACTGCCGGTTTTCTGTGAGGCCATGATATCACTCCTTTCGAGCCGGCCCATACGTGCCGAAGCATGGCTCTCCCACTGTTAAACTTTAAATATGTCAATTAAGTTAATGAAGTACTTTGAATTAAGAAAATGAATGGTTAGTGTTTTGTTATTTTTATAGGCCGTCAATAGACCACAGCGCTCCATTCTTCTTTCAGTCATAGACCCCATCCCCTCAATAAGTTAGTTATTTTTTATTTGACCTCCTAAATATTCATTAGAAATAATTGATATGGCAAAACAACGTGTGCCGGGTCAACGAGTATATTCTATACAATGTTGTACAAAATTAGGTTTTGAGTGATTAGCCAGAATGATGTTGTAATAAATGTAGTCTATTAAACCGTCAATAATAAACCCATAATTTCTACGAAAATTGATGAACTTAGTTGGTGTGGACTGCCAGCGTATTCATTTGTTGTAACTTGTAGGCAAGGCGAACTGACGGCTGCTTCTCTCGCACATTATGTAATATAGTTAGAAATATAGTGAAAATAATAATAAGAGCTACTGAAATGTAAAACATATTGTGAGCGTCACGGATTGAGGTTTTTATTTGAGTAGGTAGTTATTTGTTATTTAATAATTTTGTGTGACATAATATGTAATACAAAAGTATTAAATTATAAGAGTATCTTTCTCTAGTCTACCCAACAGCCATTACTAGCAACCCGCCCCATAGTGATGTATATGTCTACAGCGTCAACATTTTATGTTACTATCGAAGGTTTAAGGATATTTTAATTACCTATAAAAATTAAAGATATAAATTTCATAGGGGAAATAATTTTATTTATCATTATATAAAACTCAACACCCATAATTTTTATTATCAAGTGTGTGTTCCGAAATGCACTGTGAGCACTATAAGAACTGACGTCAATTTAGTATACTGCGAAGCCGTTCCTTTATAATTAGCTTTACTGGTTACTGTTTAATACGGAACACAGTCCAGTATACTACCATCTAGGTTTTGACGTGAAAATAATTATCATATATATGTAGGTAAAAGTTATCTGTTCAACAAGAAAAAAAATTGTTTGAATGTAGTTATATTTAAAAATTTAATATGCAAGTCAATTGTTAATTGACAATTACTCGCATAATAAAAGTAAGTTTACTTTTTATTAAAAGAAAATATCGTTTTTTAAGTAACCGAATGCATAATAACTTTATAACCGAATAATTTAAATGGGGCTATGTACGGTAAAAGTGATGAATATTTCGACAAATAATTGTTTATTATTTAACTGGAAAAAAATTGAAGTTGATCACATCCCTAGGATACTGCGGCAGTATACTGTCAGTCCATAACGGAACGAAATTATCCCCAGTAAGAGCACTGAACAGTGCTCGCAGTGTATATCGGGACATACCCCAAATAAATAATTTATTTCATTATTTGTGTACTTTGTACAACCCTAGAGTGTTCGGCAGTTCGGCTACACGCACAGACGAAGGTCGCGCGGTGGGCAAGGCGTTCTCAACTTACAAAAAGCTTAAATAAGATATATTTCTGGTCGCAGCTAACGCCAGGTATTGTTATTTAAATTTTGTAGGCTTTTATAACGTAGGTATTTTGAGTTTTGTATGGGAGTGATGTATCTGTTACGAAGTAACTATTATCTTATCTGTGGCCGCGGGCTGTATCTCATAATATAATGGTATTAACAGGCAGACAGGTTTAACAACAAATATTAAAAATAAAATTAAAACTTAAAGACCTACCAAACCCATACCAGAGACGTGATTTTGGCGCTTGCTACGAATATGTTTAATTTATTTCGTGGCAAGGCTTAATCCAGGTGTTTTAAAACTTTTAAAAGAGATATACATATAATATATTCCCGACAATTATGCGTTGCGTAGACGGCGCGGCGGCCGCGTCTACAGGCGGTACCGTGTGCTAGAATAAATTCATTGAGCAAAGCTCCCCTAACGAGAACAATAGTAACGTTAAATATAGTGGCAGAAAATGTTGACATTTTTACTTGTTCTCTGAATGAGTTCACAAAAGTAACCATGTTTGTTATCCCACTAATCCCACTAATACTATAAATGTGAAAGTTTTTGATGGATGGATGGATGGATGAATGGATGTTTATTACCCTTTTATGCCAAAACTCCTGAACCGATTGCGATGAAACTTGGTATGTAGATAGCTGGAGACCTGGATTAACATATAGGCTACTTTTTATCCCGATATTCCTACGGGTTCGGGACTTACGCGGGTGAAACCGCGTGGCACTGCTAGTATGTTATAGTAATTAAGGACCACATTATCACATTAGGGTAAGCCTGTAACGATAGTGCTGTTGAGAATAAATAAATAATTTTTTTCGGCGTTTTTGTTAAATTTTGTACGATGGTACGAGTCACACTCGCACACGTAGGGTACGTGTGACTCGCACACATAGGGTACGTGTGACTCGCACACATAGGGTACGTGTGACTCGCACTTGGCTGGTTTTTAATAATTTACTCATTGTCATAGTATTGTGTGTTTCAATACTTGTTTCTGTCGAAGTCCGTTGTTGGACATCTTCTCACAAAAGACCTTAGAAAAGATTTCGACTTCTTCTTTGGGCCGCAGGGAATTGTCGTTACAATCGAAAAAGTTTTTTTTAACTTTACAAAGCCAAGTAATTGTACTTGTCCTTTCTGATGTTAAGCAAATACCGATGCTAATAAACACTTTCATCACAAACAGTGTCACTTATTCATTACCGACCCTACTTATCACCAGAAAAGGGCAGAACTATGCTGGTAATGGCTAAATACGGTCTTCTGGAAGTCAGATGTATGATGATAAAAGAGGATTTACTACCCGAAGGCCCACAAACAACTTGAAAGTAGCAAACGTTGGCGGCACAGTACAACATTTTTTGGTACTTTTGTTGTAAATCGATTGTTTAAATGGGGAGAGCCTCCAGTGCCTCACAGATCTCTACGTGGGTGCGTACTGGTGCCGAGAAGGTTTACCTGCTCGTGCGTCGCACATAAATCTCTAAGATTTATCCAGTGGGAGAGCCATGGTCGGCACGTATATCCCGGCTCGACTGGAGTGACACCACGGCCTCACAGAAAACCGGCATGAAGCAATGCTTGCTTTGCTGGGCGAAACACAACGTTTCGCGCAGTAAGCTGACCGATGGCCCTAATACCCCCTCTTCCCCTACTCCCACCTTGAAGGCCGGCAACGCACTTGTGCACTTGTGACTCTTGAGTTGCAGGTGTCCATGGACGGAGATAGTCACTTACCATCAGGTGACCCGCTGCTCGTTTGCGGGGGGCAAATCACATAAAAAAACAACTTTGTACAGCTCCTGGTATAGTTAGATCTTTTAACGACATTTACTGAAAATTGTTAATATATTATAATTTATTTTATGTTATTGTATGTTCATAAATAACAAGGTAGGCATTTCATCCAAGTCGGCTACACCTAATACCATAAACCTTATCAAACCGAGGTGATCGATTAGAAAACTTCGCTGTGCACCCAGGGTAACGCTATTATAAACGCCTCTTCTCTCTTCTTTAGGAAAGACTTTTTTCTGTTGCTTCCGACTTTGGGAGGAGGTGAGTTTGCTCTCCGCCAAGCACGGTATTTTAAGAAATTATAGTTAGAGAGATGGAGGTTGGTGGCTTAGTCGTTTCGACTCCGACATAATCACTTCGTCATACCCTCGGCAGGGCGATACCGGTACAAGGTTTTGGAAATCGAATCTACAAACGATTGTCAAACTATTACTAAGTCTAATCCGAAATATAAAATCTACCTGTGGCAGGAAGTGGTGGTGAAGTTTGCACCTAACGTCCGTCACTTGAGAGTCAAATAAGCTCTACTATGCTTCTGTTATGGTTGTCCTTTACAATACTAATAGTAATAACATAGTAATAATAATAACTTGAGACACCTCACACACGATCGTCTGATCCCAAAGTGGGCAGAACTTGTACTATGATAACCAGACTGCTGATATTCATACTTATAAATTACTAAATACATACATATTATAATATATTAATTACACCCACTAAAATATAATGACACTGTATAGCAACAGCTAAGAAGATGGTTAATAAACCGAGAACGAATAGCCAGCTTACTTCCTATTTATAACAATTTACAATATTATCCTTTTGCAAAAAAAATGTACTTAGTTATCCGACCGAGGTGTTGGCCTTGTCATACTTTTAAATAGTTACATAACCTAATTTAGTGAAATAAACTATTTATATTATAAGCATAAAAAAACGTGTGACCGAAAAACACCGCAATGTGTATGAAGAAAACTTATTATCAAAATTAATGTGATACGTTAAAATAACATTGTTTAAAAGATTCATAATTTACTTTTTATAGCAACTTTTTACATAATAAAATACTCGTAAAACGTTAATAACATTGTGTTATAAAGATTTATAAGTAAATACACGTACAACAGAAATAAGATAACTTTTCATGAGTTGGTTTAATCGCTAAATTATGTATTTGCTCCTTGTCTGCTCAGTTGAACGAACGGTGTGATAAACAGGGAAAGGTTGTTAGTCGTGGGTAAATGTAGCACTAAAGACCTATGTATATTACAAGACAATCAGTATGGAGTTCAAATTTGGTGATAATGCCGGAAGAGATTTATCGAGGTAAGTAACAATAGATAAAGTATTTTTTTTTTGTGACTGACTTATGTTTATAGCCCGTAGTTTCAATTCTGTAATATAAATATATTACGTAGTTAATACCTTTTAAGTGGTGTACGTTGTGATTTGTATGGGTGACGCGTTAGAAATTCATTTCACAGAAAATTCCGACGTGTGAAAAATTTACATGCAGGTAATAAAGAACATATAAGACCATAAGCTTGTTATTGGCATAGATAAAAAAACATGTATTATATACCCATCGCGTAAATTGACTAAGTACTATAAAGAAAATTATTTATTAATCTGATTCTATAACTCAAATACTATAGTATTTGAGTTATCGAAATATTATCGTTTCCTTGTCCAAATAAGATTATTTCTTCCTTCTATTCAATTCGCACCCGTTACTGTTGAAACTTATCACTTGTTTGACGTTTTACTTCTCTTATACCCTTTCACCGCAAGAGTGCAAATGCTACGCCAAGCCATTCGCCTCAAATATCTACAAAAATTATATCGTATTGATAACCAACTAATTACAGCTGTTTACCTCTAATTTTTTTACAGTAAAACATCACTTACAGCATGAAGTTTCATATAATATCATATTATATATCAAAATAATGACGATTACACAGTAGTTACTAAGTTATGTAAGAGCAACGAAAACAAAGAAAATGTAGTTCTTATATTTTTTATTTAAATTACTTAGTCACAGCGCTAATCATGTTCGCGACGCCTACGTCATCAGCTGTAAGTGAATGCTGACTGGGGCGTGGTGGGTTCGGCATTAACGAAATTTCCCGCATTCGATTTAGGGATGTAGCGGCGTGACAAATTACTTATCGGTGTTATTTGGAATGAACGAAGAGAAATTGATGAAAGTTCTAAATTTTATTTCATTGTTTAATTATAAATATTTTGAAATTTTGATGAAATGATACATACATACGATTATTATTCTAGGAAGTACGTCAAATTTAAATTGAAGATTTGATTAAACACAGACACCGGGACAGGTCAAACTAAATAAAAGTACAAATAAAAAAAAATACTTTACACATCAATTACTCCCCCATTTTTAACTGTTGTAATACCAAGACTTCTTATTCAAATGATTAATATTAACTAAATTTTACACATTTTAACTATGTAATTTTAAAATTAACAGGAGCAACTTTGCGATTTCAAGCAACATGTTTTCGTATGACAACTAAAGCTGAAAGGATAAAAGTCATAAACAGAAAGTAACCAATTAAAACAGAATGTGTTTTTTGTGGATGTTCTTTAAAAAGTTCTTTCCCAATTTTGATTTTCCCTCCAACTGTCAAAGTGAACTCCCTCGCCCCTACCCTTGTTCTTCATCTTATAGTGCCTCTTCATTCTGGAAGGTTGGTCGACTCCTTACATTCGTCCTTGTTCACGGACGGGACAAACACATATAAGACAGTAGTCAATTTAAATTAGGATGGCGTTTGAGATGAGTACGTAAAGTGTCATTACAGTAGATGTTCTAAGTACACGGTAGTCTTTACTTTATATTGATTTTATATACATGTATTGTTAAATTGGCACTGTCAACACGTATCCTAGTACATGTTTAAACATTTAACATGTTCATGCGAATAATACCAATATAGTCTAGTGTTAAATAGAGGGTACCGACACAATAACTTCATAATGAAAAATATTCTATAATAGAAATATCAGACATTTAAAATGTCAGAATGTTATTGTTAAAAAAGGCCATTGGCCGTTATTAGAAGGAATTATTTTTGGCACTTATTTATATAAATAAAAATGAATCGCCAAATGTGTTGCTAAGCGCAAAACTCGAGAACGAATCTACCGATTTGACTATTTTTTTTATATTTTTTCTTTTAAGGCACAAGGAAGGCTAAAGAGAAAAAACGTTAAAATTTTGAGGAAAATAGTAAAAACAACACTTTTCAAAACAAAGAGTAAATTGAAACACTTGTCCACAGCTGCCAAACATTTGACAATCAAAACAAAACAAAGGCGCGTGAGGATTATTTTTGGTATGCCTTCAAGTTGATTAGGCTGTATGGATATTAATCTATACCTGCCCAAAATAAAGTTCGAATGGTTTATGCCGCCTATAAGACGCGAGCGCAGCAATTACTAAAATCTAGCATTGTACGAAGTAGAAAACTTATTTTTGTAAGTAATCGTTGTTTATTATTGAGACATTAAATTAATAAATAAAGTTATCACTCTGAAATACTTAGTTTTTTTTTTCTATTGGACTGCGACAGGCCAAAAATCTTTGACAGGACGAAGTCTGTCGGGGCAGCTAGTTATTAATGTTTATACGTTTGTTATTGATTGTAAAAATACCTTAATTTATTATATCATAGAATTAATTAAAGTATTTGTGCTCTAAATATGAAGAAAATGCTCATAAAAGCGGGCGGACCTTGTATTATTCGATGATAATTCTAGACGAAATGGGTAAACCTGGCAATATAATTCAATAAATGTTTAAGATTTGAGCTGTTATATTTTTTATACATAATTGTATTATTATACCGGTAAAATGGTCTCATGGGTGTGTGCGTCTGCGATTGCATGTGTGTGTAACTCATATTAAAATATATCGTGTTTTGTGCTATAAAGGCATATATTGTGAATTTCCATAAAATGATTTTTCGATGACCTATTTCTGAAAAGATGCCAGTGCTGCTGATGATTTACATTTTATTTACACAACTATGCACGAGCGACTTTTTATTCACTGTAAGTCACTGGTACTTACTAGAGTCTTAACTAAATGATGTTGATCCGTTGCTGTGTGAAAGATGGATAAAATATAAGTAAACACTATACTGTACTGTAAGGTGATAATTAGTCTATGTTAATGACTTCACTGGGCGTGATTTTGTACCTAGTATTGATCTCGAACTTCACCTTCTCTACTTAACCTGGTGTTCAGCAACCTCGTGAGTTAGCCATCAGCTCTTATATCATCCCTTGCAGTTCGAATGATGGTCAGGTCTTACCGCAGCACCTATCTAGTCAAAGCACCTTCAACCAAGTATTTCTAGGGGACTTTATAGAGGTAAGATGTTACAATTAGTGCATTTCTTCAAACCTAATATTATTAAGGATTTCAATAATATCTTTGTGCCTGATATAATTGATTATTATTGTGAAATAAAAATATACATTACAATTTTAAATTAAACAAAAGGTGACGGCTAAAGAAAAGATGGATGGACTGCATAAAAGAGGATATGACTAGAAAGGCAGTAAGCAGTGAAATGACGATAGATAGAGTAGAATGGAAGAAGAGAACACTGCCCCAAATAAAGTCGGGAAAAGGTATCCCTTTTCCCGAATTTATTTGGGGTCAGTGTACTGTACTGTACTGTGTAAACTGTACTGGCTGTATATGTATTTAAAACTGTACTGGCAACAACATTATACAGTACAGTACAGTACAGTTTTAAATACATATATAATTACAAATATGTATTTAGTAATTATACGTGGGACACTCAGTAAGTTTTTCGAAACCTTAAACAATGTTTTTTTATTAAATCTTTTGAAATAACTCTCCACTACTATTTATGCAAAAAATATTTATCTTTTATGCATCAAACCCAATTTTTAATACACTTTTTCCAATGCGCCTCAGGCACATCCTCCTGTGCTGTTTGAACTCAGCTAGCGTATTTTCCGGCGATGACAATTATATCCCTTTGAGTTGATTTTTTATTTTAGGGTGTAAAAAGAATGCCGTCAAACGGTCACCACATCTTTCTTCATCGGCCAAAGTTTGCCGACCACGCTTAAATTTGCTGGAAAATCGGTGCACAGAAGTACCTTTGTGCCCAAATGCAATTTGAAATCTATTAAACGATTTGAAATCGTAAAATATCGAAACTGTTCTCGAGATAGATCTATTTTCAAGTAACACACCATAATAACATTTAAGTCCTATTTATATTTATGCGGCGATCATTGTATCGAACTGTCGTTTCACTATCTGCCAGGCGTTAAATAGTCTCACTGACGTAATTTTTTTTGTGTTTGTCATGGAAGTGTGATTTGCAAATGTGGGAATTAGTCGGTCCTCGTACGAACTAAGCATAAAGGAGTTACTCCTTGTTTTTATTATTGCGTGTATTTTAGTTTGTGAAAATTAATAAAGAATAACTTCTGCCCGCAGCTTCGCTAGCATTAAAGTTATTTTTCTATGCCTCGGGAAAAGGTAGTCACTTACCATCAGGTGACCCGTCTGCTCGTTTGCCCCCTAGAATATAAAAAAAATAATTTAAAAACAATTTTATTATGCAAATAATTTTAGCTTTGTTCGACAATTATCTCATTTATGCCACTATCGTAAAACGATAGTTAAGCACCGACTAAATTATTGGTGAACTGGGCATAAGTGCAGCAACGGATCTAAAAGTTGATATTGTAGAGTGAAATTGTAAAAAATTTACGTGAAAGGTGTTATCAACTTTCTTTAAATTACCTTCATTAAAGTAGTAACCTACGTTCGCGAAATTTTCTTAAAAAGGCATACAAAGAATTCTCTTCACGTATTAATATAATGACATTCGGATACTAATTGTTGCCCGCGACTTCGTTCGCGTTTAAATTTTAGTCTGCATCTGCTATTCCAGACTATAATCTATCTCTGTGCCAAATTTCATCGAGATCCTTCTAGCCGTTTTTGCGTGAAAGAGTCACAAACATGCATCCATCCATCCTCCCATATATGAGGATAGATGGATGGATTGACACTAAGTTGATAGTCAACCACACATCCCTCTGATGATATTCTGATACTGGAGCCTATAAACTATCGCAGTACTAGTGGTATGTATTTGTGGGTCGCCTACGGTAATCCCATAAGGCTATGCGGTTTTAATTCGAGCCTTCGTATAAGAGCGATATAATCCAGATACCGGTTAAGTTAGTTATACTGTCATTATGATGTTAGATGTTTTAAAGCAGGTACATTAAATGCGCGTATTATTAAGGTGATAGACGTTTTTTTATCTCTCTGTTAATCTACCTATCAAATATTTTTTTTCATTATTGTTATAATAATAGTATATTAAAAATATCCTATCAAATTTGACTTATTCCTCCTATAGACTAAGTATGTCGGATCTCAAGCTATTACGTGCATTTTATATTCTGTTTTTTTAGTGCTCTTTATCGAACAACAAACTAGTTTTACTAATTAACATCTAGTATAGGTACCGACGTATTCGACGAACAAGCCAGTAATTAATAATTTCTTTTTCAAAAATAACACAATTACACAATAAATAATCAACCAAACAAACCATTTAACAAATAAAATTCGTTTACGGCTATAGACCACAGATGTAGAGTTTTAAATTAATTAAAATATTATGTTAACTGCTTGTTTTGTCTTCACATTCTGATAATAAAATACAAGCCACTGAAGCTTTCTCGCGTTTTTCGCTTCTCGTACCTCCAAACTACAGAAGTCTAGAGCTAAGCACTACTATTCGCTTAATGTTGTTTTCCTGCCTGCAAGGTTCGTATAGGCAACCGTAACCACTGAGCATTAGGCGGGTCGTGAGTTTATTTGCCACCTTAATGTTCCTTATACTTTGTCTACCGCTTAAACTGACTTATATTTCTGCAACTACCTATCCTGGTACCTGATCCGTTTACTCTAGAAATGCTTTTACATAATTGATAGTGAATTCATAATTAATTATTCGTGATAATAAGAATAAAGACAACTCAGCGGTTCATTGTCACTGTCACCGCTCTGCAGTATGCGGTGCTCTGCCTATCAGTAGGTATATAGATATGAAACTTAAAATATGTAGTTTAAGTAAACTATGTGTTAAAAAATGTCCTAAATTTCTTAAGACCACTTTATCATTGTGACGTATTTACTTGGAAACTGAGGGCATTTCAGATACGTAAACGAAATAATTAGGTGGCTCGCTTATCTAAAACTAAAAGTACTTAAAGTATTCAGTCGTTTATGTTACTTCAAAGCATCAAGAACACGACGACGCAATAAAATAAAATTTCGAATAAAGCGAATAGGGAGACAGCCAATCTCAAATCTACTTTCCTCGTATTTGTGTAAGCATCCGATAGTGTTTGCAGACTGTTGTTCACACGTCGGATGCAAACAATTCAGGAGCGAGGTTGTACTTCAGAAGGTGCGAGAACATTGAGAGAGGCAAACCTTATCACCACGACTCGTAGCCGTCAAGCGAACAACTTGCTAATATTATCGTCGATAATAATGACCCTATGTATTATTAATTATTCAGCGTCATCCGTTTATCTCACTTTTGTCTGGTTGAGAAGACTCAATAACAAAATAGTATCGCTTTAGCGCTAAAAGTGAAGTGGTGTATGTGGTGTCTATCAGTACTTGGTGTGTTGAGAAATATTTATCAAAGTGTAAAATATTATTTGTGAATATATTACTTCTTTACGATATTTGCGGCAAGGATGGAGTTTCAATACTACGGCAATTTCGACCGTCCGTCGACGCGACGGATCTTAGATCAACCTTGGTGGGATGAGGAAGATACACTGTCTGACAGACGAATAAACGGTAGGTAAGAAGCGTACAAGTTAATATTAGTGCCGGCTTCTTGGATGTCAGATGTCACTTATTTTATAACTAATGTTGAGCAAAGGTTAGTTTTGGCATCTGTCACTCTCCACCGTTCAACGACGCGGCATAAAAACACTTAAAACAATAATTCTACTGGTGTGGACGATTATTAGCTAGACGTTTTTATAGGGGTTCATCGTAGGTGGGAAACCGTAGAAATGAGAATGTACTAAATCTTCTGTGTCATACATTAATATGTTTTAACTTATCTAATCGTTTATTTTAAAGCTTGTATAGTTGGGAATTAAAGATGGGTCACGCGTTTAAAATTTCAAGTTCGGGCTTAGATATTTAAAGGTGTAGCCTAATCTTTGTGCTTTCAGGACGTACTGATCTTGGCCCCCTATATCCTATGTAGATTCATGCGAAAACAATAGTTACGTGTCTTTGATATGAAGCGGTTCTTTGAAATGCAACAGATTGTGTTAAAATTTATAAACATTGTATAGAACATGTAAAATGTAAATTTACCCACGCTTATCGACGAAAATAGTTATAGTTAGGCTGTATATCATGTTATCGCTATGGAAAATATTCTACGGTATTATAGTAAACACTTCACGGCTTCTATGATATTTGCAATTCACCGTACCGATGTACCGATATTATAATCGCGTGGACCTATTCCGATTTGATACGTATTGTAACGTGGAAAGAAACCAATTACTTTGTATGCAATTGATTTCTCATTTAGATAACAAAGAATCCCTTCAGTGTTAGCAATAACTGCCTAAGAATTACTATTCTTTTAATTTACTACTACTGAATTACTATTTCTTTCCGTGCCCGAGTTACTACTCGGGCACGGAAATCTCTTACCTCCAATGTTGTTTAAAATTACTAAACTGTTAAGGTAATTTTCTCCTTTGACATACCTAAGTATCAAAATTTGTGATAGATCGGGATGAAAAAATCAAACACTTCTGATATAAGGCTTTATTTTCGTTTATTAAAAGTCCATGGATTTTTCATTCGACTGAAGTGGCCTAAGCGCCAGGACCTATTTCCCTGCAGTTTCCTTTTAAAATAAACATCAAAAACTTATTATAAACTATCTGCTCCCCGCGCGGCTTCGCTCGTGTGTACATATTTATATATTTTGCGCGGTGCCCTAATTCTTTTTTAAAAATAAAAGTAGTCTAAGTTACTCGTTATAACACCAGCTATCGGCCAGTGAAAGTCCCGTGGAAATCGATCTACCCATTTTGGCGATCAGCCTGTACAAATAGTCAGACTGACATGATGACAGGACAAAAATTAAAAAAAAAATAGGCACTCATGGGACTGCCGACAGAAGTGAAAACTTAAACAAAACAACTTTTTAAAAACGTCACTCTCTCTCTCTCTCCCTGCCCGTATCTCTTCCTCCCTCCCTCTACATTTCTCTCTGACGCTGTACATAAGAAATTCGGCTCCGTCGTACGAATTTTTGATGGGGACGGACATCATCACGTGTCCTGACGCGAGTTTAACATTTTTTAATCATCAAAAAGTGCACAACGCCGCTAAAGAAGTTTTAACTTCAAAAATATTTTCTAGTATACGTACCGTTTAAACATTCGGATGCACTTAGTAAAATGTTTTATTATGACATTACAGACATACACTTCAATTATATTTATTTGTATAGATATTGCCAAGTTCCTTGTTCACTTTAGTGACTACATGTCAAAGGTAAAAGACGATGTTTATTATTAGTTATATATTTTTATTTAATAAAATTAATTAATTATAATTTTTTCTTTTCATGTTCTACATATAGAACTGCAGTGCATCAAACAATTACGAACTTTGGTCCTTGCATACTTAATATAGAAGGTTCAGGATTAGTCCTCGTGAAAAATATCTAGATATCTTCCTTGGGTATGTAGGAATGTATGTGGCTGTCTAGACAGCACAGGGAAGTGGGGTCATATCGATTGGAAGCCGGGATAATTTTAGAAAAGGTCCTGTTTCGGTACTCCGGTGAAAATCGCAACCTATGTGCAGTATCGCGTTGTTTGTTTTTGGGTTACGGGTCGATATTAGTTTTTAACACTCTGCGGGTCATCAGAATGTTATAACCTACCATATTCTATTGTTTAACTGTATAAATGTTATGTTGGGTACCGGCCAAGTGGAGGACCACCACTAGTTTGCTTTTGGCCCAAAAGTTTTGGGGAATTAAAAAAAGAAAAAAGCGAACAAACGTTTACAATAGAAAAACATCGTCATTTTCCTCAGAAAAAACAATCAAGTATAGACGTTACAGTAAAACTAATATTTCTTAGAAACAATCTCACCACTATAGCTATAACCTATCACGTTCACTAAGTAATCGTAACCGCGATGTTGTTTGTACCTCGCTCCGCACTCAAGTGATCGTTATATTGTCTCTTATGTACGCCTAGCCTTTTTCATCCCACCATTACCCGCTATTTGTCAGACGGACCAATGGCGTTGCGTCACCGGTGTAACTAGTCATAATAATGTCTATTAATTAATTATTAATATAAAGTAAACTGTTTTATCACCTACTATAGTTGACTTACTATATTTTCGTATAAGGGTGTAATTTGATCCTAGCTGAAGACACTCAGTCCCTAACAAGTTATTGTTGTTATAGTATTGCTTTCTCAGTTTGAATTCTATTAGTAGGTACTTAATTATCGATGTTATTTAAATATGTAGGTAGTTGTTTTATATTTGTATGTACCTACTATGTTATGGAATACTCTTCAAGTTAAATAAATGGAATTCCTTTCTCGTACATTTATGTTCTACTAGTTGGTACCCGACTTCGTCTGCGATGAGTTAGTGCTTACAGTAGCCAATTTTTTTTTCCAAGCTGTTACCGATCCACACAGAAACCTATATTACTTTGATAAACTTAATTCTACTTAAGCATACATAAGCCAGGAGAAGGCAGCTGCCTTTCCCTCCCCCCTGGGTACGCCCATGCCCCTTTTTACCGCCTTCAAGTTTTATTATGAACAAAAGTAGCCTACGTCCTTCTTGAAGGTCCCGTTAATTTCTACATGTCACAAATTTCATCGAAATTCAGTTCAGTGGTTAAGGCGTGAAACTTAACAGACAGGCAGACAGACAGAGTTACTTTTATATTATTATAACATTAGTATGGATATAAACAAAATTTATGTACCTTTGTACCATAATGTCCATTTGAAGGTTGTCTGTTATAAATGGCGGCTAGAGATAACGCCACCATTTGTACCATCACGTTTACTTCTTTACAATATTTACAATGTTTATTTTTATGGTACACAATAAAAAATATTGTGTGGTAAAGTATTTTTGTTTAATTGTTATTTAAGTAAACCATTTATTTAAAATAAAACGGCGTTCTTTTATTGACATCTATCGACTATAGAAATTTTAGAGACTTGCCTGTCATAATATTTGAAGCAAAAAGTTAGTTTTTACTCTTTGTTGATGTGTACCAGCACGTTCGACTTGGAGATTCGTCTCAAAATGTTTTTTTTTTGTACCTAAGCCATCTAATTAATGTGTACCATTTGACGAATCTTTCCGTAATAAACCAATACGACATTGAATTTCTATATTACGGATGATTCGGTCGGTATCCTGCATATCTTAAGCTAACGTGGCGGCAGAGATATTTAATGTTTTAATCTCATTTAAACTCAAGTATATCATTAGTTTGTGTCGTAATTATAGATAATAGCTATTGCCTACTTATCTAACAATAGTTAAGAGGAATTAATTAGCTGTTGATAATACTTCACTGTAGAGGGGAATCACTTGAAAACGGCCTTGATTATTGTTCTGTCGTATATCTATCACTAATTTTTAAATGTATCACTAGGCGGGAAATCTTGACTTTTCTCATTTTTAACTGACTTCAAATAAGGAGGAGATTCTATGTTCCACTGTATATATTTTTTATGTAAATTCACCGATTACTCAAAGACGTCTAGACCGATTTT
Source organism: Callimorpha dominula (assembly GCA_949752705.1). NCBI lineage: Eukaryota > Metazoa > Arthropoda > Insecta > Lepidoptera > Erebidae > Callimorpha > Callimorpha dominula. Next base: position 11,081,544 of record OX457000.1, read on the forward strand.
AAAAAATCTTCTTTTGTTTGAGAGGGTATACTTCCCAGGTGGTCCCATGGTCATCAGGTCAGGATCTGATGAACTCTTCAAATTTTACAGGCACACTTGAAGCGATTTGGGTATTTTGAGGCACATTGAAGTCGGTGATACTTTTTTTATAAGATAATTATTATATGAGATTTGTGTAAACAAGATTTGTTTAGTCATGATTTTTCTATGAACTGAGACAGATGAGTACTTTAATTTTTTGGTTTTTTAATTTTTCAACTCCTATTAAAGAAACATGACATAATTTTTGAACTTCAGTTGTAGTTGTTAAACTCTTCTCTGCCGATAACCTATAATATAACTGCCTATAAGAGAACGCAACCTAACAGTGTATTTATTAACGATATTTCTATACATCTGTACAAATAAATAAATTTGAAATGTCTGTTTGTAATGTCATAATAAGGGTATTTTCCTAAATGCATCCGAATGTTTATACGGTGCATATACCAGAAAATCAATTGTTAAAAATTTTGTCTGTGTGTCTGTTTGTTCCGGCTAATCTCTGTAACGGGTATACCGATTTCCACAGGACTTTCACTGGTAGATAGCTGGTTTTATAGGGAGTAACTTAGGTTACTTTTATTTAGGAAAAATAATTATTAATAAAATAAGGTTACGCGCAAAATATATAAATATGTACACGCGAGCGAAGCTTCGCGAGGCATACTTAGGTTTGATTTAAAAATGAAGACAACAGAAAGTCAAACAAATTATCCCTGAGTGAATGAGTTCCCATAAAACTAAAATAATTGAACTGTTATATTCATACAACTGACACTCTCATTTTTACTTTATGCTAGGAATAACCGTTATCTAATGATTGAAATAAGACCTTTAACTTTCATGGACAGCGGTGGGGCAATATTTATAACGTGAGTGATGTGATAACACAATATGTATAATATAAATTACAAGCCTAAAGATAATCCTTTAAGAAACTTAATACTATTAAGTAATAAACTCTACTTGAGCTATCACGCTCCTACCCAGATAAAAGAGCCTACATTGATTTTAGATTTGGTTTTGAAGGGTGCAAAGTACTTTCGGAATAAGAACTTACTTAAGGGAATAATCTAATTCCAAGTCAACGCCTAATGCGTTTAGGTCACTTATTGACCACTATTTTTTTTTTTATGGTATAGGGGGCAAACGAGCAGACGGGTCACCTGATGGTAAATGACTATCGCCGCCCATGGGCACCTGCAACTCAAGAGTCACAAGTGCGTTGCCGCCCTTTAAGGTGGGAGTAGGAGAAGAGGGGAAGGGGGATAAGAGTAGGAAGAGAGGAGAGGGGGGGGGAGGGGAAGGACGGGAATAGGGGAGAGGGAAGGGTTAGGGCCTCCGGTAACATCACTCACGCGGCGAAATGCAATGCAAGCATTGCTTCACTGCCGGTTTTCTGTGAGGCTGTGGTATCGAGCGGAGTCGAGCCGGCCCATACGTGCCGAAGCATGGCTCTCCCACGTTTTAATCAGTTTTTACACTTTTTCTCAATATATATGCTTTTTTGTCTTTGATATGTATTTTTTTTAACATTTAAACTTATTAAGGTCAATTCAAGGTCGTATACTACACGATACAGCTTACTCCTCTATTCTTTAGCCACTTTCGGTGATAAGGGTAATGGAAGAGTGAATGACTTCCGGCTATATGTGACAGTCAACAATTTATTGTCTTAACTTTGCTTTGTTACATAGAAAGTATCTACTTTTTGAAACTTCTTTAGAATCTTTGTGATTTGAAATTCGATGAAACGAAAAACTCACACTAAAACAGACAAACATTCATAAATAAGGTTTAGCCTGCGAGAGAATGAGATAGAATACACGTGATACAAGATTATAGGAAACACTGTATTGTTTCCTATAATAATCATTCTCTTTGCGCCTGCGTACTACGAAGCCTTAAGTCACACTAAAAAGAGACAAACTCAATACAATATCATTTAGCCTGCGAGACAATGAGGTAGAATACAAGTATACAGTGTTTCCTAAAACCTTCGGATGCTAGCACGTGTCTTTGCACCTGTGTACTACGAAGCCTTCTTCTGTCATTCACGTGTATTATTTTTGTGCATCTGCGTATTAAAATTAGTTGGTTAATTAATTTAGAAGTTTCACTTCTGCCGTGTATGATTTGCACACACACTCTTTTTTTATTTTGTTACTAGGCAACAAATAGAAACATCCTCACATGTTACCGTCTAATGTCGTTTCCACCGAACCTCCAAAAACTGCACGTCAGATGTGAAAATACACACACATCTGTTGTATATATTGTATCTGAGCGTGAGGGTCACGCAAGCTCAGTGCTTTCACACCAAAAGTGTCCAAGGTGCCTAAAGAAGTTTTCACTTCAAAAATCCGATAAAATTATAAAGGATTTGTAGAAAAGTATTTTTTTTTTATTCACGATTTTATCCGTAATTTTCACCCAAATATATAAATCCTGTAATGTCTGTCAACACGAGTGTATATAGGTCTCAGTACGCTCACCGTCCAAATGGTTTATGAGTCAACTTAGATGAATAAATACAATAACTAATTATTACAAGACCAGAGCTGGTAAAAAAACCGGACAAGAGCGAGTCTGACTCGCACACCGAAAGTTCCGTAAGCACGCAAACTTGTATGTAGATAGTACGTCCATCTCAGGAACCCATTCTCGAAGACTTTTGCCTGTCTTGTTCGAAAGACAAACTTAACTTTCCGGTGCGATGTACGACAAAGTCAACTTTCCAACCGCAAAATATAAGTTTGTAATCACAAAAACTATTTTAAATTTTAACAATAAATTAACGACTTTCACATTTTTTCCTTTACTGGTGCTGTCAGACGTTGCTTCGCACCAAATTTTATGATTCTAGGTCAATGGGAAGTACCCTATAGGTTTTCATTTCCCTGCGAAATGTTCAAATTTGTTCCAATATAAGGCTTAAGTGACTATTTCTTATGACTGCCTTGACTTAGAAGCTTGATTTTTTACAGCTTCTAGGGACCCCAGATTTATGTATTAATTTCAACTTGATGCGTCCACTAGTTCCTGAGAAAAAGGGCCTTTACAGACAGACAGACGGACAAGAAAGTGATCCCATAAGGGTTCCTTTTTTTCCTCATAAGAAACGGTACCCTAAAAAACTAGCAGTTGTTGAATATTTATATCTTTGTAATAGCACTTGATTACAGCTTGATTATATACATCATCAAGAAAAGTAGTCATGATCATATCAGTGGCAACATTACCATCTACACATTAGTTAGGTACTCATAAAACCCGTGAACGGCGGTTAGGTATCTTTCATTTCCCGTTCGCAGGCTTCATTTCCATTCTGTTTGTAATAAAAAGTCTTCAAGTTTCCTCAGTTTTATCAGTAAATGGAATAAAATCTGTTATATTTTTTTATGTGAACTGTACGACCGTTTGTTGTAACGTGAGAACGGGCACACTGCCTGTCGAGTTAAAACTAACCGGGTCAGTACATTACCCCCGACGCAGCGGCGGGAAGGTTACACACGAAAGGGTTGACACCAATCAAACCTTTTAACAACAAAAGAGCCCCTATTACGTATAGTATTCCCCTTCCACTTTTCAATTTCAGTGACAAAAACCACAGATTATTTTTTTAATTTGTAATCTATTTTTGTAAATGTCTACAGACAGACACAACGAAGTTGATAAACAAATATAAGCCGTTTCCTCTATAGTGTTCCTGATAAACTTAGCACCTGTATATAGTGAAGTAAGTTGCCCATAAAATCTTTTGTTCATCCTGGGTAACACAGAAGTTTTACGACAAAGAGAGTCCAAAAAAGGTTGACTTGTATTGAATTTTCCAAATGGCCTGGTGCTCAAACAAGACGTAGGTTTGATGAAGTCTATCGGGAACTTGGCGGGAATACGCACAACGAGGAAACTTCCTTCACCCGTAAATACCTATTACCCGTGGATGCGGTTGTCGTTCGACATGTGAACGTGTCCTATGTCACTTCAACGTCGCCAAAAGTACATGATACGGTTCCACTGTGGAACAATATCATGTCGTTTTCATGGATTCGATTGTGACATAACCACTTTGCCGTGTCCTTGGCAAGGTGGAACAGGCAGGTTTCTACTTAGACTAGAAATATGAATAAATTTCCACCTTATGTGACCTTTACACGACTGTTACCTTTTATATTTATTTATAAGCATTGGCCTTCTGATATAATCTCCAGTTTTGAGATATCGTGATTCAAACATTTTGAAGTTATAGTTGAAATGTAAGCAATTTAATGACTACCGTTAATCAAATACCTACTTCAATTAAAGTTTAAAGAAATTTGTGATTATCTTCAAAAAGGGACGATTAATTTTACACGGGTCTATAAGCTATTTTAAAAAAACCAGCCAAGTGCGAGTCGGACTCGCGCACCGAGGGTTTCGTAAAATATTTTTATTATATGATGTAACTAAAAAATTACGGTTTTCGCAATTTTTCCTTTATCTGTGCTATAAGACGTTGCTTCGTACAAAATTTCAAGATTCTGAGTTCATGGGAACCTGTAGGTTATGATTCCCTTGCGAGGGTCAAAAATTTGCGGGAATTTGCGGCATAAACGGCTGTATCTTTTGATTGCCTTGGCTTAGAAGTTTAAATTTTTCACAGCTTCAAGGGACAGTAGACTTGAGTCTTTGATATAAATTCTAGCTTGATACCTCCACGCGTTCCTGAGAAAAAGGTTCTTGACAGACAGACAGACGGACAACAAAGTGATCCTATAACGATTCCGTTTTTCCTTTCGAGGTACGGAACCCTAAAAATACCAGGCCGGAGCAGGCCCAAGCTCGGTGTAACAAGAATCACCACTAGTTCAAACTCCACGTTAGTTTTCTTGGTTAATATGAAGATATAAGATTATATGCATTTAGGAGATCACACTCTTAAAACAACTGAAGAATTTTTGCATCACAATATTTTCATAGTACCTACTATTACTACTATAATTCTGTTTATACATTAATTTTATCTATTTCTATATATAGGCAATTTACATGCATGCGTCATAAAATTCCTCCGGATCGTATGATTAAATTAAATCTTATAATTCTTATTCTATTTAACATATATTTGACTGGCCTGTTGGTGTAGTGGTTAGTGATCCTGACTGCTCAGTCAAAGGTCGTGGGTTCGATGCCCACCCAGGACAAATATTCGTGTGATGACTCATCACTCATCACTGATGACCATGATTATTTGCTCTGTGTCTGGGTGTCATTTATCTATAATATGTATGTATTTAGAAATATATAAGTATGTTTAACATCTTAATATATATATATATATATATATATATATATATATATATATATATCCCAAACTAGGCAGAGCCTGTACTATGGTAATCAGACTGCTGATAAACTAAAATATATATATATATATACATATAAAACAAATGGTTACTTGCAGAAAAATGATAACTTGAAATTTCCGGATTAAAAAAATACATTCCTTTAGTTTTATGTTTTATTTGCCATTCAGCAAACGATAAGATTTTTTTTCTATTTTTTCAGTGAAAGGTTCATTATCTTATTGAAAATATTATTTTCATTAAAAAAATTTATTGACTATGAACCTACCTACCGCCAAGATGCTCACCCAATTATAATTTCAATAGCTTTCTTTTAATAAAAAACATAAAAAACATAAAAAAGTCTATGTCGTGTCAAGTGATGTCATAAAACAACATCTTTCCCAGTTTTTTTTTGTTTATAGACTCCTGAACAACTTGGTAACATCCATTTATCGCATGGATATTGACAATAATAAAAGTTATCGTCATTTTCGATATTGGTATTAACTGTTGACAGATCCCTAGAGGAGCGATTTAATATATTCCTTTGTGGACGGCGATGGAAGCCATGCCGGGTTATGCAATAGCTATCACAACGTAACAGGAGAGCTGGCTTTTTAATTGAAAAATGTCTGCTTCAACAAAGAGAAGTGAAATTCAATCTAACCAGTAACTACCATTTATAAATCTGTCGTCGTTTTTGCTAATAACAACATTCTACGATAGTAGGTAATGACTGTTACGTTTGATTTTTTTAAATAGACTTTAATGTTATATCGAGAATAATAATTATGTGCAAGGAAGATTTTATCCACTTTGCTGGTCTAAATAATTTATAAAAAAGGTAGGAATATTTAATTGAAAATTTTTAGAGAGGTCATATTGCAGCACAATATTTTCATGGTACCTACTCTAATTCTTATTTTATTTAACATTACATAAAACAAATTGTTACTTAACTGTTAGACATAGTAACGATTTCTTTATATGTAATACCATAAAAATAAAATTCACTAATGATGACTCATTACTAGCGAGTTTTATTTTTTTCTAGAATTGTTATATAATTATTAAAATCTTGTCCCAAAATTGTGACGTTTCGTTATTTAGGGTTAGTAGCGTACGATTAATTCCAAACAGAGTTGTTTGATTCTAACACTAAGTAATTTTACTCTAAGAGTGTAGTTTCCTATATTGGCACCATTAACAGAGGCTATTAATTTAATTTATATTAGTTTATTATATTAGTGTCGAACGTACCCATTAAATAAAATATGGTCAAAGTGATAAATGACTAATACTTCGTTAACAAGTATTATTTTATGTAGTTACTCTTTTATGCCCTCATGTTAATCACAGTATTATATTGACAAATACATTCAGTTATTGTATATACAATTAAAGTGAATGTAACAGAATAATTTTTTGAAGTTATAATTTCTAAGAGTTCGTCTTCAGTTTAGTTATATTCCTTATTATATACCTGTGTTACAGGAGACTGTGTCTTCACCCATTTTGTTATATAAGCTATAAAATAAAAATACAGTTAGGAGTGTGTGTGCGCGCGTATGTGTGCGTGTGTGTGTGTATATGTGTATGTGTGTATGTGTATGTGTGTGTGTGTGTGTGTGCGTGTGTTCATTTTAACAAGTGTCCTGTTTAGGACCTATGATATGACCCATGTATCAATTGCTGGGTGAGCTAGATTGGAATTCATTGCTTTGTTGAGAGATTCGCTACTTCTTTAAATGTCTTCTCAGATGAAAAGTAGTCTTAGACGCACTATGGTGACATTAAATAGGTTTCGCTAAATTTATCTTAAACTGCTCGAAAAGTACCTCTAATGCGGTTGTAAAGTTTTCTAACAATTAGAGAAATTCCAAGAAAGATATGTGACTTGTTATGCGTAAATACATGCATGCACATTTTGAACGTACATATTCGTAACACAAAGATTCTAAGTCTCGGTATAACAATTAGGTATATACTTATACTACCTAATACGGGTTTATCTTTATTTTCTCTCTCTCTTACTATCTCTTTAGGTTTCACTGTTTCTAACTCTTTATGTTGATGTGATTCACATGAATGCCAATAGGTTATCGTCAAGAAAAACTCACACTACATATAATAATAATAATGCTAGTTTCGCACCCTTATCAGACTGATAAACTGCTTCTCATGTCATCGTTAAGGTTTCCAATACTTAATTAATATGATTTGGATTATTAATGCCTAGTAACAAACCACTGTAATATTGTACTATGTATAATATGTATATGTAGATATTTAATGAACTGGTTTAGATTTTTCCAAAGTTACAAATAAATTTTTGAATTACTATTAAATTTAACATTGCGACATAGAAAACATAATAGTGCGATAAGTATATACTATTTTTTTTCCCATATGTTGAGACGGTCTTTCAATGAATGATTCTTTGAGTTAAAATGGATGAAGTATAACAAATACCTGTGATCGTCATCCTGATATTGCAAACGGTTTGTAGATATATACCGATTGTGGTGACAAATAGAATGACGTATTTACGTGTACAGTTTCGCACTCTTGAATTCTACACAAGCGCACAATTAAACTATGGTTCACATAGGAATTATTATATTAGGAAGATTTCGAAGAAAATTCTACCCATTGGTTTTGTACCAGGCGAGCGGGGGTTGCTAGTTTAACAATAAAACTGCAATAACATAAAGCGAAATAGTAAAATAAAACTTTGTGTTCAAGTTGAAATCCACACTAGCACACTGTACACTTGTATTTTAAAATACCTCCGACTTAAAAATCCTACCAACAAATAGAAAAGAGCTGATGAACATGAACAGATTTTCTTGAATAGCTCTTGATCAAGTCACCTTTCAGGCAAAAAGAACTACATCAAATCGGTCTATTCGTTTAGGAGCTATGGTGCCACAGACACACACTACCCTCGTTTTTATGTCGGGGTTGCTTTCATGTCACCTCGCTTTGAGAGCACTTCCCTGACTGCCACAGCCAGCATCGGAATCCTTGGCGTCGATATTTCGCGCGAAGTCCAGTTCCGCGGTTACTTGGAGTGTAAGGCCAAATTAGCCTCGAAGAAGCTTGGTATGCTCAACAGATCGAGACAGTATTTCACCCCGGCCCACCGCCTACAACTTTATAAGGCGCAGGTTCGGCTGCATATGAAACACTGTTCTCATATCTATGCAGGAGCACCCCAGTACCAGCTTCTCTCTCTTGACCGCATTCAACGGAGAGCGACTCGAATCATCGATTGCCAGGATATTTCAGATCGGCTTGACCCCTTGGCGTTGCGTAGAGATGAAGCCTCACTCTGCATTCTCTATCGCATGTATCATGGAGAGAGCTCCGAGGAATTGTTCAGACTTATACCGGCCGCAACGTTTCGCCATCCTTTTAACGCGACAAAACTATTATCCCCAACACCTGGATAATTGACAATCCACCACTTTGCGGTTTTCCAGAATTTTCTTGCCTCGCACAACCAATCTTTGGAACAAATTGTCGCCTGCGGTATTTCCAGGCCGATACGACCTTCAAACCTTCAAGAAAAGAGCGTACTCCTATCTCAAAGGCCGGCAACGCACTTGTAACTCTTGAGTTGCAGGTGTCCATGGGCGAAATTTTTATTTCTTAGTCTCCGCACTATGCGAGTGATATTCGTAGGTCTGCTTCGTGGAATAGGAAATTAATTATTTTAAATTTTTATTTGAAGCCCACCACTTAGGTGTGCTTCGTTTGGGTGTGCTTTAATTCGGTGTGCTTCACGGAATACCTCCTAAGTTAAATGTTACTCTTACAGATAGCCAATTATTTAAATAATTGAAAAAAAACTGATTACATTTTTATCGCAATAGATTATTTTTATATTCTTTTATTTTAGCCAAATTAACAAAATTTGTGAATGATCTTTTTATAAAGTAAAAAGAAATGTTTCATTCAAAACCCAAACCGCACATAAGATTATCTTACTTACTGCCCAAACTGAAAGAATAAAAAAAAAATAAGTATCATTCAATCTTCACGTCTGTTTACAAAGTATGTATATACGTTGTTATCAAATTTGACATTAATAGCTAGCAGATACGCTCCTATGGTTTATGAGTTCAATTATCTATTTAGGGAGTGAGTCAAGGTTCTTGCTTTGCAACAGTCGAATGGAACGCATCGCTCTTACTGATTTTATAAATATGCTTTCCCTGTTTATAGTTATTTCAACCACTACTAAGAAACTGTATAAAAATTATACAATATATATATTAAAAGGTAGAGGAATGCATTTACCGAAATAACTCTATTTGTTAACTAATTTTGAAAATGCTTTTTTTTTTAATAGATAGGTATACCTCGTACCTCAAGGAACGGTGGAACCTCAAATGGTGTTAAAAACATACATAGGCTATGGTGCTCGCTTACCACCGTATGGCCCGATGCTAGTGTGCGATCTTTGTGGTATGAAGACTAAAAAAAGCATCTTAACTATGCATTCAAATTATAGATTGCTGGGCATTCATTTTTTCTTCACTCATTTCAATAACATTATTATATTATAACAAATAATTATTTACTTATTTTCTCATAAAATAATAATACCACTTGACTAGATGTCATATTTTACTATAAAGTAGTAAATTTCGTTTACAACTATTTAGCACAGATTCCAATCTCCAGCTGATGGGGGATCATTGACATGTGATGTAGCACTCAGGGTTATCGCTACAAAATTCACATGATAATTATATTGGTTTTCTGTCTATATATTTATATTTAGATGCAAAACGTTTTTTATAATCTGCCTTTTGAGTGCGATCGAAAGGTTGGTCACTTCATCGATTTTTCCGACAGGAAATTTTAGGTGACCACACGAAGTCAGGAATGTAAAATAAAAATAAATTATTAAAAAAAATATATATTAAAATTATTAATGTTTCCTGTAGTTGTAGATATTCAGGCGAAAAGCAAATCTTTATAGAGCGTTCAAGTACAAAGTTCAAAATTACGTCAATTCGATTTTCTCGTCTCACTTCTAATTAGACAATTATGAATAAAATCGATGAAAAACGCTACTAAATTCTTGAATATATAAAAGTATTTCCGTCGGCGTCTAAACCAGACTTGTTGCTCCTCTAAAGAGAGCGAAAACTCATGGCATCTCTTCTTCAAAGTTTTATCGTAAATAAGTCAACTGTGCGAAACAAAAGGGCTGTAACTTAAAGCAGTCTCAAGCATTTCTTGAAAAACATAATCTTGAAGTTATTGTTATCGGTCTCAACTATAAGCGCAACTGTTCACTTGTCATTCTTAGGTACATATATGTAAGTAGTATATAATTACTCAGAGCGATAAGGCTATTTTTCTTCCAGAGTTTAACATTACAATGTTTTGCATAATAAGTCTTTTAAGATTGTAACGCTTATGTGCTAGTGAATAATTATTGTTGACATAATAAATTAAATTATTAGTTTTATTGTTATAAGTTGATTTGAGTTCCGTTATAAATAAAACACATAAACACTATATTTTGCTACAAGAAAATGAAATTTGTCTCACGATATACATACCTACATGATCGTCTTAATCATCATATATGAATACTATAAAACATAGATCCAATTTTTAAAACAACTAAAAGTAATAATGAAATAAAGTGCCAAATCACATTTCTGTGAACGGCTGCGTGACATTCACATAATCTAAAGTAATTTTCAATAATATAATTAGTGTATTTTCTAGGATCTAATGAATACCTACGTATTATTTTTGTTTTAAAACAATAAAAATACTTGGTAGATTGAATACATGCTTAGGTTATGTGGGTGAGATGACCATGCGAAATAGATATTGTAACGCTTTTACCAACGTGTAAAGCTTGGGGCTTTAGGGTATCCGGGTACGATAGGTGTTAGCTGGAGGAGGAAAATTAAAATAGCAGGCAAACGCACTATGCGATATAATCAGGATCAGATTACTCATATAACAATTATAACTTCACACAAATTAATTATAAATACTATTTCTTGAATTATTCCGTGCACCTTTGGCACGATAGTCGTCCAGACCGTCTTCTGTCTGCCCGGCGACTCTCTTGTCTTCAACATTTATTCTTCATAAAATATTTCGAACGTGTTCTAAATTCGAGTTTGGTGCCACCAGTCTGTGCCTCTCGCGTAGTAAAGAGTTATTCTTCCAATCGAAAGAGTATGTAAGCTGTGCGAGAGTTCCCGTCACTACAATATATTACATCTTAATATGTATGTTGCAAATATAAGTATATACGCACAATATTGAGATACTTCTTATAAGTAAGGACTATTTTTAGTAGGGGAAATTTTAGGCTCAATTAGCTTGTACCAGAGCTAGTTCCGGTACAGTATTTTTATTAAATTTTCAAAATTATGTCCCAAAAATGACCCCATATTCAAAATTCATATATTTACGTTGCACAACTGTGTTTGGGTACCATTAATGAATATTACACTTATGTAATCGGAAATTTTATTTAATCGATTAAATAGATTCGGAACAAGTAAGCTGTGACAGACTGACGCACGAGTGATTCTATGAGGGGTCCATCTTATTATGCGGACGTACGGAACGTCGGAAATAAAATGTTATTAAGCGCATCATTGGGCAACAGCTCAATCAATTTTACTAATTATTTCTTTTAGATGTTAATAATATTCCGAATAAGGTTTTTAAGGAAAGAAAAATTTTAATAATTACTAGAAAAACGGGTCCATTCCAGGAAAATTGGAAATGCCTTTTTTGATTGTCAGAACAACATCTGTCAGGTCAACTAGTAAAACAATAAATTGGGTGAGAGAGACTTCAGTTTATAGGAAAGATTGTCTTTCCTATAAACTGAAGTACAGTGAACAGTTGTGGAATCAACCCACCAGAAATGCGGTTTCCGTTGCCGAAGTGACCACTTACACTCTATCGACATACTCGTACGTGTAGGAATTACATGTTGATAGATTATTACACTTTATTTATTTTTTATTAAACAGATAGAAATTATTATGATGATAATATTAAATTATTAGACTGAATAAGATCGTCCATGTTTTATATTCATCTACTAAGCAGGCACTCCATAAGATTTATTTTAAACGTATGTACTTGTAACATTTGCGTGGTAAAAATATACTTTTTTTGTTTAGCATTTAAATTTTCACAGATTTTTTTTTTGTTTCGTTTTTCTTAGTTTCTATAATTATTACATATTGTTCTGAAAATTTACTGATGATAAACAGAATGTAAAAACTGTATTCCATTTAGAATATACCTACTTTGGCTGCTGCAGTAAACTTATTTGAAATGTTTTGTTTTAGTATACGTATGATATTGTGGTATTTGAAAAATAATACGAAAATAAAATAAGTTTTTTATTGTAAACTGCTTTGTTTCAGGTAAGTGACGGCATTTGGAGGAATAGGTTTGTTGAAGTGCCTACTGATGCCGACGCCATGCCAGGTACACCCCAGTTCCACGTCTGCCGATTAGGTATGTACATTGAAACTGATAAGAATCCAACACACAAAATGAAATACTTACATAGTCTATACTCCCTCTATGATATGATAGTATTGTTTTAGAAGTGTAAATTGTGACTTCCTCACAGTAATATTTTTAAGGTACGATATCTTTTTGGTTACCTGACGTTTTGACCCACCGATCATGGTTACATACGTGGACGGACTAAACACATTTATTGTAAACGTTTTCATTACATTATTAGACGTTCTTCACATTTTTAGCCTTGATGAAATTGTGTAGGTACATGTAGTTTTTTTTAAATAAACCGAGCGATACTACAAGGCCCTACAACTCTAGGGATCAGCCTACAGAGCCACAATTCAGTACCGAGGGCCCGGTGTAAACTGAGCCTTCCTTGGCAGTATAGTGTGTCTGACAAGTGTTACGCTATCCTCATACTTACTTCCTTACTATAATATTATGAACTACCAACCCGCCCCGGCTTCGTAAAGGTAGCAGAGACATATTCAACAATTTACTCAAATTATACACCTAAACCTTCCTCATGAATCACTCTGTCTATTAGTGATAACCGCATAAAAATCCGTTTAGTAGTTTTTCAGTTTATCGCGAACAGACAGACAGACTCGTTGTCGTTGATATAGAAAAGTACATAAGCTATCTTTCAGGACAGGACTGTTTCCGAGGGATAGTGAATTGAATGAAGAAATCCACACCCACGCAAGCGAAACCGTGAGCGAAAGCTAGTAATGTATGAAAGAGTACCATCCACAATGAGAATGGTGTGCGGAAGTACCAAGGCCATCATGACATTCAGCGATAAGCTAGCCAGATATCCCTGTTCTCGAGTATTGGTACACACTCATGGTTACATGTTGTACAGTCATTATTTGTACTCGGTGTCTAAGAATTGGCTTGTGGCTATGATTAATGTTATTGGATTATTTTTATCTACTTAAGTAACATACGTCATGGACCCTTGCAACTTATAAATATTATATGGCACTGTCGAAACTGATTAGTTTGGTTTACCATCTTCCAATAAAGAAGCTTCTATAAATAAATATAATATTAAGTTATTTTAAAAGGGCCTAATGGTTTCTGAAATTAGTAAGCTATATGTATGAACTTTTCAACTTTCTTATATTATTTAAACATAAAAGTTTAAACCAATAATGTTGTCAGTCCCCTTAGTCGTTACAAATTTACCAAATAAAAAAGATCTATCAGACTTACGAGTAGAAGAGGTTATCACATTTATTCGAATCAGCGTTTATTTACCAGCACTATGGACATAGTTAATATCTAATAAAAAATATAATAAACTTCAATCATTATCATTCTATGGTCAGATTTTAAGAACCTCGTACAATTTTCTTCCTTTTTAGAACTGATCTTTTTGAACTCATTTTATGTGTGTGTGTGTATTGTAGTTTTTTAATAAACTAATAGCTATTCGTATAATGTGCTCTTGTGTTACCAAGTAATCTGTCTGAGAAACTGACTTAAATATTCTGACGTTTCAAATAAAAGTAATAGTGATTAATGACAAGATTATGTAATGTATAAGTTCGGATCACCGGCTCTGTGTCATCGACCCCAATAGCCTCCGTAGGCCCCCGATGGCCTCCATTCAAAGGGGAGAATAGTACAGACTGTTATATGGACGATCGCACTAAGTTCACGATTGTTTTTAGTGTTTGGTGGCTATGAGTTCTTATATATCATAATAAAAAGCAGACGGATGCAGCAGATGCCATATAATGAGACAGAATACTTACCTAGTTGTTCCAGAGTACCTATGTTATAAATGACATTTTGATATCATCAATAACTTACAAGTTTCAGGCGAATTAGAATATTACGTCACTTTGAAAAAAGATATTTAATTAATTTTAAAAGATTACCCGAGTAGATGAGTAACAAGAAACATCGTGTTTCTCATAAAGTGTTCTTAATCTTTTTATAAACATAATTTTCGTCATTTTTATAACATAAAATGACGAACTTTTAGTTGATGACATCAACACGGATCACAAATTTGCTAAACATGCGCTATTTTATACTAATGGATTTATTTCTCCGGAATCATATACATACATATACACATATCTTGTTTAGCCGTTCTAATAACATTACAACAAACCGAGACAATGGTATACCAGATAAAAAAAAATCCTTGTGGATATGTAACTTTCGCTATTTTGAATATGACTTTTTTATTAGCTTTAAAGTCAATATAACAATAAAATCAGCCAGACCAACCGCATAAATACATATTATTTTAAACAAACTTAAAATAAGTTAAAATAACTTAAAATAAAATATTTATTAAATTATGTGTTATGTGAGAAATAGTTGCTATGGCTGTTAAGGGTGTACTATTCGTCGACTTTTATTTTGGAATACAAACTTTTGAAGGTAATTACTAAGATGCTTGAGATCGTTCTTCTATACTGATAATTATATATTATCATCGTCGTTATGAATATATGAAGTAGAATAGTAAAACCAAATTTGAGTTTGAAACAATATGTTTTCAATTGAAAAAGTCAGAAATTTTTTCATAATCACTTTTTTTTGTGCGTGTGGAAACCCCCTGGGGCCGTCACCCCACCGGGGTTTTTGATAGGACGGTGTGTCAGAATCGAACCGGCTAAAACCACACGGTGTGCCGTACTGCGCCTAAAATAGGAGGGATCCGGGAACAACTTTTATTAAGACATCCGGACAACAACGTCTGTTAAGACAGCATAGGTACAATATTTTAGCAACGCTCAGCGATAATTTCTGCGAACAGACTATCGTGCTCTTAAGTATGAGAATTAAATCAATTCAACAATGTAACTACTTTTAGTGGTATTTTTAATTATAAATAATTTTGTTTAATAACTAACAAGTAACAAGGTCAAATAACAGTAGCAAGGAATAAACTTAGTATTACTGAGCTGAATACCTTGTACAACTAAAAGGAAAAAAATAATGTTTGTAATTTAGGACAAAGCATACAATAAAAAAAAAATTATGTCCCTGTTTATAAATAACCATTCAAGTAAAGCGTTAAGTAAGTTCGGTTAATCACCTAGCGTATTTTCGGAAGCAAAGGTCACTTTACTTCACACTTCTGCAGAATATTTTTAGAACGGTAATTAAAATTTAACCAACCAAGCGTAAATAGCGCATTCTAAATCCTGACCAGGAAATAAAAAACCTCGTCATGGTGCAGAAAACATATGGAACTAATTTCTTTTAACGACAAGAATAAGTTTAAAAGGTCATTAACATGTGATCATTGTTTATTGCGGATTGCTTATTTTTGGTTTTGTGAATTTTGTATGTGTTAAAATGCCAAAAAACTATTTATGGCCTTGAGAGAAAAGTGGTTAGCATGTATTTAAGTATTTGTCGGGAAGAATGTCGAAATCAGTTACCCAGCGACCGCTGCTCGGTTCGCGCGTTTTATCGCATTCCGATAAATGTGCCAACTCGCCGCGAGTAATTTATTAATAAAACATTATTTTAAGTATTCTTACGTACGGATAATTAATATAGTTTTTATTACAAGGGTGCCCCTAGTATCAGGGGCCCCCTAACCCACCATGGAACATTTTACAAGTACCCCCACCTCAAGTTATGCCAACGTTACTTCTAAAACTATTCACCCAAAGAAAGACCAAGCAATCGTAATTGATTCTATCGACGGAATTATGCTACGAGACTACTTATTATCACTTTCCACCGTCATCAAGCCATCGTCCATCCGTTTTATTTCACGTATAGCCAACTCAAGAATATGTGTGTACTTGGACTCCAAACAATCCGCTGACGAACTGGTCGACGTGGTCAAAAAACTCAAGGTAAAAGAAAATTCATTTGAAAATCAGACCGCTAATAACTAGAAATAAACGAATAGTTTTACTGAATGTTTGCCCTGTCATCCCGCATGAAGTTAAAGAAGAAAAATTCAAACAAATAAATGTAAATATATTGTCTCCCATTACGTACATGAGGGTAGGCATTCCAGACTCAGGCTTTTCTCATATTATGAGTTTCCGACGTCAATTGTACGTTTTACCGGAGGATGAAAAAAGGCTCCCTGAGTCAATGCAAATCAATTATGAAAATACCAACTACTGGATTTACTTAACAAATGAATCCATGAAGTGTTTTGTGTGCAATGGTAGTGGTCATTTGGCAAAATGACTGTCCTCAAGCTAACCAACAACAGGAGTGGACACAATACCTAAATAATTCGGCTCAAGAAACGATCGAAAATTCAGACTACCCTCCCATTGAGTTTATCAAACCGCAGATAAATAAAACTAAATTACCAGTCAACACTCAAGAGAATAACAAAGGCATTAAACGGATTCATTCAAATACCGCATCAGAACCATTGCAATCAGAAGCTAATCAAATTAATCCTCCTATCGAAGAGTTCCTACAACTAAGTGACTTGACAGATGATACTGACAGCAGCTACTCCTTTGAAGAAGAAATAGCAGTTAACAGATCTATTAAAAAGTAAAAGAAAACTATAGACAATAGGACAGAAGAAGAAGTTTGGAATGATATTAAAATTGAACTAAAAGAATCCCAACCTCACTTTCCTCTGACATTAGATCAGTTCGTAAGCCTTTTGGATACATCACGAAATAAACAAAATATTCAAGAAGTCATCGAGGACTACACAGAAAATATTCCTGAATTAATCAACATGTGTTTATTCCTTCATCCCAAAATGAATAAGAATTAAAAAAACAGATGTTCAAGATTTTCCAGAAAACTTCAAGACATTTATACAAAGGAAAAGTCAACAAGTAACACATTAATTTTTCTTTTTTTTTTCATATCTAGTATCCTAATTATTTTTCTTTTTGGTTAATTATTTTATATTACTTTGAACTGGTTAGATTCGTAATGAACATTTTGCAGTGGAATGTTAATGGTTTCCAAGTCAGATTTGAAAACATAAAACTAATACTAAATGATGTAGACCCATTATGTTGTTGTATACAAGAAACGAACTTTAAAAATAACTATTGTGCTAAGTTAAAAAAATACGACGTGTTACTGGGAGACTTTAATAGTCACCACTTTCATTGGGGTTCAAATCGCTGCGATCATAGAGGTAAAATTATAGCTGATTGGTTGGATTTACGTGACAATTTAATTCTTCTTAATTCTCGTCAACCTACACATTTCAATAGTAGTAATGGCCATACCAGTTGTATTGATTTAGCTTTTGCTTCACGAAGTATATCAACTTATTTCGACTGGAATGCATTAGACGACCTCTACGACAGTGACCATTTTCCTATCACCATTACATCTAGAATTGATTTAGCTCCTAATATTCGAAACATTTCCCAATATTGGAAATATCAAAATGCAGATTGGCTTAACTTTCGTTCAGAAATAGATCACAAGATTATACAGTTAGATAAACTAAATCTGTCCTCTCATACATGTATAAATAAATTAGTGGATGAATATAATCAAATAATAATCAGCTCTGCCGAAAAATACATACTTAAAACTACAGGAAAATTAAAAAAGAAACAAGTTCCATGGTGGAATGATGAATGTTCTAAATCACTGAAAGCAACAAAAAAAGCCTATAGAGTATATACAAAGGAAAAGAGAAAAAACCAAGACAGCCAATATGTTAACGAAGAAAACCTACATAATCTAGAACTACTGAAGGTAGAATATCGCAAGAATAGAGCGAGAACTAGAAGGATATTTAAAGAAAGTAGAAAAGCAAGCTGGGAAAAGTTCGTATCGTCGATAAATAGTTATACTCCGATAGGAATCATATGGCAAAAAATTATTACTCAATAAATGGACAAAGAAGGAAAAGCAAACGATAATCTTAAAAAATAATGAAGAAGAATTAAGTACTGATCCAAAAATAAACTCTGATTTACTAGTGAGAGCCTTTGCCGCGAATTCCAGCTCCAATAATTATGATCAAGACTTTTACAATATACGATTCAAATAGAAGAGGTCAACACTGTATTCAACTTACAGGATAATAGTAATCCAATTAATGAAATGTTCACACTGCATGAAATTCCCTTAATTATACACCAATTAGGCGATTCTAGTCCGGGGCCTTATGATATATGAAATACTTTCATCAAAAATCTTTCTAGCTTAGCTCTTGAACGTCTCATAGAAATTTACAACTACATCTGGATTAATCAAGTTTTTCCTGACCAGTGGAGGGAGGCCATTGTCATACCTATAACAAAACCAGGAAAAGCCGCTACGTTAACCACAAGCTATAGACCTATATCTTTTACTTGTAATTTATGTAAATTGTTTGAGAACGTCGTAAGTAATAGATTGAGATGGTATTTGGAACATAATCAACTAATATCTCACTTATAATTCGGATTTAGGCAATTTAGATCAACTTTAGATTATTTAGCTTACTTAGAACATGATATACTCACATCCTTTGCAAATAAAAATAAAGTAGTAGCGGTTGCCCTGGATTTGGAAAAAGCCTATGAAATGGTGTGGAAACATAGGGTTATTTTAATCTTGGAACAGTTTAATGTGAAAGGTAACATTCTTGCCTTTATTATAAACTTTTTGTCTAATAGAACCATAAGGGTTAAAATTGATGGTTTTCTTTCTGATCCGCTCCACACACAAAATGGACTATATCAGGGTTCGGTTTTGAGTGTAATACTGTTTTTGTTAGCTATAAATAATGTTTTAGAAGTTATAGAGAGACCTGTGAAACGTTATTTATTTGCAGATGATTTTACAATATTGTGTAGCGGCAATACTCTTAAACCAACAGAGAGACTCTTACAATACACTTTGGATAAACTTAATGGATGGTGCAAACATACTGGTTTTAAATTTTCTGACACAAAGACTGAATTTATGATTGTATCGAACAGAAAAAGCAAAGATACAATATGTTTAACTATAAATAATCATAAAATTAGAGAAGTACAAAATCTTAAAATATTAGGTCTAACATTTGATCAAAAAATGAACTGGGTTACTCACATTAAAAAACTAAAATCAGAGTGTTATACTAGGATGAATGTTATTAAAATCTTATTGTCTATTAAATGAGGTTCGGACAGTACATGCATTAAAAACACGTATAAAGCATTGATTCGGCAAAAAATTGATAATGGTTCTATTATATACGATTCGGCTTCTCCTAATATTTTAAAACTTTTAGAAAGCACACATAACACCTGCCTAAGATTAAGCTTAGGAGCATTTAGAACTAGCCCAATTAATAGTATCCTAGTTGAGGCAGACGAAATGCCACTAATGTTAAGAAGAAAAGAACTATGTCTCACATATGCAGTCAACCATATAACTAATTACAAGGGTTCGTTTCTTTCAAAACCCACCTTACAATCTGATATCGAATACAACCGTCGTCCATCTCTTCCTCTCCCATTAAGATTAAGAGTTAAAAAATATGCAAACGAAATTGAAATTAAACTTCCTCCTACTTATCCTCGCGAGCATCCTAAAAAACCGCCATGGGAAAAAATTTATATACCAATTAACTTAGATATAGCCAACAAATACCCCCGAGATAAAACCCCTGATTATAGTTTTAAAAATCTGTTTAACCAAATTAAAGATAGCTATCCGGACTATGTACATTATTATACTGACGGCTCGGTTTTTAAAGGAAGATCAGGTTGTGCAATAGTTTCAGGAAATGAGAGCTACAAGTACAGATTACCAGACTACTCATCTATCTTTACATGTGAAGCAGTTGCTATCCTGAAATGTCTAGAAGTAATTAGGAACAAAATGAGTATCAATAAAAGTATCATATTTTCTGATTCAATGTCGTCTCTCATGGCCTTAACCAATATTAGAAATAAAGAACCTTCAATAAACCTAATAAGAGAGAACCTCCTTAATCTAATCAATAATGATTTTGTTATAGAATTAATCTGGATACCTAGCCATAAAGGTATTCCCGGAAACGAAAGAGTAGATATAGAAGCTAAAGAAGCCACAAAGTTTGATCATTGTATTAACATTACTTCGAATATACAAGACCTAAAAAAGTACTTTAACCTGAAGGTAAAAATGCTGTGGAATAGTTATTAGGTAAAAGATAACAATAGTGCTCTGTATGAGATAAGAAAAACAGTTTTTGAAAAACGCAAATTACTGACAAATAATAGAAAAGAGCAAGTAGTTTTAAACAGATTAAGAATAGGACATTGTAATGTAACTCATATACATCTTATTACTAAGGAAGCTAAGAAGAAATGTTCAAGATGTGAGAGTGACTTAACTATTAAGCACTTACTAATTGAATGTCACATGTATAATACAGAAAGATTAGAAATTAAGCTACCTATTAATTTATAAGATTGTTGGAACAATGTAGAAAAGACTGTAAAATTACTTAAACTAATTAATCACTATGAATTAATTTAATGTTGTAAACCTACAGAGGTCGCTAATGACCTAGATGTTTGAGCGACCTTAAATAAATAATAAAAAAAAAAAGTCGGAATGTTGTGGGATTGGACTATATTTCTCTAAACAGCGGTCAACAGCGAACACATAACTTAATGGAAGAAAATCACAGAAGCAGAGGGATGTGGTTGAGACGAAAATCGAAAAAAATATTATTAATGTTTGTGGCTTTGCCTAAACTATCGCCATTGTGGTCGGTTCTTGAACTATTGAGTTCTGTTTTTAGCTTTACACTTTTATGATTTGCCTCATACAAGATATCATCTTGTGTGTAAAATCATAAAAGGAATAGGTGTCACTATGGAGGATAGAGGTAAGCCTTTATCCTCCATAGTGACACCTTTTCCGTGTGAAAACCGCGGATACCTATCAAGTGCACGACCATGCTGATAGACCGTCTAAAACACATGGTCCATGTAATCGTTAAACCGATTGCTATATATCTATAGAGCTGTTTATTGTTTCTGAGCAAAAATAATATGTTTAAAGCTATTATTTTTATCAAAGTGTATGTCAGACGCAATTTCAGTATTTTGTGAGTTATCAAAACAAGATCTTATTTTTTTTTAAACAATTATATTACTAAGAAATCATGTGTCGCGGGGACTTCACAAATAAACATTTAATGAACACAAAGTACAGCTACAAACTTAGATACACAACAATTATTTCTTAATCAGACTAATAATAATAATCTATACTAATATTATAAAGCTGAAGAGTTTGTTTGGTTGAACGCATTAATCTCAGGAACTACTGGTTCGAATTGAAAAAATCTTTTAGTGTTGGATAGCCCATTTATCGAAGAAGGCTATATATATAACATCATGCTACGACCAGTAGGAGCGAAGCAGTACCATAAGCGCAAGTGAAACTGCGGGGACGGCTAGTAATATATAATACGTAAAGAGAATTCTTTTTACCCCTTTTTATGCAAGTTTTTTGTACGGAGGCATGTGAAATTTAGAATACTTACTAAAAGTTTATATGTAGCAAGCTAATATGTTTAAACATAATCCTACTATTGATGTATTTATGTATGGAGATTTGTTACTCTTTCACGCAAAAACTATTAAACCGATTGCGATGAAACTTGGTTGTACATAGCTGCGGAGACCTGGATTAACACATAGGCTACTTCTTATCCCGATATTCCCACGGTACCGGGCCTTACGCGGGTGAAATTACGTGAAAACAGTTACATCTAGCTACAGGTGTCCAGTAGGTATATGATTCGAATTGTGATGATACAACTTATACAGGAAATGTACGTATAGCTTGATTTATGTTGTTGTAAATATGTGAATAAAACAAAACATTTAAAATTGTATTAATTATGGTTGAATTTCGACCACCAGGCGATCTCTAGTAGTGTAATTCTCTTTTGCCTTATGGGAAGCGGTCACCTTAGCCTGTGGATGTTTGTTAATAGGACACACACGTTTTCGGGCCGGTGAAAGCTTTTAATACCATTTTTAAGATATCCCATACGGTATTCATTTGGGTTAAATATGTCATAAAGATTATTCCATAAGTTGAGCATTCCCGGAGAGAAGTAGGTACATATCAAACCGTACAGAATGATTCCTGTCTCGTTCTAAAGTCTAGGAACTCCCGCCGATAGGGAGCAGTGTGATGATAAAAAAAGACCATAGTTACATCTTGAACAGTTCTTCAGATCACAAAATATTGTACCTACAAGAGATAGAACGGGCATTGGAACACAAAATAACCATTCGTATTAGCACTGTGTGACACGACACTTGTCTGTATCCAGGTACTGCTTCCTGACTTAAACAGAAGCAAGCGGTCTTATTATTTGATTTCGAGTGTTATAATATCACAGCCCATACCTTACTTTACTTCATAAACGGGCTATCTAACGCAAAAATCTAGCGCCTTTGAACTCAAAGAAGAAGAGTTAAATGTTACTTTTGGTTACAGCTTGAACTTTCCTTTCAACTTTTGTATTTTTATAAAAAAATACATTTTTGAATATACGGACTGGCCTGTTGGTCTAGTGGTTAGTGACCCTGACTGCTAAACCAGAGGTCGTGGGTTCGATTCCCAACCAGGACAAATAATTGTGTGATGAGAATGATCATTTGTTCTGTGTCTGGGTGTAATTTATCTATATTATGTACGTATTTATAAATATATAAGTATGTTTATCAGCAGTCTGGTTACCATAGTACAGGCTTTGCCTAGTTTGGGATCAGACGGCCGTGTGTGAGATGTGTGAAGTTATTATTATTATTAAGTTATTATTATACTTATTTGAAAAATTGCAAAGATGTAATTGAAATCGATTAAACGTGTCGTCCCGTGAAAAAACTAATATTTAGCACAATCTGTTTAATTAAAAGGTAACCGCAGGATACTTGGAAATAACATGACAACAGGACGAAAAAAAGGCTTTTTAAATCTTAAACCTAAAATCTAATTATATACTTATGTAAGATTTTTTCAACTGGCACCAAACTGTTTCTAGTATACGATAATGTTAGTTTTTAAGTATGTACAGTCAACTACCCATGAAATTAGTTATGTCAAAGTCGTTGCACTTCAATGTGACGAATGATTCATTTTGAAGCAACTATGATATAATAGGTACGTAAATTACATCTATTGACGTACCTAATACATTTTCTAATATATTCTTTTCAGAAATCTGTTATTGCTAGTTGCTCTTTGTTGAATGCTTTTGCATTTAACCTTGAATTTAATTGAGGCAATTTGGTGAACTTGCATATCCTCTCAGTCATCTTTCGTTCTTCTGCGGAGCTCTAAGGCCTCTCTGTGGCTCCTTGGGTGACATGTAGTTATAGTATAGTATATATATATATATATATATAGTTATAGTTGGGGGCCATGTCTCATATGCTAAAATCAACCATTTTGCAGAAGTACATAATTATATGTAGGTAATAACAATAATAATAATAATTGTATCGCCAATCGCACTGACGACGCCCCGGCCGACTGTTGCCCACCTCGCCGTAGCTTTTCCTGCCGCTTCTACGCAAGCGAGTCAGTGGTCCCAATTCTGTTACGTCACTCGCTAAATTAAAATTCACTAAATTTTCTTCATATAAGATGTAAACCTTGTACACTTCGAAACAAGGTCTTATTTCAAATTAAAACAAGTAGGTAACATATGTGGTTATCGAAAAAGCAATTTATTTGTCGACTAAAGTCTGATACGCTTAAATAAACTTTAATACCACGTAGCGAGAGCCGCTATCCGTTGAATGACGCTTCGTAAGTGTCAATTAAAATAACGTCATCTTAGTTCGTTTTGAACAAGTTTTTATACGGCATTTGAATAAATGGGGACTCTCGCTGCGTGGAAATAAAGTTGAGTATACGTTGACAGGTTTTATTGAAATTTAGTGCCGCTGAGAAATAGATGCCAGTAAAAATAGACCTTATTACGAAAAACACAAGGTTGATTTCAAATAAGGAAATTAAGTCAGGTTTTAGTTTAGTTGAGTGTACAATAGAATCGGCACCAGTGTTTGATGCATTTAATAATAATAACAACTTGACACATCTCACACACGGCCGTGTGATCCCAAACTAGGCAGAGCCTGTATACTATGGTAACCAGACTGCTGATAAACATACTTATATATTACTTATGTAATACTATCACCTCAACAAGTGATGTATTTTGTGAAGAATTGAGAAAGATATAACAAACAAATGTAGATTATGGCAATAGGCAAAAATTTAAATCGCTAGAGACCTTACCGTATGTAGAACACGCATATAGTATTCAAACTCAGTAAGTGAAGCTAGTTTTGATCAAAATGAAAAATTCACAACAAAAATGAGGGGGATTAGAGGGGAGGAGATGAGGGAGAGGGGAAGGACGGGTATAGGGGAGAGGGAAGGATTAGGGCCTCCGGTAACCTCATTCACTCGGCGAAAAGCAGGCATTGCTTTACTGCCGGTTTTCTGTGAGGCCATGCTATCACTCCGGTCGAGCCGGCCCATACGTGTCAAAGCATAGCTCTCCCACTAAACTTGATATCCGTCTATTTAACATGACTGGGTGACATTCAATCAAATAGTTTTATAGAATTAGTGCATAGTTATCGTTTATTTATTATAATATATGTATCGTAAATCCTTTGTATCGCGTAAATCTAATCGTAAAATAATATATGCATTTCAATATTGAAAAAAAAATTAATTTTAAAACAGAAATAACAAAGTCACACTACCGCATTTCATTCCTTCATAAATTGACATGACTAAATATTTTATGTTTGCGAATTGAATCGCCTAAGGATTGCTTTTTAATGTACTCGTACTTGACGACAACTCAGGTTTTTGAAGACGGGCTTACACCCGCTTTACATAATAATATAATGACACTGCTATTGTTTTGGAATTGCGTCCCGTGTAAATTTAAAAATGTGTAGGAACATACACTTTGTTAATAGCTATCTAGATATTAAAGAGATGGGTGCAACCTCTTATCAGTCCAAAACGACCACAAGCTGTAATGAGAAGATATCCGTATGGTATCCAATATTTATCCTATTGCACATTTTCTCGATTGTATAGTAGTTATTTTTTACGATTAATAAAAAAATATTTTTTAGATTTTGTTGTTTCAGTATTGTATATTAATCCCTGACTTTGAATCCTACTAATATTATAAACGTAAAAGTTTGTGAGGATGTATGGATGTGTGGATGTATGGATGTATGGATGTTTGTTACTCTTTCACGCCAAAACTACGAAACCGATTGCCATGACACTTGCTATGTAGATAGCTGGAAACCTGGATTAACATATAGGCTACTTTTTATTCCGATATTCCCACGGGATCGGGACTTACGCGGGTGAAATCGCCGGGCGCTGCTAGTAATTAATAATATTTAAAAAAAAAATGTTTTAATTGGATGGCTAGTGTGCTGATGATTATATTGAATGATTGATGATGATTATTATTACTATTATTGAACAGGACAACGTATGTTGGGTCAGCTAGTAGACAAAAAAACTCAAATGTGAGGTCTCGGACACGAAGACAGCGAGAGGGAGCGGGGCGGCGGCGGCCGCGGTGTGGCGCGGCAATGCCGGCAATACTGTACCCGGTCTCGAAGTCAGCGGGCAGACCGCACGGCGCTAGAGCGGCGTAGTGTTGTGTTACGGGAAATTAGTATCTTTGTTCGCGAACGAAATGTTTAAACAGCGACGACATCTTTTTGATACTAGTTCCTTCCTAAAGTTTGATTAAAAAGCAAAAAAAATACTACAACTCAATGCAGACACGCGAGCACCGCTAGATTGGTATGCACCGCTCGTACGCCGCCCGCTCCCGCGCCGCTGCCTTCGAGGCCAGTTCTATAAAAATGCATGCATTGAAACGCGCCGCATCCCGCGCCGCCGCCGCCGACGCCATTTGTATCCGTTTTAAATTCACTTTAAGGAAATATGACCAGACTACGTAATTCTGGAAGCAACTGAAATGGGCACGTAATCGGCGGTGTCTGAACGTTAACACACTTTCCTTCCTCGATTCTGTTCTTCTTAATCCCAATTTGATCTGCACGAGCATGCTTAGTAAAATATTCTGTTTTTCTTTCTGCTCATGCAGATTAAAAATGCTTCCAGTACTTTGTTCCCGAAGCAAACCTTGTCGCTCCTTATCTTCTCATCGCCTTTCAAAATCAAAATCAAAATTATTTATTTCAATTAAACCACTATGGGTATTTTTGAATTGTCAGGAGTAGTAGTCAGTCAGACTAAGTCAGTCGTGAAGCAACTAGCCCTTTTACTAATGGAAGTATTTGCGAAACTGCAGTTGACTTGTGAAGACACGAATTATAATAATATGTTGGCTAATAAGACGATTCAGATGCGCGCATACTATTTTGGAGACTATAAAAGAACACACGATTATATTTGTGATGTGTGTTTATTTAAGAAAACATCATAATACATATTTACGTAACATATAGAGATATAAAGTGTTCTTAGTTTAACCTTGATCTGTCATCCGCATTGTATAAAAATTTAAAGTCACACTGTATAATTAAATTAATTATTATTTGTAGCCAACTTGTTATTTTGACTATTAAATATATTTTAAATTGTGGTAGCTTGGGCAAATTTAGCCATATATGAGGTATACAGTTTTAATTGTGTATTTACACGGGAATTAATGCGATCACGAAAAGGTATTACATACTTACCTCTGAATTGCCTGACGTTTCGACCAGGTTGCACTGGCCGTGATCACAGGCATTGTTAGGATTTAAAATCACAACTTTATAACATCTAGATATGAAACCGCCTGTTATGAGGCAGTCGTCAAACAAGCAAGCAAGTCAGCTGAGAACACTTCCCGATTTCTATAAGAGGCCGATCGGCCTTCAAGTTGTCGTGTTACAATACACATACCTACGTAAGCTTGTACATTTTGCATATTATTTAACTTGTTAATAGGGCTTAAACTCACCCACACTGCCAGGTAGTGATTGGATACATCAAATATCAGATTATACGGCTTTAATAATATATGAGGACTTGAGGAGAGTATTTTTAAACGGGCTTATTTCCATTTTTTATGTCTTTTTTGCGTTTTCATGTTCTAGTCCCTATTTCCTCCTATTAAGTTCCTTCAATATTACGATACAACACTTCTTAAAATCTGATGAAAATTAAATTTGAAAATCTGAGTTTGTGTCGAAAGTGCTTAAATCGGTGAAAAAATAATTATAATGTATACGAAGAAAAAAGATAATTCCAAATAAAAAACTGAATTCTAGTAAAAATTTGAGCTGTTTTAAAATTTACTGAATAAAGTACTTTATTTTTTGAACATTTGGTAATTAAATTTGGCTGTGTACTTATCAGATCAATTTGGTCTCTTTGTAGGTGATATGGGCACAATCTCTATTTTTTTTTTAAGTGAAACTTCTTTAGAATCGTCGTGATTTGAAATTCGATGAAACGAAAAACTCACACTAAAAAGAGACAAACATATACATAAATAGGATTTAGCCTGCGAGAGAATGAGATAGAATACAAGTAGACAGTGTTTCCTATAATTTTTGTCTTTGCGCCTGCTTACTACGAAGCCTTCCGAAAATGCGTCAATGTCAACGTGGTGTCATATTTGTGCATTTGCGTATTAAAATTCGTTGATTAGTTAATTTATGTTAATTATTTAACACATTTGTGTTAATTTGACCAATAACTTTTATATAAATTATCTAAAATTAAATTTATTAACATTAATTAGTAAATTATTTGTCTTGATTTTACTTTTTATTTCTCATTCTCTCATAGGCTACTTTTCAGAAGTTTCACTTCTGCCGTGTGTGAAATGCACACACACACACTTTTTTTTGATATGATAAAAATATCAAACATCTCTAATACATTAATTATCACTCTCATGTTTTACTTGCTGATTTTCCAGCTGGATGTATGCACTCGACTGCAATTGTTTTTCATGTTGTTTAAATCTCCTCAGTTTGTTTCAATACTCTTTAAATTATTTTTATTGATGCTTTTTCAGACTGTGTAATTTTTTTAATATACTTTTGGCTCTAAAATAGCAAAAGGAACTTTAACATTACCTTGATTTCAAAAGTCCTATTTAGTGATATGATATGATTTGAACTCTGCAGGTCCCTCGCTCGCCATAGCAGTGTTTTAATATTCAATGATTCTAGCCGTTTTTTACAGGCACAATTAAAGGGCCTGCCACATTAACGATTTTATTCAGAACATCTTGAAACCGCTATTGTACCTATTGTCAGTTGATAGCATAGACGGCATATCTCTTAGTCACCGTTTTTATCATCCATTACTTCTCATATATTCACCATTGAAATTAAACAATACGTGATCGTACTCACTGAGATATAAATAATTTTTAAAAGAACAGCATTATGAGACTTTAGAAGGGACTCTTTAAATATTAAGGCAACGTCACAGTTTATTTTTAGAAGTACATATATATGTAGATAGTAAAGCCACTTTCATAACAAACCTATGCCCTTATAAGGTATGCATTTTTATGATCATTTTTATGATTTAAGTGTAAAATTAACGTCGTCAATTCTCTCTATATACAATTTTTGTTTATTACTGATATCACTAGAGACGCTGCCCTAACTACTTTTGTAAAAACTTATACTCGCAGTATCTTCAGTTTCTCTATTAAAATAATAATAAAATATTTAAAAATATAGTTATAAATAATTAATGAAACGTTTATTTCTTCCCTCCGTCTGTTCAGAGCTCGTAATTATGTGATTCTAAATTGAGCCACACATAATTAAAAGAATAGTTCCATTGTTTGGTCTTTTTCAGTATAACCTCAGTCTCAGGTCCTTAAAAATTTAAATTCTTAATTCAAAAACATTTTATAAAATTTAAAAATAATCGTCTCAGTGTTTCGGGATTGAGATCTGATTGGTTATAGACTCAGAAAAAGTATAGATGCGTGAAACAGGCACATAGTCTATCCGTCCTATTCCAAGTGCAATACGAAAAAGTTTAGGTAGACGTTTTTTTATTTAAAAAACTAAAATTTAGGTAGGCGACGCAATGGTTTAAGTAATCTTAAATCATTGCGCCTACCATGCAGTCGATGATAGTGCTGCATAGTTTTATATATAAAATTTATTAATAGGATCGTAAACCTGCCTTTATTAGGTATTTTGTTCACGTTTCCGGCCTCACGTATTGTAGACATTCATGGAGCGTTGAACTCTTTTGTATGTCAATATTCAGGAAATATATGTTATTTTATTAAAGATGCTGGATATGGTGATTTACAATAATAATATCCTTCATATAGAAGTACAATATATTAATATCGAATATGTCAAAACTCGAAATAATCCATTTCTATGTAGTTTCTTCTTCTGCTAATTGGAACTAATGATTCAGCGAGGATAAAGTTTGCGTCAGAATGATTGCTATTTAATATCAACAATTTTACACGGAAATTCGTTATGCAAACTAGTGGCGTAGCACATACAATGATTTTCTTATTCCGTCTTTTCATCGCCCATTTTCGAGTCTCCAAACAACCGGTAGGTAATTCCTTCAATCAGTGCTAATAATCACGGCGAAATCTGCACATTTCCTCGGTTTTAGATCCGAGTGGTGGCGCGGGGCTTCGATAATTCGGTTCAGTCGGGCGGCAGTCGCACGAGGGCGTCCACTCCGGTTGCACGTCGCGCGCTGCTAGCTCTCACTCCGCTCCACACGTCAGTGCTCACGTACCTCGCGAAGTCGTGTACGATGATGACTGCTCTCCCGAGCTTGTGGATACGCACCCGCTTTCTACGCTGCAACGGTACAAAACCGACCGCGATCTGAGCCGTTATACTGACATGTTTACGCCGCTACTGTTTACTATAAGATGAATAAAGTTTTTCACAGCTGTCGACATTAACGCGATCGTGTGAATGCGCACCGGCTGAAGGATTGCGAAACTATACAAGTGAAGTTTAAAAATACATTGGCACTAGTGCGAAGTGACGTACAGGCAAGATGTGTGCGTGCAGCAAATTTTGCGACTTTTGGAAGAACTCATGCGGAGCAGGTGAGCTATCCTCTGGTCACTTTCTAACTACGTGTCGTGGTACTAGCCTAACATATCCTTTCTAAACTGAGTATTCAATGGCATAAGTTAACCAAACGTGTTTGGTAATACGAAGTGAAATCGAATCGGCAAACGAAGATTATAAGGATTTCTGATACAGTTGATAATCTGGACAGTTGGTAATTAAATATAAGAATTGACTGAATTGACGTCAACGAATTCTATTTACCTACTAGTTAGTATTTTTACTTAATCACTAGGCTCAATATATAAATGTTGTTAAATTAGATATACCACGCAGAAATTGGCATTTAAAAAACCGTGTAGAAAACATTGCTATAGCAATTTACTACTTGAACTTCAGGTATGAACACGGTACCTATCTAAAATGAATGATGCCATATAAGTTCTTAGGTACATATCGTAGCTACCCTTATGCATATACCTACCACAGAGTTTTTAATTACTTCAATGTTATGAGAAAAACACGAAAAATAGATTAGTTTGCATTAAAACATTTCTGAAATGAGTGTTATCGAGGAATGTAAACAAGAGAAGGTGCCAAGGCAATAACGATGAGGGCATCAGTACAGCATGCAGTGGACCAACTAGTATCTAAACAATAACATTGTTACTAATTAGGTACACAATGTGCCATAACAACGACTAACAATGACGGTCCTTAATTATTTTGAGTTTGATAATAAACATGGGAGCATCTTCGACAGAACAAGAACTTATACATCTCAGCACTCAACTGAATAATCTCTAGCAATTGCAAACCACATATATATAATATCCGGGTGTTCACTTCGGAAGGATTTGTTTAAGAGAATGTAAACTCAAGGTTGACAACGTCACGAATGCCTCCAAAGTTCTGGTTTTGTCAAACTACCGGTAACGCTTTAAAGTTACCAACTGGTTTTCTACACAAGTTGCAAAGAATCCTTTATCCAATCCAACGCGTTACACCTTGACATTATTGCCCTTCAGACTGGTAATCTAATATATAATTACAATATTTTATTTCTCACATAGACATACGAGTATTACGCTAGTTTCACAACAAGAACAATGAAGCAGGAGAACTTTGTAGTGGAACAGATTTCGTAGTGAGCCTCTTTTTGATAGATTAATTATTGTGAAATCGAAAGAATGCCTACGGGTACCGATGAATTAACGAATCTAACTCAAGATACTTATGAATAGACCAGTATAACCTTGATTGTTTTAAATTACATAGTACTTGTTTTAAAGCTTTCGTGACGTATACGGAACAATATCTTTAAAATTTGCCCGCGTGACATGACGCGGCGTTGGACGGCCACGAAGCGACGTAAATTACGAAACCAATATCTTTGGCTGAAAAATTCTATGTTCGATTCTTGCTTTTAGTACAGTATAATTTTTTCCTTGTTGTTTTTATGTTTTCATTCCTCAAAAGGAAAAACTGAACCCTTGGAGGATCACTTCGTTGTCCGTCTGTCTGTCGGACGGCGCGGCGCACTATGGAAAATTAGGTTTGTTTCAGATCAAAAATCGATACCTAACTTTTGTTTGTCGATAAAGACAATTGACAATTGTCACACACGCAGTTTCACAATATAAGACTTCAGGTGTTATACTTTTGTCGGGATTTATTTTAGTAGTATATGTTAAAAAAAATTACGAAAACAAAATATTTGAGAAAAATACCTTTATTTTATTTCCTTAGTGAAAATACTATTTATATTGTGAATAAAAAATTATTAGTATGTGGTCTGAAATGAGTTCGTTCAATTTTAGAAGATCTAGGGTATCTTCGTTGACGTTGACCAATAGGAAGCTCAACAAAATGCTTCATGCTACTTTCGCCATGAATTAAAATTTTATTATTTTTTACTCCCATAGATTCTGGCAGTTTCCGCGGCATAGTTGCCAAATTTTTCAACATTTATCCTTATACCAGAGGAAAGAGCTTGCAGAATTATGTAAAATCATTAATCAAATTTACATCCACTCCTGTGATTTCAGCAGAACAATCTGCATTGTAAAAAAAACTGGCAGTATTACCATCATTGGTATTACCACTTACTTATCGTGGTTTGTCGATGATCATTCCTAGCTCCTCACGAAAACGTT
Source organism: Callimorpha dominula (assembly GCA_949752705.1). Lineage (NCBI taxonomy): Eukaryota > Metazoa > Arthropoda > Insecta > Lepidoptera > Erebidae > Callimorpha > Callimorpha dominula. The sequence goes on from OX457000.1 coordinate 11,114,634, forward strand.
TTTGTCCTAGAGTTTTCTTTTCTTGCTTAAGTCGCTTCTTTTCATCACTTGTCGTTGGCTGCCCATGTTTGAAAAGAAAGGTTGTAGAAAATATGTAAAATCATTTTCATACAACGAATCCATGCATGTAATGTAGAAAGTTCGAATTGATATGAATTTTCATTTTCAGGTCTAGCAGTCACTTTAGTTAAATCGTTCAATTGACGTGGATTAGCTCCGCAAATTGTACATGTGGAACCAGAAGGCGGATCTGTAATACCTGAGTTACTTTGCTATCTATCATGTCAGAAAAACTTCATGCTTCACATTCATTCCTTCACCTTCTTTATTGATCAATGATGGGCCCAAAGAAATGTTTTGGTTTTTTATTTCGGCCACAACAGCTTTAGTTTTTTCAGGAGTTTCTTAGGCCGACAGAAACTCTTGGACGGACAGACGAAGGCACTGGATTTTGCCAGGCCATAGCGCCCGTTAGCTCGTCGATTCATTTCATAGGCACCAAAGAAGTAATAAACAAATTTGCATCAGAAATAAGTTCAGACTCCTCTGGAAGTTTTTGCTTGTACTGGCTTTGACCAGATGAAACATCACAGCCCCATTTGTTGTATAAAAGTAAAATAAATGTTATGATTCTAATAAGAAGAAATGTTGGGCAGGCATTACAATTATGGAAGAAACTATGTGGCTCACATTTTTTGTATTAGACATTTTAAAACATCGTGAACAAAAGCAATTTAGTCCCAAAGATATTCGTCTTGAATTTAGTCTACTGTTGAAGTGGACTAGGTATTATTATTTTTTAACAAATTAAAAGAGAAGGCAAATAAATATTTTGAAATAAAACTGCCTAGTATTAAATAATATAGAAAAAATATAAATTTATTTGTTAGTTCGTCTATGCGTTTTATACTATTAAATAATGTAATTTAAATAATGACTAAACTGTGAGTTACAACAATTCACAGTTTAGTCATTATTTAAAGGCTTTTTAAAAAAACGTGAAAAGTGTGAATCTGACTCGCGCACCGAGGGTTCCGTAAGCAAACAAACTTGTTTGTAGATAGTATGTCTATCTTGGGAATCAAATCTCGAATATTTTTGCCCGTCTTTTCAGAAAGACAAACTTAACTTTGTAGTCCTAAAAATACTCTCCCATACATCAATTTACGACAAAGTCAACTTTCCAACCGCAAAATATAAGTTTGTAATCCAAAAGCTTTTTTTTTGTGACATAACAAATTAACGACTTTAGGATTTTTTTTATATCTTCTGCGGTGAGACCTTGCTTCTTACCAAATTTCATGATTCTAGATCACTGGAAAGAACCCATTAGGTAGGTACCCATAGGGTTTAATTTACTTGCGAAATGTTCAAATTTGGTCAAATCTAAGGGTGAAGGCCGTATCTTTTGATTACGTTAACTTAGAAGCTTGATTTTTTACAGCTTCAAGGGAAGGCAGACATAGGTATTTGGTAAGAATCTCCACTTGATGCGTCCACGGGTTACTGAGAAAAAGGATCTTGACAGGCAGACAGATAGACAGACAACAAAGTGATCCTGTAAGGGTTTCTTTTTTCCTTTTGGGGAACGGAACCCTTAAATGGTAAAAAAAGCAATCTATGCAGTTCGTATTAACACTGTGGTTTGTGTTAATTTAAAAAAAACCATAACAGAACAAAAAGTTCGTTCGAAGAGGTAACAAATTAAAATTTAAAAAATTGTCCTGAAATATATTTTTCTTTCTTTTTCTTTTTATAAAAAGACAACTCCCGCATTAGGAATTACTCCTGTGTCGCGGGAGACTTTACAAACATACAAACAACGGACACAAAGAACACCCAGACTCGGGTGGGAATCGAACCCACGACCTCTGGCTCAGCAGTCAGGGTCACTAACCACTAGACCAACAGGCCAGTCAAATATTTCCTAGGAGTCTACAACAGTTCTTCAGGAAGGCTATAAAAAAGGTTTTTAAAGGTCAACAACGTGCCTTTGATACCAATGATTAAGGAGTCAGCGGTGCTTATCAACGCAAGAAACCGTAGCAGTTGTACTCGTGCCAAACCACCAATAATATACTCACCAAGATAAAAAAAAACACTACAATAGCAGTGTTGAGTTACTAGCTTTAGGTACGTTACGGCAGAAATCTGCCATACTGATTTATGCATTTTGAATATAGATCTAATATTACAGACTTGACTAAAACTCCACGTATTAATGAACATAGTACCGATTACTTTAATATTAATTCGTGTGAACTATTCAAACATGGAGTTTGTTGATAAATACAACCGGTTCCAGTTACAACAACAAGCATATTACCGACAAACGCGTGTGTTAATTCCTTAGTATTACTTTAATAAGAAATAGTTATATATTACTATGTGTGATATTCCTATAACAGTCTGTACTCTACAAAGGTATTAGTAAAATGGCCTATGGTGTATCGAGCTAAAAATGCGATTATATGCCACTGAGGTTTCCTATACACTTTGCACTGTTTCGGGTGGATGTTTCTTTCATGTGTTTCAAAATAATAATAATAAAGAATAAATATATAATAGAATAAATTAATTTATTTTATTTATTCAGTAAACTCTTCATATAAAAAATTTAATAATTATAAATTAGGTACATTTATAAATCAGCAATGCATTTCTGACCTCTTTGGTACAACAATTAATATTTTGTTTATACTATTTTTAATTATAACTTTTGAAAACAGTTATAAAATAATAGATGTACTTACTTATTATGCATTACTCATACTATACCATAATTTGTATACAGATAATGGTTTTAACTCACACACTCACACTTACCCGATTTAACTTTAATTTAAATGACACCATAGACTCTCTCTTACTTATGCTTCGATAACTGCTTGAGGCCCGCTGTGTGCCAGATAGCTCTTTTAATAACTTAGACAAGAAAAAATATTAAACTAACACACACAAGAAAATTGTGTATGTAACTAGAACATCCGATTTTAATTCATATTAGACATGCGTGGGATTATCTTGCACTTTAATCCACTTAGGACCTAATATAATTACAGGTAAAGTCAGTAAAGGCACATTTACAAAGTACGCAGATTCACAAAAGGCTCTTGCTTTAAAGCAAACCAGTAAACAAGTGGTGCTAAAGGATTTTTAATTTTTTTTCTTAATACTTATGCTTAGTTTAGAAAAACTAAAAAAACACATTTTAATAGAGAACTGAATAAAAAAATAAGAAAGAGTTCCACTATACACCTACTGTCTCTATCATCAGATCAGCTCCTGTCAAACTAGTACATATTGTTATCTAAGTTACATATACGTACAAAGGTTCATTTCATACGATAATTAAAAGTATAAATTGACTTAGAAGATTAATTCACGTTGTTTGTTTGTTTCTTACAAAAGAAAATTAAAGAAAAACCCCCCCTAATGAGTACATCCTGTATTCGTCAGGCCCAGGGAATTTACAAATATACAACTAAAATACAAAGCACATCCAGACATACAACAATTTCTGAGTCTCCTTCCTATCCCATGCGGGGATAGAACCCATAAGACCTGACTCGGTGGCGGTATGGTAGATAGCCCCAACGCCATCCGTGCAATCGATATTACTTACGTATCTGTATATCAAATGCTAGACATTTGATATATTGATGACTGATTATAGCGGTCGTAATAAAAATAACACTACAATTAAATAGCTTTGAATTAATGTGTTTGGACTTTCGTTGCCATAGAAATATATGTTCATATCGCTGGCTTTGTATCACGAAAGTAAGGTCAAGATTACTTTTTAGCAATCGTTGTATACAGACTTCCTTCGCCGTCTCGCTTGGGCAACCATTAGAATCGAAAACGAAATATAGCAGTCACGACCTCAGGAATGAAGATTTTTTACTGTTGTTTGATTAAAATATGAAAGATTACCCGTTACTAACGAAGTATTTGCTCTTTATTAATATACATTTATGTCTTTAACCGTCTTATTAAAGTACATCAATAAGGTTGATGCCTTTTTACGGTACCTACCTACTCAATTTAATTTCTTTCATCGTTAAGGTCATCACCTCATCACACACTATTACGGCACTGCAACGGTACAGCTGCAGCATGGACGCCGCCGCCGCCTGAAATTGAGGCTACCGCTAGCCGCCAGCGTGCTTTACCACGCGTCGCCCGCGAGGTGCAAGCTCGCAGTCCGCGCGCCGCCCGCGAGGTGCAAGCTAATTTCATCGTATTCATGTGCGATACGACGCGAAGTTTTTTCACTGGCGGCTCGCAATCAGCGCGCTGTAAGAACGCGGTTATAGTATAGTCGAGTAGTATGGTTGCAGCAAGCGCGTTTACTGCCTGCCGTTGGTTTTTTCATATTGACCGTATGAAATATGTTATACGGCCACGTTTTAATGCTCAGATTTGAATGACTACTTAATTGCTGGGTTGGAGCCGTGCCGCTACCGTGACGGTATAGTGTGTGATGACCTTTACTGTTACGAACCGAAACGATTTTTTTAGGTTTAGGTTTTCGTACCAATTTAATAGTCAGTTTTATACAAAATCTTTGAAAATAAAATATAATGTTCGTTGTAAATATGTAATTCTTCACTATATTTATTTCTCTTTTAAACAAAATTGTATGTAAACAAAATCAAAATTGATAAATATTTAGTTCGAAAGGACGACCAAAGTTTTATGGAGCCATTTTTAATCTAGAATAACAAGTTATGTAGGTGGGTACATACGTTGAAAGTTGTTGACTTTCATATGTTCGGTATAACAGCGCCTGTTGCGATAACAGTGGCAAACTAACATGATCTATACGACCGTTCTTCGTACACGTAAAATGTAAAAATTAATGCAGTTCGCTCGCGTATCGATTTCAAACAAAATACAAAAAAACATTGTATTTAAAGCTAGTTTTTTGTTTTATAAAGATTAAAAGTAATGAGGGTCACACATTGCTGGTGTTCATTTTAAGCCTTCCTATTATTAGAGCAAAATGATAATGACCATTTAATGCATATATATTATACTCATATGATGAATGAGTCAGTAACTTCCCGCATTTTGCAGTTTATATGCTCTTTAGTACAACTTATACGAAACATTTTTCAATTGCCGTACTGACCCTCACGAAGATTGTTATAGTGCGTTTAGCAATGAAGTCCGTTTCATATTATTAAAGCTGTTTAAATTGATGTGCGTTTTATTGACACAGATTGAAAAAAAAAACTGGTCAAGTATGAGTGTAGCGTTGTAATGTATAATTCTGTTGATACGGCAATTCCGTGTATAAATTATAATATAGATTTAAATATCAACATTCAAAAGTCCATTCCTAGTGCCCCTTATAATAAAGTCATCTATATAAATAATGTTTAATGTACAGTTTTTTAGTTATGAGCAAGGGCGTTGCAGTTATTAAAGTTTTAAAATTGAGGTAATATTGAAATATATACCTGCATAATACGTGTTCTATATGTACTTAGAAGGGGGAGGTGGGGCAGATTGATTCATAATTTTTAAATCAAATAATATGTGAATAAAAGTAATATTATTAAATTATTTTCGACTCAACGTTTAGCTAAATGTATAAATATTATAATATCAAAGATAAAAATTGTGTAAGTTGTGTATGAAAAGTAAGTGTTTTGTAAAAAATGGATTTTGAATCATTCTGCCCTCCCAACGGGGCACTTAGATACATGACGTGGGGCACTTTAATACAGAATTTAAATTGTATGAAATTAGGTAAATTATAACAATTCCATGAAAATTGTACTCTTTTATTGTGTAGAGATCGTAATCAGTCTTACAAAATACTTGTAACTTAAAAAAAATAACAATTTAGAGTATATTTATTCTTTAAAACAGGATTGCTGAAACTATCCTTTGATTTAACAAATAAAACTCTGAAAAAAAAAATAATCGTAAAAAAACTGTCATACGATAACAAAATAAAAATGGTAAACTTATTATTATTAACAACTCCTTTTATTGCATATTAAACTTACTAATGTATTTGAAAAAATAAACTAAACCCTTAATACTGGATGCCTTACCTTTGGAATATATATATATATATATATTTTTTATTTTTTTTTAGTTAACCGCACTCGAAACACGTAACGACTTGTGGAATGCCACCGGCTGACTGGATGTCGGTAAGATCGCTATGGACCCATCCATTGCGATCTCGCCGACATCATTAACAGGAGCATTTTAGAGATGGCAACACTTGAATACTTTCAATCGATTATTCAATAATGCTTGTGTATCTATGTGCCGCTTGTATCATTGTGCCCCACCTCCCCTACACATCTTGTTTTAGGTCACGAACGACATTTTATTGACAAGGTAGAAATGATTATATTTTGTAGTAGATAGTCTATATAATAATTCTTATTATTATATAGACTGTATCATACAAATTTCTTAAGTACATTTTTTCGTGTATATTATTAATTCCAGTGGGCAAATATAGGATTATGGTAATGATAAAAATGTTATATTAACACTCAACTCAAAATACATTTTGTATAGGTAAATTAACTAACGCGAAAAATCTAAACAGCACAAAACAAAAAAAAATACATTATGCATAGGGAAGAAAAACTAGAGCAAACATAACCTTCATTAGTTATTTTGTCACCTTTAGGGTACGAAATTATTTGCACTTATTATGGGATCAAACTGGATATAGAGCCTATCTTATCATTTGGCTTAAAGAATCGTCAGGATAAAAATATTTTTTCTCAGCCTATACTGTCCCATTGCTGAGACCTCTCCCAAATCCTACCAAAAATTTTTGTGTTTCCCCACCTCGAATTAGCTCTCGCAGTATGCGTCAAGGTCATCACGTTATCACTCTTTCTGGACCAGCCTCGGAAGCGCCGACCGTCTTCTGGCACCCATTGCGTGAAAGCTTTTGCCCAGCTTTTGTTACGCATTCGGCTTACGTGATCCGCCCAATCCCACATTAGCCTATCAGCCTTTTATCCGACATAAATTATTCCCGTCTTGGAGCGCAGCGTGACGTTCGGGACTCTATTGGTTCTTTATTTACCCAGTATACAGCGCTCCATCGTTCGTTGGCAAAATAGGCTGGCTAAAGACCTGACTTTTGTGACTTGGTGAGCGACTAAGTCTCAGCACCGTAGGTTAGGATGGGCAGGATACAGGAATGAAGAATAATCATCATCATCATCATCATCAGTCTTTCGTTATCCACTGCTGAACATAGGCCTCTCCTAATATACGCCACTGAGCTCGATCGTCAGCTCTCCTCATCCAGTTTTTCCCCGCCGTTTTGCGCAGATCGTCACCCACTTTCTGTCATGAAGATGGAAAACCATCACCTGGCAAACACGCTAAAGATTTACACTGCATATTTTTTTATGTACCCCCAGATCGTTGCCTCACCGAGGCCGAGGTAACGGCGAAGTACATTAAGAGAGTGTTGCAGTGGTAGGGCACAGCAAAATTTCTGCTCGCATTGGAGCTGCCATCTAGTCCAGTATTTCAACCAAACAGAAAATCAGAAGGTAGATAAAGAGCGCAAAGCACAAGTGACACCGTTAGTGTTAAAGGCTACCGTGCCGTAAACGTTGGCCGTTTGTAAGTTTAGTTGTATATAGAATGTGATATTTGGAACTGAAATCACATGGTATTCCGTCATTACCAAGGATTCAGGTATACCCTAAGTAGGAAGTTCCGGAAAAAGCCCTGGCAGACCTTGGATGACAGATTCGATGTCGGGGTGAGTAACCCACTGTGCCATCCGAAGAGTCAGAAGCATAGTGTTTTCGTTTCAAATAGTTTTACAATGGCATTGCTCATACATTCAGTACCGCTAGTATGCTTTTTTACAGTTTACGTCAACGATGCGTGTCGTCGACTTCTCTATACATTTGCCGGGAGCACCCATGGTGTTAACGGCGACTAACTAAAGTCATGTTACATGGCTTTACTTTCCTCGTTTCCTGGTCTGTATATAAGGTAGTGGCAGACAGTAGCAAAAAGGGAAGTCAAAGTCAAGTCTGCCAATATCAGCTTTTAAACTATTTTTGATAAAGGCAAATGGTAGCTTTCCATCTACACACATAAAAAGTGTGTATCAACTACCTGCATTTTTTACTATTAAAAATTATCCAATTAATATTTACCAAATCTAGTCTTCTAGGCCGGCTTCTTACTTTAATTTCTAATGTTGAAGTTAACAACTTATCCCTATATTTTGTAAAAATTAAGAAAAATTGCAATTTTTGCTAATTGTGAAAAATTAACCTAAGTTAATGTCGTCAATAAAATAGCAAAAAAAGGTAAAACTGAAGATTTTTTAAATTTTTAACCATACGCTGTGTTTAATGCCAAGAGTGACAGCCACAGTACGTTGCCTGGAACTAGCTGGCAACATTCCCGACAACTCTATCTCTTCTCTTGTCAAATGATGTCGTCACTCCATATCGATGCAATTTTTTTGAGTTCCGATGCAGAAGTTATAATGGTTTTGTAAAATCGCTATTGTCACACTTTTATAGGAATCCTGATTGATAGTTGATTTTCTATTTTTAATTAAAATTTTAAGAAAATTCTTTATTCAAATAGTGAAGTTCACTAAAAAGAATCAATAACGACCTAAAAAAATTAAAATAAATGGTAATCCTCAATTGTGGCGATACTCTAAAACGTACTTCATACCTGGACTCTTTTGATGTGGTATATTCATCTCCGAGTGACCTATTTGTTCCATAAGTTTTTATAAATAAGTATTTAAATATGTTGTTGATGTAGACGTATTTACTAAATAAGATGTATTAATCGACTAATTTCATTAGTTTAAATCGGTAAAGGATCAATAATTAACTGAGAACCACTTAAATCTCGTGATGAAAAAAATTGTCTTACCCATTTATCAGTTTATACTAGAATCTATAAGTACCTCTACTATTATGTATTCTATGGTATGAGGAAGAATTATACATTAAAAATGAATTGAATTAAATTTAGAGTTGACGATGAACTTGTTAAGTGTTTAAGTGATAAAGTATATAATAATATATTTTTTAATGTACTGCGCTATAATTGCTTTGAGCCGTAGATCAAATATATCATGAATTCATGACCGAAGCTTTGATCACTCGTTTTCGTTAGTGATCTGCAAGTATATAGTGACAATAATTATGACACTTGTTGCCTGTCGCACATAAATACTCGCACTTTGTAGTCAATGTCAAATCAATAATAGATTTTCGATATAATCTATTAACAAATTATGTTCATGGTGACTAATAGGACTGTTTATATATAAACATAAAATCATACCAATACTACTAAGCAAACTGTTTGTTTATTAATATGGTTTATTCTTTTGATAAGATTTCCATTCAGGTTCCTTTGTCGATTTCTTTTAATTCCATAACATTTCGTCTGTAGGTTTACATTTGGCGGTATAATATATCTTCTCCATATTGTCTATTAAATACCTCTTACTTGGTAGTTTTTTATACATCTTGTTTTATCAAGTTACTTTACTATAAATTTTTCAGAACGTCAGACAACCAAGATGGGGTACAGGTTATTAGTACCGAACAGTTAATATTATTAGTAATTGGAATAGCTATAGAAATAACTATACTACTATAGCAAATTACTATCACCGAACAATTCGCATAAGGAAGTAATAATAGGCCGGCGGGAACCGTGTTGTACGTGCAGTCTTGTGACCTTTGTTGAACATCTTTTAATTCTTACCAAGTATGTAAGTTACCTATGCTTACTCTACTTGGAACGAATTAAAATATGTAAGAATGAAGAATAATATCCTAGTACTAAAGTAGATTTTCTAAAATCTTGATACCAAAAACCACATCTGTCCTACGTGAAACGCTAGTTGGATCCTTATTATGACATACAATATATCAAATTTTAATATATATATTTTTTTCAATAAGAATACTAGCAACGTGGGTCACACACTACTAGTATTCTTGTTAACCCCTATAGCTAAGCTAAATTAGCTAAATTACGTAAACCAGAAAGTGGGTCATCCACGTTACGCGAAAGGTGATTATTTTACTCAGTTAATCTGAGTGTTAAAAGAGACTCAGCTTAGTATACCCGATGCGGTAACTTCAGGCATGTTTGGCATAAAAATATACAATGTCAGCCGTCTGGACGTACTTAAAATCAATTAAGTTTGTTAGTTTCTCGTTAGATTATTCAATGTCTTCTAAACAACGATCTATTGTCTAATACACGTAATATTAACATTGTTTAATATCAATACTGTATTGTAGAATACTAAGAATAAATTCGATTCCCTTTTGATCATTTACTTAAAATCAATTAAATATAATTTGATAATTGTTTTAATATGTAGTTTCTTTGCCGAGTTATTTTCCCAGATATGGGATGGGCTGCTTCGAAACTTGGTAAAAGAAGAAATACCTAATATATGAAAGCTACGAGTTTCTGGTATCAGTTTACTTGCTATTTACCTATTGCAGTGTGACATTGGCAACCACACTCAATTGAATGACATCATCGTCAAAATAGTGTCTTCTTACAAAACCGTTATCGGTTTTAATCTCGCCACTCCTTATATACATACAACTAATAGCTTCTACGGATATCTTGGTAGGAAAGAGCTTATAACTAATCAGTAACCTCTATAAATGCAAATTATTACTAGGACCTGTTTCTGGTAGGTTCATCATCAAAACAATTTTTGAAAATTTCTTTTATGTTATAATGTTACTAGCTTTTGCGCGAACATTAATGTTCTGACACTTTATTATCCTGAAAAGGCTAGTACCTATTTTTTCTCTTAATGTGAAATTGGATTGCGCCTTGTGAGTGGGACCAAATTATATTTTATAGTTGGCTAATTGTAAGTGTTTAATATATATATATTTATTTATTATAGGAGATAGTAAAAGTAGATGTTTTGCTGCTTTCCTCAGTACCTGCTAAGCTAAGTCTGAGATATACGCATCTAGCCAATGAATGACAACCGTTTCTCGACATTCGTGGTTTATACAACAACAATAACAAGTTTATACAACTAGCTAACGCAATTTTTTTAAACCCGTTATGTTTATACCTACCACAACATAAAAAGACAATAAACCAAGATTCACACGTTCCTCTCTGAAATAGTTGTGAAAGGAAGCTCTTAGAATTAGATCCTGCACAAGGCACAAGTAATAATGAACACAGGCAGTCGTTACTGGTTGCGATCGTATTCAATCATTCCGATGTGCCGGTTGCCAACGAATTCAAGGTTTAATAGAATAAATAGATACAAACAAAAACAAAACATGTTTCACCTCGAGTCTGATTTTATTTTTAAACTAAATTTCTTAAAAACAGACCATTTGGAAACTAAGGAAGACATTGATTTTTTTTGGTTTAACTATGTCAAAAAGACTTTAACACTGTTTCTGAACCTGCATTATAATCTTTTTGAGCTGCTTTACTTGCAACTTCTTTTGTATTAACATATTAATCAGCTTACGTTTTGTTATCTTTAAAAAACTTGATATATTACAACAGAAGTACACAGGAATAATGTGGAAACCTCTGCATTACGATCAATTGGTAACGTTCACAGAAGACACGTATATTTGATGTCAATGTTTATTCTTTGAATAGCCTTCTTGTAAGGACTTTTAGCAGCGCATGCAGAGGATCAAATGGTTTGCCATTATATATAATAGATGGTCAATCTGACTAATTTTTTTTCCTATAATCTGAATGCTAAACGACTGACATTATATAATCATCAACAAGTTTGCTATGTTAACACTGTTTTAGTATTTTCGATACAGCAGCAATGCCAGCACTGCCCTCAGTGCAGTGGAAGGATGAGGTAGCATAAAAGTATCAATCAAAATTGCGTCTCAAAGCCTACCCGTCTCCCAAAGCAGACGGTATGCCTCTGCTCTTACAAAAATCGTATCCCTAACACCATCTTATCGCATCCTAATGCATATTTCAAGTAAAATATTGCTAGAACAAAAGCGACTGGTCCAAAAGCGCTACTCAACCAAAGAGCATATAAACTCTATGTTATTGAACCTTGGTGACAACCGAAAACAACATTCAGAAGTTATTTCTTTGTTTGTATCAGTAAAATATCCCTTCTCACACAATATATTCTTTAGATCTTATGGATGAAATCTTTTTATAAAAAAAAACATACTGCAATTACGCTTGTCAATGTTACAATAATTGTAGAATGATCCTTTATTCCTTGCATTTATTATAAATTGTTACTGCCTCTATTAACATACAGTGTAAAACAACAAAACAATTATCGTTATCGTCGCAGTTTTAATTTCGAGAGTTTTAAACACCGAGTTACGCTTCAGTCGCTCATAACAATTATCGCTTTCAATGCTTAATTTTATGTCGTCATCGCTGTTATTAGTTCTGATCAGGTGCAATCGGTCACAGTAGATCGGTTCATTCGAAATCGTCACCAAGAATTATTCCTTCGACATGTCAGGAGCCACATCATAAGATAGTCCTGACACTGCCTTCACTGAACAAAAAGTGCGATTGTGAGCTACATATTTCTATCTCAGCCTGTCGTATAAATATACAAGTCATTTAGCTTTTCCTGTTGCGGTTGGTAGTTTTAGTGCCTGTCAGAGTCAGATGTTATGGTAAGTCAGATTTGAGTTGTGTCAAAAAATCGCGAAGCGTTGAAACTGATGAAAAAACAAATGACGCAGGTGTGTAATTGATTGGATCAAGTACTAACCGTTTGTTTCTTTGTTACAAATTTTCGGCTAAAGGTCCTTGTATTTAAAGCCTTTAACTCATAATAAAATTCTCGAAAACCCTAACCTGTTGCTGGCTATTTGGTTACAAAAGCCGTTACAATAGTTCCCACAAAATTCAGAATTCGAATCAAACTCAATTAGTTTGATACGAATTAGTATCAGTTTCTGTTCTTCAATCTACAAATAGATTCGAGATTCGGAAATCAGAATCTGGTTATGGTTCAAATAGACTACTGTATCGATTTGTTTTTCGGTTCTAATGTAATGTAATACAAAATATTTAATCGAACGTGAAGTGAACCACCTCGAACTTAATTTTATCATTAGTGGAGTACAAGTACAAGTTCAATACACAAACTCCTTTGCGGGCGTATGCATAAATATTACAGATGTCTGTTTTTCTCAATATAAAAAATAAATGCACCGCAATGATAAATAACTTGTTTCAACAGCTGGTAGAAAATCGCCATCTTATTCTGTAATTACAACAGTCGTAACTGGTGCAAAAGTTTTTTAATCAGACGACTGAACACAATGGCCGTAATATATAAACATAATGACGATATTTCAGGTTAATAATTATCTTTTAAAAAAAGCATCACCGACTTTTTAGTGGTAAGTAGATGTATTTTGTTTAAATATAATATGGGTAGGCCATGTAAATACACTGCTCTAATGAGACAGCGAAGTTTTAGGAGTAAAAATATCATCAATGTATAAAGTTTTTAGATATTTGTTGATTTTTCAAAAACTGCTCGACTGATTTGCATAAAATTAACCACACACAAAAACACACAAATGAACCACTTAGGAAGTATACCATTTGAAACAAAAAATAATTTTCCAAATTGGTTCAGGCGTATTCGAGTAATCGGTTAACATACATAAAAAAAAGATTCCGATGAATTGAGAACCTCCTCCTTTTTTGAAGTCGGTTAAAAACCATTATTTAAGCGATTGATGAAAGTGTAAAATGTCTAAAAATGCAATAGAATACCCACACCAATGACTTTTTGATTTTGTTTAAACGTGTGATCTTTAACTTATTATTCGGGTACGATACTGATGTGGCTGTAAAAAGGACTTCTTTTAATATTTTATCCAACTTCTAGTGCCTATTGCTAAATTCACTTTGTGTAGATATATTGCCCTCAACTACAGTATTTAAGGCAATTATTTTATTCATTTAAATTGTTGCACAAATTATGGATAGCATAATATATAACGCCATGGAAGTTACAGTGGGATATGGGGAAAACACTATCCCTACATCGCCGTAGGTTGTAAGTGTGATTTCAAACACACAACTTTTGCATTGTTTTTATCATACATACCTACTATTCTCTATAAAACATCCTCATCGACCTACAGTAAAACTAGTTAACATATTTTATTATCACCCCCATTTCAACTACAAAAGTTAATAGGTACTTCAATCAATCAGCCTATCATAGTTCACTGCTGGACATGGCTTCTCCCGATGCTCGCCACAGCACCCGGTCCTCCGCCTTCCCCATCCAGTCCATCCCTACTACCTTCTTCAGATTGTCAGTTCATCTGGGAGGGGGGCGTACTACCTTCCGTTATCGATTTGCGGACTCTATTCTGAGACCCGTCTGCTCCAACGGTCATGGGTCCTACGGCACACGTGACCAGCCCTTTGCCACTTTAGCATGTCTATCCTGCGAACCCTGTCAGTACTTTAATTCGTTTTCGATTGCGAATTTTATCCTTCTTACTTACTAAAAAAAAAAACGGACAAGTGCGCGGACTAACACGCGGACCGAAGGTTCCGTAAGAAAACAAACTTGTATGTAGTTTGTAAGTCGGGAATCAATTCTCGAAGATTTTTGTCTGTCTTTTTCGAATTTTCGATTTACGACAAAATCAACTTTCCAACCGCAAACTATAAGTTAGTAATTAGAAAAACTACTTTTTTTATGTGATATAAAAACAAATTAACGACTTTCTAATTTTTTCCTTTACTTGTGCTATCGGACTTTGCTTCTTACCAAATTTCATAATTCTAGGTCAATGGGAATACCCTATAGGTTTTGATTTAGCTGCGAAATGTTCAAATTTGTTAAAATCGAAGGTTTAATGGCATACCCTTTGATTGCGTTGACTTTGAAGATTGATCTTTTTACAGGTTCAAGGGACCGCAGACATACGTATTTCGTATTAATTTCAACTTAATGCGAGAACGGGTTCCTGAGAAAAATAGTATTGACAGACAGACAGACGGACGGACGGACAGTCAGACAGACGGACAACAAAGGATCTTATAAGGGTTTTTTTTTCCTTTTGAGGAACGGAAAAGATGAAAGTTTTCTCTAATAATTTTTCGACTATTGGGTACAGCATTCCTTGCTCATACGTGTGCGCGGGTTGTCTTCTAGCACATTGGCATTGTCCGCAAGGTTTCCTTTAGGAATAATTGTTATTTAAATAATAATAAATAAACGATGAAGTTACTAATAAATTCATCTATAGATTCTGTCATGTCAGGTGGTTGTCCTTCTAGAATAAATTGAAGCAGGTAGTGCGACATTACGGTGTAGTTTATGTCCTCTACAGTAATTGCCATGTGATGAACATATTTGCCGGTAGCAGCAAACGCCCTTCGCAAAGACAAATAAGTGTTGCATCTGTTGTGCTACAAATTTCAGATTTCGGCCCAAGCATTCCAATTTTAATTTTTTTTTCAAGTAAAACCATAAATTCAAAATATGTTTACCTAGTGTAGATATTGGTGTAATGAAACCATTCTGCGGTAGGTGGATGAGTCGTAGAGTGGTAACGGTTAGGTAAAATAAAATAATATGACTTTTACATTTATAATATTATACTTATGCATTAAAGTAAGTATAAGAAATAAAGTTCCATAATATTCAATCTTACACCATATTTAAATCAGCCAACTTTCGCAGTAATCACCTTTTCATATTGAACGGTAGGTACATATTGCGTAATCTACGATTGGAAGTTGGCACTGGTAGGCATACAAACATGTTCGCTTAAATCAAATTCGAACCATGAAACTGAAAAATAAAATTTATATGACTTAAGTATCAGAATCGATGGTGATTAGAAAAAAATGAAAAGTAAGTAGGTAGGGCCGTACATTTTAGGTACATAATTATTCATAAATCATCTAGATTTAAAAAGGTACATCCTAAAGTTGTTTTGCAATTATAGAAAAGTTAGAAAACAATAAGGCTATTAGGATTAATCATAAAAAACTGTCCGTACCTAACTGCCTATTCTGCGGCGTATATAGGAGTTTAAAGGTTCGAAATGTCTTCAAGAATAACATTTTATGCAGAAGAAATGAAGTAATAATAATAAATGGAGTAATTTTACTTTCTTGAAGAAAGATTTTGTTCTTACAAAATCTTTTCTCCTCGGCGAAGTCATCGTTCTTAATATAGGTAAATACCAGTCACGAGGGACCCATGGCACTAAAACGGCCGATATTGAATATGATATAAAAATGTCAAAGATGATTAACATTCGTAAGTAAGTCGTTTGACTTTACTTGAAAATTTAATGCTTTAAATTTAAAGGCCGGCAACGCACTTGTGACTCTTGAGTTGCAGGTGTCTATGGGCGACGGCAGTCACTTACCATCAAGTGACCCGTCTGCTCGTTTGCTTTTTATTTATATTATAAGGGTATAATATAAAAAAAAAGCTTTAAATTTCAGACAAGACGGTTTATTATTTTTGACAACACTCGAATCGACCAGGACTGAAAGCATAATTTATAATTATGCTTATCTTCTAGTGACATCGTATATGTTATTTGATATTGAATATTTTACTAGCTGCTACCCGCGACTTCGTACGCTTAAAATACTTACTACCTAAGGTAAAACCTTAACTTTAGGACATGTTTTAAAAGAAACTTAGAATATTAATGCTATTCGTAAATTCACAGTCAACTTGTAGAGTATTTAAAGTTGGTTGTTTTGTGAATTGCTCCACTAATAGATATGAAAACATCTAACTGTTAGATGCAGAAACAGCAAAAATATTTAAAAACGTTTAAAGGTTTTTAAGCTGTTTCAGCATCGACACAAAGAAGATTTCTGTAGTAGGTATAAGGCATAATAGCTGTTCTTAGGTTAGCTGACTACCTGTAAAGTACGTATCTGTTTTTTTGGTTTCAGAAAAATCTACTACAAAAAATAAACTAATTTCTTTTGACCACCTCCTTGCAAATTTTCATCTCCATAAATCAAAAAGTTCTCAGATTTCATGATTAGTCCGTAGATGATTGAGTGAGTATCATATCGCTTTTAAATAATTTTAAATAATAGATTTGATATTAAACTTACCGGGAAAATCTCCATGTTCATCGTGACAATACTCCCTCATGTTCGAACAAATTGATTCTTTCATTCTGTTCTGAGTACACATATACAAAGGCCTGCCAACATTTAATATATTCAGTTTCTAATCGTTGACATAAATCATTGTTTCAATAATGAAATTGATTCAGAGAAGTATTGTAAATTACCCTACTCTCATTTCAATCGTAATGTACGTGACCCTATCTTATCCTACTTCTACCAACTTTTAAATGCAAGAATTTATTCCACTACTAATTACATTTCATAAATTATTTCACGCGCTTCCTAAAAACAGTAAAAAAGTTATTCATTTACTCCAGTACTTTACCATTTCTTTCACAGTAATCATTACATTCTGACACGGCCACATCTCAGTCATCCGAAGCAAGCTCGAATTAAAAGTTGTACGAGTGCGAGGCATAGGTCATTTAGAGCGATATCATCAACCAATGTATATAACTCTGCCATTTGGATTCCCTTGAAATATTTACTTCCACAAAAGTGTGATTATTAACTCTAATAACCTTCAACGAACTTAGGAAATTAGATTCTAAACAAGAGCGTTCTCTTCTCCTAATACTGTGGTTACATTTTTACATGGTTAAAGTGGTCCAGCCGCATCGAGTATTGTGGCACAGTTACTAAGTAGTTACTACGTAAGTTGTGTGTTCGATTCCAACACGGGACAAACATTTGTGTGATCCACAAATATTTGACCCAAGTCTGGGTATTCTTTGTGTCCCTTGTTTTAATGTTTGTATCATTCTTAGTACCTGAATTGTTAAAAAGAAAAGGAAAAAGAAAACGGTATAGTTTATAAAGAATACCATCTATTCCCTTTATACATTATTTTAGTTTGCCACTGTCTTTGCAGGCGTAGGCTTTGGGTAGGCGACCAGTAATGCTACTAATACTTCGAAATCACCAAGGACAATATTCTTACCAATAGTTATTGCACTCACATATACAGGTTTTTTATTTACCTGATCACTTCCCAGCAAGTAAGCAATTCCTCCAAACATTCGGAAACGTTATACGCTCCTCGTACCGAATAATCAAATTTTAGCGGTACGTAAAATCTTTGCGGGTAATCTGGATTTTGAGCATTCGTAACATCATGAACTGAAACTAGTGTTAAAGTTTAGAAAAATATACATGCTAATGAGAAAAATACCTTAGATGGACTGGGAGTAACAGAAGTCTCTTTAACGTATTATGAAAAGATTCAGGCAAAACTTCACAAATTCCGAAAAAAAATCTTTGTTACCTACTTTTTTCTTGGTTTTGACTTAGTGATCTAAATGTAACATTAAACCATTGCTTCTTTGTAATACCACCTTTTATTAACCCAGACGGAAATATATGTTTTATAACGATAGTTTGAAAAAGGTTTTGCACGGTTCAACGTGCATCCAGCACGTTGAACCGTGCAAAACCTAACACCGGAAGTCTCTCTACTGATCAGAAAGATAGGAATTGCGGAAAACTTAGACCTAGCCAGAGTACCCAGCAACACCTCCAAAAGAAAACAAAACATTAATCTGGACTTAATAGGGGTCATTAATATAAAGCATGATTCAGTTTACCACTCCCGGTGCCTAGATTCAATTAGTTTGTATTCAATAAGTTAAAAAAAAAATTAGAAAATACTAACTATAGGCGTTACAGAAAGAATTTGTGACTATACGTACGGTAGAAGTAATAAATTGCTACAAATAAGGACGCAGTAGACTTCATATTAAATTTAACGTCCTATACCAATGTGATCGTGTACAAAGACTTTGCAAAGTAATGCAATTTATTACCACGGAAAGAAAAAAAACTTAGACTTACAAAGTAACGATTGCAAAACGGTCATTAATTAAGAACAAATGCCAAATCATCGTTAACCGCAAATGAGACTATAAAGAGGTGTTTGATTGCATTTCTTTATGATTATATAAGTCATTAACGACACGAGAATCTAAAGCACAGGGGGTTGTGTTGTCCCACGACTGAGTGTTTAAAAACGTTAAAGACGGAAATATAAATGCAATCTTTTTTAATAAGTATTTAGAGGGCAAGGAGACTTTACATATAAGTTAATTCAAATAATTCTTTCAATCCACGTGATCTGACTTATTTATAATTGTTTTTGAATTAATGTTTTTACGTTTTTCTTCGCGTTCAACACGTTGAAAAATAAAGAAACTAAAAACAAAATATTGCAGTGCAAACCAAAGGTATCCAGGGACATGGTAACATATTAAACTATTAAACTTATTTTTGTAACGAAAGTAAATTTGTTTATAGGCACAGCTTGCAATTAGGCATATGTGCTTGCAACCTCAATAGTATACCACAAAATCAGTACATAAAAATACAGAAACGTAACAAGCATCTTTTGTACTTACTTGAGTTTATGCCTCCGCTATCCATATATCACATAAAATTTCAGGTCGAGAGCGAACAATGATCGATGAAGGACTCCACTATTGAATGCATATTTAATGAGGAGACACGCCATCGATTGACCTCACATTTACCGTACCTTACTACAGTTTTTTTAAATTATTAAACAGATAAACTATTGGCATTCTGAATAATAGCACCATTTAGACTCTATTATTTGTTTAGGTGATTTGAAATTGCTGATTTACGCCTATTCTAAAAATACTGAATGGAGGTAAAAACAATTGAAAATCACTTCATAGTGTGGCATCATTCACATACAACAAAAATACTTCAGGTCCATCTAATAAAGACCAGCGGAACTAAGTTGTATCTACTGATCCCGTATCGCGTTATGAAAGTTCTCGCGCTGATTAGTCCTAATCCTAGGCCATAGGTGAGCGACGCGACGCTTTGCGATATGAAGCAACCAATACTTCAGGCGACGAGACACACGTCCATTATCTGTGTCGACCTGTCATGGTACGAAAGTCTATACAATAACGGGTCAAGTTATACTGGCCATTGAAATAAAAAATAAAACTTTATGAGTTACTAGCTGCGACCCGCGGTTTCACCCGCATAAGTCCCGATCCCGTAGGAATATCGGGATAAAAAGTAGCCTATATGTTAATCCAGGTCTCCAGCTATCTACATACCAAGTTTCATCACAATCGGTTCTGTAGATTTGGCATGAAAGAGTAACAAACATCCATCCATCCATCCAAACTTTCACATTTATAATATTAGTGGGATTTACGAAATTGGACCACCAGGCGATTTTTAGTTTGAAATACATGACACCTGACCTGCACAAACTGGTTTGTGCATGACAGACTGAGTAGCCAAGCTTTAAATACGATCGAAATGAAGAAGGTTCGATAGGGGTATGCCAGCCGGCAGTTAGTAGAAGTTTAAGGTAAAGGAAAGTACAAAGTGGAAAAAAAAAGACGAAGAGGTAAGAGTGCTGGCATTAGAGCGGAGCTATTTCAGGGCGTACCTCGTCTGGAGGAACACGTTACTGAGTGCAGGTGTCTATGTGTAAATAAGGGGAAATCATATTTTTAAATGTTTGTCAGTCTGTCCGTCTGTCTGTTTGTTCTGGCTAATCTCTGGTACGCGTGGACCGATTTCCACGGGACTAGCAGATAGCTAGTGTTTTATGGAGTAACTTAGGCTACTTTTACTTTGAAAAAAAATTAAGGGATCCGCGAAAAATATATAAATATGTACACGCGAGCGAAGCCGGGGAATAGCACAAAGATAAAGCGAACAATTTACTCCGTAATGCCAATCAATGTAGTTGCCTAGTATTTAACATTAGTTTAAAACAAAAAGAGAAAGAGTGAGCATCAATGTAGTTGCCTAGTATTTAACAGTAGTTTAAAACAAAGAGAGAAATAGTGAGCACATCCCCTGAAAAAACTCAACGTTTATGACTTCTTTGTAAATCATTATATTTATTTCTAACTAGCTGTGAGTAAACTATAGATAGTTACTTCTGAATAAAGTAGCTTTATAAATTTTATAATACATAGTAAAATAATTATTACAATTTGTTCAGTAGTTTCAGGATTAATCGATTGTATACAACCAAGTATTTCCTCCTTACAATAATAGTATCCATAAATTTAATTTGTTATAAATGTATTTTATTTTCATCATCATTTGAAGAACCGTAATTCATTAAAACAGAAAAATAGCGATGTAACGAACACGGAAACATTAGTAATAATGATTGTAAGCCTATACGAAATAATGTGACTCAATCTTGTTCTCGATATTAGAATATTAGTATTATGAGTGTATAATTATAATAACCTCGTTTGTGTTAAATTAATGCCTTATGATTATGACAATTTAATGACTGCATGATTTAGTCATAAGCTATAGACGTGGGTCGATCTTATCTAACTCGTAAGTGTCCTCGCATAGTTTTGTTTACTGGAATCATCATGCATTCTATATATTTTTGTCACCCTACTAAATTAGGACCTGGTCAGAGTGACAGAGCTCTCTCTTAAAACCTATAGAAAAGACAGGAGGCGTCTCGTCGCTAATAAATTAATTAAACAGCATTACTTACCTTGGTGGCAAAGGTGTGGTTCTTAAATTATTTTTCGTGAAAGGCATTTAGGAATTTCCGCATTCGACAGGGCCTAGTCCTCATTTATCGCAACCCCAAACCGTCAACGCAAGTAACATCCATTTATGAGTATTTATGTGGCAGGAGGTGGAAAATTTGATTACAACGCGCTACGTCATCGGTCACGGACTCGATTCCGGCTCAGTCCAAATATTAGTACGCATCATCATCATCATCATCATCAGCCTTTCATCATCGACTGCTGGAGATTCCCAATGTACGCCACTGAGCTCAATCGTCAGCTCTCCTCATACAGTTTTTCTCCGATGTTTTGCGCAGATTGTCAGATTTGTATGCATGAATATATATTTGGTCTGAGGGTTTATAATATGTTCGTACGTAATTAAAAAAAAATATATTTCTATGTCTATCCGTGTTGTAGAACACATAGTACAATCGATGCATAGTTTGGATCTAGATAATGATGTGTTATGCGTCCCAGAACATTGTATTCTTATATTTATTTAGTTATTCGTCTCGCTGTACGTCTATTTACATATGAAAATAACGTTTTCTACGATATACATCTGGGCTGGATAAACAAACTGAAAGTAAACCCCAAATATTAGCTTTGTCTAATACCGACTCCAAAGCAAAGATTAATTCTCAAAACTGAACTTTAGGAGGAAAAAAGACTTTTGCGTCAGTACATAATAAATGTTTCCCATGTAAAAGGAATGCTGTTCCAGTATGGAACTTTAAAACTATGGTTCCTGTATTTTTAATGATAGAACAAAGCTTATTCAAAATCAAAATCATTTATTTCAATTAAAACATTATAGGTATTTTTGAATTGTTAGGAGCAGTAGTCAGTCAGACTAAGTCAGTCGTGAAGCTAGTTGCCTGTTCCAATTCGTAGATCCAGTGGAGAAGAACAGGCAAGAAACTCCAAGGACACTCTTTTTCAACATGTTTTTTAGAAATCTCTGGTTACATTGCTTAAACTATAAACAGTCGCGCAAAATACTACTATTGTTTTTGGGAATGATACCCAATGCTAGTTTTTTCATTGAATAACTCATATAGGCACGCTGTCTCATATGCTGTATGTATCATTCCCAGCCCAACTTCACCCTCGTCTAGGCTTCATACCGTTCGTTGGAGTCACCCAAGGATAATTATGTGGACATTGAACCTGAAAATCATTGTCTAATAAGTTTGTCTCTGTATGGTATTTGTAGCCTAAATTTACCAATCTTGCCGTCTAACAGTATCATTGTTTTTGGGTTAAAGTATCATTATTTGTGACTGAAAGAGTTTCATACTTAAAAAACGCAGAACCTTTTATTTAAGTGTAGATTTGATGTTTAAAAGTACTCCTCAAGACGAATCAATCGAGACTAAATTCGATTGGTTTATCTTGTTTAGTTCAGAAGTTCCTATGGCCACCTTCCGACTCCGTCATCATACCCTGGATATCATTTATCACCAAAGTTCTCACCAAGACAAACACATGAGCCCAAACTCGATGGGTTTATCTTGTTTAGTTATGATGTTCCTATTGGCCGTCTTCCGGCTCCATCATCAGAACATCTCCTTGGTACCATATTATTGTATTTTCACCGAAGATACATATGTACACCAAATTTGAGCCTAATCGGACATCGGGAAGTGGTTCTAATTTGGCTTCCAAGATTCGTGCCGAAAACACATTCATACAAACATACAAACATTGCAAGTTAAATAAAAGCTTGTAAAATGGATGACTTCTACAAGCTATAAAATATTTTATTAAACACTAGCAACCCGCCCCGGCTTCTACAATCATCATCATATTTCAACTAATTTACACAAAACCCCTAAACCTTCCTCATGAATCGCTCTATCTATTGGTGAAAACCCGTTCAGTCGTTTTTGAGTTTATCGCGAACAGACAGACAGACGTGGCGGGAGACTTTGTTTTATAATATGTAGTGATAAAATTAAACCATAATGTTCTAAAACAATGAAGTTCACATCATTATTAATTCAGTGTGTAGGTTCACTTATTAATAACTATTAATTAAGTAATCGAATCTTATATAAACAAATTATAAAGACCTGAATTTCAAAAAAATCTCAGAACTCCAAATACATATTGAAATGAACAAAAGTAAAATATATTTTTGAAATGGACTTTAGTGTTTGTACCTTTTTTTTTTTTTTTTTTTTTTTTTTTTTTGTTGACGGGGTGGAAAATCCCTTCGGATCTCCGGCTCCTTAGGGACGCAGGAGCCAGGAGTATGTGGTGTTTCCACTAAAAACCACCCCGACAGCCGGTCTCAGGCGCCCTGCTCTGGGAAGGACCCGGACCATATTATTTCAGGTCCCCCCCGGATCGACGCCGCGCCTAGCCAAGCCCTATCCCGGGGAAAGCAGGCTTCCCCACGCCTATCGGCCTAATCAATGTGTGTAGCAGCCCGATCGCAAAGATGCGATCGGGCCGCCATCCTATCGCCTACCGCAGCAGTTAATTTGCTACCAGAGGTCCCCACTCTCTGGCAGCCTGCGGCCCCGTCGACGGTTGATACCGCCGCCGACGTCCTCTACGCTCGGGATCGGCCCTCTCCCGATCCCGTTCAGCGGTCTCTTTCTGGAGCATTACAGCTTCACAGAAAGAGACCACTGCGCCCCAGCCCTCCTCATCCGCCAGCATGGCAGCAATGATTGCTGGCGGGGACAGGTCTCGTCCGATTTGGTCAACCAGGATCTCGCGTTCAGACGCCCACGCGGGGCAGTCTTCCAGCGTATGCTGGGCGGAGTCCCAGTCGGCTGCGCAGTGGTGGCATTGTGCCGTCTCCTCGCGTCCAATCCGATTCAGGTACTCACCGAAGCAACCATGCCCAGTGAGTACCTGCGTCAGTCGGTAGGTGACGCGACCTCCCTCCCTACCTACCCAAGCTTCGAGGTTAGGCAGAACGGCACCGACAGCGCGTTGGCGCGCATTCCGCGGCTGCTCCAATCGCGCGCGCCACTGCACCAGTGCCTGTCGGTGATTGTTCCGCCGCATTTCGAGCTCGTCCTGGTCTTCCCCACCCTCACCCCGGCGGATCGCGCAAGTCTGATCATAGACCCTCGCGTCCATATCCGCCAGGATATCAAAAGGCGGGAAACGTGAAAGGACTGTTGCCGCCTCGGACGAAATTGTGCGGTAGCCTCGTACGATCCTAATGGCCGCTACCCGCTGCGCTTGATTGAGCTTAGCTCGGCAGCGGGAGGAGGCCGATAGGCGCTTGGCCCATATCGGCGCTCCGTAGAGGGCCATGGATCGTATCACCGCACAGTAGAGGCGGCGAACTTCCTCCCGCGGACCCCCTAGATTAGGCAACAGCCTCTGTAGGGAGCCCGCCACCCCGCGAACTCGAGGGATCATCCGCTCGAAATGCTCCTCGAAGCTCCAACGGCTGTCCAGGGTGAGGCCGAGGTATTTAATGTACCGCCCGACCTCGACCTCTGTTCCCCCCACTCTAATAAGCGATCGGGTGGGAACTGCACCTCTGCGTTTCCTGTGAAACCACAGGGCTTCTGTCTTATGAGGTGCAACCCTTAGACCCAGACTACTGATCCCTTGGACGACACAAGCCACCCCTAACTCGGCGAGCTCCAGGACTTCCTGGAAGCCATGCCCCCCAGCTAGTACCAGAGTGTCGTCCGCGTAGCAGACTACACTCAGTCCTGGGGGAAGGCTGGTCCTCAGGACGGCATCATACGCGAGGTTCCACAGAAGAGGTCCTAAAACCGACCCCTGGGGAACCCCGCATGTGACCTCCCTTCGACAATCTTCGCCGTTTCGACCCATATACGATATAGACCTGTCGCGGAGATAAACCCCGATGATGTCCCGTAGGTAGGGAGGCAACTGGTGATACACAAGCGCCTCCCTAATCACCCACCACGGGAGAGAGTTAAAGGCGTTGACAATGTCAAGGCTGACGGCCAACGCCACTCCCCCCCGACAGACAACCTCTTCCGACAAGGAGCGGACGCGTTCAATCGCGTCCAGCGTCGAGCGTCCCTGTCGGAAGCCAAATTGGTTGTCTGATAAGTCGGGGCCCACTCTCGACAGGTGCTGGCTGATACGGGCGGCGATAACTCTCTCAAAGAGTTTCGCCACCTCGTCCAACAGGCATATCGGTCGGAACGCCGAGGGACAATCTGCAGCCCTGCCAGGTTTCTGGATAAGTACCAGCCTGGCTTCCTTCCAGCCAGCAGGGAATACGCTATAACGGAGGCAGCTGGTAAACAGCCGCCTCAGCCTATTCCCTAGGATCTCCAAAGCGCACACCCATGCTCGGCCCGGGATCCCATCAGGGCCCGGGGCGGTGTTGCGGGCGGCGAGTCGCTTCACGGCTCGGCCCAGCTCTTCCTCCGTCACGTCAAAGTCGTCGGACCACGTAGCTGGTGCCGACGGCGACGGAGGGCGTAAGGGACTGACCCAGTACTCGGGGAAGAGGGTATCTACCACTCTTCGCACAAACTCCGGGTCCAAGGTCTGCGTCAGCGGCGGGACCCACGGTCTGAGCTTGCCCAGTACAATTTTGTAAGGGCGCCCCCATGGGTCCCTGTCCAGCCCCTCTATAAGCCCCTTCCAGGACCGAGCCTTGGCTTCTGCTATCGCAAGGCTAATGGCCTTAGCGGCAGCGCCGTACTCCCGCCTCACTTCAGCGATTTCCTCAGCTGTAGCTTGCCGTCGTCTTCGGGTTCTCTGAAATCGGCGACGGGCTCTCGAGCATGCTGTGCGAAGCTGCTCGAGTTCCGGCGTCCACCAGTACAGAGAACCTCTCCCACCCTTCAGCCTGACCCGTGGCATCGACGCGTCACAGACGTCAGTCATGACGCCACGGAACCAAGCAGCCTGCGCTTCTGGATCGGACAAGACCTGTACTTCCTCTTCCTCTGGCCAATCCGCGACGATGGCTGCGGCAACGAGCATATCTCGGTTCATCCGCTTGAGGGCCCATCGTCGCGGAGGGCCGCTACTGCGGCGGTCCGGGCCTACGCCCGGGCGGCGGATGGCCACATCAAATACGATGTGTCGGTGGTCCGACAAAGTGACCACCTCCTCCGCCACCCTCCATCCTGACACCTGGTCGATGACCGAGGGAGTCGCCCACGTCAGGTCGACGATCGACTCCCCCTGCCACCGCACACAGGTGCTGACCGAACCCCGGTTCAAGATGCCGAGGTTTAGTCCCGCCGCCCACTCAATGAGTGTATTTCCTCTTACGTTGTCCAGGCGATCACCCCACTGTATGGAGCGGGCGTTGAAATCACCTAGGACAAGTACTGGACAGGACAGGAAAATGCAAATGCAACTCCTAAGTCCGTCCAAGTACGCCTCGAATACGGGGAGTCCGCAGTTTGGAGATATGTAGCAGCCCACAATGACCATGGGGCCCCACTCTACTGCCACAAACCCCAGCCCTCTCTGCAGAAGAGTGCAGTGGAGATCGTTCTCCACCCCTGCCCAGTATATGGCGACGGTGCCGTCATCAGAACCAAACCACCGGGGGTGATCCGGGACGTAGTACGGCTCAGCCACCACCGCTAGGGCAACCGACTGCTCAGCCAGCGTTTGCATAAGCAGATCTTGCGCTGCGCGGCAGTGGTTTAGGTTACCCTGCAGAACTTTCTGGGGGTACGCGAATTTTAGGCCTCCATTGCCTCCTCTGCCGGATGGTTATCCGGCTGTGTCAGTCTTGTAGCCGGCGGCGACTGACTTATGCCAATGTTCGCCAGGGCTGGGGCGGGGGTGATCTGCGGCCCCCTTTTCTTTTTCTTCGGCGGGGAGCATTTCTTGCTCCCCAGCCGATGATCCGCAGGACGGCCTAGGTCCGAGCAGACCGGGCACCTAGGTGCTTTTGCGGTGCATGCGCGCGCCACGTGGCCTATACCGCCGCACGCGTAGCACCGCGCGCCACGGTCTGTCTCGTTCTGACACTTAGCTCTTACGTGTCCCAGTTCGAGGCACCGGTAGCACTGCAAGGGACGAGCTACTAGTGCCTCCACCCTGGCCGAGACCCAGCCCACTTGCACCCGTTTGGCGTTCGCAATTTTGCGTACCGCCGCAAGCGGGCAACGGACCCATGCCGTGCCTAGCCGCGACGGGGAAACACGGATGTCCCCGACTTTGACGTCAGAATCGAGACATCCTCCCGCCTTTGCTACGGCCTTGGCAACCTCGGCTTGTGTGATGGACTCCTCCAAGTCCATCACCCGTAGGTCTCCTGTCCTACACGGACGCGTAATAATGGCGTCCGTGCCGGACAGCACCTCCCGTAGGCGTGCCGCTAATTTATCTGCCAATGCGGCGCTGCCCTCACCAGGGATCTGTAAAATCAGAGCCCCGGTCATGGCTCGCTTGGTGCGGAGTCCACCTGCAATGCCGAGATCACCAAGGCTAATGTTGGCCTTAGCGACCTCCATTAGCTTGGCTATCGTCGTCTCCGAGCCAGGTGGCACTGAGACACTGACAGCCGCAGCTGTGGGAGGCCGTGGCACAGCTGTTTTCTTCCCTTGGGGCCCTGTCGGCTGGGCCGCCTTTTCCGCGGCCCTGGCTTTGGTCTTTCGACCAAGGGCCAAAACCCACGACTCACTTTCCGGCGGGGCCGTTGGTTGTTGCTGCCTCGTTGTTGCCACTGAAAGCGGTGCCGGTGCTGGTAACTCCTGGGCAGCAGGCTGTGCTTGCTTTCTCTTCCTCTTGTTCTTCTTTTGGCCGTTGGCTGCCGCCGTCACCGCGCTTGGGGCAGTGATTGGAGGAGACAAGGTGTCTCCTCCTAGGTGCTGTTCCCCTAGCATCATCGTCCGGACCTCGGTCAATACGCGATCTATCAGGGCCGCGTATTGGTCCCGGTTTGGTTCTGTCTGAATCGCCGGCCCCCTACTACTTTTCGGAGAAACGGCTATGCCACTGCTGGCGCCCCCGCCGGATGCCGCACGAGTCTTTGGGTGTGGCATAGGGCCGCTGTGACGAAGCTTTTCCACCTCCTCTTGTAAAGAGGCCATCTGGGAGCGGAGCGCATCATTCTCACTCCGTAGCCTCTCTACTGCCTCTGTCAGGGCCGTCGTGTTGGCTCTCCTAAAGAGTTCCGACACACCGGCCCTGATGTTGGTCATGGCTTCTTTGGCAGCGACTCTTTTGTTGCCCCTGAGGCCCTTCGTCCCTTGAAAAGCCTTCTCGACCGCCGACAGAGACTCCTGGATTTTAGAGTCAACGTCGGCGGCGGGTCGGCTTTTCAGTTCCACCGCGACTTCCTCTGCACGAGACTGCTCCCCTTCTGAGGCAGACGGGGAAGTGGGACCCGCCGCGCCTTCGCGCTCCGTCTCCGTCCCCGTCTCCGTTTCACTCCCTCCGCTCTTCCTGGCATTTGCTGCGCCTCTTGGCCTCGCAACCTTAGTGGGCCGGCTTTCCTCCGCCGGGCCCTTCGGTTTGCGCTTACGGGCTTGGGACGACCGCGAGGACACAGAGAAAAATGACGAAGCGTCACTATCCTCCGAGTCCCCCCGCCGCCCTCCCATTCCTTGGCCTTCCGTAGGCTGTGAAATAGGGCGCTCGATCCTCTGCGCCCGCCTACCCCCTCTTCCGCGCTCACCCGACTGGGCGCGAGAAAACGCCGGACTCGGCGTCCTGGGACGCACAAAACTAGGCGTGTGCGCCCCACTTGTTGTGCCCGGACTCGGACATCTCTGTGCACGCAACTGTGCCCCCCCAGAATACGGTGGGCTGGACACTCCGATCTCAACCGGAGTGCCGAGGGATTCTCCGACCGCGGCGCGGTCGGTACCCTCCTGGGGTAATTTTTTCTTGATAGTCGCGTCCATTTTGGTTTTGCTCTTTTGCGTGAGCTTACGCTGTGTTGCCCTAGTGACTGGGATACCCCCCCAGCCGTTAACCTCCTCACCGGGCTTCCTCAGCTTGGGTTAGGGGTGATTTTTTATAGAGGTTTTCTTCCTCGTGACCTTCTCTACCCTCCTCTCCGTTGAAGAAGGCCCCCGCTCCCGATTGCTCGGCGTTTACGGGTTGGGCCGATCGGTTGCCGGAGTTCGGCAGTGATTACCGCCGGTTGCTCCATGCGGAGCTTCCGACGGCGATCCCGTCGCCCCGTTAGACGTCGTCCTCCGATGTAGCCCTCGCTCGTGCCCTCTGCGCAACAGAGGGACACGTGGAGGGAATATCTGGACATACGGCTTAAGCCATCTTGTCCGTGTGATTTTTATAGAGGTTTTCTCCTCTTGGCCAGTCTCCTACGTAGGTAAAAGGCCCCCGCTCCCGATTAGTCGGCGTCTGCGGGTCGGGCCGTCCGGTTGCCGGTGTTCGGCATTGGTCGCCGTCAGTCGCTCCGCTCAATGTGAAGATTCCGACAGCAGTCCCGTCGCCCCTCTCGTGGCCGTAGGGCCACCCTCCCCGTGCCAAGAACCACGTTAGCCGCGCCAGTAATGTAAAATCGCGTGTACCACCTTCCGCGTGCAACTGCTGGTCGTCGCATCGGACGCCGTGGTGTGGTCTTTGGAAGGCTTAGTGTTGGTACCTACTACCCATTTACAATAATAGAAGACAAAATTAGATCGTAATAGATTGACCTAAATGTCAACTGGCGACTGTATCTGTATGAAGTCATTAACATCGCATCGTTCAGAAATAGAGGCAAGCTGGACGCACACAGCGCAGTCTGTAGGCGTGTCTCACGTATTAATACGACGACTCGGTAGAGGTGAAATGTATGTATACTACTACATAGTAAGTACATACCACTACTACTACTATACGTAATTTAAAAGTAATGGAACAGGTATTTGACATGACTATATGAGTATCAGGTTAGAGTCGTAATCTACTCCGTGCATAATCGTGATTATTTATGAAGTTAGACGTCTGATTCGTCATGGAACTTACAAAAATGTTCAAAGTACCTTAACACCGACACAAAAGAATTGTTTATAAAAAACTCAATAACCTTTAGAGGAAAGAAAGTGAGTATTTTTTTACAAATTTATTATTATAATTATCTAAACTATAGAAAAGTATGGCATACGATGATCGAATTATATTGAAAATCATGCCATCGTAGGCTCACTGAAATAAGCATTGTATGGCAAATGTAAAATGTAAATATATGTACGTAGAAACCTACCGCTCCCAAACATTTCTACGCATATATGTACATGTACCTATATATTCACTTCTAAATAGCCAACAGTTATAAATACTAGAGACCTCCAAATATTTTTAAAAATAATGATAATATAAACGTTACCAGCATCTTTCCTTTAAGAAATACTAATTGAACTATTTTGAGGCACAGGCACTTGAAATAAAAGGTGTTTATGTGTATTTACCTAATACGCCTTACGTCTACGACCAATCAGAAGTCCTGAGCACGCTACTAATTTATCCATTGCTAATTTGCATTGCCACGCAATAGGTGTCAATTGCGATGACGACCATCGCAAGACACCTATTGCGTACTTGCTTCTGATATGTTTGTTTTCAGCTTATTTGTCTATTTCTACGATGAGTACTTTCGAGTTCTCCCATACTTTACCCATACATAATGTTGACAGTTTTCCTCTAAAAACGATGGGAAACTAAATTTATTTTCAAAGATGTATAGGCGATGTCCTTAGGGACAACTCAGACCAAGAGGCAAATGCGCGAACACTTTTTAAATGTGAATAAAATATAAACCTTATTCTATTACGAGTCTGAGTTGACGCTTATTCAAATACACGTTATACATTCTACAATTATATTTAATCGGTTAAGTATTTGACTATAACTATAGATCGACTTGATAAACTGTAACATACGCTCTTTATTACTATAATTTTGATGAAATGACACAAAACCCAGTACGGTGACCTCGAACTCCGAACATTTTACGTACAGTTAACCCTCTGCCCTTTCCCTGACCCCTTCAATCACAAGCCTTAAAAAACTTTTAGATATTGAGCAGAATACATTATTTTAATATATTGACTATGTAACAATATTTTCAGAATTACTCATAGTATTATTTTGCTATATTATCTTTAGTTACAATAGGTACCTAAGATAAAATAAGGTGACAATTAATATTTTATTATCTGAATATAGTTTTTGTCTCAGTCATAATAACAAGGCTGTTTATCTGATTTAATTACATGTTGTTAGATTTACAAACAGTAAAATGAGATAAAATTGTAACACCGACAAACCACATTCTAATTTGGTAAGTCTAGAAGTTTTTAACACAACGAACATGAGCCCTAACATAGGATTTCTGTAAATCTATTCAATCAGAAAGGGTTAAAATAAAAATAATCAGTGTTGTGACAAGTCTTCCTAATTTGCTTGAAAGTGAATTAGTTCTAGTGAATTAAAGGCCAGCGGAGATCTACACCTCGCCTATCTATAAATATAAAAATGAATCCCTGTTTCCCTTGGTCACGACATAACTTGAGAACGATTTAACTGATTTTGTTCATCTTTTTTATGTTTTCTAATACTGTACAGAAGGTTCTTACGGAAAGAAAAATTAATTAAATTGGATAGATTTCACCAAAATTTCCACGTAAACGAAGTCGCGAGCAACAGCTAATCCATAATAACAGTAACACACGGCCGTCCGATCCCAAACTAGGTAGAGCCTATCGTTCCCAGACTGCTGATAAAGATACTTATTATATATTTCTAAGTACATACATATTATAGATAAATTACACCCAGACACAGAACAAATGATCGAATCGAATCAGAATCGAACCCATCACCTCTGGCTCTGCAGTCAGGATCACTAACTACTAAACCAACAGGCCAGTCAAATCTGATATAGATTTACTAAAGTAATAAAGATGAAAAGTTTGTTGTTTTGAGCAGCTGTAACTACCAGTTGGTTTCGAAAAAATATTTTTGTACTTAAAAACCGTGTTTTAGGTAACTGTGATCTTTAAGAGCGGAGCTGTGACCATTAACGCTATGCAGTGGTGGGCACGGCTAGTTATAAATGGAGAGAGAAGAGGAAGTGGAAGTGGAGTTAGAAGGCACCCCTGTTAAAAGTGTAGTTACAGGTAGATAGAGAGTTAAAACACCTAGAAACATCATTAAGAAGCTGTAGCCTAGTGGCTAAGGAAGATAGGTATAGGGATAGGCAATGGTGATGCCTCCAGCTTATGTTAGGTCCTGCGGAATGTGGCGATCATATTGCCATATAATATATCAGAGTTTCATTTCCAATTCTCTGAAATATAGATGTATTTAAAGGTTATTTAGATACAGGTTTAATAGAGGTAAGATTTTTAATATACATATAGTACTAATTTTCTTTATTTTTGTAGATATGTAATGCGGTATTTTCGCAGTGTCTTTTTTTTATGTTAAATATCTCGATTCTATCAATAAATAAAAAAAGATTAAAGGTAGAAATAATAAATAAAGAATCCCTAGTTCCAATCCCAATCCCAAGCTTGGCTAAATAGGTATCAAGAAGCATAATTTATAGAATTTAGACGCATTAAAGTGGCTTGTACTTTTAAAGGTATTCTAAGGTATACTAACTACAGTCTTGTGGTTTTTCTACTGATAACAAACAGGAAAGACCTCTCTTAATTGGTAGGTATACAAAACAATAAATATTATCGTAGAAGTTTTAAACGGTAAAAACCCAAGATCAAATGCGGCATGATAACCTAAATTAGTTACAGACCCGAAAATGTAATGTACTCAATTATACAAACATAGTAAAACAGTTAAGCATTTGCAAACGAACAACGCGAACAGCAAAACAACGTCATATTGTTACAACATAACACATTATAATATTATCTACATATATCATCATTTACCATAACTAGTTTGTATTAAAGAAGTCATTCTAATGGATTTTATTCTACAATTACTAAAAATTAAACTCACATAAAAATAAAAGCAATTATGACACAGTTTTGTCGTCATATCAGCAAAATTCGCAACCATGAGGATACTACCTACAGAACTGTGAATAAGCAGGCAATTCTGGGGTACTACTACCCTAACAACTACAACATCAATTTCATGTACTTCTAACAATACTAAGTATTTTGTGCCTTTTATGAGTTAGCAACCCCTATTCTCCTTTAAGTAGAGCTCCGGCAACCCTAGTCTTCGGTGGTTATCCAAAAATACTGTCGGTCAACCCAAAATCTGCTGTTCCACTAATAACATACATTAAAATTATATATATTACATAACGTATATGTAGAAAAAACCGGACAAGTGCGAGTCTGACTCGCGCAGCGAGCGTTCCGTAAGCAAACAAACTTGTATGTAGTGCGTTCATCTCGGGAATCAATTCTCGAAGATTTTTCCGAATGACACACTTAACTTTGCAGTTTAAAAAATACTCTCCTGTACATCGATATTACGACAAAGTCAACTTTCCAACAGCAAAATATAAGTTTGTAATCACAAAAACTATTTTTTATGTGATATAACAACATTTTTTTTCCTTTACTTGTGCTATCAGACCTTGCTTCGGTAAGTACCCTATAGGTTTTGATGTACCTTGTTTTGGTCAAATCTAAGGCTAAAATGGCCGTCTCTTTTGATTGCATTTACTTAGAAGCTTGATTTTTTTACAGCTTCAAGGGACCGCAGACATAAGTATTTCATATTAATTTCAACTTGATGCGTCATCGGGGTTCTGAGAAAAAAGGTCTTGACAAACAGACCTTCCTTTTTACATAACTAGTGTCTTATTTACTATGGAATACAAATAAAAAGGTAAGGTGCATATAATAATATGTTCTAGGTGTAGGAATATCCCAGTAATATACGTGACCAACTGCATGAACACAAGCTTAACAAGTGATTACGATATTATTCTCAGTAAACAGAGAGAAGCGTAGTGAGTCACAAATGATATCTCATAATCATTGTCATCAAACTAATGGTTTTGACTTTAACAAAATTAAATGAAGTATTTCAGGATTACTGGTAAAATACTGGGCTAATTATTTGTAAGTACGGTAACATAAACTGTTGCTTCATTATTATATATCTCTACATCAAGGTTGTAGTGGCCGCCTAATCCTTCAGGGACACATAGATGTTAACACTATTATGTACATTTTTAAAATACCTACATCCTTTCAATCTTATTTTAGCGAAATATGTCTAAGTGACAAACCTTTCTTCGCTTTATATCGTGCCAAAAGAATCCTTCTCAAAACATAATTAGGTATTAGTGTAGAAGATAGTTTTGACAATTTGACGTCAAAACTATGAGTAGGTACTTATAATAGCCGGCACGAGTTTTGAAATAAGAAATCTCATTTTATGATATTTTTTCTAAAAATAATGTGTATCCAAACTTTGAGTTTTCTTCAAGAAACTTTGTTATAGGTTTCACGAGTAAGCAAATTTAAGAGGAGGCGGATATTGACATTTAAAAGTGTGATCTAACTGAAATGAAAAACGAAATTTACGCTAGATATTTTGTATTTTTGTTAAATCCCATTTTTAAAGATAAAAATCAAATCATCAATCAATCACACCGTCTTATATTCACTATGGTTAAAACATCATAAACAAATAAAAGAAATAGTATTTACAAACTCCTAATACTACATATTTATAGCAATAAGTACTTAAATATTTTTATTTCATTTCTACATTTATATGACGACTTATATGACCACTGTTACTAATCTATTTACCATGGACACAATAATATGCGTAACAAATGCGGAATAATATAATTTATTGCACTTCTGAATCGAATGCTTTTAAGATCAGTTACGTAAAGGTCGCTTAATAACATTTTTAAGTAGACACTTCCAAAAATATGACGTAATGATTCGTAAAGTTTAGGGTAAGCATGCGTCATGTGGGCCTCCGCTACGTCACAACACAACCCAGCGCCAGCTGTTAACACGGCTGCTGTAGATATGTAGTGGACTATTAAGTGTAGATATAACTTATCGTGGTGGATGCCACACGCCTCCATACGTAAACTGCGCCTCGTCACAGCCGGTCGCTGTCAATGCTATCATCGTTACTGCTATCAGACAGAACTTAAGTGCTTACTAAAGTAATATTACTTAGTACTCGTAATTTATTTTGTGTGCTATTTTATTCGTGGACTGCCTGTACTGTGCTCGTGTTACTTGTGATTGTGACTATTTGTGACTGCGTGAAGCTCGTTACCGGTTTTGGATATCCAAGTTATTTGAATAATAACAGGTAAATTTATATTTCGAACGTAATTTTTTTTCACCAACAGGTTTTTATGTTTTAGACTAACATGTTTTAACATCATACGCTTTTAACGGCTATATTATTTAAATATAGAATTTATGTGTGTCTGATAACATTTAACGACTTTAATGACATTCGGTTTAGTGCACAAATAGTAGTTGCCGAATTTATTTGAATAAATTTACCGGATAAATGCAATTAAGGTAAACCGGTTTTATATACCATCACACACTAGTACATAATAGTTTATACTCCTGAGGAGGCAAATCAGTGTGTGCTTTGCATGAGGGAACTTGCTACATACTTAGTTTACACACTGATACGTTGCCGACAATCAATGAAAACTTGAAAAATGTTATCCTAGTTATCACACAACACAAAGTTATAAATGCGGCGATTTCATTTAAAAACCAATACTTTCCACAAGTGCCACTACTGATCTAAGAATTCTAAGATTGGAGTGCAGGGACCGTGCTTCTCAGAAGGATATACATAGTTATGTATATAACCTAACTTACAGTAACACGGGAATTCACCCAATATTATTTTTATATCTCCAGCCTACGTCATAGTAGAGATAAAATATATATCTACTAGTTTTTAGGTAGGTAATTTAAGCTTTTAAACCAAATGTTTTATCGAACTTGGGGTTGTAAGTTTGTTGTATGACATCAAAATCAAAAACTTGTCTATTATATATTATATCCTTTTGGTAACGGCAGCCTTTACACGTCGTTTTTTTTCCTGAAATGTATAGTCTTCCGTACAAAAATAAACTCCAAATATGAAACAAAATATGAACTACATATTTAGTTAGTTTTAAGAGCCTACTTGTAACGCAGAAGTAAGAAAAAACGCTTATTGAGAACTGATCTAAGCGTTAGTTTTAAGAAAGAGTTGTTTATGCTCTCGTACGTATTAGGATATAAGGGACTCCTGTGCAGTTATGTGCACGGGGCACGTAATATGGACCAATTTGACCAGATTCAGTACATTTTATTTATGAGCAAAGCTCACCAATTTACAAATAGGACATGACAGGCGGCTGTGAAGTAAGTAGTTTGTTGACAATCTTCGGCTACTGGCTCATACTGGCTTTCCTATGAACAATAAATTTGGGTGGAAGTTTGGAAAGTTTCTAACAGTACACTAGTTTCGGTAAATCTCTGTGATGTATACTGGTATCGAATGGTGCTTACGAGCGCATATTTTCACAGATAAATTTACTAAAAACCGAACAAAGAAACAGTTTTTTATGAATAAAAATGTATCAGCAATTTAAAAAACGAAACAAGTTATTAAAGATCAAGGAGGTTGTGTAAATAATGAGAATGTTAAAATACTCTTTTATGAATAAAACATGTTAAGAAAATCAGTATTTTTAATATTTTTAGTCAGTTTAGGAAATTCGCCCGGTGTAAGTCGATATATTTCAGTTTTTTTTTTAGGTGCTTCGGTATTTTCGTAAAATTTTATCAGGTCACACTGATATGGACGTACTTTAGCAGAAAGGACACAACCCACATTGAATATAATGTGGGTTATTACTGTATTGTTAGCGTTAGAGATTTATTCAGTTAATGTATCCGTAGGAAGCAAGCAAGGCTTGTGTATATGTATTATGTAATGCAGTCATAGTGGTAATCCGTAATTTCCATACAACTAACTACTTAAATTCTCGTGCATCTCGACTACTTGTTCCTCGACATATATCCGATGGTTCACGAAGCATACCTAATATGTTCGTATAGTATAATTAGAAACTAGTATATAGCTGGGTGTGTGTACACATTTTTAACACTTTGTATCTAAATTGTATAAATTAGACACATCGTGTTAACCTTTTATACCACGGCAACAGTTTCTGACTATTCTGCATATTGTTTCTACGAACAGAAATTATTCAAATTCTCTCTAAGAAATGTGTTAGGTTAGTACCGGTAGGTAGAAGTAATATTTATGTAACGGTCGTGATGACGAATTTACTCTGGCGTTAAATTATTTATAGAGGCCTTAATATGTATCACTTAAGATATGACTTATACTCGAAACAAAGTTAAATACAAATATTCAGTATTATCAGGAATTGACTTTAAATAATTTATAAATGACAAGCCGTGCGGGGAAATGTAGGAGGGAAGGTACGAAAGTAGTCACCTGTACAAAAACTACGAATTGAGGGAGGTTTCACTGCGCTTTACTTCTCCCTTTATTGACAGTTTAGATGGTGAGAGCAGTGGCTCCATCCTATTGGGCCAGGGGCAGTACTTCCATCTGATTCTGGCAGTATAGCTTTACAGAGATAGTCCCTCCAGTCTATAGATGCAGTACCCCTAATCTACCGAGGTAGTGCCTACCTAATCCACACTACGGGAACTTCATCTCCATCTTACAGGGGCAGTACTTATATCTAAAAGAAGTACTACCTAGTAGAGGTAGGTACCTACAATGTTTGAATGATATGCATGGTACAGTTTTGACAATTTGACGTCAATACTATGAGTAGGTACTTGTAGTAACGAATTTTGAAATTAGAAATTTATGTTTTTTTTCCTACGTCCACTGTTTCCTACGTCCAGGGCTACAGCGACTTGAATATTTTTTATTCTTTGCGCTGCTACTTGTTGCTAGCCCAGAAATTCCTGTTCCGCATTATATTTAATATTTAATACTAAAAAAAATCACGATATCTCTGCCAAGTACAGCTTTGTTTTACATTAAATTATCACCTACAGAGGTGTGTAACTTTACAGAGTACTAACGCCTACGTGACTTTAACGAACTCGTGTAAATTTTTACACATATGTATTTGAAAGTATTCAAAATAGATGTTCTTAATTTGAATGTTTGCATTCGCAGTTGTCAAAGACTATGTGCACGTCACGTCAAGCACTCGCCCGCCCCCGCCGCGAAAACAAAAACAAAATCTTAGGTTACACAATAACTTGCTTAAGTTTTATTGTTCTGTGCTTATGTAACAAAACGAACCCAGATTGTGTATGTGTAACAATAAGGCACGAAACCAAAGTTTTGAACTTAAACAATAGCTCAAAATGTTAAATATTTGAAATTTTCTTTTAGCACCTATTGTTTAATACCGACTACGCTATAAAGCTACTTCTACTTATCTTAAATAAAAGCTCTATTCTGAAACCGATGATATCTAGAAATAAGAAGAAGGTATCAAGGGATTTCTGCAGGAATAGAAACTCCTAGACTTTTGGACTATCAGGGCTATAGGGTTGGTAAATGCAAAAGTGACCCTACTCGTGTTGCAATTATTTATAGGTACCAGTAATCGCGTACCATTAGGCTGGCTTAGCTTGTGCGCTTGTGTGCTCCAGTATAAATAAATAACAGTATAAATAACCGACTTCAATGAAGTTCAATGCGTATAAATATAAATCACTTTTATTATCTTTTTTGACAGGTTATAAATATTTTTCAAATTTTTCTGTCCAGTGCAAACTGGAAATTTAACCTTTAAAAATCATAAGAATCTGTCTATTGACGAATATATCGCGAACATATATATAAACAAAAGAAAACCAAATCGATAGGTATTAATACACCATTATTGCGTTTGTTTTAAATTTCGAAAAGGATTGAGGATTATTGCAACCAGATAATGCTACATATTTTTTGAAGGGTTTTCCTTGGCGTTACCGGATATATTGCGAACCATATCGGCGATCGTCCTAATCCTAATGCATGCAACACGTAAATATAAACCGACTGTTTGTTTACTTCTTTTAACGAGTTCGTGACTAAGTGTATTGTTAATGACTAATAGGGATTATACGGGATGCGATAAGGAACTGGGTAGTCAGTTTTCTCACCTTATTCACTGATAAGTAAATAAAATATTTAATTTATGACTAAAAAGGTCGTTGATGAAGTAAAGTCAAGAACTAGCATTGTCTAGTGTCTTTAAATATAAATCTGAGGGCCTTATTCGATTATTTACGTATTTACATGTGTTAATCTTAACTTCTTCTTGTATGGAATTATTAACGTTAGATTTGGCATTGCATGACCGGTCAACGCTTACCAGCCAACTCCTCTTATAGTCTCTAATATTAAAATTTGAACAAAAATGTATTTATTAGTCATCAGTCATCATCATAGAGTAAACATACAAAATATCACAGCTGGCGGTCTTTGGTAAATTTCTGGAAGAATACTTTCATCAATTACCATGTCTGTGATATTTGCGACCAATTCCAAATTTATTTTAATTTTGCAATGTTGTGAAATATTACGAATGATATTAGGTGTGCCGTGAAGTGTAAAAAATGTAAGTAACGGTGAATATAGTATTTTTTGCCTGCGTTCGAGTCATTGGGGTCGAATAAAAACGACGACAATTAGTTTTATACTAACAGTGATAGATGACAAATATATCGGATGTTAAACGCTGAATCCATGTTCGAAAATGATTTAACGAAACCTAGGTCAAACAATACAAATCCATTTGATTAGTGCTACACGTAGACACGATCGGAGTTAATATGATTAACCCAGTATATATACAGGGTTACTGATAATATGTCAGCAATCCATTAAGGGGATGCAGAGGAGGTCATTTACAACAAAATTACCCCTTATGTTGAATAGCATAGGGAATGCAAATGTCGACTGTTTTTGAGTAATTTCAATTTTTATATCGATATCGTGACTTTAAAAAAAAGATTAAAGTGTGGAAAAAATTTTCATTGTTATTATCTTTTTGGCAATACTTCAGTATATAATAACCATAGAATTAAAATAATGTGCAATACTTTTTAAATCAGAGGTACAAAACTTT
Organism: Callimorpha dominula; assembly: GCA_949752705.1. Classification (NCBI taxonomy): domain Eukaryota; kingdom Metazoa; phylum Arthropoda; class Insecta; order Lepidoptera; family Erebidae; genus Callimorpha; species Callimorpha dominula. The sequence continues at coordinate 11,155,362 of OX457000.1, forward strand.
GCAATTTTAATTTTTTAACAAGTTTTATATTTAAACTAGCGGCCCGCTCCGGCTTCGCACGGGTATAAAATATATAGCCTATGTCATTCACTGAAAAAATTATTAAAATCGATCCAGTAATTATGTAATTATTTACGACATCACATTAGAAACCTCAAAAATAACAGTATTTCTCCACTATTTAATGGATGTTATTATACATATAAACCTTCCTATTCAATCACTCTATCTATTAAAAAAACCCGCATCAAAATCCGTTGCGTAGTTGTAAAGATTTAAGCATACATAGGGATATAGGGACAGAGAAAGCGACTTTGTTTTATACTATGTAGTGATGGTCGATTTCTGCAAACAATTATTGAGTACTTTATCAGCAGAACATTCAGCCATCCAACGACATACAGTTTGTAATCTTACACCGAATGCTTATTGTAACTACAGATGATCCATTCTGCAATATGTCTTTAACGTGTCGTTAGCAGTTTTGTTAAACGTAGCGCAATGGCAATCCAGCTGAACGACGCCATCGCTCGTTCAGCTGTTTTACATAGCGGATCTATTTTGTGAAACAACTAGCACTTTTGTAAAACAGCTAATTCTTCAATCCGTCTGCGACATGTACATATATCGTCAGTTATTTGAATGTCTTTTGTCTACGACTAACTATTATGAGGCAAAGTACAGGCAATAAATAGTCTTCGGGTTTCCTAAGCATTACATGAATCACAATTGATTGACATCGTATGTATAATTTTGTGACTTGTTACATAATTATCTTGTTTTTGAAAATTCCCTATATTAAAGGAAAATATGTAAGGTACAATAAAAATCCACCCTAAAGTGGGAGATGTCTACGAATCAAAGTTAATTTGCCGCCGCAACACTCTCCGTCAAGGTAATTTTATTCACCTTCAATCTAATCGGTTCAACAAAAACTGCCACCCAGCTGATTTAATCTATTTTTAAAGCATCCGCCAGATCGCCACAGAAAATCAACGTGTTTTTATTTCAAACAATATCTCAGGAAAGTTTTTGTTCAATATTAAAATTACAAAGTACAGGCGTTTTCTAGGTCTTCTTTAAACCTTACTGTACCTTTATTTTTACTTTAACTATTCTGTTTTTTTGTTTACACAACGTATTAATATCCCTGAAAGGGAAAAGAGAGCCATATTATGAACGTGCATCTCTCATCTATTTCCATATATTTATAAACTCCGTGCCCAGTACCCAAGATTTCTGAAAAAAGAAACTCATTATATATTTTTCCGACCTGGGTATCAAACCCAGATCTCGTATCACTCAAGGGTCCACAAGGCGCTGTTATGAATTAGGAAATTTATTAAGTATTTAAATATTACGTTCTGGCCGTTTTTATCTCGATAAGAAATATTTACCTAGTCTTTCGACACCCATTTTAATCGCTCTACTCTAATGGCCTACTGACCCCAAAAGCACATGAATTTCACACGTTTTGTTGAGAGTGTATAAAATTATTTTTAATGAATTTCGCTCTAACGTGTCCTTAAAGGAGGACGTCATAAATCAAGTGAAAGTGCGGCCCCATTTATGGGTACCTGAGACGCGTGCAGAAGACTAAATCCATTATGCTTATGATGCCATTGATATTCTCTACGGACACTGGAAGCGTAGTGCCCGTGGCCATTATAACTTGTCGCGTAACCACAACACTTTAGTGCAAAGTTTCCCGACACAATTTCTAAGATAACATACTGCTTACAATTGTTACGTAGAAAGTGACAAAGTAACTAGGATGGAAAAAGTTTTGAAGATACCTACTTAGGCGTAATCAGTCCAGAGATTGGCTCATTGACTGGGTCTATTAATTTATTATTTTCATGAATACGTGTAACAATATGCGAGTATCTTACTGTGCTCTAAGCAAGTTTCACTTAAATTTAAACTCATAGTTAGTTGTGATGTAAGTTCACCGGCCTGTTAGCATGTTCCGTTCAGTAAAAGGCTTATAGTCAGTGTAGTGATCATAGTGAAGGTTAAGGCAGCTTACGATTTCCGGGTCGTAAGGTCAACGGCTCAACACACACCTTCCAACACGTCAGCGATCATACTTGTAACAAAGTAACTACGTCGATATATCAAAATTTGTCGTTCCGTATTACTTGCGTTGTTCAATTAGTATATTTATTACGTACACTAGCACCGTTCATACATTTAATGCCTCTTCTCATGAAAGTTACATAAGAGTTGATTGCTCATGTACCTATGTGACATTCATAATAATTTTTTTAATGTATTGTAATTTCGTGACGCCAACACCAGTTTACCGAAGGTTTTCTAGAAAGGTTTTTAAATTTATTATCTTTTGTTAAAACGCAAAATGGCTGCATCACCTTGAAGACGGGTTACTTGTATGTTGATCGTACTTGAATCAATATCATTAAACGCTCGGACAGGTAAAATACCTTAATGAATAAGGAAACTAAAGCTGATAAAACTTTATACTCGTATTATGTTCAGAACAGACAATATGACTTCTTTTACTTTAATTTCGTAACTAGTTATATTATTTGTAAGTTATAAAATGAATTGCCAATTCTTAATACTAGCCGAATTTTACCCAAATCTGTTATGCGGGTAGGGTGTCATTGAGTCACAAATGTCAAAGCTTCTTCATATCTTCCATGTTTATAATTATAATAGGTAAGTTAATAACACTGCAATTGATAGGGCTGGCTGCTTATTGGATAAATGCGACAAAAAAGATAAATGAAAAAAAACATTACGACTCATTTTTTTGGCTTCGTTTTTTCGAAATATACATTTTAGTTTAACCGATTTATTTTTTAAGTTATATCTAAATACCTTATAACTTAAATAATGTTATGTCTGCTAAGCGCATTATGTTAACGTTTCGTATTCAGTTTATAACGACTTATCGTATTATTGGCGATAATAATTCATATCAAACTAATCTTTAATCAATAGAATAAGTCACCAAAGAATGGACACAATTCCCTCATTTTGTAATTACACCAATAAATTACTATAAGTTTGTATACTAGCAGTCACAGATAACATTACTGAATTCTCGAAACATCTAGACTAAACACACATACCTAAAAATGTATTTATGTAGTATCCCTTTTGAAAAACTAGAATGCTTTAGCTTAATTGGTTGTAATAGTATGAATCATCAAAGAATTATAGGAGCCAGTAAGATTGTTATATGTATTTATTCTAGAACTCGTGATCACTGTTATTCTATAACTATTACGCGGTTTTTGTTTTTTACAAAATAATAAAACATTATATTACTACGGTTTTTAGAACAAACCTTTATATTTACACGTTTGCTCTCCTTGTAAAAAGCTCGACTGAAATTATTTGAAATAACAGACATATAAAATCTTAATCGAGTGTTCCTTCTAACAAAAATCTGTTTTAAACCTTTCATTGTATGAAACCTTTCTTTGCAGACAACGACAATAATACACCTATTAGTAATAGACATTAGATACAATGTACAACTGAATAAATAATGTTGAAAACAATATGCGCAACTGGCTGTTATCTTGATGCGCACCACTGTATAATTTATCAAGGTATAATTTATAACCATAGCACAAACATGTTTCTGACAATCTAGCAAGGTACACAAGTTAACTCAAATCTCAGAGATAGGAATCAAGCTCTTACAACAACTGTCACAGAGGATGAGCAGAGCGTAGTACCGCTACATTTTCACGCCCTGTGCGCTTGCGCCGACCGCAAGCAATCCCTTTCGAACAACTGACCCTGCACAAATTACCCTATGCTATTGTACGAAACAAGACGGCGTGTCAGACGCCATCTTGTTTTATCTCTTTTTAGGAAAACTTACACCACGTATCTTAATAGATTTATTCCTTTGTTTCAGGTAAGCATCCCGAGATTTTATCCACAGTTCACGAGAAAGATGAGCTAGAAGTGAACCACTTATATGAATCCATATTGGTAAGTAAAAGAAAGCCTGCATCTGGATGAGTCACAATTTTCACTTCAATTGCCACAATTGGGCAATTGTGACAATTAACAGAAAGTGTGTTATGTACAAGTGCTGACGGTTGTGCGGACTTTTAAATTTAATCAAAACCTATACATATTTTATTTTACCGTATTATACTGGTAACTTATATTGGAAACTTTTGACCATTCACATAACCGACAAAACATTAGCAGTTAGTATAGGTATACTAACTGCTAATGTTTTGTTAAACCATTAATCCACCTAATTTTAGGTAAGATGTAAGGTGTGAAACCACCACTAATCCACCTAGGATTAATGGTCGTTTCGCACGAATCTTGCGAATGAATGATGGAATTTATTTGCGTGCAAATTGGCCCCTTTCAGTAAAAGCTGTTGGCGATTTGCACGTTATGAAAAAATACTGTCAAGCACACACTATTATCAAGTGTGCATTTGAATATTTGAATATTTTCTCTAAATTTTAATAACATCGAAAAGTTAAAACTTGAAACCATCTATTCAATTTAGCGTGATCTAAGCCACATTAACACAAAATTTTACAAAAAGACAGCAAGGGACTGATAGAGTTTACCGAGGACGGAGGAGGTCGGTTAATAAATTGACTTTACTCTGTAAACACGAGTTTCGTACTAGCCATGTATCGTCACTTCGTGGTACATGTACTTATCACACAAACGTCATCGTGGACTATTTTTATTGCAATTAGAAAAAACTTCTTATTTGTTTGATCATGATAAAAAAAAAACAACACTTATATGTCATCAATCATCAAACAGAACCGCTTATCATATAAAACCAGTCATCACCCGGGCGCGCGGCGCGGCGCGACACGGTGGTTATACACATAATAATATATGAACAATGTGAACATGTCCCGTGTTCGTATGAGCACTGATCTTTAAAGCAAATACAAACAACATAACTCTGTTTAGATTGTATGTGTAGAAAGATTATTTAAAGAATATAAATTACTGATTTCCTTTTTTTTCATTCCGTACTGAACCGTTGTCATTAAACCAAAATGAACGCGAACTACAAAACAACTTCCGCGAGCGTAGGCGCATAGCATTTATCTCATACAACACGCACTTAGTAATAATGTTCCTTAATATATTCGTATTGTTGGATGGACTTCGTCTACAACTGTAAAAGAAAATCAGTCGGTCTGCCAAAAAGGTAACGATTAAGCTGAATCTTAATCGTTACCTTGTTGGCAGACCGACTGACATCTTACGTTAGTAGAATTATGATAATCAAGTTTAAAAAAAAAAGGGTTTTTTTTCTTTCCCGCTAGGGACATAATGTAGACCCAATAGCACTACTTAGTAATCTGTGCTAATAGTAACGATAATAAAGTAGTTTTTTTTTTTAAGTGAAAACTTCTTGAGGCACGTTTCTGCACATGCTATGAGGAAAAAGCACTGAACGCGTGACCGTCACCGCCAATAGTACATATATAGATCCACCAGAGGGCGCTTATCAAAACATTGAGTTCTGTAAGCTTCTCATTCATTAATGTCACCAACCTGCTAATGTGACGTTTTAAGGTTGTCGTTTCGTTTAAGTTTTCACTTCTGTCGGCAGTCCCAACTCTCATGACTGCCTTTTTTTTTATTTCAGAGGGGCGGACAGAAAATTCGATAAATCAACCTTGGGGTGGTGCAAAAGTAAATAAGTGCTTTAATTTTAACCAAAAATACATTTAAGTGAAACTGATTACAATAATGAAAGTAGTACAAATCATAATTATACCTGTAGCATGTTTAATCCATCTCTGCATTTACTTTTATCTCAAGACATTTGCATTGAAATGAAGAGTGACCCTCGCAAAAAAAATATGGATAAACTTCATTCAAATACGTTATCTACTTATACCTATTTACAGTGATTGTCATTGACCGGTTGTTCTCATGACTACGCATGGTTAAGCCGTTCACGGTGTACGACCGGCGCCGGCGCAATGTCACACTCGGCACGTGCATATTACCTAAATGAAAATAACATAGTGAACACCTGCGAGGCGTCCGTCCGACATTGGTACTATACCGCTAAGTAAGAGAAATCTGTCTTTACCCATTTAAGTTTTAGGGAATACCTTAACCTTAAGTGAGTAAATGAGTTCCATTGGGTTCGTCATTTTACATTTACTCACTCGAAAAAAAGAAAATATTAATTAATCTCCCATCTCCCTTTCCTCTAACTTAAAGCCCGGCAACGCACTTGTGACTCTTGAGTTGCAGGTACCCATGGGCGGCGGTAGGCACTTACCATCAGGTGACCTATCTGCTCGTTTGCCCCCTATAAAATAAAAAAACATAAGTAAAATGAATCATCATGATTATGCATATTGACTTCTCGTGATAAGACGAGCTATGTATCAAGTTTAAAAGAATTTCCCACTGTACATACACAATTCGTGAATCATCGACTCACTTTCATTTTTAAATTACAATGGAGATTACATAATATTAATAAATAAACCGTCAAATTTCTAAACATCGGGTGCCTTAAACACGCGACTGTCTTTGAGAAAATGACAGATAATAATCGACAGCATTATGTAGCGTTTCTAAAATAAATTATAGTAAATCCCTCGCAACAACACAACATATTTAGAAAGTATACAAGTTTGAAACCAAAATATTACTTTAACACGATTTTACATTTCAATTAATCTTTTTTTTTTTTGGTTTTCTAAGGTTGTATAAGACAAAATAGAGAGCTCTAAAATCAGGAACAAACATCAACGTACAGCGGGCTTAACCTCAAGGGGACAAAGGGGCGGCCCCTATTGGTACCTATATCTCTACGTCTAACTAGAATAAAAGATTATCAGAAGCACAGCAATGTTATAACAATGTCAAGTGCCAACATTTTTCCATATTATTTATTGGCATTGTTTACACGGTTCTAGGTATCGCCGATAACTGTAAACATCTTTCCTATTCAGTAGTTTAATCAGTTTGTTGATGGAAATATTTTGCAAAATATTTGTTTATGTTATACCGTATTTTCGAGATACGTTTATACAAAGAATTACGTTTACAGTGTGGTGAATTGTGGTCTCGAGATCACTAAAAGTCGAATTGACGTCAAAATATGACGGATGCCGATGCCGTCCTGAATCTTGCGCAATGATATCAATTTTAATATTTTTTTTATTAAACTTTTAGGTTGATGAATTGTAAAAAAAATGTGATAAAACATTTTTCCATAATACCACATAACATTTTGGATTACAAAGAGTACTAACCTATATTGATAAATGAATTTAATTAAATTCATTTACGCCCTTTGTAAAGTGTCGATATGCTTAACCTTAATAGAAAATTAAACCGAAAGAACCAAAAATCTACTAGCTAATGCTTTGTAATGCAAGTAATGCACATTCGGAAACTCTACATTTTAAGCTGCTAAAAAGAAAAGCAATGATTCTATTAAAGTTAGGGTTAAACATTCATATTCTATATAGATAGTCTAATACATCTTGAACTTATACCTATAATGTTTATATTATACCATTCTAACCTTATCGATTAATTTAAAATAATTATGAAAATGAAACAAAATGAACACTGACCATGAGTATGTGTGACTGACATGAGTATGTGTAGCACTACATTCATGTTCAATAACTTCCCCATACATTATTTTTATAACTACATACGTATCGTTAAAAATTGATTTCTACTTCATATAATACATACCTATGTTTTTATCACCTAAGAAAATGAACTTATGTAAATCGATCGCGATGGATTTGTTCGGTTTAATTCTGGCTATGAGCGTTCATACTCGTAATTTTTTGTAGTTTAGTAGTAGCAGCGTTTACGGTTCGAGAGATGCAGCCATGCAGGTGCATTGTATTGTATACGTTATGAATTATGGGCTATGAATTCTAAAATGTATACTTACACAACAGAATCACGGGAATATGCTCTTTATTAAAAATCGCATTTTGTGCTTTTTAATAGTTTAAGGAGGTTTTAAAATGCGGTATTTGTTAGGATTTAAAATGGCGCTTAATATTTGAAAATTAATTAGTGAATTTATTCCGTACTAATTTGTCTTATTCAATCTATTGTGTACACTATAGTTTGTTACACAGCTTGTTATACAGTTAATCTATTTAATAGATGTTTTTACAAAAACGTCTGTCCTAAGGTGAATAATGAAATACAATTTTGTCAACACTTCGCAATAAAAACTGGTGCATTAGTATTTAGGAAGTGGACCACTTTCTAAGGCACGAACCGTGCTTGTGCTATCCTCATATCTGATCTGTACTGTATGTACTAAATAGTATTACTGTATATGGAAAGACTGGTAACGTTGATTCAATACTCTGCTAAAACCTGGGCTAGATTCTTTTGTTTCGCATTACAACACAATATGCCGATTTCACTAAGCTTTCAAATACTACAAAAAATAAAAAATCGTATCTTTCAAAAACCCACAAAAGCAAACGACATAAATACTTTCTCCATTAAAATGATTATTCAATTAAAAAGCTTAAGTTAAATTAGAAACGAAGTCTGATGTTGACCTTCCATGTACACGAACAACCGTAGGTAAGTAAGTCTTAATCAATATATTTTAAATTTGTTTATTTTTACTCACCAAATTAAACTTAAGATTTGTTCTCTTAATCCTGTTTTGACATTGAAAATTCCTTGTAAAGTACAGAATATAAATATTATAATATGTTTAAGTGGGTTGGAGAGGTGGATAACCGCAGAATTCAGTGCTGTAGATAATTAGCTGGTAGACGACCACACGTTGCCTGTAACGTGATATTGTGGTATTAAGCCGAGGTAGAAACCTTGTCAACTTACCAACACATAAATGTTTTGTATTAATTGCATATATCAAAAGCAAATCTAGTAATACAAAGCTGTGTAGTAACGGATGCAAACTATAGTAATCATATTTTACTGTAACAGTCTCTGAACCAAAACCTGCTAAATTGTGTCAGTTTCTTTCAGTTATTATTTTTAGCGCTTTAAAAACTAGCGATATTGGGTTGTGTTTCTAATATTAATAAATTGAAATCCTTGACCCATGTTTTAAAATTACCGATTAAGGATTTTGACTGATTCGTATTCCTGATTAATCTTTAATTTTTTGCTTCAATGTTCTAAACCTTAATTATATTGATTACTTTGGAGTACCAGAAAGTTCACTGACTCTATTGAAAAAATATGACGCATGCAAATACTATGCATGCGGATCAGAATCGTATGCAAAAAAAATACACTCTAAAGCACATTTCAAGCAGTTATTTATTGTGTTTGTACAACTCGGTTCGGTTCGGATGATTTTTACTCTCCACGAGCAAGGAGGCATAGTAAGACCGTGTATCTTTAACTCTGAAACACGGGATTAAGTGAACAAAGCTACGGACTATGAATTATTCTATACAATGTTGCGAATATTCGCAATTATGATGACATTTCTAGCCTTGAATACCTTATTTATTTATGGAATATTTATCATCGTGAATTAAAATATCATACGTTTGCTCACACAGACCATTAAAGACGTCATGAGGACGTTTACTTTGGCTTATAATCAGGAAATACGCACTAACAGGTATTTAAAGACGTAAACGATGATTTCGAAATGTCGGATATTCAATTCATCTTCCTCAATACCCGATAGTAAAAAAATATTTGAGCCTCGGATAGTTATTAAAAAAGAAATAATGTATAAAAGTTGTGCTTTTAATAGCAAACAGTGATATTTCAAGAACTGTTTGTTATTGGCACGCTGAGCCAAAAGTGCGGTAGCTAACTACTGTATTCAGTAGGTTGCGTTTTAAAATAGTCGACTTTTTACGTATTGGTTCAGTGAACTTTGCGGTCACTGCCGAGTACAGACAGATTTCAAACCAATACAAACTGTCTTACTGCATTAGAAAAACTTTATTATTTATTGCTAATTCAAGCTGCTCTATAGTATGGCATGATTTTATTACATTCAAATAAAATGAACTTTTTTTTAAATATAATTTAGAACCGAAATGGTTTGTTCAGCATTGGTATTTGGCTTTATTTCTGATATGAGATAGACTTTGGTCGGACCTAGAGACGCGGTAATAAATAGTAATGGAGGAGGAATAACCCACTACCCCTTAGACTTATCAACTCCAACAATGGCAATAGTCAAAGATACACGAAATAGGAATCTACCACAACAAAGATCTTACCAGCATCGCGTCATCATCAGCTTAGCAGTTATGGCAGTCATATCCTCTAAGCACTTTCTTCTTATTCTCATTTATAATGCTTTTTATTTCAAAGGTCAGGGGGAGCTAATAGGTGTGTTCAATTGACAATGGAAGGTATATCGATAGTGCGCATTCGGTGAGCTTTTGTGCTCAGTTTAATATTATACATTTGATAAGAACAATATTGGCAATCGCTATCTACTTTAATATCTGTGTCAAAATCGATAATAAAATATAACTACCTACCTATAATAAGTACTTTTATGGAAAAACTGCAATGACAAGCAACACCCATCAACCCAGTCCAATTCCGAACTAAGGTGACATTTTACCGGAATAATTACATCAATCAATTTTGTTATTTATGTTTAGTTACGTATTTAGCGTGATGTGTTGCTTGTAGGGTACAATTATGGTACGTTACAAACTACACGCTACATCTATTATCTCTCTTACAAAATCAATACGAATATTATATTCATGCATTACAAATACCCATGTATTTTAGTTCAAATAACATTTACTTCAGTGTTTGTTCCGTGTTGAGTTTAATATATTAAAAGAAGACAGGATTACGACCAACAACAAACCTTTCATATGTATTAAAGTTTTGGAGTTTACTCCTTAAGAATCGATTTGCATATAAGGCGCCCGGTATGAAAAAAATATGAAGAGTAAAATTTAGTGATCTAAATTCTATTCATATCACCACGGATTTACTCGTATGTACTTACAAGATTTCTAATTGCCCCATTTATATTACAAAAATCAAGACTGCAGTCTGTAGGACTTCGCAATTTAAAAATCAAAGGTACCTATCGTTCGTTTGATGACAAAGCATTTCACTAGGAAGGATCTCGGTAACAGTGACATTCACTACGCTTTTTTTCCTTGTTGACCGTAGAGAACATCTAGTTTCTAATTATAAAAAATTATATGAAAGGTTTCATCCCAGATGAAATATAAAAAAAATCGATTGTTTCATACCCATTTTTTTTAATCCTAAATTAAAATAATAATAGGTCATCATGAAATACGTTTTTAATCTTGGTGTAAAGCATAGGTAAGTATACCTATGGTACATACCTATATTATTTAAAAAAAAGGTATTACCTATGTAATTTAGGTATGTTTATATCTATGTATATGTAATATAGGTTATATTTGTGCCATGAAATCATCATGAAATTATAAGTCCACCATAAACTTAGTATTCTCTGCTAGTATACTAAGTTCATGAGGTCCACCATCGCCCATCAGTCGCTACATAAACAAACCTGATAAATCTTTCAGAATGAATATCAAAGCTTTAAAGGTACCATTAACATAGGGTACTGTTAATAATAAATAAGTTAAGATAGTGTATGATTTTTAAAATAATATACTGTCTCTTAAGATTGTTATAAACTGAACTGTTTTGGTTTCTAAGAGAATATGTACAAACTGAAACATAACATACTATTTACGTCTATTGATATTTCTGTGCAAAGTTGAAGTGACGAGTGAGAGACATACGCATACCAATGTATTTCACCAGACATATTGAGTGATAGTGATAAACACGAGAGCTTTGTTATCTATCACCAAGCCGGTCGATACTGAATTATGTCGATACAATAATGAAATGCACTGAAATAGCTTTTTCCGCGACTTCGCTCGCGTTAATGTTTTATCAATCTATTCAGGAATCCCTCGGAAGCATTGCTTTTTTTTCTGGATGAAAGATAAAAAAATCGGCTTAGTAAATAATCTCACATTCGCATTTGTAACATTATGTTTATGATTTAAGAATTAGCTAACTACGACGTATATTTTAACTATAAAAATGCTTTTGTTTTTTATTGACACCTTGTTAAGTGTTAAGTGTTCTTAACCAGTGTTAAGAATATTAGAATATTCTTGTGTCGCGGGGGGCTTCACAAACATTTAAACAACGGACACAAAGAACACCCAGACTATTTTAATACTTACTTAAATACTTTTCCAATTAATTAAAACATTAAATTTACATCGACCTTAACCTGCTCAAGAGAAAACTGGTTTTATTGGCTATAAGGAAAACCAAGCGATCAACACGATTCATCACATTTTTTTCATAAAAAAGACTACACCTACTCTATAGCTAAATGATCATTTTGATGATCATGCTTCTATTTTCTATGAAATCTACTAAGTTTTCCTCATAAGTTTCCTTCATAACGGATTTTCCTTTGTGATTGCCTTTGTGTAAAACACATCTTATCATTTTATGTCTGGAATTTTTACAACCTTTGAATGTTGTCTTGCCGATTCAGGACATAAATAATTTCCACATTTTCATTTCAATTCCACACAGTTATTCTACTTAGTTAAAGATAACATATTTATGATTTTTTACACAATAATTTAACTCATCATCACAATAATTGAATATGAAATGAAAATTCCGGAAATATTTACACAGCTGATTTTTATATTTATTATAAATACTTATTCTGTCTACTTTTCCTTTTAATGGAACAATTACAAGTTATAATTGGCAAAATGACAACTTATTTGGGGCGGTAGTTGCGGTGGGCCTTTCTTTCCATGAGGCCACGAGGCTATTACCAAGCGTATTTTGTGTCATGTCATGTTCATGTCCTACTAGTTTCTCGTAAGTAGCCGCCATAGCTGTTCTTCATACGACGCAACGCGTTTGACGAGTTTAACGACAGTCGCACGCTACTGTGCTGGTCGTACGTAAAAATGGCGGCCGAGCAAGAAGTAAACATAGAATTTGTAAAAGAGTTTAAATTTAAAAATATCCTTATTTATACTACTATAAATTACTCAATATGTTACAAAGCATAAAGTGGGTAAAATGCGTGGTTTGATATTGGACATAAACTCGAAACTGAATAACGAATTTGGTAACCGTACCAAGTATAAATTCCTCAACATCAATATTATAAAAGAAAATGTTTTACACATTTTAGTTTTACTTGTCACAATACACTTGGGAATCAAACTCTTGAAACTGAAAAATAACCGATAGAAATTGTGATTGATATTTAATGTAAACTGTACTATAAACTGTAAACCGGATTAACACAACCTTATCTTGATGTTTATACTAAGTAATAGACTATTTGAACTCAAAAACAAGAGAAATGTAACAGGAAAAGAAAAACGTAGAGTTATTGTGCAAGCTTAATCCATTTAACTAATATTATCGCTTTAACGAAACCACTGCGACCGCGAGGAGGTGAAGCCCTACTTCAATGCGAGTGGGTGAAAAGACCGCTTACAAGTGTTCCCTATCTGCAGTACCACGATCAATGCTTTAAATCTGTAATTATCGTAATCGGAAAGCCATCGAAAGGTAAATTGTCATCGTAACCTCACATTGACACTGTCTTACACATAAGGAACGTTGCAACACCACTGTCTTGTCCATAAACAGCCCGACTTTTGGTAGTTTGACCTCCAATCAGGGCTATCTGTTACACAGTACTACATATAAAAGTACTTGATTATGCTCGTAGCATTATGTGTATCTTTAATCTCGTAACACCACTTTTGTCACTGATGCGTCGCCAACACTATTCCGATTCCAAAGAACTTGTGATGGTTTTTTTGTAGGGCAAAATATTTAGGACTAGTACAAAAATACTAGGACCACATGTCTTCATCTATGATACTATGTATTTTTATGTAATTTTTTTTTATAATAAACAAAAATTTACGCTAAAATACAAATACATCGTTTAATATCCTTGTGTAGGTATAGGTACTCTCTGACTTGAAACTTTCTAATAAGTAGCATTTCCTTCACTAACTTAACCATACTACAAATCATGCTGAGCACTGCCACGGAGCGGCTAAACAACATGTATTTTTATCGATTAGAGCACAATAAAGGTCAAGCAAAAGTTTAAAGGGACATTACTTCTTAGCCTTTGTCCTTTAGCAAATACGATACTTGCCACAGTTGAATGATATAACTGATTAGTTTATATTATTGCTTACGTGTTCATGATATTTGATGTGTAATACCTACCTGATAAATTGAGATGAGAAAAACATAGATATAACTCTGCTATCAAAATTTTTATGTAGATTATATTTTTAGTCAGTGATACGATGTGTTCAGTGAACGTTAGCATACAGATTGTATTCAATCAATTAATTTAAAGATGATGAGTCCGATGTTTTATGCTCACATGTGGCCTTATTACGAGTACGCCTATGGACGATCGAGAACACGAAGATTAAGTGAGTATACTAAATATTACTTGCAAGTCGAGTCTGACTCGCTTACCGAAGGTTCCGTAAGCAAACAAACTTGTATGTACTCTTAGATAGTACGTCCATTTCGGGAATAAATTCTCGAAGATTTTTTGGAAAGACAAACTTGAGTTTGCAGTTCTAAAAATACCCTTCCATACATCCATATACGACAAGATTTGGTGATTCATGATTCTGGGTCAATGGGAAGCACCCTATTAGTTTTGATTTACCTGCGAAATGTTCAAATTTGTTCCTCCTCTTTCGTTCATAACATCTTACTTGTAATATAACTGTGATCTGAGAAAGATCCAGTACCTAATATAATTATCTTTCTAGACTAATCTAGTAAAATAATTGTAAAAGTGTTATTGCAAATGTATTGTTATTTTAATGATTCACTACTTTTAACATTGTTTGTTTGGTTGTGATATTTTCGTAACTAAATCTAAAGATTGAAGCCTACTTACTTACTTTTGTTCATTCTATGCCTACAAATAAAACAGATTGTTTTTAATAATATTAACGTATTTGAATGGCTACTTATAAACATGGCTTGTGTTGGGTGTGACGATTGAGTACTAATGCCAGTGCCATTAACTAATGAAACTTGTACCAGAATAACACCAGTAATTTTGTTAATACCGAACTTTGATCCGTTATCTTACTGCAGAAATAAAAATTTAATGTACCATTGATATGTTTTAATTATACCGGAACAAAAAATCATTACACGTGTAACGTTATAATGGCGTGTGTAACTGATCTCACGACTTTCCATTTAGTTTAAAGCCATTTTACTATATTAAAGTAAGACACGGTTCTGATAATTGGGAACGCAATAACATGCCCGCAGCAATCGATCTTATCGTTGTTATATGAATAAAAACTAAAAGCTGAATGTTTTACACTATTGATGGGCTGACAATAACAGTAACCGATGAATAATATTGACATTGTACCTAATGTTTTATCTAGGTGATTGACAACAAAAAATCATTTCAAGTTTATTGACGTTATAAATCGTTATTTATTTAGAACTAGCAACCCGCCCCGGCTTCGCACGGGTAGCAGAGACATCTTCAACAATCATCATCATATTTTAACCAATTTACACAAAACCTCACCAAATTGTTTAGAATAGAATAGAATAGAATAGAAATAAACTTTATTGTACACCAACAAAATGTTTTTGTAAGAAATACATCAGGTGAATATGTACAAAGGGCGGCCTTATCACTGAAAGCAATTTCTTCCAGGCCTTTACTTAAACATTCCTCATGAATCGCTGTATCTATTGGTGAAAACGGTATGAAAATCCGTTCAATAGTTTTTGAGTTTATGGAGAAAATACAGACAGACCCGTTGTTTTATAATATGTAGTGATTCATATCAGTGGCGAACCGACAACTGTCATATATGTATTTTAATTTATACACTGTAAATTGTATTCACAACATCGTGTAGTTACATAAAATGTCCTATTTTTTATTAAAAAACTAGCTGCCCCGACAGACTTCGTTCTTTCAAAAGTTATTGATTGACGTCAAAGGTTTGACGGCTGTGGATAAGTTTATCAATTTACTCTTTGTATGGCATTAGAAAAGTGTTGTTTTTACTATTTTCCTCACAATTTTTACGTTTTTTCTTTCCATAAGAACCTTCCTTGTGTCTTAAAGAAAAAATAAAAAAAAAGCCGAATTGGTCGAGCCGTTCTCCAGTTTTGCGCTTAGCAACACATTTGGCAATTTATTTTTATTATATAGCTAATTCATATTTATTTTTTATAATTTTCATGATTTAGTCTGTATGTGTACACTCAATATATTTTATTTCCTCCCATATTCAGTTGCATATAAATCTTTACTTTTGCGTAGGGAAGTAGTAATAACGTTTTTTAATGAGACTTAATTTTATTTAAAAATAGGTTTTAATGTTGTCCTGTAATGAATTGTTTCTCATACCTCAATTTTTAATAATAACGATACGATGTCTATTCCTAAAGTGTGTTCGTGTGAAACGGTACCTGTAATTTTTTGAAGTGAAAACTTCTTTAGGCACGTTTGTGCACTTTTGATATGGGGAAAAAGCACTGAAATCGTGACCGTCACGCTAATAATACATATATTGATGCACTAGAGGGCGCTAATCTAAACGTTGAGTTCTGTCAGCTCCTTATTAATGAATGTCACCAACCTGCTAATGTGACGTTTTAAGTTCGTCGTTTCGTTTAAGTTTTCACTTCTGTCGGCAGTTCCATGACTGCCTATAGATTTTTTTTACAGGTAGCATTAAATGCCCTAGTTAAATGTGCTCATACATCATTTTCCTGACCCTAATCGTTCAATCTAAGTCGTTTTTATTTAGAAATTATGTCGACGGTTAAATACGGTCCCTAATCCGTAACTATCTGATGTAAACTTCCAATAATAGTATAAAAAATAAAACTGTAACGTATACCTACCTACAAGGCTTTTCACCCACCACCATCTCAATTTAAAACATTACTTAATATGGAAAAGGTAGACCCAAGGATAAGATGCTGAATTCTTGTTAACTCCTAAGTTTATGCCAGAAATGAACTCTTCAAAACGAAATGCTAATTATATCACCTGCCTTTCGAGTAGCCACGAAATAATTAAAGTCATCAAACCCAGACTAAATTGAAATTCACCATAAAGTTTCTAAAGTAACTCAACTTTCCAATAATAGAGAAAACTCGTAAATTTGACGTTAATCTTGCTTGACTAGAACGCAATTCGTGCAATGAACTCCTCAATATAGCAAATTCAAAAATAGGCAGTTAGCGATTGGTCTTCGTACGCATATAAAACATTACTTCTCATTATATCGTCAATGGGTGTAGATTACGTGTGACCAGGCCGCGGCCGCCTGGCGCCGCTCGACCGCACGTTGTGAACTTGACCCACATCTCCTGCGAGACCATTGTCTTTACTTACAACCTCGATCAGCGAACCTCGCAATTATCTCTCATAAAGTATTCCTCAACGCCGCGCCGCTTTGGAAAAACAATTGTTCAGTGGCCTTTCTGTAATCACGGATCTAAACAACCTACTTGTTTACAGAACAATCCACCTTCGTGTCACTTAAATAGAACTTTCCCAACTTTCTTTTTGATCACCGGTTTGTGAATACACAATCCCGTTATCACGCTGTGTCATTGTCCCAGTAAACTACATGACATTACATTTTCCGCATTTGATGAAACCGCTACGAGCTCCCGGAACTGCCCACTTCCTATGACCGACAAACGCGTCGACAAAACTGCAGTTTTGTCGACGCGTTTGTCACGATGTGATCACAACAAAACTTTTCAATTTTAAATTGTAAAACTTTATAACTGTAAATTTTAGAACGAACCCTAGACATACCAGGGTAGGTACTTTTTGCAAAAACTTTTTGCGAAAAACCCCTTTTTATGTAGCAGGCTATTTGCAGTTATTTGGAGGTTTAAATGTGCCTAAAACCGTTTGATAGACTTCAAATTGCATTTGTAGAAGAAGGCCCTGTACCGTTCAAGTTCAGGATGCGCTCACAAAATTTAACATGAGCACGAACTCACAGACGCGACACTCAGAAGACACATAACATAGAAGATACATATACACACACACATATATATTATATATGTAATTTATGTTTTCACATTATTGTTTAACAACAAAGCTTACACGTCATAATAACACAGGATATAATTTATAAAGGTGGAGCCGCGGGCGGCAGCTAGTAGACTATAAAGATATTGCACAGCCCAAATTGTGATTTACGCGCAAAGTTTCAACAAAAGTGACAGACAAAAATTCCGAATGAAAATGAATTAATGATGGTTTAGCCCTAGTTCTTTTGTAAGTCCACGTTTTGGTGTTAGGCGATGCGAGACAAAGAAAACAAATGTTTTACTAAATTTCTTTTTTCTTGTCTTGCAGGCATGTCTCTAGACGAAGGCAGACAGTCACAGAGGCCGTACCGGTACGGTATGGTGCTGTTGTGCGCCGGTGCCCTGATCAATTGGTTGGGTCTGGCAGAAGACTACGCGGAGCCAGTTCGCTATGTGGGCGTCGCGTGCATCGTCGCTGGAGCGCTACTTATTTGCGCTGCCATGTGTTGCTGGTTGCAGTCGCCCGCGAGGCAACCCCAGACAGATCGGGCATCGCCTGACACACATCAAGTAAGTTTTGAATGATAACCTAGTAACTTACCTTAAAACCACAGTACCGAGCTAAGTATGGTTTTAATCTTTCTCATACATAACATAATTTAAGTTTTAGTATCACAAATATATTTTCATGAAACACGTAAGACGCCTCTTGAGATAGCCTTTATGGCTCGTCGTATTACCTGTTTTGTGAGTGGTTAATTTTCTCTCCAATTTAATAAAGGAAACGACGCTATCTTGCATCGCACTTATATTTCAGCGTCCTCTTTTATACTTTCATAATTTGTTTCAGAAACCAATTTTGAAGAAACATCTAGTCGTTTATTGACCTGGATTTTCTCTAATTTCAGATTGATGATCCTATTCACGTAATATCAATGCCAGACGAAGAAACAATGCAGCAGAAGCCCCCAGACTACGACACAGTAGCGGGAGCGCCCCCCACGTACGACGATGCTATTAAGCTGAACCCAGCGCGGTTGCTGCCGGCCACCAGCAGCGCCAGACACGACTTGCTCCTTGGTGACGCGTCCATCATGCCCGGCCAACCCGACGACGCTCCACCCAGCCCGCTGACAGCCATCGCACCCGTCCATCGATCACAGGTCCCAAAGACCCCGCCCCCACCATATAACCCCACGCACGCTATCAGATGAAAGCCCGGCGATCAATTTTTTTACTTTAAATCGACTGCTGTTTCATGTGATGAGACTCATATATAGTAATTAGTCCACATTGTTCGCATTGCAGCAATGATATGGTATTATACTTATATTGTACGTACATATCCTAACATGAAACTTTTGTTTTTATTTAAGTAGGTTGTATGAAGCGTTGCGTACTTATGTGATAATAGGAAAGTTATGATTAGTTACTTATTTCCTGCTCTGTACATAATTATTAAATATTGTAAAATAAATATGTTAAAAAAAATGTACCTATTGCTAGGTAGATAAGAAAAACAAACTTCCAATAATAATTTAATAAATTGTGTTCCAGGCAGAGCACCTCTGTGGTTCCAAATAATTGTAAATTAGGATTTTTAAGTCTACCGTCACCGGAAAGGTCAAATAGTCGACAAGAGACATCGTTCATATCGGCTTACATTGAATTATATAAGCTCTAATCATGCAGTAATAGTCGCCTACGTCACAGTGCCATTTATAAGGAATCTTAATCTTCTCCTCGCTGTGTGAGTACTTATTATATATCAGTGTTATCACCTAACTACAACTGTTTCCTTAAAATATAATTTTGCTCACGAATCTGTTCCAAGGCACTACGTTGATAGATATAAAATGTAATTGTACACGATCACCAAATTATGTAAATGTATACTATGACTTTTGGTGAATTTCTCACCTGAACAATATGAGAACGGTGTGAATTAGTGAGTTTGATATTTAAAAATCCTTGTTAGCTTGTCGTTGTGATAATATGACCGTTAGTATCGTTTAAGTTAACGATGAAGTTTGTATCATTGTAGAAGTATTTATAGTTTCCCGTTCCGATTTGCCTATTCTAGTCTTCAAAATATCGCATATTTATCTAAATATTCCGTCAGACCATTAAGTCATGCATAATAACTTGTAGTTTGTACATAATTCTGATGCACAACTTAACGAAATCGAGCTATGTACCTTACATTCGCATACATAACGTGGTTAATCAAAATTATATTAAGGAAAATATGCAGAATGAATGTCGTATACTTGGAATATGTCCAGCATATACTAGTCAACGTACCTACTGAATGCAAAACATCAAAACAAGCCACAACATTGTTGGATTCCAAACATTCATGTTTTTTGCAGTTGATTTGAAGTTAATAGCAATAAAAATATCACGCTAACAAAGTTCATCAGATCAGACGACGAAAATTGTAACCATTGTATTCGAATACTAACGAGTTAATAGTCAATTAAGAATAGAATTTATAAGACTCGAGAATCTTGTTCATTATGGATCTCGCGGCCTAACCGTTAGAAATATACTTGTAATTGTATTAAAGCAATACACTATAACCATTAATGATCATCGTAGTCAGGCGTGTGCTTTCATATGATGTAAAGTGGGACCAAAACCTTACGTTTAATTACTAAAATCGTGTGCTTATTATACTGATTCAAATAGCGCGTGCCTGCAAGTCTTGGTAAGAATTTACAATGCTGAAGTTGTGCATTTATTATTTGTACATTGTACAAAGTTCGGAAGTTAAGAGTGTATATAGAAAATGAAAAAAATAAATGTTGTTGAAAGCAAATTTTGTTTTATTCTGTCGTATGCGTGGCGTACAAATATTAAATTTTAGTCCAAAACAGTCCTCTCTCTCTCTCGCATTTTCCTCTTACCCCTCCCACACGCCCGTCTGATCTCAAACTAGGCAGAGCGTATACTATGGTAACCAGACTGCTGATAAGCAGACTTATATGTACGAGTACAGTACTAAATACTTACATATCATAGATATATTATATCCAGACACAGAAAAAATGATCGTGCTCATCACAATTATTTGTCCTGGGTGGAAATCGAACCCACGACCTCTGGCTCAGCAGTCAGCATCACTAACCACTAGACCAAGAGACCCGTTCGAATGTTACCTCCTTTGGTGTCCTCTTATAGCCCAATCAACGAAAGACAAATAGGGCACATGGGGCAATTTTGGATAGCTGTATAGTATAGTACCTTAAGTATGTTGTTTAAACATAGGTACTTCAAGAACTGTAGGATGGGGTGGAGCTAACGGCTGGAGAGAGGAGTTTAAAGGTCTCTTTTTTTAGTTTTTCTTAAATTACTCAAAAATCACGGCCTATAGTAAAAAAATTCTTAAACTCAAGTAATCTAAGTGCATAAAATTCTCTACAAAAAATATAGTATACATTTATTATTCGGCCGTTTTTGGTCTTCGTTGGATGGGCTATAAGCGGGGGAATAAGGCTAGGTTTTAATGCACAAACATTGCTGATTCATAAATGTATATACATATTACACTTTACTCAAAAGGTTTGGGTAGTTTAATAGAAGTAAACAACAAACCTTCGTGACTCACAGGCGCTTAACCTTTTTCCTTTATTCCGTATCTTACTTCTTTACCTATATAATCTGATAAAATTTCAAAATGTTCATTAATAGAACTGTAAGATCAAAGAACTTAATTTTTAAAATAATAAGTTTGTTAAATTTTTTTACTGGCTTTGGATAAGATACGTAACTCAAACCTCGACATTACTTCTCTGTTAAAAAAACTAACGTTTAAAACAGAACTTTCAATCATCTTACCTAACATTACATTTTACTTAATAAAATTCCTGAAAATATTTATTACTAAATCGAGAGATAATACTATACTACTAATTTTTACTATACCCGACGACTTAATGGATGACACTACTAACCGCCATTGAGGAACCTGGCTTTTTTATCGATTGTTATTCCAAGAAAATTTGCTATATTTATATTATCATTTTTATTATTATATTGTACTAGAAAATCTTCTTTAGTACTACAACGTGTGCTTAAATGCATTATTTTAATTTTAAATATATTTATTTTTAAATTATTTGAATCTAACCACTGAATTTATGTGAAGAAATTGAATACAGATGTCAAAGTATTATTCATGTCATATTAATATCATGCGACATCATTACATTGGGTGTCATTGGATTTGGGCTACATTTTGGTAAGTCGTTAATGTAAAACGTTACGAGCAGAGGGCCTACAACGCTACCTTTTGGAACACCATAGCGTTAATTCATGGTAATACGGGAGCAGGATACGGATAAATACATAATTAAGTATATAATGGAATGCGAAAGTTTAAAAGTACACCATAGATAACATCGAACTCCTCTGTTAGGAGTATTTTGTGGATTTTTGTTCGCTATTTTCTAATACATCAATATAATTTACACATGTCTAACATTATTGTGTTACCATTGATCAGTATGGACAGTATTTAACTGCACAGATGGCGCAATGCTTTAAGTGGGCACGTTGCTTGAATGTTTGTGAAGACCGCGACACAGGATTAGTTCTAATGCGGGAGTTGTCTTTTCATAAAAAAAAAAAAGTAAGCATAGAGTTTTTTTATTAGTATACTGTGTTTGACATAATCAATGGCCTGTGCCATATCACAATAAATAGCACACACAGGTGTTCTCTTATCAACATTTTTTATTGCTGTGTGTATAACATAATAGACAGCCATATGTATTGTTTTATTTCCACATAACTCCTTTTGCTTAATTACAATACTTTGTACTATGTTTTTCAAGAAATTTATATAGGTCCATAAGTAAGTATTTATCAAATATCTTTAAAATAAACGGTATAAGTGAAATTAGGGCCTTTTTTTTGTGCGTGTGGAAACCCCCTCGGGCCGTCACCCCACCGGGATTTTCGGTGGGGCGATGTGTCGGAATCGAACCGACTAAAACCACACGGTGTGCCGTACTGCGCCCTAAGTAGGGGGGATCCGGGAACAGCTTTTATTAAGACATCCGGAACCCTCCTAGCGTCTGCCCGCAAAAGCGCGGGCACCACCTTCGGGTAAGAACCTCTCAATTAGGCGACGTCCAGGCACACGCGGACGCCGCCTCCTCGCGGGGGGTCACTATAGTGGCCGCTATAGCGTGTGGAGGGGAAAACCCGTCCCGTCCACCCGCGGGTACACTCAGGGCGGCATGAGGCGCTGGTAAGCGCCCCTCCGCCGCCCGGTTCACCGGTGGTGAATTAGGTCCGAGTGGAGATCGTCCTCCCGGACCCTTTCCGCCGCCTCCTTCTGCGAGATGACGTCCTCACAGAAGGTCGCGACCGCGGTAAAATTCCTGTCGCTGCCGGCCATGGAGCGTATGACAGCCGGTAGAGACAGATCCTCTCCGATGACTGTAGTAAGGACCCGACGCTGCGTCGCCAACTGGGCCAAACCGCCAGCGTGTGCTGAGCTGAGTCTTCACTGCAGTCGCAGTGGTGACAGGCGGGACTCAATTCCCTCCTAGCGACCTATATTCTATCTGTAATTTTTTAAATGCTTGAACTTAGTTATTAGCGAACTTAGTATACTAACGTACATTATACTACGTTAATGGGTTTAACTATCGATACTTTAAGTGAAGCCGGAAATGTACCAAAGCTGACATATAGTTTAATAATATAGCATGTGATTGCATCTATCATATGCTACGGGTTTCAGTACATTTGTAGGTATATTAAGTAGGTAGACGAGGTTTAGTTACAAAAACTATAGAGGTACATCGTCAGTAACGGAAGCAGAACCGCATATTTTCTTTTTTGTTAAGGCCTGATGCAGCAAAATCACATCAGAGACAATAAGTTCTGATATCGTATAGGTGACCCACGTTTAAGCTGGCCGTGGTCACAGGCTAACTGCTGCAATCTGATCGAAACGTCATGCAATTCAGAGGTATGTAATACCTATTTCGTGATCGCGTTAATTCCCGTGTAAATGCATAATTAGGTATATCATGGAATGCAAAAGTTTAAAAGTTAGTATTAATCTTCTGTTATAGTTCGTATGTTAGGTCTGGGCCTCTGGGGTTAAATAACCTAACGAACATTTTGAATTAACTGATGCAATATTTTAATAAATTACAATTCATAATTATTATGCAATTGATAAAGTGATAAATGCGTCAAGAATTCGTGACGACTTCTCTAACAAACTAAAAAAGTGAATCTAGTGTAGCTCCCATCAAAAACATGACGCCGATGTGTAATCGGTAGAAAAAATATTATATTTCAGTATTCCCTAAATTCATTAATTTTTGAAAAACAGTGAACTAGCTCCTTTCGGCCGCTATGGCAACTAAGTTTCGCAACCAGTTGCGAAAGAGGATCTTATCTTCTTCTTTGGCAACTAGTTGCGATAGAAGATTTTTTTTCCTTCCTACGCTACCGGTTGCCTTCCAGGAATAATTTTCTCGCAATCGCAACCGAGTTTCGCAACCAGTTGCCACTAAGGAGATTTTATTCTTTTTATATAACTTTCTATATTCACAAATTCTTTTATAATAATAAATTTTATATATATATATATATATATATATATATATATATATATATATATATATATATATATATATATATATATATATATATATATATACATATACAAGATTTGCTCGTTTAAAGGGATTAGATGTATTCCGGTTAATCATTGTATTTATAGCCCACGTAACCAGTAGTCTTTCTAGAAAAAAATCAAAAACCTGCAGGATAACAGAATTACCTAGGCACTATATTATTATCATAGATTATACACTAATAACTAGAGAATTATTATGTCACAATAGATTAATTGTTCGATTATTTCAAACATTTGCGTTTGTCCATGCACTTTATCTCTTATCTTATTTTTATCCGATATCATTAACGTCAACAATGACGAAGTTTCAATAGGACTTTCGTTTTGACTAACCCTTTTTTAAGCCAACGTGAAAAGTATCAGAGTGAGAGCATATTGCTCTGAGTGTAAAGTAGCTTTTCATAATAATTTACTAAAAAATAACTAATTCAGTTAAAATCCATCTTCTTTGGATTAAGAACATATTTACGCTATTGGTATAAAAAAAAAATTGAGGTAAGTAATAAATATATGTTTTCAATTTACACTCTTTTATTTTATTTTTTAGTATCTCAGAAAAATACCTGCACCGGTTACTGATGAACAAATCTTTATGGTACGTTTACACGCACGCCGTGCAGCCTGGCAAGCAGCATGGCACGCAGCTCGGCGGGCAGCCTGCCACGCAGCGTGCCACGCAAGCTTTTCACACCAGGGCTGCCAGTAAAGACAACTTATTTTATACCGCTAAGACTCGGAAATTATACAAAATCATGTACTATTATACAAAATCAGTGTTGTACAACTATAGAACGTCACTCTTTAAGGATTTTAGTAAAAGGTGTTTTAACTTTAACGTATAAGGATTTAACAGTTTATCACAGACATGATTTGTTTTAAGTATCTCTATGTGTATTTACGTACTTTTTACGCTATAACATCAGCAATGACATTGTATCCAATTATGCAATGCAATCTACTATACAAACAGGATACAAAAGATAACCGATATTATACCAATTTTGTATCCAATTTACACTCTGGCAGCCCTGTTTCACACACTTGCAGGCATGGTCCGTAGGGTATTAGTGTTCTGTGGACATGGTAGTCAGTGCAAACATGGGAGACGATGTAGACGTAGATCTCGTGGGAGCTACTGCTTTGGCCTTGATCTATTTTTATTGAAAAAAAAAACAGCCCGACATAATTATGCATGCGAAATTTTACTTAAAACTATTAGGTTTTACAATTAAAAAATCATTTATGGTGTAAAAACACTTTTCAAGTAGCCAAAACTTTAAATTAGATTTTTTTATTTGACATGCGTTATAACTATTTTTACATCGAAGAGTGCTTTTACATAATTCGTTTCTTACTTTAGTGGGATCTCTTTGAATGAATTTACTATCCTCGCTAACTTTTGAATATAATTTTTTATTATTTCTAATAAACATGAACATAATTAACCATGATAAGCATTGCGGGCGGCTTCTTCATTAAATGTGTTTCGTAACTGTTTTAAGGCATACATAAATCTATTTTATTTACTGCACATCATTGATATGCGATTAGTTACAATTCTCTAATCGTCAATCAATCAATACTAACTTTAATCCTAAGAATTGGCCCTATTTTGTTTCATATTTTTTTGGGCCCTGATAAACAATATTTATTTTTACTAAAAGAATAGTTCAGAAACATCTTTCTGAAGTCTTCTTTTGCTTTCGATTCATGCATGATAAAGGTTCAGACCACTCCGATATATTTGGTGTCGTCAAAAATTAATTTCGATCGTTACGTCGTCTGTATGCCACGAAGATGAAAACTATACTAACGCGGCCGAGAGCGTGTGTGTGTGTGTGTAAACAGGCACACAAGCACATTCACCCTTTGAAGTGTGTCAAAAAACCGACAGTCGTCCCGATCGGCGCCAAGCGCGTGCACATTCACGCAAGCATGCACAAACAGCCTGTTCACATGCTTGCGTCGTTGAATGTCGGTTTGAACGCGAGCGTGTGAACGCAGGCGTTAGTCGTCCCGATCGGCGCCAAGCGCGATCACATTCACGCAGGCATGCACAAACAGTTGAATGTGCTCGTTGAATGTCGGTTTGAACGCCAGCGTGTAAACGCGCCATTAGAGCCAAAGCACTAATTGAGCGTGCGTTATATGTACCTACCTTGGATCATGGTGATTCCTTTTACAACACGTTGAACAATGAACTGTAAATAACTTTTCTTTCTTTCTTTTTGTGTTATTCAAAAAATTTCTTCCAAAATTTATTATAGATTTTTGTGTAGGTACTTATAATTTATTAGAAGAAAATATAATGTTTGAAATAAAACGTTAGTTTCTATAAGTACATGGATTGTTATTTTGGCAACACTGAATATAGAGAGAATTAGGGATGTTCATTTAAAATAAACATCAATATTTTGTGTGATGCACCAATCGGAAAGGTTACATCGATGTTTTCGATATATCGAATTGAAACATCGATGTTTTCGATGCATCGATAAAAAACATCAATTTAGTAAAAGGATGAAAATAGATTAGAGCTCAAAATATAGGACAAAATAGGATAGGAAAATAATATTTTGAAAAAAAATAAAAGACTACAAATCCCAATAGAGTAAAAGAAATACCTGTTTTAGACCCCGATTCCAAAACTGGGAGATACTTCAGCAAAAAACAATTTTATATAAAAGTAACCTAGACTTTCAAATTTCCGTCTTCTAGAACAGCTAAAAGTTTTTGAAACATTATTAAAAAACTCGAAAAGTTGGAAAAATCGGTATTTTTGAAATAGCTCAAAAATTATAGACCGTAAAAGTATAGTAACATTAATTATTGAAAAAAAATTTAGCTCTTCAAAAGATCTACAAAACCCAAAAAAAATGGTTTAAATCTGTTATTTTGTTTGTCCGTAAAATTTAAAAAAAAAAACTATAAAAATAGCCTATTTTTCGAATGTTAATAACAAATAACCCCTTTAAGTCTATGACCTAAAGACTGGATATAGTTAATAGTTATTGCAAAAAGTAATTTGTTTATTAAAAGGTGCTCTCTTAAAATCATTGTAGTTTTTTTTAAGCATTGATTAAAATACATCAATACATCGTAAAACATCCATTGTAACCGATGTATCGGACTGTTTCGATTCATCGACAGGTATCAATATATTCGATGCACCGATGTATATCGAGCAACCCTACAGTAAATCAAAACTTGATCAAAACGAATGTCAAAGAGTATACAAACGCTACTATATTTCTTAATTATACTAGAATTAATGGATTAAAGATAAAGTTCAGCAGGGTGACGATATTACAACACTATCTATGAAAAATATGCCAGTAGAACTAAACAGCCTGACTGAGGGATGGCTAGAGCTAGAGAGCGACCCGGGGCTATTTACATTATTGCTAGAAGACTTCGGAGTGAAAGGGGTACAGGTAGAAGAGATTTATGATCTACATAAACCATTAGAGAGCCCGGTTTATGGTTTTATTTTTCTGTTTCGATGGATAGAAGAGAGGAGATCGAGAAGAAAATTTGTTGAACAAATAGAGAGCTTTGTGCGCGATGAGGAAACTATAAACAATATATTTTTCGCTCAGCAGATGATTCCAAACAGTTGTGCTACTCATGCCTTATTATCGATATTATTGAACTACCCTAATCTACATTTGGGTGAAACACTTAGTAGGTTAAAGGTAAATATCAGTTCATAGGTGAGAGTCACTTTATCACATAACATAACAATATTACTGTAGCTAAAAATCAGACTATTATCATGTACTCTCAATCTATATTTTCTTAATGTACATCACATTATTGCTTCAAGCGACTAGCAGGATAATTGGAATTAAAATCAATTTCACTAAAATTACAGTAAGTGTCTGTATCAAAAAACATATAAAGCATCATGGATAATTGTAGTAGAATATTATATATATATATATATATATATATATATATATATATGAGGTCTCCCTTCAACAGTTAAAAAAGAAGCTGATGATCTTTGAACAGCTGAACAGATTTTCAGACAAAAACTTTCATGTTGCCTTTCAAACAAAACAAACTAAATAAAATAAATAGTGAGTGTGAAAATCATAAGTAGGAAATCTTTATTAATTGGATATTGTTACTTGCCATAAGAATGAAAGTTTGAATTCCCTAAAATTTTATTTATTAGGACATACCGGTTTATGCTGTTTTAATACAACAAATAATAATTAGGTTTGCATTTAAATTTTTGTTAATGAAACTTTATGTTCTATTGTAACATCATTTTTTTATGTATATTATTAACAACTGGCTATGGTAACATTAATGTAGTCATAAATTGCTAAAACTAGATCCTTTGGACAGATTTCATTAACAACTTTTTACTTGCACCATTGACAATAATAATACTAATTTCAAACGTTCAATTCAAACATATATTATTATTATTCCGTAGCATCACACACTTGGCATGAACCCTGAGAACAAAGGTTGGGCTATTGGTAACACACCTGAACTGGCATGTGCTCACAACTCTCATGCTATTCCTCAAGCAAGAAAAAAGACAGATAAGAATGCTGGTGTTTCCACTGGACGCTTCACTGGTTTGTCTATGGTTTTGTTGTAACTTGCTGACGGATAGAATGTGCTTTATGTTTTACTTTATGATTTATGTAAGTGGCAGCACAAGCAGATTTTCAATACATTTAATCCTGCGCAGCATTGTTTGTTCGAGTAAAGTAATATAATAAGGGCAGTGGTAAATAATAATTTACCATCACAGTTAACAAAAATATATGTAATTGTATGTACAGGTGAAGCATACCACTTTGTAAGTTTTGTGCCTATCAATGGACATCTGTTTGAGTTGGATGGACTGAAACCGTTTCCCACTGACCATGGACCGTGGGCGGCTGATGAAGACTGGACAGATAAATTCAAAAGAGTTATGGCTGAGAGACTTGGCAGAGATGCTGGGGAACAGGTGCATGATATCAGGTATATCAACTGGTATTATTAACTATGCAATTGATTTGATTCCTAACTGTAATATTGTTCTTTTAATACTATTTGCATAACATATTTCGTAATGATTATCAGCCAAAGCAGTGGAATGGAAGGCCCATTAAGGTTTTAGATCATCACCAATTTCTTATTCTTGTCACTTCCATGTCATTGACCCAAAAAAATGTATTTCAGTGACTATAACATTTCAAAATATGTATAATAGGTAGTGCTATGGCACTGTCATAGTCTGAACCAACTGATGGCTAGATTCTGGGAGATGCTCCGGACTTAAAGCCATTACACCTCCTTAGATTTAAATAATTTCAAAGACTTGATTAACTTGAAGCAAACATAATACTCCGGCAGTTATACTATAAGGGGCTGAGTCTAAATCCTATTTTATATTACAGATTCAATTTGATGGCAGTAGTACCTGATAGGCGGTTAGCTTTGACGCAAAAACTCAGCGCTCTAGAACTAAATCAAAAAAGGGTTAAGGAAGCAATCTCAAAGATCGGAAAACATTTAAGACATTTATTATCAAAACGCAGAGAAATTAATGGTAAGTTGAATGCTCGTAAAGTAAAGCAAGCATGCTCCTTTATGGAGACTACATTAATACTTAGCACAGGTTATAATTTGTCCAGCATGTATCTATTCCACATTTAAAAATAAATAACTAGGCCTCCTCTCACACCGTCTATCATTAAACCATTTCGTTACTGCGGTCTATATGTCAAAGGTCACTGTTAGCAAAAGAAATCGTGCCATCGTTTGTTAAGTTAAAGTGTTGTTTACATCAAGCAGATTGCCATCTTCAGAGAGTGGTTTAGCCAAAAGCACTGCACCGCCTGCTGCCTTGTTGTTAATCATAAAATCGTCATAACTAAATCATGTTATGTACCAATGTGTATGTATTCCAAATGCCAACCAACTGTTGCCTGACAGATTCACAGATAATATGTAAAAATATTATATATTTCCAGAAAATGGAGATATGGTTTCAGAATTTAGTAATGAGAACTCACCAAATGAAAATATGGTGCAAATCAGTGAAGAAACAATACTTACTGCTTTGGAATCATCGCAACTGCAGTTGTATGATGTAGACTACACGCGACCAATTACTATTGAGATTGGTGTAAACGATCGTCCACATCAGGACAGCAGTATTATTTTAGGTAAATATGTCGTAGTAATCCTAATAGTATGGCAGACCTCTTAAAGGCAGCGATAAATTACTATGTTTAAAAGAAGATGGCAATGTTTGCTTACCTCAGACATACCAGATGCTTCTTTGTCAGGGTTGTTAAGAATAGAACAAAGTTGTGGTTAGTTTTTTTATTCCCAGCTAGCAAAACAATAAATGAATAGAAACGGTTATCCATAGGCTAATAACATCTGTAGGCCTATAGAGTTCCCCATTTTAAACCCTATTAAACAGAAAGCGTCACAGTCTCGTCTCCTATGAAATGACCATTAAATCATTTACCTTCAGTGAACATCTCTACGTAATAATAAAATAATTCAGTTGGTATTATAAGAATAAGAGAGAGAGATATATATAGTACATAAGAACTTGGCTAACCTTTATTTTATTTAACAGTGGATCCTATTGAACCAGGAGCAGTCGTTAAGATTGTTACAATTAATAGAGACAATCAGATCATAGGAGATGTAAGTATCCTTTTGAACACTACATATTTTTATTTTAGTTTAACTATCAACACTTTCAAGTAAACCAAATTAGGTAAAACGAAAAAGTCGTTCTTCAGTTTCTTATTTGTACAAATACAAATGGTTTATTTGCTTGTATTGCTGTATGAATAAATCTCTATTTCACGTTATTACCGGTGAAACACAATTAATCCACTGGTAGGTTACGGCTGAGACAGTTTTGTTTCGAATCGGAATTGATCGTAATCGGAAAGAAACCTTTTTTATTTTTTAACATTTTATTAAAACTGCAGAGGATCTAGGGGTCTAGCCTAGACCCTTTGTAGTTTTATCAAAATTTTAAGAAGAAAAAAGTTGCACTAATGTGGAAGATTAGTGTCACTTAAATCCCAAACAATACAAACTTAATAGATTTGTGCTACAGTTATGTAGCATAAAGCTAATAAAAGTTTGAAACATGATACAGACACATTGTTTTGTGAAAGATAATAATTATTCTAAACAAACCTCTTTCTATGAAATAAAGAATTTTTCAACAAAATTTCAGTTATATCCAACTTCTATAACTGCCCTAGTCAAGAGTAACGATGCCCCGGTGCTAGTATGCTGCCAGGCAGAACCAGAACATCCCATCAAACTAAGGAAGTTACTGCTCACCCACTCGGAACTGAATGTACTGATGAGCAGTATAGTTAATGAGGTGCAGTCGTGTCAACAGGCCTTGAACGATGAGAATGACAAAAGAGATATGTATAAGGTTAGCTATTTATACTACTATCAAAGACTAAGCGAATGAACGAGACTGGTAGGATAATATCCTTATAGGTACTAGTTTCCTTCGATATTATGACATTTTTCCGAGTCAGCTATTTTACTTATAGCAATAAAATGTTCTTTTCTTTGCAATTAAACTTAGGTATTAAAACGTGGGTTTACCAAAGGGGGCAGGGGAGGACAGCTTTTGCCCAACCATGGCTTTTGTATCTTCCGAAGTTTCGTGCAGGTGAGGCACAAGCATAAATTAGAAATATAATGACTCGAAAATTTCTTCAAAGATTAGAAAAGAGTTAACGATAAACAGATTTTTTTTAATAGTTAAGAATACTCGATCAAGTCACCTTATAAACAAACAAAAAAACAAAATCAAAATTGGTTTATCCATTCCTGGAGCTATGACGCCACAGATAACGTTAAACTTATAAAACAATTTTTTTCGTTGGGGCTTCAAAAACATGTTTAGTCCAGGGGGAAACTGGCCCGGGAGGGGAAGGACATCCTCCGGGCCAGTTTGCCCCCTGGACTAAAAGGGGTTATTGAAGGTAAAACGTCTGAGCCTCGGCCACTACTCCATAGTGTGGAAGGAGGCTGTGGTAGTATAATGACCTTGCGAAAACAAGATAAGGACGACTACACACATCCAAGGTCCTACAGACCGATAGATAGGCCTTCTGCCCGTCTTCGGTAAAACGATGGCGCGAAAATATTTGTACGTCTCTGTCCCAGGTGGACGAGTGTCGTCGGACACACAACTACGACGAGTTCATCTGCACGTTCCTGTCGATGCTGGCGGAACGCGGCGCGCTGGGCGAGCTGGTGGCGGCGCAGCTGGAGCGCGGCCGCAGCGCGCGCGCGCGCCGGCGCCGGCCGCGGCCCCGCCCGCGCGCCCGCCCGCGCCCGCGCCCGCGCGCCCGCAAGTGATCATCTACCGCTCATTATAAATGTGAAATGATTATGATCTCTATTAAAGAACTTTGAAAATTTGTTTTAATACAATTTATAAATATCTTTAAAAAGTATTCAGTTTTTCCCTTGGAATAATTTTCTAGAATATAATTTCTTTTTATATTTTCTAAAGTTACCAAATGTTGGAACTTAAGATAAATGTCAAGTCGATATCTGTTTACGGCATAAACTTTATGCTTAATAAACAAACACTCTCCTCATTTTCGCGTCACCGAAACTGAAATGTGTGTGGGAATTTTGCAGACGTGTGACTGAGTTTTAGTGTAGGGACATTTACGACACCGGAATATCGTTTTAAAAAAATCGGCAATACTAATGTCACTATGGATTGGTACTTTGTTGTTATGAAAGAAATAACAATAGAATAATTATTTCAAGAAATTTCATGCTAATGTTTTTATTTTCATTCGTTAATTGCCAGGTTTCATGTTGATTAAGTACCTACATAAACTCACGCTGTACCCTCTGTAGTGTAAACACATAAAAATCCGCTATTTTTCATTTTCTTCACCTAAACCAGAAAATATTCCACATTTAAGGGTGAAAAAAAAGGTGGAATATTTTCTTCAAATAACAATGTTCATTTTGTTAGATTTGGCTTGACATTAAACCACACCACACCTGAATGATTTCGATGATTAATAACAGGCTGAAAGTTTGTATATACACCTTCGTTTTGTTATCATTGGGCCAATTTCTGATAGTGAGAGTAATGCGTTGGCGTGAAACACGTCAATTTCATAAGTACTGAAAATTGGTGAATAATAGGTTTTTTTTTTCAATAAATACGTCGAGACAACATGCTGAAAAACGCGAAGAAACCATTTATTGCCCGTTACACTACTGCTTGGCACTACTAATAGTGTCATGGGATTTTTTTTTTACCCATGACACTACCGGTAGTGCTTCGGGTAAAACAGAATTTCCCGTGGCACTACAGTGACCCTAGTAGTGTCACGGGAAAATTACTTGTTTTGGCACGCGGAGTATTACCTTGATACCCATATCGTTACTGCAATGCAACGAACTACTTAGGGTTTATTCTAATTCATATTTACTGGCACTTGAGATGCTAGATGATAAAGTTAAGTAGACAATGTCAATGTTATATCAATGTTATGCATTAAATTCAAACCAAATAAGTGGTAATAAGCTAATTAATACTTATAGACATAATTAAAAGTGCAAAAATAAACTACCTAATATTTCTTAAAATGCAGGTCGACACTAGTGAACTCTTCTTCAGACAACATAAAGGCGGCACGGTTTTTATACATTGTGATTACATTTATAAAAATGGTTCAAGTGTATGGCGATGTTCGGCCTATAAGAAATAAAAATGTCCAGGAATAATTACAATCAAAGAAAGTCTTAGGTTACCCATTACTGATCATTCAAAATTTTTTAATCCTAATTTTCTAAAATTTCTACTCCTATAATTTTATGGTTTATTTTTAGGGCAACAAATTTATTAAATCATCAGAAAAGGTTCACACGTGTGAACGTTCTGTCGGTAGATCTACTGTTGCTAAAGAAGTAGAAAGATTGAAGACTAAAGTAAGAAAATGTGACAAGCCAGTCCCTCAATTATGTGACGATGCCTGTAATTCGTTTGAAAATAAAGGTTTGAATTTTGTATCCTCACTACCACCATTGTTTGTACGGAGGAACAAATCGCTGGGCGTTCTAAAAACAGTTTACCGAGATTTTGAAGAAGTGCAAACTCCAGTAGCTTTCTGTTATTTTATTTTAGCAGACTATTACCACGAAGGGATTCGAATTTTAATATTTGGTCTCCGAAATGCCGTCAACCAATTGGTGAAACCCATGAATTTTTTGGCGATGATACGTTTAAAAGCTGCCCACCACCATTTGCAGAACTACATAGTATTCATGCCGACATTGGTAGCTCAGTAGTAACTACAAACGTAATCCCGTTAATTTTTGCTTTATTACGTAATAAATTTTTTGGCGATGATACGTTTAAAAGCTGCCCACCACCATTTGCAGAACTACATAGTATTCATGCCGACATTGGTAGCTCAGTAGTAACTACAAACGTAATCCCGTTAATTTTTGCTTTATTACGTAATAAGACACAAAAAACATACGTGACCTTATACAACTAAAATCGGTATTACGCAATTGGTCCCCTGACATATTCTACTGCGATTTTGAGTTGGCAGCGATCAACGCGTTGACAGAAGTTTTCCCCGATATTGAACTCAAAGGCTGCTTTTACCATTGGTCAAGAGCCATATGAAAAAAATCCAAGACAATGGGCTTTAATAAAAAGAAAGGTCACAAACGTGTTATTAGACTAACAGCAGCCCTACCATTGTTGCCGGACAATGAAATTGCGCATGGTTAGGAATACGTAAAAGCCGAAAGTGAAGACTTAGGCATGCAAAAATTTATAAATTACATAGAACGATTCTGGCTCAACAAAAAATTCTGAAAAATATTGAGTGTAACAAATAATGCTATGGAGGGTGGGCACTCCAAAATAAATAAAAGGGTGACCAAAGATTCCATCACGTTACCACGATTGGTAAGGCTAATAAAGGAGGTGCAGAACACGAAGCTGAAACGACAAGAATCCCTTGATCGTCAAGGGGTCAAAACGGTCCAAAATTGCCAAAGATAATGACGATTATAAAATGAACATACTTCTTCAGTTCATCAACGGAGAATTATCGGTTGGTAACACGTTGGAAAAATTTAAATAGATGCTTTCAGCAGTCAAATACGTATCAATATGAAATTGTTTATTTAAATAAGCTTAGTACTAAATAGAAGATAAGTCACTTTTGTTTCCTTATTTTTTGATTCACAAACCAGAATTTAAATCAAACTCCACTAGTTGGTAGTGCCACGGGTAATTAAGTGTATCACGGGTAATTTAGTTGTATGCGTCCAATGAACCAATTAGAGGAGTAGTGTCATGGGTAAAAAAAAAATCCCATGACACTATTAGTAGTGCCAAGCAGTAGTGTAACGGGCAATAAAGGGAAGAAACGTGTGGCATACAAAACGAGTAGTGCTATTCTAGTGACCTCCACTAACGAATAACGATATAAAAAGTTGATTAATAACAAGCTGGCTTTTGTAGTGCGGCTTGCAAAACATATATATATATATTTTTTTTTAGAAAGAATACTAGTAACGCGGGTCACACATTACTAGTATTCTTGTTAACCCCTCCAGCTAAGCTAAATGCTTGTATTAGGAGTGGTTCACGCCGGTAGTGCACTGGGTGTGGTTCGAACCCGCAACCACTTGATCGCAAGTCCGACGCCTTAGCCATTACGCTACCGATATTATATAGTGAATGAATGTATTGGCATACAAATTTCATGGTAATTTTTTTTCAGACCTATACTCGGAACTTGTCAAGATTACTTAACCTTGTTTTGATTAATAACCGTATGCCACGAAAAACATGATTATTTACTATATTCTCAGTCTAAATATAATGGTGACCTACAAAAAAAATATGTATTTTCTTGGTTGACCTACCAAAATAAAAAATCAAATCGAAAATTCAGCGTATGGTTTTAAGTCCACATTGTCAAAGTTCATCAAAGTTTGTTCTTCCCCACCTGTATACCTTATGTATTTATATATTGTCTAAACAGTTAAATGCATGTCTGAGCGCTTACGCTGTGCTGTGCTGTAGCAATTTGAGTGTGATTCAACAAGCTATCATATTCATCACTCGGGCGGAAATTTAATATCCAGAATTCAACACAAGTTTTTTCTCTGCCAACAAGAATTCGAACTGTCACATGTAATTTCATGTGTTGGAAGAAATACTTGGATATATACATTGAACTCTTCTAATCATAAGAAACATTATCGCATTTTTAGGGTTCCGTTCCTCAAAAGGGAACTAGGATAGGATCACTTTGTTGTCCGTCTGTTTGTCTGTCAAGACCGTTTTTAAAAACTATAGTTTTTGTGATTACAAACTTATGTTTTGCTGTTGAAAAGTTCACTTTGTCATACACTGATGTATTGGATACTCAGAAAGATACTCTATCTTTAAAACCGCAGGACAAAACAGAACCGTAACTTTTATTAACCTTTAAAGTTAAGTTTGTATTGCAAAAATCTTCGAGTATAGACTCCCGAGATGGACATACTATCTACGGAACGATCGGTGCGTGAGTCAGACTCGCACTTGTCCGGTTTTTTTATAAGACGATCGATTGGTACGACAGACGTTTTGTGGTAGTTCCAAGTACCTACTGTCCACACTAACTAATCCTCGTCCCACTATGGCAACTTTTTTTTAAGTACTTTTAGATAGATTATTTTGAAGTAGATCTGTGTGAAACGCGGTCATATTCACGTATACAATATTTTTTATCAAACATAATGTTTTAAAAAACACAAATATCTCAAAAATAGTGTTTACTGCATACCTAAGTATAATACAAAATAATTTTGTGTAAATTTAAGGCTAGGTTCACCATTATATCACTCACGGTTACAGTAAGAATAAATGAAAGAAATTTATAAAAACGATTTTTTATTATCATACTACGAACAGCGCCGTATTTACATGGTCATCATATTGTTAAAGAAATGTAACAACAACGATTGATTTTATTGTTTGTTTAGGCACGTACTTCATCGAACAACATTCTTATATATTTAGCTAACTAGCAATATGCGCCTCGCCGATGTCATTCACTTCGCCGAGACGTCTTTACATGCAATTCATATATAATATATAACATTGTATAATGATATACATACGAAACGTGATTGTTAAAATGACAGTTGGTATGAAAGTTCATACTTCAAATCGACATGTAATTTAAAAAAAAAGCAATATACACTACTTATGTAGTAAAATACGAGATGAGTAGCTACAGACGATGAGATTATATAAGCATGGACACCTGCCAACAGTTTATTGACATGTGTATAATGAATTATATCGACAGGTCGTCATGTTATGTAAACAACCGTGACTCTCAAGAGCGAACAATACTTCTACCAATTCGGATATGCGACAACACTATTGACAATAATACCAAGTATAGCTATTGATTTCGAAAGGTAAGTAACTCTTAAAATAGTTTTTTTTCCAAAATGCTCACATTCAACATTCGTTAATTTGGCTTTACTGACACGATATCAATACCATTACAAGAATAGTCGATTAAATAGAAGTATAACATGGATACATTAGAGCTACAAGTTCCTCTCACAAGGCTTGTATATTACAATTATAGTATATCATTATTTATATATTACATTCCCTAATTTATGCTTTGTCAGTTTAGTAGGTCCTATCTTAATATCAAAGTTTTGGAAGCCGATACTATATAACCAGTATTATAGTTCATTTATTGCGCAAACAAGGCAAGCGACTCGATGATGAACATGCTATATCACAGACTAACGAAATAATTACAGAAAACTTACTCTCACTACATACATATGGCACTAACAACTAAAACCTGAAACTAATGTAACATTAAAAGGCAGTGTTTGTATAATATGAAACCGACACACTCAGTTAAGTTGTTCTTCATATAGCTCTATATATTGCATGCAGCTAATTAAACCTCCTTTTAGCTCTATCTGCCACACATGGGCCATTCAAGTTATGTTACATTTCAATTACAATATAACTGAATTTCTACTGCTACTGGTGTTTCAACAATATACTCCCGCACTAGTTAAAAAAAAAAATAATACTCGACAATAACAATTCATAAAACCATTATAATATATATGAAGGACAAGTTGGCAGTAGCACCAGTTACCATAACATAGCGACGCACACGGTCTCAGGTTCACAACCAAAACTTATTGCTATTATCACTACTCTGAAATTGCACTACTTTGGGTCTCGATAAAATTGTGATCTCGAAACGGAAGCGTAAAATTAGAACTAGATTTGCGTGATTTGAGCGAAACACACATGCATCGACTATTGCACTCTGCGAGAATTCATTCGAAATAACACTTAATAATTTGATCAAAATAATATCTTCAAAATTTGACTAACAAAAATCTACATCAAACCTTAGCACACTATTCACTACCGCATACATTCATAGATAAGGAACAATATCATCAGATATTATATTAAAAATAACAATGTGTATAATTAATCGTCCAGAAGTGGAACCATAAAATTAGGAGCACAGTGCAAGCGGCTTCAACTGTCGCCCTTGGCGTCGTCGGCCTTGCCCTCGCCCAGCCCCGCCTTGTCCTCACCCAGCCCCGCCTTGTCCTCGCTTAGCCCCGCCTTGTCCTCGCCCAGCTCGGGCAGGGGCAGATCCTTTAACTGTCTCTTCTCGATCTCAGCCTTGAACTGCTCGATATCTTGTGGACTGTTAAACAAAATGAGCATTTAGATATTAATGTGCAGTATGTATAGATTAAGATATTAAAGATATTTCGTATAAATACTTGTGTACACTCATTTAGTTTTCGTTTAAAAGGGTTAATTTTGCTATGTTCAAGTTATAACTAAAATAGGTTATACAAAGCACCCCACGCTCTTTTACAATCAAAAAATATTTTCTACTTTTTAGTTTTGTTTGCTATAAAGTGTGTTTTTTTTAACTATAATATTTATTTTCTTATTTTTTAGTCTTGTTCATCAGTCCTTGATAAATTTTCAAGTGAATTGGATGTCTTGAAGTTGGTGAAAACTACGTTTAAAGATTCCGTTACATAGATATGTAGATAGGACTGGTTAAAGTAACTAAAGCTTGTAATAAAAATGAAAATGAACATTTTGTAAATTAACATCATCAAATTGACTGTATAATACAATTTGTAAGACGTTATTAACGCAGGTGGAGTTTATGGTCACCTGCTCCGCTCCTAAAAGTTAAAAGTCGTAGTTTGATGTTAACCTTGCTCAAGAATTTGGATATCGGAAGATTTTTCCATATTCGACCTGTAGTTTCTGAGATCATTAACATGTTCAATAAAATAACAAACGCAGTTTTATTATTAGATTAGATTTTCAATATTCATTGCCAAATACATTAGCAAAAAAATTGCACGAGCTCTTTAATTGTGAATACGAATATTAAATTAATAATAATACTACAGAATTGCATCCTTGTAATAGCAATATTAATAATATCTGTAAAATCCAGACTATAAATAATAATATTACATGAAAATAAGTAGATAATTACGTACTTAAGTTAGTATATACCTGATCTGCACAAAGAGAATGCCGTTGATAAGGTTGAGCATGTCGATGACGGAGGCCATGCCGGGCGGCTGGATGTGCAGCGGCGGCGCGGCCGGCGCGGCGTGCGGCGCGCGCGCGTAGGCCTCCGCCAGGCGCTTCTGCAGCACCACCGCCTGCTGCGTCAGGTGGCGCAGGCACTCCGACGACTCGCGCGTCTTCTCGTGCTTCTCGCCCAGCTGTACACAACGTGCACACTCTTACATTGCTGTATATGTGAACGTACACTAGGTACGGAGCGAGGTTGTACGAACCAGCTGCTTGTAGATGGAGTAGGTCTCCTTCTCGTGCTGCAGCGCGGCGCGGAAGTCGCCGAGGCACGAGAGCGTGCGCGCGAGCAGGTGGCGCGCCACGGCCGCCTTGAGCGAGCGCGCGCCGTGCGACGCGCCCGTCACGCTCAGCGCGCGTTCCGCGAACCGCAGCGACAGCTCGTACTCGCCCACCGCGTGCAAGATCAGCGCGATGTTACTCTGTTACAGGCGTATACGCAAACATTACACTCCTACATCTAGCTCTTTAAAACCGTAATACTGAGATGCCGTAAGATTGATTTGAACTCTCAAACTACATTGAACAGGGAAAACCTAACATTGCATTACTTACATTTATATATCAAGCTACGCAGCCGCACATGAAGAATAAAAGCCCTTTGAAAAGTCCAAAATTTACTTCTCGACATACTAATGACCGTGGATATGCATTCATAGAATATCACGCATCAACTAAAATCGCCCGTAAAAGTATTGTTGAATGAGGCGATTGAGCGCCTGTGCTATAAGCTTAGAAATTTAGAACCCAAAGTCAAGATATGCTCGTATCATTTACAAAGAGATAATATATTAGTGTACTACCCACTCGATAAGCGAGCGCACGACGCTCATAAAAAAGCACTACTTCCGAACACAACTGCCTTTATACAATGCATCATGTAAACAAAAAGTACTTAGCACTCTACAAATGGCATAATATAAGGAGCTTAGGTACTCCTATATTGAATATGCGGTTTCTTTGTAATTGGTGTACAATAAAGTTTATTTCTATTCTATTCTTAACTTAAAACTTGGTACACAATGAATTTGAATGAAATTTTAAATAGTTTTCTTACATCAAGCAACGCCATTTCCGGATGATTCTCACCGCACACGAGCAACGCTAGGTAACGTGCACGATACAACAGCTTTAGTGCTGTGCTTACTTGACCGTTAGCAAAACAATACAGCGCCAGGTGAGACTGAAAATGCAATAAAACGTGTAAATATAATCTTAAGATATAGGTAAGTTCATATAGAAACAATTCGAATACAAACATATCCATGTTAATGGTTTTATTACTAAATGTCAAGTCAAAATGTATCGTTTTAGTAAATGTCAAAATGGTAGGTATTTTTGTATGAAATACCTAGGCATGACGTCACGCCATACTGTTGTCAAATCATTCACTTTTAATGTTAATTTGACAATTATAGAATAAATTAAAACGTTAAAGTAAAACTG
Organism: Callimorpha dominula; assembly: GCA_949752705.1. Lineage (NCBI taxonomy): Eukaryota > Metazoa > Arthropoda > Insecta > Lepidoptera > Erebidae > Callimorpha > Callimorpha dominula. The sequence continues at coordinate 11,197,280 of OX457000.1, forward strand.
TACTGACTATTTTCACACTATTTCAAGTTATTTTATTGCCCGACTTCGCGAAATAATCTATTTTGAGCATAGGCATCTACATAATTGTATAATAGTACACATAATAGTATACATAAATAATACACTCTTAGTGCGTCAAACAATCAACTCTTTGTAATAAAAAAAAGTAGGATTTGAGAAGATGAACTACATTTCTTTCGAACTACATAATTTCAAGAGTGTAATTTTATATCATACAACTTTATCAGAAGAGTTGTAAAGAATTAAAATTGATAACCATGTTGTAGCCTCACTGCAACTTGACTGCATGCGTTTAGTGTACAAAGTACTTATCTTGCAATTTCGAAGTGTTGTCTGTACTTCCAAAGCCAGTTATATAGGTATTTTCGAATTGTTCAGAGTAGAAGTCAGTCGTGAATCTAGTTGCCTCTTCCAATACCGATCCAATGGAGAAGAACAGGCAAGACACACTAAGGACACTCTTTTTTCTGGTTACATTGCTTATAAGCAAGCTTATATGCAAATTAATTGCGAGGACAATGTAACATATTGTTTTAAAATATAAACGGTGGCTCAAATTAATACTAAAGTAGTAGCAGTCTGGGTGCTTTGGATATTCAAAAATCTTAAATATATTTGTCTTTACTAAGATACAGATACAGCAACGCAAATGTTACTTACATATTCAGTGATAGTATATGGGTGATCAATCCCATTAACTCGTTCCGACATGAGCACAGCCTTCTGTTGATACGCCATAGCATCTCTATGTTCACCTGTGACATAACATAACCTGGCGACCATTCGCAAACATTGAGCTATTTCTCCGTGCATGGCGCCGTATACATTGTTAAGAAGATTAAGAGCCTCTGCAATTAGTTCATGACCTTCAGAGACCGCACCCGCTTGGATCTTGTTTTGCCCAGTCGTGTAGAAGTTATAAGCATCTGAGGCCTGAAAGAAATGAAGTTGTTCAATATGGAACACCAACTGATATTCAAGATATTAATGACCATTTTCTCTAGGTCGATTTATTGCTTTATAATTTGCAATTCACCCACAGATAATCACAACAATTTTTGCTTTTCAAATAAAATGACCAAAAACATGAGTCGTCACACTTTATTTTTAGTAACGTAAGCAGGCATTCACAATTTTGCTGATTTGGCAAAAAATAAATATTTTATGATAATAAAAACTATTTTTTTTTTCAAAATAAACAGTGATATATTTATATTATTATTTACTTCTTTGTAAATTTGTTTCGCAGGAAAATGTTTGGAATGATTCATCATATTCTCTAGAATAACAAAGTTCTAACTTGGCCTGATAAATGTAAATGCGTTAAACATAGGCTATGTTACATATGAATAGAGCATAGTGGGGAGACTATAATGTTTTTGGATAATGCGTGTTAACTTTATACATAAGCCTCTAATCTTTTAATTTTCAGTTTATGTCTTTAGCATATAGATCCTGTCAGTCAGGAATTGTCTTTAGCATCTACATTTAAAGCTGAGCAAACCGACCTGGTTAAATTAACTCTTTAGAAATTCATCACAGGCGTTAGGTACCAGTGGTTAATTCTATTACTTACTCGTGGATTGATATGTTTGACGACAGGGAAAATATTCATAATATCCGAAGCGGTGAACGGTGCCTTATTCTTGCTATCGAAATCGTATTCACGCAACATTAGTTGAAGGCCGACTTTAAGAGAGAATGACCTGGAAATCATTAGTTAATTGCTACAGTAACTATAAAATTGTTTATTTAAGCGATATCCACTGTAATTATGGTTGAATTGTCTTGAACATTTATTAGGAATTACACGATACAACTTACCTGAGAAGTGATATTTTTTGTAAACCATGTTTCTCTATAATAGAATCCATATTATCTGCGTTAAGATCGTAACCCCAGTAGGTCTGAAATATAATAAACTAAGTATTATTTACACATTCGGAGAAGCTATATTTCTCAGTATGGTTTCTCAAAAATAGAATAATTATATATCTTTTTATTAACACGTGAAGACAATTATTTGTACTTCTTTTTGAAGTAAGTTTTGCGCACAAACGAATTTGAAATACTTAAAGTTTATATTTAGAAGAAGTGCAGAAAGCTATAATTCTGATAATTAAGCTAGCTTAAGTTGGTGGCACAATGAGCATTCTTATCACGGACTGCAATCTCTAACAGATAACCTTAGGATAGACTGCATTGATATGAAGTTATTGGTAACTTGTGGTGTATTTATTAGTTAATTTTATATTTAAATGTTTATTTCAGCATTCTTTAGAACTTGTTTCATTTATTAGTTAATAATATGTTTGTAGTGTTCGGTTCTGGGAATGCATTATATTATACTGTTTTATGAATTGTAATAATTTATTAAAGAATCTATTGATGTGCACATATTTCTCAAATTTTCAGATGATCTCAAGTAGTTATTATGCGTGTCATGCGAATACATAAAACAACACCGTCTACTACTACGAAGGCTATCCAGAATATTACTAGTAGTAATATAATAACTTTCGAATCCAAATTCCCAAAAATCCGCAAAACAATATGGCAAGAAAACGTATGTATGTAACACAAAAATAAAAGAGCGTTAACCGGACCTTCAGTTCCTGCTTTATCTGGGTGAAGAGCGATTTGGGCGTCAAGTTCTGCCAGTCGGGGCTGGGGCTGGGCGGGGCGTGGGCGTGCGCGTGTCGGCGCGCGCGCCGCCCGCGACCGCCGCGCGCCGCGCCGCGCGCCGCCACCGGGCCCTCGCCCGCGCCCAGCGCGGGGCTCGCGCACGCGCCGACGAGGCAGTTGAGGAAGTGACCAACCGCAGCACCGATGCACATCGGTTCGCAACCCTGAACGATATTACATTTTAACATTCATTATACCTATATATTTAAATTTTTGAGTAATAAAAAAAAACGTTATCTGTTTCGATTAATATAGATTACGAGACTACAAAATTTCAAGAGAATCTCCAAACGTGGACACTTAACTATTTTACAAGAGTAAAGTGTTTCGATTATCGATATACGACGATTAATTATAATAAAAAAATAATTACCTAACAATGAACTTATTAATAAAAAAAATTATGATATACCTTACAATATTGAGCATCAAAGTCATTACGACTTTTACCTAATACATACGCATACTCCTATTATCATATTAAATCATAAAACAAAAAAATATAATAAAAACTGTACGACAAAAAATTACAAACGGCAGTAGCTCTTGTTAAGAAAAAAAAATGTTCGGCTATAGCAAAACAAGGTAGTTTTTTTCATCTAGCAAAAAAACGAACTTTTAAATCGATAAGTATTCCAAAATTATATAACATTCTTCTTAAACGAATTTAAAAGACAATTCCTCCCTCTCCTATGAGTTCTTGGGACTGAGACTAGATACCCGATTAGCATTTAGAAACTATTCTCATCAAGGGTCTGCTGTACCTGTAGGTATGCTGTGTAGATGTGTTTAGCTGATCTCAATACTAATTCTCCGACAGCTATGGCGTGCAGGTATGAGAGATGTGGATGAGGTTTGAGCGCGGCCGCTACTCTGCCCAAGTACCGCACGTTAATACCACGCGCATGAAGAGCTTCTGTTAGCCCCGCACCGTCCATGGGCGCTGATGTGTGTTCTAGGCACTCTCGAACCTAAGGGAAAGTCACAACACAAATGCCTTTAGATGGTATATGAGTCCCAGAAACCGGTTTTGTAAGTCAATTTTTGTTTTATTGAGCTTGGATAAAATTAAAAACGCACATCCACCATCCAACAAGCAGTCATCATTAATTTTAAAAAATGATTTTATTTCACCTTAATATGCTTAATATCTGTTCTGTGTAAGTCTTAGTTCACACTAATATGACTTTTCCTGATCTCATTAATCGTAGTTAATACCACATGTATTGTACTTAAAATGTTATAGCACCTTTTTTTATTGTCGTGTTTTGTGTAAACACTTACCACGCAGTACGAAAGAAAGCAAAAAACACAGTACGTAAACATTTGTATATATAAAGAGCTATTAGAAAAACTAAAGAAGATAAAAATGACATATTCTTTGACAAATTCAAGTTTCAAAGAAAATTCATTTACGAGCCGAACTTACTATTAAATGGGTTATCTATTCATGATGATAAAGATGTTCTTTCGCAATATTAATAAAAAAACGGGAATGCAAGAGTTCAGAATATTTGTATTGAAATGACTTATGCAACTAATACATGCAATGAATTCAAGTAAAGTGAAAACTTACGAATGCCGGTATTTGAGTAGTAAGCAAAAATGCTGCCGCCTCCTTGACTAAGTGTCTTTGCTTTGAGAGTTGTTCGGGCGTGGCGTCGTGCTTGATGCCGGCCGAGTATACGTCGGGGTTGAAACGCACGTCGAATTCCGACTCTTTGAGTGAAGCAACGGCTCGTGCAGCCGCCGCGACCACGGCACGAGATCGTTCGCCAGCTAAAAAATATAATAACTTAATTTTTTACATGTTTTTTTCTACCTAATAATTTTGTACGGTATATTTACAACAGGCCTCCGTGACTAACGGCTTCATGAGACACAAATAGTGAACCGTATTAATGGCTCAATCCAGGTGGTCATGAAATTCAGTAAGAAGCAATTTCTCACCACAAGAAAAAGAAAAACATTTGAAAATCGTTAATTCGTTGTAATAAAAAAAATTACAAACTTATATTTTGCGGTTGGAAAGTTGACTCTGTCGTATATTGATGCATCTGGCGTACCGAGGGGGGGGGGGCATGCGGCCCCCTCGCCCCTGGCTTTAGCAAGCCTACGTATTACTAAAGGAAAAAAAATCTATGACATCATTTTACGAGGCTGCAAAATTACTTGCACAAAATTTTATCTTTGTATATCTAACACAGACAACTTTTCGTGTCGATGATAAGATAAATTATTCGCTAAACCAAAAATCAAATAAGGATTAAAAGCACAATACTTACAATCACTCTCTTGCTTATCTCCACTGCAGATAGAATCTGTTATACTTTCAACAATCTTTTTAGCTACATCAGTATCTATTTCAGAATAGTTCTCATTCAATAGCAATTCGTCATCTTTGCCTTTATCATTCTTTACTCCTGCTTCAGCGTCTGTCTTGTCTTCTTTTTTGGCACTTTTTTCCACTTCTTTCTTTTCTTTTTTGCCTTTAAGTTCTTTCTCTTGGCTCTTGGTGTCACGTTTTTCGTCTTTACTAGTAGCGTGATTTGTAGACTCTTTTGCGTCAGTTTCTTTAATCGCCTCAATAGATTTCTGTTCGTTTGTATCGCGTTGGCGTTTAGCACTCAATTGTTGTAAATGGAACGCGGCGTAGCGAATGAACATGAAATATCGCGCCCTGTCAGAGTAATATACAGTAAGTAAGACTGCATTTTTGGAAAAACTTAAGTTGTATAAATTTGTAAATATACTTACTCAACAAAACTATCAACTAATTCTTGTCTTAGACAACTGAGTTTGTGCTTATGGATAATAGGGAAGCCCATCGACTTTATGTCTTCTCTTAACTCATCGTCTTCCACTAAAAAAAAAACAAAATCAAATTAATAACACTGAAAAGACTAAATTAAAATTTGAATGTTTTCAGTTTATAGTTTTTGTATAAGACAAATTCGTATAAGGCTAACGTCAACAACGAGACCAACGCCATTATATGCAATAACGAATATTTACTAATAAACAACATCAAATAAATAATGTGATGAACTATACTTAGCAGTACCAGAAATAATTATGTTACGTTTTATTTATATAAAAGCAAACATGAAATATACACTTTATTTTAAATACTAAGTCTTTAGATTTTTTTAAGTATTTCTTCTTAAAAGATTTATATCTAAAATAAGTCCTTGTGTTTTACTAGGGTAATGTGTCTCTGTGTACGCCTGCTGATCAGGCGGTCAAAGTCTGCAGGGGTTCTCGCAGGCTTCCTTCTTAGGATATCCCGTGTCCCCCCCCCCAATAGACTCACTTGTGACGGAACACCATGTGGTTATAGTCGGTTCGAGTCCGACATACCGAGGGTTAAGCCCTTGGCTCCGGTGATGTGATGACCCGTAGAGGTTTCCACAGGTTAAAAAAAATGGGTTATGTGTCTCCAGAGTTAGTTAAGACGCTGTTGAAGACCTGTTAGGGTTGCAATCGCGTTACAACCATTCATAAGCTACAGTAACCACCTACACATAGTTGCTACCGCGTCATGTAACACTATTTATTAAGGACATACGGTTTTACTCATGTATGTGGAATGCCCGACTAGCTCCAGACCCGACCGGACCTTTATAGGCGTGAAGCGACCTTCCGCTTTACATGTATGCTTAAGCTAATACAATGGTCAGCAGTTTGGCTTCAGAAGTCAACTAACTGATTGCCCTATTCAATATACTTAATTACTATATTTCATGTAAAATATTTATTCAACTTACATTGCAGGAAATTAACATCCGGTGGGAAGGTTCTCAGCAGGTCTAGTATGTAGTGTCGGCCATCATTGCCGATGATACCTTTACATTCAACACTGGAGCACAGCTCAACAGTCTCGCCGTTAGCACTGGTTACTGAGTGCGGCATTATTTTTAATTGCTGACCGGCTTTGCTCAACTGTAGATCACAAATTTGTTTTTATATCAGTACCCATTAACCGATATTGATAACCTTTAAAACTGCAGAAGGTTTATCTAACTTTATAATTGGTCTTTACGCTTTACAACTAATGAAACAAAAAGAGTAAAAGACAAGAAATTGCATTTAAAAACACTTATTTACTTTTATAGTTCGTAATTGTGTACGTTCAGACACAACTTCTTTACAGTTTCATAATATGTAGTATAAAACCTCCTTTATTAACTTACTAGCTACCAGACCACGAGATGCTGTGGCTAAGTAATTTGCAATAAAAAATATTGTAAGTATAAATTGAGATAAAAGTATTGGGATAGTGCACGACAGTAGCGCCACTTAGCATACGCAACTATTTGGGATTATGTCAAATAATGACATACAAATGTTTTATTATTTTCTAATCAATAAAGTAATTAAATGTACATAGAAAGATGAAAAACGGTTTTTTAAAGGAATTTGTTAGAAACAGTTTATAGAAAATTGGATATAATTATAAAAACAGGTTTTTAATGTATAAAACACAACATAAGTTTACAATCTCAAACTCTGTTTAAAGGAAATAAATTAATTTTAGCTCAACATGTAAGAAATTTTGAAGAGCTTCGAAATAGTGGCAATAGTTATTTAATAAGAACCCACATCATTCGTCAAACATCGGTGACATTAACACCCTATAAAACAAGTTTAAAAGTAAGTAAGTCTCATAATGCTTTAAACGTAATGTAGGCTACATTACGTTGTGCATTATGTTATTAATAATCTAATACCTTTAAACGAGCAATTCTTGTATATATGTATGTTTATATATATAATCTGAATCTAGGAAACAGTTCCAACGATTTTGATGAAATTTTGTATACAGATAGAGTTTTGCATTTTAAGTTCAACTGTATAGTTGTAAGTATTTCCTGTAAAATGCAATTTTACAAAAAAGAATACGGTTTTACAAAAAGTTACCGAGCAAAGCCCGTTCTAACAGGTACTAGTAATTAAATGTGCTACCATTAGGTAGCACACTTAATTTAGTATTTTACGGTAGGTAAGGTACTTTAACAAATTTTTGCAGTTCACAACACAACAACAATTATGACCCATTTCAAATTACAAACAAATTGTAGGCAATCTCAAAGTAATTTTGTTTGACTGATATGATACTCTATCTCGAATTGTTGCAGATTTCTGCCATGGCATGCGCTGCGATCGCTTTATATACATACCCCCACCATGCACTTCGCACATAGCGAATAATATCGCTCAAGTTGGACCAATCTGCACAGTGTGTAAAATTTCATTAAAATCGGTTTACTTTTACTTTATATACGTACAAGAGAAATCACTTTTAATTTATTACTTTACAATAAATCGTATTACCTAAATGAATAATTAATCAATTGGGTCGGCATTGTTCTTTTGAGCAGCGTAACGCGTGCCGAAACGTGTTTAATTATATTGTTACGAATAACCCGCCATCTATTGGCGACTGGGGAAGTCGTATAGAGCTACAAAATAAAGATACACGCCATCTATTGAGGCAACACGGAACTAAATAGTTAATAACCCATTAATAGAAAATACTAGTTTGTTTTAGAGGCTGTGTTAAGTGAATTAAAAAGTTTAGTGATAATAAATTATTGTAATTGTGTTGTTGCTAGTTTCCCTGTTTATTTTGTGATCTATTAAAATAAAGTGTGTCTATTTCGGTAACAATCTGGTATAATTCTCTAATCCCGAACCTCAGCTCGTAACAAATTGGTGTCAGAAGTGTGATTAGATGATGCCGGTTTTACCGAAGGAGGACACGGAAGGCGTTCGTACTAGGGGACAGCGACAGCAGGAAATGGACCAGAGACGGTTTGGGGATGCTCCGCATCAACCAGCGGACGGTCGGCAGCCGACGGCAGAACCTGTTGACGGTTCATTCGCGGCCCCCTCGACCACGGCGGCTCCGGACCTCGCCGCATTAATGATGATGCTGCAGGAGCAGACTCGTCAGCTCCAGGACCAATTGCGGCGGGACAAGGAAGAGCAGACCCGTCGTCAGGAGGAGCAGACCCGTCGTCAGGAGGAGCAGGCTCGTCAGCTGCAGGACCAGTTGCGGCGGGACAAGGAGGAACAGATGTTCCTTATGAAGGATCTCCAGGTTGCACTAGGTAAGGACCTCAAGGTGATGAAGGAGACGATCCACCAGCACGAGGCCCGCATCACGGACACTGAGCATAAGATTGTGGATATGCAGAAGGCCCTAGGAGACCTGAAGCTTGGAACTGCTCCTGTGGGGAATGCTCCTGCGGCTCGCGGATTTAAGGTGCCTCCATTCGATGGAACGTCCTCATGGTCTGCTTATAAGATCCAGTTTGAAGCCGTTATGAAGGCGAACGGGTGGACTGAGGCGCAGGCCATGGCAGCGCTCACCCTGGTTCTCCGCGATCAGGCGTTGACTGTGCTGGAGGCTCTCGGCAAGAACCTCACCTACGACCAGCTCGTTGAGGCGTTGGAGTCAAGGTACGGTGACGCGCACCTGGAGCACGTATTCCGTGCCCAGTTTAAGGAACGCGTGCAACGTGGAGGTGAGAATTTACAGCAGTGGGCCTTGGAAATTGAGAAGCTCGTCCGGAAGGCATATCAGTCAGCGCCTACATTGATCGAGGGCAATCTGGTGCAAGCCTTCGTCGACGGCATCCGTGACCTGGAGGTCAGGGCTGCTGTTAGGCTGGGGCACCACGACACGCTTAAGGCTGCCCTTGCATACGCATTGGAGGTGGAAGCGGTGAGGCAAGACCACCGAGCCCACCGCGTTAGGGAAGTAACTACACCCACCGCCCGTGACCGTCCCCAATACAGCCCCCGATGCTACACCTGCGGAAAGAAGGGCCACCTTCGGGCGAATTGCCCAAGGCAAAGCGATGGACGACCACAAGAGAAAAGGGTGGCTGATGCTGCCGCCCAACAGCAGGGAAAACGAATAGAAACCAGGACTGCGGGGCAGGTGCTGGCTGGTGGTCAAAGAGCCCCAAGAATTTCGATCTCGCAAGCTCATGACGGGAATAGCCTGATCATCAGAGGCGAGGTCAACGAGATCCAGCATCGTAGCGGCAAATCCCATGGCAACGCTGACGCACTGTCAAGGAGGCCTTGCACAGAGGACTGAAAACACTGCGTCAGGCAAGAGACCAGGGAAGCTGTGCCCGTCCGCATGTTAAGAACGGACCTGAGTGACGAGTTTAGTGAAACCTTGCGGAAGGCTCAAGAAGAGGACACAGATGTCAAGCTAATTCTCAAGTGGGTCAAAGCCAATGCTCCGAGGCCCAAGTGGAGCGACGTTGCAGCTATGAGCACAATAACGAAGGGGTATTGGGCGCAGTGGAATAGCTTGATCGTCCGGGACGGAGTATTGTGCCGTAAATGGGAGAATGCTCGAGGGGACACCTGTCACCTCCAAATGGTTGTTCCGAAGGCCAAGGTACCGGAGATTTTACAGCTTTACCACGATGGATGTTCAGGAGGCCATTTGGGTGTGAAAAGGACTTTATTGAAGATTCGAGAGCGGTTTTATTGGATCCACTGCCGCGACGATGTAGAAGACTGGTGTCGAAAATGCTTCAGTTGTGCAGCAGTGAAGGGACCTCACAGACGCAGCAGGGGTGCATTGCAGCTGTATAATGTGGGAGCTCCGTGAGAACGTATTGCCGTGGATGTTGCAGGTCCATTTCCGGAGAGTGAAGATGGCAACAAGTATTTCATGGTTGTCATGGATTATTTTACGAAGTGGCCGGAAGTATTTGCGATACCGAACCAAGAGGCGACAACGGTAGCTGATAAGCTGGTCAATGAAGTCTTCTGTCGATTTGGGGTACCTTTGGAGATTCACAGTGATCAGGGGAGCAATTTTGAGTCCCAGTTGTTCCAGGAAACGTGCCGCGTGATGGGTGCTTTTAAAACCCGAACCACCTCTTACCACCCTCAGTCTGATGGAATGGTGGAACGGTTTAATCAGACATTAGAGAGGTACTTGGCAAAAGTTGTGGAAGGCAGACAAAGAGACTGGGATAAACACATCCAGTCGTTCCTCCTCTCGTACCGAAGTGCGGTCCACGAGAGCACGTCAGTAACACCAGCCTTTGCGAACTTCGGTCGATTGCCTGCGGATTTAATCACGGGCACTCCCCCTGACACTCCGCTCAGTATTACGGATTACGCCAACGATTTACGCAGCAAGATGAATGACGTTTATGAGCACGTCAGACAATCAGGACAGCAGAGGTCGGAGAGAATGAAAACCCGGTACGACCGAAAGATAAATGACAGAAGCTTTGAGGATGGATCACTGGTCTGGCTGCATAACCCGGTTCGCAGAAAAGGCAAATCTCCGAAGCTGCAAGTGAAATGGGACGGACCGTACAAAGTAGTGACCAGACTCAATGACGTAACATACCGCATTCAGAAAGGACCGCGGGGCACTCCCAAGATCGTCCATGTGGATCGGTTGGCGCGTTTTCATGGGGATAATCATGCTCGGGACGAGCATGTCTAAGAAGGGGGCAGTGTTACGAATAACCCGCCATCTATTGGCGACTGGGGAAGTCGTATAGAGCTACAAAATAAAGATACACGCCATCTGTTGAGGCAACACGGAACTAAATAGTTAGTAACCCATTAATAGAAAATACTAGTTTGTTTTAGAGGCTTCTATTTGTTGTGTAGAATTTACAAGAGGTGTCGCGATGTTTCTAGAAATACCGTTTTGCTATATAAAGCGTGGCATTGCGGAGTAGTTAGTTAGTTTTCAAGTGAGTGTCAAGTGAGTTTAGTTTCAAGTGAATTAACAGCGACTAAAGTGTAAGTGAATTAAAAAGTTTAGTGATAATAAATTATTGTAATTGTGTTGTTGCTAGTTTCCCTGTTTATTTTGTGATCTATTAAAATAAAGTGTGTCTATTTCGGTAACAATCTGGTATAATTCTCTAATCCCGAACCTCAGCTCGTAACAATATTATTACATATCCAATTTCCACTTTCACACTCTACAGTGTATTTCTAGGAAATTTATATTAAAGGGTCTGAATGCAAATAGGCATAAATATTCAGGTTTTACAACCAATATTAGTACATTTTCTCACCAAACTGTTATACATATATGAATACTAGCAACCCGCCCCGGCTTCACACGGGTAGCAGAGACATCTTCAACAATCATCAACATATTTCAAGCAATTCACATAAAATCTTAACAAATAATACGCCTAAACCTTCCTCACGAATCACTCTGTCTATAAGTGAAAATCGCATGAAAATCCGATCAGTAGTTTTTCAGTTTATCGGATACACACTATTCTTTCTCGTATTCATTACAACGTTCAATTTACCGTACGTATAAATAATTTTAATTTTTGACCAGTGTTACTGTACTTTTTTAAGATTTTAGTGTTTTTTTTTTACAACAACGTTTGTCGGATCCGCTAGTGTATATATAAATTAAGGAAGAAGTACCTGAGGACTTATTTGGTCTTATATAGATTACTTACCAACTCCATGTACTTAGGATGTGACAGGACTGTAGTTCCGAAATCAATGCTTCCGTAAACAACGCTCTGCTCCTGTTCTTTCTCCAATATGCCTGGTATGATGGACTGGGCTGTTACTCGGTAACCTCGGTAGTCTACTACTACTGTGCCGAGTGTGTGCAGCCCAGCCGTGTCTACTGCGCTGTACACCCGAACGCCTTGGAGGTCGTTACGCTAGATTAAGTTCATTACATATTATTATTATTATTCATTGTGAAAAGAAAAAGTAAATAGAACAACACTAACTAGCCTACATGAAGTATTTTATAAAATAAATTTAAAAACATTAGTTTTTTTACCACAGCATTATAAATAAACTATAATATTGCAAAAATCGCCAATAGTATCCACGAAGCGTCATATACTAAACAAGACGCCACTGCTCTTAATATGTATTTCGGCAAAATCTGACAAATTTCAGAACCAAACCGGATGGTAATGACACGCTTCGATCTAAATCTAATAAGACCTTCACAATCCGCTTTCATCCTTGATTAGTTTGCAACTGTTGGTTCGCAACCCAAAATCCCCAATGAAAAATGTATAATAAATAAATAGCCAAGGCATACCGTTTACCGCACCTGTAGGTCATAAATTTAACGTATTAATTTCAAGTATAGATATTTGGAAGTCCTTTGTGATACTCTTGAAAGCTTGAAGTATACCTTTAATGATGTCTAATTCTTCTATGACCTATGTTAAGCGGAATGATGAAAAACTATTTATTCTTTAATACTCACCGGTGCAACGAAAGCTGCAGCGTCACCTCCTAAGTCTTTGTAATGATCGCGAACATCGAAGCCTAGTGAGAAGAATATATTGTTCCAGATAAACATTTGCATCTTGGGCTCCTCTCCAGGGTTGATCGCCATGACGTTACCATCGACGACGGCCATCGCACCGCGAGTAGCTGCCGCCACAAAGTCACTGTGTACCTACACAATAACAAAAAAATGCAGGCACTCATAGACACAAATGACAACGATTCTTTTTTTATTCTTGTTTAATATCATTCGGTTTCTGAACTATGATGTCTTCAAAAGCGAACTAAACATATTTTACAAACAGTAAACCTACACAAAATTAGCCATCTATATTGTAGGGACCCTGTAAATGTCGTCCAGTCTAGACAGGATTAGCCCTGTCTGACAAGAATAACGAAGAAATGTTAGTAGAAAGAATACAAAACAAACGGTAGCGCATCGCCATTTGTATTCTCCGCCACTAGTTTTGTTTGTCCCGAGCATATTAACTATAAGTGTCTATGGTAATAAGGCGATGGTTTATGAGATGGATTAAGACTAAAATATTCCTTCTTCGTCTTACAAATTTAATATACCTACATACGCCAGAAAAAAAACTTAAAAAAGATACGCAACTTGCTCTTATTTGAAACACTGAGCTTTGTGGTTTTTTTTCATTCTTTTACAAAATAACACTATGAAAATTGAACTTCGAGATGATCTGACATACTGATATAGCTGTAAAATAAGGGATATAATAGCCGAAGGACGTGAAGGAAGAAAACAAAAGAAACAAGAGTTTGTTTTTAACATTGGGGCAAACGAGCAGACGGGTCACCTGATGGTAAGTGACTATCACCAGTCACAGTCACCCATAGACACCTGTGACTCAAGAGTCATAAGTTTGGACCTACTCAGTAACTACCCAGGTAATCACTACATATTATAAGCCGGGTCTGTCTGTCTGTTCGCCATAAACTCAATAACTACTGAACGGATTTTTATACGGTTTTCACGAATAGACAGAGTGATCCATGAGAAAGGTTTAGGTATATAATTCATTAGGGTTTTGTGTAAAATGGCTGAAATGTGACGATGATTGTTGAAGATGTCGAAAAAAATCAATATAATATGCTTTGCAACCAGTGCGAAATCAGGGAGGGTTGCTAGTTATAATAATAATATAGTATTCTGGGCCATATTACACATCGTTTTCTAGACCCTAACTATGCAGAGCTTGTACTATGGGTTCTAGAACATGGATAAGCATATTTAGATTTTTGTTAATATTTACGTATAGAGACACCCAGGCCAATGCAAATATACATATAAATGCATACGAATATTTGCACTGAGCAGGAATCGAGCCCGCAACCTCCGACGTGGCACTTGATTGAATGCACTACCGCCGCGCCACAGAGGTCGTCAACTATCATCAGCATTTTACATTTAACCTTCCTTTTATGTGTGAGTCGAGCTGTCTGAAAATGATGCTCGTTTGTTCGTTCTTTAAAGAATGTGAGGATCGTTATCTATACAAACATTACTAAGCTGAATAATTTATATTTTCAACGTCAAGTTTAAACGTCATGAATAATTTACATTTTAAACGTTAAGTTTGAGCACAGAATACATAATAGTACAGGTACAGAATTATCACTCCGCCAAATCATATAAATAAATAGCGACTTTTGTCCCCACACATTAAAGTCGCAATTCAGGTCGCACAGCGCTAATTACCTACAGTTGTATTCACCTAGAAGTTGCCCGTCTTTACTTTCTATCGCGTAACTCTTATCTGTTCTGACAACGGCGCGACGTTAGGGTTGTCTTTTCAAAATAAGTAATTAATCTGAATAAATAATTACCAGTAAGCTATGTGCCTATTACTCTATTTTTGTGAACAAATAAACCTGGGCTAGGTACTAATAACTCGATAGTCTAGACACGAACGGATGACGCAACGCAACGAGTGAGTGAGCATCGAAGTGACGTGCGGCAAAGCCGGAGCGCGGCAGCCTACTAAATTTTGGCACGATTAGTCAATCTTGCTGTATACTACTTGTAGCTTTATACCCACAATGCGGAGTGGGCCTGGCCTGGTTTGAGTCAGATTTGTAATGGCCTGTTTATCGAGGAAATTTATAGACTATCAACATCAAGCAACGGCCCATAAGAACGTAGCAAAAACACCATAAAAGCGAATGAATCTGCAGTTCGCGGATAGGCAAAAATAAACAGATATATGCCAGCCAGCATTGGACGTAAATGCTTTGAGCGAGTTTTTACAATAAATCTATCAATGAAAGTTACTTAACATCCGGCCATCCGTGCATTACACGCTTTACCGACATAATTGACCTATTAACAAATGCGTCACGCGTAATGCGTAACGTAACGTGTAGTTTAAATAACGGTTATTTAAACGAGTTAATAATGTAGGTAACCTTGAGTTTATAGTGTAATCAAACACACTTAAGCTAACTTACAAAAGCTTGTTTACTAGGAACATATTTAAATAAAGTAATGTTGCCGTGTAAGAGAGATCTTGAATAGAAAGTAAATTAGTGTTTACTAGCAACCTGCCCTGGTTTCGCACGGGTAGCAGAGACATCATCAACAATCATCATCATATTTCAACCAATTTACACAAAACATTAACAAATTATATACATAAATAGTGAAAACCGCATGAAAAACCGTTCAGTAGTTTTTGAGTTTATGGCGAACAGACAGACAGACAAACGCGGCGGGAGACTTTGTTTTATAATATGTAGTGATACCACAAATATTCAATTTAGATTATACCTTGATTTTCAGATATATATGGTACCGACGGACGGGTTGAACGCCTCACCCCTTGATAAAATGTTATAATGATAAAATTGATTATCGTGTCCGAATCTAGTCGGGCATCCCCGAAATATTCACGTGGGTAAAACCGTACATCCTTAATTAATATGATACTCGCGGCCCGCCCTGATTTCATTCCTGTTAAACAATTATCTATAATATCTACCAATCATTATGTTGAACTGAATAATACAACTTATTTGAAAATCACTTATTTGAAACAATAGTTTTTTTAATTGGATTTAGAAAACTATAGTTTCAAATAAGTGATTTTGTTCCGGTGATTCCGGAGATTAGATTAACAAAAGAAGAAATATATAGATTTGAGATAAGATAGATAGTATGTATATGTTAGTCATTCGCACTTGTTGTACGATGGCCAAATTAAACAGTAGCTCCATAGAAAAAAGCTAATAACTATACGTATAAAAATGAAAACAAAAATGTATGTAGTTCTAACCTTGAATATAGCTCGCTCACGAAGCAGACGCTCCGGTAACGTTGCACGAGGGAGCTCGCGAGTGGTTTGCAGCTCTTCATTCCAGTCGCGGGTTTGACCAGGAATATGCTCCTCATAACCCAATTTTGAGGAGAATGCTACAAAATAAATTATTAAGAGTATCCTTTTTAACCGGCGAAAAAACGGAGGTTCTCAAGTCAACCCATATTTTTCTTTTACAGGGTAGTCCGATTTCCATAATTCCTTTTTTTTTTAAAAGAGTATGATATGAGAGTATAATAACAATCTCAACCCTAAGGGTAAAAAAATAGGAGACGAATGATTGTTCACCCATTGACTTTACACCTGTGAACAGATTTTGTTAAAACTTAGCACACATGTATTTCTAATGACAATACAACATAACGGAGACCATATAGTTGATTTTTTTAGGTACAAAAAAATAAAAACTTTTTAACAAAAATATTAAACCGAAGAAAGAAGAAAGGAACTGAAAAGTGAAAAATAAACTTGTTAGTCTAAAACTCCTACGCTAATGTATAAATATTTTGAGTCGGCGCCAACATACAAACAAAAAATTAAATTCGAAAACACTTCATCAAATAGACGCGTCGCCGCTACCATCATCGTGGTCCGAGATACCAAGTACAATTTTTTTGCAATTTGCAGAAGTATCCTTATTCTTAAACAGAGCTGTTCCAAGTATTATATTCTTACAAAGAGATACATCATTGTAATACTAAGAAAGGGGGTAGGTATATATAGGTATAGGATATTTTCTCCCCGTGCTAAATTATATTTCATTCCCAACACTCAGCACGGCGTAGTGGCGAGGTGACCACTTTAACCATTGCGCCATCCATGCAATCAAATAAAATAGGTCTGTGGGACCCCGGCGTAGAATGATTCTCGTTCGTAAAATTCAATAACTATTCAACTACACACGTCAAAAGTATCTAGGGATCGAGTTCGTTTTAGAGTATCGCCGCAATTATTATTTGAACTTTTCGGATCGTTGTTTATTGTTTTTAGTTAATTTCACTATTTGAAATTAACTAAAAACAAAAAAATATTTTCTAACTTTGATTATAAATAGAAAATATGTTATGTTATATTGAAATATATTTTAATTTTACGAGAATCAATAAATCATTATAGTTGCTAAACATGATCAAAAAGTAATCTACTAAACGTCTATGTCGCACGTTGCACAAATATTGATTCGGCCCTATTCGAAGGTCGGCCACCACCGTTCCATAGACAATGACAATTTACCCTATCATAAACTGTATAATATGGGAGACAATAAAGACGTTCAACTTAATATTATTATTAAACACTCCGTTAATTAACCCTCGGTTGCACAATGCATAGAATGACACTTGATAAAGGAACAAAGTTCATGTTAGCACGATTCCTGGTCATAGTATCATAGTAATATTTTTATTAAGTAGATTGGCTACATCCGCTTTTTCACGAAACTTTATTTGGAATTCAAATGATTTTGGCTGCCTGCCTTTAAAAACATTATTTTTTCTATTTCATCTAGATATTTAATTATACTTTTGCTAAAACTAAATGCTACAGATAAACATTTGTTTAACCCAAACTGGCAGTTTAACTAACCTAAAATGTGTTTGTTTCGGAAGTTCGCGGATAGAGTGCGAAGCGCACTTGGTATTTAGTTTAAGAAATAAATGCTACCAGCCAGTTACACCAGTTGGAGGCAGTTGTGACACCGACCGACGTCACCAACTGTTGTTTTTCAATTGTGTCCGAATTAAGAAAACTAGTTACATGTTAGCCCTTTACACCAGTTGGCAGTAGACATTACCACCAAATAAAAGGTGTCAGTTATACCATGCTTAATGAGAAAATGGTACTAAATACAGCTAAACAGAAGAGTTTTTAAATTATTTTCGAATATATATTGGGCTCACTGTCAATTTAATTTTAATTACTTATAAATTATGTCAATGTCAATAAATTTGACACGTGTCTAAAGTATTTCGTAGATTTGGAGGTATAGTATTCCAATATTTTTTTTTAATATTAAGAAATATATAAGGATACATTTTATAATAAATTAATACTGATGAGAATGAAACTCAAATAAGCACTTACTATCTTCAGCCCTGATAGCATCGACTGTATGATCAAGCACGGGCGAGGCCCACTGGTACACTTGGTAGGGGGTGGCTACCCTCTCGAAAGGGTGTTTCTGCATGCGTTTCTTCTGAACCATGGCGAAGTTGCGTTTAAACGCTGGAGACACGATGCTTAACAACTCGATCAACGAGTGGCACAATAAGGATGGTGTTGCTGGGCGGGGATTAAATACTTCTTCTGTAGACCTGGTTCAATACATAAAATCGTTAGTCATTATATTAAATACACAATCACTGTAACAATCTGATCATAAACTTAATTCAAGTTCAAAAAGCTGGCAGAATTAATTCCATAATCTATATATATCTAATATATCTAATAAAGCTGACGATTTTTTTTTTGTTTATTCGTTTAAACGCTAATCTATGGAACTACCATTCGGATTCAGAAAATTATTTTTATATATGATAGCTAGATTCAAAAGGAGCTCTCCTAGCCGTTCTAGCTATTGATTTCCGAACTGCTTTATAATGCTTTTAGGGTGCGCGCGGCGCAATGGTTAGTTATACGTTAAATATATAAATACAATGTTCTACAAAAATATTCGCCCGTAGTACATCACAAAAAAAGTATTTCTTATACAGAAGTCATTGAAATATGATATTTTGTGATAAAATATAAGCATATTAATGCTTACGAACGAAAGTTATTTCATTATCAAGACAATACTATGAAGAAAAAATTTGCTTTTTATTTGCATGTTATTTGGACGCATAGTTAATTAAGGAGATATTAGAAAATTAAAATAATTCAACACTGGGCTCCAGTTTATAACTATAGTATAGTAGTGGTATGATATAAACGAAATAAATACCTAATTGTTTACGATACTTATACCGCGAATACCCACAATGATACCATTTAGTTTTAAAAGAATACAATTTCGGGTAAAGCTACCGTTTGCAGTCACTTTAAATAAAGCACATGGATAGATCTTTAAGCACGTGATTGTTGATATAAGGTAATGGTGTGACAATTGTATGTTGCCTTATCTAGAACAGGGTGCAGTGAAAAATAATATAATATTCTAATACCACAAAAAAAATGTTCTTGGCAAAGAATCGTTTACTCTACGGCAATTACTTATATGTTTAATTAAAAATAAATAAATAAATTTAATTTAATTAGAAATAAATAAATAAATAAATAAATAAATAAACAAATAAATAAATAAATGTATGTAATCAAAATAATGAAATTCAAATCAATAATAAAAACTTTTTAACAAAAAAATAACCAACGAAAGAAAGGAACTGAAAAGCAAGAAACTTGTTAGCCTAACTAAACTCCTACACTAATGTAAATACTTAAATAATTATGAGTCGGCGCCAAACATACTCAGTTTGAGCAGTTTATGGTTTGCAAAGCAGTCAATATGAAGCTCGGCAAAGTAGTCATTAAACTTCAGAACCCCCGTAGTATATTCACGCTCTCTCGTTTGCATCATTTAAAACTTTGTTGATAATACTTGCACTTAGGCTTATATCAAAAAAATGTAAAGAAAAACTTATAAGTTAGTACACGTGTATAAAAAAATATAAATTACTGGTTAAGGTAGAATCCTCTGGGACACGCCGTGATGTGAAAATGACGGTCCTCGAGCGTAACGACATGGAGGTAGAGAAGGTCACCACACATTTTGCGCGGCCCGGGTGGCGGGTTCCAGCCCGACGTGGTTAGCACCTGACGTCAAAATTCACAAGGTTAGGGCTATGCACACGATAATATCAATCACTCGTACATACGATTTTCACAACACGTGTGATAGTGACTTTTATTTATATTTCTGGACCATACGGGCTGACATTTTTGGGTTCCATTGTGTTTCAGTGCCCTCAGTACTTAAATTGATAGTTCTCAGTCTGATTTATGCAACCAAGAAAGTCTATGTACACAAGTTCTGGTAATGTACTGAAGCAACGACCGTCAGAATTTGCAAAACATAATTAAATAATTCTGGGTCATATCAACACAGCAGTGGATAGATTACAACAGTTCCGTCTACTCACAAGCCGCGTGTTATTTAGATTAAAATATCTGCAGGTTTTGGCAATAGTTATATAAAGTAAAGAAAGTTAACGATTGTTAAATGATTTGGCTGTATCGTGTAATTGTTCTACTTTTACCTTAAGACATTGGGGAGCCTTATTTTCTTTAGCAAGACCAGGATGAAGCGGCAACAGTGGCCTTTCCACACTCCCCGGCATAATGTGGTCAGGTGGAGTACAATCAACGCTTTCGGGCCGGGACTTTTTCTTCTCTGTAGAACGATTTTAAACGGATAGTATATAACTGGTTTTTTTTTTATATTTATTTCATTTCATATTACAATGATGCACTTGTTGTTGTCGGAACACTTCTATCATTGGAGTATTATTCTGTCTGTATATTTTGCAATGTTCATACCTGCCATCAGTTTTTTTAATATTCTAGTTAATTTTTTTTTAAAACACATGTACAGAATTACCTAAAATATCTCCTTGCGTGATGACATTAAGAAAGGCTAGAGAACTGCATTCTTGACCAGCATAGGCATCTGTGTAATCAATGGACTTGAGAAGATCGCGCACATGACGTACGTGGATGCGAGCCTCGCGCATTGTGTATGGTTCTTCTACAACCTACAAAAATAAAACAAATAATAAAAAACGACAAGTGCGAGTCTGACTCGGGCACGAAGGGTTCCGTAAGCAAACCAACAACAAATTAAGGACTTTCAGATTTTTTCCTTTACTAGTGCTGTCAGACCTTGCTTCTTAATAAATTTCATTATTCTAGGTCAATGGGAAATACCCTATAGGTTTTAATTTACAAGCGAAATGTTCAAATTTGTTCAAATCTAAGGCTTAAGTGGCCTTATCTTTTGATTGCGTTGACTTAGAAGCTTGTTTTTTTTTTACAGCTTCAAGGGACAGCAGACTTATGTATTTGTTATTAATTTGAACTTGATGCGTATACGGGTTCCTGCGAAAAAGGGTCTTGACACACAGACAGAGAGACAGCTTAAAAAACAAAACTTACTTTTATAACTGATCCTTCTTTCAGTCCTTCGATGTTTTTAAGTTCAGCAAAATTGTCTAATGTGATCCCATCCAGCTGTAGTGAGAAACATGTCCTATGACAAGTATCTTCGCGGTCCATCAGCACTTGGTGAATTTCTTGTACCAACTCCATACTAGACACCTGTTAAAAGTATAGAAAATAATCGACAACGACCTAGTTAAGTCAATAAGTAATGGTCGTCGTTTTGAAGGTTAACTTCACTAAAACCCGTTTGAGTACAACGGTATTGGAGAAAATAGACTTTACCTGAATATCTAAAGGCTCAGCGCCGGGACTCACGATCTTAACGGTAAAACCCATATCCTGGATAAACACAACTTCAGCATCCCTTTTTTTCTCATCTCCATCTTCACTAGGAGAAGATTCCCTGTCTCCATCGCCATTTACGACTGTACTACTGTCACCTTTGACTTTGTCTGTATTATCAATATTATTTACATTTCCCTCAATTTTCTTCTCTTCTGTGTTCTTATCTTTACCAGATTCATCTTTCTTATCTGAATCATTTCTTTTGTCAGTCATTTTTACTTTCTTATCCTTCTTTTTTTCTATTGATTGCTTACCCTCAGCAGTCTTATTAGGATAAGTTACTAAAACTTCAATTTTATCATCAGACTTATTTGATTTAGGATCGTCAGAGTCACTGTTTATTCCATTAGAAACTACGTTAGTATTATCACTACTATTAATATCACAATCAAATTCTTTTTTCGGGTCGCCGTTAACAATGGTTTCAGAAAGATTTTCTGTGCCGTTTACTATTGGTTCTTTGGTATCTATTTTATCTTTTAATATTGATCCTTCTCCATTGATTTTTTTTGTGCATAATCCGGATTTCAATTGTGACAACTTTTCACCGTTAGCTTTGGGTTTCGGGCATTCTGTAACGGTATACAGCATATTTAAAAATAAGAAAACACATTTATTATGATGCAAGCAAGTAAAGGAAGACGCTGCTAGGCTAGTAGACTACCATCAGACATGAAGTAATGAAACTAATCTAGAAGTGAGTAGTAACCTGTATTAAGGGGGAAGGGTGAGGGGTTGCTGTTGGTCTGTGGAGAGGATGGTTTGCGCGCTGCTGCAGCGTACGATACGCGTGGTGGAGCCGCGATACCGCCACCGCCCTCATCATCTGCTCGTCCGTTTGGTGTACTCGAGAGCCCATTACTACATGCCACCGGCTTAACACATACTTCCTTGTTATTATTCTTCATTTTTGCCGATTGTTTATCTTGTTTTTCAGCTATAACAAGGAAATCGTTACCTTCGTTATTTTAATCACAATGTCATAGTACTATTTCAACAAAATATTCTAAACTTTAAAAAAATAACCTATTTAGCACACATACTAAAACAATAAATAAATATCATTTTATTTCTTTAAATCTAGTCCGCATGGTGCATATATCAGACAGGCGACGAAGCGGGTTTTTAGGCTAACAGTGTTTGTGACGCGCACGGGAGTGAGGCGTGTGCGCAGGGGCGCGGTGGTTGGACTCAAACGCATGTCTCGTCCCGTGACGGATAAACACGTGGTCTGCACTGGCGCGCTGCCAACTATCTCCAGCGTTGAGTCAATAATAGATGGCAACGGGATGCCGCCAACAATAGACGCCGTCGATGTTGTCCATACTCTACGCAACACAGCTTACGCGCGCGCACACGATATTTTAATAAAATATCAATCAAGTACCATGTTCTAAGATTCAAAAGTTACTCAGTCTTCTACAATAACATTCTAACGAAACTACTAGAGATTCTCCGAATGTATTATCAATTTTGTGAAAATTTTATACTTGGGTATATTCATGTGAGCATACGTAAAAATTTAATTTTATTTCAATTACTTATAATAGGTTAACGCCTACTTGTTTATGATATACCTAGACATTTAGCATTAAAATAGAAAGAAATAACAGTAGTCTTTAACATTTATCATTCTTATTTTCATAAAAAAAGATACATGGAGAATGTGATCAATCAAGTCAGTGTAGACATTTAACCACAGATTATAAACCAACTAAAACTTAGAAGGATTTAACTACAGCCTTAATATAAGTAACATAAAATGTTATTCATGTGAGAATGAAGAGATAAAAATTATCATCACGAAATTTTTGATGTTATCTTCCTTACCTTCACCAAACAAGATAGCAAATAGCGCCTGGGACTCAAGATAAGCATTAAATCAAAATTTTTGATAAACTGCTTTTGACACCATTTTTTTCGTATCATGTTATCGTACAATCTGTCCAAAACTCCATGCGCGTTACTTAGCAGCAAGTGCTGCGTTTTATGCTAGTACGCCTTCGCCTACCTTTTCAGATGCGTGAGATCTAGCTATAGGTATATACAGGATAATACAACTGACACTTTTTTTTACCATATTATCCTCTTATTTTTTAGGGCTCCGTTCCTCAAAAGGAAAAGGTATCCTTATAGGATCGCTTCTTTGTCCGTCTGTCTAGACCCTTTTTCTCAGGTAGGTGAGGTAGGAGGTATCAAATTGAAATTACCATCACGGATCCTTGGAGGTTTAAAAAATCAAGCTCGAAAGATATGGCCATCCAAACCAAATTATTATATTTTAACATTTCGCATGTTAATCTACACCTACATTCATTGACATAGAATCGTGAAATATTAAAAAAAGCATGGTCTCACATCACAATCACAAGTAAAGGAAAAAAGCCGAACGTCGTTAATTTGTTGTTATCACTACATATTATAAAACAAGTCCCCCGCCGTCTGTCCGCTATAAACTGAAAAACTACTGAACGGATTTTTATGCGGTTTTAACTAATAGACAGAGTGAATCATGAGGAAGGTTTAGTGGTATAATTTGTACCCTTGCGAAGCCGGGGCGGGTTGCTAGTATTACATAAAAATGTTGTTTTTTTGCGATACCTATATTTTGCAGTTGGAAAAAAAAATTCGAGAATATATTCCCGAGATGGACGAACTATCTACATACAAGTTTGTATGGAATCCTCGTTGCGCCAGTCAGACACACTTCTCCGGTTATTTTTTTAATATGCATCAGTATCTTGGGCACAAATTTGAAGAGTTTTAATCATTCAAATGCAAGGTGGATAAACCCTCAGAGCATACGCAGCATACTGAACAAAAAGTAAAATAAATATTTATAAGTACCTACTTCATGCTGAGATGCTCAAGATCCGTGAAGACTACTTAATTACTCCAAAGACGTGTAGCAGTCTGATTTTAAATTATATGCCACACCACAATACAAGCAGCAACGCCAAGACCTTGTGAAAGCTATCAATTTCGGAAGCCTCTAGTTGAAGACCAGCGTTCTGTCCATGGTGCAGAGCGAGAACTTGGCATTGCCGTCAAGGTGTGTGTTAGGAGGTAACAGAGGATTAGTACTTTCTCCTTTCGCACAATCTCCGGCCTCGATGAGCGCTGACCACTGATTTTTCACACGAGAAAAAATCTGGTTTAATCCAGATTTTTATTTACTTGTGAAATCCATAAGTTATATTTGCACATCCGAGTGCGTACGAATAGAAATTCAATGACAATGTCTAGATAAGAAACTTAGAAGTTAATTTTATTGTAAATTGTGCACTTGCCAACACATTTTATCACATTTTAATCTGTATTGCAAAACAGGTGATACACAAAAGTATTATCTCACAAAAGGAAAATTACTATTAATAAAAAAGTGCTACCAAATAATCTAAAAAAAACGGTAGAGGTGATACACAAATTAGTTCTTTTTTATACAAAATTTGTAACGAGGTCATCTGACAAAGAAAAAACTGACCGAAATGCAGATAGACTTTGTATTTTACAGAATTCAGTGTAGACTGTGAATCCATAAACATAAAGGTAGGTCAGCCCCAACTAAATTGACCAGTGGGTCAATTGTGGTCACTACCTATCAAGGCGAACATCGAAAGCAACTGGAATAGATTGAATGTAGTAAAACATTTTTTGTGCTACTAAAGTGCCAAAATAACATAATAATTAATCGGCTTTTTAAAAGGCTTATTACATAATATTTTTACCGTAACCACCCACCCAAGACCGGTGGCAACACCACGGGCACGGTGTGTCTCGCACATTGCTGACATGGGCACGGCTTACGCACAAATCTCCGAGAATACTTGTTTTTTTCGATAAATAACCAAATCTGTTGGAGATTGAGGGAGTCACTCTAGGTAATTTTCTTTTAATGGGTAATGAGGCGATTCTAGAATAGGCGTTTAGATGGTACATGCCTATACAAGTGAAAACTATTTAGTTTAAACTTAGACGTAGAAAGGGAATTATAATTCTTAAACGTTCTAGAATTATAATTACCTAAAAAAATAGAAGCAGGCAGTTCATTCCAGACTTTGGCGACTCGAACCAAAAAGGAACTGTCAAAACATGTTGTTAGACTTTTTCGTGTTTCGACAATAAAAGGATAACCTCGAGGGTTCAATTAGTTTGAAGAGAGCTTTCACACACTCACCAAGGCGAATCCTAAAAAAACCAATAAGCAGGGGACTTTGTGACGATGCTCAAGAATGTTTAGTTCCCTATTCGTGAGCACATCGTCGTTTATAATCTTACGGGCTCTCCGGTCGACAGAGACTCAGGAAATAAAATATCCAGTCGCAGAGTTCGGTTTGTGTGCCATAAGTTGAAAGCTTAAAAGAGCCTCGTGTCAGACCCGTTCAAAAGCCTTAGAGATGTCTAAGTATAAGATTGAGGAACTCGTTGATTTCAAGATATGCCAAGAGACGGTTGTTCAATACACGCTCCAATTTTTTTCCATATTATGGGCGGTGATTGCAATGGGTCGATAATTGGCTGGGTCTGTCTGCAGGGGCTTCCCCTTTTGGGTACAAGTTGAACGTTTCTAAACATCCAGGTTCTCTTGCCAGTTTTTAGTCGATAGAGGCGTGTCAAAACAGGTGACAACTCAGCTGCGCAGCGCTTCAGAACCACTGCGAGAATGCCATCTGGTCCGATAGCGTCTAGGTGTAACAAAAACTTAAGTACCTACCTCTCTTAGGCAGATTTGAAAGGCTCTCACTTTTGGACCAAACGGAGATAACCGAGGTGGTTATTTACGTTTATTGCCTAGACGAGAATATTCTGCGAAATAGATCTGCTTTCTCCTTAGCGCTGTGAGTCAGAGGGGATTCAGAACCAGGTTTATGCTTTCGACCGAAGTTCAACTCAACCGACTGAACAAGAGATCAGAAAGCTTTTTTTATACTATTTTTATACCCAAACTCCTGGCAGTGACAGAAAAAAAGTAGTTTTAAGGAGTCGAATTTTGACTGCGGCAGAAAGAAAGGTTTTAAAGGCAAGAACCCATTTTAGACCCTAGCCCTAGATTATGGTATCAGAAACTAGAGTTCTGAAAAAGCCATTTGTCGCACATGGCCCGCACTTGGCATCGGACGTCCCCTTGTGAACTTGGGCCTGTCAGACAGGCCCAAGTTCACAAGGGGACGTCCGATCATCAAGGGGACGTCCGATCATCAAGGGGACGTCTTTAAGACAGGCCCTGTCTTAAAGACTTCCAAGAGCAAAAGAACAGTTCAGTGCCGCATTTATCCATCAGCTTCCTGCCGCATTGTTTGTCATGTTTATTAATTGTTATGAGTCAGTGTGAAATATGTGTATTATGATAATATATCACTACATCAGTACATAATTATTATAAAACAAAGTCCCCCGCCGCGTCCGTCTGTCTGTTCGCGATAAACTGAAAACCTACTGAACGGATTTTCATGCAGTATTCTCTAATAGACAGAGTGATTCATGAGGAAGGTTTAGGTGTATAATTTGTTAAGATTTTGTGTAAATTGATTGAAATATGTTGATTGTTGTAGATGTCTCTGCTACCGGGTGTGCGAAGCCGGGGCGGGTTGCTAGTCTTTCATATAATAATGAATTATTACATGAAAGAGACATCATATAAATTATGTTTTATTGGTAGATTGACGTCAAGGCAAAGCAAAGTCGGTAATGTATTTCCAATTCAGATAAATATCGCGTTTGTTGCATACAGTTTAAGCGGGGACTGAATCGATCAATGAATTATGTAAACAGAAACCACCCGTCAGTACAACAACGATCGCTGAATATTTAACCTTTAGATCACTTATTATTTATGATCTCAATCCTTGACCTTACCTTTCCTTATGTCCTTTGCAACACACATTAACTACCAGAAAATCTCTAAGTATACAAGTATTACACCAGAAACATGCGCAACAAATACCAATTTTATGACAATTTCTACATTTTTGGCTACTGTAAACGATTTTGACATATTCATTTACACAAAATATAATATGACATTTAACAACAAATTACAAAACATCCCAGTTAGATTTTTGTCTACAAAGCAGGTAAGTATCATTGATTATATAAGTAAGTTTGTTATAAAGACAAGGCTCGCTGTGAAAGACCTATTAAATTTAGTTATTATTATATACTTAATTGCCGATTTTTTTCAAAATGAAAAGCGATCAAATAAGCGAGCGAATTAAATTTGCGGATCCTAAAAATTTCGTGTTATAAGCTTTCCATCGATACCACACATGTCTACTTTGGGTTAAATGTGATGACGACAATGACACACGACACCATATGGTTTTAGCGGAGTGTGGTCCCCGGAGGTTTCCACACCGAAAAATAACAGAAATAGTACACGTAAGACGTAAGACATTTCTTAGGGTGCAATAAGTCTAATCTTAGTTCAATCGAAAACATTTGGATATTTGAATAGAGTCGTCTAGTTTAAAGCAAAATTTAGGTGTATATTCTCTATTTTTAGCGCTAGTATGTTCGGCAAAAAAAATTAGTATAAAATAATTTTAGTATAAATAATTGACTAGAGCAGTAACCTACCCATTGTTTGTCTGGATGCATTATTAGTGTCTCCTATGCAATGTTTGTCCAAAATTCTACAATAAGGCCAAGAGTATTGATTTTAAGCAACATGTCTCTTCAAATTAGTTTGTCACGACGAGTACAGTTCCTAACATACTCAGTAACCGGATACAAATTATTACCTGCTAAATGGCTATACTAGTGTTGACTATTCAACATGTCTACTGTACATAAAAATATGTTTTTAAACAAATCATTTAGTCCTAAATATGAATTTTAAAGTTTACGTTTACGAAGCAAGTATTAAAATTTCTCCATGCATTTTAGCGACCCACCGTTTTCGCCAGGGCCACATATAGGGAAATCAACGTAAAGTATAAAAAAATTACTAATAATCTATGTACTAATAAAAAATCTACTAGTGGCACAGCTAGAATACTACTTATTACATGGATTTTTCTGATTACCATAAGACTTCATAATATTGTTAATTCACATCTATCATTAAAGCTATACAATACCTCTAAATCATTTATTTAAAAAATAATGATTTATTTAAACTAAGAGTCTGTAACTACGTAATAATATAAGTAGGTACATAGCGATAGGAGGCAATACCGACTATTCTTATCATTCGAACCTAAATCACATCACATTAAACGTTATCGCCAAGTCTGTTACATTAAGTTACATACGCGTAGATCAACCATAGACACACCATACTTATGCTTTTTACGTATAACTTCACTATACTTTGTAAGATTGATAACCTAAAGATAACATTACAGTATGAAACGTAAATAGATGCAGTATTTAACTCTATAACAGAGCACATAAACAAATCAATTGGTTTCATGGCTCTTTTTAAGTTCACAGATCGATTGATACGTATTTCATCGGGCGAGCTTATGACTGCATGCCAGTATGAGTGATAGATATAGAGATAATTATTCTTCAGTTAGCAGCAAACATCTGACATACACATGTTTAACTTTCCACTACCTAAGCTATTGTCCTCAATTTTGAAAAGACAAAAACTGACACGTAATTGATAGCTTTGAGGAGGTGACTCAAAACTTAGCTTTCAACGTAAAGATGGGTTCTTTTTTTAGACTTGGTGGTCGGTGCAATATCAATAGGAATTCATTGTTTTTATTTAAAATGGTAAAACGATATCTTGATGAAATATATATTACGAAAAAATCTGATTCTGTTGTTTTAAGATTACATACACGAGTAAATAAAAATCTTGTTCATTACACAATAAGCCTTCAGAGGTCGTGGGTTCGATTCCCACCCAGGACAAATAATTGTGTGATGAGCATGATGATTTGTTCTGTGTCTGGGTGTAATTTATCTATAATAGGTATGTATTTAGTAATATATAAGTATGTTTCCTAGCAGTCTGGTTATCATAGTACAGGCTCTGCCTTGTTTGGGATCAAACGGCTGTGTGTGAGATGCGCAAGTTATTATTTTCCATTATTATATTAGAATGAAGAAATTGTATTGAGATTAAAACAATACAAAATACCATACATATAATACAATTTTTCTATATATTAATAAGTGCTTTGTTTTCTCTTTTAGCAAATTTCGTACATAGAGGAATGAGATAATATTTGTAATACATAATAGTTTATAATGGAGAAGTGTAGTAAAAGTGAAAAAATATGTGAAAACGGAGTACTTAGTCATAAATCGACCTCTTAGTCTAGTAGTAGTCTTAGTAAATATGTTGACTACTCATTGTACGGAAGGAAAAAAGAACTGCGGCTCCGTGAGATATAAACGGGGATCCACGATAGTGGATCTCATTTAAGCAGGACGTGACTTTCCATTAATGGATAACCTACATACACAGATTGCTTAGTTTTTACGAGAAACGTAATTAACAGACCGACGACAGTACTATTCGTATTCCGTATGTTTTGTAAAAAAAAACTTATTTAGCAATTTTATAATATTTGTAGCAACTTAGTATATCTTATTACTTATTACTTTAAACGAGCATTTCTTGTATGTATATATTTATTTATGTATAATAATAATATAATAACTCCACACATCTCACAAACGGCCGTCTGATCCCAAACTAGGCAGAGCCTGTATGTACTATGGCAACCAGATTTCGGGTATCTCGGAAACGGCTCTAACGATTTTTGTGAAATTTTGTACATAGATACAATTTTGCATTTTAAGTTCAACTGCATAGTTGTATTTCCTGTAAAAACGCAAATTTACAAAAAAAAACATTAAAAAAATGACGATTTTAGAAAAAGGTCTCCCAGTTACTATCTAGTCACTTGTGTGAGATAGTGTAAGTTTTAACACCGTGTATTTCTGCCGCGTACCTACCGTAATAGGTAGATAGTTGAAATTTTCGCAAATGTGACTTTATATTACCAGTTTAACAACAAATAATGAAAATAAAACTAAAAATTAAAGGGGGATGGATCCCCTTACAAAAATTGTACAAGTTTTTTCGGGGATATTTTGCTTAATAATAGCAATAGGTATACGCTTAAAATGTTCACAGCGTGTTTCGACCATGGTTTTTCATTGGCCAGTATAACTTGACCTGTCATTGTTTAAACTTACTTATCATGACAGATCAACGCATATACTGGACGCGTGTAATTTCATTAAAACGTTTTCACGTAATTTTTAAAGCTGTAAGACATATTGTTTAAAAATTTTAGCTTTGTGCACTTCTTCTATATCTATCTATCTAATACCTTCAAACGAGCAAATTCTTGTATATATGTATATAGGTATATATATATAATCTGAATCTCGGAAAGGGCTCTAACGATTTTCATAATATTTAGTATGCAGGGTTTTTCGGGGGCGAAAAAATCGGTCTAGCTAGGTTTCATTTTTAGAAAACGTAAAAAAAAAACGAGCAAAGCTCGGTCATCCAGGTACTATTATATAAACTGTAAATATTCCAAAATTCACGTTAGTACGTTAGCGAAATTTTCTTAAAAAGGGGTACAAAGAATTCTCTTCACGTATTAAAATAATGATATTTACATATTGTTACAGCGCCGTCTCTCTTGGTTCTTCTACGAAAGAATTTAAAAAGTGCGTAATCTTATACGATGGTACGGAACCCTTCGTGCTTAGTGCATCTGCTTCACTGCTGCCTAGCAACGTTGGTTACGAATACACTATCATTCCCCCACGCCGCGTCGCCGTCGTAAGAATTAAGATATTCAAAGATATCACAATGACAACATCAACCCTCTTATCTTGAAAGATTACTAAGCTTGGGAAATTTTTACAATCAATCCTTAAATTATGTCACCCCAGTCCTAGAAGACAAGGTGCATTGTAGAAGTTATATCGTTAGTCGAAGAAATATGTGAACGACACGGCATCGAAAACTCACGTGGTCGACAGCTGATAATATACGTCAGAGTCTTGCATCAGGGAATAGACACGCTATGCAACATTTGCATCATGTCTGGGGGTCAGTTTATGGTAGTCGAGCTACAATTGGATACTCTACCTACATTTATCGTCTTTTCAGCTCAAGTTTGCAGCAACACAACTTTTGCTCCTACTTAGACCTTGGTACTTTAAAGACCCTCTGGTGCGATCTTGTAAAAGTTGGAGAAACATGTTGATGGACATGAAGATATACCTCATAAAATAGCAAAAAATAAGCACTTCCATACTATATAAGTACAAGATACTATTTATTAGATACTATACTATTTATTATTATATATATATAGATACTATTTTGATGTTCAATAACTATCTTGACATATTCTGATCAAGACAGCAATTATATGGGGCTTCTATCATTTGTGCCTGATATGATCAGATCAAACAGGATTCACATTGTTATACTTAACTTGGCTTGGCAATCACCTAGTGATTATAAATTACCAATGCAAACAAAATAATAAATTATCTCAGATAACACTACATAGAAAATCTGTTCTGGGTCTATAAAAGCAATGAATAAAATAAACTTATTGAAAATATTACTTTATCATCATATCATCATGTGGTGATGAACAATGTATGTGCAATGTTATGTGTACTCATTTTGAGTACATGCAAGTACTAGTCAGGGTAATGAACTTTTAATATCGTAGAACATATCATATTATCTACAAATATGATATGGTAACATGTGGGTTTGCAATTTTATTTGGGCAGTGTATTTTTTTTCTATCATAGGACTCACAATGACAGTTATGATTTTATAAATAAAGTTACCACAAGAAAAGTTACCAAAAATTATGTATGGGCCAGCCTGAGATTAACAGACTAGAAAAGACAGCAGGCATAAATTGTAATAGAAGCCAGGACTTTAATTATGAAGTCTATTTGCTTTGCTTAGGGTATTAACCCTAAGCAAAGCAAATAGATTTTGTTCTGAGTGATATTGACATATGGTTAAATGCAAATTACAACACAAGGTTAAGACTTTAAGTTATTCTTTTAATAATACTGTTCTGAGATAAGTGTTCCATTTGCACAATATATTTGTTATGACATAGGTAATTTTAAATGAAGACTCAATAAACCACAGCACAGCAAAAATAGATAGAAATTACTGGTCTACTTAGAGGAGTAAATAATGTTTTTTTTAAATTGCATTGTTTATGTATTAAACATGTTATGTTGTCCTAGTTGTAGCTAGTGATAAACAGCAAACAGTATTTTGATCACTAGAAAATTATGTTTTCTGACATGTTAATTTCGTTTGTTTGAAAAATAAAATTGTCTCTCTGTTGTCTATTCATTTAGAAATTATCCCTTCAACAAAACCACATACAAAAATGACATCTTTTAATGCTGTTCATCCATAAAGCAGACCAAGATAATTACTTACACTATAAACACTAGCAATATAAACTTACAGCAGTGAACATAACAAACTAATATGATAACCCAATCTACTTAAAGAACTGGGTGAAGTCAGTAACAGAAACTAAAAAGCTTATTAACTACATATGTTGAAAAAATCATAATTTATTACTTTATTGGTGAATAGGCCAAGAAAGCAAATTTATATAAAAACTACCTACATGACTACTGCATGGCATTTTTGTTTTAAACTATTCTTTAACATCTTGTTAAGACTTTAAGTATTGGCCATATTGATAGGCACATATATCATGCACTCCTTAAAGAGAAGGGAGGTCACAGGCTTGATTGGACATAGGTTAGACCTTAGACCATTTTAATTTTTCGTTATCTTAACAGGGTTTTTCATGCAGACAGGACTTATTTCCTGAAGAACAAAAGAGGGAAGAAGGCAAGAAGGCCTGCTCAAGTTTGAGTTCCTAGAATATCAGCTTTCTATGTACCATTATGGATCGGACTAGTTTTAGGTCTTTAGAGTGCTGTAATTTACCACTGATCAACTCAAATTATAGTATAATTATAAAATAACATTCTTATACTTGCAGCATGTTTTATTAAAAAAATATTTCCACTCTGTTTTTATTTTTTAAATATTTTATAAATTATTTGTTTAACAGCATACCTAGACTATGTATAATATGTATATATCATACTAATATTATTATAAAACTAAACTGCAGGTTACATGCAGAAACAAAATTATTAGAGGTCATCATAGGTCACAATTACCTAGAAAGTGAACAAAAAATATATACCAGTAATTTTTTTACTGTTAACTTGAAATGCTTTAATTTAAAGAACAGCACTTCCTTAACTTCCTAGCTGCTGGTAGTTGACCAGCAGGTAAACTATACACATTTTTAATTAACAATTTAATTTATTAAGGCTAAGATCTTAAAATAATTAATATATTAGTTTGAATATGTAACATTGTGAGAAGTTGTGTAATAATTTACATTTTAAATTTGGTGCACCAAAGTGCTCGTCTTAGAAAATCCTCACATTCAATTGTTATCGTATACGTTAACAGCGAAACTATGTACCTACTTGCTGCATCGAAATAACATTAAAACGCAAGTTTAACAGTTTCAGTAGAAACAGTGCATGAGGTTTGATACTTTTCATAAATATGTAATGATCACATGATTTACTGATGGTAGTCACATGACCTAAATGCACTTGTTGGAAACAAGCAATTATTCTAACGTAAAAAAATGATAGTAGCCTAAAACCATTCTCAATGTTACATAACTGGAGGGCATGACCATTTAATACTTGCCATTGTTAACATTGCCGCTATTACTCTTGTCTGTCACCGTATTGTTTGTTGGACATTTTTTCACTTTATGGGAAGTATTTTTCGAAGAGTTATCATTCACTTCACTACCGAGAGCCATCACAACACGAGGAATCAATCCGGTTCAGATTGACCGCAACGAACACGGCTCCACTCAGCTGAAAGAACACATGCGGTAGACTTAAGGTTGAATTTGGACTAACAAGATCACGAAATTCAGTACAACCCTTCAAAATGTAATATCCCCACTTTTTACCGAACCGACAAGCACGTTCAAGCCTTCGCGATACAATGGAATTATAAGTTTGTACTACTAAAAATCTGTTTGGTTTCTATAAACACGAAATTACTAGTTGTGCTATCCATTGATGGCTAGCTGATCAAAGTATTTAACATTACTCCACAAAGCCAGCATATTATACCTGTATTTTATTATACCCAATACGATACCTTTCTGTCACCGCTATGAGGAGACATCTAGTGGCGACAAACAGCATTTTTTTTAATCAATGACGTCTTGATGACATTTTCAATGCGTTCATATTTATTGGAAGTTAAATAAATATTTGAGTACACTCTGCACAAAAAAATTTTAACACCAAAAATCATGGTAAGCCTATAAGGTGATAAAGCATTTTCAATAGGCATATGAAGTAATAATAAATTTATTTGCATTGAATGTGATACAAAGTACAAAAGGTCAAGGAAGGTATTTGGTACATAAGTACATTACACATTTTGCAAAACAAGCACATCTATCTACCTTCTTTTCTACTATCTTCTTCTCTATTCTAATAATTGGGTCAAGGGGTACGTTAGACTCGATTGAAACCTTACCTGAATTATAAAAAATAAAAAAATAATGATTTCGACAACATAAATCCGCAAAATTCGGATTGTCTTGTATTTTGTTAAATTGTAATGGTGCAAATGGCAGTCTCCATATTGACCACTCGTATGGGATGCCATCTTGAGTTCGTTAAGGCCGATTCACACGTATATCTACCTACATTTTGTAAAAGATTGTGTATTATGATTGGGGCTGATACTGCTGTCAGGTCTTTGGATGCAGCTTATTTATTAGCTGCTTACAAATGGTTTTTAAATAGGTAGATTAGGTTATAGGTGTGGGAGCGGTCACTTGTGGTCTGTAAATAAAATTATATAATAATCATTCTCCTTCCGGCACAAACATGTCTTATTTCCAGTATTCTGTAGAGGAAGAAGATATACTGTAATGTAAGGGATTTTGCTAAGTTTTATGACCGGACGCGTGCCTGACGTTAACCTTTTTTGGGAATGCTTTCGTTGTTCGTCATCCATTAGATTTTAACATACTATAAACACCTAGCATGGCAAAAATTAATTTATTTAACTCAATATTTTTAATTGTTTAATGTTTCAGTTAAATATCGATATCGATTGCATGGTAAGTCGTTCTATAAAAGTACAATACTAATGGCAGCCATTTTATGCGTCAAACTGTTAGGCGTCCAATACACGCTCATACAAGCGTCAATCAATTACAAAAAACATGATTGACGAATGATTGTTGGTGGTTGATGAAATAATATCGACATTAGACGCTCACTCTGATTGTCGTACAAGAGATTTTGCAGAGAATACAGGTGCTCATTCAAGATTACATGGATATTAATAATAAATTTAAAAAGAGGGATCACTATAGCAATGTATTAGGTGACATAATCGTTTTTCACCTCTCCACGATACCTAATATGATCAAATGGTATTTATTTTCTTTTTAACGTTCTCTAATGAAGCATTTGGGTCGTCTTTAAATTGGTAACAATTTTGCTTATTTTTCATTCTTCATTAAAATCAAACAAATAATTTGAAAAGAACATGTCATGTCTACTAAAGTAGTATACAATCACTAAAGATCGGATATTCGGATGCATATTCATCTAAAGTTGAGATGTGGGCTATTATGGAAAGCACTTTTTTAGAAGGAGAAGAAGAATCCCGCGATTCCGGGAAATTCAAATTTAAGTGTACCTATACTCCGTGAGATGTAATAAACCCCAGTTTGACACAAATGACACTTGCTCTGTTACAACGTATAATGGTTGCCTTTCCCTACTTTTATTGTCAGTGATTTTTGACGAAGCAAAAACAACCTTATTACGTTGTAACAAGTGTCAAATCCGGCCTATTAAACCCCAGGAAATGTAATCATTTTGTAAGAGTGCGAGTGAGACGGCAAATTATACTTGCTTGTGCGCCAGTAGGGACGCGACAATACAACTGCATTCGTAAATAAAAATATACTTAGAAGCCGCTTACATAATTTGTTATCCAAAAAATAACTTTAGGTAAATATGCATCCGATTATCCGATCTCTAACCATCACCGTTGCGAGACTTACTTATACTTATACGCCAACGACGATTTTGGCGTATAAGTAATTCTTATAAATATTTTTTCTGTTATTGTAAGTAACAATTTGTACCATTCACTCCACAGACTATTGTTTGAAACGCCATATTTTTCTAATGAATAAAACTTTTATGATTTTGATAAGACGAATAATACTCAACTATTTAACGATAGGGTAAATCTAATTTAAAATATTATATTTTTTATTAACATTTTCTATGGCTATTTTTGCTATCTATTGTCACGTAAACGTAATTTGAATTCAAATAAAAAGATAAATATTTAAAAACTTCTGATTAATCATATACTTTTTTTACTATGTTCCGCTTTCTATGAAAAAATGCCGCTTTTTTCACTCAAAAAGTTCCAAAATCCCGACTTGTCAAAAAAATCTGGCAACGCTGTATACCAT
Organism: Callimorpha dominula; assembly: GCA_949752705.1. Taxonomy (NCBI): domain Eukaryota; kingdom Metazoa; phylum Arthropoda; class Insecta; order Lepidoptera; family Erebidae; genus Callimorpha; species Callimorpha dominula. The sequence goes on from OX457000.1 coordinate 11,234,661, forward strand.
ACTTATTATAACTTTTGACTTAAAAACAACCACTATTACGGTCACGTCCTCAAAGTAATTTAAACATTGTTAGCGAGTCCATAATGAAACTTAAATCCTAACTAATGTTATAAATATGAAAGTGAGTTTGTTTGTTTGTTACGTTTTCACGCTTTAACTAATCGACCGATCATAGAATTTTGGACGTCTGAGCGTCTGTCTGAACGAGGTACTGAAAAAGACAGGGGTACTCAAAAAAATGTACCGTACCCAAAAAACGTACCGTGTACACGTTCATTCAAAAGTCATGATTGATGGTTCTGTGGTGAACTCTTTCGTTAAGAATTTATGTAACCTTATTAGTTATGTTTTACTCTTATTCTCATGTCATTGTAAATGTGTTATATCATAGATGTCATTCATATCATACGATATTTAATTGTGGAATAGAACCATAGTTCCATGGTTTCGTCTTTATTTATAACAATTTATTCCACAATTTAAAAAAAAAAACTAACTTTCATAATGACTGAAAGCAAAACATATCAAATACAAACACGCACTTTAGACATATATCTTCGGCCAGAGAGGTTCGACACGGACCCCGGCGCTCCAGGAGCAGATGTCAAATATTTACATTGGCGGCATACATTCGAAAATTTTCTGCGCTTTGGAATCACCAATCAGGTATCTGAATCTGGTAAACTTATGCTACTGGTTAACCATTTGTCACCGGCAGTGTACTCATACATACGAGACTCTCCCAACTATGATTCTGCTGTCGCTCAGCTAAACGAAATATACGTAAAACCTAAAAATGAGATATACGCTAGGCACTGCCTCGCTACAAGCAAACAAAGGCCTGAAGAGTCAATCGTTGATTATATACGTACCTTAAAACAGTTAGCCAACGAATGCAATTTTCAATCTACCACGGCGGAGCAGAATAAAAATGATCACATTCGTGATGCTTTTGTGTCAGGTATCCTAAACCAAAGAATCAGACAAAGGCTTTTAGAGAATTTTACTTTGACACTGGATGAGGCCCAAAATCAGGCTACATCATTAGAGACGGCAGAGAAAAACTCCACAGCTTACGTTAGCCCCAGCAGCAGCGGCGAGTTTTCAGCACAGTTACACGCTGTCAATAAAACTGTTTCAAATGACAACACAATTAGTAATACGCCCTCTAAACCAAGACGATGCTTCTTTTGCGGCAGTAAAAACCTTCACCAGCGCATCAAATGTCCAGCTTTTCATGCTGAGTGCCAACTTTGCTCGAAGAAAGGCCATTTTGCTTCTGTGTGTCGGAGCAGTAAATTAGCTACAAACGCCGTTATCTCTAAAGATTTTGACGAAACGCAATCTTCATGTATAACAGCTGCATCACCTTCAAGCCTAGACAAAGCTATTGCTCCAATAATGCTAAATGACGAACACAATGTAGACGCCCTTATTGATTCTGGGAGCTCACTTACTTTCATAAATAGAAAAGTGGCACAAGACCTAAATATAAAAATAAAACCATACAGGCAAAGCGTTTCATTCGCATGTAGCAGTTACGTGTCATATGCAGAAGGACTCTGTAATGCAACAATTACTATAGGGAAACATGTTCATCGTCAACATCGTTTACGCGTTGTCAACAATTTATGCGCTGACGTGATTATTGGGCACGACATACAAAAAAACATAAAAAGGTGGAAATCGAATTTGGAGGCCCCATGGATACCTTGCATATTTGCGTAATGGAAGCAGCAGTACCTCCAGCTTCATTATTTACAAATCTCTTGCCAAATACCAGACCTTTCGCAATTAAATCAAGACGACACTCAGACGCTGATGAAAAATTTATATTACAAGAAATATCAACATTATTAAAAGACGGTGTCATCGAGCCAAGCATTTCGTCATGGCGTGCTCAAGTCCTAGTGACTGGAGGCACTACTCATCGAAAGAGACTTGTTATTGACTACTCACTAACCATTAATAGGTATACTGAACTTGATGCCTACCCTTTACCAAATATTGAATCTATGGTTTCAAATGTTGCAAAATACAACTATTTCAGTCAAATTGACTTAAAAAGCGCATATCACCAAGTTCCGATCTTACAATCTGAACGAAAATATACAGCTTTTGAAGCGTGCGGTGCTTTATATCAATTTACCCGCATTCCGTTTGAGGTGACCAATGGAGTAGCAGCGTTTCAAAGAACGATCCAATATATTATCCAGACGGAGAAACTCAAAGGCGTATATAGTTACCTTGATGACGTCACTATTTGCGGGAAGGAAAAGGAAGATCACGATAGAAATCTGCAAAACTTTATGATAGCTGTAAAAAAGTACAGACTTACATTAAACGAAATGAAATGTACTTTTGGATCTAAAAGTATCAGTCTCCTAGGCTATAAAATCGCAAACAATGTGATTAAACCTGACGAAGAAAGATTAAAACCTCTTGTAGATCTTCCAGCTCCGACAGATTTAGCATCACTTAAACGTGCCTTGGGCTTACTTGCTCACTATTCAAAGTGGATTCAGAATTTTTCATATCATATCAAGCCTCTGACGAACATTAAATAATTTCCTATTACCGAGGAAGCTAAAAAATGTTTCGAGAAACTCAAATCCGATATTGTAAAGGCATCTTTAACAGCTATCGATAACGATGCAACTTTTACAGTGGAGACAGACGCTTCTGAACATTCAATTGGTGCCACCTTATCACAAAACGGACGGCCTGTCGCGTTTTTATCAAGATCTTTATCTAACACTGAACGTGGACATCCTTCAATTGAAAAAGAAGCGAGTGCCATAGTAGAAGCGCTACGAAAATGGCGGCACTACCTTATAGGTAGATACTTCATATTAATAACCGATCAACAGTCAGTCGCTTTTATGTTTAATCAAAAACACTCAAGCAAGATAAAAAAGGAAAAGATCGAACGCTGGCGCCTCGAATTATCTTGTTATAAATACGATATAATCTATCGCCCAGGACGCCAAAACACTGTTGCTGATGCACTATCTAGAGTTGTGTGTGCTACTACAAACCCTATGTCACGACTATACGAGCTACACAATAACCTTTGTCATCCAGGCGTTACCAGGATGTTCCACTGGATAAAACAGAAAAACTTACCTTTTTCGATTGAAGAAGTCCGATCAATGACTGCTCCCTGTAGGATATGTGCTGAAATAAAGCCACGTTTTTTCAAGTCGGACGGGCACCTTATAAAAGCTATAGCTCCTTTCGAACGATTAAATATCGATTTTAAAGGCCCTCTTCCCTCAAACACACGAAATCGGTATATTCTAACTATTATAGATGAATATTCAAGATTTCCTTTTGCATACCCTTGTAGCGACTTGTCAGCCGACACAGTAATCAAATGCTTGAAAGATCTATTCCAAACATTTGGATTTCCGCTATACCTACATTCAGACAGAGGAGCCTCATTTATGTCAGAAGAATTAAGAAAATTCTTGACTCCCCTGGGCATATCAATGAGTCGCACAACGCCTTATAACCCTCAGGGGAACGGCCAAGTTGAACGTTTAAATGGAACACTGTGGCGAGCTATTCAACTCGGTCTTCGATCAAAGAATATGAGTATACAAAATTGGGAGCAAGTTTATCTAAACGCATTGCATGCAATACGATCCTTGTTATGCACATCGACAAATGCAACACCACATGAGAGAATGTTCCGGCATCCTCGTCGTTCTCCAAATGGGAAATCATTACCATCATGGATGATTAACTCTGGACCTGTGCTAGTGAAAAAAAATGTAAGGACTTCTAAATACGATCCGCTAGTTGAAGAAGCTGAAATCCTAGAAGCCAATCCGCACTACTCTTATGTACGGCTCTCAGATGGACGAGAATGTACAGTCTCTAACCGACAGATAGCACCTCTGCCACTACCACAAGACGAGATCGATAGTGATGAAGAGTTCGAAGACGCACAGTCTCCAGAACATGAACCAGCTCAGAATCCTTCCGATGTCAACACAAGATCGCCCGATACTAGAGCTGAGGATGGTCCACGACGCTCTTGTCGTGTGAGGCACCCACCGTCGTATCTTCGTGACTGTCTCAATTTTATGGACGGGAGAATGTGGTGAACTCTTTCGTTAAGAATTTATGTAACCTTATTAGTTATGTTTTACTCTTATTCTCATGTCATTGTAAATGTGTTATATCATAGATGTCATTCATATCATACGATATTTAATTGTGGAATAGAACCATAGTTCCATGGTTTCGTCTTTATTTATAACAGGTTCTGCGATGAATATCCAGATTTTGGGCGATCAATATTTGCAACCATCAATCTCTGTATTGACGATAGTTATTGGTCAATCAGCGTCTTTAAGCTGACAGCAAAACCTACCGTGTGTAGGACGCCTTATGCCAATTAGACATGCGCAAACCATGTCCGACATGGGATTGAACCTGGAACGGTTCCTTTCCTTGTCGGAACTAGTTCCAGGAAACATGTCCGAGGAACTATCTAGTTCCTTAGTTTTATCCGGACATTGTAGTTTACAGTTTTATTTCGGTTCGTACAGTTTCCTCGGACATACATGGTTGTAAACAATGATATTGTTTATTTACACTTAAAATATTTTAAATTAATGTATTGGCTTGGTCTTTAAAAATCAATTGATAGTATATATACTTAATTAAGTAATATTTAAATTTGTACAATCCCCGTGATCGTTCCGAAGAACTGTGGAACTGGAACTATTAGGTTGAGCAAGTCGGAAAGAATTGACATAGTTCCGACGGCGGACATAGTTCCAGGAACTATTACGCTCCGGAACTACACATGTCTATTGTCAATGCCATTGACTTAAGAACATTCACCGTCACCACATGTGGGATGCGCGATAGTAAAAAAAAGAACATAATGAACGAATGGAATTTGAAATGTCAAAATGGTACCCAAACAATTTTGACCAAAATAGAGAACAAATAGTTGGAAAACAAACTTCTTGTATATTTTTTCTAGACATAAATAGCAGTTTTTATACTGGCGTCGGAAAATTATTCGAAGGTAATTTTTTATACCTGTTATGTTTCCTTCGTAGTTAGGGACGATCATGTAATCAATTTCCTAAACTAAATGTAACCTGATCTTAAAGTTAGTTGTTATGAGATAAACACAATTTCAGAAAATGCTAGACGGGTGGTACTGCCGGTCTATAGCAAATATGCAGGCCAGCGAAGCGAGTGTAAGCAATAACGTCCCAACGGAGCCCTCCCAAACTCATGGCTCGCCTAAGGATTACTCCAGTGAGAGCAGCAGTGATCCTGAACCCGAGCCTAACTATAGGGCTCAGTACTTGTCTCTGAAAAAGAAACTTAAGTACCTGATATATGTAAGCTCTTATGAGTAGCTAATAAAAGTACAGGATATTATTGAACATTTATTATAAACTAGCTGCACCCGGCATAAGTTGCAATGCCATATTTTTTATGTACATGGCTAGGAACCCTGACCCAGAATACCCGACCAAAGTTTCATCACAATCTGATTGATGGTTTCAGAACACCTAAAAGAGAAAACATTTAAACATTGATTTTTATTTAAATACATTTACCAATGCAGCAAATTCTGAAGACTGCTGAAACTGTATGATAAGTGTTTTTATTATCATTATATTTTTGTTTCTGTAGATGCAAGTTTCTAAAATGATCCATGATTGCCACATTGCCTAATAGACTTTTCACCAATGCTTTATTCCAATGTAGCCTTATTTTTTAATGACAGTACATTAATTTTTATCATCTTGTATCATAACTCTTTTCAACAACGAAAAGGCCTTTATAAAGTTATTATTTAGTAGTTTTGGATAACATATAAATAATATAGAAGCTAGCTGATAAAAATATTGGTTGTAGCGTGATGTTATATAGCCTATAGCTTTCCTCGATAAGTGGGCTATCCAACACTAAAATAAGTGTTCAATTTGAACCAGTAGTTCCTGAAATTAGCGCAGCAAACAAACAAACAAACTCTTCAGCTTTATAATATTATTAGTCTAGATTAGCATATATCAATTAAATTTTTTCCTGAATACATCTTATTATTGTTTTCTTTTTTTATTATGTTTAAGGAAAATGAATGTTTTCAAGATGCACTTAGGTGTAGTCAAAAGAGATTGTTAAAGGTGTCTAGAGATCGCAGTTTCCTCTTAGATAGGTTACTGCAATATGAGAAGCCTGAAAGCACAACGTCAGAAAGTGAAGACACAGAATCCTCTGATGATCCAGAATACTACCGCACTGATGTTAAAAGGTAAATATTTTGTTTTAACTTTTTAGCACATTATTTATCTTCTCACTTTTGAAAAGCCTTAACTTTGTGACAGTAGATAACATCACCTTTTAATTGATTATATATGTATTCCATTCATCTAGGAGTGCACTATAATTTCTACCAACAATATTTAGGAGGTCATTCTTTGCACCATTAATTATTGTTAGTATTATCACAGGTAACATAATACTATATTAGTAGTATTATGTAGAAACACCCTGCTTACCTCAGGACACATTAATGTGATTAAGATAATTGCATTATACTAAATGCTGCAAATGCTCTAGCTGGTAGCTACTACAACTGACTAGGCATTTATTTATTTTTTAGTAAAATGTAGCTATTTTAATATTGCAGAAAGAAAATGGAAGCTGGAACAGCGAATCAGAATATGCCGACAAATTCTTCGGTCAAAGGTTCAAATGCAGTAAAACGAAAGAGGGCTACAGTTCCTAAGAAGCCACCAAACACTAGTCATCTTGTAAGGAAACTTTGATTTATTAAGTTATTTTTCATTGACTACTCTAGGTATTGGTTAGTAACCCTAAACAGCAACTAGCAAAAAGCAGGTTTATGAGGGCTGACAATAATTTATGAATGTGCAACCAGTACTCATGTGACGGCATCTCTTCATACACAGTAGTAATTTTTATTGGATTATAGGTAGATTTTTCGAAGAAAAGTCTACCTATTGGTTTTGTACCAGTGGTCGAGTTTTCCAAAAATTTCTTCACAGGAGGTCTAGTTATGGTCCCTAAACCCCAAAACAATCTCCAGTTAAAAGTATATATATATGTAGGTACATACACCTCAATTTTACGGGCACAATAGAGGTCGCAATTATGCACTGATTGCTTTCAAACTTGGACGACCAATCAACAGGGCAAAAAGGAAGGTTAAGTTCGTGAATGGGGATATTCCCCCAAAGGGGGGGACTGGGGTGCAGATTTTCAAAAATCAGTTTTTTCAGCATAGCTTTTTTCCTATAGAAAATTTTTTGACCATTTAACTTTAATAGCATGCCCATAGTAAATACGAACATTTTTAATATTGTTACGAATAACCCGCCATCTATTGCCGACTGTGAGAAGGTGTAGAGAGCTACAAAATAAAGATACACGCCATCTGTTGAGACAACACGGAACTAAGTAGTTATCCATTAATGGAAGTTGTCCTAGTATGTATTAGACTGTTCTATTGTTTTGTAGAATTAACCAGAGGTGTCGCAATGTTTCTAGAAATAGCGTTTTGCTATATAAAGCGTGGCATTGCGGAGTAGTTAGTTAGTTATCAAGTGAGTGTCAAGTGAGTTAGTGTCAAGTGAATTAACAGCGAGTAAAGTGTAAAGTAGAAGTGAATTAAGTGTAATAGTGATAATAAATTATTGTAATTGTGTTGTTGCTAGTTTCCCTGTGTATTTTTTGATCTATTAAAATAAATTGTGTCTATTTCGGTAACAATCTGGTATAGTACTCTAATCCCGAACCACAGCTCGTAACAATATGAACCCTAATTGATTCCCCTCACGATCAAAGTTTTAAGTAGCAAAACGTCCAATTGCGCAAAACGTCTAATGAGCAGTAAGCCTAATTAGCAAAATGTCCATGTAGCAAAACGTGCAACTCTCAGATGGTATGTGTAGCAGAACGTCTATTTAGCAAATCGTAATTTTTAAAATGTGTACACTCATGACAGAAAGTGAAACTCATTTATATACTTAAGGAAATTTATTTGACATAATTTTTTTTGGTAAAAACTAGCTTTTTAAATATTATTAGGATGTTAGGCGCACAAATTCCCCTGAATTTATGCACCTAATATCCTTTTAATATGGCCAAGGTTCACCAAAAATTTAAAGGGATTAACTTTTTCACTCGCAAGCTTTTGAAGCTCTCTTTTATATTTGACATTAAACATTATATCGATCTTTCTTCTGTTATTTCCTTCAAATAACATATTCTTGAATTTGCGATCTTGCCAAAGGGCTTCTTTTCTAAGAGCTTTGAGAAAAAGGAACAGGGTTGGCTTTGATTTTATATTCGCCTTGAGCCGCCTTTTCTTTTTTTTTTGTACGTGTGGAAACCCCCTCGGGCCGTCACCCTACCGGGGTTTTCGATGGGGTGGTATGTCGGAATCGAACAGACTAAAACCACACGGTGTGCCGTACTGCGTCTTAAGTAGGAGGGATCCGGAAACTTTTTTGTTTTTTTTTTTTTTTAAATCGTCGTATAAACAGCTTTTACAATTAACATTTTGCTCTTAAAGCAATACTTTTCGAGATATTTAATGAAAACCGAAAAAAAAAGCCGATTTTAAGTTATTTTGCAACAATAAACAATGACGCGTATCTCCGACGAAGTAAAAACTTTAAGATGTTATTCTAGGTATTTTTCTTCAAATTAAAAGCGAAGTATCGTATTGTTATAAAAGACCACCACTTTTCGCGTTTTTTTGGCTCTGGCTTTGAGAGTGTGACGACTTGCTAAATAGACGTTCTGCTACACAGACCATCTGAGAGGTGACGTTTTGCTACATGGACGTTTGCTAATTAGGCTTACTGCTCACTAGACGTTTCGCGCTGTTGGACGTTTTACTACTTAGACCTTCTGATCGTGAAGCAATGATTTCATCCTTAACTTGGCGATGGGGCGGGGAAAACCAAAATTTTTTGGAAAAAAATTCATAGCTCCGAAACTGTAAACCTTTTTACAATCGGTAATATTTTTAAATGAAAGCAATTTTTTTATTTTACTCTACAATGTAGACATTTAAAGTTTTTAATGCGACCTATATTTTTACAAAAATATTTTGACAGAGATGAGGCACAAAATTTACCTAGACCATAAAATTCGATTATTGATTCAATAAAAATAATCCTTATCACACATTAAACTCCACGTTTAATTACTCTCTATTTATTTATGATCTACTAGCTTCGCCCCGCGGCTTCTCCCGCGTAAGTCCCTAGTCAGGTAACGTTATTAGTTTTTTCTTTCATAGAACAGAACCTTCTCCTGACAATAACAAACACAAAAAGAATTAGCGAAATCGGTCCAGCCGTTCACGCGTGATGCTGTGACCAAGGGAAATAGGGATTAATTTTTATATATATGGATTACTGCTTCCCATCTTTTTTTATAAATTATATTTTAATGGTAGATAACACATACTATGTTAAATTCCAAATCTAGAGGGATTGTGTGCTCACTTTTCGCTTGCCCTCATAAAAAAAATCTTAGAATTCAAGCAAGTAGCGATAAAATGGTCGATAACGTCAAAATTCAAACAGAATAACCTAGTGACAGCCTGTCATCCTGTTTACGGATCAGAGCCCTGCGTGGAGCCAGTGTGCAGTCGCCGCCCAGCGTAATGTATGTGTTGCTTGACCAACCTACTAAAAAGTCATTATAAATCTTACTATTTCAGCACCAAACAACTGCTTCAATGCTGTCCAAGGTTTCGCCAGCACTGGGATTCGGTTTGTCAGCTGGTGATGGCCATATGACACCTGAGGAAGTGGAGCGTCATCTACAGTCCCGTCAGTCATATATGGAACTATTGCCTGAACGAGCGCCGCCAACTGTTCCTACTGAAATGTTTAGCAATGATCCATCGCTTGACAGGTAATTTGTAAATCTCAGTATATTAGCTGTTATCCACCACATCCTGTTGTGGTCCTGATATCCGTGTCTAGAGGGGTCCGCTAGCTTGGCAACGTCCTGGCTTTTGATTGCGAGATATGTATCAATTGAATGTACTACTTACATGCTTGTGCTAGTACGAGTAGAATCACTTTTTTTTCTGATTAGAGTTAACTGCCTACTTTTTTTCTAAGACACATTGGCATCAAAGATTAAAATACCCAATACTACAAAGTCGGCATATATATAAAAGAGATAAAACTATGAAAAAAACTGTTAATTTAGATGGGTTAAATTCACTAATATTACTCTTTCGAATTCCACAAGAACTTACTTATGTTATAAATTTCTACTTTATGTACATTATATGATCTTACGTACATTTAGAACATATTAACGTAAGTTTTAAACGCTCTGTAAGCAATCTGTACAAAAACACTGCTAACAACTAACGCAATGAAGTGGCAATTTAAGTAAATTTTGTTATTAATAAGCAGAGAGCAACTTATGCCAATTTCTTAAAATGAATACAATAAAAATAAAATACCTAGTAAATTTTCTCTTTAAAAAAATTATCCTCACAATTTATGATTTTTTTTGATAACATAAATTTCATATGTAGTTTGGGTGCCTCTTGCTGAAATGCATAAAAGCAAGGCATGCTATTGAGGTCACTGTTTGACTATAATTCGCTAGTTTAAGTAAATAGTATGATCTACACTTTACAAATATACATTTTTGCAAAAAATAAATGGTTATTATCATCACATAATTAATCAGTACCTACTATTGATAGGTGTTGGCCGCTTTAGTACACAACTAAAACGATTGTTCGATTCATATATCTATACGCAACATGCATAAATCTGTTTAGCCTTAAATAATACTACTTGATTAACTATCTGTCTCAATGAAAGAATATTAATGTCAAAATACTCTTTAACAAAGCAAAAATGTTTGTTATTATATGTTATTTATTAACAATAATATTAGTTTCCTTTTAACTATTAAATCGCAGTTGTTAAGTTACTAAACGTAAATTATTAAAGGGTGAAGAACTGTGATATAATCAAAAGAAAATTATCTTTGAAAGCCCCCATTCTCCCCACAACTTCGAATCTCTCAAGAAGAGGTAGGTACATTGAAAATTAAGGCCGCGTGACGAAGGCGGCACTGAAAATTTCGGGAATCAAGAAAGTGACACAACATTACTATTTAAAAATGTATTTCGAATGCTTTTCGAAGTATTCTTCGCGAAATTTGACACATTTTTCCATACGATGGAACCAATAATTGAAGCACTCTCTTTTGTTCTGTGCGCGGTGATTGTCGTGATGGAGGATGATACGGCGGTTGCAGTTCTCTTTACAGAGTTCAGAAACGACCTGTGGCAAAAAAATGCTAGCATACCATTCTGCATTAACCGTTCTTTGTCCCTCAAGAGAAATAGTCGCAACATGGCCGGTTTTGGAGAAAAACGTGGCCACCATTGTTTTTGCAACACTCCGTGAACGAACAATTCTTATTGGCTTTAACTCGTTTTCGAACACCCAAACTCGTGACTGGTTTTTTGTTTCGGGTTCGTACGCGTATATCCAGGATTCGTCACCTGATACGATGTTGTATACAGCATTTGAGGATCCTGCGTTTAATCTTTCGAGAGTTCTGACGCGCCAAGTTACGCGAGCCGCTTTTTGCTCTTCACAGAGCGAATGCGGTATCCATCGGGAAAACAACTTTTTTAACACCTAATTGTTCATGCAAGATTATTTGTATTTGACTCATGCCAATGTCTAAAGTTGCCTGAATTTCACGGTATGTCACATGTCGATCTTCCTCAATCAGCTTACGCACAGCATCAACGTTTTCTTGGGTGACTGCAGTTTTTGGATGACCTTGACGGGGATCATCACTGAGCTTGACACGTCCACGTTGAAATTCAGCAAACCAGCGATAAATTGAGGTTTTGGATGGGGCTTCATCACCAAATGCAGAAATCATCCGGTCAACACACTGTTTTTGTGTTAAACCACTTCGAAAGTCATAATAAATCATCGCTCTTGAATTTTCTCGAGTCAATTTCATTTTCTCAACGACTAAACAAGTTTGACAAAACCTTGTGACAAGACCGATAATCTTTTTTTAAATAAAAAAATGGTATTCGATTTTTAAAACCAAGGAGTTTTCAATTAAAAAGATTTTAATATGACAGAAACAGTGGAAATATTCCATTCCCGATACTTTTAGTGCAGCCCTCGTAGATTGATACATAACAATATCTCGAAATCTAAAGAGCCAGGCTAGTAGCCCAACAGCACGTCACGAAATGCGAGCATGTATTTTAGGCCGTTAAAAAAATGTTAACAGTAAAACCTGAATACTATGGAAATAAGGAATGGCACATTCGGCGGACCAAAACGGCATTGCGCAATATTTCAGCCTGAAAAGTATTTTCGGTCAAGTGAAACTAATTAAAAAGAAAACAATGTTTAACATAAAAATAAAAGTCCCAAACATTTTACTTAGTTTAGAAATATGACCAGACTATAAACAGAACTGAGCCACTTCGTTTTAGATGTTAAGTGAGGGTCCATTGTAATCTCGAATCTAGCGTTATCCCTAAGAAAGCAGTTTCATTTACAAAACCTAAATTTTCATTATTTTATAAGATGTCACATTCACTATGTTTAACATAAGGTAAAGAGAATCTTATACATTTAGTTTTTTCCCATTTAGCACTAAATTGTTGGCAGTAAACCAACCATGTACTCGATCTATAATATTATTTACAGCGTAAAAGCTACTGGCTTGTCTATCTGGTTCAAATATTAGTGATACTACACATACATGTATAGATAGTAACTGTCTGGTAAATGGGGAAGATCATTAATATAGACGAGAAAGAGAAACGGGCCCAGTATCGATCCCTGCGGGACGCCCATTTTCAACTTTGATTCTAATGAACTAACATCATTAACTGAACCTGTTTATCATTCAGGTAGGACTTTAGCAAACAGAGGGCTTGTTTACCAAGTCCGTAATGCTTAAGTTTTAGTAGCAACGTTTCATGATTTACGCAGCCAAATGCTTTTGAGAAGTCGCAAAAGATACCGAGAGCATGCTTAACTTCCTCCCAGGCGGCAAAAATATGCTGTAACAAGTTAACACCGGCGTCAGTTGTACAAAGTCCTTTGTGAAACCGTATTGTTGATCGTGTAGGATGTTGATTGAATTAAAATCAAGTAGCATTTGATTAAACATGATCTTTTCGAAAACCTTGCTAAATACCGGTAGGACTGAAATAGGCCTATAATTATTTGAATCTTTAAGCGGTATGAATTTGCTATGTTTAATGAGTTACTCCTTGATCTAAACACAGATTAAATATTGACGCTAAGCAAAAACGGAAGTTTTATTGATAGATTGGCAAGTTTTGACCGACATTCCTCACAGATCATCTTAATATCCTTAAAAGCTTTTAATACTACTGTAGGGTTTATATGCTTGAAACTGAAACTACGGGACATGTGCGAACAGTTTTTCTAAGAGTGATAGAATTAGCAGGTGAGCAATCCAGAGTTTCAGTAGTTCTAATCGGAATATTAATAAATAAATCAACAAATTCCTGAGCTATGTCCTTATCCGAGCTTAAAGTACATACCACGCCGTGTCTCTAATACAGAGTTTTTATTAAGTATTTTATTCCTACCGGTTTCGTTATTATTTATTTTGCAGGTAGTTTTTATCTTATTTTCAGACAATTTTATTACCAATGAAATCTTACAGACTTTCCTAAAGGTTTTGGAATAATTCGTATAGTTTATCTCTACTTTTCCTAATAATACCTGTGGTTGCCCAATCCCTAAAAAAAAGAATTCGGGGTATACATTCTTAATTTTCTTTGGAAAAAGCTTATCAAATGCATTGTGCACTGCCGAAAAGAAATCTGTGTAGAATGTTTTACATCAATTACGTTACTGTTAAGTAATGTTAACAGTGGCGTAGCTAGGTAACCAAAGGCCCTGGGGCAAAAAATAAACTAGGGCCATAACTAAACTATTTAAAATCGTTTGTTCCGTATTCGATGTACTCCAGATTTGTCGTAATCCAGATTTGTCGTAATCCAGATTCGTCGTACTCCATATTCAAGCAAATACGCAATTTAATATAAATAGTAGTTTAGTCACAACTCTAGTACAAACCTGATGACTTCTGGTTCTGAAAAATCTTGTTTATTTATATTCCGAATGTGGGAAAAATTTTCACTAGATTAATTTATAGTTTGTAAGTCAGAGTCCGAGGGGCCCCCTGAGCTTGGGGGCCCATGGGCACTGCCCCGTCTAGTCTTTCGGTAGCTACGCCACTGAATACCAACTTGCTATTTAAAACCTCATCAAATTTCTTTAGACTTCCAGATGTTGTGTCTAAATTTTATTTGCACCTCCTGCAAAAGTGTGGTGGACCTGTAGGTGACAATCAGTTCACTATGATCTAAGGTAGATTGTTTACAATGGCTTTTTCTAAATATTCGATGTCTGAGTTACTCCAGTTGGTGACAAGAAAATATTTCTATGATTAAATTGAGATTGAAAGCGTATTGCTTATGAGTGCGAGTGACAAACTACTTTGCAAACTTTCGAAAGTGGTTCGCTGGTTTAACGTCAACATTTTACTTCTTAATGGAGAAAAAACTAAATGTATCCGGTTCACTACTCCAAACGTTAAACAGGTGAAAACGACTATACTACTTAATGAAGACGAGTTGGAACTACTTGATACCACAAAATTCTTAGGCATTACTCTTGATTCTAAGCTTCAATGGGGCCCTCATATTGATAAATTATCGAATAGACTCAGCTCAGCAGCATACGCAGTTAGAAAAATTCGTGAACTGACTGATATTGAAACAGCCAGATTAGTTTATTTTAGTTATTTTCATAGTATAATGTCGTATGGTATTCTACTGTGGGGGAATGCCGCCTATATACAATCTATCTTCGTGCTGCAGAAGAGAGCTATTCGAGCAATTTATAACGTAGGCAATCGTGATTCACTGAGGCAGAAATTTAAAGAAATTAACATAATGACGGTAGCGTGCCAATATATTTATGAAAATCTAATTTACCTTCATAAAAATAAAGATCACTTCTGTAAAAGAAGTGATATACACTCTTTTAACACGCGGTTATAGATCGAAACAGGCAGATGTGATATTATGTTATCCATTTGTTTTCTTCAATCATTTTACATTTGACGAAGCAAACTATTGTTGCGGTGACTCTGTGTGTTGATCTAGTGTGCGTTCGCGCAGCGGAATGTTGTTGAATTTAAAGATTTTAATTATGCAGATATTTAGTGTATGACGTCGTGTAATTGTGTATGGTAAAAAAAAAATTGTGCATGCAGCCATTGTGGAGAAATTCGCTGAAACCTGATTCCGCTGGGCGAACGTTGTCCTGGCGGAACTTTTTTGAATCCATGGACTTAGAAGAAAAAAAATGTGTCCAAAAATTAGTGTGTATTTGTGTGTAATTGTGTATGTATGAATAAAATTAGTACATGCATAAACTTCGGAGAAATTCAAGTTTCCGCTACGCGAACGTTTGGCCATTAGCTAGTTTTCATATAAAGCGCTTATATAGAGAGCTGTAGATTTTTACATAAGTTTGTTTTGAATTTGTTTATATTTGTTTAAAAAACAGATTTAGAAAAAATCGTAGGGTTTAAAAGATAAAAATATAAACGTAAAATACGCTTATTAGGTCTTAGTTCGTAAAGTATGCACTTTGGGGTCCAGATTTTCACGTTTATACAAACCTTGTAAGTGTCTGCAACATGTTGCCAAGTATCAATGATGTTCCGTTAGTAATTAAAGAGTTATAGGACAATTTACCATGAATATACCACTGTTTACAAAGCAGTCAAATATCACGACGTTCTAAAGGAATTGCATAGTAAAATGTATTCCAATAATTAGTGTATTAATTCAACTACTCACATGCAAAATTTCATCTCATTAAATTCAGTAATTAAAGAGAAACAATTAAAATACTGACAAAGCATCGAAAACCTACATAACCCGACCAAGTTCGGATGGCTACTAAAAAGCGGCCGTGCCATATATCTAAGTAACGTTCTTAACCTTCCAGTATAGTATTTATTAATATGGTACAGTTGCGTATTTCTTGAATGAATTTTTTTTTTTTTTATGGTATAGGGGGCAAACGAGCAGACTGGTCACCTGATGGTAAATGACTACCGCCGCCCATGGGCACCTGTAACTGAAGAGTCACAAGTGCGTTGCCGCCCTTTAAGGTGGGAGTAGGAGAAGAGGGGGAGGGTGGGGGGTTGAGAGGGGAAGGACGGGAATAAGGGAGAGGGAAGGGTTAGAGCCTCCGGTTACCTCACTCACGCAGCGAAATGCAATGCAAGCATTGCTTCACTACCGGTTATCTGTGAGGCCGGGGTATCGAGCGGAGTCAAGCCGGCCCATACGTGCCGAAGCATGGCTCTCCCACGTTTAATAATAACGCCAATATTTTTTTAATAATAACGCCACTATCTACGATAAAAATAAATCTTCAATTAACAAGTACTTCTCTAATTAAACATCCGTGTACAAAAATATTTTTAATTACATGTAATAATTATGTATTTATTATTTATTTCTCGCCACCTGTTACGTAGAAACCTAAAAATTGGCAAAATGTGGGTGTCACAGAAATGTCACACCTCTGCCTACCCCTTCTGGGACAACAGCCGTGAGCATATGAATGAATGAATGAAAATACAGAAACTAACCTCAAAATTTCTAACCCTCTTAGGGACTAGTCATGACAATCCCTGGGGGGCGCGCCCCAGTAACGGCAGAACTTGGCATACAACTCATGTGCGCGCACAGGCGCGTGTATTTTGAGCTTATCGGGAACGCAGCTGAGGCCCTTGTCATGACTAGTCTCTTGTTCATAAAAACTTAACGTTAACAAACGCTTGCTAAACATACTCTGTCATTGGTTAGAGACAGCAATAGACTTAAAATGCATACATACATAAGTCACTACCAGTACAACGGTAATATCCTAGACTGACGCAAGTCTCAAGCGCATACTTAAATAAAGTACCTACGTAAATAGTACTTACTATCATAGTCAAATACATTTAAAAAAGCAGGTGTAGAAAAATAAATGACCTATAAATTATATCGAAACAACAATTGTGTTGTCAACTGTACCAATTCAATACCGGTATTATACTGTAAATTTTAGATTGTTACCTAAATATATTGCACGGCCGCTTTTTAGTAGCGATCCGAACTTGGTCGGGTTACGTAGGTTTTCGATGCTTTGTCAGTATTTTAATTGTTTCTCTTTAATTACTGAATTTAATGAGATGAAATTTTGCATGTGAGTAGTTGAATTAATACACTAATTATTGGAATACATTTTACTATGCAATTCCTTTAGAACGTCGTCATATTTGACTG
Organism: Callimorpha dominula; assembly: GCA_949752705.1. Taxonomy (NCBI): domain Eukaryota; kingdom Metazoa; phylum Arthropoda; class Insecta; order Lepidoptera; family Erebidae; genus Callimorpha; species Callimorpha dominula. Next base: position 11,252,098 of record OX457000.1, read on the forward strand.
CTTTGTAAACAGTGACCACTGTTTACAAAGCAGTCAAATATCATATTCAGGGTAAATTGTCTTATAACTCTTTAATTACTAACGGAACATCATTGATACTTGGCAACATGTTGCAGACACTTACAAGGTTTGTATAAACGTGAAAATCTGGACCCCAAAGTGCATACTTTACGAACTAAGACCTAATAAGCGTATTTTATGTTTATATTTTTATCTTTTAAACCCTACGATTTTTTCTAAATCTGTTTTTTAAACAAATATAAACAAATTCAAAACAACGTATGTAAAAATCTACAGCTCTCTATATAAGCGCTTTATATGAAAACTAGCTAATGGCCAAACGTTCGCGTGGCGGAAACTTGAATTTCTCCGAAGTTTATGCATGCACTAATTTTATTCATACATACACAATTACACACTAATTTTTGGACACTTTTTTTTTCTTCTAAGTCTATGGATTCAAAAATGTTCCGCCAGGACAACGTTCGCCCAGCGGAATCAGTTTTTAGCGAATTTCTCCACAATGGCTGCATGCACAATTTTTTTTTACCATACACAATTACACGACGTCATACACTAAATATCTGAATAATTAAAATCTTTAAATTCAACAACATTCCGCTGCGCGAACGCACACGTTGATCTATAATTTTTAATTATAATAATTATTTATTAAATCGACGATTTCGAATAATTGATGGTCAATTTTATGAAATAAAGATTCTTTGAATAATAGAACACAACAAAATTATGTGATATTTACTGAATATTGTTGAAACTGTCTGGTTTTCTTTTTTAAAAGAGTGGCCGTGAGTTTGTTTGCCCGATTTCTTTTCACAAGGCTCAACCATTTGGAAACGGGCGGTTATAGATCGAAACAGGCAGATGTGATATTATGTTATCCATTTTTGTTTTCTTTAATCATTTTACATTTGACGAAGCAAACTATTGTTGCGGTGACTCTGTGTGTTGATCTATAATTTTGTATTATAATAATTATTTATTAAATCGACGATTTCGAATAATTTATGGTCAATTTTATGAAATAAAGATTTTTTTTTTGACGTACATTAGATAGATCACTACCTACTTTTTTAATGCTATTTTAAGATTGAATTGAATATTTTAATTTAACTTCTTTTATTTGTTGCAGTGAGTCCAATGACGTTTTGGAAAATTCTCCGAATGTGGAAGAGTGGTTTGATTAGTATGATGTATTAGAAGTTAGTTAAGTGTATTTTTTCAATGTCTATTGAACCATATGTTGTGTTTCAATGTAGCTATAACATTTTATGAAAATAAAATGCATATAATACGTATTGGATAAATATTTTATTTAAGAATTACAATAATGGGTTTGAAGCACAAGAACAAACATCTATATCTGGTACAGAATCACCACCCACTTTGTGATATTTTACATTATTTTGATAAACACGCATATATATGAAGTACACATGTATCAAAGAAGCATATATTTTCTTTTAAATTTCATAATATACATACATACATGTTATAGGTACCACAATCTTAACAAGATTAATAGAAATGTTTATAATGATATATTAATGTATTATTAATGTTCTCTTAACAAAACTACCATGCAAAAAAACTTTAGCATGCTTGCTACCAATAAATTTATAACAACATTTTATGTCCATAATACTAAAGTCCCTAAATCTAAATTCTACATTGTGGTACATACGAAAATATTTTTGCTAAGTTTGTGAGATTCCTCCTATTGACTCCAGACACACCAACACATCTTAATTAATCTTTAACAAACAAATATAATGTATGTCATAAGTGTGAAGCTGGTATACTAACATAAGTTTTACTTTCCAACAGTCAATAAGTAGTTGGTATTTGTTTAGTCATTGGGATTCAATTAAAACTATATAAACTGATGCAATATGATGTCATTTATTAGTATGAAGGGAAAAGTAATCACAATTACTTTTATAAAACCATTAAAAATAGGCCTATCATATAGGAATGTTTGTGAAGTTAATTTTTTTATTGATAAGCACCAGTTTATCTTTAACATTTTTAGCAAAAGAACTACATTTTGGAAAGGTATGCAAATTATGGTTGTACTGCTAACCATACAGGTGACATTTCCTTTATAGGTCCTAAAGTTATGCACAAAGAGTTTAATAACTTTTCTCAGTACATTTTACAATAAATACTCACATTATAGCATCAAAATTAATTATAAAAGTGTATGATAATTTATTTTTTAAATTTTATATATACTAAACACAAAGCAGTAATACTGTATATCAGCTTTCAGTTTGAGATGAGATTTATTTGAAATTAATGAATAATTTACTAGGAGGTTAACAGGAACATTACACAACAAAAACTAAGTATATACCAGCCTGTTCATTACAAGTCCAAAGGACTAGGAAACAATAAAAGAGTTAAAGTATTTGATACATACATATATACACAAAACTAAACATTCAAATAAAAAAATAATATACTATTCAACAGTATGAAGTAATCAAATTTTTATATGAACATTAATATTTAAACAAATATGTACTTTTTAAAATTACTGAAAAGTACAGTATTATTTAAAATTAATAAAAATTTTGATACATGATGACATTAACAGCCAAATATTTACTTTGGTATGAATAATAATTTTCTACATTTTACCATAAATACATTTGAATATAGCTATAAATATGCAAAACAACACTATTTCAGTGACACTAAGGGAACTACTACCATTCTTCGCCAATAAAATCTACCATCATAGTATGCACACACACTAATATGCTGACATAGATGAGAATCTCATTTATTCCCTATATATACAAATAAAGCATTATTTGGTATACATGTTAGGTATACCATTTACATGTTAAGTGATCAGGCATTGTAATAGTAACATGTGATCATGATCTGTTTACAAATGAGCACAAATATGAATTAGAATATACTACTAATATCAAATTAGGTATTAAAAATGGATGTATATTGATACACAATAGATGAAGAATTAGGTACATCTAAAAACATTGTTAAAAGTGTTTTTCGTCTTTTGAAGTGTTGTCTTACAAATCTTACAAATCCCATTATATGCATAAGTAAATTAAAATAAATTCTCTGTTTACAAAATACCTAACTCTATATTAGCAATAAAATAAACCAAAACTTGTACATAAGAGATTTCATTTCATACTACATTCAGTGCAAAGTTCACAAGTGTTTTGCTTTATAATTATATTCTCCAAATTGTACGCATTATTTTATCTTTTCTACAAAGTGATTGTGAACTTCTAAGCAACTTTTACACTGATTTTTTCAATGTTAAACATGTTCATATAACCTGGTTCTTTTAAACCTAATTCCTTAAAATTGATCTGCAAGCAGAGTACATATTTCATGAGAGACTGTTTCCTTGCTTGATCTTACAGTCAGTCTATACATTTGAGCTTGTTTATTTGGTTCCAATCTCATTAGACATCCTACTTGCTGGACTCTAGTGTGTACAATGCCAGCACAAACAAAGTTATCAGGATTTGGATCAATACCATCCAGCAACTGCATCCCAAATCCAGCTAATTTAGTACGTGTTGCAGGTAAGTCAATAGAACCTTGAGCTTTAAATATTTTTTGTGCTCTTTGTTGTTCACCTCCTAAATTTTTCCATCTCGCAAAGAATGATTCACCATTCATTTCAGTGGGTTCAAAGAATTTATTCAAAGTCAGTGGCAGTTTCATTGTAATTTTTTGAGGTACATTATTATAAACAAATGAAACAGACATACTTGGAACATCAGCATAATCTTCAATACATTCGGCAGTTAGCATTTGCTGAATCTGAGCACCTGCTTCTAGTACTGGTTCCATAGGTTTCATTTGAACATTCAGTTTGTGTAAATCAGTCCAGTGTAATTCAGGATGGACATTCTGAATGGAGAATTGTGTCTTGTTCCCATAAAATAAGCCAATTCTACCCAGGTTCTGCCTGAATTCACTTTTCACTCCTATTTGGATTAAGTCATTTTCAAAGAGAACTCCATTATTTTTAAATAAGAACTTCTTAATATTATTTTGTTGTACTGTGCTAGGACTTACTTTTGGGGCTGTATACAAATCCCCAAGTACATCAAGTAGCCCATTTCCTGTGGTTGGTGCAGTGGCTCCAGGAGGTGTAGACAGTCCAAGTAAATCTGCACTTGAGCTATTAATATTATTACTAGTGGTGTTAATTACTGCTGCTGGTATGGATGTAGGTTGTGGACTTTTTGACTCTCTAATATCATCTGGGATGCGACCAGGCTTTTTCTTTTTTAACACAGCCAGGATAGAGGACTCTCGTTCTGGGAATGCAGGCATTTCTTCCAGAACTGTAGCTAACACATCAGAACTTGCAACAATACTTAATTGCAGATATTCAGAGGCTCGTTGCTGTAACTCTACATCAGAAGAACGAAGATTTGAATCGGCACGGAAAACTTCCTGAACACGATTTTTTATTTCTGGGAAAAGGTTAACAAGTTTAATGTATGTTGATAACAGAAGTGCCCTAGTAGCTGCTGAGCATAAATGATACTTTGAATGAAGTAATTCAAATTGAACTTGCGGTGAAGATCTTGTATCTCCTGCTATCAAGTTGCCAAATTCTCCTAGTATGTATCCACCAACTTTAATCATATTTTCATGACAGGTTGGGGCTTGGAGAGCCTCGAAGACTGTTTTTGCTGCATAACCTTGAACTTCTTCTCTATTGATGACAATTTGTATCACTCTGTACCAAACTTCTTCAGACACATAATCTCCAGCAATTCTAATAAGATTCAGAATGACATCCACATACCAGGTAAAATCTGTAGCATATTTTTCAGCCAATATTGCTACTTTCAAAACCATTTCTTCTCTGATAGAGTAATCAGCAGTTTCTAAGTAAGCCAACATTTCTTGAACTATTTCTTCAGCATTAGTTTTATCACACATAGCATAGAGCAAGTCCACAGCCTGCTGTCGGACTGATACATCTTTTTCCATTTTCATAGAAAGAATAACAACTTCTTGATGTTTTTTAACAGCCTCATGAGAAAACTCTGAAGTGGCAAGATGACACATTGACTCGAGAGCTAAATAACGGAGATTGGTTTCACGATTGCTAAGAAATTGGCCAAGTTGGTTACAGGCTCTAACCAACAAGTTAGGTTCACTATCATTGTGTATGATCAAGCTTATGGCCTCAAACAACACTGCATTTTTAGCATTAGAATGTTGTACCTTCTTGGATTTTGGAGGTTCCTGAGCCTTATTAAAAATAGTTTCCAAACATTCTGATAGACGACCCCTTACACCAGGCTCTTCAGAGGGTGGAGTGTAATTCTGCAGCAATCTCAGCAGTTTGACAGAGAGCCAAGGGGCTGGTACAAAGTAGTAAGTATAATCTTGTAGATCTGTGTAACTTGCAGTCACAATCCTACTAAGTCTTGCTACAGCTAAGGTTACACAACCTTTATACTCATCTGGATTCTTTTTAACAAGTGCATCTATTAGAGATGTAGCTGCAGTCACAACACCCATATGGGGATCATTCAAGAGATGTATGATACGAGAAGTCCATTCACCTGTAGGAATAATTTCTGGTGACTTCCGAAAAAGTCGAAGGAGGCAAAGAGCAGCAGATTGCTTGACTACATCCATAGTATCACCAGAGACAAGTAGCTTCGGAATTTCTGTACCAAATGCTTCTGCCATATCTTTACTGCCAATATTTGCAATACATTGCAAAGCCAAGTTGACATGTATAGGATTACGTGATTGCAGGTCATTTTTGATGCTTTGGATGATAAGCTTAATTAGATCACTGTTGGTATTGACGAGTACTGATATGAATAAGTAACCTATCTGTTTTTCAGAATACTTGTTAGATGAAAGTAAGTTGACTGCTTCCATATGACCAAAGTCGATATCATGACCCAACAAAAAGATAAATAGAAGTTTACATACGTATTTTTTTTTCTGATAGCCATCAAGTGTTTTATCGCCTTTAAACTTACTTCTTATGTTGGCCAGTTCTTTATTGATCCTCTTTATTTCCGCTTCTTTGCTTTTACAGTTTCTTATGTCTGATATGAAGACTGCAAGTCCTCGCATTCCATCTCCCCTGACGGCAGGCATATTGCCAAGTGATTTATCGAACACCAGTTTTATGCCTTTTCTTCACACTTTAAAAGAAACAAAGATTCCGATATATAAATATTTAAGAGAAACTTCTAAATTGGCGTTGAATTACTATTAATCAATCAGCGGCCGTCATTACAATAATTCAGAAAGATGAGATTTTCTTCTACTACTTCTACAACGCCTTCCTTTGCCATAGATCCATTTGAAACATCAGACGTAACTTATTGTTTATGGATCAATATCATACACGAATCGAAAAAATACAGACTGCACAACACTAAAAACACAGGCGACCGTCTTTAAAGCGGCCTACAGACCTTCAGTTTCAACTACACAGTTTTCTGAACAGCTGACTGGTCAGTTAAAACGTATTGGTGTAGACAAAACTGAGTGGTTGATCTGACAATCTAATCGAAATATGATTAGATAAAACTGTGCTGTTAAAATTGAGGGTGTATAGCAAAAAACTGCACAGTTGTCAGTTTTGCCATAGCTTTGTTGGAGTGAGAAGTTCTACTAACACTGCAGCTATATATGGTTCTATAATGATATTACTATACTCTGTCTACTGGAAACAACACCGTGAACATTTACAGCTCTCCTAAGTTGGCCGGAAAAAGTAATTTTTTTACAACTTTTTTTGCTGTTTCAACTGTTCGTTAACTGCTCTTCATAGTTCGATAAAAAATTATTTTGTTCGTTATTAGCTTTTTTAAATAAAATAAAAAAATTTCCTCACGTTGGCGGAGGGACGTCGTTTTTTTACAATTCTTTTTTGCTATTTCAATTATTCGATAACTGATCTTTATTGTTCTGTAAAAAAAATTTTTGTTCGTTCTTATATAGCTTAAATCCAAAACGAGCTTCTAAAAGCGTGATGCGTATAATCCATTTTGGATATTAAAATTTTAGGCTTGGGACTAAATTACTAAGTGAGCGACTAGAAATACAGAGACTTTAATATTAAGTTGGAGATGATTTAACATTAGTAGGGTAGGTAGGTTAGAACTGCCGATGGGATTTTGGGCCACTTTTTCGGCAGCTAGCCCCCAGACTGTTGGGCACCACCGCGGCACTCTCGCGGCTCTTGCCTAACTTAGGGGGATCAAAAACATCCTGCCAAAAGCTGTATACAGGGATCGAACGGTCTATGGTGCTCTACGGGGCGCCAGTGTGGACGACCACTCTGACGGCCCAGAATATCGCGATTCTGCGAAGGCCGCAACGCGCGATGGCCGTCAGAGTGATAAGGGGGTACCGTACGATCTCCTTTGAGGCGGCCAGCCTATTTGCCAAATCCGCGCCCTGGATTCGCTAGATCGGGGCGACCTTCCAATGCCTCGAGAAATAGAGGCACACCGGGGTGCCCCGACGAAACGGCGCTTCACACACTGGCGGAATGCTGAGCCTGGGCTAACCAGCGTCGTGTTCTCGTCGTGGCAGTGGGCTCTGCGGGTAGTCTCTCGCTGCCGGCCGTGGTTCTGTCCATGGTCCGGAGCGAGAATGCATGGAAGGTGATGTCCACAAAGGAGGCGGCCGAACGGGAGAGAGAGCAAAGCACAACTCTCTCTGCCCGCAGTAGAAGCGCCGGAGGGCATTTAATGATTTCCGGCCTGCGGGCGACGAACATTTGGGGAAGTCGTCGTCCGAACAGATACAGGCCCGAGAGGCAGAGCGCAGTGTTCCGCGCGCGGTTCTCAGAGGAGTGCGAAAGATGGGTGACGGTCGCACCGGGTGACGGGACCCGTCTTGGGTGAGACGGGTCAATGCCTGTCGGGAGTTGCGGAAGAATGCAATGGCGATTCTCGCTCCCCCGATCATGGGCAAGCAGTAGAACACCGGGGTGGTTTTTAGTCGGTAAGAGTCCAACAAGACCCCTTCGCCCCCCCAAGGGCGGAGGACATCCATGAGGATCTTCCACCTCGACATCAAAAAAAAAAAAAGGTAGGTTAGAACTGTGACCATAACGCCAGAACCGAATTCTATGACAAACGAAGTACTTGGTCAAACCGCCAACTTGAGGGTAATTTTATTTTTTTTAAACTAAGAACGAACATAGAAGAACAGTAAACAAACATAATATTATTTAGGGACGTATTTACTGGATGCACTTGCCGTCGTCACAGACTGACTCTTTCTGACTGACTCAGCCTGTGACCACGGCCAGTGCAACCTAGTCAAAATGTCAGACAATTCAGAGGTATGTAATACCTTTTCGTGATCGCGTTAATTCCCGTAAATACGTAAATATTATTATGTCATGGAACGCGAAAGTTTAAAAGTTAGAGTAAACGAACAATTGAAATAGCAAAAAAAATTTATGAAAAAACGACTTCCCCCTCCAACTTGAGGGTTTTTTTTTTAAACTAAGAACGAACAAAACAAAATTCGAACAATGAAGAACAGTTAAACTATTGAAGTAGCAAAAAAAATGTTTTTATTTAATAGAAAAACTAAGATCGAACAAAAATATTTTTTATTGAACTATGAAGCACAGACGAACAATTGAAATAGTAAAAAAAAGACTTCCCTCCGCCAACTTATGATAGCCAACATTATTTTACTGCGAATTGAAAAGTTTGACCTTGATGGTGGGTTTACACGCTGGCGTTCAAACCGACATTCAACGAGCACATGCACGGGCACACGCATGTGAACAGGCTGTTTGTGCATGCCTGCATGAAAGTGCTCGTTGAATGTCAAAAAAAAAAAAATTTAAAGTTTTTACACCATAAACGATTTTTTAGTTGTAAAACTTAATAGTTTTAAGTAAAATTTCGCATGCATAATTATGTCGGGCTGTTTTTTTTTTCAATAAAAGTAGATCAAGCTCAAAGCAGTAGCTCCCACGAGATCTACGTCTACGTCGTCTCCCATGTTTGCACTGACTACTAGGAGTGTTCGCAACGGCTTTATATTGAAAACGCGATATAACGATACGCTACTTTTAAAACACCGATTATTTTTACGTTATAATATATTAGTATGAGATATATCACTTCTCTTCGTAGAACAATGCGTTTTTATTATCATCGCAAAACGCGGCATACGCCCTTTTTTTATGGTACAGGGGGTAAACGAGCAGACGGGTCTCCTGATGGTAGATGACTACCGCTGCCCATGGGCACCTGCAACCCAAGAGTCACAAGTGCGTTGCCGGCCCTTAAATCATTTTTTACGTAGGTAAATTAAGTACCTTACCTAAATTTACTTGGTACTGTTCTTACACTTAACTAAAACTAACTTTTATTTACAGTTTTATCAAAACAACACCAAGATAAATTACAAAAAAATCAAAAGAAATTAACGACGAAGTCGCTCACAAACTCACATTAATCACATATCAGACATAATACGTCATACAAGCGAGTCAAGCGAGTTATCCACACTGATTTTATATTCAAACGATACAATATATAATCTAACGTTTAAAACGAACAAATATATTTAATATTTTTTATACTTTAACTAATATTTAATATTTTTTGTACATTGATAGGAACATAGTTTTTAACCGGTTGTATTAGAGCATAATTTAGCATGGGATACAAGTATTACATTACAAATATTACGATGATGCGAGCGGGCGACGTGAAATTTGACCTTGAATGGCCGGCCCGCGTTGCAGGTGTGATCGTAGAATAGTAGATTGCATTGTATAATTGGATACAATGTCATTGCTGATGTGATGTTAATGACATTGTATCCAATTATACAATGCAATCTACTATACAAACAGGATACAAAAGATAACCGATATTATACCAATTTTGTATCCAATTTTACAATCTGGCAGCCCTGTTTCACACCTTTGCAAGCATGGTCCGTAGGGTATTAGTGTTCTGTGAACATGGTAGTCAGTGCAAACATGGGAGACGATGTAGACGTAGATCTCTTGGGAGCTACTGCTTTGGGCTTGATCTATTTTTATTAAAAAAAAAAATAGCCGGACATAATTATGCATGCGAAATTTTTCTTAAAACTATTAGGTTTTACAACTAAAAAAACATTTATGGTGTAAAAACACTTTTCAAGTAGCCAAAACTTTAAATTTTATTTTTTATTTGACATGCGTTATAACTATTTTTACATCGAAGAGTGCTTTTACATAATTCGTTTCTTATTTTAGTGGGATTTCTTTAAATGAATTTACTATCATCATTAACTTTTGAATAGATTTTTTTATTATTTCTAATAAACATGAACATAATTAAGGGCGGCTTCTTCATTAACTGTGTTTCGTAACTGTTTTAAGGCATACATAAATCTATTTTATTTACTGCACATCATTGATATACGATTAGTTACAATTCCCTAATCGTCAATCAATACTAACTTTAATCCTAAGAATTGGCACTATTTTGTTTCATATTTTTTTGGCCCTGATAAACAATATTAATTTTTACTAAGAGAAAAGTTCAGAAACATCTTTCTGAAGTCTTCTTTTGCTTTCGACTCGTGCATGATAAAGGTTCAGACCATTCCGATATATTTGGTGTCGTCAAAACTTAATTTCGATCGTTACGTCGTCTGTACGCCACGAAGATGCAAACTATACTAACGCGGCCGAGCGCGTGTGTGTGTGTGTAAACAGGCACACAAGCCCATTCACCCTTTGAAGTGTGTCAAAAACCCGACAGTCGTCCCGATCGGCGCCAAGCGCGTGCACATTCATGCAAGCATGCACAAACAGCCTGTTCACATGCTTGCGTCGTTGAATGTCGGTTTGAACGCGAGCGTGTGAACGCACCCCTTTGTCATCCCGATCGGCGGCAAGAGCGAGCACATTCAGGCAGGCATGCACAAACAGCCTGTTCACATGCGTGTGCCCGTGCATGTGCTCGTTGAATGTCGGTTTGAACGCCAGCGTGTAAACCCACCATCAAATGTTGCATACACACACACGTTATTAGGGTTACTACTAGTGCATAAGAAAATTTGTGTAAACTTTAAAATGTTTTGAGACAATAAATATTATTGTTATATTCAAAACAGGTGTTACACATGTATTTTATAGTTTCACAATATAATTCTTAATAGACCTAGTATTACACCTAATAATGCAAAAGTTAAGAAGAAGAACTGTCATAGTTTAACCCCTATGGATATGGGTCTGTCCAATTCTGACAGTCCGTGTTTTATTAATCTATGGCTCCTTGGTCAATGTTCGTATATGTGTTTTGTGTGGTATGTGCGCTTCAGTAGTCACGAGACAAATGTAATAAAAAAAAAATCAAAAAGTCGCCGCTAAATAGTGTATTAGCTTGATGTGACTATTGTTTGTTGAAAATGGTATCACAAGTATCTTCTGATCTCTTGTGAAAGGCTGGTGTCAAAGTACGTTACTAATAGATGAATGATGCAGTCTATTTTTTGGACAGGGAGACTGCTATCACGTGCCTTACGAAATGGACTTTCGAGTTTCTCCAGTGCTGCTGAGTTAAATATTTCGAAAACAAACCATCCTTATCTAGTGTCTGTAGTATGTGGTTTTCCGAAAGACATTGCTAATGGAAGAACACGTAAAGGACAATTCGGTGACGACGCATGGTTCTCCACCAATTCCAACAGCGCAGATGTAATTGGTAAGTTTAAAGAATTTTCGCTTCATTACTATAAATAGCATGCTATTGTGGTTTTATTTAATGATCAATATCTCAATTGCCTATAGTTTTTTTTTGTAAACAGTTATTATTATTTTAGCAGAACACTTGTCATTTTTTTACGAGCAGATGTTATTTGTTTATCTATTGGACATTAAACATTTACAAAAATTATAGGGAAGGTATTGATGAGAGCTTAAACTTTAATCTTCTTATGGTTAAAGTCAGTATTGGCTGTCACTCCTGTGATAAATTATTATAATTTGTTTGTATTTTTATACCATTAAGCAAATAGTCAACAGACTTGTGAATGTTGATTGATGCAGGTCAGACACAACTGCTTACCATGAGCTAAGCTGTATTGGTTGCTGCAATTAGTTAGAATTTCTAAAATAGAATTGTTAAAATAGAAAAAAAACAATAATTTAATTAATAATAATTTAACATATCTCACACACGGCCGTCTGATCTCAAACTAGGCTGAATATGTACTATGGTAACCAGATTGCTGATAAACATACTTAAACACATATTTTCAAATATATATATTTATTATAGAGTAACTGTGCCCCTCGATTTCACCCGTGTAACTCAAATGCCATGGGAATATTGGGATAAAAAGTAGCCTATGTGCTAATCCAGGTCTCCAGCTATCTACATACGACATATCATCGCAATCAGTTCAGTAGTTTTTGCGTGAAAGAGTAACAAACATCCATACATCCTCACAAACTTTAATTTTTTTTTTCACATTCAATATCTTACCTACATATTATAAAACAAAGTCCCCGGCCGCATCAACTACTGAACGGAATTTCATGCGGTTTCCACTAATAGACAGAGTGATTCAAGAGAAAGGTATAGGTGTATAATTTGTACCCATTCATGATCAGCCTATCGCCGTCCACTGCTGGACACAGGCCTCCCTCAACCATCCCGGTCTTGGGCAATCCGCATCCATCTGCTGCCAGCCACCTTCTTTAGGTTGTCGGTCCAACGTGCCGCAGGGCGCCCTACACTATGTTTGCCTAATCGCAGTCTCCACTCTAGCACGTGTCGGCTCTAGCGACCATCAGTCCGCCCGGAGACATGACCGGCCCACTTCCACTTCATCATACTGATTCTATGTGTGATGTCGATTACTCTAGTTCTCTGCCGAATAACTTCATTTCGAATTATATTGACTAGAGAAACACCGAGCATCGCACGCTGAGCGACTTTAATCTTGTGGACCAGTCCAATGGTGAGTGTCCACCTTTCGGCTCCGTACGTCATTACGGGTAGGACGCACTGGTTAAATGTCCTGGTTTTTAAGGATTGAGGGATCGGTGACTCGAAGATATGACGAAGCTTCCCATACGCCGCCCAGCCCAGACGAATTCTTCTATCGGCCTCCCGGTCGAAGTTGTGCCGGCCAAGTTGGATAGTTTGGCCAAGGTAGATGTATTCTTGCACAACCTCGAGAGTAGCGCCATTTACGACCACGGGACTCGGGGATACATGCCTATTATGCATGACTTTGGTCTTACCAATGTTCCACTCGTCTTGAGGAATCGTCCAGACTGTTCAGCATTCCCTCCAAATCATGCAGTGATTCCGCCAGGATGACTATGTCGTCTGCAAATCGCAAGTGTGAGATGTATTGGCCGTTAATATTGATTCCTCATCCGTTCCAATCGAGCGTTTTGAAGACGTCCTCCAGTGCATTGGTAAAGAGTTTCGGAGATATAACGTCTCCCTGTCTAACCCCGCGATGCAATTGGATTGGTCTTGTGCTCTGTTCTTGTACTTGTACTTGTATGTTGTTTCAAGAGTAGAATCACTATCAGCTATTTTAAAAGGTTCGACATGATTGAGCTAGATGGGGTTGCCATAAACATGAGCCGGAAAGCCAAGTTTTAAGTATATTGAAATGAAAACGAGGAATAATAAATAGGTTATTTCTAAGATTTATTCTATATGATACCTGTCAAAAAGTAAAAGTAAAAATTGAGTAAAAGTATCGAATACGAAATATCTAGTACAAAAGTATCAGTATCGAAAGGAAAAGTACTCGATGACACAAAGTATCTATACTTTTTTCGTGTCCTAAGTGTGACTTATGCAACTAGTAAATTAGTTATTTATATTTTTTTTTAAATAAGAACTATGTTTCTCTATATGTATACAATATCATTCGTTTTAAAATAATTCTTACAACTCACACTAGTGCATTATTACATTAAAACTAAACATCTAGGGGGAATATTGAATACACATTTGTGCATTTATATTTCTATATTAATATTATAAAGAGAGAAGATTTGTTTGTTTATAGTTGATAAGCTCTGAAACTACTGAACCAATGTTAATCATTCTTAGACTGTTTGAAAGCAATGTTATTGAGAAGTAACATAGGCTATATTTTCTTTCAATATTCATATAGTTAAATGCAGGTGAAGCTGCAAGCACAGTTACTTTGTGCAAAAAATGTAGGTAAATAGTTTAGCGAAAAATTGCAAGTTACTTTTTTTAACCGACGAAAAAAAAAGGAGGTTCTCAATTCGACCGTATATTTTTTTTTTTTATTTTTTTTTTTATGTCTGTTCAGCCCTCACTCAGTTATTTATGAACCGATTTTGATTATTCTTTTTTTGTTAGATAGGGTATACCTCAAGGGTGGTCCCATGTCAAGGAAGTCAGGATCTGATTATGGGATCCTGAAAAAATTGAGAGAAACCCTCGAAAATTGTAGGAACGAATAGTGTTTCTGTTTACTTTTCATTACTTTATCAGGTATTGCGTTTAGAAATCATCATCATTTTTCATGATCATCATCATGATGATGAAAAAACCATAAAATAAAATCTTTTTAACAAAAAATTAAACCGACGAAAAGAACTAAAAAGCAAAAAAATAAATAAACCTTAAGTCTTAAGTATTGAGCTTATTTACATAAACTATCTAATTTTATATAAACTTATTTTGAGTTGGCGCTAAACAACAAACTGATTAATTATCAAAATTTTATTTGGCGCCGACTCAAAATAAGTTTTATTGAAGATTAAAGATTTTATTGTATTTGATTATATGAAGATTATAATTAGTTATTATTTACAGGTGTTGCAGATGGTGTGGGAGGATGGCGTGCTTATGGCATTGACCCAGGCGAGTTTTCTTCATACCTCATGAAGACTTGTGAAAGGCTAGTCCAGATGGGACACTTTAAGCTCACAGAACCTGGAGATTTGCTGGCCAAGTCTTATTATGAATTATTGGAACACAAAAAACCAATATTAGGTAGGTATGAAATCATTTTTAACCGACGAAAAAAAAAGGAGGTTCTCAATTCGACCATATTATATATATTTTTTTTTTTTTTTTATGTCTGTTCAGCCCTCACTCCGTTATTTATGAACCGATTTTGATTTTGATTTTTTTGTTAGATAGGGTATTTGGCGCCGACTCAAAATAAGTTTATATAAAATTTGATAGTTTATGTAAATAAGCTCAATACTTAAGACTTAAGGTTTATTTATTTTTTGCTTTTTAGTTTTTTTCGTCGGTTTAATTTTTTGTGAAAAAGATTTTATTTTATGGTTTTTTTCATCATCAGCTCAGCTACATGATGTGATAATTTCTAAACGCAATACCTGATAAAGTAACGAAAAATAAACAGAAACACTATTTGTTCCTACAATTTTCGAGGGTTTCTCTCGGTAATAACGGAGAGAGGGCTGAACATACATAAAAAATATATATAAAAAAAAAGGAACTCTTACAGGATCACTTTGTTGTCTGTCTGTCTGTTAAGTCCCTTTTTCTCAAGAACCCGTGGACGTATCAAGTTGAAATGAATACGAAATACGTCTGCGGTCCCTTCAGCTGTAAAAAAATTCAAGCTTCTAAGTCAACGCAATCAAATATACGGCAATTTAAGCCTTAGATTTGACCAAATTTGAACATTTCGCAGGTAAATCAAAATCTATAGGGTACTTCCCATTGACCTAGAATCATGAAATTTAATAAGAAGCAGTCTACCAGCACAAGTAAAGGAAAAAAAACCGAAAGTCGTTAATATGTTGTTGTCGCATAAAAAATAGTTTTCGTGATTACAAACTTATATTTTGCGGTTGGAAAGTTGACTATGCCGTAAATCGGTGTATGGGAGAGTATTTTTAGAACTGCAAAGTTAAGTTTGTCTTTCGGAAAAGACGAGCAAAAAACTTTGAAAATTGATTCCCGAGACGGACGTACTGTCTACATACAAGTTGTTCGCCTACGGCACCCTCGGTGCGCACTCAGACTCGCGCTTGTCCGGTTTACTTTTAGTGGTTTACGTGTGTTTAAATCATAAGCATAGGATATTGCTAGTTCTCTGTCTCCCTCTCCAGTTCGTTAAGGGCCTTTTGTGTAAGCGGCGGGATATGCTTATATTATCCAGGTAGTCCATAAATGCTATCGACATAAAAAATGTTACTAGATTTTTCTGTGTGAAACAATGAATAAAGGAACGAAAATTTAAAATCATATTTTATTTTAAATTTTAATAAAATTCTTATACAAACGCTTAGACCGTGCGAAGTCGCAAAAATTCTTTGTTTTTATCGACAATGAATAAATAGGAAACAACGATCTTCGTATGTTGTGTTAACTCCCTGAACTTAGCTAAATGATTGCTTAAGGACGCTATCACATTTTTGATGCGCTCGAATTTAGGTATCTGAGCCACACCACTACATCCATGTAGGCGTGCACACATTGACACCGCTCGACGCTCGAGTTTATATATTCGACTAACAGCTTTCGATACTTAATATTTGAATTTATTATATTTTAAGTAGGTGTTTAATTTTATTTTTGGTGTCACTAATTAGTTATTTAGTAAGTCTGCAAGATAATATAAAATTTATTAACTGAATTGGTCGACATAAAATTGCAGGATTCTGCCTATCGGTAAAGTATTCTTCTGGAGATTTTCTAAGACTATGCCAATATTTTTAAATACACATATATACCTTTACAAGATAAGAACATATATCGGGAATAGAGTCCAAGGCGACGGTCATCAGGGCTCCAGGGAGTAGAACCTCTAGACCAAACATGCAGATATGTTATTCTAATTTCCTTCATCACGAAAAACAACTTATCTACATCTCAGTCATATTAATACCAACACAAAGTTTGACGTCATTATGATTAGAGTACCGGTTTGTTTCGAACGGAATTTATTTTGAAATGCAATTATTATACTGAAAACAAATTATATTATATTAATTAATCCAGGATAGGACAAAAATGGATATAATGTTATTAATTAACTGTATACATTAGCCTTACACAGAATGGTTTGATAACAAAACTAATAAAAAACAAAAATGTATTAAGTGAAACATAATCGTAATAATAATGATTTGTTAAAATACACGTCTTGGGGAAAAAGCCGCGTTGAAAGGCTAATAAATATAAGAAGGTTCGGAAGGTGCATGAATGAATATCAAAGCGTTTTTAATAAGTAAAATACAAAGAAAATATTGAAAATTAATACACAACAACATATTCATTCTAAATTACTTTTATTAAAATATATACAATACAATACAATATTCTTTATTGTACACCATAAAACAATTAACAACATAAAAATTAAAACAAATAATGGTACAAACGGCGGTCTTTTCGCTAGCTGCGATTTCTTACAGACAACCTATAATGAATAAATTCAACAGTAATTTTATATGTATTATGCCTTGATGAAAACAATCAAAAATTCAATTGTTAAGCCTATAGTTGAAATTGTTATCCCAAGTAGCAATTTTGTGATCATTTATCAGAGAATTTCTAAAAATACTATAAATTTTTTATTAGTTTAAATGAAAACAATAACAGTAATAATCATCCGGAATGAAGCATCTGACACCTTGTATGCAAACACGTATCATTTCATAGTATAATGGGTAAGAAACAATGACGTTCATTGTCGGCAAATTGTTAAAGATGTTGTAAAGGTTGTAAAATCAAACATGGGCTATGTTTCAATGAAATCAATAACAATAATAATCACCCGAAATGAAACATCTGCCATAAATTTAACTCTTTTGAGTTTACCTACAGAGGTTCTACTGTAGGTATAGGTAGGTCTACTAACCGTCTTCGCTTTTCGAAATTGCGTCTATTGGCAAGAATTCTTTTGCGAGAGCTTTTTCCAAACGGCTTTGGCATCTAAAAGAAATAATAAAAATGAAGCATTATTAAAACACTTGAACATAATAACAATCTACCTCAAAAGGATAACAAGCATCTTACTCATTATAAATCCACACAAAATTGTTGTAATAACTAATTTTATAGCTATCAAGTAAAATGCGTCAAGTAAAATTGCGTTTTTACAGGAAATACAATTATGCAGTTGAACTCAAAATGCAAACCTGTATCTGTATACAAAATTTCCTCGTTAAAGCCGTTACCGAGATACCCGAAATATATATTATACATACATAAATAAATACATACAAGAATTGCTTAGTAATAGTACCTGAGAGACTGAGCTTCGCTCGGTAGCTTTTTGTAAAATCGTAATTTTTATTTTATTTTATGTTTTTGTAAAATTGCGTTTTTACAGGAAATACAACTATGCAATTGAACTTAAAATGCAACTGTATCTGTATAACAAATTTCATTGAAATCGTTAGAGCCGTTTCTGAGATACCCGAAATATAAATACATACAAGAATTGCTCGTTTAAAGTAATAAGATATAACTAATTTATAATCCTACTACTACCGTAGAGAATAATATATAAATAAATAAAAATTGTATAAAAATAAACATTGGACAAAGCAGTACCTATAACAATCAGTAAAAAAAATAAATAATATATGTACTTTTAGCCAGAAACTAATAAAAAATTATTATTTGTATGAACCTTACCTAAAGGCATACAGACAGGACTGAGATATTGATTGAGATAATAATATAATATAAATCACATTACAATAATATAACTCAATTATTATGAAATCAAAACTAATATGTGTAAGTAAATAATTTATTATTGTATTTATAAACAAAATGTCTTTTTTTTTTTTTTTTTTTTTTTTATCGTGTGGAAACCCCCACGGGTCATCAACTCACCGGAGCTAACGGTAGATGGTATGTCGGAATCGAACCGACTAAAACCACACGGTGTTCCGTCACAAGGAGGTCTATTGCAGGAGGACCCGGGTATACCCTAGGAAGGAGTCCTCCGGGAACCCCTGCAGACCTTGGTTGCCTTCAGCAGGCGACCACACCATGGACTACGGGGGGCCTTACCCCCCTCCAGATTAGAGAGGTGCGCGTGGAACACGTCGCGCCACCGTCTTGGGCCTGCTTCTGCAAGGGTAACGGTCAGCCCGACCCGTTACCCCCAGGCCAGCGCTCATGGAGGCCGGAGATCATTTTGCGCTCTCCGGCGCCTGGTGCGTCTTCTGCGGGATGGGAGAGTGCTTGTCCTCTCCCGTTCCCGTTCCGCCGCCTCTTTAGCCAACATCACCTCCTCGCAAAACAAGACGGCGGAATCCCACGCACTCTCACTTTGGACCATGGACAGAACCATGGTCTCTAGCGAGAGGCTTCCTACCCCAATAGCTGTCGCGAGATCGTTTCGCTGATGCGTCCATGCTGAGCACTCCGCCAAAGTGTGGAGTGCAGTGTCCTCGCGACAGCCTCCGCAGTGGTGGCACGCAGGCGATGGCTCCCGGCCTATGCGACACAGGTACTTACCGAAGCAGCCGTGTCCGGTGAGTACCTGCGTCAACCGGTAGGAGAGGCTGCCATGTCGCCTCTCCAGCCAATCCTCCATGATAGGTCTTACCGCCACAATTGTGGCGTGCCCTGCGCTCGGTCGCTCCAGTCGTCCTTTCCACTCGTCCATTAAGACCTGACGAAGCTGAGACCGTTGCGCCTCGATCTCACGAGGTACGGGTCTCAGGTCACGCTCTAGTGCCTCCTTGCGCCATTGGTATAATAACGCAAGGGCTTTCGCCTCTAGGTCCCATGGGGCAGAACCGGCTAGGAGACTCGCCGCTTCGAAGGATATCGTGCGGTATCCTCTTATGACTCTGACGGCCATTGTCCGCTGTGGTCGCCGCAGTATCGCAGCATTGCGGGCCGTCAGAGACTCAGCCCATATTGGGGCGCCGTATAGGGCCATAGACCGCACGATTCCGACATAGAGTCTCCTACAGGAGGCGTCGGGCCCTCCTAAGTTTGGCAGCAACCGCGAGAGTGCAGCCGCCGTCCTTACGAGCTTGGGGGCCAGATTCCGGAAATGAAAACCGAAATCCCATCGACTGTCGAGTGTGAGCCCTAGGTATCTCATCGAAGACTCGACGCCGATGCGAACACCTCCTACGATAATGCTGGATCCCGCTGGAGGCCTCTTCCGAGGCCCATGGAAATAAAGGGCCTCCGATTTATGCAGGGCCACCTCGAGACCCAGCCGCCGAATCCTGCCAACGACTTGAGCGACCCCGGCCGTGGCTTTTATGGTCGCTTCGCGGTATGTTCGACCACGCGCCGTCACGAGTGTGTCATCGGCGTAACAGGTGACAGCAACACCTCCCAAGAACACACCGCGAAGCACCCAATCGTAACCGATGTTCCACAAGAGTGGTCCTAGCACCGAGCCCTGTGGAACACCGCACGACATCTCTCGCCGACCATATCCTGCCCGACTCGGGTAGATCACGGCTCTCTCCGATAAATAGGCCCCGACAATGCGGCAGAGGTAGTGAGGCACTCTGTGAAAAACGAGCGCCTTTCTGATGCAACTCCAGGGCAAGGTGTTGAAAGCGTTGGCGATGTCGAGGGACACCGCCAACATCACCTCACCCCGGGATACTGCTCCCTCCGCCAGGGCCCTTACGCGCATGATTGCATCCACGGTAGAGCGCCCCCGGCGGAAACCAAATTGATTTTCCGCCAGGTCCGGCCCCACTCTCGAAAGGTGCTCGACAAGGCGCTCCACAATGATTCTCTCAAAGAGCTTACACACCTCGTCGAGCAACACTATGGGCCGATAGGCAGACGGTGAGTCTGCCGCACGCCCCTCCTTTCGTATAAGGACCAGTTTCCCCGTTTTCCACAATTTTGGAAACTGGCCCCTCGCTAAACATGCGCTAAAGAGCCCCGTTAGGCGGGGCCCGAGAGCCGTAAGGGCTAGAACCCATGCTCGGCCTGGGATGCCGTCAGGTCCTGGTGCGGTGCACTTGGCTCGGAGCCGTTGCACCGCTGCCCTTAGTTCCACCCGAGTAACTTCGGGGGCGTCGTCGTCTTCGGTGTTGGGCACTTCTTGAGGCAGAACCATTGGCGGAGGTGTATGCTCCCCCGCCTGTGGGAATAAGGAGCCCACGATTCCTTCAAGCAGCTCAGATTGGAGACTCTGAGTCAGCGGGGGGGCCCAAGGCCGCAGTTTGCCTCTTACCAAAAGATAAGGGCGCCCCCACGGATCACGTTCCAGAGTCTCCAGTAATTCTTGGCGGGCCTCTGATTTGGCCCGTTTTATTGCCGCTTGAAGGGACCTCTTGGCAGCCCTATAACCTAACAGAAGCTCTGCCTCTTGGGCTGCCGCATCATCAGGGCGGCCACGCCTCCTGCGGAGCCTGGAGTACTGGCGGCGCGCGGTCACGCAATTTTGACGCAGCAGCGCGATTTCTGAAGTCCACCAGTACACCTGACGCCTTGCCGTCCTGGTCTGGGCCCTAGGCATGGCCGCATCGCATACTTGCGACATGGCCTCCCGGAACCAATCTGCCTCAGCATTCACATCCACAGGTCTGTCCGGTGCGATGACCCAGGCCTGTACAATGGAGGCTTCCAGGAGGAGCTCCCGATCTAGCCGCTTAAGTGCCCAACGTGGACCGGTTGGAACCGTCCTGACCGACGTCTCAGAGGTTAGGGTGGAGACGTTGAACCGTATATATCGGTGGTCAGACAACGTCTCCACTTCCTTGACAACTCGCCAGTCATGCACACGGCGTGCTAGTGCAGGGCTCGCCAACGAGATGTCTACGATCGAAGTACCCTGCTGACGCACACACGTGGCGACGGAACCCCGGTTTAGGAGGACTAGGCCAGATAACACGGCCCACTCCTCCAGTGCCGCACCTCTAGGATTAGTGGCTGGGGAACCCCATGCCGTTGACTTGCATTGAAGTCCCCCAGAACAAGTACGGATCGAGGGCGGCATCCTTCGACGACGACGGCCAACTGAGTGAGCCAATCCTCGAACTCAGCCAGTGTACGGTTAGGCGAGAAATAAACTGCCACCACCGCAATCTCGTCGACAGCTGCTGCAACCCATCCTCGTCCCCTTGCAATAACGGCAAGAGGGGAGGTGCCGGCGGCAGTGCCGCGAATGATAGCCGCCAAACCATCAAGGTCCCCTACCCAGGCCTCACCGGGAGGAACAAAATACGGCTCGGCGACGACACAGATGTTAATTGACCACTGTGCAATGCTCTGGAGCAGAAGATCCTGAGCACTGGCGCAGTGGTTTATATTCCCCTGCAGGATGCGAACATGTGAACCCGTCATGTAATTTCCATCTCCGCACCCCGCCGCGAACCTTGTTGCTGCTCCTTAGCGTCCGGAGTTCCTATAGGTCCTTTGTGAGGTCCTCCCGCGGAGCAGGTCTTGGTACCTGCACGGTGCTCAGCTGGTCTTCCTTCAGCTGCACACTTAAAACATCGCGGCGGGGCATCGCAAGAGTGGGCTTTGTGGCCAGACTGGCTACAGCGGAAACACTTATCACCGACGGTTACCGTTGCTGTGCACTTGACCCCTACGTGCCCCACAGACAGGCAGCGGAAGCACCTTGATGACCTAGGCTGTAGGAGACGCACCTTTGCCTTCAAAAAGCCACCGAGGAGAAGACTCTGGGCATCCGCGACCTTCTGGGCTGATGCTACTGGACAGCTAACCACTGTTGATCCCAGACCATCGAGACCTGTGCGAATTGCTCCGGCCTTAACTTGATCCTTGGGACAGCCCCCAATCTCCGCCACTGCAGCTACAATTTCAAGGGCCGTTATGGCATCATCCAAGCCCAGAATGGCCTGGACACACGGACGTCGGCCGCAGCTAGTGATTCCCTGAGCTTGAACGCTAGTGCGTCTGCTTTAGGGCCGCTGGTGGCTCCAGGGATTTCCAGTAGACGAGCTCCCGTCCGGGTAGATTTACACCGGACTCCCGGGATATTAAGAGCCTGAAGGTCCACATTTTCTTTCGCCTTCTGCAATATCTCAGCGTAACTCACGCCCCTTTCCGCAGCTTCCGCTGTCAGTGTCAGTACGACAGCAGTAGAGCGGGGCACGGAGCTTCGGCGCCTTGGCAGTGGAAGCTTTGGCAGCTTTCTTTTCTGCTTTTTTGGCCTTTTTGGCTGTCTTCCTCTTCTTTCCTTTAGCTCCAGCTACCTCCCAACCTCCCTCATTGGAAGGCTATGCAGGAGTCTCTGGAGCTTTTGGGGTGGGCACTGCTACCTTCTTTGTAGCGTTTGGCTTCTGCTTTATGTTACCTCCTGACTTCTGAGCAGCAGAACAGGAAGGGGCCGGCGGAGTAGCTGCTAAACTACTCGAAGAGGCTGCAAGACCCACTTTACTTGCAGCCGCGTACGTCAACGGGTTAGAGGACGCTAAAGGTGGTCGAAGTCTGGCGTCCTCCATAGCTGAAATGCGCTTCATGATGCGCCCTTCTAGTTCTGACATGAGCCTGGAAACATTCGGCTCTATTGTCTGTGCCGGTGCACCCTCATGTCGGGAACTGCGCTCATTTTCAACATCATCGCGCAAAGCGCTAATCTGTTGGCGCAACTCTTCATTTCTGTTTTCAGAGTCGGCCAGTCGTTCTTCGAGACGCCTAATCATCTCCTCAGAGGAAGAGTACTTTAAGAGCGCCTCGGTTGCCTCTTTAATGGAGGACACTGCCTCTTTTAGGGCTTTCTGGCTAGTGCCTTTTAGACCTTTGGAGACTCTGGCCACTTCACCAATTCGCGTCAGTGCTTCTTGAATTTTGCCCTCCCAATTGGGGGCAGAATTTAAATTACTGTGCGGACTTCTTCTGGCTTCAGCTCGTTCCGTTCTTTTAGCAGCTATATTGAGGAAGAGCTCTTTTAGATGCTGTTCCTCTTCCTGCGCTTCTGCAGCTTTATCGGCGGCCCTGAGAGCTGCCGCCTCTTTCCGTGCCTTGCTAACGCCAATATAGGCGCCAGTCGTAGGTGGTCGACCTCTACCGCGACTTGCCGTCGGCATCTTAGCCGCCGGCACAGCTTCGTCACTCGAAGATGTCTCCGCGCCGATTCCGGAGCGACTCCTACTCCGTCCAGATCCAGATCTGCTAGGATGTGGACGCTTTTCGGCCCGCCAAAATTTCCCATTGGCCACATCTTCTTCTTTCTCACTCATCGCGACCTCCGCGTTTGTGTTGGTAGCCGATTTAGAGCTGACTACAGGGCTCATAAGGCATTGGGTGTCACCCCCAGAATACGAATGGGGACTGTCGACGCCAACTGGTGCCGAGTGGGATTCCCCTGACGAAGAGCGTCCGGGACCCACCTGGGTAGATATATCTGTATTTACCTCTGCCATTATTTTTAGTTTTACGTCCTTCGACGGAGACGCCCTCGGAACTGAGTTCCCCTCAGCTATTCATCCCCTTGCCGGGCGTCAGAGCGTGAGATTAGGGTAATTTTTATAGAGGTTTTCTTCCTCGCGACTCCAAAGAGCCACCGGCCCTGTCAATTCAGAGTTACGGCTTGGCCGGACGGTGGTCTGTATCAGACCGACGTCCACCGCCTCGGAAAGAGTCCAATGACGGCAGACCCGTCCGCCCCGCGCTAGTAATTTTTTAAAGAGGTTTCTTTCCTCGCAGCTCCTAAGAGCTTCCGTGTCTTTCCGCTACCGGAAAGAGTTACGGTTGGGCCGAGCGGTGGTCTACGTTAAACCTGCGTCTACCAACTCTGAGTGATTTCAGAGACGGCAAACCCGTCGCCCCGTTTTTGTTTCTCAGAACATTATCCTCTGCCTACATCAGAGAACAGACAGAAAAACTCAGAGTAGCCTTTGAGGTAGGCCCCTCCTTGCCAGAATATTTGCCGTCGGCAATGGCGCCCTCTCCAACGGGAGAAAACAAAAGTGCCACTGCCGACGTTGCCCAGGGTGCACCACGGGGAGGTTTTCACGGCCAGCACCCCAAACAAAATGTCTGATGAAAGTAAGTACGAGGAGGTATCGTAAGCGTAAGTATCAAGTTGGAATGGTAAAATATTTTGTACCCGTACACAATAATGTTTTCGTCACGAGCTGCTGCTTACAAGGGACATAGTGTCCACTCTCAATAGCGGTCAAGCGCAGACTGACCGTTCATGTCAATTACTTGTAAATGAAGCCAGGATACACCACCACTAAAATAACCCTTATTCAGACTGCATAAGACTTACGAATACAAGCAAAAACCGTGCAAAAATGAGTTAAGAATTTTTTTTTTTTTTTTGGAGACTAATAGTAAAATTTCTTTTGGTTTATTTACCCAAATATATAGCTAAGGATATTCTCTAAATCAAAGTATTTTTTGTGGACTAAATGCCTGATATTTAGTTTAGAAAAATACATCAGAACTCAACCCAATATTGTCAGTTTTACGTAAAGACGCATCGAAAAACCGTTTTTAAATATTAAAAAAATATATTTTTTAGTAAACATATTACGCATTTTTCAAGATCAAAGAGTAAATTACCTTTTGGTAAATGTAGTTACATGAGATTCTGTTTCATTTTATTGCAATTTGATTCGAAAAACTGCCCTTTTTCAAATGTTTTAAATAAATTTGTGAACGCGTCTTTAAGTGGGTGTTTGAATGTGTAATGTGCGTTTAGGGTTCTAACCCGCAACCACGCGATCGCAAATTCGATGCCTTATCCATTACACTTAATTTGTCTAACATGCAAAACATACATAAGTTTCAGCATACTATAGCAATTCTAAGAAATCTAAATAAGTATCGGTTTCGGCCGAAACTGAGACCGAGGCCGAAGGTTCGATTTTAGCTGCGAATCAGCTGTTCGGTCGGACACTATAAGCAACGAGTGACGTGTCGTGTGGTCAAGTCGTTGTGGTCCTTAGGTTTCTAAAATAAACATAAATTTAAAACACTCGAAAAAAAAGGGGTGTTATAAGTTTGACGTGTCTGTGTGTCTGTCTGTGGCATCTGAGCTCCCAAAACGGATGAACCGATTAAGTGCGTTTTTTTTTTGTTTCAAAGGTGACTTGTTTGAGAATGTTCTTAGATATAATTCTAGAAAATCTCTTCAGTCGTTCTAAGATCATCATCTCATTTGTAATATTTGAAGTAATTTTGGAGTCGAGGTTATTTTAAATTTATGATTATTGTGCTTGTACTCATTGTAGGTTTCTCATTAAGTAAATTATATTACAGGTAGTAGCACAGCATGTGTAATGATACTCGACCGCTCGGAGAGCGTAATGCGCGCCGCGAACATCGGTGACAGTGGGTACATGGTGGTACGTGGCGGAAGAGTAATACACCGCTCCCACGAACAACAGCACTACTTCAATACGCCCTATCAGCTCAGCCTGCCACCGCCGGGACATGACCGAAATGTGCTAAGTGACAGGTAAACGACCTTTTGTTTACAACTTTCCTGTTTTATCTATACTTAGTTTCTGTTATGTATGAGACTACAAACGAACTAAAATGTACGCATTGCGACAAACATCACTGCTCAATAACCTGTTTGGTTAAGATTTAAGTTTTTGTCTATTGCCATAAGTTACATTTTGAACTGATCATAGGAGAACTGCGTTTTATCCTCAACTTTAGCATAATAACTTGCCGACAATTTACCTGTTACTATGGAATTACACTAATGACTCATTAGTGTTGTTTAGGTAACGATGCATTTCGAAAATTTATACTTTTAAGTAAAGTACCTACTAAAACATTCTCTAGAGAGCACCTGGCCACCGTAACACTTTGACGGCGATAGATATCGACTATGTTATTTTTCAAAAATGAGCGTTTGTCAAAATTTAGCACCCTGGAATCTAGGGTTGGCCATTTAGCCTCTTCACAACTATACTCAAAGACACATTGGCTGTTTTATTTTACATTTTTTATACCTATAACAAAACATTATATTCGTGAAATTCTATGTAAAGGACTTCAGATTGTGAATACAATGGTGTAAAGTATCATAAACATGAAATGGATGCATTGTATTCCTCATTTCTAAATTCTAATATTCCGCTTCGTAATATACCTACAGCGTATAGCGTGTTACCGTTAAACTTCTATATTAAAAAAAATCGAGTCAAGGTAATTTCAAAATGACATTGTAGCGTCTGTCTCAAGAGATCTGTTTATGTATATTATTTATTTATATTGTGTACTCAGTCAGTTAAAGAAGTGTACTGCGTCACCATGTCTTGGTGATAGTATCAGCATAATTAGAGCAAAAGGTTACTTCAATAGAGATAATAATATGTGCTATGGAGATTTTATCACAATTGATCACATTTCTTATATAGATATTCATGCAATTTTTTTAATACTTTAGTTTATCTAAAATAACAAGCATTCCGCCGCTGTTTCTTTTTTGGTATTGTGCCAAATACATAATTGAAACTTACTTCGTAGTTTTTAAAACCGAATGTCAGAAAAAAATGTCTTGTATAACTTCTGATTTTAAAATAGTTTTAGCCGTTCGACAATTGTGCACTATTGGTGTCCATTTGTTGACACCACATTATTATATTGGTTGTAGTTAGGTGTTCAAGATAATTGTGATACAAGCTGTCTGTACTAAAATATCCTCAGAAACTCTTTAACTCGTAAAATTATTTAATCTGTGTAACCAGTTAACGCCCCTGCACTCTTCCTTTTTCCTACTTCGCTTTTCTACTGTACACAGTTTAAAAGAAAACTTTTTGTGCACAATTGATTCAAAATTTGCTGTTGTTAGTTAATCTCGGAATAGACATTGACACGAAAGTTGATCTTCGGTGAGATCAAGATAGCCTGGCATCGGCGTAGTCGAAAATTGGTAGGAGGAGAGATTGAAACAATGCAGTTTTAGTGCCAATGGCAAGAAATTTACGCAATCTCCTTAACCTCCTGCATTTGTGGACCCCAGGACAATGTTTTGTCGATGTAAAGCCCCAGGTTTTTTACTCTCTCACTGAAAGGCAAGAAAATGCCGTTAAAGATAACCTGAGGCAGCCTCGACCATTCAATTTTCGAAATAAGTCTAGCAATTTCAACGATTATAGCCTGACTTTTCACAGGATTTACGGTGAGGCCATGTTCAGCACTCCAGTTAGCTTAGTGTGTTAGATTCTTATTTATGATTTCAATTGCTTCCAATAGCTGCCCTATAAGAGCGCATGTATAGATTTGCAGATCATCAGCATAAAGGTAGTAGGATGAAAGAAGTTTAGAGGAGATGGGGTTAATGAATATAGTGAAGAGTAATGGGGACAAAATGCCACGGGATGTAATGGAAGTGAGTTTATCGGAACCGGAGTCGAAACCGAAGTTTTTAACTTTCACTTATCTATATATATATATATAACTTTAAACGTGGGAGGGCCATGCTTCGGCACGTATGGGCCGGCTCGACTCCGCTCGATACCACGGCCTCGCAGAAAACCGGTAGTTAAGCAATGCTTGCATTGCATTTCGCCGCGTGAGTGAGGTAACCGGAGGCCCTAACCCTTCCCTCTCCCTTATTCCCGTCCTTCCCCTCTCAAACCCCCACCCTAACCCCCACCCTCCCCCCACCCTCTCCCTCTTCTCCTACTCCCACCTTAAAGGGCGGCAACGCACTTGTGACTCTTCAGTTACAGGTGCCCATGGGCGGCGGTTGGCGTTTAGCATCAGGTGACCCGTCTGCTCGTTTGCCCCCTACACCATAAAAAACAAATATATATATGTATGTACCTCAATTTTACCGGCACGATAGAGGTCGCAATTATGCACCGATTGCTTTTAAACTTGGACGAACAAATCAACAGGGCAAAAATGAAGGTTAAGTTCGTGAATGGGGAATATTCCCCCAAAGGGGGGGGGGGGGGACTGGGGGGCAGATTTTCAAAAATCTGTTTTTTCAGCATAACTTTTTCCTATGGAATTTTTTTGTACCGTTTAACATAAATAGCATGTCCATACTAAATACGAACATTTTTTAATATGAACCCTAAATGATTCCATCCTTAACTTAGGGAGGGGGGGGGGGGGAATCAAAATTGATTGGAAAAAAATTCCTAGCTCCGAAACTGTAAAATGAAAGCTATTTTTTTTATTTTACTCTACAATGTAGACTAAAAAAGTTTTTAATGCGACTGCGAAAAAACACGAAATCTACCTCTGCGGGCCTGCTGCGGGACCGGATTTTTTTTAATTCTCAGTGAAAACTGAATTTAATTAATTCATCGTATTCGGTAATACGTATAGCCTTTAATGCAGTAGTTATACCTAGCGCAGCCAGGCGTCCCGATTTTCAAGGATCTGGTGACACGTCCCGACATATCCTTGTTTGGGATGCCAAATGTCCAGATTTTTTACTATTCTCCTTAGTTTGATCTATAATTTTGACAGGAAAAGCGGATTTATCTGTATGCTGTTACTACATAAGATATATATTTTTGGTATTACATGTAAAACGCATTAAGCTTCACGACTCAGAATAGGTACATATCGTTTCCATTTTCGACCTTCGTTCTAGCTCCGATGCAATTTTATTATACAATTGTAATTGGTGCATACTAATCCTGACTTTAATAAGGCATTCGTATAAATAATGGAACGTTCGGTTTCGTCCACATTTTAGGACAGCAGTCATAAGACCTATGCTCAAACCACGAGACTATAGTCATGTGCTCATTCCACAAACAGCTGTTGTATTTATGTATGCACTAATATTAGAATTTTTAGCTCATTGGATATTTGCCAAATCATTAAAACTCGTGTGTTCTCTTAAAGTTAAGGAACTATGTTTACTTATTTATTATTGGTACAAAAAAATGTATTTTAATTGAGTTCATTAGCGTTGATAGTATAAACAAGATTTGTTGAATGGCTCTGGTTTGCTGGGGAGGTTATTAACTTGTTGAATTACTTAATTACATCATTCACATTGGATAAGCGACACAGTGTGTCAACATTATGTATTCTAAAATATAACGCCTATAGAGACGTATGTTCTAAAATTGGGTTAGTTGTTGTATCTTCTCAAATCGTCGATATGTGTACACGTATGTCGGATGCGCAGATAAATAAACGGGTGTAAAGTTCAAGTTTTTTAAACGTGTGTGCTGACTTTGTAATGTTTATATTTTACTAGCGACCCGCCCCAGCTTCGCACGGGTGTAATGTAGATACTAATGTGGTGAACAATATTATCGTCATATGATTATACAAATTAACACAAAACAATATTAAAGTATACGTATAAACCTTCCTCTTTGATCGCTCTATCTATTGGTGTAAACCGAATTAAAATCCGTTGGTAATTTAAAAGATCTAAGCGTAGGTACAAACGGCGGAAGCGACTTTGTTTTTTACTATGTAAAGATTTCGTTCACAATTTGTGTTATTTACATACGTTTTGTTGTGGTAAGAAGTTGTCTTCTGATTTTATTTCGTGGATTTCTAAAACATACAATGAATAGATTTAAAGCGTTGAAAAGAATAACTTGGGCAAATTTCTATTGAAACTAATGCATTAGAAAATACTAGATTTGCAACTACAACATACGAACACAATAATTTTATTGTCTATGAACAGAGGGGCTTTATTTGGCGGATGTTAGTCTACTCGATTTATCACACACGATGTATCTTGTACATAGTTTATTTATATTTTGCTATGATATGACGTATGACCAGAGCCGGTAAAGGTAAGGGAGAGCAGCGGAGGTGACAGGTTCCCCAAACACGTTCAATATAATTAAACTGATATATAAAATTTAACTTATTTTGTGTTCAAAGATGAAATGACACATTTTTATTAATCGATTTAAAAAATTGTAAAGTGATTTTTAACCGACGAAAAAAAGGAGGTTCTCAATTCGACCGTATATATATATATATATATATATATATATTATGTATGTTCAGCCCGCCCTCCGTTATTTATGAACCGATTTTAATTATTTTTTCGTGTCCTAAGTGTGACTTATGCAACTAGTAAATTAGTTATTTATATTTTTTTTTAAATAAGAACTATGTTTCTCTATATGTATACAATATCATTCGTTTTAAACTAATTCTTACAACTCACACTAGCACATTATTACATTAAAACTAAACGTCTAGGGGGAATATTGAATACACATTTGTGCATTTATATTTCTATGTTAATATTATAAAGAGAGAAGATTTGTTTGTTTATAGTTGATAAGCTCTGAAACTACTGAACCAATGTTAATCATTCTTAGACTGTTTGAAAGCAATGTTATTGAGAAGTAACATAGGCTATATTTTCTTTCAATATTCATATAGTTAAATGCAGGTGAAGCTGCAAGCACAGTTACTTTGTGCAAAAAATGTAGGTAAATAGTTTATCGAAAAATTGCAAGTTACTTTTTTTAACCGACGAAAAAAAAGGAGGTTCTCAATTCGACCGTATAATTTTTTTTTTTTATTTTTTTTTTTATGTCTGTTCAGCCCTCACTCAGTTATTTATGAACCGATTTTGATTATTCTTTTTTTGTTTGATAGGGTATACCTCAAAGGTGGTCCCATGTCAAGGAAGTCAGGATCTGATGATGGGATCCTGATAAAATTGACAGAAACCCTCGAAAATTGTAGGAACGAATAGTGTTTCTGTTTACTTTTCATTACTTTATCAGGTATTTGCGTTTATAAATCATCACATCATGCAACTGAGCTGATGATGAAAAAAAATCATAAAATAAAAATCTTTTTAACCAAAATTTAAACCGACGAAAAGAACTAAAAAGCAAAAAATAAATAAACCTTAAGTCTCAAGTATTGAGCTTATTTATATAAACTATCAAATTTTATATAAACTTATTGAGAGTCGGCGCCAAATAATAAAATGATTAATTACCTACGTAGAGCCATGTCCATTTCTACGTAGGTACATATAAAATTTTGATAATTAATTTGTTTGTTTGTTTGTTTGGCGCCGACTCAAAATAAGTCAAATCACCCTTACTTAGATGAAATACAAATTTGATTCTGCTCTTGAAATAGTATTAGTTTTTTTTTGTTTTTAGTTACTATTTTTTTTTATTTATTGGAACGAAGTTCCTTATCGCGCGTTGCCTAAAAGGGGCTAATGTATCAAATGGGCTTAATTTTTTCCGTCTTTTTAGACGAAAAAAAAAAAGTTGTAACGACACTTTTTTATTTAATTTACAATCCTATCCTACTAGTCCTACTAATATTATAAACGTGAAAGTTTGTGAGGATGTATAGATGTTTGTTACTCTTTCACGCAAAAACTACTGAATGGATTTTAATGAAACTTTACAATAATATAGCTCATATATCAGAATAACACATAGGCTATAATTTATGAAGATATTGTGTACATTGGCCAAAATATAACGATAAATGTTAAGTAAGTCGGAAAAAAAATCTGTCGTCTGCGAGCTATTCTGGCGTGCGGTGGGAAACTGTAAGAGTTACACGACATAATGTACGGTTGGATTGTTTCTCCTAAATAGTTCTACAAAAAAGTCCACGACAGTATATATCTATCTTCTATGTGTAAGGCATTATTACCAAAATAGTGAACCATAAATACAACTACTTATTAATAGTTTCTATATTTCATGGTGGTGATTTAATTCATAATAGCCCAGTCAAGGAACTAAAATACCTAAATTTTGGATTTACCACGCATTTTAATTTTTTGATAAATAGTAAAAAAATGCGCTGATTAAGAATTTCGATACCCACAGTCTGGACAAGTGGACGTATTTTTTTTTTTACTATTTATCCAAAAATAAAAACGTCCATTTTTTATCATAAAACAGCTAGGTTGACTGGGCTATAATTATATTGCTTATCATGTGTTTTAATGACGTTGAAGAAAAAACATGCCACATGTTCCGCCGTCGAGTCCCGTATGATTTGATTTATCCATAAAGGGACCTGCCAGATCCATTTAATTTTATTTTATTCTCTCAAAACAGCACTTTTGATAAAAATTCGACCGAACATCTGACGTAATCGCTAAATTTTTTAATACGAACCTTTTTATTCTAGGCCAGAATCCGCGGAAACCGCACAGTTCTCTGTGGAATGCGGTGACGTTATCCTTGTGGCAACAGACGGCGTTTTCGACAATGTACCCGAACCCGTGCTGGTGGCCGAGATGCGCCGCGCACAGGACTTCGCGGGGAATACAGAGAGACTCCAGGGTGTCGCCAATTCAATTGCTTGGATGGCGCGCAACCTCTCCTTTGATGGCTGCTACATGTCGCCTTTCGCCAAGAGTGCGCGACAAAATGGTATAGACGCTATAGGTAAGTGCAGCTAGTGAATAAACTATTAACATAATTCTATCCATTTTCTAAATACGTCATAACAAAAATTAACTAATGTACTTGTTCACAGGAGGCAAACCGGACGACATAACGGTGCTACTCGCTATTGTAGCGCTATGAAAATGTCCCCCATGTGATTTATGTAGGTAGATTATAGATGTTTGTTCAACTGCAAAAATTTTGCAAAAAAAATAGTGATAACAACGAAGCCAAAAATGAAACTGAATAGTTTGGACCTTTTGTTGTATGTGATCTGTCAAGAAGAAAATCAGATATTGAGTAAAGGAGGTGCCCGCTTCATATATTATTTGATTGATAGAGATTTATTGTGATTTTTACTATTTTTTAATTCTGTTTATAATGTATAATACATTTAATTATTACAATGTTCATAGTGATGTGTAAATAAGTTTTGTACTATTACAACTATTTTGTTGAAATAAATGTTCTGTATGATCTCAACGTTGTTTGTGTGTTGTAATATTTGCTTGACGCTTTGAACCGTTTATTAGTAATAACCGTAAGGACACCTCCTAAGCTTGATTTCATCTTCTAATATAATTTTTGAAATGCATAGAATTATTTATTCAAAAATATCACGCTGTGAAGCTATGATCTGATTGTCAATTTACTTCTGGATTCCCATAACCTATATTAGCATACCTACCTAAGCTTAAATAACAGTTCCACTTTTATTATCTGTTAAGATTGTACACAAATGATTGGAATTTGACAACTTGAGTTACGATAAGATGATAAGAACAAACTTATGTTTATTTAGGAAAATTATCAGGCATTTTAACATAGATACCTATTAAGCGATTCAAATTATTTAGAACATCGCTATGTTGTATCTGTTAAAAATCCAATACCTACTAGAATTATTATTGAAACTCCCTTGAGATTATATGCCGAGAATATATGCCCATTCTTACCCTGTCTATTCGTTTTTCTTTTTGACAATTGCTTGAGAACGTATCTGTGCCAGAGTTTGTATTAAAAACACGCTGTTTGAAAAATATGTAGATTATCTATCGCTTTTGATTATACTATTTATAACCATTAGTAGACATAATGATATTGGTAAGTATAAGGACAAGTAGGTAGTAATTCTTTAATTTTTTTTTTTCAAATGGGTACGCAATAAAAAGAGTACGTTCTAATGTACGTAGTGATGTTTCTACGTCATATTCAAAAATGGATATATTAATATTTCTAAATCAGTGTAAAAAACCTTTCGTCTGTAGTTATAAATAGTTATATTTTACATTTAATTATATTTGCTATAATTAACTGAAAAATTATATAAATTTAAGTTTAAACTTGACTAATTAACAAATGAAAGATGATACAATCTAGATTAATCACTCGAGTCCTTTGTAATATAACAATAATCCATTCCACGTTTAATATTTGATACATAAGTATCAAATATTAAACGTGGGTAATGTTAAACATTAAACAAGTTCAGTATTCGTAGCTAAAATTTACTTTATAATTTTTTTTTATCGATTAAAGCTTCTTAAAATAAAATCGATTGTTATTTTTAATCGAATCCGCAAAATTTTTCGTTCTCTTAAAGTGACTATCTATCGAACTGTCAAAAGAAAATAAATAAACTGAGAGTTTATTCAATACTGCGTCCCTACTGAGGTACGCGTATATTTTCCTTGACGGAATACAAAAATTTACTTCGTCGACTGCCTTTACTATTTTCACATACCGTGCTATTGTAATTTTTTTTAAAGCATAAGGGCCAACCGTCTCGCATTCTGCGGGATCGTCCCGTAATGCCAGATGTAATCCTGCTTTGCAATAATTAGTAATATCGTCCCGCAAAACGTTGAATGCGTCCCGCATGCCTATTTTTCAACTCTACTGCACTACACACATAGTACTTACATGGTCCACAATGATGATTCTAAAGGATAGGGTAGAGATGAAGTACAGTACAGAAGAACGATGGATGGAGAATGGAGGTGTTTAAAAATGTATAATAAACCGGAATATTATTAGAAAACTTTTTGGGCATTGTCCAGTACCTGCTTTGCCTACCAGGGCAGAATACGGCTTCCGAAAGAGCATTCCGGGTATGAATACAATATGAACGTCTGAGAAAACCTCATTAAAAGTAGAAACCCTATGTGCTTTCAGAAGAAGGTAAAGGATTTTATAGGGGCAGTTCTATGTTACTCTAGCGATAGGTACATTTTAGAAGTAAATATCTTCAGTAGGTAAGTATTAGAGTAAATTTATCTTAAAAAAACCCTCCAAAATCAGATCAACCGTGCAAACTTTAGAAAAACAATAATGTGGTTTATACCTACCTGTAATACATATATTTTATTTGAAAAAGAATGAATCGCAAGGGTAACTATGTGTTAGGTAGGATACAGCTATGCAAGATTATTTAAAAGTTTAAAACGAAGGTGAATGATAATACGCGTCACGCTAATCACCATCTGCATATTATAAGAGGAATATAACGAAAGGATCTAATTAATAACACCTTAATATTATTATTTGTTCGATTTGATCCTATTACTAATATCCTATATATTTTTGTATTTGTTTAACTGCAATATTTGGAATTGAGGGTATAAGTTTGAGTGAAGACTGAATACGACTGTGTGTACCTACCGTTTTATTGTTACTAGTAGATAATAATATTATGAAACTGTCGAAATGATAACAGCAGTAGTTCTATACTGAATTACTTTTTATGTTTCATGTTATTGTTATGTATTTTGAAGAATTATCATTTTTATACTTAAGCAAAATCAGATCCCAGAAGTTTCATTTGACATGATTATAATATAGTTATACATATGTTTGTGTAATAGGCTTAAATAACACATATTCGCGTAGTAATTAAAACAATAACTGAAAAATAAATTGCAGCTACAACGATTATATTTAATTACTATTGTAAAAATAAGTATTTCATAAGAATGTAGTTTGGTAATTATAACAAATGACTTAACTACCTCTTTACGCACATTAAGTCAAATTTTGTTGGAAGCCAATGGGTAACATAAGTTTCCGTTGTTATGACCTTCACTTTCAGTCATTGTCGATATGTACCAAACAAGTAAGTACCTAATCATGGTTCCAAACAGGATGTGGCAATTGTAACATTCACTTGATGCACGCTGTGACTTTCTGTATGGACTATTTTACTGTCAAGTGATTCTCGATTTGCGTACTGCGTGAAAATGGAATAAACAATTCAGATTACAATGTCTTTGATTATATTATAAGTTATAACACATTAAGGTTTTATGAATATCATTAAGCACATAGGTATCACCTGGTTCATAAATTAAGTGCTTACTAAGTACTATGAGTAGTATTTTAAAGATGCTAGTATTAACAATATCACCAAATACTTCGTAGTTTGCTGTCACAGACCTCTATAAATAGTAGTAGTTCAGGCCAATCAGAAAATTGGTATTATTTTAGCTAAGTTGGTTTGTTACTGTTTTTGTCCACGTTGTCGTAAAATACATAAAGTAACATTTTATATCTGTTCCCCCTCACAAGACAGCTGCATTCAGCGGCAGTTTCCGTTATGCAGCCAGTAAAATTTGGAACAACATACCTCCCCCGATTAGGTCACTTACCGCGGTAAACACATTTAAAATTCATCTGCGGCGTTACCTAGTAAATTTACAACGGGATCTTGGCATGACTGACACAAATAGCTCTTTAATATAAAACTAGAAGCTCGGCTAGAACTCGGGTGTCAATGTGGTGTGGTGTGTACTTAGGTGAAGAAATGAAGGTATATGCTAATATGTATGTATGTATGTATGTATAAATGTACACTGTGTAATGACAATGTGTAAAATAAATATATAATAATAATATTTAGTGTTTACATAAAAAAAAATAAAAAAAAAATGTTTTATATTGTATTTGTTTCGTTTTTTGCTGATTGATATCCGTGGGGTATGAAGGGTCTGGTTGAAAATCAGCGCTAGGCACATGTCTGGCAAATGCTGAACCAGACCCTATTCGTCGGGCACGTGAGGTACACATTTTTTTAGCGCGTTATTGTTTTTAGATGTAAGTTTATTTTACTATATTTATTGTGTGTCTTATGTGTCTACGAATAAAACATTTTCTTCTTCTTCTTCTTCATATTGAGACGAAACGCGGTCAATGACTAAGAGGACGACCTCACCAGTGCCGGCCTTAGTACATGTGGCGCCCTTAAGCAAATTTTAGGGTACTATATATATATATATATATATATATATATAAATATAGGCATGCACGTGCATACTATAGGATCATTTAAAACTTTTAGATGATTGTATTTTCTTTGATAACGAAGTATTCATCATACAAATTGAATATATTTTTATTAAGTTTGCTAAGAAATCATTGCATGAAAAATGTACCTTTAATCTCGAATACAATTTGAAAAAATGATTTCTCCCCTGGCGTCATAGCGCCCCTACCAACTGGGCGCCCTAAGCAGCGGTTGGTTTTGCCCCACTAAGACCGGCGCTGGTCCTCACCAGTTCCGATAATGAAATGTGCCTAAATGTGACGCGTCCCTTAGATTTCACTCTCGATTATCGAATTGTCGTGTCCCAGCAGGAAAATGGTTCCTAGAGTGGTATGAGTGGAACATTTAATTAGTGCGTAATCTGCTGTGAATGTGCGCCGTAAAAAAAATATGCATGTTGTCGTTTTAGAAAAAAAAAATAAAACGATTCCTGCTAGAGTAACGTTGTTCCAGCAGGAAAATTCTAAACGAACTATTGTAGAGAGAAATATTGTGCATGTCCAGGGAGATTATATTTGTGCAAAAATGTGGGCCGAAAATATAATTTATGCGTCTTCAGTTTTCGAGATATTGCAATTCCTGCTGGAGTAACGTTTTGCAGAATCGTGAATCTCAAAGACCATTGTATGTGTACCTATAGAATAAATATTCACGATTAGCTCTTTATTTATGGGTATTTGTGAAAGAATAAAATTTAAGAAAATATTTATAATTTTCAAGTAATCAAGCTTTTTTGAAAACCCAAAAAAAAATATCACAGCGTCTAAATGAGAAAACGTATTAACTCCCTGAAAACTGTATTCGCTCATTCTTGACGCTTAAAATAAGTCAAAACGACAGTCATAACTTTGACATCAACATCAAGAAACCAGCTCAACCCAAAATGTGTAAAACAAAACTTAGTTTTAAACCACTTTTGAAACTTTTCAAAAGGAGGATTGAATACAGATATACCTATAGACGTAAAGGTGCATGCATGTCTTGAGATATGTTTACGATCAATTATATTTTAATTCAGCTACATATTTAAAGTATATGTAAAATTCATTTGTTGATGTGTAATAATATATATGAATATTAAAATAATTAACAAGAAAAACATTTTTACTGCAATCATTTATAATATTCACAAATAACAGACCCTTACCTATAAACTTTTTACACAAAATACAGTATATTGATTCATTTCTAGCGATAAAATTGCCCGCTTTCGCTTTGTACATTCATACAATTACTAACTGTACTCTTAGTATTAGTTTTCTACAGTAGTAATTGATGTCGAGTTATGAATATGAAAATTGTGGCAAAATAATTTACCTACAAATATAAATAATAGTATACAAAAACTTTAGAAACCCACACTTAGAGTACAGTATGTTTGTATATCGTCTTTACTATCCATATCTCAATCAAATATCTGACAAACATTATTGTACACTAAAAAACTGCTTTAACAAAAACAAAATATGTCCCATTTATGTTATAAAAAAAGTTGACCCTCCACATTCTAGTGTAATAGGTCTGCCTCCAAAAAGCGGGAGTCCCTAATTTACACATTATGCTGTTTTGCACAATCTGTTTATAAAAAAGGTCATCTCTTGCAATTAAAACTTTTTAAATAGATACATTCTTAAAATAATATTTTGGCTTCTGAATTGAAATTTAAATTTCATTTCACAAATCATCCACAGCATTGTGTAATAACGAATTTATCTGTTAGCAGCGTCATCATCATTGCGCCGGCGCCAATCAAAGCCTCCAGGTCGTATATTATTCATTTCTGGCAATGGACCATACTCAGGCTCATCTGGGAGACCATCTAAAAGTTTCCTTCTGGAATCATAATCAGTTTCATTATTATTAATAAAATCCCTTGTGGATAAAGTGGGGGTGTGTAGTAACATACCCCCACTTTATCCACAAGGGATTGATGTCAAAGTTATGATGGTGTAGTAACACCTAATCTTTTTATGGGTAGGCATTGCTTGCTTTGGGATTGACCATACTAGAATAAGCAGGTTTGATTGATGTAGATTTGAACTTGGAAGTGAAAAGAGAAAAATATTATTTAATTATAATGTGTGTTATTATTATTAATTATAATTAAAATATCATGTAAAATTGAAAAGTGGCTGCCTATTTTTTTGCTGTTGTATTTGTTAACACCTTGTAAGAGTCTGGGTTTGATTCCCAAATTGATTATAATTTTATTGAGTTTTCTGTTTAATTCTTTTTCAGTAGCAGTACCTTGAAGATGGTAATACATGCAGCCCCTATTCTAATTCCTATCTAAAATAGTAGGAAAGGGGATATAAATTATATAAAAAATATCAGAAGTACTCACAAAAATCTTGGAGTCTTCAAGAGCTTCTGGCCTCCTCTTTGTCTTGGAAGTACATCTTCCATGAAGAAATAAATATGTCCAATAGCCATGCCCACTAAATCTACAGATATAGCATTTCCGAGTAAAACGGAGAAACCCAGCAACACCCAGGGAAGATATGGTGCCTGTAATATAAAAAAACAATTAAACCTTTTTAGGATATTTTCCTAAAACAAACTGCTTTATTAATATTCTGGTGAAATTTAAAGATATGTAGGAAAAAAATAAAATGACTATAAATCTTATTAAGGGGAGCATTAGCATCTATTCTCACAATATTAACATACATGTTATGAATTGTATTTCCTTCACATACCTATTAAAATTCAAGACAAAAAAGGTTTCAACTATGTTTGGTATTAGAGGAATTTAAAGAGATAAAGCCATGATTGCTAAAGTTATGGAAATGGTAGAAATTAAAAGGAATTTATTTAATTCAAACCTGTTGTGTATAGTTTTATTATGTGTAGAAATTATAAATTGAAATCGAAAGAAAATGCTTTACCTGGAAATTCATCAAGCCAAAAAAGTTCATTCTAACAAAGACATTCCGCCGGGACCACACATACACAATCATTATAGTAAATGCCTGACCTAAAAATAATAAATTAACAAAGAACGCACATATCTGAGGTAAGTTGTTAAGAAAATAATAAAAATTGTAGCATTGTTATTTTACAATGGCAATTAATCTATGATGCGGTAGGCCAACTGTTGCTAATTTTAATATATAAAATCTTTTTAACAAAAAATTAAACCGACGAAAAGAACTAAAAAGCAAAAAATAAATAAACCTTAAGTATTGAGCTTATTTACATAAACTATCTAATTTTATATAAACTTATTTTGAGTCGGCGCTAAACAACAAACTGATTAATTATCAAAATTTTATTTGGCGCCGACTCAAAATAAGTTTATATAAAATTAGATAGTTTATGTAAATAAGCTCAATACTTAAGACTTAAGGTTTATTTATTTTTTGCTTTATAGTTCTTTTCGTCGGTTTAATTTATTTTTTAAAGATTTATTTTATGGTTTTTTTCATCATCATGATGATGATCATGAAAAATGATGATGATTTCTAAACGCAATACCTGATAAAGTAATGAAAAGTAAACAGAAACACTATTCGTTCCTACAATTTTCGAGGGTTTCTCTCAATTTTTTCAGGATCCCATCATCAGATCCTGACTTCCTTGACATAGGAATACCCTTGAGGTATACCCTATCTAACAAAAAAAGAATAACCAAAATCGGTTCATAAATAACGGAGTGAGGGCTGAACAGACATAAAAAAAAAATTAAAAAAAGTAAAAAAAATATTATACGGTTGAATTGAGAACCTCTTTTTTTTCGTTGGTTAAAAATTAAATAACATGTGTTATGCATCACCTAACAAAGATATAAATGTTTTAAGTAATTTCTATAGTGAGCATAGCCTGTGGCAAATCTGAACATGTAATAAATATCACTCTTAATATTAAAAAAAACCCCTTTATTTAAGTTATTTATAGAGAAATATAACTTTATTATATATATGGGTGATTTTCTCAAGCCT
This sequence comes from Callimorpha dominula, assembly GCA_949752705.1. Classification (NCBI taxonomy): domain Eukaryota; kingdom Metazoa; phylum Arthropoda; class Insecta; order Lepidoptera; family Erebidae; genus Callimorpha; species Callimorpha dominula. Next base: position 11,293,655 of record OX457000.1, read on the forward strand.
AATATTTAGGCGTCCAGGCTGAAAATCACATCTTAAGGGAAAGATACAGTATAATGGTTTTTTTTTTTATGGAGAAAGGCCATTATGTGTCTAAATGAAGCCATAGTTTACATTAGTAGAAAGTATTTTAGTGATAATAAAAAAAATAATCTTTATATCATTTCTAAGTTTGGTGGCTTGTCCGCTATTAGTTTTGCTGAGCATTAGCACCGTTTAAACGAAACTGCGTTAGTTTACTGGAAAGGACAAATTTTATTTGAATTCAGCAATACTTTTCTGTCTATTGAGATTTTCATCTGTATATTTAATATCATAGTTTATCCTGGAAAAATCGAAAAGAACTGTCCACGTGTAATTCTAAATTTTGGTGTGATTAGGAAAAACATGAGACTTGTAATGATTGAACATAAAGGAACGATACTACCATCGCCCGATCCATTAAGTAGGGTGCTCACGCGCTACAGTACTGATCGTGTCTTATGATGTTACGATGCGCCGCTAGAAAAGTAAGTAAGTAACACTGTTTCTGGTAATCTGACAAAAATCCTGCAATTTTGGTGGAGAAATTTTAAAATGTTTTAAACAAAATTATAGGTTTTAATATGCGTTTATAACAAACAGGTTGGGTTTCCATTTAAAATGATACCAATAGAATTTTTATATTCTTTTTAGTATTTCTTTTAATTAACATATTTTACATAATTCTAATTTTGGTGGTGCAATTTTGGTGGTTTTGGTGGTATTTTACTTTTCACCAAAATTGCTTAGTTACACAAAAATTGGTTTACACAGTTATAAGCTTTCTCAGTCAGGCAATATTGGGAGTCCATGAAAATGAAACACATATTCACCAGAAAATACGGTCACCAGGATGTTCATCGAAGTTATAGAGAAGTATAATACTTCTATAATACCTCAACTTAGGTATTGGAATCAGTTTGACGTGGATATTTAAAATGCCATAATTCTACACGAAATAATTAGTCAAAGACTTAAGAAGAGTATTTAGAGAAGAAAAGGATTGCAGAGAGGCAGAGAAAACGGAAAATAGGAATGATCCTGTAAAACTAGACGAATTACGAAGAAAATTATAAAAGCCGATATCAGAAATGTTATCATGGGCAAATGCAGCGACGGTACGGGATGTAAAAAGCAGCATATTAAAAAACCAGCTCAACTTTGCCTTCAAAATACATTGACATTGCCCGAGCGAAGTCGGAGAACATCCGCAGAATTGGTGAGAGACTGGTGAGTCTCCCTTAAGAAACTCATGCATTTTGGTCTCTTGCTAAAGCTGTCCAGGGGAATTTCTGTAGACCATTTCTTCCATCCCTGCACGTGGGCAAGAATTCGTTGGCCCATGACGCTAAGCAGAAAGCCGATCTTCTGGGGAAACTCTTTGCGTCGAACTCGACTTTGGATGACGTGGGAAACATACCGCCGACCATACCGCATTAGTTATATAACGATACATTTTGGTTAACACACCCCTATGACTATTCATACACAATAGCTCTCTTAGATGTGAGTCATGCCCCACCATCACCTGCGTTTCTGGTCACTGCTTCGCTCATAAGGGTCGAAGCGTGATGTACATAGCCTATAACATTCCTCAATGAATAGTCTATCCAATACAAAAATAATTTTTCGAATCCGATTGGTAGTTCAGGAGATTAGCGCGTTTAAACAAACAAATTCTTCATCTTTATTACATAGTATTATCGCACGGGTAGCAAGGTATATTATGATATTGTTTTTTTCCGACATCTTCAACAATCATCGTCATAGTTCAATCAATTTACACAAAACCTTAATGAATTAGACACTTAAACAACTTCCTCATGAATCACTCTGTATATTGGTGAAAACCGTATGAAAATCCGTTCGGTAGCTACTGAGTTTATCGCGAACAAACAGACAGACGCGTCGGGGGACTTTGTTTTATAATATGTAGTTAAGATAAACACATCCAGGTCAATTGGTATAGGCATATTCCTTCTATACCAAATGCCACGAGCGGGAATCGCATATATTCGTACATATTGCAGTTGAATACTAAAATCCACGTTATTCTACTCTTCTAAAAGCTCTTCTCTCTGCCGCTGTTTATTTAACTAAATAAATAAAAAAAAAAGGAAACCGTCTTTTTATTATTTGGGATAAATTCCTTCATGACTTCGGTATGCCGTGCGAAAGCCGTATGCCGGGAGTCCGGCTCTTACAAAGCTCACTACGTAAAGCACTTCTCTTCAATAATCATAAGTCGAGTAGCCCTGATGGAATCTCTCCTATCGTGCTGAAGACGTGTACCCCAGAGTTGGCACCGGTTTTAACGCGTCTAGAGAGTAGGAGAGCCAATAAGGCTCTCCTACTCTCCAGGCGTCGCAATCACCCCGAACTCATGGAAGACAGCTTTAGTGCACCCGATTCCTAAAAAGTAGACCGCTCCAAACCGTCTAACTATAAACCTATATAGTCATAACCTCCTTGTTCTCCAAGACAATGCAATCCATTATCAACTGCCAGCTCCAAACCAGCCTTAGAAGACCACTAACTACTCAATGACTAACAATACGGTTTCCTTGGAGTTTGCTCAGCTAGTGATCTTCTTGTTTACCTGGGCGTGGGCGAGTAGACGATCGAGACCAAAAGGGAGGCGTTGGCGGTTAGTTTGGACATAGTGAAGGCCTTCGATCGGGAATCAGCTTCGAGAGAAACGCTTTGTGCCAACAAAGCGTTTCTCTCGAAGCTGGATTCCTATGGGCTTCCTGAGAAACTGTGCAACTGGGTAACCAGTTTTCTGACAGACAGAAGCATCAAGGTTGTTGGCGGTGCGCGCTCTGATTTCAAGTCTGTCAATGATAGTGTACCACAAGGGTGTGTGCTGTCATCCACGCTGTTTCTTCTGCGTATCAATGATATGCTGCAAACCCGCAGCTTTCACTGCTATGCAGATGATAGATAGCACGATTGATGCCTTTTATACTGTCCGTGCCAATATTTCTCGTAAAACCGTCATTGAGAAATCAAACTTGCGTCTGAAATCAAAGCTTCCTTAGAAAAAGTTACAGATCCAGAACCCCACGAAGACACAGGTTTGCGCGTTCACCGCCAAAATGATACCATTTGTCGTATCACCTCGCTTTGCGAGCACTTCCCTAACTGCCACAGCCAGCATCGGAATCCTTGGCGTCGATATAGCGAGCGAAGTCCAGTTTCGCGGTCACTTAGAGGGTAAAGCCAAATTAGCTTCGAAGAAGCTTGGTGCGCTGAACAAATCTAGACAGTATTTCACTCGGGCTCACCGCCTTAAATTTTGTAATGTGCAGGTTCGGCCACATATGGAAGCTTCTCAGCTTCTCTCTGTAGACTGCATTCAACGGAAATTGAATCGAATCGTGTGTTGCCAGGATATTTCGCATCGGCTGAACCTCTTGGCGTTGCGCAGGGATGAAGCTTTACTCAGCATTATCGCTTGTATTATGGGGAGTGCTCAGAAGAATTGTTCGGATTTATACCAGCCGCAGATTTCCGCCATCATTCAATGTGGTAAAACTTCCGTCACCATCACTTAGACAATTTGCACTCCAACACTGTGCGCTTCTAAAGAAACTTTTTGCCTCACAATTAACCTGTGGATTCTTGTTTGCCTCGTATCCCATAAAAAAAAAAATATAACAATGACTACAATATTTTTTGATTTAAGTTATATAATCGTAAGACTGAAAAAATAATGAGTCTGCGTCATTGTGTATTGTACATTAAGTTGTAATGTACATTAAGAAAGATGAAAGAATTTTATTTTTTTAATGGTTACAGCTCATTTTTAATTGATCTTATTACGTTGATTTATAAAATATTTTAATAAAACATTCAGTATAATAATGCTTTTACATTTTTTTATAATTTTGGTGACATAAATAAATTTTGGTGCTGATATATCTAATTTTGGTGTCAAGATATCAATTTTGGTGCCTTAAAAATTTAGATGTCAATTATATTTCAGAAACTGTGAGATTTAGACGAATTCTTCTTACATTTCATGTAACTAGAAATGTAATTCTAATATACCAATGTACAAAACTACCTAAAAGTCTAAAAACAAAAAAGTCACCCAAAATTGGGTAAAAATTCACAGTTGTTGAAATTCACTCATATATATAACATTGATGATGAAATAGCAACACAGTTTTAATTCAAGTGCATTTACAAATACTTTTTTTGCACATTTGTAAAGGATACAATCATCAGAACACCTCCAAAGACAAACATGACAACAAAATCAGCTGTCCTTCCTCTAAATGAGCCCTCTTCAAGCATTCTACAGTATCTGTATGTGAATATCATATTGAAGAAAAAGTTGAATCCTAGGTTTCCAAAGAACAGGAATGTAGTGATCAGCCTCCATAGTTGATATTTCGTAAGAATTAGATTAGGATTGAAGTACAACTGAAAAGGCGAGACTAGGTCTAGTTGCTGAAACAAAAATGACAAAGTTAACTTCAAAAGATTGCATCCGAAATTTAAAGCAGTTGTCCAATTGCTAGAAAGTATTTACGAGCCATATTGATAAGGTTCGTTACAGTAGACGTTTCTTAGTCTACCGTAACATACAAAATAAACTTACAACAGCTAATGTGGTGACAACACAGGCGGTAGTGTATGCTCTTGTCACAGGAGGTATGAGCATATATTCTTGAAGAAGCGTTTGATATGCCATTATAAAGTTCAACGACTATTTCTTAAATTCACACTAACATCCAGACTGCAATAAACTAAGATACCGAAGGGACAGTTCGAAACGACATGATTGGGCCACATCAGAATAAAATTGATCACAATCCGATTTGTCGATTACAAAACAATTAATAACTGTTTATATCTCTTTGTCTCCTCTGATATATTTTTGTCAATTGCAGAAGATAATTTAACTCAGATTTATTAGTATACTATATTAAATCTATCCATTTAACATTTCATAATATCAGTAACAGAATCCAAAAATTAGAAAATTATCAAAAACGTAAACTCATTAAGTGGCAAAGACAGAGACAGATGAGGTTTTTTTTTCTTAATTTTTATTCTTGACCATAGATACAGAGTCTTTCAGTCGTAAACATAAATAGGTAGAATATGGGTTTTAATAGATTTCGATGTGATCATTCCGCATTTTCATTTTGCCACCTCGTGTCTTTGCCGCTCGCACCGCCATTTTATTTTGCACAGAAATTTTCTCACAATTTTTATGTTGTGACCTTTTTTGTAAAACCCATAGTTTCAGCGTACGACGACAGCCGCAAACCAGGATACATCACCTCCCGGCAAAAAAAGTGTCATAATACAAAAACAGCAATTTCGCGAAGACACAACTTTTATGCCTGTGAAATTGGAGACTTTTCGTAAGTCAAGTATTCAAAGTAAGGACACAACAATGAGAAATTAATCGCTGCTTCTTCGCTTAGATGAAGCGATGTTCCGATTTTTCAAGCGCAACTACGATCTACTACTCCAAAATTCTCATTCAGAAATCATTGTTGTGTGCGGTGTTGAAATAACACAAAAGTTTATAGCGAAACAAAAACAAGCGCGCTTGTGCGATCGTAATATTGTGTATAGCGTGCGTAAATTATCGATAAAAGCCACATTTGAGAGCTCGTAATGATGATTTGGGTTGAGCGATTGTTGAGCGTCTCGAGCAAGTTTATGATTTGATTGCAGTCGATGTACAATATCACAATTCGTGTATGAAAAAATTATGTCACGCACCACCAACTGGAAATAAAAAAAGAGGTCCGTATGCAAACGAGATCGAAACCCCAATGTAGTATATTTACTCTTATCTCGACCAGAATTCTGAAGTGTCAATCTTCTCTGGACGAACACGAACTGATGGCCAAAATTGAAGGTGCATTACCGCCCGCACATGAAAACTGTGAAAGCACAACTCTTAAATTCAAAAAATATGGTGACGATATTTTGATTGCCTTCACTACTAATAAGGCTCCTGTGGTTTGTTTTCGAAACACAGGGTAACAGTTATTGACGGAAGCCTGGTACAATAACTAAATAGACAACAAGACAGAGGAACGTCGGCGTAATATAAAAACAGCTGCAGCAATCGTTTTAGAGGATATTCGCTCCACGGTCTACAAGACAAAATAATATCCTCCATCAGATAACTTTTTTCAAGAAATTGAGTCAGATATACCTGAAACTTTGCTCGTTTTTCTAGATAATGTAACCTTGAAAAACAAAAGAAAGAAATCATAACAACGCAGTCGAGATTCCTCACCCTCACCGTTTTGTTATTATCACCGACTCTTCAAGGAAAAAGCTCGACGCTGCACATCACCTTGCACGTTCAACAAGACATCAACTTCGGCAAACTAGACAGAACTTTAGCGGAGGCGGACTCTTGGCGTTCAAGATAATACTCGCCGCCACTACACTAACTGTGTACTGTACTCACTGACAGAAACTCAAATATTTCATTCTTGGTCGACACGGGTGCCAACATCATATCCGTACTACCGAAAAGAAAAGGTCAAGTCGCATCGCCGCTACTATTTAAATTTTACGCGACTAACAACACATCGAGCGAGAAAACATTAACGCTCGACTTCAATCTACCCCCCCTCCCTCCCATCCCATATATAAATGGAAATGCATCGAGGCCGACGTTTCGAAACCCATATTTGGTTCAGACTTCCTTAAACATCACCAACTAATCGTTCGTATTTACAAACCAGGAGATTGATTGATGGTGTCACAAACATTATGGTAAACGCCTCGGTACGAGTTTCAAACATGCCTACAGTTTGCACTATAGACAGTCGCAATCCTATCACGACATCTTAGCGCAATATCCAAGTATCATGCGACTTACTTCAATGCAGTTAAGCTTTAATAATAACGAGCAACACTTATTTGATACGGAAGGCCCACCCATTCATAGCCGCGCTCGCCCGATTCCACCGCACCGTTATGAAATTGTCAAGAAAGAGTTCGAAAACATGATAGAACAAGGATTATGCAGGCCGAGCAAGAGTCCATGGTCATTGCCGCTACACACCGTCCCTAAGAAGAGTGGTAACATAAGAGTTTGCGGAGACTATCACTAAACCCTATCGCTATCCCTTTCCACGTGTCAAAGACTTAACACACTATCTCTCAGGCAAGTCTATCTTCTCTAAAATTGATTTAAAAAGAGCTTACCAGCGCTGACCATAAGAGAAGAGGATGTAGCGATGTTGGGTCCACCCAAATTGGGCAATAGTCGCCCAAGGGCGGACGCAGCGCCATACTTGATGTGGGCCTGAACCGTTACGATGACCGAGTTAACCATGATAGAGGCGCCAGGGGGTGGACCACGATGGGGTTCATGGAATAAAAGGGCCTCTACCAGAGAGACTTCCCTGTAGGCCCAGCGCAGCGCCTCTGAAAGTTCGCCCCCCGGGCTGTGACCACTGTCATCGGCGTAATAGATTACGCCCAGCCCGGGGGTGAAGTGGCCTCTAAAGGCCGAGTCCTACCCATAAACTTAATATACTGATTACATACTAAGTTTATGGTCCTACCCCATGTTCCACAGCAGTGGTTCAAGAACAGACCCCTGCGGTACACCGTACGACATGGGCCCACGACTCAAATTTTCATTTCGGCCCTAAACTATATAGGTAGAGTCTGCACTATGGTAACCAGACTGCTGATAAACATACTTATATATTACTAAATACATATATATTACGTGTATTTTTGTGAGTGCCCAACAAAATACACAACAAAAAGCTAAAAACTTGTCAGAACTCCATGGAAAGAACTATGCTAGGTAAAAGACTATCCGATAGAATAAAAATTGCTACATTCAAGAAACACACAAAAACAAAAGTCATAAAAACAATAAAATAGCAAAAGTGGAAGTGGTCAGGTCGTACATTCAGACCAAGTGAGAAATGTTTAGAACCATCAACTGGTTCACAAGTGACAAAAAAAGAAAGCGAGGCAGACCATTTAGACAGTGAGTTGATGGAGCCATAGCAAGTGGCATATGGAAATTTTTCGTGGGAGAGCCATGCTTCGGCACATATGGGTGGGCTGGACCAGAGAGATACTATGGCCTCACAGACAACCGGCAGTTGAATAATGCTTGCATTGTTTTTCGCCGCGTAAGTGAGGTTACCGGAGGCCCTAAGCCTTCCTTCTCCCCCTCTTACCCTACACCTACCTTAAAGGGCGGCAATGCACTTGTAACTCTTGAGTTGCAGGTGCCCATGGGCAGCGGTAGTCATTTACCATCAGGTGACCAGTCTGCTTGTTTGCCCCCTATACAATATAAAAAAAAATGGACATGGGTGGCGAAAGATAGATAGAAATGGCAACAGTTGGAGGAGGCCTTTGCCAACTAGTGCATAATAAAATTAATAATGTATGAGCGCATTGGTATGTTACTAAAATTTTATTATAAATAATCATGTAAATTACATATTTTATATTATACTGTCTGAATAAAGGCTATTATTAATATTATTACATACATATTATAGAATTTTCCTCTCATCACACAATTATTTGTCTTGAGTGGGAATCAAACCGACAACCTCTGGCTCAACAGCCAGGATCAATAACAGCTCAATAACCACTAGACCAACAGGCATTAATAATTAAAACAAAATGATTAAAGTTATGTCATAAAAATTAACTACATGTATACAGGTTGCATTGATAGCCGCAATTTCTTTTATCATTAGGTATAAGATTAAAATTTTATTTGCTAAGTTAGAAACCACTTTATTCATAATTATATAATTCTTAAAATTACTAGAAAGTAACAAGCTTTAGTGGACATAAATAGAAGCTACATCATCATAATCATAAGTTCTTTTTAAAAATAAGTCAAGTAATGATACTCCTGATATATTACATAAACCTGTATTAATGGGTAAAGCTGTTAAGTTGACACAAAAACATTTTCCAGGTTCCAGAGGACCCAGCTTCTTATTTGAAGTGCCGCACCAAAGTAGACTACAGTCTTGAAGAGAGCGTAATTTTAATATCAAATCTAAGGTTCTTTCACTAGCATTAACTATTTTGCATTGAAAATCAAAAGGTTCATCAACAAATAACTTATTTGGGAGCCTTTCAAAAGTAACTCGGATATCTCCATAATCAGGTGTCATTCTTTGTAGCTGACTAGTTTGTAAACGTCCCTTTTCACCCAAGTTTGACCTCCACACTATATCTAATTTACCAATATTTTTAGCAGCAGCTAGTAACTTTATTTCTTTTGAAATATTGTCTCTTGGTGTCAAACAGTACAGGTATTGACAACTTTCCTGAGGCTGAAGTAATGTAACATCTCCAAATACAGATATACTTTCATCAATTTCATTCAATGATTTTACATTAAATTGCTGTGAGCTTTCTAGTGAAACTTGTTCTAATATAATTGGGCCCGAGGTAATATTCTGTACCTGAGCTTCTAGATAAACATCATCTGATTCAGCATTGTAGAACTTTGTCTTTACATCTAAAGGTTTCATGACTTCAAATTTGAAGAACTTTCTGAATGATGCCAATGTGTTGTAATTAGACATGTAGGTAACTTCACACACTAGAATATGTGTGCCAAGATCTTTAACTTCATGGTGAATAACATCACTCAAAGTTTCATCCACATCCAGCATAGTTGGGGCGAGGTTTTGTTGAGTTGTTAATAAGATTCTTTGAGAATTAGTCTGTAGGTCAGCTTTAATAGACACACTTTGTACAGGTTGATTGGTTTCATTGTGTACACAAACATAGCAAGAGAATGTTTCTCCCAAATAAATGTTCCCAAAACTTTGTGGGAGTAACAAAAACTGACCCGCAGCAAGGGTTTCCATTTGAGTTACTGAAGTAGCATCATCCTTCAAATAATTGTTTAATATATTACCTGGTAAGTCTTTAGAATCACAAGTAACAATTTTTGGGCTCACTAATGCTGGTTTTGTCAACCTCATGACTTTCAAAGCAACTAAATGTTCTACGACCTCTTTGGCATCCATTTTAAGCTCAACTTATCAATTAATCCCGAAATTTAAAGCCTGCATTAGAACGGTCCCACTCGGCCCCAGTCACATAAACCAAACAACAAACAGCTAAGAGTCCATGTAGCACAATTTCTTAGAAACTCACTAGGACTTTAATTCCCTTACTAGGAATGAGTAACTTTATTCAGATCACCGACGACTATTTCCTAGATTCTATAGCCAGATGGGGCAAGATAAACAATTTGTCATGTCATTTGACATTGCATTTTTTTTTTGGCATCACCACATTCGCGCATTTTGCCATGTTTTTGTTTTTTTTTTTTAAAAGACTACTAGTAACGTGGGTCACACATTGCTAGTATTCTTGTTAACCCCTCCAGCTAAGCTAAATGGTAGTGCACTGGGTGGGGTTCGAACCCGCAACCACTTGATCGCAAGTCCGACGCCTTAGCCATTACGCTACCGCCGCTTAATAAAAGTTTTCCAGAATCAAAAAATATTTATAGTTAAGGAAATAAGGACACAAGGCACCAGTAACATAACCAGGAGACAGGATTTGTGCTACTTATTTTGGTATACGTTACAGTCCTCCAATGTTTAGTAAATTTCAGTAACCATAAAGGTAGTTTAGCTATATTATAAAAATAAAACGTTTTAAAACGACACTACTCGACTCGAGTCTGACTGTCAGATCGGTATAAGTATTCTGTGGTCAGATCTATTAAATAACACTATCTCAAAACTGACTTATCTAAGACCAGGTTCCCTATTTATGATGTCATTCCTCCTCATATTCCCCGCCCCACATCCCTTAAATTGATCCTATCACTTGTTTTCACCCCTTTTGTATATATATTAGGCAAGTATATTAATGTAAATAAAATTAAGTTGTAATTTTGAGATCATATCATAATACAATATTTATATTTGTTTGTTTTATGCTTGTATTTATTTACATGAATGTCTTACTCATGCTTAATTATGCCTGTAAAAGTCAACAATTCACAATTATTTATATAGTCTTTACATCTCTACAAAAAAAAAATTTTTTTTGCCTTTACCACAGCTCTATTTAGAATCCTTTGACAGAATTGACAGCTTGTCCTCCGGATACACATGACATTGGCGCAATTGTGGTAGCTCCACAAAGCCACAAATCAAAAGTTGAAGTTGAAGTTGACTTATCTGCCAGGCAACTGCCAGGTTTCAAAGGTTTGATGTGTTTGACTGTTTGCCGATCGTAATTGAAATAATTGAATCAAAAGATCTTTGTGGTCTTGTGTAAATAAAAAGTTGCAGAAGTCGGCTCCCAATTGAAGTAAAACATTGCAAAATGGTTCTTACTAAAGAATACAGAATATGTATGCCAATGACTGTCGAAGAGGTAAGGATTATCTGTATCTTTCATATCTAGGAATTTATTTGAATAGCGTAATGCGCAAACAAGTAAAAGTAAAAAAAATATTGTTCGTATGGTTTCAATTACAATTTATTTTATAATGTTGATTATCTTTTCGTTTATTAAAAAAGCCTTGGAAGATGTCTCTAGCCTTAGGCAGGTAATGTGGCTGCATTGTATCGTTATAGATTGAAAATCGCATTGCGCAATATTGTTACTCGTAACAATTAATTTCTCATCATTAATATCATAAATGATACGACATAAATCTCTACTTTAATAAATAAATAATATTTAATTTAATTGAAAGAAATAATATCTTATTGCGGAGCATTTACAATATTTTCCATTTTCAGTATCGCATTGGTCAACTGTACATGATTGCTCGACACAGTTATGAACAATCCAGTGGAGGGGAAGGTGTGGAGGTAGTTGCTAATGAACAGGTCAATGATGAGGTTAATGGTGTAGGACAGTTTACTGAGAAAAGAATTCATTTATCCAGGTATGGTAATACCCATGATAAATAGTAGATAGATAGTGGTATTGGGTTAAATGAGTGTTATACATATGGAGGGCTATTGCATTACACTTAATATCAATTATTCAATCACCCTATAATTACTTTTTGGTTTATTTGTATGCCCCAGTCTTCTTCTACGAATGTCTGGATGTGTGTCTATTTACTTATAATTCAACATTACTATATGTTCTTAAGATCATAATTTCTATAAGTGTTATTTAGTCTCTTGCATCATCTGGTCCGTAAAAGTTCTTGATGTTGGTTGCTTGTTCTTCAAGATTGGCTAACATCAGCTGAGCAAAGGGCCACTGTCACTTGGAAAAATCGAGGATTATCCATATGGTAGTATATGCATAGTGTCCTTCTAGATTCTGCAAGAGACTCAATATATTATGTCTGTCGTAAAATACCGTCCAGCCAACCAATGACTCTCAGACATATTTAAGCCAAAAATTTAAACTATCCATCATTAAGAATTTTATCTCACAAATAAATAGCATGTGTACTAAATAGTTGGAAATGTATATGACAGCACTTGTTAGGATTATGAAATTAACGTGCAAATGCATGGATAGTTAATATTTTTCCTTGTGTTTTTACAGTCATCTACCCTATTGGGTCCAGTCCTTGATACCAAAAATATTTTATATCACTGAAAAGGCATGGAATTATTATCCTTATACCATTACAGGTAAAATTTAATTTGAGTTTTTTCTAAAACATTTATTTTCTATTTTAACAATAGTTAATGTATTTTTTCCTTTTTCATGTTGAATCTACACAGAGTATACAGTGAGTAACATATTCTTGATAATATTGTTTTAAAATTGTTAATAAAATATAAAACAATTTGAAAAGGCAATAAACTGTTTAACAAAAATATTTTTATATTGCAGTGTTCATTTATTCCAAAGTTTTCTATATCTATTCAGACAAGATATGAAGATAATAATGGGACCACAGAAAATGTGAGTAAAACAGATACATAAGTATTATCTTCCTTCTTCTGTGTATTTCCGTTCCAGTGTATCTAAATCTGATAACTAGCTTTTGCTCTCTGCTTCACTCGCGTCAAAGGTAATTTCCTATCCCTTGGGATGAGTAGGTAGTTATTTTCTAGATTAAAAGTATGTCCTTTCCTGTAACCCTGACAATGTGTATGTTCATTTTCATGATGATCAGTTGAGTACTTGTGTAAACGTAACAAACAAACTTCCTTTCGCATTTATAATATTGTTTAGTATTCAGACTGAATACTATTTGTGTGTCAAATTGCATCCAAATTCGTTCAGCCATCTTAATGTCAACTAACAAATATCCTAATTCACATACTTTCGCATTTAGACTTTATTAGCATTATACATACCTAACTAACGGCTCAATTATAAGCCATTGTGACGTCTTGTGTTGTCACTATCAGTTTCTTTTAAATAACAAAGTTGGCACACTTATTGTCACTTGTGTGTGGCCCTCGCCCTTCCATGAAACTGACGAATCACCAACAGGAAAATACCACAGTCTTAAATTAATTAGTGTTTGAGTATTCTTTTTAAAAAGTCTTGTTTCTGCTTTTTAGTGTTTGGGCTTAACACAGGAAGAGCTAGAACAAAGAGAAATTGATTTCTTGGACATAGCTTACGATGAGATTAAACCCCATCATTATAAAGAAGCAGAGGACCCAAAATTCTTCAAATCACAAAAAACAAATCGTGGACCATTGGTAGAAGGTTGGAGGGACTCTCATCAGCCTATTATGTGCTGTTACAAAGCTGTGAGCGTCAAGTTTGAGGTGTGGGGTTTTCAGACAAAGGTTGAAGAATATGTTCAAGGAGTATGTATTTTTTTTTAATAATAATATAAATATTTTGAGTTTGTAACTCTGACTGCTGTGATAGATAAATGTACTACAATCAGCAAACTGAAAACTAACTTAACTTCTATAATTACGAGTTTTCAGTTGATCACATTTTTTGTAAGCCTATGAGGTTCTATATTGCATGCGAACTCAGGATCACCAACAAGACTTGTTGAGACTCGTCTTTATGCCTAATTAAAAGACTTTAACTGGTATGCATGTCTTAGCATAATATAAGACACCAAGACAGTGGGCTTGGTGTCTTAAATTGGTTGTTGCACAGTAGTGAAAAGTTATGCAATTTGTATGTATATTGTTACTGTTACAAAAGGATTCTGAACATAAAGAAAATAAATTAATAATAAATAAATTAAGAACTAAGAACTTTTCTTTAAGATGCATGTTCTATACAGTAGGTATAATTCGCAGTAATGGAGCTTCTTTCTGTAGTTTTTCAAAATGAAGTGGTGTCATTACTTTTAGGCTATACGCGAAATACTTCTTCTTGGTCATCGGCAAGCATTTGCGTGGATGGACGAGTGGTACAACATGAGTTTAGAAGATGTCAGGGAATATGAACGAGAAATGCAAGCAAAAACTAACATCAAGGTAATTTTTTTAAACAAACCGTGATATTAAATGCAATGGCGAATGTACCTCTAAGTAGTCAAGTTATTGAATCGGTAAATGCTTGCAGTTCTTTTTATTTTTGAAAGGCTTATTTACTTAATATTCTTTAACTTAATTTCTGCAGACATAGATTTTAAAGTGTAAGTTGTGATTAAGAAAATAAATGGTAGTATTTAATTAAATAGAATGTAATCGATAGTCCCTGATCGAAACTATATACCTATGAACTGTCACCTGATGGTCTGCTTACGTAAGTATCGATTTCCCTTTATCCAGATCAAAATGTTTTAAAATGTGTAATAAAATATTAATTAAAACTAGATCAACAGGCTCCTGTAGACTTAGTTTATGGAGGGTAAATTACCTGAGTGAATTAAGTACATACATCATCATACATACTTCTAAGTATGTACTTAGAAGATTAAATTTAGTTTTTCGGATAAATTAATAACTATTAATATTAGTTTTGAGTATTCTTTATTTATATAAATATACTTTTACTACAATTGAGGTACCTAAAGAAGTTGAGAATAGAAAACATGAAAGAAACCACCTATGATGGGAAATATGCTCGTATTTATGAAATTTTCACTTCGAATGTCAAACGGTTTCGTTATTCACGCTACATGTGGATAGTAAGTATCTACCTATTTAGGAAAAATTTAAATTCCTAGAAGGAAGTAAACAGCAGAGTTGGACTCGATGCGGATAACTGACTGATAAAATAATAATAATCATTGTAGATTCACGTGATTAGAAATATTTAACGTTTTCGTATAAAGGCAAAAATTGCATAGCTTTAGAGTGTGGATTGCGTCCGTAACATGCTTTAGTACTAATATGTGCCCAATTACTACTTCGTTCAGTCTCCTACGAAGCACGATATCACTAGCAGTGAGTTAGCAGCAAGTGACCGAGAGTTAAACGTTACTATACTAAATATCTATTATGCTTAACAGTAAATATTTAATTATTTATATATATTGCTTAACAGGCGGCCAAGTCTGCCAGGGTTCACAGGGATTTCCTTGTAAGGGTACACCTGAGGCCCTCGTAATATGTACTGTGACGGAATACCGTGTTGTTTTAGTCGGTTCGAGTCGGACATACCACCCTACCGCTTAGCCCAGGTGGGGTGACGACCCGTGGGGGTTTCCACATGTTAAAAAAAAAGTCACATAGAATATTTATTTTAATTAGGTTTTATTCACGTGTGTATTTCGGGTATACTTGGCTAGTTTCGGGGGCCCTTTATCAAGGAGTGAAGCGATCTGCCGCGTCGGTATCCTAGCGCCATTCAAAATGTTGTTTCTTTCTTTTCTAGTTACAGTCAACAATAGAAAACGTTGGTACGTCAAACGGGGAAAACGATTCAAATTCATCTAAACCTCAAACTCCAAAAACTCCGAAATCACCGAAAACACCGAAGAGTACCAGCAGCACTCCTACAGGAGAAGGCAGGTCATGGTTTAACTGGAACTGAATTGTTTCCTTGAAAAAAAAAGGATACTTTTTGTTAGCGGTTATTGTTAGTATCAGATTTTTTTAGTCAATTACATTAGGTTTCGTCGGTAATATTCGTTGTTTAGAGGCCGGGCAATCAGCGCAGACAAGCAACTTTAATAGGTATTTGATTTGATTATGTACTCATCACCAGCATCATTTCAGCTATATATAATTACATAGTTGTTTGTTGTAGTGTGAAAGAAAATTAACAATCTTCAGGAAATTAAGTGTTAAATAAGATAGACTTTAAAATTAGAATCGTTATTTTATAGTTTTGTTATTTTTTAATAATAAAACCAACTATTAAGTGTAAATAATTCAACGATAGCAAGTTATGACGTCTACCCATTTGATTGGAGTCAATTACCATACTCACTTCTGAATAGGCCTATTTCCTAAAGGCTAATAGAGGCTAACCTCTTTGGGGGAATTTGGTTCTCCTAGGGTTTCTATGTTCCATTCTCTTCCAGATAGCTCGTTGAGTCCTTTTTATTTTATATGAGGCCTAAAGTAAGTTCCCATATCGCAATATTCTCTACAATTGTAGATCAATTTACTTGCGTAAAAAAACTAAGCGATAATTAAAAAAAAAGTTATCGTTGTATTGTTGGTTTCTCAAAAGCTTAATCTTTTATGTGAATTCCAAGGGATGTTGAAAACAATATTGTAGCATTTTCAATTTATAGAAAAAATTAATACATATATTGTTAAGAAAAATTGAAAAACTGTAAAATATATGTTACAAATAAGTATATATTATTATCCTTATGTAACAGCATTTATATAATTCAGTAAATAGTAAATGCTCGTAATATCAGATAACGGGTATTACCGATGATTTGTACAGTCAGCAACAAAAGTCACTTAACACATACAGATTCACAAAACGCTCTCAATTACTTCTCATATACTAGTGTAAACCACTAAATTTGTGTTTATTGTTTTTTATTTTTTAACTGTTTCCATCCTCTGCCTAATATTTGATGGTTTGGTTTTAGTGTAATAGTGGTTTGTAAATTAGTACCGGATAACTGACTTTGGCTGCTGGTTATACATGTAATGTACTATCTTGAAATTATGTTGTCACAATTGGTTGCAGAGTGGTTGATATTTTAATTGTTGAATATCTATGTACGCCTTAGTCATAAATAATTTAGTGTTTTATCCTCGTCTATCATATTTGAATGTTGTAAGAGAGATGGAGATAAAATGCTAAACAATCGTTATTATGTCACATGTACCGTAGCTTACTTGAATATCTTAATCGGCTAGAGTTACTTTCTAACTCCAATGTGTTCACTTGTTGCCTTCGAAACTCGGTTTCAAAACTTCCATCGGGTCCTCTTATGACGTCATTAGATACTTAAAGTTGTGTTCCTAGTTTCTTTTAAGCTTAACTAACAATTTTTATTAAAGTGGTTTATAATTTGAACGCAGTCTCAGTCACATAACTGAATATGCATGCCATGCATATTTAGTTATGTGACTGAGACTGCGTGTAGTTACAAAACAACAATTTGAACATTTTTATCATTGAGCCCATGTGGACTTTCAAGTACGTACGCAAACATTCAATTATTTGTATACTTCTGGCCCTCTGTATTACAAGAAAAAGTGAAAAAATCCTGTCCCAGTCAACGTATATCGACGTGAGGGAGAATTTTCGAATGTTTTCAAACAAAATGAGTTTCGGTTGTCAAGTTATTCAGATCAAAGATTCTCTGCATGTGTGACTAAACTTACAATACTTAGGTATTGTAAGTTTAATAATGGACTAACTTTAGTGACGTAAGATTTATGCTTATACTCCTTTCGTTGTACAAACAAAAAAAATATTTTGTATACCTACATGCCTACTTCTTTGGGGATGTGAATATATTGATTATTTGACGCATACGCTATACCTAATTGATATTAAGAAAAACTATGCAACAGTTTATAAGGCAATTGTTATATCTAAGTAAGAATCTAATTTAACTAAGTTATAATCGATAGTTGGAAAATATTCCGAAATACTTTTTTTTTATTAATAGTAGTAAAAAAGTGTTATTTTTTGTGTAACAATAAAAAAAATTAACTTTTATAAAGGGATTACACATTATCAAATAATTTGTTTTTGTTATAAAGTATTATTAAGACAAAGAAACATCCAAACAAATATAACCTTTTTATATTGTTTTTCTTATCTTGAAGTTAGTAAGTTGGTAACAATTTCCAACAATATGGTTTTTAATCATACTTCAAAGGGGTACCAGTTTTGAAGGGGTTCTTAGTTTAACCCTACGTCAAATAATAATAATGAGTAAACAAATTAGCTGCTAGTGAAATCCAATTAAGTGTGTAAGTTTAAAAATAAACATTCTCATTTTATTTATAAGTGGGAACCTGAAACGTGCGTATAGTGTTTGGTAGTGAGGGAAACGAGATGTCAGCCTTAGGTCCCTGCAAACGTGGACTCAAAGCTGTGTGCAATCATCTCTCAAAGAAGTACTCGGAATAAAATAAAAACAATGCTTAGCATGGTGTAAGTTTGTATGTCAGAATGAAATTTTTATAATGAACGAAATGTTTACTGTTTATCTCGTTGTTGATTTACAGTTTGTGAGTAAAATAATAGTAATATTTTAGTAGAGAAAGTAAAGGATACGAATGTTACTAAAGATAATATTGCGCTTCTGTCCGCCTGCGTTATGTTCCTTTGTGTAGATTTTTTTTATATAAAAGAAAAAATTGTAAAGTATTATTTTTAATTGACTATAGTTGATTTTTCACTATTTTAGTAGTATGAACAAACCTACGAATAATCATATTGCTCGTAGGATTAATCTGACTACAGAATTCCAAATGAACTTAATTCTAATAGGAATTAAGTTCAGGTTTAAAATTAAGTAGTTTTAGTATGTATAAGGCGCGCTTATAGATTGCTACTGATCTGACTTAAATGTGAATTAATACAGATATAATCGAATTTGATGAATTGTTATGCTACTTGGATTTGACATCCTGCTTTCTACTTGAATACCTACGCTCATATACCTTTATATTTATTTCGTAGACTATCTACCTTTACGGGGAATAAGGAATTTACTAGTACTTTGACCACAAATGATATTTGTATAATACTAAAAAAAACCTGAATATATTAAACCAAAGTACGCGAATGTTACTTTGTTGGCAAACCACTCAATTTGTAAATAAGTTCGTTTCTTAGTCCATAAATGACCTGTGTGTTTTAGGTGCTTTTATACAGGGTGTATATGACATGGGAACACTTACTTAAATCACTGAAAGGCCATGACTCTAGCATGCAGTTACAAAAGTACGAAAAAACTATCCGTTGAAGAGTTATGACCGTTTGAATTTTCCTGTTATATTACCTCCGTTTCTCATGAAATCAGGTAGAATGTCTAAAGTTTAAAGGTTTTAATTCGAACATAAATATTTTGGAATTATTCAGTCTGTTATTGAGGAAATCCATGAGAACTAACTTCAAAAATGTTCATGTTCTTATAGATTTTTGATAATAGAAATAAGTGCTCTATTGTCATGTACAGGCTGTATATGGAATGTTTTAGATTGTAATATTTTCGTTGTATGTTGATAAGAAACCGTCAATGGCTTGTGCTTGTGTAGAAAATGAATGTATCTTATCTACCTACATTTAATTGTACTTAGGCAATGTGTATATATATATATCTCGCTCTGCGATTTTTAAACTCCTACAGCTCTAGTTCCGCAATTTCGCAGTGAACACTACAAAGAAATATTTTTATATTATCCTATATATAATGAGTCCCCCTTCAGGGGGCACCAACTTTACAAACTTATCACTAACGAAGTGAATACTTGGAACTTACATGGATCCTTACAAATTCGATAAATAGTGAATACTCAGATTTAAGTCGAATAAGTTTGAGTATCTTAACCCAGTTCGAATAAATTATTAATTATTATTAATTAAGAATATTAATATAATACTTATTTTACGAATTTCGGCTACAGAGCGTAGAGGTATCCATGTTCAATCGGATGTCGTGATTGAATGTAAAGAATATGGCCTAAAATTAACGTTGGAGGTCTTATTGCAATGAGTAATAGAACTTAATTATTATTTAAAGTAAATAAATATGTCATTAGTTTAGTTTATGGTGTGATATTTTCCATGATTAATGCTACAGTTAATGCTGATAGTCATTATTAGTCAGACACTTTATGACCGGGTTTGATCAGTACCTCTACCCTCGTCCCATATTGAAAACTAAAATCGTGTTATCTTAATTTAATGTAGTTAATGTGAATGTATATGTGTGCAATAAAAAGGTTTGTGTTCCTAATTGTTACCATGTTTACTTAAATTTAAATATCAACAATAACATATTTTGGACGGAACTTATATGTAACCACTTGGTACGTGCAGCGTAGAAAAACCATGATCAGTTGTCGGGATAATTTTTTGTTGGTTACTTATTAGCTCTTGGAGATGTACTGCAATTTTTTTTTCATTCAGGTGGTTAGATACAAGATATAATTATATACAAATATTGTTAGAAGCTGTGCTTGTATTTTAAACAAATATGTATTGAGTTAGGAGCTGTTTGTTATTCCATATACTCGTAAGATATTATGTACAAAAAAAGTGATATTTGTGATTTTCAAAACAAGTGAAAAATTAACTTAATTAAACAGTTAAAAATAAAATACGGTTTAATGGTCTATGGTTCAGAAGTTAGACCTATGGCATTACAATAGTTTAATATTTTAATTGTCTAATGAACCTGATGCGTTTATCGTGTGCATGTTAATCGGCTTTATATTTTTAATTGTACGAATACGAATTGTACTTTTGGACAAACCTCTTATACCGTATATATACCCTGTAACTTGTTATGCTATATAACCATATAAAACTAATTCAATTTAAAGTCATTCAAGTTATTTTCAGGTTTTTATGTAGCCTTTATTTGTTAAGGCACATAAATACTGGAGAATATTTTAAACCGATTCACCATTTGAACATCAAAACTGAAAGATAGTAAAAAATGTCATAAATCATAATACTATGATTTATGAAATTCAAGTGATTTATGAGATCGTTTCGATCGATTACAAATTCTGCGTTGTTCTGACGACCCTTGAGTGAAGAGAACTTGTGGGATTGTTAATGTTCACACTAATTGAAAATTTGCATTCCGAATTTGTGAATGAACAGATGTGAATCAATAAACTATTCTAATACATTCTCAAAATCGCATTTTGCTGTTCGGTTCATTCCTGTGCATTGTAATGTTGGCTGAAAGGGATCGTTCTGAATGGTAGATTTCCTATTCTGATTGTAAATTGAAATGTGTCAAGCGATTATTGTAATTATCTTTCTATGCATATCCTTAGGAACAGTTTGTTTGTGGCAGTATCAATATTGTATAAAAAATCTATGTATAGAGTATTGCTTGATATCTCAAGCAATACTCTATACATAGAGAGTGAATGGTAAGATAATGGTAGACGTGATATATCACGTCTACCATTATCTTACCATTCACTTCTTCTTAAGAGGCTCGTGTAGAGATCCTTTGGTATAAATGGTGAATATTATTAGTTGAGACTAATTTTTAAATAGAAAGACTAAGGCGTCTAGTTTCTCTAAAAAAAAATAATCCAAAAATAAAAATATTACGTTCGTTTGTAAAATTTTTTATCACGTTTGACTCATACGGACATTTCAATCAGTCCATTTGAGAGACTAGGCTCTTTTATTTGCTGTTAGGAATACGTGGATAAAGTGTTTTATTCACTCGAATGTTCATATACTTTTTGTTGCTACCAGTACGAGATACGGTGTAAGAAATCTATACCCTCATCTGTTATTTGATGATGACAAAGATTATTATGTTAAATAATATGTACATTGATAAACCGCAAATGTGTGATGCATAGATATCTACATGCCGAGCTAATAATAAAATAATATTTACTTTAATTAAGTTTTAATTACCTTCCCCGATTTGTTTTTGACGTAATCGAGCATTAGTTAAGAGAATATTACAGGAATTGGAAAAAATATATAATATATACATATACATATAATATGTACATTATATATAGTATATGTAGTGTACATATTATCTAGTATATAATCTTTGTCATCATCAAATAACAGATAAGGGTATGTGTTATATCGTATCTGAGACTATACTTATCTAGTAGAAACAAAATTAGACCATGGTGAGCCAATGAAAACCTGGAGAGACTTCAGTGTGTCTTATTACTTTAAACGACCAATTCTTGTATGTTTGTATTTATTTATGTATGTATTTATATTTCGGGTATTTCGGAAACGGCTCTAACGATTTTGATGAAATTTTGATACAGATACAGTTTTGCATTTTAAGTTCAACTGCATAGTTGTATTTCCTGTAAAAACGCAATTTTACAAAAAAAAAGTAGAAAAGCTACCGATCGAAGCTCGGTTTCCCGGGTACTAAGATTTAAAAATAATTAAAAGAGCAATGTAAGATTTATATAATAAAAGGTTTTAGTTTAAATTGAAATTGATAACTCAGATTACGCTACATATAAAATAGAGAAGCCGTGTGTTTTATGTTAAATAAAAACTATTACATCCTGAATATATAGAAGCACTTATGGATAAAAATGTTATCGATTGTTTATCAATTAGAGTTACCTTATTAGATAAATGTTTAAAAACAACGACATATACACAAAATATGTCGTAGAAGTCACGTATAAGGGAATTTCAAGTGTTAAAAATTGCTGAACTACTAAACGGTTCATAATAACCAATGTGTTGTTAATCAAATATAATTGGCTGTTTATCACAAAATAAAATGTTTTATTTGAAGTCTACTGTTCCTAGTTCTAATCGTCTTGTGAGCCACGAAACAAATATTAAGTTTACACATAAACTAAATTATAAGTAAGATTAAAAATATGCATACTGCGTATGGCCGCGAAATTGCGTTCCTTGAAATATTAGTTTCCAAAAAGGTTGACGATTACTGATTTTGGGGTAATTGCGGGCTATAGACGCACTATCCCTAAACGTCAGACGCATTTGCTTCAAAAATGCAAACTAGAAATACTTGGATTTTCATTACTCGGCACATGCAGCCCGTCTTGACAGCTAACGCGGCTATTTCAAAAAGGTTCCATCTCAGAAGATCCATTATGGATCTTCTGAGATGGAAAAAAGTGACGATTTTTTTCTCATTAGGTCTATTCATGAAAAAAAAAGTATAATGGATTTAACGAGAATTTTTGATGTAAAAAAATTTATGTCCAAATCTACAAAAACAAATGAATATCACTAAAACAAGTGAATATCACTAATTAAAACAAACGACTATCCTGACACGAAGATTCTTTGCAAAAAAGGGAAGATGAGGCAATGAATGAGGAAACGAGGGAAGAAAGGAAAACATTTAATCACAAGAAAAATACGTTTATTTAATAGATAAATTAAAAAATATAGTTAAAAAAAAACAAATATTCCTCAGTGGAAAATAAAAATCAATCAAGATAGGTACAGATGTTACAAACAAGACCGCTATGTTTCGCCAATAGGCATACAAAACAATAAAAGTAAGTCATTATTATACTACTGTTCAGTGGCGTAACTATACCATCTGAGGCCCGTGGCTAATTCATCGAATGTGTGTG
Organism: Callimorpha dominula; assembly: GCA_949752705.1. Classification (NCBI taxonomy): domain Eukaryota; kingdom Metazoa; phylum Arthropoda; class Insecta; order Lepidoptera; family Erebidae; genus Callimorpha; species Callimorpha dominula. Next base: position 11,317,273 of record OX457000.1, read on the forward strand.
TCCTTACTTAAATTTGTATATGTAGGTATATAGCTACTGACACATAGCGACCTTGAGAAAGCTATAGAACTGTGCAAGGACGCGCATTAATTAATTATCACCTCGAAAACTTGCTAAGTTTGTATATCAGATATTAATATTCGAATCAATATACAAACTATAAATTTATAATTGATATAAGTCATATTATCGACACTCTACATATCAGTGACACATGTAAAGGTAGGTATATCGTAGTGGCACGCTTTAATTTTTATTTTATTTTAATAATTATGTCTTTCCTATTTTTTTAAATAATATAATGAACTGCACAGAATACATAATAGTGTAGGTACTGTTATGTATTCACGTACAAAAGTCAAAAGTGTCACTTCCCAAAATCATTTTAATAAATAGTGAATCTTGATCCGACACAATAATGTCGCAGTTCAGGTCGCACAACGCTAATTACCTGGGTACACTTATTTTCACCTAGAAATTGCCCCTCTTTCTATCGCGTACCTAACTCTTATGTGTTCTGAAGACGCCGCGACGTTAGGGTTGTCTTTTTTTAAAGAATTACTTATATGAATATTTAATTACCAGTACCACGTGTCTATTACTCGATTAGTCGAGTCCGTCGCGTACTTGTAGCTTTATACCTAAAGTGATAACCTGGACCTGGCCTGGTAACGAGAATATAAACTTGCTAAGTTTGTATATCTGTCTCGTGATTCGACCAGGTTACACTGGCCGTGGCCGTGGTCAGACTGCGATCAAACGCTGACTATAGTGACTATGGTATTGTTACGAGTCGGGGTTCGAGATTAGAATATCCACCAATCTATAACGAAATGGACACAATTTATTAAAATAATTAGCAATTAACACAATTACAGGTCACACACGTACAATTTGTACTATTCACTATCCTTTGCTAAGGCGTCGAACTTGCGATCAAGTGGTAGTAGGTTCGAACCCCACCCAGTGCACTACCGGCGCGGCGTGTACCCACTCCTAAAACAAGCGCTTAGCTTAGCTGGAGGGGTTAACAAGTAGTAGTAATGTATTACCCACGTTACTAGTATTCTTAAAAAAAAAGAAAAAGAAAAGCTTATTCTTACAGTAAAACAAAATTAGAATTCTTGCCAAATAGGTAACTTGTACTTATGAAACAACTTCATAGTTATCATGGTAGAAAAAGACTTCAATGTCAATTCAATTCCACTCATCATCGTCTATTACGTTTCTTATCCACTCCAAATGAGCCCCCACGCTTGTGTACACTCCAGGAATGCCCGGCACTGCACAGCTCATTCCGTAGCTACTGATGCCCTCTACTATCCCTCCAGCACAAATCAGAGGGCTGCCAGAGTCGCCCTAGAGCAAGAATACATATTTAAAGCACCTAATTTGTAATGCTACTTATAGAAAAAAAAACACTTTGTCTATAATTAATTAAAAGAATTTGCCTATGAAAATATTGTTTTTTATTTCATTCTTTTATAGTTTTAGAACTTCATATTCGAAATTCAATTGTTGAATGTAATCCTATGCAAAATAAAAAACCTTTTTATTTCTTACTTTAGTTTTTGTGGTTCATGCAATATCGCTACATTCATCTAAAAAAAATCGGGTAACTTTTTAATCAATGTCAAGCGGTACGTAATATCAATGAAATATTCTGGCATCTTTAGCACGTATGGGTTTACCTTGGCACACCGTTTGTCCGCCAAAATGGATTTATGATAATACCTAATGTTGAAAAATAAGGTTATTTTATCATCGCTTAAAATCTATGAGGATACCGGGGACCGTATAAAAATAATAGTCTAAGAGCCAGTGAACGGCAGACCACACATAATTTAGGAAAGCCTAAACTTTCCTCAGTGAGTCTGCACCATGAGGTAGGGGCTAGCTAAGCGCTTTCGCGGTGGCCCCAGCTACACTCAGGCGCAACAGGTGTGATAATTTTATGAACTAAAAAAGTATTTTAGGAAAGCTGCCGTTTAGATATGTCAAAACATACTATTATAGCTATTTAAAAACAAAACGGCAGAAGATTACCACGGTTCTAAAGTGGTGGCACACAATTTGAAAATTTAAAAAAAAATATATTTTTAAAAGTATTTTAGGTAACTTGAAATTTATATATATTATTCTTTAAAGTTTCAAAAGCTTATACTTCTGAAGGCAGAACTTTACGTCGGTTCCTTTGACCTGGCAGACAGTAAAATCTTTCTCCCCCGCGAGTATACCTGGGTGTAGTAATTACGTTGTATATGGAATAAAAGAATTTTCGTTCTTTATCCCAACATAACATTGAGATAAAATATATGTGGCATCAATTTATTCGTGATGTGATTGGTCGAATCCTGCTAATATCCTGGTAATATTATAAACGTGAAAGTTTGTGAGGATGTATGGATTTTTGTTACTCTTTCACGCCAAAACTACTGAACCGATTGCGATGAAACTTGGTATGTAGATAGCTGGAGACCTGGATTAACATGTAGGCTACTTCTTATCCCGATATTCCGTTTAAGCCGCAGGGCGCTGTTAGTATATCATAAGCATGAAAATTCTAATATTTGATATACTACTGTCATATTCTTTCTCACTCAAGGTTTTTTTTTCTATCCTCAGATAGAAATCATTGAAACTAGTTGAAAGTACATGCCTGAGTATAGCTGTTGCTCTTAACAATAGCGCATCGGCATAACGGGCTGTTGTTATTGTCCCTAGTTTATTCTAAACCGTTGGCATCGATACATGTAGTGAACACATGAACATAAAAAACATTCGCAAGTAATACTTTATGTTATTTAACTTCAATTTTTGACTGATTGACTGGCCTGTTGGTCTAGTGGTTAGAGGTCGTGGGTTCTATTCCCACCCATGACAAATATTTGTGTGATGAGCACGATTATTTGTTCTGTATCTGGGTGTAATTTATCTATAATATGTATGTATTTAGAAATATATAAGTATGTTTATCAGCAGTCTTGTTTACATAGTACAGGCTCTGCCTAGTTTGGGATCAGACGGCCGTGTGTGAGATGTGTGAAGTTATTATTATTATTATTTTGTTCATAGTTAGAGTATAGCAAATGAATGAATAAATATATAGAGCATTATGTCAAGTGAAATAAAGGGTGTGTTTTGTGAATCTCAAAAACCGGACAAAATGTTTTTATTGGCTGATGAGACGATAAAAACATGTCAAAATATTCTGCGTCTACGGATGTATCGTAAACTGAAACATAACGACATGATTTTACCCAGTGACCCTTATGATTCAGGCCATCACAGCCAATGTTACAAGACATTTACCAAGTTAAAAATAATTATGAGACGAAATCCACAGAAATAAAAAATACTTCTCCAGCAATATCTGAACCCAGTATTTCACCAACGGAACCGCCATCTAAGTAATAATGTTTTCAATTGATTTTTTATTATTTTTGTAATTACTGTTTTAATTTCATTTTTTTAACACATATTCGTATTCAAGAGTTAAAAATAAAAATAATTATGTCACTAATATTTTCATAATATCATTATTATCCTCTAAAATGTAATAGTGGTTTGTAGTGACAGATTTCTGTAGTAGTGACCCATTTTCCCTATAATCCATTTAAAGACAGTAAGTACGTTCATTCATTTATATAATTCATATTATTTCTTAGATTGATAATAGTTCATGAAATAGGTAGCTGATTTGATACCGTACTATATTTAGTTCTATATATTTTTATACTAGCGGGGGAGAAAGATTTTACTGTCTGCCAGGTCAAAGATACCGACGCAAAGTTCTGCCTTCAGAAGTATAAGCTTTTGAAACTTTAAAGAATAATAAATATAAATTTCAAGTTTCCTAAAATACTTTTGAAAATATTTTTTTTGTGAAAGTTTCTAATTGTCTGCCACCACTTTAGAATCGCGGTAATCTTCTGCCGTTTTGTTTTTAAATAGCTATAATAGTATATTTTGACATATCTAAACGGCAGCTTTCCTTAAATACTTTTTTAGTTCATAAAATTATCACACCTGTCGCGCCTGAGTGTAGCTGGGGCCACTGCGACCGCGCTTAGCTAGCCCCCACCTCATGGTTGGTTGGAATAACAGACTCACTTAGGAAAATTTAGGCTTTCCTAAATTATGTGTGGTCTGCCGTTCACTGGCTCTTAGACTATAAGGCCTTATGTTGGTACAGCCACCTTGTATCTCTTCAGCTCGTAACATAGAGCAGAGATAGGATTATATAAAAAAATTAACCTATTTTGCAAAGAATAGATTTATATAATAGATATATAATATATTAAAATAGACATTGGTTGTACTGCCCATACGATCTTATTCAGTGACGCGGTGTATATTCTATTTTGTATGTAGAGGTAATAATCACAGTTTTTCCGTAAAAAGCGTACTTTCTTGAAAAGCAAAAAAGGTGTTTTAGGTCGAATAAAACTTAAAGAAATATACAGTAGACATATTATCTATAATATAAAAATGAATCGCAAAATGTGTTTGTAAGCGCATAACTCAACAACGCCTTGACCAATTTGGCCAATTCTTTTTTTTTAATTTAAATTTAAAAAATTGCCTGAAAAAGTCTAAAAAAAACACTTTTCTATACTCCCATACAAACGGTTCCTAATAATACTTAAAAGTCAATTTGAACTTTAATACCATACCATAAAGTTCAAGTGTTAGTGGAGAGGTTCCGGGAAGGCAAAACAATTGAGTGACGTTAGTATCGTATATTAGATTTTAAAAATGTAGAATAATGTCAGTAATGGAAGAGGATTGACATATATATTGGTTGTTATTTATGCGTGCGTTCAGCAATTTATTTTGTGTAAACTAAGGAAAATATATCAAGTTACAGAGTAAAAAATTAATTAAACCCGTGCGAAGCCGGGGCGGGTCGCTAGTTTAACATAAAAATAACAGTGCCAGACATTTTACTTTGTCTAAAATATATTATTGAAACTAATAAGACAAATAAGGTGAGAAGAGAAACAAGCGGTTACCGTAGCCTGTGGTATTACTCGTTGCAATTTTTTTCCAGACTTTCGATTGAAATAATCGTTCGGATCAGAATAGGACCAATGTGAGTTACATATCCCTGTCGAGCCTTTCGAGAAATATACTGCCCTGCAATTATAACCACCTTATCTTATTTTTTTTTTAAATAAGCAACATATATATTTTGTAACAATCATTTAACAAGTTTACTTTAACTTGTATCCTAATAATTTCTCAACTATGTAGATTTCTATAGCTTTAATAACATCAATATTTATAAAAATACACCAGTTCATTTATTTTGACGATTACGAGTAGTTTTTGAGCAATTTTATGAAATAAAGATATTGAAATTGATCTAGCAGGTTTTCTGTATTGATACCACAAACTTGTTTAGAAACGGTGTAATGTGAGGTAAATATTGTATTAGGAGTGGGTTTACGGTAGGACACTGGGATTCAAACCCGTAATCATTCGATCGTAAGTCCGACACCTTAGTAATTACGTCACCACCGCTTCAGAATTATCAAACGTTGGGTTTATTAGATATTTGCCATACATTAATTAGAATACAATCCATGCTTCTATATCATATATTATGAAGCCTTTTTATCAAGGTAATAATGATCTCACTGTTTGATGTTTATTTACTTCGACTAATCGTTTAATTAATCTAGTAGACGTTACCTGGCAAGCGTCCATGCCATCACCAACGGCGCACAACATGCCATGGTTGTTCTGTGGAGCCACGAATGGACCGAGTCTCCTTTCACATTCGTCTAACGATACTATTCTCAGTGTACCGGCCAACAATCTCTCCGAAGTTTCCTTTGTTCTAAGGTCTCGGTAGCCGTATCCATATATTGCACATTCACCTGCAACGTGGTCGTTGTCCTCAGTACTCAAATTATATCTGAAGTAGACGATCTGAATATTAAAGTGACAAAGGTAGGATCACCTTAATAAAAGTAGATATAAGGATTGTGTAGGTGTAATTTAACTTAAATTGTGAACGTAATGTTAGTTATCAAAATGTTTCGTTGATAAGCTATTTTTATACTATGTTTAAAGCAGCTATCCAATTGGAAATGAATGGACAGATACAGTGGCGTAGCTACCGTAGGGCTAGACGGGGCAGTGCCCCGGGGCCCCCGAGCTCAGCATGCCCCTCGTACTCTGACTTACAAACTATAAATTGAACTAGTGAAAATTTCTTCAACATTCAGAATATAAATGAACCAGATTTTTTAGAACCAGAAGTTATCAGGTTTGTACTAGAGTTGTGACTAAACCACTATTTATATTAAATAGAGTACTTGAACTTGAAAATGGAGTACGGCGAACCTGGATTACGACAAATCTGAAGTACGTTGAATTTGGCACTCGATACACGACGAAAACGGAACAAACCACATTTTACTGCAAATAAAGATATTCTCTTCTATTCTATTCAAACGATTTTAAATAGTTTAGTTGGGGCCCTAGTTTATTTTTTGCCCCAGGGCCTTTGGTTAACTAGCTACGCCACTGGACAGATAGCTGCCATTTTATAACCAGCATAGTTGAGTATGGAGGGGTAGGTGGTCGCGTAGTATGAGTATTGAGCTTATTTACATAAACTATAAAATTTTATATAAACTAATTTTGAGTTGGCGCCAAACAACAAAAAATTTGTATGTACCTACGTAGGCTCTACGTAGGTAATTAATCATTTTATTATTTGGCCCCGACTCAAAATAAGTTTATATAAAATTTGATAGTTTATGTAAATAAGCTCAATACTTAAGACTTAAGGTTTATTTATTTTTTGCTTTTTAGTTCTTTTCGTCGGTTTAATTTTTTGTTAAAAAGATTTTTATTTTATGATTTTTTTCATCATCAGCTCAGCTACATGATGTGATGATTTCTTAACCCAAATACCTGATAAAGTAATGAAAAGTAAACAGGAACACTATTCGATCCCATAATTTTTGAGGGTTTTTCCTCAATTTTATCAGGATCCTATCATCAGATGCTGACTTCCTTGACATGGGACCACCCTTGATACCTCAAGGGTGGTCCGATACCCTATCTAACAAAAAAAGAATAATCAAAATCGGTTCATAAATAACGGAGTGAGGGCTGAACATACATAAAAAAAATATATATATATTATACGGTTGAATTGAAAACCTCCTTTTTTTGTCGGTTAAAAAAGAGAAGTTTGCAATGGTTTCCTTTACCGTTAAAGCAAGGGGAAAGTATTTCCTAATAGGTACGTAAATGAACTTCTAAGAGTCCTAGTTATGCGACCGGTAATCAAGGCCGAGCCTACTCTCAGCAGCGCCTGTGTGCGAAACCTATGAAGCGCATCTTTTTTTTGTCATCGTGTTTCGCCATGATTTTTTTTTTTTTTCGTCGAAAATGTGATCTTTCGTTTTATATTATTTGAGTTAATAGATTAAAAGATAAAACGCGTGTTAAATTATTCACAATAAGTTTTGATTCAGTTTAAATAAAATACTAATATGGATATAACTGATGGATTCATTCATCCGGCGCCCCTATTGCCCTGGCGCCTGTGTGCGCCGCACACTTCGCACTTATGGGCGGCTCGGCCTTGCCGGTAATCAAACGGCAACCGCCGCGGTACCGGCTGCTCAGTAGGTAATGTTACTGCTCCAAGTCTGCCAATTCAATAGATTTTGATGACTCTTGGTCGATTTGGACCACGGCGACAGCTTGATTTCCTTAGCTAAAGTTCTTGTGCTCGCAAGCGGCTTATGTAGCCTACTGTATTACTAAAATTCATGGAAATTCTATAGATATTTTTTTTAGTGGGTCTATAGTAGGTGTAGGTAGGTCTATCTATTATTTCAATAGTAATAATAGATAAACCTATTACTGATTGAATATATACTGGGTGAGAGCCAGGCCAGAGAACCCCGTTGTGAAAAGAAATCTCCGCAGTTTAGATTTGATTCAAATGCCTATCATTTTCTCAGCAATAGCGTACACTTACAGGAAGTGTAAAATTTTTGCTATTACTGGTTAATCTGTTCACAAACCTATTAAGCTACATGATATAGTTCTCAAAATAACAGCAACAAATTTTCTTCAAACTGCGTAATGATGCATTTACAATTACCTGAAATACCGAAGGAAGATCTCGGTAATGTCTGTTTAAGCCAGGTTATGTCATCCAGAACAGCAAACCGCAAAATGGCCATGTCATGCGCTCTCGTGATTCTGAAATCCAACGTGTGAACGTTACTGTTGAATCTGATTATTCATTCCTAATCCATCGTTCTATTTTATGTATTGTAATTTGACTTTGTAGCGGTTGGTTTTTATTTAATACTAGCTGTTGCGCGCGACTTCGTTCGTAACGCGTTTTGGTGAAATTTATCCCACGGGAACCGTATATTTTTTCGGGACAAAAAGTAGCGTTTGTGCTATTCCAGACTATAATCTATCAACAGTTATAGTGTTGTTAGGTAATGTTTATGTTGTTGATGTGATACATTTTATTGGGGTACTTAACATTGAAATTGTACGGCGTTGAATTCAATTGCTTGTTGAATTAAGCTACGACGACCGTTTACGAACTTATTACTTGAATAAAAAATGCCGTCAAGTAATTTTTTTAGATAATACGACTTCAAAATGAAGAGCGTTTAAATTTGGCTGTGCTCCGCTTAAACACAATGTCACCGCGCCGTTTGTCGACTAATTTAAACGATTATTTTTTTATTCGATACGCTGTTATGCTCAAGGGAGTCAAGGGTCACAAGTTGAAAGGAAATTCTAAAAACAAGCGTATAAGTAGTTGCTAATGAATGGCATTATTCAGTCGAATTATTTATATTATTTGTAATCATATTAAGTCTTTATTAAAGCACTATGTATTAGATAAATCCGCAGGTATTAGACAAAACCGCCAAAGACGTCCCATATGTTCGGGATGATGATCTTGAGCTCAATGCGTGGATTGTGGTTTCAACCTAAACAACAACACAATAGGAAACAAAGCATATACTAGTCGGTTTTATACTTACGGATCATATGATTCATTTATAATTATTTCCAAAATTGTAGCTTCCGGGGATACACCATGGTTTTTAACGCAAACGTTTTTCAGTTGTAGTACGTATTCGTCTGTTGTGGATATCACGCAATGGGCTGCAGTCAAAGCAAAACGCGGTGATATGAGAGTGGCCCCACATAAGTGTTTCAGGCTGCTCGAGTTTCGTAACGAAGCTACATTAGGTTGTGTACCTAGAAAAAATATAATATGTAATATATGTACAGATAAGGGAAAGTATATACCCAAAATCTGCGATGAAGGTAAGATGCACCAGGCCTCTTATTAATTTCCCACAAATCCTATTTCATTTCCTTAACTTCTAAAAATTATAAATATATTTCGTACAGTACTTTCTCATAACTTTTTTTTTAAATTATGAACTTGAGGAAGAATTAAGAGTGTCAACAAATTCAAAATCATCGACGAAATATAATATTTTCGAGGTATCTGATATAGTTAATTAAATAATCTCCAGACCTCAAACTTAAAGACAGAAGGTCAATCACGTATATTGACCTGTCTTTCTAAATTTAGGTTTACGCTCACATACTTGCAATTTTAGAATTTCATTTCAAACTTTATTCGGGGAAAGCTCGTTGCGTAACAAGATTTATATATTACCTTATTATTAAACAGTAGTGTGTTTTATTTTTTTTTACAACAGACAACAATGTAATTAGTCCCAGGGTTATATGATACCGATATGAAATATTATATATGATGTTGTATTTTATACGAAGTCACGGCGTCAAACGATGTAAAAGCGTATTATGTCACCCCTATTGTAAACTTTGGAGGCTTTACCAATATCGGGAGCGCCAGTTTCGTTTTCTTTATTTTCTTACCGAACCTTTGCGTTCACATCGCGGCTTTGGAACGCTCACGTTTTCGGATTTAGTATTTACAGTTTATTCAACTGCTAATGCTGGCATCTACGTATTCCCCCTGCTACATGTCACGAATGCCTGTAAGTATAACATATTGGCAGAATAAGGAACATTTCCCGCTTCAAATACCGTTTTATGTCACAAAGCGACAAAGCGCTTCAAATGTTTGCTGTTAGTGTTGTTACGGACATGATCTGCATTGTGCTGAGCGGTTGCGGTTTTACATTGGATATAAGGTAAAGCTGTGTTGCAATTTTTACTTTATTACGGCGAGTCAGTATTATGGGTGGGTAATCCTTTTAAGTAGGTATGTAATGAATGTATAGATGATGTACTACAATGATTCTGCGTTTTCTGTATTTTTAACCCTCGACGCAAAAAGAAAGGGTGTTGTAAGTTTAACGTGTGTATGTCTGTATGTCTGTGTATAGTAACATAGCCAAAACTAAAATACCGATTTGGATTTTTTTTTGTTTGAAAGGTGACTTGATCGAGAGATTAAGATTACGAGTATTTTAAATATTTAATTATTAGTTGTATTATTTTATTCAGTTCGTAGGCATACTATGCCTAATTATTTTTTAGTATTTGTACCTAATATAATAAACTAGTCAAATTCATAGTAAATCAGAGTACTTTCACTTTATCTCACTCTCTCTAAACCGAAAAGTTTTACCCGTATTGAAAATACCTAAGTATTTTTGAAGTTATAGCCTAATCCACTTTCCTAAATGTCTCTAAATGTGAAATGAATCCTGTATCTTCCGAGTGCCATACATACAACACGTATGCACAATAATGCACATACCGACACACAATTATGTAAGTTCGGTTACATAATAATTAATAATAGTAAACCAATATAATCCTGACTAACATTTTAATATGTTTGGTTGTTTGTCACGCTTTCATGCCATAGCAATAACGATATAATATAATAAAATAATATTACAAATATTTAGGCTACTTTGGAGTCACTTTCATATTCCCTTTTGAATAAAACGCATTTTTTTATTACTCTACCCAATATCCGGGACACATTCATACAGCCCGGTCAATTTGCTTACCACAATCGTTTTTATTATAGTGAATACTCATATTGGGCATTTTTAAATGGTCTGGACATTTCGAATAATGGTTTACTAATCACTTAGTAATGTGGAAATAAAAAATATAAATGTGTATAAATCTATGAGAGGATAAGTTCTATCTTGTTTTCGCTTGAGGCAAAACGGGTGTTTGATTACCGGTGCCAACTCAATAGGGAATATGCATGTTGTTTAAATTTACTTGATTAATTTTCCCTTGAATCTTTATTGTCCACATATTATGCCTAAACAATTATTTTCTTGTTTAGATCGTGTGTAATTGCAAAAAATATTAATTAAAATATGCAAAATAAGGGCGCGAAATTAGACTTCGCAAAACGCTTCACCATATGTCGAAACAAAACATGACGTGACATTCCACGTTCTGTCATTTATCGGCGCCTATATTCGTAGTGTTACGGAGAAAGATAGGTGTTTCTGTGGTTTTCGTTCTTAGCTAGTGCAATTTAAGCATTCTAGTGATATTAGAAATCATCTAGGACAATGACTGAATGTAGTTTTGTCAAAGCACAATCGGACAATCTACCGAAAATAGGTGCATTCATGATGACTATATATTTTGCATCAAATCCAGATTTTACGTCCGCTGAGGTTAAAGGAGTGAAAGCCGCAAGGTAATTATTATAAAACTTGTTATATTATAATCTTAAGGATAGGTAAGATATGTATAGTTAGTTATATTCATGAAGTTTTATTGGACTTTTGTTACCTAGTTTAAGTAGACAAGCAAGTTGCCTTCTGCTTGATATTTAAAACAAACATAAATTACTGCTGACTAATTCACACTATACTAGCAATTAAATTGTAATATGCTTACATTAAAGTGATCTTCACAACAATATAAACACGATATTGAAGATACATTATCTCTTCTCATTAATGTACACCATTGTTTTCGTATTTTACATTATTATTTTGTACAAAAAAAAATACTGTATTGGGTGTTCTTCTTATAGTGTTTTTACACTTAGGGACAAGGCAATACCTATAAAATGGTTTTTTAACTTTATACATCGTCTATTAATTACAATAAATAGTAATTACAACTGGAAACCGGTATAAAATTACTGTAACTCTTCAAGTAAGTTTATGAAACAAACACTAAGCGTGGAACGTGACGTCATCCAAGGCCCGCGAAATATGGCGGCGCGGCGTTCAAACAGATCAAATTTTATCGATGTTTTCAATGTTATTTTAAAAATTGATTTGAACATTGCCAAGGTTATTTATATTTTTTATTGGGGTAGAATGATGGAACAAGTCGTTAAAAGATTTAAAAAATATACATGCATATTCCCTATTAGGGCTTGTGCAGTTTTAAACTTATATCTGTTTTACACGGACTTGGAAAAAACAACGACTCGTTGCTATATATGTATAATGTATTTATAGTATGAGTTTTTTAACTTCAAGGGACTTGAGCGACCATGCACTATTTTATTTAACTACCGTTATCGACAACATTAATAGTACATAGAAACAGTAAAAACTCATAGCAAAGGTGCTGTTTGCTCTGGAAGTCGGAATTTTTTGTGTACCAACGACGGCGACGCGGCGACGCGACGATATGATTTCATGTAAGTAATGTGTAAAATAATTAAAAAAGCTAAACACTTGAAATTAATGTATCTACATGTATTTAAAAAATATCCAGCGTACTTCAATAATATTATTTGTGTAAAATACTTTTACAAAGCCATTAAAAATACAATGTTATCTAGTCTACATTTTTTTTCTATAAGGTGCATCATACTGGCATACAGATTAAAAGAAACTAAACAACATTTAGTCTTTTACATGCATTACCATTAAAATTTAATTAAAGTAATTTAGACAAGAACAATTTAGGTCTGTGAAAATCAATTACTAGTGAGTGCCCTTTTAGCTAGCTTTTTTCTTCTTTCGTTTGTAATCAAATATTAGGTGGTAGCACTTCGTTTTAAAAGTAACATATCCGTATGTATACCGTCACAAATGTTAGTGCAAAGGTCAAGGTCGTGCCACAACTGCCGCAGAGAAAGCCATCCCCACATTTTGATACAGTACTGAAGTAGTGCGGTACAGGAGTCTCTGCCCTTTATTATTTTAGTCAACTAAGTACTAATAACTAACACTGGGTCCAAGTTGTTCCGTAACTGCCTTTCGTAGGTGAGGAAAGGCACTATAAACACCAGCTTTAACCATCCCTAACCTAACTACAAAAATGAAGAAGCTACAGAAATAAAGAAGCTCAAAAAGAAGAGAAATGTAATGGAAATGGCCGTAAGCATGTCATGTCGAACAACTAGCAAATGTGGAAACGGAAAAAAATTACTTTGACTTCGACTAATAACAGTAGGGTTTCACTTCCGCACACCACTCACCGCCGATTGGACTATCTGAGAACTCAGGGGGAGTTTATAGTCGGGTATTTCGGCGGTTTCATCACATTAATTCCGATTGAGGACCGCGAGGATCGATTCCGTTAACGGTATCTAATTAAACAAGAGATGATTGAGAGTTTCTGTTGATTCTTGCACTTGCTCCCTTCAGAGGACAACTTTTCAATTAGAGACTGATAATTTAAGTGTCACGAAGCCGTAAGAAGTAGGAAACCAAATCTGGGACATCGGATTTAAGCCTGAATACGTGCGGGCGATGTTGTTTTTTTTTCTCTTCCTCACGTTCTTTCTAAGTCGGGGGCCCTAAATCAATCAGAAATTTGATGTTACCCAATGGGTAAGAAAATCAATTTCCTTGATGCATATGATTTTGTGTCATGTTAGTGATATAAAATACAACTAAAGACGTTATACCACATTCGACTTCAGCACCTCCGATCACTCTCTTCACCCTCCCACACTTTATCAGCAAACAGAGATATAAAAACGCTATTAAACATGATTTCATATTTTTAAAACACATGCCAGCACTAGAAATTACTTCGATAGATAGGTATAAAGAGACACTTCAAGTACGTAAAGCATTCAAAATGATTGTGTTAAATACAGTCTTTATGGACAGCTGTACAAGCCAGGGCTGTCTGTAAAGCCGACTTGTTTTATGTCGACGGGTCTTAAAAACTATAGGAAACCAAATCCTTTATTTTACAAAGCTTGGGAGAAAGGGTGGAAAGAAACGAATGACCTTTTCTTCGAATCTGCATGTTTTCCTCTGATGCATCTCGATGGATGTCGACACACATTAGGTAGGTATAAAGATCAATACAAACGGGATAATAATGCATGTTGCACAGATTTTGTATTGATTTGAAGTATAAATCAGTTTGGCAGCCCTACTACTGCCGTATGAAAACAATTATAGAAAGTCGTGACGATATCACTACATATATGTAAACAGGTGTTTATACCAGCGTTAATATTGTCGGCTCTGGATATTGAATGTTTTGTTGAATGTTTGTTCATATTGTGAATGGCACAAATAATAATGCAAGTAGTTAGTACTTCGGCGATTTATGAATACTGTCGCTGCACTGTAACACTGCATTTAATTTGCAAACATTTACTGATGAGATATTAACTACCGCCATCGCTAAAGAAAATGTTTGACTAAACAAAATCATGTAAAATAGGTAGATGGGAATATCATATAATGTATTCACAAGGAAATATGTGTGCGTGTGCGTGTGCGAGTGTCTGGTACATTGGCGTATTTAGGAATTTTGTCCAGGGGGGGGGGGGGGGCTGGCCCCTAACCTGAGATACGACGAATTCAGTCAGTTCATCATTCATAAATAGCATTACACTTCTTATGAACTTTGTCGGTCTAACGTAACATTATATTTCGCATGTTTGAATAGCTATATGAATTTAAAAGCGATACAGTCACAAAGTATACAGGTGTGTATCTGACAATGGATCACTTAGTTAAATTACTGAAAGGGCATGACTCTAGCATGCAGTCATAAAATAATTAAAAAAAAAACTCCCCGTTTACAAGTTATGACCGTTTGCATTTCCAGATACCTCCGTTTCTCATTAAAGCAGGAGGAATTTATAATGTTAAAGATTTTAACTCGTACTCTAATTTTTACTCGTATTTTTTATTTTCGAAATATTTACTTAGTTATTGAGAAAATCCATAAAAACTAACTTAAAAAGGTTTCGAAATTAGTTTTTAACGATTATATCATAATAACGGAATAAAAAATTCCATAATAAAAAAAATATGTACCATTTAAAATCTTTTACTTTACACATTCCACCTGCTTTTTGAGAAACGGAGTTAAATATAGAATATAAATTCAAACGGTCATTCATAACTTGTAAACGAATAGTTTTTTTTTTATTTTCTTTTTATAACTGCTTGCTAGAGTCTATTTTCATATACACACTGTATAGTATAAGACGTCAAACGAACGCATTAAAGTAATTTTACTTGACTTTTAAGCATCATTGATTAAGACCAGCGTAATTTAAACTATGTTTTTATTTTAATTTTTTTTTTTATTAAAATTAAAGTTTAATAATTTACGTTTCTTCTCAGTAAAAATATTAAAAACTTTTCTGGTGTGACGTTCTCCTTGACGTAGTTATTTTCTATGTGAAGAAGGGTAGTACTTGAGAATCTCTCTTCTCCCTTAGTAGACCTCAGCCACGTTTTAATTCTTATTTCTTCATTGTTGAAAAGCTCCACTCGCATCCTGCTGAGCTGACTGGAATGACTATTGCAGCTTGGATCAATTTAAAGAGATTTGGACACAATTATTGTTTTACGTTCTACAATACTTCTAATGTAATCTCCTTTTCTTTTAGCACATTTTTCATTATTTAACATTCTGCGTTTAAAATAGTGTAATTAATTTGGAGAATATCCTTATAATTATCAACAAAATTTTTTGAATCTCAAGCTCTACCTTGAGATTCAAAATCACATCGATCGATTGGGCTAAAGGTATATTTTCAAACCTGTTATTCATATTAACTATTAAATGATCAATTTCCAATATTCACTGGCCCGTGAATTAGGCGGCAAATCAATCCAATTTTCTTTACCAAGTTTAGATTAAATATAAAAGTCTCTATCTCAGCTTCCTCCACCACCACCGGCTCGATTATGTTTTCTTTTGCTCACTTGTAGTAGGTTCCAGACAAAGTTCATGCTTTTGTGCAAACTCTACAATCTCTTCTATACCGAATCTAATACGTATAAACAAACAATGAATTGTGGTTTTGAGATCAAAGTTAATAAACCTATGGCTTCCGCGACATGTTTATCTTTATTTTGACTTATTTCTTCTTCCGGTGCCGTTTTAAGTGCATCATAATTATGTATTACAGCGTTTCAATTTTCATACCGACAGTTCCATCTCGTGTGCCTAAACTGCCCATTTCACGACCAGTCTTTAAATTAAGAGAATCTTCATTTTTTTTGTAAAGTACAGCGTGACAGCCAGGCTTTGTAAAATGGATATACAGTCAATCAATCAATCAATTATTCTACCTATTCTAGTCCACTGCTGGACATAGGCCTTTCCCAATGTGCGCCATAGTACTCCGTCCTCCGCCTTCCGCATCCAGTCCCTTCCAGCTACCTTCCTCAGGTCGTCGTCGGTCCATCTGGCTGCAGGGTGTCCTACCTTCCGTTTACCGATTCGCGGTCTCCACTCTAAGATCCGCTTGCTCCAACGGCCATCAGTCCGTCGACATACGTGACCAACACATTGCCATTTAAGCGTTCTTATTCTGCGAATCAGTGCAGTCCAGTCCAGTCCAGTCCAATCCAGTGTCTTGAATACGTCCTCAAGCGCGTTGGTGAATAGTTTGGGGGATATTACATCCCCCTGTCCAACACCTCGCTGCAAACTTATAGAATTGGTCCTCTGGTCTTGGAGCTGTACGGTCATCGTGGCGGTGTTGTATAAGCTTCTCAGGATCACGATGTATCGCCAGTCGACACGACATCCTTGCAGAGCATTCAGAACTGCCCAGGTCTCAATGGAGTCTAAGGCTTTCTCGCAGTCCACAAAAGCTATACACAGCGACTGATTGTACTCCTCAGTCTTTTGCACAATCTGCCGAACAGTATGAATGTGGTCTACGGTGCTGTAGCCTTTTCCAAACCCGGTGTTCTGTTCTGGTGGCTGGAATTTGTCAAGCTTTCTCGCGAGACGATTTGTGACGACTCTCGGGAACAAATTGTAGATATGGCTCAGGAGTGAGATGGGTCTGTAGTTCTTCAACAAGGTCTTGTCGCTTTTTTTGAAGAACAATACCACCACCCTCCCGCTCCATGCCCTAGGTGTTAAACCCCACTCGATGATAGAATTAAAGAGAGTCGCTAACTCTTTCAGGATCGAGGTCCCTGCTTTTAGAAGTTCAGTAGTAATTCTGTCATCTCCTGGAGCTCTGTTGTTCTTCAGCTGTTTGAGAGCCACCTCTATCTCGTATTCGTCAATCTCGGGTATCTCCTCAGTGTAATGGCGCATTAATGGGGCTCTGTGGTCATCATCCTTGAGTCTCGTTGGTTTTGACGGATTCTATCGATCGAATTCTGGAATCTTATCTGAGTGATAGAATTTTTCAAGTAAATGAAGCTGAACGAATATACATCACGGTTCTGCGACATACTTGATGGGGTACCACAAGACTCAGAACTTGGCCCAGTTTTGTACACCATATTTACAGGAGATTTACCGCAAACACTTGGGGTTACTATTGCAACCTACGCAGATGATCCTGGAGCTATATTGGCTTCTAGGAAGAAATTCAAAACTATCCACCGACAACAAACTGCTGCTTTTTAAGTCTGTCATAAAACCAGTCTGGACCTATGGCATTCGATTGTGGGGAGCCTGTGTGAATCCAATATAAATAAAATACAAAAAGCCCAGAATTATATTCTAAAACAAATCAGCAACGCGCCCTGGTTCGTAAGAAACTCGGAAATTCATGCTCATCGAAATATGGCCCCTGTAAAGGAGGAAGTAAAAGTCTCTCTTAAAAAAAAAACTAGACTGGAAAATCATCCAAACCAACTAGCTGTCCAGTTCACACTACCCAACTGCATAACTTGCTTGAAAAGGCGTAGGATCCCGGAACTCGGCAGTAATAAATAAGCCGATTTATAAATATAGAAGATGTTTCTAATGAGAAACTTCCCCACCCGGAAAATATCAAACACCACATCTGCTCATAGTCGGAAGGACTGATCGCATGATAAAACTAAGAAAAAAAAGTTTTGTGCCTTAAATGTCCGCAGTTTTTCTCCGAATTTTGTACGGAGTAAGTCAATTCTGGCCTGACATGGTCCAGTCTGAAGCGTACCTAAGTCACTTATGATCTTTGGATGCAAAACTTGTTTATTCAAACTTGAGTTAAAATACGTACTTGGTACTAGGACTGGGGCTGCTGGCCCCTCTGCATTTTCCAGACATTCCAAGAAAAAAAAGTATAATTTAAATGTAATTTGCCTATTTTATAATATAAATAATAAAGGTAGGTCTTATTTTGACTCGGCGCCAAACAACAAACTGATTAATTATCAAAACTTTATATGTACCTACGTAGGCTCTACGTCGGTAATTAATCATTTTATTATTTGGCGCCGAGTCAAAATAAGTTTATATAAAATTTGATAGTTTTAGTAAATAAGGTAAGACTTAAAGTTTATTTATTTTTTGCTTTTTAGTTCTTTTCGTCGGTTTAATTTGTTGTTAAAAAGATTTTTATTTCATGATTTATTTTCATCATCGGCTCAGCTACATGAAGTGATGATTTCTAAACGCAAATACCTGATAAAGTAATGAAAAGTAAACAGAAACACTATTCGTTCCTACAATTTTCGAGGGTTTCTCTCAAATGAGTTTCTTTGCCAGTATTCTCCTCATAAGGCTCTACGCATTTTGGAAACTGGAAGTTATAGATCGACACAAGCAGGCAGTAGATTTTGGTGTTGTCACCTTATTTACCTCGACAATCCAGCACATGCTGTGGCGTCTGTTTGCGCCGATCTATGATTTTAACTCTAGCTTCAATTTAACGTTCATAAATGTCACTTAGTGTCTTAATTGAATAAATGATTTTGAATTTGCATTGAATTTGAATTTGATCAGGATCCCATTATCAGATCCTGACTACCTTGACATGGGACTACCCTTGAGGTATACCCTATCCAACAAAAAAAGAATAATCAAAATCGGTTCATAAATAACGGAGTGAGGGCTGAACATACATAATATATATATATATATATATATATATATATATATATATATATATATATATATATATATATATATATATATATATATATATATGGTCGAATTGATACCTCCTTTTTTTTTCGTCGGTTAAAAATTACGCGATCACGTATTTAAAAGGTACCTTTGATTCGCCTGACGTTTCGACCAGCTTGCACTGGTCGAGGTCACAGGCTGATTACTGCTGCGATTCTCGTTGATTCTCGTCAACATAATTTTATTTTCTTCAGAGGTATCACTATTACTATATATACTTATATACTTCGTTTTCGGGAGCGTTTCTCTAACACCCGGTATGTATTTAGTCTATAATTTCGAATCAATCCAAAAAAATTCTTGGGGTGGGCATCAGACCATTCTGGGGTGGGCACGGATCACCCGGCCCCCCTCTATATAGCATTTAAAATAACGTGAGGGAAACGTCTATTGGTATTGTACGAATTGTGTGAGCGAGTGTACACTTAATATCTGCTACGGATGAACTCCAAGCTGATGATCAACTGGAGACTATAAGTTATTCACGAATGTTTAAGAATAGAAAGGAAATACGTAATTACAGTAAAGATCTACAACAACTTATTAACAAAAGGCATAGCTTAGTGTCATCCCATTTTCGTTGCTGTAAAAAGAAACGGAAAATTTGGGCAAATCTTTTTATGGAGGTGTATAATAATATGTTTGTTACTCTCACGGTATTTACCGTTAACTTGGAGTAAATTTGGTACGTAGATGGGTTTTAACCTAAATAACCACAAAGGGAACCGTGATCCACGTGGATGGAGTCTGATCTAGTTAGTGTATACAGGGTGTATCTGACGAAGGAACACTTATTTAGATCACTGAAAGGGCATGACCTTAGCATGCAGTTAGGTACACCCTGCCTTTATTTTAACGCGTCGACGAAAAGTAGATGAGGAGATTTACTTAACATCTTGAAAAGTGCGCGTGGCATTACCGCTACACCTTCTAAAACCCGGTGATTGGATAACGGGCTCCATGGGTACAAGGATCAAGGATATTGTTTAGAAATGTTGTATAGTTTGTAAAATATACTGAAAAAAAGTAGTTTACTTACTCAATTTTGAACAAATGTTATAGCATCCCCGTGTATTTGGAGATCGGTAAAACTCCCTCCCTACTTGAGAACTGTTCTTTCAACTCCGACTGAGGTAGGGTTTTCTTCCTTGCAGCTCCAGCTTTAGAGGAAGCCAATCCGTCCACCCATGGTGACCACTTCCTAACAGAGGTATTTTACTAAAACGTAAATCACTTCAGTCTATGCAGAATTATAGGCAGGAGGAGTAGAAAGACTTCCTACAAAGAAAAGAAGAGCAGTGGCGCCACTGTCGTTGTCCAAGGTGGACCACGGGAGGTTCTTTATCCACGCACTAAAGAAATTAACCCTTAACTTGTCCAAAATCGAGGCATTGTGTCTACGTGATGTTGATTGATGATCAGAATGATCCATCAAATTATTTACAGTGCCTTATGTACCTACATAATTCAAAAATATCTCGAGTGTCGGAACTAACAATTCAAAATTTATGAACAGTGACAGACATGAGTGACGTCATCAGAGCTTCAAGACCGTTAGCACGCGCAAATGTAAACTGTCAGTTTAAGACTATTTTTTGTGATAAAAAATGAAATTGTTTTAACTAATTTACTAAAATACTTAGGGCCTATTCTACATAAAGAGGGTACTTTAAAATCAAAGCAAAAATAAAAATATCACATGTCCCTTATTGTTATTTCCTATTGATAAATATATGGTCTTATATATGGTATTAGAATGTCAAGTCAAATCAGTTCTTCTTTCTTAAAGTCAAAACGGTACGTTCTGTAGAAATATGTTTAAAATATTGAGTTATGACGTCATACCTAATTATTGTCAATTCATTTACTTTTAATATTTCGTCGTCGTCGTAGAAAAACGACGGATTTAATTTTTAGTAACTTTACAGGAGAGCACTTTAAAGTTTTCAAATTATGTTTTACAAAATATTTTGAAGACGTCTGTTTCTGTTAATGAAATCTGAAAATGTTTTGTTTTATGATAAAGTATAATTAATGTTTTCAGTAGGCTTATGCCAAAAACAAAAATCGTCAAAAAATCAAATCCGTCGTTTTTCTACGATTGCGACGATTTGGTTTCATAATTAAATAAATAATAATAAACTTGGTAACAGTAACGAATATAGTTTTTCACAGTCATTATGTCAAACTTAATTTCATGAGGACTGTAGCAATTTATTTTAACCATTGGAAAATATCCATTTAGGCCGTAGAAAACGTAACAAATTATTAATAACATATTTTCACATTACAATGGTATTTATTATATCTACTTAATGCCTAACTGTACGAAGTTCGTAACATAAATTACACTTTAGGTTATTCAATTGTTTCGCCGTTTTAAAGTTAGTCACAACTTGTTTTGTATCCTAAATTACCCTTCAAAGTTGCTGGATTGCCTATCTTTCTACACAAGTTTAGGGGTGCAAAAATTAATACTTACCCAAGGCATTCAAGAGACTACTTACGATTTTGTCTAAAGAGGATCATACAGATGGTGTCCTCAGTGGCATTGTAGTCAACTCTATTATACTGAAGTACTACTATAGTTGCTACACATTAGTTTAATATCATAAGTAATCATAACCCAGTAAATCACACCCCGTAGTTGACTCTGAAGTACAGGGTCGTACTCAGATTTTGATAAACCATTTATTTATATATTACAAGTAGGTATATATATCTTTAAATGATTTATGAATAAATAATAATAAATAATTTTTGTTTTCTTAATTTAATGTTATTTTTGCGTACTAGACACCAAAGTTCACGGACCAATTAAAAAGTTCTTTTTCGCTTATTTATGACGGCTCTATCTATGCTTTGTTATTGACTACTACAGAAAACATTGACGCATAGGCATATGCTTTCGAATGATTAACTACCTCCTCTTCTGTAATTGAGAAAGTGATAGACTTTGTCTAGTTTTTTAATAAAAGAAATATCAATGATTAATCTTCTATATTATTTAATATTGCTTAATTTTTTGGTTAAATAAAATATTATTAAGTTAATAATCCTGAGTACGTCCTTGTACAATGAGATTTGTCAAAACCAGGTAAGCACAGTGGCGATCTTTCTAAACCCGGTAAGTTCACAGTAAATCAAAGAACGGCATGTCCATACTTTAACCTCATATTCGTTTGACGTTTGGTTTCCTTGAATAATGTCGATTCAAGTTCTACTTTTTTATTCTTTCCATACTTAAAGTAGTTACATATATTATAAATGCTAAGTACCTATGTAGGTAAGGTTTTTATAATACAAAATTGGTTCTCTTGAACTAACATTATACACTTAGTTAATAAAATGTATGTTGAGCGAAGTGCTATTTATTGATTCATCTTGGTTTAAACTTTCACATTGCTGAAACAGTTAATTTCCCCTGATTACGGTTGACTGCTATTTCGATAAAATTGTGAATAATGTAAAAGCAGAAATATTAAGAAACAAAGTTATTTGCAGAATCCCCAACTCTTAATAAGAATGTACTCCATTTAAAGTTCAGGAATAGGATCAGCGAAGGGCGCCAAGAATGTCGGTGATTGAATCATCCCTAAGCAGAAGGAATTCATTGTTAATGTGAAATATTCAGTCACTAATATATGTAGGTAGGTACATACCTAATAGTTTGCTTACAAGTTGTTCGCGATATTCAAAAGTGAAATCTTAACGTAGTACTACTACGTACGTACCTATGCACCAAGTATGTAACTATGTGTGCACTGAAGTTATAGGTTTATTAACATTTTTTTATTACATATTTTGGGACGTTAAGTCGCCCAGGTACTCTAAAGATATTTACAGTTTGATGAACAAATGTTAATAAACCTATAACTTCAGTGCACACATAGTTACATACTTGGTGCATAGGTACGTACGTAGTAGTACTACGTTAACATTTCACTTTTTATTCTATAATTTTAAACACAAAATAGACATAATGATGAAAATACCCAAGATTGGTTCATGACTTTTTGCGTCGCCTTTGTCTTACACGGAAACCAGGCCCGATGTTGATGAGTTGTAAGATGTATTTATTTAACACAAATTTACTAAATCGTTGCACATGAACCTAAAAAGTCTTGGCAGGAAATTCTTACATCAGAACTAGATCAGTCTACGAAATAATATTGTTTCCCTGAAATCGCGTTAGCCGACAAAACACGCATTGTTTCGTTGAATTAATCGCATGAGTAATCATTTCACCATACGCCTACGACACGATCGTGAATGTACAACAACACATACCATAAGTAATAATCAAATCGTGAAGGGTTGAGGTCGTCCGAAGCTAATGCAATGTTATTATTATGTTCTTCTGGGGGACGTCGCGCGGGTCATGAACCGCTTGAGACTGTACGGTGTTGCGTATTGCTACCGTTATTATAGCAAAGAGTTTTCCAAACCGATAATTGATCCAATTTTGTTTTTGCTGTATATATTTAGAATTTTGAGATTCAGCATTGAGTTCGCCATTTTATGATAATATTCACATTAAAGTAAACTCACGTTGTTCAAGTACTTACTTACTTTTGTTGCGAAATTTTGAAAACTTAACTATATACTATCGTCACCTATTCCTATAAACAAGCGATGAGTGTTTCAAAGAAATCACAAAGTAGGTAGGTAGGTATATTAGTCAAATAATTGTAATCGAACTTCGTGTGTTTAAAAAGGTTAGCAGCGTGGTTCGTTCATGAAGTATTCGGTCGAACAATGTCTGAGGTCACCTCTAACAAGTCATTACTCATTATAGGCCCACGAACCCTTAACAACCCACATTGAGTTACAAAGCTAGCGCTATTAGTATATCGTTACTAAACATCAAAGAGATTTAACGATTACATTTATTTTCATGAAAATCAAAAAATAACATTCAACCTTACCAAACTTTATACAGATGTCTGCTTAAAATCATAGCTATGTTAAGACAAAGTGCTACAAATTAGTCAGAATCGGCGTTGAGTGGGCTTAAAATAGTATTTCTATAATTATTTAGTGTTATTGTTTAGGGTTGCATGTGATGCCAAAACGTAGCGACAACAGACAGGTGGGAGCGGGCAGCGGGTAAGCAACGATGTTTATGTAACGCTAGGGCGCGAACGTGGCGCGGCGGCAGTGCTCCGCCGACCGCCGCGCACCGCCGGGCACAGCGCGCCATGGACCGCGCGAGCGGCAGCCCGCCGCCAAGTCCACCTGCCGCGCATACCGGCGGCTTCAGCGCCTTCTGCAGCGCGATCTCCGATACGCTTTCGGTACGTACCCGCCGCTTCAGCTACCCACCGCGCGCTCGACACTCACACCTACACACTGCCGCGATTATAGGTACTTTACGACACCGCTACCGTCCAAATTGTATTTTGGCGCTGAAACGCTTAAATCCGTTCCTGATAAATAATAATAAAGTCGATGATAAGTGTCGCGTTGCAGTCTATTTCGAAGCGCACGTGGATCTCGAGGTCGACAATGAGGCCTTTGCGTTCAGTGCTGCTCAACGACGAGAAATCAGAATAAAAGTTATGGAGGGAATAAAAAATATAAACAAGTTTATTATTAGAGCGCTCGTTGAGGCCGGGTCGCACGGTCGCGATATGTCCGATGGCTGTGATATACCGAAATACCCACGCATGAAACGTCCGCTCGACTGTTGCGACGTACAAAGGCCAGCTGCGACACCGCATTCGTGCTACTTCAGCAACCTTGGCGCCATCACCGGCACCGCTTGTGTCCCACTGTGTACTTGTTCCTCACGAGCCACGGCTGCTGCTCCATCGCGCCACCGCTGCACTCCCACTGACCAAGACTACCGCGACACAGACCCTTAGGTATAACTCAAATAATAACTAACTTGCCTTGAATTCTAACAGAAAGCCATTTCCCCTTTCAATTCATCAAATATAACGAATGGATTCATCAAAGTGTCGTGTCTACTGGAAATATAGTGTTGTGATAGTGATACTGGAACATTTCCCGGATTAAACGGAATATTAAAAAAATACAACGGGAAATACTTTGTTCAATTATACGCTAGTTGCAATAAGTGTACTTTGTTTATCAATTTGAATGCGGCAAGCCGGAAAATTACCCGTTGATTGTAGTAGTTTTGTAAACATCACATGTTTTCGTGTTTAAATCAATTTTGAAATGAAAAGATACTTCATGTTGCAACAACATTTTTGATACGACACATTAAAAATTAAAAGTTAAACAGATATTGAGCAGACGATTTGAGCTATACACAACGACATTTTTCAACATAATTTACTAAAAGTAGAACAGTTTTCAGAGCATGTAATTATGCTACTAATTGTAGATAAAGCAATTGTCTAAATGAACATCACTAAATAAGATAGATTTATCATATTTGGGAGATAAATGTACATACTTACTTTTCGTATTCACTACATCATCAGAATATCAATCATTTATAATCTTCTTCAAGGTTTTATACGTAATAATTCTGTATTTGAATATCATGAAAAAGCAAATTTTTTGTGTATCCGCACTAAAAGAAGGTACCTATCAAACTATCAATGTATTTTAGTGTAGTGCAAGGTTGGGCCATTGGTTTGACCGCATCGATCGGTGACACGACCCTGGTTACACGCTTTCTTCGATGAACATTAAATACAGATAAAACTTCCACATTGTATCCATTATTTTTCTATCTTACTGCGTTATGCATAGACTTCAGCAACGAAATCAAAATAATATTTGTTCATTCGTTAGTTACTTTTCAGGAAACCAATGAGAAAGTTATCGAAATTGTTTGTAAACTTGGGGCTTAAAGAAGAGATTAATATGCAGTAAAATTTCATTTGTCTATGAAGAGTTAGACTATTTTAAATGTTACCTTAATTCATAATTATAAATGTTAATGTTAACTTAAAATTAATTATAATTGGGGTATTTGCATATGTTTAAAATTAGTAATTATTTTATGGTTTTCATGAAATTAAGTTTATATGAGATATTGAACCAATTTATTAGTCATTATTTTCACGTCTGTTATAAATAATTGATAAAGTAAACAGTAAAAGAAAATGATTTAACGATATGCGAAGTATGCGTCAAACTTGTTATTTCCTATATTTTTTTATAGAAAGTATCTTTTTTAGGGTTCCGTACCTCGAAAGGAAAAACGGAACCCTTACAGGATCACTTTGTTGTCAGTCCGTCCATCCGTCAGTCTATCTGTCAAGACCCTTTTTTAACCGACGAAAAAAAAGGAGGTTCTCAATTCGACCGTATAATATTTTTTTTATTTTTTTATGTCTTTCAGCCCTCACTCCGTTGTTTATGAACCGATTTTGATTATTCTTTTTTTGTTAGATAGGTCTGATCAGGGTCTGATGATGGGATCCGGATAAAATTGAGAGAAACCCTCGAAAATTGTAGGAACGAATAGTGTTTCTGTTTACTTTTCATTACTTTATCAGGTATTTGCGTTTAGAAATCATAACATCATGTAGCTGAGCTGATGATGAAACAAAATCATAAAATAAAAATCTTTTTAACAAAAAATTAAACCGACGAAAAGAACTAAAAAGCAAAAAATAAATAAACCTTAAGTCTTAGTATTGAGCCTATTTACATAAACTATCAAATTTTCTATAAACTTATTTTGAGTCGGCGCCAAATAATAAAATGATTAATTACTTACGTAGGTACATATAAACTTTTGAAAATTAATCAGTTTGTTGTTTGGCGCCGACTCAAAATAAGTTTATAACAAATTTGATAGTTGATGAAAATAGGCTTTATACTTAAGACTTAAGGTTTATTTATTTTTTGCTTTTTAGTTCTTTTCGTCGGTTTAATTTTTTGTTAAAAAGATTTTTTCTTAGGAACGCGTGGAGGTATCAAGCTGGAATTTATATCAAATAGTCAAGTCTACTGTCCCTTGGAGCTTGAAAAAATCAAACGTCTAAGCCAACACAATCAAAATATACAGCCGTTTATGTCGCAAAACCTACAGGGCACTTCCCGTGAACTCAGAACCATGAAATTTGGTACGAAGCAACGTCTTAGACTACTTACAGATAAAGGAAAAATTGCGAAAACCGTAAATTTTTAGTTACATCACATAATAAAAATATTTTACGGAACCCTCGGTGCTCGAGTCCGACTCGCACTTGGCCGGTTTTTTTTACATTTAATAAGAATACTTGACAGTCAACTACCGTACCTGTAGTATCTCTCATACCTTCTATAATATTTAATATTTTTAACTTTGAGTGACTTTTGAGTGTTTGGTTAGTAACAATGCATGGCTGTTACCGCGCCGAATATCTAAAAGTATCCGAAACGTTAGTGAGAAATAAACTAAAACTAGACTGTCTTGTTGTATACTAAATTAAGCTTTGTAATGTAATTATTTCCCACAATCGCACGTGCTGAGTACATCCATCAGCGATAAGTTTATATATACACATATAAAAACTGCC
Source organism: Callimorpha dominula (assembly GCA_949752705.1). NCBI lineage: Eukaryota > Metazoa > Arthropoda > Insecta > Lepidoptera > Erebidae > Callimorpha > Callimorpha dominula. The sequence goes on from OX457000.1 coordinate 11,345,070, forward strand.
AGCTGGTTTTATTTAAAATTATAGTAACATATAATGTGAGTATTTTTTTTTATTTATCATCGATAATACGTAGTAGACCTTTTAAACATTGCGTAGGATTTGTAGTGTTGAACCGAATCCAAATTGGTCGCAGAAAAGATACACGAATGTTTGTAAAAGTGAGAATAAAATGTGTATTAGTAAGTCGTTACCACTTGTGCAGTGTCGAAGGATAGCAATTGGATAGTGTTTAGTAGTAAACGTTACAGTTCGGAGATTATAAATAGAAAATAGAGAACACAATCGAGGAACTCGGCCACTGCTCTTTCTATTTCTGGTCGTTACTTCTCTCCAAATCAAGAACACGACCAAATTAACGGAAACTGGTTTATCAGTTCATATTGTAACATGAATCTCCACTTTCATTTGGACCATATGCTCCAAAATATACGAAATGGATTACGGCGTTTCGCGAATTACGTAAGTCTACATTATGTATATTTTACGTTTTTATACTAAAATTTGTTTGAAAATTAAATTTCATTAAAGTGAAATATATATGTATATAAATATGAAGTTTTGAAAGCTTTATCCTTAAAATTCGGAAAGTTTACGCATTAATAAGTTATCTGAGCAAGTATTAAAGTAGAAAGATCTCTAGAATAACAATGATATTCATAATTTTATTGTTGCGAACAACAGCCATCTTCTTTTTAGTAACCTTGACCTACATATAGATAGAAGGTCATTGACACTCTAAATAGAATTAAAGGAATATATTGCAATGTTAGAGTAGCTACTCTTCATAATAAAGTATCTCAATACTTCTTAATCTTTGTTTTAAGTCGCTCTCATAAACTACTGTCAAAGGACGTCTCTTACGAAATAGTTCAGAAAGTAACAGTTTCTTAAACATGACATGTATATTTTAGTAATTTAAGAAGTCGTTGCACTTGTTATTATATTTTGGTTTCTAAGTAAATGGGCAACCGAACTCTTTAACATGAGACTGTTAAACGTTTAGTTATTTCCTGCCAATTGGTACAAATTTTCCAATACCCATAAGGATGAGATGATGAGATTGCATTGTGCGTAAAAACGGTCTAGAACGACCCTTAGATCAGCATTTTGGACCTTTATACTGTTCAATTTTATGAATATCGTTATAGCCTTTCTTGAACATTATACAAATAAATTAATATACATACCTATATCTCTAGCTATCAGACGGTAATAAAAACATCCATAATAAACATTTGTTTAGAATATGACAAGGTATTATTAACCATTTATGTTTTAAAATATCAAAATGTACGGAGTACCGACTCCGGAGTCATCGACTTTCGGATATCAGTCTATGGTAATAGTGTACAATAAACGTATAGAAGAGTATTTCTAAAAAAAACAACTTATAAGTAAGTAAATTCATAAATTGTGTTTACAAAGTTTGACGGCTAAAAGTTAAACGGTTTTTAGCCAAGTGTTAGAAACGTCAAATGAAACAACACGCCTGGCAGTATTTCTCAAAAATCGTTTTTTAGTTAATCAAAAAATAAAAAAAACTTTACTGCTTCTTCACGTCTAAAGATAGTTTTTATTACGAAAATGTCCATGAGTAAACTGAGACAACAAATATACGAACTACTCAATAGAAAGTATTTACAGGGGGTAAATGCTTTCCATTGAGTAGTTCGTATATTTGTTTTCAACAACAATAGGTGTGCAGGCAAACATGCTAAGCCGCAAGCATTGGTTAAGTTCAGTAAGTAACCAGATATTTACTGAAACAAATAGCTTATTTGACCGCTCACGGCTTCTGAGAGGATTCAATCCAATGTCTATTTTAAATGGTGACTACAATAAACCATAAACAATTTAACAGCACATTATTACTTTACCACGGATGTACCGCTAAGGAGGCAAAGAAGCATATGGGCCGATTGATGGTGTAACAAGCGTATAGACTTTGTTACGCCAAGGGAGTTAGACACGCCCCTACCTTTTAATGTATATTTTGAAGAACAACATACTGTAGTCTTTTAGGACCACAATTTAAAACTAGCCAGGAGCCCGGACAACTCCTCGGAACAAAAAATAAAATGTTTTTTAAAAACAGAGGCGCAAGCTTTTCATAAATAGCTTTTATATGCAATACTTTTCATATTGTAAGTACACTATCTTAAATGAAAATAGGTCGTTTAAAAATTTGGTAGCATTAAATAAAACGTTCAAAAACACTGAGAGGGCTGTCGTGCTAAGGATAGCCATAATTTAAATAAGTTTAGTCAAAGTTTATTTTGGAAAGCGGCCAATTTAAGAAAAAAAATTGGGTACATATAGTTTTAGGTAATTTACATACTTAGGTGTTGATATCTTTCATGAACAATAATTTACTTTGTTAGAGTAGCCATTAAGTTATTAATTGATCAGAACTCCGTGGAAATATTTTTGATATTCTTCGAAAAGATTCAGTAGATCGTGAAATAAGTGTATTTCTGAATTCCCGGAGTTTTTTGTGCTACGTTGAACTCTGCGTTTTAAATGACTTCGAAAAAGGAGGAGGTTCTCATTTCGCATACACTATTTTTTCTGTATGGTACGCGATATATTTGCCTGTGTAAAACCTTGTATCTTCATTTCAAACGACATTGGTCTCATTAAAAAAATGCACAGGCCACTGGCAAAATAACTAATGAAAGTTTTAAGTTGGATGATTTAGGCGAGTTGGTTGTAATTTAAAAAAATTGGGTATTAACTTTTTTTACAAGAAGTGTGTAGTTATAGCCCTAGTACGAGTCGTAAATTACTAAAACGATCAGAGCTGTTAGGCGAATGGTTCTTGCAGTAATCGCGTGAGAGGCCAGAAGATATTGCAATGTTCATACGAGTCGAACTTCACAGTAAAAAACTTTTTAACAAAAAATTAAACCCACGAAAAGAACTAAAATAAATAAACCTTTTAAGTTTTGAATATTGAGTTTATTTACATAAACTATAAAATTTTGCCAAACAACAAACAAATTATCTAAATTTTATATGTACGTAGAAATGGAAAAGGCTCTACGTAGGTAATTAATCATTTTAGTTCATACGAGTCAAACTCAAACAAAAAGTGATCGACGAAAAGGATCAGCTAAAGAGAAAACATCCTATGACTATTAAGTGACTTTTTTTTCTATTATCCAAGCTCTCGAAAACTGTGAAATGTGTGTGTTAAAAGTTGAAAACTCGTACTTGGTGTACGAGACCCTTACGTATCTAGACAGAGCCTTGGGTTATAAGGCACTAGCGCATTACTAATGCCGCGTTCCAATAAACAAAAAACGATTCATTTTGCTTACGGACGGTAAAATTTTCGTTCAAAATTCAACGACATTTTACCGTCCGTAAGCAAAACGCATCGTTTTTTGTTTATTGGAACGCGGCATAAGTCAACTTAATTGTGTGTGTAACTCGCGTGTTTAGTCAAACACATTACTTATTCACTTAGAAGAAAGTGTCCTGTCCCGTCCCGGGTTTGTGTGCTTACGTAGTATTAAAGTTTATTAAAGGAAGTAAATTTTTTGAAATGCCCCCCTTGGACCGACAAAATATTTTGCTCCCCCGCCTCCCATGAAGTATTACAGTACTGTTAAGAGTTAGTGTTAGCACTTAATCAGGCAAGACTAACGTTATTCAAAGCAAACTGTTATCGTATTGTGCGTAGTTCTATAGTAAGATTTTATATTTGACTAGTAGCGCTTCGCAGTTTCACCCGTGTAAGTCCTGATCCCGATGGAATGTCGGGATAAAAAGTAGCCTATGCGTTAATCCATGTCTCCAGCTATCTACATACCAAGTTTCATCGTAATCGGTCTAGTACTTTTTGAGCCAATTCGTTACAAACATACTTACATACAAATCTTTCCTCTTTATAATATTAGTATAGATTGATGTCTGTACGCAACTGTATTAAGGTCAATCGTAACAACTAATGACTAACACTGTTAGGGGCTTCACACTAAGGTTTCTTACATAAGTTAACATTTTGTCTACATACGTTGATACATTGGGAGAAATTCTAAGTAAACTATGTATTAAAACGATTAAAAATCCATATTAACGAAATAATGAGTTTTACTACATAGTTTAAATTACAAAAACTAACTCTTTTTACACAAAAACCCACTGTTTCTTCTTTTTATTATAGTTTTTCATTCCAAAGGTTTGCCTGTAGGTAACAAACGTTGTGATAACCATGGAAGCAAATTGGTCTTAAATAAAGTTCATTTCTATTCTATTCTAAAATTTAGCGATAATATGGTGGTGGATGCCGCTCTTCCTAATAATCTCGTTGCTCTCCTAATACATTCGTTATACTATGTACAATGTCCATATTGTACATAGCACACAAGTAGGTATGCTTTTGAGCAGCTATACTTTGTTTGAAGGTACCTAGGCAGAAAACAACACAGCTTGACATGATCATATTAAGTACCTACAAGTGTGCAAGTCTTAATTAGCATAAAACTGAGGGCTTAGATGATTCAGAACTTCAGGTTTTGTTAACCCTGACCTGTAATGGTGGAAACGGTGGCTCTACAGAGCTGTAAATTAATAGTTTGATAAATGTGATATCTGGCGGGCACGAGTAAGTAGACGGACGTAATGTGTCCAAGAGCATCGGCCAATGCATGATTCTAAAAGGCATTCACAGAGACTCTTTAAGACTGTGAAAAGTGATTCTTTCAGTCGTGTAATGACAAAAGGCCACATCGTAAGTCACCGATGGATTAGAGAAGGCTCTCTAGCGTCTCAGTAAAATTACTCGGTCACCAGACGAATACTTTACTTTAGAATGTTTTATTATTGAACTCCTAGGGTCGAAAATGCCTTGAAAAGGAGATAAGTACATTTGTTATGTTGCCATCATCTTTAATTGCCTTCAGATCAAGTTCTTGGATCCACCCAGCGCCATACTTCTATTTACGCCTTTTTTACGTGTCACTTCGCTGTTAACTCCGACAAACCAGTATAATAGTAGTATGATGTAGTGGGACTAAGTAAGTTTTAAGAGTGGAGGTAGAGGTACTTTCTTCAGTCAGGTAGCTAAAATACTCGCAAGAAATCAAATATAATCAAAATTCTTTACTATAATGAGATAACAAACCGGAAGACACCACTACTAAACGAAGGACCTTCTTTAAATAGTCGCCAGACATTTGATTCCGATAACCATCTGCATTAAAAAGAACATGTTTACAATCAGAAAAAAAAACATCACAGAAATTAATAAAATACTCGTACTGTTTCCAAGTATTGACAGCAAGAAACCACCTACCTATAGATTAGACAACTGGCATACTCACAGATCCCCAGATCGATCAATCGATCGGTCGTCAATGTCACTCCGTCAACGACACCCTTACTTTACTATTACTATTAATTATAAAAATATTATAACCGTCAATTGCTACTTATCATATAAAATGTTCCTTCTTTATATTAATTGGCACCGATCACCAGCATACCTCCAGCATAGAATCGCCTATTTTAAACTTAAATGTTCGTGTGACAGACACAAACAATGGTAAAGAACTGCCATAACTTTCTATTAGAAATGCTTCTTTCCTTGTGATATTAACCTATGGTATCCCCAGGATTTTGGGAATAACGTTTGCTTCATCTATAGAGTAAAATATCTTTTGTTTATAGCTATGCTTGGATCCGTGTCTGGGCTTGTTACCTAATGCCTGTAAAATTCTAAAATAAAAAACCCTCAATGGAGTTCATAGAAAAGGGTATTTATAAGTTATAACAACACAAGTTTACCACCAATATGTAAATATTAAAATATTCTAGGAATAGTAATGCAAATTGCTAGAAACTATTAATCGCAACAAAGAGACCAACAAATCTTTTGGACATCATCTATACTTCTAAAACAAAGAATCATTTACATTCCCACAGCCACATAATTGTAATTTGGTTTTTATCGTGTTTTGTATTTTGATAAAAAGTTAATTGTTTAAAATACAGTTGTTATTGTCACACAATTTGCTTCGTACCTATATCATACAAACTTTAAAATGTGAACAACTTAAAAACAAGATTTAAGTATGAACAACTTCCTAGATTTCTTTTCAAAACTGTCGAAAAATAAATTATGGTTATCTTGAAGTAATAGGTAATCTTTGCTTGTTACTCCCTGAAAGTACTTTCTGTGTTTGTGGATAGCCTCTTTTGTCTACAATTGACGTTTGTAATGAAACTACACAGTGAAGAGCTAGGAAAGAGCTACTAGAGATTGAAGTGCGTCGACGTTAAGAAGCTCATATTGCGTTCTTATAATTACTTGAGTTCATTAGTAGCTTATCAACTCATTTTCTCTGATAAGGATATGTGATGCAACTACTTTTACTAATTGTAAGTCCGTTTGTGATATTTTAGTAGTTAAGTATGCGATTACGCGTATGGCCGACGGTTTAGTTTCTACAGTTAGGTTTAACTTGTACCTAAATAAGTTCAAAAGGTGATAATTCAATCTTAGTAAAAAAAAACGTACGTTATGTTTTGTTAGAGTGCAATTAAAGTTTTGCGAAGTTGTGGTAATATATTTTTTTCTTCTTTACAGGGAATGGCTACTACGTCGAGGAGTAGAAGAAAAGTAAGTGTGTTTTATTACAAGTTGCCACAACAGAGTTTTGTTTCGGATTAGGTTTTATTAAAATATATAAATTTAAAGTATTTTTAAATCAAAGATCAAAAATATAAATCATACTAAAGCCATTTTTAAAAAAGTATATTAATCAATAAGGCAATTATCTCTTTTATAATTCTTTATTATCCTGCTGCTAGTAGGTATAGGTTTTTTAAGCTTAAATATTCATAAAACTATAACATCCAAACTTTATTTTCATTCAAGTTTTGGATTATACAAATAAAAAGTAATTACATTTTCACAAGCACGTCATTCTTAACTTATTTTAATACACCCTGCTAAAGTTTATTTTACCTACGTCAGTAAATTTCTTAATTTCTTCAGCTATTTTCACCTTAGACAATAGACGAGTACAAAACTCTTAACGTGTTTACGGGTTGAAACTTTTGCAAAGGTTTCTCTGTTCCACATAGCGTAAAAAGTACAAAATATAGTAAGTGAGTATTTTATGTACTTTGTGCGGTTTCTCGTAGAATTCCTAGAGGTCATATTCACATACTTATGACATTTGTTAGTATGGTTGAAATGTTGGGAATCTTTCAAAGCGATGTTCGCCTGCTCCCCAGCCCGACGAGGACCGTCAAAAATGCTGTGTATGTTTGTGAACATTTCATAACTATGTAATTTGAAACATTCCCCGTCAGTTATGGTCATTTATTTAACTTTGAAGGCGTGCAAAAGTTCAAACATATTCTATTGCGTTGACATTCGCACCGAAAAGTTCAAAAAAATTGTTTTATTTTCAAATACTTACATGATGGTCATTGATCTCTAGATAATATTTGTTAAGCCTCCATCAGGCTTACCAATATTTTCATCCTAAGTACCTACATGTATTAGTTAGTAATAGTACCTACTTTATTTCGAATCGAAATGTGAGGCAATTACGGGTAATTTAACATAATCATCATTTGCAGTCCTTTCTTATGCCTTAACTAAGCGTAGGGGTTTATTTATTAGATATTTTCTCTATAGAGCTATTTTCCTTATATATTTTTTGATTTATTTTAAATTAGAAATAGGCAGTGAAAACGAACTTCAAGCGAGGATAAAGCCGGAAACATCCTACTGTTAAAACCCGATGCCATCCGACGACACGCGAAACGTGTTAAGTCCAATCAAATCCCATTTGTATGACTAGCATAACACTATGAACATTCGACACGACGCGACATCGGATGTTCAGTGTTCTTAGTGTGATTCTCAAATTAATAGTTACTGTTACAGTACATTCAGGAATAAACGTCCAAAAATATGTTAAAGTAACTAATATTCAAAAACTACATAGACTATCATAGACCAAATATATACAAAACATATCTATGAAAGACAGACATACTAAAATATGAGTACGTGGTGAATATTCCAGAAATATCTAGTCAGTCATAGTTTTCTTGAGCGAACCACGGCAGACATGGGCGACTATTGATCAACAGGCAACCCCGTTGTGGTGTGCGGCGATCTTACCCCCTGTCAGCCAGAGGGCCTGCTTCTGCTAAGGCGACAGATGACCCTGTACTTTGCCTTCAGGCAAGTGCTCATGGAGGCCGGAGATCGACTTGCTCTATCCGGCACTTGCTGCTACTTCCGCTCTCTTCAAAGTGACTGGCGATATTAAGACGGCTGTGGAAAACACAAAAGTGACAGTCTTGATACTGATTGACTCAAATGCTTTCAATACCGTCAATCACGATATTCTCTTATGATCTCGTTCTAAAATATTAAAATAGGTCTCATCTTATCTCCGACGATGCCAGCAGTTCAAAGGTGTGACTTATTTAGTCCTTGAAAATGTCAAGACCTTATAATCGGTAGTCACCGATTGATGAGTAGAGTAGACACTGAGATGCTCCCACCTTTTACTTTTAACAATACTACTATACCTATTTGTCAGTGGGTGAAAGACTTGAGTTTACATCTTGACTCCACGTTGAACTGGCGCGATCAGGTTACAAACCTGTGCCAGAGGGTTGCTGGTACGGCCCGTGCATTACATCATCTAAAAAGTGTTCTTCCCGCGAAAACCAAGACAATGCTCGTGCAAACTCTCATCTTCCCAATAATCGACCAAGGCGATGTGTGCTATTATGATCTACATGCACATGTTCTTGATGAATTAGACCGCCTTATAATTATTATTATGTAATTATTTATTATAATTTAATTTATTTAATTAGTATTTAAACGGGAATTAACGCGATCACGAAAATGTATTACTTACCTCTGAATTACCTGAAGTTGAAGGAATAAAGTATCGAATAACAATTATGTACTAGAAACACGGCGTGGTACTTTAAGCTCTGACAAGGACATAGCTCAGGAATTTGTTGATTTTTTTCTGACATTCCAATAAAAACTACTGAAACTCTGGACTCCTCTCCTACTCACTCTATCAGTATTCTTAGAAAAAATGTTCGTAGCTGTCCCGTAGATTTTAGTTTCAAGCACGTAAACCCTGCAGTAGTAATAAAAGCTTTTAAGGAAATTAAGGTAAAATTTACTGAAGATCTATATTTACCTCTACTCCTCTGATATTTAATTTGAGTGTAGATTAAGGAGTTTTTACTGATCTCATGAAAAATAGTAAAGTAATACCGCTTTTTAAATCCGGAGACAGTAAAGATGCAAATAATTATAGGCCTGTTTCAGTCCTGCCGGTATTTAGTAAGGTTTTCGAAAAGATTATGCTTAATCAAATGCTACTTCATTTTAATGCAAACAACATTCTTCACGATCAACAATACGGTTTCACTAAAGGGCGTTGTACAACTGACGCCGGTGTTACCTGGTTACAGCATATTTACACCGCATGGGAGGAAGCAAAGGATGCTCTCGGTATCTTTTGCGACCTCTCAAAAGCATTTGACTGCGTAAGTCATAAAACGCTGCTACTAAAACTTGAGCATTACGGACTTTCTAAACGGGCACTCTGTTTGCTAAAATCTTACTTGAGTGATAGACAACAGTTAGTTCATATAAATGGTGTCAATTCATTAGGGTCAAAGATGAAAATGGGAGTGCAGGGATCGATATTGGGCCCGTTTCTCCTTCTTGTATATATCAATGATCTCCCCCATTTACTGGATAGCCAGCCTAAAATGGTATTATTTGCTGATGACACATCATTAACTTTTAAAGTTGATAGACGCGCCAGTAGCTTTGACGATGTAAATAATATTATTCATTTAGTACATGGTTGGTTTACTGCCAACAATTTAGTGTTAAATGGGAGAAAAACTAAATGTATAAGATTTTCGTTGCCCAACGTTAGACACAATGAATGCCAAGTTTTATTAAATAAGGAAAAGTTAGATTTTGTCAATGAAATTGTTTTCCTAGAGATTACGCTAGATTCTAGATTACAAAGCGGCTAAGTTCTGCAGCATTTGCTGTAAGGAAAGTCGGCCAATTAACAGACATAGACAATGCAAGACTTGTTTATATAGTTATTTTCACAGTGTCATGTCCTACGGTATTTCGTTGCGGGGGCGTGCTGCAGATAAAGAATCTATATTCATTCTGCAGAAAAGAGCTATAAGAGCCATTTATACTCTACGTAGTCGTGAATCCCTTAGGGAACTATTTAATGAAATTAACATCCTGACTCAACTTTACTCAACGATGTGAAAGACATAATTACATTACTAGAGACAGAAATAAATTAGTACAACCAAAATTTAGATTAACAAAAGTGCAAACATCTTTCATGGGGTACTGTATTAAATTCTATAATAAAATACCTCCTAATATTCTTCAACTAAATGAGAAGAAATTTAAAACTTGCATTAAAACTATGTACAAGAATATTATAAACTAGACGATTATTTAACTGATAAAAATGCTTGGCTAAATGCTGGTCCTGCTCCACAGCCACACTGTAAATGAGTGGTGGTCTTAAGAAATATGAATATTCACTTGTTTAGTAGTTTTTATCTGACCTGTTATTTATTAATAATTTAATCATTATTATTGACATTGTTAACTTTGCAAAACATTGACATTACCTTATATTTTGACACCAATTTATATGTTACATTTAGTAAATTTTGAATTGTACATGTGAGAACTGTGTAGTCAATAACATATTAAGTCAATTTGCTATGTTACCTGGCAGTTCTGAGTATGCCATGTCCGCTTAGACGCCCTGCCGATGGTGGCGTGCGTGTCGGGTCGTTTGACTCCCTTTGATATCAATTGATATCATATGGTTGAAGTGGACGATGGCTGGCGCGTGCGTCATGCTCGTGAACGAGTGCCGTTGGTTGGGACTGGTCATTTCTGAACTGCTATTACTTACATATAGTAGTAGTTTGCGCGACTCTTTATAGTTTAGAACAATACGTTACATTGTCTTCACATTTAACTTGCGCATATAAGCAATGTAACCAGTGATATGTAAAAAACATGTTGAAAAAGAGTGTCCTTGGAGTTTCTTGCCTGTTCTTCTCCACTGGATCTACGAATTGGAACAGGCAACTAGCTGCACGACTGACTTACGGCCGTGGTCACGGAGTCAGCCTGTGACCATGGCCAGTGCAACCTGGTTGAAAGTCAGGCAATTCAGAGGTATAAAATACCTTGTCGTGACTGTTTTATATTATTATATTTATATTAAATTAATACATAATTATATCATGGAAAGCGAAAGTTTAAAAGTTAGTATATTAGACCGACTTCTTAATAACTGCATTCGATTTATATTTTTAATCTTCGTAAATATGACCATGTGTCTTTCCGTTCTCAGCTTAAGCGGTTGCCTATTCGGCAGCGCCGTAGTCGCGAGCCCTCACAAACCTTACTTTACTATCCTTAATTCTGCATCTTCCCCAACGTATTTTACCATATTTCCGATTCATGATAGAAACTTTCGTTCCTCAAGAAATTTTCTTCTTTGTCCCTCTAACAAATCGGAGTTTGTAGGGTCTTCTTTCTTCGCCTAGACTGTTCTCTTTTGAATTGTGCTTCCCTAAATCAGTATAGCCACCAATTGTTACTCATTTAAAGTTAAAGTAAGGTAGGTAGGTTTTTAATATATAGGGTGTATTTGTAACAGGTACACTTACTTAAATCACTGAAAGGGTATGACTCTGGCATACAATTACAATAAGAATTAAAAAAAAAACTATCTGTTTACAAGTTATGACCGTTTGCCATTTTGCCATTTCCAGGTATTTTTGCCCCCGTTTTTAAATAAAAGTAGGTGAAATGGGTAATGTTAAAAATTTTAAATCTTAGGAAGTTAAGAATTTAAGTTAGTTAGATCGACCGTCTTCAAATATTTTTAACATATCACGAGACCAAGTCACACGCTGCTCCCTCAGCGCATCAGTCATTAAGTGCGGTACCCTGGTGAACAAAGTTTCCGTCGTGAAGAATCTGATGAACTAAATTAAAGAAACAGTCTCTCAATGTTCTTATAGGTAGTCACTTCTATCGGTCCGTCAGACCTTCCATAATCCTCCAAGGTTAAATTGCAGCGATTGAATTGAATATATCCCCGTTACATGATCCTTATAGATTCCCTGAGTGCACTACTCATTTCCTCGAAACATTTTTGTTAAGTTAAACCAAAGTTAAAGTTATATAAAATGATTACACGAATGTCATAACGAGAGAAGCCTGACGGGCTTCTCTCGTTATGATATTTATATATTTTTTTATATTACTAAGAGATTATCGATATGATTTCAAATCAAAATATTATGGTATCTAGTTTGCATATGACAAAACTTATGTAGCGCCCTACGTATATAGTTATACCGCTGCAAATCTAAATATTTCTATGTTCCTGACTGTACTAACCACCCCAAAACCGTATTCGTTACGTAATACGGAGACTCGTACTAGGGACAGTTTAATAAATGTTTGTTTTTTCGACTTCTGTTCATAGCCCAGCCAAACCCAACTAACCTATGTATATAGCTTATTTTCCTTAAAAAAAAATATTCAGTAAGATTAAAATTTTTAACTTTACACATTCTGCCTGCTTTTATGAGAAACGTAGATAATAATACCTTGTAATTCAAACGTTCATAATAGTCTGTAGAGAAGGGAAGGCTACATTTTGAGCTGCTCCTTTGTGAATAGGTTCGCTCTCTCGCGGTTTTTCCACTGTACCACAGAATACATAATAGTACAGGTACAGAAGTCCCACTTCGCCAAATCATTTAAATAAATAGCGACTCAATATTCCGACACAATAAAGTCGCAATTTAGGTAACACAGCGCTAATTATCTACAGTTATATTCACCTAGAAGTTGCTTCTCTTTCTATCTATGTGAGAGTTGTCTTCTTTTAAAGAGTTAAGTAATCTGAATATTTATTTACCAGTAAGTTATGTGCCTATTACCTACTTTCTTATTGTGAACAAATAAACCTAGGCTAGGTACTAATCACTCGCTAGTCTAGATACGAACAGATGACGCGACGCAGCGCGAGTAATGAATTTATTATCCTTGTGTGAAGTGAGTGGACCAATACGATGTAATATCAATCTTAGTGAATATTCATAAGGCTTAGTTCAGTTTGGATAACATTCTCGGTGCATATGTACGCGTGATAGTGTAGTTATTATTTGTGTATGAAGATGTAGTACCGGCGAGGCGACATGCGTTCTCGATAGATCCCAGCGCTACATACCATTTCTATTACCTTATTTAGTTTTCTGTGCTTTATACCCATATTGTGGAGAGGACCTGGCCTGACTGTACATATGTTAATAGGAGGGACTGGAGGGATAGGGAGAAACAGATTTGCCCAATATTTAGGCCACTCCTGCCTTGGTAGAATAGTAACTATCAGGCTAGAGCTGAACGTCAAAAGTTTTGAGCATTGCACTCTCTCAAGTTGCGAACTCTTATTTTCTCGTAAGGAGTCTTTATTACGTTTATATTTAAATAATTCAGTTTAGGGGTGCAATTTTGCATTTGTAAGTTTTATTAAGCGCACGTTTCTGTAAATATCAGTAAGCAAAACAGGCATTATTAAGAGCTATTTGTACGAATATTGTCAAAATGGTATATATGTAAAAATTCATAACGCATAACTATTTTTTTATAATCTTGATTTCCATGAATTAGGAAAATGCTATTTTAACTTTGCTAATGTTTGATGCGAGTGTATGTTTAACAATTAAACTCGTTGATTTAGTGTGATCTTTGAAGGCGGGTGCTTAGAGCTCATCTTTATGCTTGCCGATACATCACGTCTCGGTTTATTTACCTACAGAGAGTATGGCATGTCACATTTTTTTACAAAGCTTGTGTTTACTGGTCGTCGGGAATTGACGCGGTGCCAAACGCGACACCGGCTATTTCAAGGCGAACGCTCCTCATCCACACTCATAGTCCAGGCTTTAAATTTTATCTCTCTATCATCATTTTTGTTTGTTTTTATGGTTCCGCACCTCCAAAGGAAAGGATGACTGATGACTGAAACTAACATTAAATACTTATGTCTGCGGTCCCTTGAAGCTGTAAAAAAATTAAGCTTCTAAGTCAACGCAATCATAAGAAACCGCCTTTAAACCTTATATTTTATTAAATTTTAACAATTCGCAGGTAAATAAAACCCGTAGGGTACTTCCCATTGGTCACAACACTAGGAAAAAATTCGAAAGTCGTTAATTTGTTGTTATATCACCAAAAAATAGCCGTAACAAACTTATATTTTATGCTTGGAAGGACTGTGAGGTATATCGTAGGTAGTAATAAATATTCTTATGCCGGATTGTTCAAATAATTACGACCAACTCGTTAAAGCGGTACGCATTCCATATGCGTAGGTTATGGTGAAAAAATTGAGTTTATTAAAGTTATAAAAACATCACTAGAGCCAAAAATATGCGAGTGGATTAAAAGTACTAACACTGCCCCTTAGGCGAATAGTAACGATAGAGCGAGGGTTAATGACGCCCACAGAAATCTAAATAAGGTAATAGAAATGGTATGTAGCGTTGGATAGATCGAAAACGCACGGTGATCGAAAACGAAAATGTCGCCGGCGCGGTGGTACACTTGACGAGACTAAGTTTCACGAGGAACTGAGCGTAACATCGCGCACTGGTGGCGTCTGAGTCACCAGCGCGTCGACAAGTTAACGCGTTCATAGCACTTCTATTACCTTATTTAGATTTCTGTGATGACGCCCTATATTTGATAGATTTGGGGAATTCAAAACTTATCCATATATTTAGTATTTCACGTGAATTACTTTAATTTTATTAATTTCCAGGTAGTACAAGAGTAATAATACAATTATTTCGGCGGTACATTGGGACTCACATATTACTTGCTATTTTAATATTAAAACTTATTCTCGTGTTTTAAGATTTCACTGACATTACCATGTTCAAAGATGTGTAGGAATTTTATCAGTGGCGAATCTTTGTGCTCTAAATGCTTTTGGAGAGATGAATCCTGACTCAATGCGAAATTTCGAAAGTGCTCGAAATTTACCTTGGCCGATTTCACCACTATCACTCAATGTACCATCATCTCGGTGGCCTCTTAACGATATATTTTTTTTCGACCACATAGTATGATTGTAACTATAGGAATCAGCTGCTCTCTATTTGATTAAATTATTTTCAGTTTCTCAGTTTAGATTAAAACATAGACAGCTTTTTCAGGGTCTTCATGTATGAACTTTGAATGTTGTGCTTTTCAATACCGACATTTTGTGGTAATCGGTAACGAAATGGTTTCTGAAGATTTCTAACCGCTTTTTAAGCTAAAGATCCTAGAGCCACAGAATGCTTGCCCCCACCATCTGGGCCAGAAAATAATGAGCAAGGCAAACAATTTGCACCGTTCTGTTGTTGGTTATAGACTAGCCAAGAGTATTCCTTCAGTCAAACAGATCGGAACTTTCTTTTCTGACCACATTTCGTCTGCTCCGGCTAATCATAATTACGAGGTGGTTCTAAAGATTCCATCAAATATTTATACTTGTCTGTACTGTAACTAAAGTACTGTAATAAATAACTAATCCATAATCGTCGCGTCACCGTCACGTAAACAAAACTACTAGCAATTAAAAAAATTAAAACAATACTTATTATTAAGGATAATTAATGAATTGATTGTACCTTAGATAGTGTAATGCTTACAAAGAAGTTCAATTGGAATAATTTCAAGTTCAGTTTAAGATTTGTCAAAACTCAAATGCTTTTGGGGGGCTTGAGCCCCTTATCCCCCTCGTTGGATCCGCTACTGAATTTTATACTACCTACAGTGGTAAATTTCTTATTTCTTCAATTATTTCAGCTAAGTGTATGTCACCTTCTTGCTCTTTTTTTCTTTAGTTTATTTAAATGCACAAAACGCATTATAACCATAAAAACATTAACATTAAATACATTAATTTGATCTTTTCCCTGTCAATATCCAAAATATAACGCACCTACCTACCTAATTCACGATTTGAAGTTTGACTCGAAAACCTTATGTAAGCGGAAAGCACCGATTCCCTTTGTAAATACATATAAAATAATGTCTTAATGAAATATAGGTACAGTACATGAGATATCTAATTGGGTCGTCACAATTCACTAAGTAGATTTGGCATGGTTATCAGCCAATATGAATTCATTGGCATCGATGCAGTGATCACGCGCAACCTATGTCAAGGACACATGGAATTAATTTAGTATTAAGTAGGTTATGTAGATTTTGTATTTTTATCTGTTTATAAACAGGCAAAGACAAAACACTTAAGTACCTTTTCCTCTTTTGTTTATCAACCGATTTTTTATTTGTTTTGTAGGTATTGAGAACGTTAATGTGATCAGTAAAAAATGTTTTTTTTTCCTTCAAGGTTTAAATTTAACGGTTAAATTTCGATCTCTGAGCGACCACTAGTCATCATCACGACATATTATAAAACAAAGTCCCCCCCCGCGTCTGTCTGTCTGTTCGCGATAAACTGAAAAACTACTAAACGGATTTTCATGCGGTTTTCACTAATAGACAGAGTGATTCATGAGGAAGGTTTGGGTGTATAATTTGTTAAGATTTTGTGTAAATTAATTGAAATATGCTGATGATTGTTGAAGATGTCTCTGCTAACCACGCGAAGCCGGGGCGGGTTGCTAGTACTTAAATAAGTAAAGGCAAAGTTTATGTTGAATGTAGCGGAAGACTCATATAAGTTTTATGTACCTTGGAATAAGCAGTAATAGTACATGGACACAATTTTGGCATATACGTCGTATATATACGTCTGCGTGTTATTTTCTAACTCAAGGTAAAAATACTCAAAGATATGTATTAGATTTTTATTCTTATTCCTGAAGATAGACAATGTTCAGAATACCACATATTACAGAGCGCCACATAAATCAACTCGCAAATATTTGATGTCGGTATGCAATCGGTTTCCAACCCGCCATTATTTATGTACTTGTAACAAATTATTCTTCCACTTACTTCAATGTGAAATTTTATAAAATTGTAATAGTGCAGACTACTGGTTTATTTGACCTTTATTCGTTCCGTTATTTAAAAGCTTTTATGCCATTATCAAAGAGGAGGTTTAAAATGGATTGACGAAAATATTTACATAAATTTAGGTTTTTATATTCGAGTACTCCACTAGGAGTACTCGAATATAAAAACCGGTATTAAAAATGTTTAGTATTTTAAACATTGATTGTATTCCTGAAATTATTAATTGCCTAGAACTGTTTAATAATCTAGTGTGTTGGACGGGTTATATTGCTGATCTTAAACAGGTACTTACCATATAAAATGTTAAAGGTGCCTTTGTTATACTCTGTCAAACAAGTATCGGGAATTGATAATTTAATTGTAATTCCAAATTCTATTTAAATAATTATTTTTTGTGGTTAAGTTGGCACAACCGTTTTCTATATTGGTGCGAAGTTTAAGCAATATCTGCTATTTAGTTGGTTTTCAGTACTCGATTTTGTAAGCTTATCTCAAGAGTGTTTCAACAACTCAACATCGAACAAAGAGTTTCTCTCAAATTTTGCATTGCAAATGGAATTTAATGTTCAGAGTCGCTGAAAATGTTACAGAAAGCATACGCTGAATCGACTTTATCAAAAACTCGTGCATATGAGTGGTACAGTGCATTCAAAAGCGGTCGAGATTTGTTGGAAGATTTGCCTCACTCTGGTCGGCCATCAACGTCTTCAACTGAAGTTAACATCGCTAAAGTGAAGGAAATTGTGACTGAAAATCCTCATTCAAGTTTGAGAGAGATAGCCGCTGAACTTTCTGTGTCTCACGAAGCGATTCGTATCTACCTTTTTAAACGATCGCTTGGGCATGAAACACGTTACCGCTCGACTAGTCCCGAAAGATCTGAATTTTCTTCAAAAACTCAATCGCGTAAAAGTCGTTGAAGACATTGTAGAACGAGTCAATTCCGATCCTACATTCGTAAAACGCATTGTTACTGGTGTTGAAATATGAGTTTACGAGCTTGACATGCAGACTAGTCAACAAGCTTTGTAATGGCGACTTCCAACTGAACCGAAACCGAAAAAACCACGACAAAGTCGATTCAAAGTCAAGGTCATGTTGACTTTTTTCTTTGACTATCGAGGTGTTGTGCACTTGGAATTCTTGCCAAAAGGCCAGACTGTAAATAAAGAATATTATTTAAGCGTTATGCGGCGTTTGAGAGAGCAAATTCGTCGAAAAAGGCCAAATTCGTGGAAAGAAAATTCTTGGATATTACATCAAGACAACGCGCCATCGCACAAGGCTATCATTGTGAACGAAATTTTGACTAAAAACTCAACAAATACCATGGAACAACCACCGTATTCACCGGTTATGGCTCCAGCCGACTTTTTCTCTTTCCAAAACTCAAATTACCACTTCAAGGTACCCTTTTTCAGTCGATAGAAGATATCAAAGAGAATTCGCGGTGAGAACAGAAGTCGATTCCGAAAAAGCATTTAAATTTTTTTTTGATAACTTGATTATTCGTTGGCATAAGTGTATTATTTCTAAAAGGACCAACTTTGAAGGTACAATACAATAAATTTGGAAGGATAGTTAACATTTTGTGTTTTATTGACCTTTTCTCGGTACTTTCTTGAGTAGTATTAATTAAAATTTCACTATTTATATAAGTCGCAATAGTAAATTATAAAGTAAGTTTTTGAAGGCCAAAACTAGTCAACTATTTAGAAGTTTGTGGTGGAAGACAAATTAAAAGTTTGTGATAACTTTGCAACAAGAATGTTATATAAAATAGGGAACTACTGAAATAGTTATGCAGCAAGAGTTTCCGGTATAATGAAATAGGTACTGAATGTTTAGCCCTCATTATCTGTTATATTTTGCTGCCAAACTTCAGTAATGTGACGTGACCGTGCCATGAATGTTTATTGCAGCTGAGAATTAGCTACTTATAGGGACAAGGTGCTATATTTAAACACCGAATGCTGCATTGGTAATGACAATTCACTATATATATAGAGCACCGTCTTCGGGCTGGATCACAGTTCATTTGTCTGTGTTGATTCTTCCTACAATATTTGAGTATAAATTAAGATATAATAAGCCGCCATATTAGTATGGATGCTGTAGGTACCACAGCAATAAATACTAGTAGATGTTAGAAGCTGTTCTGTTAGGATTTTCTTTATGCAATGTTTAGAGAAATTTATTATTATTTTACTAGATAAGCACGCTTTATTGATCACACAATAGTCCGATAAAACGAATGACAAGATTGATAACACCGGCAAATTGATAAAAAAAATGAACCTATCAGTTGGCATTATTTTCTTACATTACTTGTTGTTACAAACAGCGAGTTAACAGTTTAGCTGTGGACGATATTTATAGTGAAATTAAGTTGATAGTTGTATGTATGTCGGATAACAGCGGTTGTCTTGATTTACAGCAAGAAGATGAGAAAAAAAGCAAGAAGAAACAGTCTCCAGTGGATGACAGACCGGTGGTACCTGCGCCCAGTGACGCTATGCTCAACAGTAAGTGTCTACACATATACATTTCATTATACTTCGCTCTTTTGGTCTTAGATGACCTAGAAATAGGCATCTTATGAAATTACTAATATTATAACTTCTGGTGTAGGTACGTTCTTGTTCTGTAAATAATAGACATCCATACATTTGTGAGGCTAAAACACAACGGAGATTTCGGCTATCTTCTTCTTGTTGACAAATATTTATGTTTTGTTTGCATTATAAGTGTTGATTTTTTGTTTGCTGTATTTTGTTGCAACACCCACGGCCCAGAGCCGCGGTGACGACACAGTTTTACCATCAGCTGGGCTGTTTACTTAATTGTTCGCCACCAAAGTAGTGTATAAACATAAAAGTGTTAAATATATCTTGTATTACAAGATTTCAAGAAAAATATGTTGCGAGTTTTTATGTGCATTGACTGTCGAGTGGTCCTCACATTACTGCACACTTTATGAACTATTAATTGTATTTAATGTCATCATAATTTAATACTTTAGTTGTTGTTTATGTTTTCGTCTTACGAATTTACGTGAAAGCTGTACGTTTGGTCTAATTTTATGATCAAGTAATCCACCCACTAGGCCGGATGGTGTGATAGGTACCTACGTCGTTTAGTATCAGCGTGTAAAGTCAGCTATTATGTGTACATTTGTGTTGTTTGACATCAGTCAACACCAATGTCATTGTTTACGTGAACGTCCATTACCTACATACACTATTTTGTCGAACATTTTGTTCCCAAGAATCTTTTCAATGCCAACCTGTAAGCGTAAGTAATCAACTTAATTAGTAAATAAGTAAGTAATGTTATTTCTAATTGGTAGAGTTCTTTGCTTACATCTATGTAAGTAAACTACAGTTTGCTACGGCCTATTAAATAAATTTGTTTAATTTGTAAGCGATCTGTTATATATTTTGATAGAAAAATAGGAGTAAATTGTACTTATAAAAGTTTATTGATATAGATGTTGAAACGTAAACAGTACACAAATAAATGTTAAAATTAAATACGATAACAAAGTTACTATAAGATGTTAAGATAGAGTTCGAGTTTAACTACACACAGTCAACATTCAGACGCTACTCAAGTCTAAGACGTCGTTAAGTCTCACGGTGTCACTGTCACTGTGACAGAATAACATCTTACAATACATAACGTAGTTGTCAGACATGTCAAACGGTAGGTACGATTCTGCAGAAAGCTGTATGGAATACCTTATGACGTCATATTTTGCTTTAACAATTAAAAAATAACTAGAGATCACTTGGTGGTCGACTTTAGACCATATTTAATAGCTTGAAATGTTTTGTTTTGTGTCCAAATTCAAAATTTCACATTTTTAAAATTGCCTTAAAAAGGTGTACAAGTAATTTCCTCACGTATGTATATATAGAAGATAACAAACTTGAAAATAATAAAGAATCTAATTTTTCAAAGTCGTATATAAAACTTAAACTTTCGTGAGTACTATTAAATCATGTATTGTATTGTATATATTGTATTGTAACCACAAACAACTACCCCATTGAGTATTTAGATATTCGAAAGTGAATGTGTTACTAAATGCTTGAACTTACGGTACTATAAGTAGGTACGTATGTAGGTGTTGAAACATGTTGTCTTGATTTCAGTCGATAATGGCTAGATACATTCAATAGGTATACAACTTTATCCTTTATGACTGGCATAACAGACGGTGTGCAATGCATTCACGGCCAGTACCTACCCAGTGTTCTTTCAAATATTAAATAACTTTATACAATCATCTCATCAAGAATGATAAAAGATAAGTTTATCTTGACAGAGTCTCACTGCCGTGGAATTCTAATAATGGTACCTGGTACGAGAGTCGTTAGGAAAAATTTATGAAATAAATTTATTGGCAATGGTACTAAGTTAATTAGACATGTAAATTACTATTGTCTTCATCAGTCACTATGAATGGCTTTTCGTAGAGAGTCAATGTAGACAATGGTACCTACGGTTTTATAATCTAGCAGTAATTTACTAACTTTTAAATTTTCGCGTTCCATGATATAATTATGTATTTACACGGGAATTAACTAGATCACGAAAAGGTACTAAATACCTCTGAATTGCCTGACGTTTCGACCAGATTGCACTGGCCGTGGTCACAGGCTGACTGGCTCAGTGGTACACGCCCTACGTCGTCGAGATCGTGAGGTAGAAGGTTTTGCATCCACCTGCACATTTTCGATTTTTTGTTTCGCCATGTATCGTCACATACTATACTAACATTGTCCCTATTTTGTTAGCAAACCGATGTGTCCTTATTTTGGTGTTTACCCGACTACGCATAAAAGCGAGGTGGCATGTTTATTATCACTGGATTCCATGCTGTAGATCATTTGAAACCATCTCCCCGATTGAAAGTTTTGTGTTTTTTAATTTCACTCGCTTCACGTACTACTCTTGAGTATTATTATTATTATTGTTTTAAGTGCTTAGTGCTACTTCGACCATTTCTGGTCTTTTGTAGCGCACTTCTACTTTACAGTTCACTACTCAGACTTATGGCTTCGAGAAACCTCCAAACCTCAGCAGTGATTGTTTGAATTTCCTGTGGTGCATTAGTGGGCCACAAGAGCGTAAAATATGCATTGCAGTCTCTTCTGTCTCTTGACAGAATCTGCATATTGTATTCTCGCCCAATTTAAGGTTGAACATATGTTTGTTCAGTTTGCAGTGTCCAGTGAGGACTCTCGTTACTGCACAGGTTTTGTATCTTTTGAGCTCTAGAAGTTCTTTTGATACTTTATTATCTTAGCCCTTTATTAAGGTTTTCGAGTGTCTTAGACCAGTCGTGGTCTTCCATCTCTTAATAGCCAATGATGTATATTGGGCGTTTATGATAGAATACGCTCGCTGTTTGCTGATTCCGCAGAATGGTTCTGGGCCATGCTGTCGTTTGTAAGTACCGGCTCAGGCGAGTTCATCGGCTTTTTGGTTGCCATCGATACCTAAGTGGCCTGGTACCCATTTTAAAGTAATTTTGTTTGATTACCCCAGTCTGTTCAGGTTTACCTGGAGCTGGTCTCAAAATTGTCTAGTGCCAATAGCGCCGCTTGGGTGTCTGAGTTGACGTAGATGTGTTGATTTTTTACCTTCCTTTCAACGTTGATCTCCACGCATATATTTAATGCAGAGACTTCAGCCTGAAAGACGGAAGCCTTTGCTCCCAGGTTGGCGCTCCACCAGAATTTTGGCCTCTCGCCGTAAATTCCACAACCTGCATCAGGGCCTTTTTTAGACCCATCTGTGTACCACTCGTGACTACCATTTTTGTTGGATTGCAGGCCTTCCAGCCCTGTAGTATGTCTACTGTGCACCTTCTCACGAAGTCAATCTCTGTTTGCATGTCATCCGCTGGCATGTTTAGAGATTTTATTCCGAAAACCGACTCTTTTAGTGAGTTTAGTATTCGTGATGGCCACTTTGGTTTCGTCTGTGTACATATCCTATATATGCTTTTGGCAGCTTCTTTTTGCACGTAGATGCTGAGCGGAGTCAGGCTTAGTAGTGCGTTTAGAGCTTCCCCTGGCGTCGAAGATAGCGCACCAGTGGTTATTAAACAAGCCGTACGTTGTAGGCTGTCTAATTCGTTTGAGGTAGTTCTTTGGCTTACCTTACGGCGCCAGACGGCAGCTCCATACGTTACGATTGGCCTTGCAATCACCATATATAGCCATAGGGAAATCTTGAGCTGAAGTCCTCATCTAGCGCCAGCCATGCGCCAGCTCATCCATAATGCCATTTTTGCTTTATGAACTATGTTTGTGATGTGAGAGTTCCGGGTTAACTTTTGGTCAAGTGTGATCCCTAGGTACTTAACTTCACTAGAGAAAGAAAGGATTTTACCGTTTAGTTTTGGATTTGACAAACCTTCCAGCTTCCTTTTCTTTGTGAATGGAATTTTAATAGTCTGTGTTGATGGATAATCCGTTCTCTTTGCACCAGTTGTTGATGGTGTTGCGTGCTCATTGTAGTAGTGTTGAGATGGTGTGGAGGCATGGGTCTCTAACTAAGACCACCAGGTCATCTGCGTAGCCCTGTATGTCATAGTCGAGGTTGGACATTTCTACAAGGAGTTGGTCAACAGCGAGGGTCCAAAGTAGTGGGGATAGAACGCCTCTTCGTGGGCACCCACGCCACTTCGTGTCGTATAGAATTTGTGCGATGTTTAATTTAGTGAAACTGTCGCAATTCTGTTAGTGAGCATGCTTTTTACTCTTGAGTAAAAATGACGTTCAGTGGAAAAGACTTGCGTACTGTGAAACTCAATCCAGTGATTGGTTGCCGCTTCGAGTGCATGTTCTACAATCGTTGATTTGCTAATCTGTCGGTTCTTCACAGCAGCGATATGTTTTTTTGACCCTTTCAGCAATAGTCCGCTTTGTTTGGCCTATGTAGGAATTACCGCAGCTGCAGTTTATTTTGTAGCCACTTGGAGTTTGTAACGACAAGACATCCTCCGGTGTACCCACGATGTTTTGAACCTTTATGCCTGGTGTGTTTACTGTCGAATGGAGTATTCCTTGAACACGGAGCCGATTTTATCCGATACTCCTTTGACCTATGGCATGTAGGCTGGTTGTTTGTTCACCTCCGGAAGTTTGCGCCTCATTGTCGGTTGCTTCCGTCTTTCATTCACCTGATATCCGTTAATGTTGAGTACTTCCAGAATATCATCCAGCTCTCGCTCCAAATGTTCAGGGTCACAAAGATCGTATGCTCTGTTCTTGAGTTATATCACCAGCTGTCATTACTTCTATTACTGGGGTCATCAAGGCTATAAAGTGCGCTGATTGACTGGTGATTGACAAAATGCCACTAAACGTTCACTCAAAAGTCATGACTGATGGTTGCACGAAGTAAAAATCAAAATATCGAGATTTTGGGCAATCAATGTTATGCAACCATCAGTCACTGTATTAGAAGGTATATTATATTCGTCTTTTTTGTGGTAAAAGTTACAGCCAAACCTACCGTGCATAGGACGCCTGAGATTCTAGAGTTTTCTTGTATATGCTGGGGGTTAAATATGTAATAAGCATGATGTAGATCAAATAGATATTATGTACTGCATATAGTAATAGCATTTTTTTTAGTTAGTAAATCTTGTAGAAGATTAGGTGGAACGTCATACAAAAGTACTCAATAAAAATTATGTTATTAAATGTCTTAGATCACGAGTTAAACAGCGAAGGAACTAGAATCTGCGTGTCTTGCAAGTCAAAGTGAATAGACAAGTTCTAGACAAGGTCAAACGCCGGTCGACTGTAGATAAATAGCATATTTACTTAAATGGACTAACAAACTTTTTTGGTCTGGTCCCAAGGATCGCAGACTTGTAGAACATTTATTAAACGGAAACATCCAAGACGGCTAAATCATTAGTAATTGCTTTGGTATACATTTTGTAATACCATTTTGTTGCTTATTATGTAAATGTCGAGGTGAAACGTCGAATAAATTCTATTCATTAAATGTTCCTTACTTCTATTCATTAAATTAAACTTCTTTTCCTGAAACCTAGTTTTAAATAAAGGAATTTCAGAATGATGTATTCTGAAGTTCCTTTATTTGTCATGTTAGTCTACTACAGATCCCGTGGGTGTCTTGGCTTGTGGGTTACTTACATATACCGACTCCGAATTATTTTGTGTATATATTATGATAACTGTTTTAAAACGAATGACAAAGGGGTCGCCTAATCACAATTCCAAAAGAAATAAACGTCAAGATATACGTTTTACTGACGTCACAGGATTGATCATTAACCGCTTATTATACTTGTAGAAGTACTCAATTTTTGATAGTTGTTGAACATGATTAAGTTTAAGGCACGTAAACAGTTTATTCTGAGCTCACCTTTTATAGTGTTATAATCGGCTTTAAGACACCCAGTGATGAGGTACTAAGTCTATTCTTAGCTACTACACGCATCTTATTCTAGCTAAACCATACGTATCTCGCATTTGATTTATATGAATAGACTTATATTATGTAGATAGTTGTAGATTGTACGTAAGTGTATCTAATATATGTAAACATATACATATACGTGCAATAATTTTCTTCGGAGAACATTATCCATCACAACATTATCTAACATAAACATTTATATCAAATAGATAAGTGAACGTTATGCTCTTTCCGCTATTCACTTTCATTGACAGAGATATTGTTATTTTTTTTTTTATCAATAGCGCCACGGCAATCTACGCAAATTCTTTATATCAGGAACGTGACAATGGATTCTCCACTGGCACTAAAACTGTGAATGTTTAAAAAAGTAAATTAAAGAAAACGAGTAAAGAAAATGTTGTTTCGGAGAACGTAAAGCGTTATATAGGTGGCTGTTATTTCGGGAACGGTAGCGATATGCTGAGAATAATACCGGCATTTAAACCGGTCATTATCACCAAACATTCTTCCTTCATTTGTATTCTGATTTACTTAATTGTTAGAGCATGGCGTACACCCGTTGATATACGTTATAATTTTCCAACATACCTAAATATAAATATCTTTTTTTCTGCACTTTTTGTTGGGACATAATTCGCGGTATAAGAACCAGATTAACGTACCGTACCTATCTACAAAAAAGTCAAAAATCGTTTTTTTTTCATAATACGGGTTACAAAGTGCTCCTTTACGAAATGCCAAAACGACGTAATTGTAAATGCAATATTTTACCAATTCCCAAATAACAAAATAGCAAGGAACCACAAGGAACTAGGTAAATTATCGAAGTATTTTTGCTCTCCTGTAAAATTAAGAAAATGTAGATACGTTCATCTGGTTCTTATACCGCGATATGCAATATACTACTTATGTATATACTAAACAGCGTATTTTTTTTGATCGCGTAGAACAAAATCTGCGTATAAACGGTTGTTGTAAAAAATATGTTCAACTTCAAATAATTTATAGCTAAATATGATCAAGAATTCGGAAATGACATCAGATGTCGTCGAGACGACCGACCGCTGATAATAATCTACCGAACATCGAACAGAAAAAGGCCGAGAATGAGGCT
Source organism: Callimorpha dominula (assembly GCA_949752705.1). Lineage (NCBI taxonomy): Eukaryota > Metazoa > Arthropoda > Insecta > Lepidoptera > Erebidae > Callimorpha > Callimorpha dominula. The sequence continues at coordinate 11,371,787 of OX457000.1, forward strand.
TAGTCACGCAAAAAGTTCCGTACTGAATTTTAGTAAAATTACGGCTTAATTGAGGAGCTCGCTCGAAGCTAAATGGCTATTTGGTTCGTGCACAGTTCAATCGATAAGAGTTCGTAAGTTGTAAGTAATGTGCGTGTCGCTAGTCTAGAAATGGATTGCCTTTGTTTACATTATAATATATAGTCACTCATCCTTGTTGGAGTAGGAAGGCGAAGTTTTTGAAGTGAAACTTCTTTAGGCACGTTGGGCACTTGGTTGGTTTGGGGAAAATGCACTGAACTCACGTGACCGTCATGCTCCGATACATATCTATATATATATATATACAGATGTGTGTGTGTGTTTTTACTTTTGACGTGCAGTCCTATTTCTACTTAGGCAAACAGTAAAGGGCAAACAAATGTTCGAAATAAACTATTCCTTATTCTGTCATACAACATTTACGTATGTACTTAAGGTATGAGGAAAAATACAATTTGATAGTATGTACAGGAGAGTGTAGCATCACTTGACTTTATCGATTTTCCACTCTATTTACAAACACTCATTATCAGAAAATCGGCCACTGAATGTACCGTTTGCTTACAATCAAAACTGGATGAAGGTAATAAAACATTCAATAGAATCTATTGAATGTTTAATGTAAATGAAATGTAAATGGTAGTGTTAAGCATTGCGAATAAGGTCAATGACGTAGTATAGTAGTCACTTATCATCAGGTGACTCGTCTGCTCGTTTGCCCTCTATCCTATAAAAAATTGCCAACATGGCAGTTGACTGTCAAGTCCAAACAGTCTCTATAGTTATAGAGACTGTTTGTAAAACAAACATTAAAAAAAAATCTGTGATATAACGATTTATGGCATATTAGTATCAAATCATAACTTTTAGGATTTGGTTTCATGATTCAAAATAATAAAAATGTCAAAATAACAGATCTTATTTTCCACTTAATTTGCCAAGCCCTGTTCAATAATTCCCTAAGCTATTGCCCCTTTTGTGAATCACAGTTAGTCCATGACATTTAAGCTACGCTTTGCTTTGCTTCCGTCTTCATCGTCACATATCGAATGGATATACTGAAGCCAGTTACGAACTAAATTGCAATGACGGCAACGAATTTTTTTGTTAGACTTTGTTTTAGAATGCAGTTGTCGGGGTAAGATTTTCCCGGATTCCATTAGGCTTCTAATGTTGATTTCGATAGCCATGGAATAATAAAACAAAAGAAAATCCCGCGTAGTAAAAGCTGATGTGGTACATGTATGCGGTGTTCCGCAAGAATCGCTGTATCACAACATTTGAGCTTGTTAAATGACTACACACGTAATTGTTTTTGTGTGTATTGAAATATAGCGTGTTATTTGAAAATGTGTGATCATAGTGTCACTGGCCGTCTTACAAATTGGGGCATTTTATTTTTTAATTGTAGCCTGTTTTGTGGCCCAGGTTATGATCTGACATCCTAAGGAGAACAAACAGTCAGAACCCTATTTACAGTTGACAAATACTACATAATAATTTTATTTCTTCTCATCTAAAGAAATGACCCGTGGAGAAATAGTACTTAGTTGCCAAATTGATTTACGATGCTTGTAATACGTGTTACATATTTTAACACAGCGCAGACGACATCTGTTAACGGTTCCTTAGTCACGTTTGTTGCTGGACATATTACGAGCTATATTTTTAGCTGAAGGAGGTAGGAAATAGCAGATTGTTGTTCGAATTAACCATTTTTTCGAGTACTGGAATTAGTTCGAGGTACCGGTAACGGCTTACCAGTAGGAGACACATTTTAATAAAAAATAAGACTGTTGTTGATTGTTTTTTATTTTTTATTTATCAGTGTAAACCACTGATGGTTTACACTGCTACATTGGATACCTTGGCGGGTTGATTTTAGCCGAAGTTTTACTATTCCAGTTCAGATCTGAAAACAATATCATAACACACAGCTTATATTTACAGCCATAAGAATTCCCTTCATAATATTGGATTAAATAACTTGATTTAATTCAAAATTTTTAGATATAAGATATCGATCTTTATCAAAACATTCGACGAAAATAAGAAGCAATGCATTTCAAAGCTAGATTAGATTAAAGATAGAACTGTCTTTTGATTAACACATGATGACAAAATACAGATTTTAGAACAATACACGTGTCAGTGGCATATGACATATAGACGCTGTTCTATTTGCTGATTTATGTACGATGCAATACATTAAAACCGAAGAGTTTTTTGTTGTTTGATGAATGAACGTTAAAACGAGAAGTTCTATAGAAATTTGTATGAAATAACAATTGTGACGTCATATTTAACTATTGTCAAAGCATTTTCTTTTCCTGTTTGGTTTAACAATTTAAAATAATAACAAAACGTATAAATAATATACAATAAAAAATTTGAAATTGTCGTTTAGGAGGACTTAATTTCATTAAAACTATTAAATAATTTATTTAAATCATATACGCAACTACTCAATTCCCAAATTTACGTAGTTAAATTATTTTCAAAAACAATTCTACAACAACGATACCTATTGCATCGCACGATATTCATCATTCTGAATTTGCCTTTATATATTTAAGCAAGAACTAGACTATGACAAATTGTATTAGGTATTTACTTCATTAAAATAATATACTCGTACGTAGACACAAAGTCTTCATAAAACGCAGACAATGGTGCCGATTCTATTGTCCACTCAACTAAACTAAAACCCGACTTAATTTCTTCATATGAAATCAACCTTGTGATTTTCGTAATAAGGTCTATTAGTAACTGGGATCTATTTCTTAGGTAGTTAGTCCACTAAATTTCACTAAAACCTGTCAACGTATACTCATCTTTATTTTCACGCAGCGAGAGTCCCCATTTATTCAAATGCCGTATAAAAACTTGTTCATAACGAACTAAGATGACGTTATTTTAATCGACACCTACGAAGCCGCTTACTAAAAACACAGAGCAAAAGAGATGGCATTCAACGGATAGCGGCTCTCGCTGCGTGGTATTAAAGTTTATTTAGGCGTATCAGACTTTAGTCGACAAATAAATTGATTATTTTGATGGCGACATATGTTACCTACTTGTTTCATCAATGTCACGTCTTTCTAAAATGAGTACTAGTTTTCGTTTAATTCCTTTGTCACTTTAGGATATTCTGTGGTATAGAAGCATAACTGATGTTGATTAATGAATGAACTGTCTTTAGTGTAGATATCCTTTGTTCAGAGCGATCACGGATTAATATCTTAATATAATATCAAACTCTTTTTAATGAAACTCTGTACTGAATCCCAGTAAAACAGGAATTTAGAAATGAATGTAGTATTCAACTCCTTGCATTGACTACCGAAGAGGCCAAATTGTGTTTTTTCTAGAGACTATTCAAAATGCGCGTAAACGGGTTTTTACAGGATCTTCAACGTGGTCGTGACAATCTTGGTATTGCAAGTCTCCAAAAACTACGGGGATTACTTACCGACATGTGGATACACTTCGTTCGGATTGATTGCAATACATATAAGAGTTACAAGAAATATCAATTTAGGCTCAGTCTTCACGTTCAGTCATAACGGCCAGTATTAATAATATTTTCATTTTTGCGATCAATTATTAATGTCAGAATTGAAACCTTTAGATGTCAGATTGCATTATTTATTAATATTCTGCGCAAGACAATGCAAACATACCGATAACTAGATTATTGCGTCATGTTTGCAGTGAAATATTATATATTTCTAATTAAACTCGAATTGAATCTGTAAAAGGGCCAAAAATGTAACCTTGGTGTACAAGAATCCGCTTAAGGACGTCGTTGTTTTGCTTGATCCAACCTTTATTGCGGAACATTATCTCCTCTAATGTCTTTCAGTTTAAGCTATTGATGTTTTCTTCCACCTTATCTACATAGCCAAGGCTCAAAATAATTTAGTGCCGCGATAAAAGATGTGCCCGTAACGAGTTAATCTTTTGTCAATATAGTTGAACATGTATATGACGGCGAGAAGACAACAGCATATTAGTGAAAACATTTTGTAGATATCAGTACGTTGTATCTTGATAAGTGGTAGGACGAGATACGAACGAGAAATACATATTAGCATATTAATTCATCTGTGTAATTAAAATACTGGTAACTTTAAAATGACTATGCCTAAGGGAAATGATTTCTGTAAGTACATCCGATCCTTTAATATTGAGATTTGTTAGTATTTTTATTGTATTCGTTTAAGTGATGCTGTTATATTGAAACATTGTCTATGACCACATCTGAATAAATGACAGAATAGTTGTTTATTTTTGGTGAGAACCATGTATATTATAGTATGTGTATTTTTTAGATATTTTTGTTAGTATTCTTTTTTATAAAAAAAAACGAAAAAAAATTGTTTAGGTATTTTATAGTAATATAATAGTATAAATACAAAAAAAAATGGAAAAGTTATAAACCTTGCAGAGATTATAAATAATCAAAATTAATTTTAGCTTTTCAATGCCAAGGAAAGTTATCAAACCCGTGTATTTATTATTCCAAGAATATATGTATATATACATATAATTACTATTGAATAATATTTATATATTTTATATGTAAAACATATAAATATTATTTTATAAATGTGTTTATTATAAACTATTTTTTTTTGGATTTCTAAATTTAAATAATGAATTCAAAATTTAGTTTGCAAGATTCATCTCACATTACAGTAAAACGTCAGTATCAAAATGATACTGTTTCATAGCCTCCAATGTAAAACATTAAGAAGCCCAAAAAGTGTTTTTTACCGAATGACAACAATAAATATAATAAATCGCCAGTAGCTCTCTCCAAGTGTACCTATTGTCAAGAATTGGAAATGATAATGGGCAAGCTTGTTATCAGGCGCCTTCTCCATAACGCTCGTTTACACACCTCACAACTAATCGTTTTTAAATGGTCTACAGACTCCTCCTCTCTCCTAATTTGTCTGCTCCTATTCTTTTATTACTATAAGAAAAGGAGACGGATATCATTGCACTACAATTAAAATGTAACAGATGAATCCAATTTAAAAAAAGAAAAATTCACCAACATTTTTACTTTTATAACCCTTCTAAAATAATCTCAGACGGACTTACCAAGAAGACTCATAAGTTCATAACGGGACAGAAATATAATTTCTGGAAGATCTTAAATGACTCTAGTTGCGTTTCGTTGCAGTCTCCCCGAATTTATCATAATGCTTTGAATGTTGTCTTTCTTGGGTGGAATACTAATTTTGAGGGGATTCATTAGCTCCCTAGCTACTAAAGGAATCTTAGGACAGAGCTATTTCGTTTTAGAAATCGTACGTCATTTCGTTACGTTATACACCATAATTTGGTTAGTATTGAATTTTAAGACACTTTGAGTATTGAGTGTTTAAAGTAGTTAAATGGTTTAAGGTCTAAACGCATAATAACCAACTTGGACTAACGAAAGTACAAGGTTTAAATGTAAAAAATATGGTTAACACCTAGTGTTATTTTCTACACAATTTTTTTAAAAGTATTAAACGAGTTTGGATTAGACAAGTTATCAATTTGGGCGTACCATTGGATAGATATAAATATTTAGATGAGCAAATATATAGATTTACAAATGCAAAATTATATTATTTTATGATGTGGTCTAACGTAGTATTCTTGATAAAATACTGTGTTAAAATATAAATGTTTGATAGATAAATTGGTGATAGTAATAATATATATGGCCTAGTCATAACATAGTTTTGAAATAAATAATTAATTAAGGAAATTAAAGAAACTGAAAAAGGGATTTATATAACTGCAACATTTTGTACAGTACATATATACATACATACACTCACCCTGTCTCCCTATCAGGAATACAGGTGTGAGTTTATGTATGATACAATACAATGTATAATACATAGTCCAGGGTTATTTAGTCCTCAGCATTGCCATTGACTTGCAGTCAGATTTTTCTGAAAAAACTAATAACTTTCTAAATGTTTTTTTTTTAATGCAGACTGTATAAAAGATATGTGTTTAAGTCATATATTTTTATATAATGTAACCTTTTAACGCCTTTTCCAAAGTACTCACTACTTATACTAGATCTGAAAAAACCATGACATCTTCGGAAAGAAGTTATTCCTTTCGAGTTGCACAGCACTTTAAAACCAGAGACAAATTCACCTTTAATTCCGGTGGAATTTAGGTAGGTACTTTCCTTGTCTCTGGGTAAGTGTTTTTTTAATTGAACCTTTCAGAATAATTAATACTTTATTCTGAATACAATTTAGTTGTACTTTCTGTATGGACTATAAATGAATTTGCGAGCCGTAATCTGATCGGTTATATTGTGATGTAAAATATTATCAAAAATTTCTTATACATCCATAGACATATATTATATACGAACTACTTTTTTGTCTTATACTGTATAGTTACCGGCAACTGACTTGGCAAGGTTTTGGCGTAGTGGGAGAAAGTTTGCGCATGTACACTTACGAGCAAATAAAAATGTTCCCTGTTATCATAATATATTTTTTCAAGTTTTTTTTTTGATGAAAGTTAAGAAAAGAAGTTCGTGAAATATGTGAGGTGTAATAAATAAAATACACACATTGACACATATTTACGGAATTTATTATTTAGGTAATCATATATTGTTATTCCATCATTAAGTCGTCTTCGTCACTATCACTTTGTAAAAAGTGTTACCCCTGTCGATCTCAGTGATCGTTTTTTTGTATTTCTCTTTTTTCCCGATGTCCTAAAAACAGTGAGAAGTTCAGTGTCTACCTTTTGTGACTATACGTCTAAACGCTTTTCTGAGGTTTTGGTAGCTTCTGAAGTCGGTTGTACAGTCCTTTCTCAGTTTTGGATTCCTTTTCCATATAGCAGTAGACGTCGTAAACCAACACCAACCACCATTTTTCTAGCATGTCTACGTAAAATAGTCGTAGTTCGTGGCATTACAGTTAAAATTACAGAATTCAAACAAAATTCACACAAAACAATAACAATTTATATCAATAACAAGTAACAACAATTCAACAAAAACAAGCGGTACAATTTAGTGCACGCAATTGTACTCAGGAGCGAACGGGACGTAAACACGTTGCGGGGGGTAAGAGTCGACAGGCCATCCAATCACGCGCTCGGAACGATGTTACCTCGTTTCCCGCGTCCCGCTTGATAACCAAAGAGATCTAAAAAACGACTTCTGCGCATCTAACGAATCTTGCCACGATAGGTGCCGGCAACTATACTTACCTGAATTTATGGCGATCATTTTATAAATCTTTTTGTAAAATTTAGTTAATATTATCTTATCTCCATATCTGTTGTGTTAAAATATTATGTTGTAAATAAGGTAATTATTTATTAATAAATGCCTTAATAAGTAAGTATATCACTATAGTTTTATTGTATTACAATTGTTTTAATCTGCTTTTTACTGAGATTTCGGTGATAAAATAGTATACGGACTTACGAGTATATCAAACAGTGCCATCTAGATTCAAACAAGCTTATGTAGCTTAAACGTTCTAGAACATCCATAAACATACTTAAAAACACATTTGGCTTTTTGTTATTAAGGTTGCTGCCCCGACAATATGCCGTATATTAATGTACGATTCATCTATTTCCCTTACAATTATCTTATAATATGTGTATCGGCGTTTTGGCGAGACTTAAGGAAATTTTCTGTGTTACATATCACTACATATTATAAAACAAAGTCCTCGCCGCGTCTGTCTGTTTGCGATAAACTAAAAAACTACCGAACGGATTTTCATGCGGTTTTCAGCAATAGACATAGTGATTCATGAGGAAGGTTTAGGTGTATAATTTTTCAAGGTTTTGTGTAAAACGTCTGAAATATGACAAAGATTGTTGAAGATGTCGGAAAAAAATCAATACAATATTATACTCTGCCACCTGTGCGAAGCCGGCAAGGGTTGCTCCTATTAGTGCGATGTTATATAGCCTATAGCCTTCCTCAATAAATAGGCTATCCAACACTAACAAAATTTTAAAACGAACCATTAGCTCCTGAGTTCACGTTCAACTAAACAAACAAACAAACTCTTCAGCTTTATAATATTAGTATAGATTCTATCGAAGCTCCCGCACAAAACAATTTTCAAAACGAATCACAGACAACATTAATTAAATAAATTACACTTTAGCGACGCAAATATTTATATAGTAAGTATACTGACTCTGACTGGATTGACAGAATAATCTAATTGGTCTCACTTAAGTCATTTGTTCATTTATAATTTTTTCTATATTTAAGTAGCTTGATATACTTTTCTTAGTTTACACAAAAAAAAATTCTGAACGCACGCATAAATATTTGACAACCAATTTATATGTAAATCCTTTTCCATTACTGGCGTTATTAGCGTTATTAGCATTATTCTACATTTTTTTAATCTAAAATACGCCATTATCCGAATATTTACGAAACCCATGAACATGTTGCATGCTTTGATTATATATATGTCCAGATGCCCGGTCTGTCATCTTAAAGTGGCACCAATTTCAATCAGTATAAATATACTTTTTCGACTCTCAGTACGTTTGACAGGTGTAGTACGTAAATACGTATTTGTTCTTGTTCCGCTACTTGCTCAAAAATGGCGTCGTATGCCTTCAAATATTGTAAAAAATATTCAGCATAAAAGGAGAAAACTAAGATAATAACATTCTACCGGTAAATAATGTGATTCAATCTCTATGAAATTCATAAACATTTTTTAATAATTATTATTTAACAGATGACAGAGAAGCCACCATTTTTGCCGGTGTTGCCATTATATTAGATACAATCCCCCATTGCTATTTAAGCAAAAAGTTTAAATTTAAATTTTACTACTACTAAAAATATATGTTTTATAAGTGTTCGTCAGAATTATTTTACGAATATCCTGAAATTATTTTTATACTGTTTATAGGTTTCCCAGAGATATAATACTCGCGGATCGATGAGTAGAAATTAATCTTAGTGGAAACCAAACACGTGGACGTGTATTTGGTCTGATAATTTTCGTAAAAACTTGTTTAATTAATCTATTTGGTACTTTAAATTATGAACTACGAAAAATAGGTAAAAGATAAATATATTGAAAAAAATATTTTCAATGTATTTATAACAATAATTTCCCAATTCAATCTCAAATTTCCCTAATTTAATGGCAAAATTTCTTAAGATGACAGCGTAAAACAAAGCCTTTACGCACACTAGAATAGCATAGAGGGGCCGTATTTATGACACGTGTCTCAATGTGACACGGTATCTAGACATATATATAATCAAAGGTTGTATGGGAAAATGTTTTTTCTTTTAATTTTTTTTTTCGTCAATATTCCAATGTTTTTAATAGTTACTCTGGTATTCGGGACGGAGACAAATACAACAAATCAAAAATCATGAAAATCGGTCCAGCCGTTCTCTAGTTCTAAGTGTTCTAACAAACCCGACTTTGTTTTAAATATTAATAAGATGTAGTGATTAAAAAAAAATTGTTTTCAAATAAGGAAGAAGACATTCTTGGTCCTCAAATAATTTTATCTTATATCTTATCATTCAACAATTGATACGATTTGTAAGATCCGATTGAATTGATCGATCTTGAGATAAAGTAAAAATAAGAAAACATAGTTGTACCCGTATACTATCTATGTAGTTATAATGTCATTTAGATATAGCAATTGTAGCTATTTCTTATTGTTGAATTTTTCTTAAACAATAATGTTGATTTTTTAGATTTCCGTTCCTCAAAAGGAAAAAAAAGGAACCCCTATAAGAACTCTTTGTTGTGTCAAGACTATATTAATATATATTTGTAAAAAAATCAAGCTTCTAAGTCAACGCATTCAAAAGATATGGCCATTTAAGCCTAAGATTTGACCAAATTTAAACATTTCGCAGGTAAATCAAAACCAATAGGGCACTATTGACCTACAATCATAAAATTTGGTAAGAAGTAAGGTCTCACAAAAATCTGAAAGTCGTTAATTTATTCTTACATATGTCTGTCTGTGTGTCTGTCAAGACCTTTTTCCTCAGGAACCCGAAGAGGTATCAAGTTAAAATTAATATCAAATACAAATCAAGCTTTTAGGTCAATGCAATCAAAAGATACGGTAAACGGTTTAAAAAATTTGAACATTTTCAGGTAAATCAAAACCTATAGGGTACTTCTCACTGACCTAAAATTATGAAATTCGGTAAAAAGCAAGGTCTGACAGCACGAGAAAAGGAAAAAATCCGAAAATCGTTAATTATCCTATATTATATACAATCAAAAGTTTTTTTATTATAAACTTATATTTTGCGGTTGGAAATTTGACTTGTATGGGGGAGACGCACAAAAAATCTTCAAGTTTGGACTATTCTGTTTTTTTTTTGGTGGTGAATCTACTTCTAGATACTTACATAAAAATAATTTATTAACGAAAGAATATTAGTGCCTGGAATATTCTATCAAACCGCTAGAAACTAGAATACTATCGAACCTGTATTGATCTGTACAAAAGGACAGATAATTCCTATGAGTTACAATGTGATGACGATTTATTCTACCTTAATAATTGCGTTGTTTCAGACCTCCGCACGGCATTCGGTCTTTTGGACCGCGACAGTGACGGGCACGTAACGCCTGCGGAGCTACAGTTCATGCTGCGCAACCTTGGAATACAAGTCAGCGATGACCTGATAGCTGAACTTATCAAAGACGCCAGTAAAACTGGTAAGTTCTTATAATGATCCTCCATCTAATCGGCCATTGAAGACGTAATATAGGTCCTGTTAATCACAATGAAAATTTACTGTTTTGGTAAGCATTTTGAAGTGGCTGTTTTTGTTACTACTAGCGGAAAATTTTACAGAAATTGTACAACGTCAGACTGTTACGTATGTTGTGCAATGCATCATTATCATCATGATCATCATTTGTGCAATTTTGAAACATTAATCTCTCCTTCGCAGGAAACGTATTTTTACAACTTCGCGCCTGTTTCTGATACGGTTGCTTGCCTCGTTTTCTTTATGATATTATTTTTCTAAATTTGCGTTATGTGTGAAATTACCTACTTAAAATAGATTCTACATTTTAATTACAAACAAACATAACCGTTTTTAAGTATTTATAAGTTAATGAGCAAAACAGAGATGTAGAGAGAGAGAGTATAGATACACTACTTCACATAGCTCATAATATTTTCGTATCGTGGCGTAATGTTGTGCAGAACATTAAAGGTTATGAACGACCGTTATGTTATGACTTTGTATGGCTTAATATGTTTCAAACATAACCTTGAATATCTTTTCACATATAATAAACTATACAGGTCTATATATGTATGTATGCACATAAGACCGTAAAACAAAACGTGTTATGTTTTTCTTAATATCGGAAACTGAATTAAAATTAGTTATTTCTATTAAGATAATAAAGAAATTACCTTATATGTGTCATAAATTTAATGTTTGACGTACCTATACAAGCGTGGTACTAGCGTAATTATTAAAGCGTTGTACTTATGATGAACAGCTTGCGGGTTCAATCAAACCCCCTACTAATATACCTAAGCATTTAGTTTACTTGAAACGTTTAACAAGATAATACTAGGAATATATGAAGCAATGTACGTAGTCAATAACCAAAAATACAAATGGCTAAGAGGCTCCAAAGTAACTATTAAACATATAAAGAAAATAATAAATTCTTATGAGAATATCAAAAGTTTAATAAAACATACTTCATTTCTACATTTTGTCTTCAGGCATGTACAAATGTTCAAAAAACTCGAGTACATTAATTTGACTTTGAAATAAATTAGACATTATAAGTCCGAGTATTATGATAGTATTATTACAGTATTATTATCAGTATTACATTTATTAAATTACGTCGTTAAGTAGGTATATTGCATTCGTTGGATATTCTACATGCTCATTTAGAATCCCTTTAAAACTGACAAGGTCTCAAAGGATTATTAAGATTTAGAGTTATTAAACCCCACTGAGGATAAAGAATACAACATGATCCTACCTCTTTCCTCACGATCACGAAGCACTTGAAACTTAATACAGTAGTCTCACCTAACATCGTAATCTTAGAATTCTCCAAAAGCTCTGTAAGAAAAGTACGAGCAATACGAATCAAATAATCTTACTTTCTACTTCTTATCAATCATTGACACAGATCACGTTCTTGAAGAGATTAAAGAAACGTGATAGATAAATATGTGCAATAATATAAATATAAAATATACAGGTTGTTCATTCATTGTTTGGTAAATACTTGAGTAATTGTGTTGTTCTTTTCTTTAGAAATTGATCAATACACGTAATACAGTTGTTTAGTCTGCTTTGAATTAGGGAATATCCAACTACTTTGATATTTATAACATACTAGCAACCCGCCCCCGGCTTCGCACGGGTAGCAGAGGCATCTTCAACAATCATCAACATATTTCAATCAATTTACACAAAATCTTATTAAATTATACACCTAAACCTTTCCTCATGAATCACTCTGTCTATTGGAGAAAACCGCATGAAAATCCGTTCAGTAGTTTGCTGCACCTAAATAGATATATATATATAAATTAAAAAATGGGGATGGGGGCAGCAGGGTAAAAAATACTTTACGACCTATTCTCATACCTACCAAATATACAAAAACATTGTTTTCAATTTAATTAAAATCGGTCTAGCCGTTTCGGAGGAGTTCGACCACAAACACCTTGACTCGAGATTTTTATAAGTATATTAGATTACAGTGACCTGTTGAGATTTTAACTGTTGTAACCTAATTAAAACTCGATTGAAAAATGGAATACTATTTATATTTTCATAATTTAGTTTTTTTATTTTTTATTTTAATAGATCTAATAACACAATTTCGTACAAAACCATGTAATCGATTTGATTGTGGATTTGTGGGTGACGAAACGTATCTATTACTTATCATTATTTATTATATTTACTACTGTTACCTAAGAGGTATTTATTAGGTTTACACAGATTATACACTACATCTATCGCATGAAACTATAAGGCCATACAGGAAGGTCAAGGTATAAACAGGAGACTGGCGAACAAAACGTAGACACCTGTACGTAACTCTTATATGTAAATCTCAATATCACAAGTTTGAAAGACTAAGTTAATGTCGCAATGTCCGTTAAGTGCGGAAGTATTAAATTTGTGAATTAGAAATGTAACTAGGTACTTATTTATGTAGAATTGCATACAACTATCTTTGAACCCATGCCAACACGACGCGTGTATTTTGGCAAAAATAAGTGGTGCTTCCGTTTACGTTTTTATATGTGGAAATCTGAATCTATGTTAAAAAGCGCAAACATACTGAGAGGCTGGAACTAAAGTTGTTATTATAACATTCACCAGAGGGCTGCACACATAATATCTAATGTTTAGTTTATGCTAATAAACAACGTGTCATATACAGAAATTTATGACAGAAGGTTGGCACAGAAATGTTTAGGTTTCATCAGAACTTTAGTAAATTGTCTACACACATTCGCTTATTTGAATAACATTTTCGTATTGAACGTGTTTAGTCTTTGAGGCGGCTAATTTACTGATATTTCGAATTCATTAGCCTAGATAGCCTGATGACTAGTGATGACACATCGTGTCTTGGAGCTTGGAACTTGGAGCGGCTTAAGGCAGCTGCCCGTCTTTAATATTATCGTCATTTTGAAAAGAAAGTTCATATTAAGATATTCAAGACCAAGAATTGCTTAATATTTAAGTAAATTAGCCGGTTAGGATTGTTACATTAAACTCGTTGAACATTTCTACGGAAATCTACGAGGATTATATTACTCATTCTCAGTTGGCACCAACGCTGTCTCTACTAGCCATTGGGGCTTTTATCTCCATTATCTTATTTGCTACCCGCAGTGACATTGCCAGAGGCCACTCCGAAATTAACATTTCTAGTATGTATATGTTATATATATATATATATATCTCTTAATAAAGTGCATACCGTTTTTCGTTCGCTATATTATGAGAAAACAACTGCTTGTTTTTTTTTTCCAACTAACTTTTGACCCTGTGGTCACGTTTACAATACCAAGCAATACAATACCAAAAAATGTAATAAAACTATTAAATCCGTTTTGTAGATCCTCAGAACAGGCAGGGACGCCCAACTATTTGAGCATATGCGGTAGTATTTTTTATATCCATTTGTAATATAAACTTAAGAATTTTAAAGTATGAACCCTCTTAAGGTAGTGAACGGTACAATAAGTGGCCACGGGAGTTTTTTTCAGATTATTCATACCATTATATTTACACAAGTAAAAAAGACGGTTTCAATATTTTCCCTTAAGCTACTAATCAAAAATACTTATTAATTTTATATTCACATGTAAATAGTTCCATATAATACAACATGAATAAACAAAAACTGATTAAATCGATGAGGCAGTTAATTTAGTGGGTTATTGTAAAATAGCGTGCGCGCGTAAGGCAGGGGGTTTCCGGCTACCCGCGCCTTTCCAAGGTTGATGGTACCTTGGTACTTGCCTTACGATGTCATAAGGCGATATCTACGAAGCGTGTTGTGCCGCGTAATTGATAAACTTCCATTTTGATCACTCTCCACGAGAGTATATACGAGTAATTGCCTATATAAGTTTCTTCATTACTTTCCGCCAGATTTGCACCTAAAATTAAATAATGTTTACCGAAATCTTAAGCTTGTTGGAAACTTTAGTACATTTTTAGACTTTAATGCATCGTTTATGATTCATTGCTTATATAATAAAGCAGAAACTATCTACTAAGTGAGAATAGAGTATAATATAAAATATAAACTAGCAACCTGCCCTGGCTTCGCACGGGTAGCAGAGACATCTTCAACCATCATCAACATATTTCAATAAATTTACACAAAATCTTCACAAATTATACACCTAAACCTTCCTTATGAATCACTCTGTCTATAAGTTAAAACCTCATGAAAATCCGTTACGTAGTTTTTTAGTTTATCTCGAATAGACAGACAGACAGATGCGGCGGGGGACTTTGTTTTATAATATGTAGTGAAGTTGTTCATATAGAGAATGCCACCCATTTATATCATTCCAAATTCTTGTTCATTAGCCAAAGATAACCTTCAAAGAATAGCTTTCCAGCCAAAGTATCTCGGTTTTCCTAGTATAGAGTTGTTTACCAGACGTTGCACAGATACGTTCAAACCTGTAATGTGCAATCTGCCGCGTCGAAGCCAAACACGTGGCGAACTTTCGCGTCTTGCAAGCCAATGTCTCACTACGTCACTACGTTAATAACATAGTCGTAAATTTTAAAATTGTGTTGTAATAAATTCAATACGTATTCAAGTATTTACGTGTTTCCATAACTTACTCTAGTCTGACAGTTTAACAGTCAGTTTTATAACACAGTGCATTCTCATATATTATGTTACATATTTTATTTCCTAAGTAGTAGTAGTAGTAGGTACACAACTAACTACTTTGTTCAGGTTAAAGTTCGAAAATATGTAGTTTTGTAGTTTTGTGGGAGAGCCATGCTTCGGCACACAGATAACCGGCAGTGAAAGAATGCTTCCATTGTGTTTCGCCGAATGAGTGAGGTTACTGGAGGACCTAACGCCCCTCCTCCCGCCCCCTTCCCCTACTCCCACCTTAAAGGCCGGCAACGCGCTTGTGACTCTTGAGTTGCAGGTGCTCATGGGCGGCGGTAGTCACTTACCTACCATCAGGTGACCCGTCTGCTCATTTGTCACTAAACAAAATAAAATAGCTACATAGTTTTTTCGTCATTTTTCAGTTTATTTTACGTGTACAAAAGCTTTCGTGAGTAGGTACCTAGTATTCATAATTATAAAAGATATACGGTTTTACTCACGTGTGTGTTTCAGGACGCTGGGATTAATTTATAAATTAGTAGCTATAGTTATATGGACTGATTTAGCATTTCAATATTTTAAACTTTTTAAATTACTTTATGTACCAGTAGTATTATATGAGTTTCTACCGTTTACGTCTGCAATGAGTAACTTATTGCGGAATGCAAGAGAAGACACAAGAGGCGCTGTTGGTAAATGACTGTTTTCACAAGATACCCTATTGGCAATTTGCCAACAGGGTATCTTGTGAAAACAGTGGCAAACTAAAATAATGTATTCGTATGAAAGTATTGAGCTTAATAATATACGTAAACTGTGAACATTCATATATTATTATTAGGGACACAGAATACGTAGTAATAATAAGTATTAGAGGTACAGAAGTGAATGATAAATTTTAGAAAGTAATCGTATAACTTTTGAATCAAGACGCCTTTAAACCATACTAGCTTTTATTACTAGTATTTGTCAATCAATTTAGTACCCCTCGGCAACAGTATTTTAGACATTAGGTAGGATTAAATAGAAAGGAACGGCATATGATGCAAATATCAATATGAAACGGAAAATAACCTTAATGCGTTCATATTTCTATATTTAAAAATAAAATTACCCGAATTAACAGACGAGTGTCCACCTTTATATGGTTAGTAAGGCGTTCTCTTTATTTTTCGAATAACTTACATAAAAAAACTAACTCGTCCATTTGTGATGATGATCAAAGCTAATATCTTTTAATATTCCTATAATAGTTAATAAAAAGACAGGACCTTGGCCCATGTCAGGGTATCGTCTCGTTACAATCGAAGCATTCTGTGAATAAATACATTTATTTCTCAATATATCGAATCAGCGTGTATAGAAATTTATTAAATTTTCATATCATTCACGCAAGGTCTGCAGGTACACGCAATGTATTAGTGTGTCATGTATGTACATTAGTATCAATATCTCTCAATCATGAGAATTCATTAGCAACAAACTACACTGCTACCACTACCCTTTAACCAACTTCGCTCTAGGGTCAGACAACGGACTCGTGGGCCAACATACTAGGCTGCAGGCAGTTCCAACTGGTGCTAACAGAAGTCTCACCACGATTAAGCTGCAGACTACACAATCTCAACCGATTAGACATCCGAATAGTTGTAGGAACCATTACGGGCCATTTCACAGTCAATGCAGACAGCCCTCTGTGCAGAGGATGTCTCCAAGCTGAGGAAACAGCAGCCCACATTGTCCTGGAGTGCCAAGTATCCTCGCGGATGTGAGTTCGCTCCTAGAAGCCTGTGAATCCAGGACCCAGCCCAGGAGGCTTCTGTGCCAAATGAACCCAGTCTAAATGCGGAAGTCTCTCTCCCTCTCCCTCTCCCTCTCCCTCCCTCTCCCTCTCCCTCTCCCTCTCCCTCTCCCTCTATCAATACCAATAACAATAGCAACAAAATGCCGTAAGCGATCTAGCGTTATTACTAATAAAATCCGGCGAACTCACGCTCTACTGTGAATGCAAATCCTCCGCCTTCCGCCTGCTACCTACCATCGCACCCTGATTATCGTTTGATCCAATCAGATTGCGTCTGTTCAAGCTTACGGACGAGGTTAATATACTAACACGATACAAAAAGTAAGTAGCACATAACACGACAGGTTTGATTTATACATTAGCTGTGTAAATCCAATTTATATAGGATGGAGACGCGGCCGTGACATGGCGCTCCTGATAAGTACTCGTGTTGTGAAGATTATAATATATGTACATATATACACGCATTTAGAATAATATTCAAGAAATATAATATAATCGAACGTTTCTTTTATGGTATAGGGGGCAAACGAGCAAACGGGTCACCTGATGGTAAATGACTACCGCCGCCCATGGGCATCTGCAACTCAAGAGTCACAAGTGCATTGCCGGGCCTTTAAGGTAGGAGTAGGGAAGGGTGAAAGGGGGGAGGGGTGGATGGAAGAGTGGAAGAGGGGGAGGGGGAGGAAAGAGGGGAAGGGGAAGGGAAGGGTTAGAGCCTCCGGTAACCTCACTCACTCGGCGAAAAGCAATATAAGCATTGCTTGACAGCCGGTTTTATGAGAGGCCGTGCTATCACTCTGATCGAGCCGGCCCATACGTGCCGAAAATAATCAATGTTATAAATGCGAAAATTTTGAAACTAGATATGCTCCTAATCGCGCATATGCGCTTCAGTATGTTTGGTACTCCTTGTCTGTGGAACAGCTTGTAGGAATTGGATTTGTATCCTGTATATATACACACTTAAAACGGGTTCTACAACACGTTTTCCAAAATTATGTAGGCAAACCGACATTGTACCGATATATACATATCAAAGATATTAGCTTCGAGCGCGATTCGAACCCACGAACGGTGAATCAAATAATAAATCAAAGAATGTACTATCTAATTCCTTACATTATATCTTAGGAAATATCTCAATACATACTGCAGCCATATCATTTTAATACGCCTCTGCTGACCCCTCCGGGGATACAGGAGTGTGTGTGTCAGTTCTATACGTATGTACTTTACATAGCTTTTTAAAATGGTAACAACAGAGTTCGTCATTAATTTGTAACCAATTACAGCTTTAAAATAAATAAGTCAAAGGTGAAACATAATATATTATGGAACAAGTTATTCTCAAAAATATGGAAGCCAACGAAGTGGAATTTAGCGTGACTCGTCATTTTGCTACAGCTGTGCTCCCAGTAGAAACTGTTAATATTAGAGAACTTAAAATAAAGAGTTTCATAACAAGTCGGATTTGCAAAGGAAGATTGATTCTGTTTAAAGTACTGTCATTCTCGAAAAACACTGGCGGCCGTTCCTTAATAAACTCGAGTCCGGCAATTTTCTAGAAATGGTATTCTTACAACAATATCTATAGACTCAGGTGGTACGAAATGTCTCCCTAGCAAACCTTATCGTTGTTAATTCTTGCACATCTGTGCTCCGTATAAATTTAAATTCGTTGCTTTGAGTTGAAAATTTTAAACAACCCCTAAAGTAAATGAAAGAAAATAATTACGTTTATACCAATATAACCAAAGTAAACTGTAACCTTAGTATACAACATAAAATTATATTAAGACTGGCCTATAATAAAAGTTTATGTGTAACGCTTATGAGTTAATGTCAAAACATTGATAATTATAATGAGAGTTATAATTAACCGGAGCTAATGCTGTGCAGAGGGTGAACTGCTTACGTCATAATTTTAATGACTTTCCCTTAATTAAGATTTAACGACTAAAGCCTTTTTGTTAATTGTCACATTACATTTTGTTACATATTATTTGGGAACGATTTAATGTTATAGGAATAATATTGAAACGCTCATAACATAAAAGTACTCTAAAATCTGTACTTATTGAAAAGTAGGAAATGAAACAATGATTGACAATAAAAATATAATAATAACCAGTTATTATTTGCCTCGAAGAAAAAAGTGAGTGGATAGATCAAAACAAAAACTTCTAAACTCAGGACGGTGGTTACTACAATAAAACAACACAGGCTGTGACCACGGCCAGTGCAACCTGGCCGAAACGTCAGGCAATTCAAAAGTATACTATACTTATTACGTGACCGCGTTAGGTCCCGTTCGTATACTTAATTATAGAACAAAACAGTTACATACTACAACATATAAACAACGTCAATTACTGGTATTGACACAATAATGATAAATCCTATTTAATTTTTTTAAATTTATATTTAAGTGGTAATTGCCTTGTAACAACGTAATATAGTTACATAATAAAATTGGTTTCACAGTTTTCTCAGAAACCCATTACACCTACGATTTTTCAGTTCCAAGGACTTAGAAGTTAAATTAAAAATACTTTTCAGATTTTTTGTGTGTGTAATAGATTGACACTTTTTTATACTAAGCAACACGCCCCGGCTTCGCACGGGTAGCAGATACATCTTCAACAATCATCAACATATTTCAATCAATTTACACAAAATCTTAACAAATTATACACCTAAACCTTCCTCATGAATCACTCTGTCTATTACTGTAAATAGCATGAAAATCCTTCCAGTAGCTTTTCAGTTTTTCGCGAACAGGAAGACAGATAGACGTGGCAGGGGACTTTGTTTTATAATATGTAGTGATAAATAAACAGATAAGAACATGACTGACTTCTATCATTAAGGGTGTCAACCACCTCTGAGGTTTAACGTTTTACAAATGCTGCAAATAAATATAAATTGGAATAAGAGGTTTAATTTAAAAGGTGACCGACCCCTTAAATGTTTTTTAAAAATGTACAAAGTTAAAGGATGAAAATGTTTGTTGATGAATATATTAATACTTCTATAATTATCTCCATCTAAAGGTTGTCTGGCAGAGATCGCTATTAGCGATAAGACCGCCCATTGTACTCTATTTTTAAGCCATGATCTGTTCCAATTCATTTTATTTAATGGTGTAAAATAAAGAATATTCTATCTATCTATCTATCTATATTATATGCGTTATAGTATCGCGTATATTATATTGTTCATTTTTTTTGACAGTTGTTTGAGAACGTAACGTTTCGCGTTTGTAAAATTTTAGAACGCTCTGTTAGAAAAATATATAGATTATCTATTATTAACCATTCGTAGACATTATGATACTGAACGTGTAGTATTTATCTTTATATAAATAATTGTTGTACGCAATGAAAAGAGTTACGTAGTGATGTGAACAAATATTTCTACTGCATATTCAAGAATCGATATTAACTATTTCTAAATCAACTCAACTTAGTATAAAAGGTATTTCGTCTATAGTTATAATAATAATAGTGTTTATTTCATATAGGATCTATATACAATAAAATTAGTTACAAAATATTAGGTACATTACAGAATAGTCATATATATGGGTTATATAATTTATTCAACAAGTTCAGTATTCTTAGCTCAAATTCACCGTGTAGTTTTTCAAATAAATTAAAACATCCTCTTAAATAAAATCGATTGTTATTATTAATCGAATCGGCAACATTTTTGGGCATCACTAATTGACCATTTTTTGTACTGTGATAAAGAAAATAAATGAATGGAAAGAGTATAAGATAAATTAATATAGAACTTTGTAAACGCTTGAGCCGTAACACTCCAGTTACATTTTGATTTAAAAGGTTAGGAAAAAATATCAAAGAATGTAGGTAGTAATGATAACTCGCATGATTACAATCTTCTAAAGTAGTCTTGTTCTATCAAAGAACCGATGAGCAGGCCGCTCTGGCAAGGCGCAAGCAAGCTTTTGCGCTGTGATACTCCAAGCTATACCTAGACATTAACTTTCGTAATTTTCAAAAATAAACTTTACAAAATTAAATATAAAACACAGGTTAATCATAAACTATTGCAATCGGTTATAAACTGATTCTTAACAAACTACTTTTAACTTTCGGTATATTAAAAATAAACTGTATAATATGTATAATTATAATTTTTCAATTATACATATTATTCTACTAATATTATAAACGTGAAAGTTCGTGAGGATGTGTGGATGTATTTGTTTGTTACTCTTTCGCAAAAACTAGTGAACCGATTGCGATGAAACGTGGTATATAGATAGCTGGAGACCTGGATTAACACATAGGCTACTTTTTATCCCGATATTCTCACGGCATCGGGACTTGCACGTGTGAAACCGCGGGGCGCAGCTAGTATTTATATAAATTAATTTGCTCTTTTAGGTCGTAGCACCGTAGCCAATAGACCTTTAAGTATAATTTACCAAATATTCAGGTTCTTTAGAACTAAGGAACCTGAATATTTACATTCAGGTTTTGATATTTTTACATCTACATTCGAAGAGCAGCAGTTTATTGACCTCGCGTAAATGTTACTTTATAGAACAGAATAAAAAAGTTAATTTACGTAACTGACCATAATATCTCGTTAGGTCTACTACGGTATGCCGTAGCATTGCTACGACTGAGGCCGTAGCAAGGTAATATAAGCTTATCGGACGATAATGCAGCAGACAAGCAATACATTATTCATTTAATGATCGCTTAAATCAAGTGACCATAGATGGATGTGGATGTGAACAATAGTGTGACCGACATGAAATGTCATGGCCTCCGTGCCCCGGCAAACGTTTCGCTTTTCCCCAACGGTGGAGAACATCATGACGCTCCCTAATATTACGAATAGCACAATAAATTAATTCTGTTCTTGAACAAAAAATATCTTTGTGATTGTGTGAACCCAAAACATTTTGAACGTTAAAATTTTGTTTCTGATAGTATAAGTTACTGCGAATTTTGCAAACGCAGCCAGAAAACAACCTCACCAGAATCTTTAAAGTGTGAATAAGCATTATAGTTATTTATAAGCAAATCAAAAATTCATTCAAGGGTCGTGATCCGATCCAACAACCAAAAAAATCCGCCAATGACGACCGTCCTTGGAATTGAACACAGGACCTTAGTAGGTCGTAGGATATACACCTGTGCTACGGACGCACTCTGAGTCAGAATGAAATTACTCTCCGTTTAAATTGGTCTGCTTGAAATTCTTACAGAGAAAACGAACACGCTTACCCTTCGCAGTTTCTCCGCTATGCCTTCTGATACACTATGCGAATATACAATTTTTTTTTTACTTTTTAGTCTAGTCGTTAGTGACCCTAACTGCTGAGCCAGAAGTTATGGGTTCGATTCCCACCCATGACAAATAATTGTGTGATGAGCATGATAATTTTTTCTGTCTGGGTGTAATTTATTTATAATATGTATTTAGAAATATATAAGTATGTATATCAGCAGTCTGGTTACCATAGTACAGGCTCTGCCTAGTTTGGGATCAGACGGCCATGTGTGAGATGTGTGACGTTATTATTAATTAATAGATTACTAGAGTGGAGCCCAAAACAAGGACTGGTCTCGATTTGGTCTCAGGAAACAGAAAAGATTATATAGGCCTATATAAAATATAAATCATTTATCACACGCAGCAACGCCACCTAAAGAAACTAAACAAGACGCCGCGTCCATTGCCCAAGGTGCACTTTCAGTAGGTTTTCTGGCCAACTTGACATAAAATTATTCCATATATTATATATCCTAAACCAAATCAAATTATAATTTGGCTATGACATTTGACAAGGATTTGAGGTAAAAGACAATAAGCACAATGGCGTACAAAAATAAAACCTTAAGTATATAGAACTGACATGCAAAATAGATGACATTAGATGTATGTATTAAGAATATGGCTTGGAGTGTCCGATACTGTTCTAAGTAAGCCAACAAATGCGTTTACCAAAATCATGAATATAATTATATTTCATAATTCATCTTTATAGTATTTTATTGTCTATTTTAATAGTAGGCCGATGTGCCTAGAGATTTTTCTGTCATGCGTTTTTTGTTGACGCACCAGTAAATGTAAATATTTATTCTACTCACGAGAGTAAATATCTATAGATCAAGGACACTTCAAAAATACCATTTTACTAATCTTAAAAACAAGTATCTTCAATACTCTTAAATATAGCCACAACAAAATTCTAAGTAGGTAGCATCTGTAACTGTATTTTTGTAAATAAATAAATAAATCTATACTAGTATTATAAAGCTGAAGAGTTTGTTCGTTTGAACGCGCTAATCTCAGGAACGACTAGTTCGAATTGAAAAATTCTTATAGTGTTGGATAGCCCATTTATCGAGGAAGGCCATAGGCTACATAACATCACGCTAAGACTAATAGGAGCGGAGCATCAATAAAAACTATTCAAAAAACGGAGAAAATTTACAAACGCAGTAGAAGTTGCGCTGGACAGCTAGTGACTTATAAAATGCGAATGTGAGTTTGTCCTTGTTTGTTCGTTACGTTACTTACGTACGAGTACACAAAAGTTGAAATAAGGACACTGATTATTAAGTGAGGATTTCCATAGGGACTTTAGGGACAGTGTGGGGTTTTTAAATAGTGCATAGGTTTTTAAAGTGTCCGCAAGGTGCATGCGTGTCCTCTGGAATTGCAAGCGTCTATAGGCTACGATAACTACTTACCATCAGGCGGGCTATATGCTTGTTTGCCAATGACGTAGTATAAATTTGTTTTTATTAAGTTGCCTATATTGAGTGTACAAACATTTAAAAAATATCATTGATAACCAAATATTTATTGCAGGCAACGGGCTAATAGACGAGAACGATTTTATGCAGTGGGTGACGAAAATACAGGCATTACAAGGGCTAGACGTCACAACTATCGGCGGGGACTCGGAAGAGGAGATCACAAGAGATCTACTTGCAGCATTTAAGTAAGTACTTTTCTGACTTTCCTTTCTTTTTATTGTTTCTTAGGGCTGAAAGTCGAAGTGCATCTACATATTCCGTTAAAACTTAGGGCTTTCGACGGCAGTAGGTTAAAGTTGTATTCTATTTATTCACGCGTAAGATTAGATATAGCCCATTGATATAGCCAACCTCTAACGGTTTAAGCTTAATGCAATTTTGTTATTTATTGGCCCCAATTCTGTTACTTCACTCGCTAAATTAAAATTCACTAAATTTTCTTCATATAAAAAGTAAACCTTGTACACTTAGAAACAAGGTCTTATTTCAAATTGAAACAAGTAGGTAACATATGTCGCTATCGAAATAAGCAATTTATTTGTCGACTAAAGTCTGATACGCTTAAATAAACTTTTATACCACGTAGCGAGAGCCGCTATCCGTTGAATGCCATCTCTTTTGCTCTGTGTTTTTAGTAAGCGTCTTCGTAGGTGTAGATTAAAAACACGTCATCCTTGTTCGTTTTGAACAAGTTTTTATACGGCAATTATACAGCGTTTGAATAAATGAAGACTCTCGCTGCGTGGACATAAAGTAGAGTATACGTTGACAGGTTTTATTAAAATTTAGAGGCGATGAGAAATAGATGCTAGTAACAAATAGACTTTATTACGAAGAAAACTAGGTTGATTTCATATGAAGAAATTAAGTCAGGTTTTAGTTTAGTCGAGTGTACAATAGAATCGGCACCATTATTCATTGAATACGAAATCTCTATCTTGAAAAACAGGGGCCAACAAATTTTTCTGATATATCTATTTTCTTTACAATACAGGACTAGAAACATCTTAGATGAGCTGATCTGAGTTTGTACAAATGAGAGCCATTATTGCTTGCATAATAAAAATTGTCAAGGAATATCATCATAAACATCTTTATTTCTTACTTAAGTAGATGGCTTGGCAATCCCACGCGGTAATAGCATTTACAACTAACAAATTCCAACTAAAATTGCTCTGAAACCTTTATTTATATAAATTACATGTTTAATGTGTATAAATAAATTTGGTCCGCTAACAATATGTTCAATTTAAACTATTTAAAATACTAGATTATTCTTATTTGATTATGTTGCCAAGTGATTGCCGAGTCATTCTATTTATTTAAAAAATGAAGATATCTAATATTAATACGGTCTCTATAAAATGTTGTCATTTAATCAGGTAACAATTGGATTTCACCACCTTTTGCGCTAGAAAAACTGCGTTACGAGACTTGCAGTTTTTGCATGTCATGTTTTTTTTTTGATGCGATAGAAAATTTCCAGTAAAGCTGGACAGAACTTCATGAAGGTGGAAAGCTGACTGCGTGTGATGTATTATTATAATAAGCACTCATAATGACTAGCCTGGTCCGATTTTTATGTTGGAAGGGTAATTTTGTTCCCAAAACGATAATTGGAGACATATTAGATAGATGGTATTTATTACATGAAAACATATCATCGTCTGAATATCCTTGTCCCAATTTTATTTGGAGTCGCCCTTTCTAGACATATGTCTAGAAAGGGCGACTCCAAATGAAATGGGAATTGGAAAATAAAGATAATTATCTTTATATTGCACTAGCAGACGCGTGCAACTTCGTCTGCGCTTATAAATTTTCCCCGTTCTTGCAACATTTTTCATTGATGCTCCGCTCTTATTGGTCGTAGTGTGATGTTATATAGGCTATAAGCCTTCGACATATGGGCTATCCAAGACTAAAATATTTTTTTAATTATAACCAGTAGTTCCTGAGATAAACAAACAAACTCTTCAGCTTTATAATATTAGTATAGACGGAATATAATATTTAGAAAATCAATTGGAAGCATTAGGTTCGCAAAATTAAATATAAAAGAGCAATGAAACCTAAATATAAAAAGAGATCTACAAAAATAATTACGTTAAAAACATGTACTATAAAAACATGTACTATAAAAAATCGTGAAACGTTGATTGCTCATTCTTGGAGTGCGTAATGTTGCAGAGTATTCGACCGTGATGACAACGGGTACATAACGCGTGATGAGCTGCGAGCGGCGCTGGAGATGATTGGCGAGCCCGTCACCGACGCACAGCTCAACCAGGTGTTAGCGCTCGGAGACATCGATCATGACGGCAGGATCGACTATGAAGGTATGAACGTTCACTTCCCCGCAGATAAGCAAAATAGTACGGCCACACAATTTTCTTTAAAATGAAGTTTAACAGACTTCAATATGCCTAAATCGTGGTAAATTCAAGTTTAAGCTGTATTCTTCATCCTTTAATTTTCCATAGCACTCGGCAGAGTCAAGACTTTAGAAAGAACTAAACTGTTAAATAAACCCCACGATGAATGAGCATATGCAGAAATGGTCCCTCGAATTCTCCAGGATCCTATCATAAGTTCCTGACCTTATGACAATGGGACCACCTGGAAAGTATACCTTTCAAACAAAAAAAATAATTTTTCAAATCGTTTTAGCCGTCTTAATTATTTAGAGTAATCGGGGAACATACATAAGGAAAAAGATTACGACGAACTGAGAACCTCCTCCTTTTTTGCAGCGTTATAGTTAATCTAATATTACGGATACTCAGTAAAACATGATGCAGAAATGCAAAAAAAACCAGGTTCAACGTTCGCTATATCGGGCGTATAACAAGGAACAATTTCAATTATATTGTACGCTCATAGTATTGTAAGGGACACTGAACTCACATACTAAACTTTCAAACTTAGTGGCGACGACCGCTTTATATAACTTTTTTTTCATGAAAATGTTTGATGATTTTCTACTATTGACCCTATTTTCTCTTTATTTTCAGAATTCGTGAAAATGTTGTTGTAACGAGTACCTCGCCTAACAAGACCTCACTAGTTGTAATGTTAATGTTAAAGACAGTCGACGTGCATCCCTACATGTTCGTGATCGGATCATATTATGTAATGGATATGATAAGTATGAGTATGTTAGGTTGTCTAAGGCGGAAATGATTTGTCAACATCTATAAAGTTTTATCGAGATAAGACTGTTTAGTCACCGCATTTTACGTAAGGATATGAATTACTTCAAACAAAACAAGACTATGTTCAGATGACGGGCGTTGAATGCGCGTTGTCCCAGTTCAGTTCGAGTTCTGTATTCGTTGAAAATTGGCGTAAAAACAGATAACTAAAAATATTTTTATTTCTCTAACAATTCGGGTTTTTTTTTTTTAAATATAAACCAGCGACCCGCCCCGCTATCGCACGGGTGCAATATAGATATTAATATGGTGAACAATTATCGTCATATCATTATACAAATTAACACAACAATATGAAACCATACGTATAAATCTTCCTCTTGAATCGCTCTATCTATTGGTGAAATCCAAATTAAAATCAGTGGCGTGGTTTAAAAGATCTAAGCGTACAGACGGCGGAAGTGACTTTGTTTTATAGTATGTAATGACAAACTGCGTGAAATGTATGAAGTGTCACCGAACTCACGCTATGTGATAAATAGTATTAGCACTTTCATTTAAATGGCCGAATCCTTTTATCATTTGAACGAATGTACGGCACACCAGTAAAACGCGCGATCAACGCCCGTCAACTGAAACTGGCCTTAATCCTAAATCTGCTGACACAACGCACTTTAAACGACACTTACAACGTAAAATGAAGTGACGAATGGTCGACTACCACAAAATGTTGTAAATAGGAATAATTTTTTAATTAATAAAAATAACATGTAACGTAGTAAACTAATTTAGGCTATCAAAAATATATGTAATTATACAATCTATATTTTGCATAGGTATATGTACGTAAGTATTTATGACATAAACAAGGGCCTTACTCGATCACTGATTTTATAGCTACAAAAGACATTTAATAATCAATATTTTTAACAATAAATACCTTGTCAGCCTATTCTGTTTTCTCTGAAGTATTATTTTGTATTATTTATAGTTAGGTGCCGACGCTTAACATAAGTAGACGAGGCTATTTGAAAAGGATCTCCTAAATACCGACAGCGATACGTTGTAGCTCTTGGATCAAGGTTCAACAACGTTGTTTAATAAAGATTTATTATACTTCGTTTTCTTATGTCAAAAATTACCCATATACTTACAATTACAATAAATAATATTGTAATTTCATGGTTGTGAATGGTAAGTTACACCAGAAATGTTAAATACCTACATATTTGTAATAATGGTACGAATACCAAATATTATTTTCATAAACAAAACTGCACTATGTAGATGGCTTTAATCTATTTATTTGTACGTACGTTTCATTTGAATGCGTAGGTACTTGTTGCCTCAATAGGAGTTATGGACCTGGATTTATTTGTATTAATTAGAATATCTACTTATTCACTCACAATTAATGCAGAGTTATCGTAATAAGTCTGTTAACAGATACACATCTGTTGATTCGTTGAATTGCTAGATAAATATATGTATATATTTTTGAGATCAAAAACATTATGTACGTCCAATCTACCAACTGTTCCACTATAATTATACTGAAATAACGACATTATAGAAATATACCAAGAGCCTTTGAAAGGCATGTGAAAGTGAAAGTGATTAATAAATCTTGAATTTCATTGTTATTTACTTTATTTTATACTATACCTATAATAAATGCACATAAATCTCACTTATTACGTATACATCCTATATAAGAATACATCCTGAAGTTAAATTTATCTGTTCTCTTCTCACTTATACGTTCCCATTAAAATATCAATATTATCCGTACAGTTAGGCCTAGTTTACACGACTGGTAGGGAAATTAAATGTTACATTGTCTTCAAGGGCTGTCTTTTTAATATCGATATGCATACAAAAAAAACATTTTGTTTGAGTTTGTAAGTATATGTATATTTATTATTACTACAACATTACTACGGTATTATAATAGTTTAAAAATAAGTATTAAAATCTGCGTTAAATTATCACCATATGGCAAGTATTGACGAATTTTGGCCTAATACCTACTCTATACCCTACACAGAATATCTCAATACCATAATGGCCCGCGAGTCAGAATCAGATTTTCATTCACAATTTCCTCTCGGGCGAAAACTCGTAAAATGTTTCAGAGAGTTGAATGAAAACTTGTGAATGTTAGCTGCAGTTCCGCCAGGGGGTTGAGGAGCAGCAGCTTTCCACGCCCGTAGCAAAATATATTATTTTTAGTCATTTCCTCCCGATTGAGAATTGTATCAAATTATAGCTAATCCATAATCTTGAAGAAAAAGAAAAGCCAACTGACTATAAAGTGGTGGATTATACGTCAGCTGGTCACATCAACGTGAAAAAAATATGTACTTATACGTTCAGTGATTCATTCTCAATTGAAAATTTATAAGATGACAGTTTATATGCTATTGCGAATAAATACAAATGTCAGCTGGCTGTCTCCCGTTGAAAAGATTGTCAGCTGATACCCTGAAAAGCGGAACCATATTAAAATGTGAAAAGTGGTAATCTTTTATAACAACACGATACTTGGGCTTAAAATTTGAAGAAAAAAACGTAGAATAACATCCTAAAGTGTCTACTTCGACAGAGATACACGTCATTGTTTATTTTTGCAAAATAATTTAAAAATCGACTTTTTTTCAGTTTTCATAAAATATCTCGAAAAATATTGCTTTTAGAGCAAAATGTCAAATACAAAAGCTACTTTATCCGATGATTTTACATAACAATTACGCGTTAAGAGTTTTTTTTTTTCATTGTTTAAATAAGCGAGAAAGACGAAAACGCAAACAAATTAAAATGCACTATCAGAGGAAGTCGTACAAATCACCGAGGCACGTTGCAAAACACTACAGACATCCAGTAAGGCCCGGAAAGATGACTTAGGAGGAAAATGGCGGGTTGACAGCTACCTGCCATAGTAAGTGCTACAAATCGTACTCTCATATGCACAAAGTCACTGCGCCATCTAACTCGTCAGCACCTCCACCTGGTAGGCGTTCAAATACATTACCGTTTGAATATGATGAGTTCTGCGTATTTTGTAAAAAAGATGCGTCGGTCAGAATTATGAATGAAAAAAAAACGCGTAGCAAAAAAAATACTGTACAACTGATAAAGACGCAAAGTTTTATGAAAATTTATTGACAAAGGTGCGAATGCGCACGTCGGATGATGCTAAAGCTCCTAAAACACTATTACAGATGACAGATTTGTGGAATATTATACCCATAAAGGTAATAAAGGTACAGGCGGGGAGCAAGCCACAAACTGGCGACGTCGGTAGAAAGAGAAAGAAGATAGCAATTTACATGCATATCTCTCGCACCTCTTCGCTGATTTATCTATAATATCTCTGTATTTATGAGTAACCGTTTGATAAAGAAGATAGGCTAACCGCAAGAAATAAACATTTTGCTTCTTTTGGAGGTCAAATCTTTGATTCTATACATATATTTTTTAACAGCTTTTCTGTCATGTTGGAAAGAGTAGTGCATGGTAATTCTGCTGTATACAGATGCATAGGTTATGTTTAAGACCTCTGATGACATTTATCATAGCTATACTTTGAACCAACCAATCAGCGAAGAGGTGCGAGAGAGATACATGTAAATCACTGTCTTCTTTCTCTTTCTACCGACGTCGTCAACCCACATACAGGGAATCCAATACCTTCCCGCCTCTAGCTATAATACCTCTATGATTGTACCTCGATTTCATCGACCGTGCCATATAGCGTTTTTAACAAACTACGTGCCCACTCCTAGAGTAGCTGCTCAAGTATCGCGGTTCGCGCGATATTGTTGACTAACGTAAGTAATCCTTGTAGGCACAAGGATGACCAAATCGATAGGGGAAAAAAATTGTAGTATGGTACAATAAACCTTCAACAAGAGGACCATCGTCGAAAAATCAAATACGACGGCCGGAACGCGGGAAAACCTGCAAGTATCGTATCTCGGCTTATATTGGTCCTACAGCAATTTTTTTTAATTCATGTAAAAATAAGCGCAATCACTTGCACTAAGTTGTTAACGTCTAAGTTTAAAATTAGAGAAAATACTGCCTTTCATTTACGGTTTTTCGTTAATAACTTTTTTATTAGTTTAATTAAACAATCTAGTTTTTGTGGTATCAAAGATATTATTATTCGCGTCGACTCCATGCCCGTGACACATTTTATACACAATCGAAATTTAAAATTAACAATTTTACAATAGGCTACCATTTTGAAATTTCGCGATCTGACTTGGCGTATAATGAAAAACTGCTAATGTCAGTAACGTATTCCAATTTCATTCAATTTTTAATATTGCAACGTGCATTTTCACGCATTTTAATTTCTTTGCGTTTTCTCTTTCTCGCTTATTTAAACAATGGAAAAAAATCTAATTGTTTTTAACGCCTGATCGTATTGTTTTAATCGAAACATTCCAATAAAATTATTTCCTTCAGTTAGTGTTTGGAGTCTTTCAGGCTGAGCTCTCTGCATTAAACATGTGCGTGGAGATCAACCTTGAAAGGAAAGTAAAAAATCAACACATCTACATCAACTCAGACAGCCAAGCGGCGCTATTGGCACTAGACAATTTTGAGACTAGCTCAAAGCTAATACAAAATTGCAAGGAAAACCTGAACACACTGGGGCAATCAAACAAAATTACATTAAGATGGGTACCAGGCCATTCAGGTATCGATGGCAACGAAAAAACCGATGAACTCGCCAGAGCCGGTGCAGACAACCGACAGCATGGCCCAGAACCATTCTGCGGCATCAGCAAACAGCGAGCTTATTCTATCATAAACGCCAAATATACATCATTGGCTATTAAGAGATGGAAGTCCACGACTGGTCTAAGACACTCGAAAGCCATAATAAAGGGCTATGATAATAAAGTATCTAAAGAACTTCTGGAGCTCAAAAGATACAAAACCTGTGCAGTAACATAAGTCCTCACCGGACACTGCTAACTGAACAAACATATGTTCAACCTAAAATTGGGTGAGAACACAATTTGCAGATTCTGTCAAAAAACAGAAGAGACTGCAATGCATATTTTATGCTCTTGTGGCACACTAATGCGGCACCGAAGTATTCACCTAGGGTTGCACATCATGCAACCGCAGGAAAAACAAACAATAACTGCTGATAGGATCTGGAGGTTTCTCGAAGCCATAAGTCTGAGCAGTGAACTGTAAACCAGAAGTGCGCTACAAAAGACCAGAAATGGTCGAGGTAGCACCAGGCACTCAAAACAATAATAATAATAATAATAGTGTTTGGAGCATAATGTCGAATAAATTTAGATACATCATATCCCCCCCGGGTGAAAATTCGTAAGCTGCTTGTAAATATGATCATGTAAGTTACATAAAAAACAGCTGGCAGTATGTTGAGCGAAAACTCGTCAGCTGGTGCATCTAAATAGACGATATATACTCCAGTCTGTCTCCTGCGTTACACCTTTCAGGGTATCAGCTGACAATCTTTCTACCGGGATAGAGCCGCTGACATTTGTTTTTATTCGCAATAGCATATAAACTGTCATCTTACAAATTTTCAATTGAGAAGAAATCACTGAAAGTATTAGTACATATTTTTTCACGTTCATTTGACCAGCTGCCGTATAATCCACCACTCTATAGTCAACTGACCTTTTTATTTCAAGATATTGGGTTAGCTATAATTTGATACAATTCTCAATCGGTAGGAAATTACTAAAAATAATATTGTTTTTCTACGGGTGCGAGGGGCTGCTGCTCCTCAACCCCCCCACGGAACCGCAGCTGACGTTTACTAATCTTCATGATACAATTTTCTGAAGCATTTTACGAATTATCGCCCGAGAGAAAATGACTGACGAATTTTGTACCTGCCTCGTGACATAAGACTCGTTTGCTACCTTTCCCTTTTCCTTAAGCATCATGGGAGAAGAATTATGTGTGATGTAAGAAATCAATTATTTTATGCAGTTCTGACAGGGATTTTAGAACCTTTGTATTTTAATTTCAAACAGCGAAGTAATATATATAAAGTATTCTACAATAGTATATCATCGAAAAAGAGGAAAAATTTAAAATCGTTTTGGCACGTTAGCGTAGCTACTACACTAAAATCAATAACTTTGTTTTGTAATTAAATCAGCTATTCAAAATGGAGGTACCGTTAAGTGGGTACTATGATATGAAGTTAAAATTTATTCCAGGTGATTAAATTTTCATGTTCTTCATTTGCAGTGTTGTCTGAATTTTTTGTTACGTCTAGCGCATGTTTCTTTATTCGAGGAACAACAAAGCAATTGAAGCCGAAGTAATTAAGTCTTATTTATTTTTTGGAGTAAAAATTATAATACCTACACCTGACGTATTCAATTTCCTTCCATAAACTTTGCTATAAAAGTGGAACATTTCGGTTCTATACTTGGATTCCAGTGTCTTATTACGTGGCCCTTCTGCTGCCAATTTTGCGTCAGTTCTTTCAGCTCTATGTAGCCCTAAAACATGTTTCATATTTAGTAATTTGTAGATAATGAATCAATCATCTCTACCAGATGATGAATCCGGATGGTTAAAAGCGATCACAAAAATGGATAATTCAAAACTGCGATTATATTATTTTGTTCACACAACAATATAATATTCCGAATGTTCCCTTAATATTCGACCGACTGGTCCGACCATACTGTCAGCCCCTTTACATTTTCTCCGCTGCACTGTCTGATAATAATCATAGGTACTCGAAAAGCGGCCTAAATAAACGTCAGGCATTCCGGTGGGCTGAAAACTTACTGAAAGGAGCTTATTTTCCCAAAAATGAAAAAGTTAATGGAAAAAGGATTGTGTTCGATGCCCAGGTTACTCCGCGAAAAAGTGTTCTAGCCAAGGATTGATCTTTTAACTCTCCTAAAGTTAACGCGCTTGGATAATCTAAATCAGTTCATGTGCGCAAGCGCAAAAGTGACTTTCAGAATGATGTGCTTTTGCGACTTCACGCGGCCGGGTCCACGCGAAAAAGCAAGTCTGATTTTAATCAATGTCCTAAAAGAGATTATTCATTTCTCCCCACGCAATTATCTTTACTCTCCTTTTACCAATGATGACTTGATGATGAGTGTTGATTTCCAATTAAACGACCTTTAAATGTCCTATGAAATGTATGTTTAAAATAAACTAAGATTTTGAATACCTTGATAATAAGCAGATCTATAACTCTAACGTCAGTGATGCTAGCATTTTTATAAAAATATGATCTTAGCATCCAGCGACATTGATCTCCATTCCTCTGGATATCGTAATGTTTTACTAGAAAAAATAATAAATACACAGATTACCGCCGCAGTGAATATGAAATATGGGTAGATATCTAAAGGGGTAGACAACTAGGTACATTATATACTCGTATTTATAGCAGTGAGAAGCTAGTGTCTAACCATTGGCGCGATATCAGCTTAAATTTGATTCCTAATGCTGAACGTCTGGTTTTTCAAACTTAATCTACTGAATTAGTTTTGATGGGCCTGTTGGTCTAGCGGTTAGTGCTCTTGACTGCTGAGCCAGAGGTCGTGGGTTGGATTATCACCCAGGACAAATAATTGTGTGGTGAGCACGATAATTTTTCTGTGTCTGGGATTAATTTATCTATAACTAGCAACCCGCCCTGGCTTCGCACGGATATAAATTATACACCTAAACCTTCCTCATGAATCACTCTGTCTATTAGTGAAAACCCATGAAAATCCGTTCAGTAGTTTTTCAGTTTATCGCGAACAGACAGACAGACACGGCGGAATACTTTGTTTTATAACATGTAGTGATATGTATGTATTTAGTTATATAAAAGTATTATTATCAGCAGTCTGGTTACCATAGTACAGGTTCTGTCTAGTTTGGAATCAGGCGGCCGTGTGTACCTCACACACGGCCGCCTTAAGTTATTGTTATTATTACTAACTTTCACGACTAAAGAAAACATCGTGTATTAACCTGCATACATTGCATATCTCTTTAATGTTTTAATCATATTTGTAATATAAACATTTAGCTTGCAACGAACATTCGTCAAATATTCGGTATTCTCTCTCAATAAAATAATAATAATAATAAAGCCCTTTATTCAGACCAACTTAGTATCTATTTATAAAGTATTAAGAACTAAAAACTGAGTATGGATATACAAATATATTTTTGTAGCTAAACTAATCTTAATCTATTATATTCTAATACTTAATTATTTTTTGTAGGTCTGTTTGCCAATCGGCAAAGGTCTCCTCCAACCTTTTCCATTCCTGTCTGTCTTGGGCCACTCTATTCCACGTTACTCCTGCTACTTGCCCTAATGTCATCATCCCACCTTTTCTGTGGTCTGCCCCTTTTCCTTTTCCCTTCTCTAGGGTACCATCGTGTCACAATTTTGCTCCATTTCTCTTGGCCTCTTATCATGTGCCGTGCCCATTGCCATTTGAGTCTTCTAATTTTGGATGTTATGTCTATGACCTTCGTCTTTTTTCTGATGACGTGGTTTTTTATTCGGTCTGACCGTTTCACATTCAGCATACTTCTTTCCATTGCATGTTGGCAGGTTTCCAGTTTCCTCGCCGTATTTTCTGTTAAAGCCCATGTTTGACTGCCATACATTAAAACAGGTAGTACGCAGGTGTTAAAAAGATTTTTCTTTACGTTAATGTGAAGAGTTTTGTCTTTCATGACCTCTTTCAGACTCCAGTATCTCCTCCAGCCATTTGTTATTCTTCTCTCAACTTCTTTGCGTATAGGATCCTCTTGTGTTATTAGTTGTCCCAGATAGATGTATTCTTCGGTGTAATCGATTTGGTTATTTCCTAGATATATGGTGGTTTTCTTCCCGTTTGTCATGACCTTTGTTTACTCTGGGTTCAACTTTAAACCTATCTTCTCACTTTCATCCGCTAGTTCATGTATTATTAGTTGTATATTTTCCGGTGTTTCAGGAAATAACACTATATCGTCTGCGAACCTCAAGTGTGTTAGGGACGCTCCGTCGACATTGATTCCGAGGTTTTCCCAGTTAAGACCCCTAAAGATTGTTTCGAGAACCGCTGAGAATAGTTTTGGAGATAGAGGGTCTCCTTGTCTGACACCCTTTCCTACTCTAAATGGTTCACCATTCTTTTCTAGTTGGATTCTCGCGGTGCTGTGACTATATACATTTTTATTCAGCGGATATATTTTTGTTCGATTCCTTGTTCTTTTAGGGACTTCCATATCTTTTCGTGGTACAAGGAGTCGAATGCTTTGGTATAGTCGATGAAAGCAATGTAGTACTCGCGCTGGTAAGCTTTATACTTGTCTAAGACTTGGCGGACAACATGAATGTGATCGATTACCGAGTAGCCTTTCCGAAAACCCGCCTGTTCAATGGGTTGATGTTCATCTAGTGTTCCTTCTATCCGTTTTAAAATTATCTTGGCAAGTATCTTATATATGTTAGACATGAGACTGACTGGACGGTAGTTTCCGATGTCGTGTTTGTCTCCCTTTTTATATAGAAGGATGATGTTTCATTCTGTCCATTGCTGTCGGATAATTTCTGTGTCTATGATATCTTTAAACATTTTCGTGAGGATCGGTGTGATAGCCTGCCTATTTTGTATTAAGATTTTGTTGTTAATACCATCGGGTCCTGGTGTTTTGTCTTTCCGTTGTGTGTCTATTGCTTTCTCTATATCTACGTGAAGGATTTTGGGGATATCTGAGGTCTCTACCAAATTTATTTTTTCTCGCGAGATGTTATTGTATTCATACAGTTCTTTGTAATAGGATGTTGCAATTTCCAGTATGTCTTTTCTTTCGTGGTTCCATTTTCCTCTATTGCTTTTAATTTTTACTACCCAGTCTATAGATTTCGTTAGTTCCTTGTATGCTTTTTTGACACCACCCGTTTTTATTAAGTGTTTTTCAATATTCTCCATTCTATTTCTGTTCCTATCTATTCTTATATTTTTCTTTATTTCTTTATTAATTTCTGTTAGATATTTTCTTCTGTCCTTTGCATCTCTTGTATTAATTAAGTGGCTCCTTTGTTCTAGCAATTTTATAGTGGTAGTTGTAATAAAATACTCATACATAATTAACTTCCATAATGTGAAAAAAACAACATCTGTCCATGCATGTGAATCGTAATAAAAATTTTGCAATAGAAGATTGTGCTGCAGAGAACTAATATGTATTTCTGAATTTTCCGGCAATAGTTGCAACTGAGTTTTATCTTTCGATGTGTCGATACGGGCTATGCTTTCTCTGCAGAATACTCCTTGTAGCAATCCATAAAAGAAGATAGATGCGCTTGGGTGATTCATTGCGGGATGCGTTGTTTGAACAGTGGAAAGTAGAAACAAGAAACAAAAAAGTCGATAAGTTTTGCCGAATAATCGGCTATTAGGCCAGGAAGCCTGCAGAACATTCGGTATTCGGCATATGGCCGAATACAGTATTCGTTGCAAGTCTAATAAAAATACATATATACAATTCTAATATGTGGTGGACCATGTGATAATCCTTCTCAAAACTGAACGGACTTAGCAGTGGTAAATACATGTTTAAAACATGGCTGATATGCATGTAATGTAGGTTATCCGATCTGTGTATTCCTTATGTATCCGACATCCGACATGATCAAATGCCATCAATCGCAGAAGTTGAGGGCCTTTGTTGAGGGCGACTAGTAAAGTTCTTTGTTATGTCAACTGACGCACGGCCTAACATGCTTCATTTTTGACAAGAGCATCATATTAAACTTTTACAAAGTTTAATATGATGCTCTTGTTAATATTTTCTCTATAAATTGGGGATATTACAATGACGGAGACACAGACGAGAATTTGCGCAGTATTATTAAGTATCTTTATCAATCAGAAAAAAATACTGTATTTAGGGCATGCAATTATACTGCCGATTTACTTACGATTTCCGATTTAGGATATTTTGATAACACATTTTGCACTGCTGACCATAAAACGAACAGAGTAATCATCCGCTGGGTTTGTTAAAAAGTTAAATCTTAAGAGTTATGAACACTTACCGACGTACGGAATATACCGATAGATAGCTCTATACAATCCCAAAGCTCTTAGCCGTGCTTCACGTAAATCCGAAGACATCATAGGTCTTACGCTTTTACTACTCATGGCACAACTTTGAGATAACGTTACTAAGTTGTGCATTTTGAAGATAAACTTGTTTTTATACATTGCGATATAAAATTATCTTAGACAAGAATTATATTAGTACTGTGATTTAAGTTAAGAATAAATTTGTGAAAA
The DNA here is from genome assembly GCA_949752705.1 of Callimorpha dominula. Lineage (NCBI taxonomy): Eukaryota > Metazoa > Arthropoda > Insecta > Lepidoptera > Erebidae > Callimorpha > Callimorpha dominula. The sequence continues at coordinate 11,410,304 of OX457000.1, forward strand.
AAATAATGACGCAAAAATGAACGTCGGTTAACCAAAGAGAACGTTAAGTTGCAAAGCTCTAAGGTTGTCTCATTAAAATAAATCAAATTTTTGTAGTTTATGGTCATTTAGGTTAATAAAAACCTATAATTGATCACAATAGTAATAGTAACTTGTATTAAAAATCCATAATTTCTTAAGTGAGGTTCAACCGCTTTACCTGAGAGCTTCGAATTCAGAACCGAATCGAGTTTGATACGAATTAGTGTCAGTTTGTAGGAAGTCTTGGATTCTTGTGAGTACATTGCCGTAACTATGTGGTAAACAGGCACAGGGCGCAGAAATAGACCAAACCGGACCAAGTTTTGGATCATGCATGTTAATAATACGAGTAATGTTTGGCCTAGCGATTTTGTCGACTGAACACGACCTAGCACGGTCAAGGGTGTCCCGTCGATGTATGGGATTTTTTTTTGAGCTACGGTTATGCAAGAGCTGTCAAAAGTTGCGGTTTGACACACACATTACGATTATCATAAAATTTAAGTAGATATCAATCATTTTGAGGCCTCTACCGGTCCTTGAAGTTATACAAATTCGTCATTTTCAGGGGTTCCTAACATAAACTATAAATCGATACAAAACTAACGTTTAAATCGTTTTTATTCAATCAAAGAGAACAACAATGAGTGTGGTGAGAGAGAAAAGTGAATAGGTCATTTTATACTTTAAAAACGAAACTGGTTTTTGTGACCAAAGTAAGGCATTTCGGCGCGAGATTTCAGTTTATTCCTAATAAATCCATCCCGACCTGTGGTATCTGTTGCGCTTTGAGAAGCCTCTGTTACCAATTTTACACATCTTTCCACAGCCTGTGTGTGACAAGGGAAGTCTTCAATAAAGAGGCTTTGCTCTTTAGCCTTCATTAGTTCATCGTCGGATACGTGTCGCAGGACCCGGTGGAGCTGATATTTCACAGTCTTGCCAAAATAGCATTTCTATGTAAATTGATTTTCGGTGACTTAAAAACTCTGAGACGACAAGCTTTTTTCTCTTCTCTAACTTTTAATATCCTGCGAGATGCGAACTCTCGAATATGGTCCCTATCGTCGAATAACATGGCAATAAGCAAGTTTTCTGGATGCGCGAAAAAAGCATTTCTTTCGATCACTGAATCAATAATACATCTTTGTCTATCAGGTAAAAATCAAGAGTACATAATCATTTTAAAAATATGCTTGGCTCCGTGTTTAAATTATGGGTTTTGCTTAATGAGAAACCAAACGGGAGCCTTAACTTTGACCACGTAGTTCACAAGCAGTTCCAAATTATTTGACGGCGAAAAAGTACTTACGTAAAGTCTGAGTATTCGATTGGCAGTAGTAAGCCATCTCGAATGTGCCATTTTTCCAGGTTGGCGGCTCGCTAGCTCGGCGCAACAGGAACCAGCCATCACAGCATGGCACATTTCGTATAGATACTTTTGATCCGTGCTTAACTCCTTCACCACATTATCAGGTAATTCGAGCAAATTTCCAGTCACTGCAAAGAAAGACACTAGAGGTTTACTTTCACAAACAGCTAGCTCTTTTCCAATAGGTCCTGAATATTCTTTTGGACCAGCTTTTGAAACAGTTCTATGAATTTTATTCTTATCAATAACAAAACTTTGATCTTCGGAAGATACCAATCCTACGTCAACTAAGACCGCCGAAGCAACCGCAGCCGCAGATCGCGTTGATAGTCCATACCGATCACATACCTTAGCTACCGTTGGCACCACCAGAGTATACCGAGTCAATGAACTAAACGAAGTCTCATTTACAAGCACATCAGTATTTTGAGGAAGCTCTGTTGCAGAAGATTGTGATCGCCGTGGTCGAGGCGGCAACTCGCGCACCGGAGCAGGATTGGTTGCTTGTGATGTACTTGGTAAACATGCGTCCATCAGCTCCAAATTTTCTTGTCTTTGATGTTTCTTTAAAAGTCTTGCCGTTTCTTTTGTCTCTATACCGCTTATGGCCATTTTTCTATTACTTCTTTGGTCCAGTAAAAAGTCCCTTTCATTTATAGGAACTTTCTTAGGTTTTATGCAGGAACAAACATGAAACGAAGTGCACTTACAAGCAGCAATGTCGAAGAGCTTGTTCGACAATTCTAAAAAGCACTTTAGTTTGTTTTCGTAGCTATGTTGTTTTTTATTTTTGGGATTTCTTATTATTGACAGGTATTTATCAAAATATGATTTCAGCAATTGGGTAACACGTTCTCTTGGAAACGATGGGAATCGAGGCTTTAGCAAAATTACAATAAGTTTCTCAGAAACGATTGAAAAGACTTCAGTGTTGGAGGGATCTTTCCCATTCTTTAGTAGTTTTAGTTCGTTTTTTGTGAAGAAAATAAATTTTATAACGTCGCTTATCACCGGTAACTGGCGATCGTCAAGTTCTTTATATGGACCCAATATAGCACAAGTAGTCTCACTTCGTCTTGAACCCATTATTATCTACTACTTATCACAAGAAAGTACGGAGCGTCACTGTTTCAGCATTGAAATGAGGAGACGAACTGCCTCACAATTGAAGTAAAGAATTTGAGTAAAGCAAGTCAAGACATGAATTGCGCGAGTTCGAGCGAAACCTATTCTTAACTGGAAACAACCTGTCGTTACTTGGAAATCATAATTTATTATTCCACTATCATTGTGATTAGAAAATAAAATGAGAGTAATATATAAAAAAAATGATATGTACTGAAGTGTTACTTGAGCGATTTTTCGATAAATAAAACTGCCGGTAGAGCCCTCAAGATATTTTTATAATTTTTTTTTATTATTTTTACGATAATCTACAAGTTATAACGCAACTTTTGAGGGGTTTTGTGTAGCGCAATCAGAAAAAAAATCGGGACACCCAGTCATTCTTGTCCATCATTTCATTATAGGAATGAACAACACTTTTATTTTGCTCTTTCAACTGTTCGTTAACTGTTCGTAACTGTTCAATCAAAATTTTTATTTGTTCGATCTTAGTTTTTTTATTAAAAATAAAATAAAAAATTACCCTCAAGTTGGCGGGGAGAAATCGTTTTTAAAATTTTTTTTTTTGCTATTTTAATTGTTTGTTAATTGTTCGTCATTGTTCGATCAAAATTTTTTTTTGTTCGATCTTAGTTTTTTTTTATAAATAAAATAAAAAATTTACTTTCTTAAGTTGGCGGTGAGAAGTCAGTTTTTAACCTTTTTTTTTGCTATCTCAACTGTTCGTTAACTGTTCGTCATTGTTCGATCAAAATTTTTATTTGTTCGATCTTATTTAAAAACAAAAAATTACCCTCAAGTTGGGGCGGAAAAGTCATTTTAAATTTTTTTTTGCTATTTAAACTGTTCTTCATTGTTCGATCAAATAAAATTCGGTTCTGGCACTCGCCGGCCGCTGCCGCGGCAATCTCGCTTCGCTCGCTCGGCTCGTGCGTTATGGTCACAGTTCTAACCTAACCTAAACCCAGCCATTTCTTTTCAATTGACCTATCCTACTAATGTTAAATCGTCTGTAACTTAATACTAAAGTCCCCTCTCTGATGTCGCTCGTTCTCGCGTGATGCGTATCTAATTATAACATTTTCCATATTTAGAGATTACAAATGTCACAGGTATGTTAAATATTTATAATTATAAATTAATGAAAAAGGTGCATTGTATGTCAGTTTAAATAAAATAGACAATAGAATGTCACAATAATTTAAGATATGGAGCCGCGCAGTATCTGTTTGACGCTCTCGACCGGTTGCAGCGGCGAGCAATCCGCCTTGTTGGCAGTCCTGAGGCCACCGAGTCCCTTGAGCCTCTGCAGATGCGTAGAGATATCGTCTCTATGGCAGTCCTCTATCGTCTTTATCATGGGGAGTGTTCTGAAGATCTCTTCCAACTGGTCCCCCCTTCTCCCTTCCTCTACAGGACAACACGTGCCGGCCTCGGAAGTCGGGGTGACTTCAGAGTGGAAGACATACGCTCTCGCACCCATCGATTCGGGTCTTCCTTCCTGTGCCGAGCAGTTAAAACCTGGAACTCCCTACCAGCTACCTAGTGTTTCCGTCCCACTATGATCCCGGGTCCTTTAAGCGGGGCGTGAAAAAGCATCTCACTAGGCCGCCATAGTGCTGGTCACCATGCTGCACTGTCCCTGTTCACAGTGAGGAGGGTGACCACCACTCTTGGATTCTGCTTGTGCTTTCCATCAGGCGGGGCTGAGTCATTTTGGCAGCTCAAATATAAAAAAAAAAAAATAAAATAAAAAGATCAAACAAATAAATAGACGTAGTTAAAACATATTATGCACAGTCCTTATCATTTAAAAATTCGTCAACTGTATAGTACGCCTTTTCTAACAGAAATTGTTTAACCATATTTTTTAAATTAATGAAACAAGTCATTTCTATTAAACGTTTAGGCAGATGGTTATAGACTCGCGGCCCCATGCAAAAGACACTCCGATTCATCAAAGCACTTTTATGCTGAGGACAACATACTTTGAAATTGTGACGCTTACTTTTATAATTATCAAACAGGTTTAGGTTACCTCTGACAAATAATATTAATTCTACTGTGCGTTTCCTTGTTACGAATAATTTTCTTTGATCTTTGCTTGCTTATCGGACTGTTGAATATTGCCATTGTTTTGACCTGTGCTTGTTAATTGGACTCCGATCATCTTTTTATAATGGAAGGAAATAGGCGTGAATGTGTTGTTTGTGAGCGCTCTGTTTTGCTTTGTTTTTGCTTTTCATTGGTTTTATTCAGCGAATGACGTGTTTATTTTGGATCGCGGCTTCAGAGACGCTTTACCTGATTTTGAAGCATGCGGTTACGAAGCACACATGCCACCCAGCAAGGATAGAAGCAATACGCAGCTATCCACAGACCAAGCAAATTAGTCTCGTTTGGTTACAATTGTAAGATGGGTAGTGGAAGTAGTAAACGGAAGGTTCAAACGTGACTTCAAGTTTTTACGGATTGACAACTTTAATAGGTCTGTTCCGCATATGTTCGAACATTTTCGTATTGCTGCAGCACTGATTAATGCTTTTCACCTGCCTTTTCGTGACAATGCGTGTGCCGACGCGATAATGACAATTATTAATGAAAGAATTCATTTTGAAAACCATCTGGCAGAATATGTCATACAAAAAAACTTAAATAGGCAACGCGTTGTATTTACCAGTATGGCAGAAAATCTTCCTTATTTTAAAGACGTTCCTCGATTAGAAGAAGAACACCTAATTCTAATCGCCCTAGGAACATATCACATCAAGATAGCCAGTTCTTACTGTGCCGAACATTTCCATGATGGATTGTATATGATAGAATTATACGTAGACAATGAACTCGATGATATCAATGAATATAACATCGAAGTGGGAGAAAGAAGTTTTTTACTGCGAGGACGAATACAGTCACGTCATTCAAGAGCCAAGCAACACTACACATACGTGCTAGTAAACACAGAGATTGAAGGAAGAGACGCTTTTAAGTACTATTATTGTACGTGTTTGACTGGACGTCGAACAATTGGGACATGTGCACATGTCATATCAATCCTGTGGTATTTATGCTGGGCACGCCATCAGGAAGCTGTCGTACCGCCTGCCGCGCAAATGAATAATGTAATTATAGACACTAGTATCATGTAATACTACAAATATAACATTATTAATTTAGTCACCGGTGTTTTATTTTTACCTATGGTTTTTTTTCAAAATATTGCCAGCCCCTAGCACTTTTTGACTATTGATTCGCTAAAATATTCTCAATTTTTTGGCATAGATGGCGTTGGTGTTGAGTAGGTAGACCAAAGCTCATACATTTTGCCCATTCTCCTTTAATGTCTGATTTGATCAAATTATGTTCCGTTATACATAAAACATCTACACTTTTTCTCTCATTTTCTAATAATTCTAAGGATAAAATTAACAAGTCAGTTTTATTATTTAGTCCATTAATGTTTTGGTGTAAGATATTTATTTCATTAGATACGAAAAAAGTCATTACATTTATTTATGGTACTAGGCTCGCATTGTTTATTGTCATGGTTATGTTGTATGTCAGTTTGGGTAGATTTGTCACATTATACAATCTTAGAGATATTATGATTAATGTACTTATTATTTCGTTCATTGATATAGTCATCAAACCCTGTTTTGTAGCCTATACGTAATATCTCCAAGGATTAATTGAGAAACATGTAATGAACGAGATTTGTATCTGGGCAAGTGTACTCTTTACACTTGCCCAGTTAAAAATCTCGTTCATTAGTTCATTTCAAGAAATGAAATTCAACACGTAATTCAGCTTTTTTTCATTTAAATGTCGGTTGTAGGGCGCCTCGGAGACAATAATATTTGTAAAATTTGTGGAGTTTAGGAAACGTTTTAAAGAGAATTGAAGTTCATTTGGATTAACATCGTTTATACCTCCTAATATAATTATGAAGTCGTTCTTATTTCATTTGCAAATGTCCGTTTTTTCTGAAAGTAATACGTCTTTTAATGTTGCTCCAGCCTTCCAAAAGCTTTGGACCACGTAATCATCACCAACTACATTCTTTGGTGTTTTCTGTATATGTCGTTCTTGCTCATCTGCTACGACAACTATTTTCTTTTTTTGACTGCTTAATTTTTCCATTTTTACACAATGGTGTACGAGACAACTCAGTTAAATTGATATCCTTGGGTCATGAACTGATGATGTATAGTTCTGAGAGGGAATCTTATCTTCTCGTGCTTTGTGAGTCATCTATAATTATTCTGGCTACATCTACTGTTTTGCTTTTTTCAGCACTGCTAAACCCGGTGTTGTAATCTGTTGACCGTACGTTTATGGATGAATCATGGTTGGTGTTTGTAGCGAATTGTTGATGATTGCTTTTTGGAGTATGCAGGTTCATGGCATTCAGTCATTTCTCGGGAAGAAGTTCTAGGTAGACCTATTTTTGTCGCGGTATATCTGAAGCGCCTTTTGTATTGTGGTGAATAATACCTTAACGGCGTCAAGTTGCTTGGACTGTTCATGTCAGTAATGCCCACGGACTTGAATAGGTTTATTTTATTTATATAATTATGTAATTCCTTCTTCAAATTTGTATTTTCAATGTTTAGGTTTTCTATTTCTGTATTCGCAATTTGTAGTTCGATTGTTAGTTTGTTTAGCTTACCTATTACTGTATCTACATCTTCCTTATGACATCCACTACTATTCGGCAGGCTTTGATACGACACAGTCAAATTCACTGTAGGGCGGCCTTTTCGCTAAAAGCAATCTCTTACAGGCATATAGTAGTAATATAATAGTACAAATATATATATAAGTATAATATTCATTAGCAGAATTTTGTCATTTAAAACAAAAACAAATAGCAGACTTTAGCAGAATTTAGCATAGTAGTTAGCATATCATTCAATTTAAATCTGGTCACACTGCCCTACCTACCTACACACATTTTAAAGCTGAGGAAGAGTAGGCAATTAAAACGGTAGATATTAATATTTTTGTAGGGAGTGATTTATCTGTTACGTAGTAGGTAACTACTTAGTAATCTGTGGTATAGGTACTCTTCGTTAACATTGTTTATTATTGGACTAAGGACTTCGTCTCCTAAATCCGAAATGCTGTTCAACTATAATAAGTACGTCATAATTATTTAAAAAATTAAGAATCCTCTTACTTATCACTATTTCAAAAACCTTTGAAACCATAATTAGGTACCTATGTAATATTTTTTTTCTGTTTTAGGACCTTTTTAACCGACGAAAAAAAAGGAGGTTCTCAATTCGACCGTATAACATTTTTTTTTTTTTTATGTCTGTTCAGCCCTCACTCCGTTATTTATGAACCGATTTTGATTATTCTTTTTTTGTTAGATAGGGTATACCTCAAGGGTGGTCCCATGTCAAGGAAGTCAGGATCTGATGATGGGATCCTGAAAAAATTAAGAGAAACCCTCGAAAATTGTAGGAACGAATAGTGTTTCTGTTTACTTTTCATTACTTTATCAGGTATTGCGTTTAGAAATCATCATCATTTTTCATCATCATCATCATGATGATGAAAAAAACCATAAAATAAAATCTTTTTAACAAAAAATTAAACCGACGAAAAGAACTAAAAAGCAAAAAACTATCTTATTTATTTACTGTATATATAATATATTAACTAGCTTATTTAAATAAACTTATTTTGAGTCGGCGCCAAATAAAATTTTGATAATTAATCAGTTTGTTTGGCGCCGACTCAAAATAAGTTTATATAAAATTAGATAGTTTATGTAAATAAGCTCAATACTTAAGAATTAAGGTTTATTTATTTTTTGCTTTTTAGTTCTTTTCGTCGGTTTAATTTTTTGTTAAAAAGATTTTTTATGCAACGGTTTATGAAATGGAAAGTTTCAAACATTCTGGAAAGCAGCGCAGCTGTTCAAGCGATAAATTTTATTGATGGTATACGCTAATAAGATACCTATTATATAAGTCCCGCAGTGGGCTTATCGTAGCCTGCTGATATCATTCCTTTAAGATTTTATTATACCTATTATATATTTCTATTGAATTTGTGGGTTTGATGTTGGGTACATTTACTTCATGTCATAATTATTTAGATTATTACTTTTGTAGTACCTAAGCAACACTTTGAAAAACTAGTAGCAATTTTTTTTTTTTTTAAAAGACAACTCCCGCATTAGGATTTACTACTGTGTCGCGGGGGACTTTACAAACATACAAACAACGGACACAAAGAACACCCAGACTCAGATGGGAATTGAACCCACGACCTCTGGCTCAGCAGTCAGGGTCACTAACCACTAGACCAACAGGCCAGTCAAATGTGCAAGCAATGTGTTATATACGAAATAATAATAATTAAATACTTAATATAATAAAATTTCGACCCTACTACCAACCTTCAAAGTAAGACTCCTTTTCCTTTTTACATGGTCAAACTTTCAAAACCTCCGGCTTAGCAGTCAGGGTCTCTTACCACTAGACCAAAACGCCAGTCAAATATAACAATGTATGTAATAACTGGTAATAACTATATAAGTACTAGGTATATGTCTGTTGATGAGATTTCCCATCTAGTATTCCACCCTTAGAAGGTAACCTTTTAGTCGTAGGGGTTATGGGCCTGCTCGAACTCATAGAAAACCGGCTTGAAGCAATACTTTCGTTAGGTTTCGCCAAGTGACTGAGGTTACCAGAGGCCCAAACCCCATCTTCCATCTTGAAGGCCGACAACGCACTTGACTCTGGAGTTGCAGGTGGCCATGGGCGCTGGTAGTCACCAACAGGTGACCTGCTTGTTTACCCCCTACCCATAAAAAGATCAGTTTTCTAAAATCCTGCCTCAATGCTTAACCTACTTTACTACTACAGTATTAACTAAAGTTACCCTTTCGTACCTGTCATACCTATAGTCGTAGCTTAAGCTTAAGGTGAAAGCCGGACCAGTCCTCCTTTACAGAAAAGTAACCATTACTCCAAGGAATGAAAGAAGAAAAAAAAGTGTAAAAAAATCGAGTTGGATGCTACGTTCAAGATGCGTGACGTGTGCAAGTTACCACCTTTAACATTTTGTATTACAGCAACGCGAAAGAATATAACGTCAATGAAGATCGCCTCTTGTTTACTTAACTTCTGCTTCTTGATTGTCAAGAAAGTGCAGACTTCTGAAATACCTACGAAAGAATTGAGTATGGCGTGGGCATTTTGTGATATAAACATTGAGTGAGTGACTTCGCCGTCCCCATTGCTTAAAAATGTAAATGTACAGAGACGAAGCCACAGTTATTTTATGCCAGGTTAGCCAGCCCAGTATATTGTGTGGGCCAAACATATACAAGACACAAGATGTCATATAGATAAAACACTTTACCACACTTTTGAAAGCCCATTTAAATGTTAAGAACACTTGCATCATTATGAAGTGAAATGTAAAGAAGTTTCATATGCAACTTAAGGGGCAAAGATAGTTTTCTCACAGATTCAGTACGAGCCTATTTATGGAACTTTGGAAAACCAATACAGGAACAGAATGCAGAGTTACACTATAAAAGCAAACAAGACAAGAATTGAAAACTGAAATCTATTACTGTAACAGTTTGTTATAACTTAGTTTACACAGGGTTTATTTACAAATGTTCTACTTAAAATGTTATTCATTTGAGTTGAAGAATTTAGAAAGGAAATCTTTCGGCTTTGGTTCTTCAGTTGGCTTGAAATATGCCATGATGTGTCCCTTTTGTTTCCACATGTTTACTGTTTCCTTTAATTCCATTTGACCCTGGAAAGGAAATATGTGCTGTTTAATATGAACTCTAATTAGAATATGGTCGAATGTTATAATTTTTAACAAAGTATACTAAGTTATTTAAGATCATAGTATGAAAGATGTAATAATGCCTCTGACAAATATACAGTTCATATGTTTCTTCATTCAGTAAGTTACAATTTTGCTGCATGAAATACTTGCCTGTCACAAATAGGTAACACATTTCTTTCAACCCTTTTAAAACATCATCATATGAACCAGTAACTCACCCTACATACTTAGACATGCATAATACTGCACACATGCATTAATACTCAAAAAAGCATAAAATAAGAATTAAGGCATTACAAAATTATACTGTAGTCTTAGGTGAATACAGAAATCCGTAATTACAAGTGACTAATTAAGTTTAATTATAAAAGTTGGAACAAGTACTTATTCTAACAATGCTTAGTTTATTCATGATTACCTTCTCAATTAGTCTAAAGATATTATTTATATGAACTTAAAATGAAATACCTTGATGACAAGTAAATCAATAACTCTGATATCGGTCACATCCTTGTTTGTCAAAAATAACTCCTTCAGTTTTTCACGGCACTGCCTTTCTGACTTTGGAATATCAAATTCCTTAACTTTAAAGAAATAACACCATATTTAGAAAAAACTGTATAAATAGATAGCCAACTTAAAAAAATTATAAAAATATGTAAGTTAGAAATAGCCACCATGGTAACCACAAGAAAAATCTACTAACATAATGACTTTTAACTGTAATCCCAACACAAGCTAAACAAATGAGCTATACCTATAATACTAATTCTCAACTTAAATTATTATTTTGTTAGTAAAGGTTTAACATTTAGGGTTTTCAAATATTAACCTGTCTAGTACCTAACCATCTTTTATATAAGTCATTATTACTATCGATTCCACAGACAGATCAATGTTTATTATCAAGAAATAGTGAACACTGATGACATAATAGGCTACCCACCAATATATGGGACTTGACGATACCAAGCCTTGTATAAACTCAACACTCGCATTCTAGCTTCTGCATGGTTCGTGGATAGCACCGGTTTCACGATTTTTTTACCAACTTGAATAGCTTGCTGGGCAGCCATTATTTAAAGTTTAGATCAGAAAATAGTGGAATTGTCTCAATGCCCGAAAGACAATATTTTATTTTGACATAAGCGAATGACACTGACAGATAGTTAATCAGCTGTAAACATAGTAGCAGGGCTGCCAGTAAGGACAACCTATTTTATACCGCTGAGTCTCAGAAATTATACAAAATCAGTGTTGTACAACTATAATACGTCACTCTTTGGGGATTTCAATAAAAGGTGTTTTAACTTCAACGTATAAGGTTTAACAGTTTATCTCAGACATGATTTGTTTTAAGTATATCTATGTGTATGTACGTACTTATTATGCTATAACATCAGTAATGACATTGTATCCAATTATACAATGCAATCTACTATACAAACAGGAAATAGTACTATACAAAAGAGTAGTCTACTATACAAAAGATAACCCAATTATACCAATTTCGTATCTAATTATACAATCTGGCAGCCCTGTAAAGTAGTTTAAGTATTTTTATATTTATTTTTGTTTGATCTTAGTTTTTTTTTTAAATAAAATGAAAAGTCACCCTCAAGTTGGCGGGGAGAAGTCGTTTCTTTAATTTTATTTTTGCTATTTCAACTGTTAAGTTTTTGACGTGACAACGTCTTTTAATAATTCGATGGAGCCTGCTGCACGCACGAAAAAACATGACTCATGCGGCGTTACCTCGCTCTGAGGCGTCCCTATGACTTTGTCACTTTCAACTATCGTCAGTAAACCGACTTTACAGACAACCGATTTTTTTTAAATTTAAGTATAAGAGTTTAAATTTTGGACAATGGATGAATAAAACATAGTTTCACAACGTAACCAGCTGAGTGTTTTATAATTTCGTCCGAATACTCACGCATACACGCAACACACTCACACGCAGTTGGAGAGAGATATAGAGGGCCCATGTGTGCAGCGATCTCTCTCGTACTGTAGGACACCTCAAAGCATTGGGTTGGCTAGGATTGGCGTGCTCTATTTTTATATGTCTATGATTGTGAAAGGATGCCATTTTAGGGTTGCAAAGTTTGTAGTAGTTCATCTGTCATCGAAAGCGTTCTCCGGAGTTTATTTCAGATTTGTGGAACACATATGGTATTGAAAAGAGTATTATATATACACAAATTAAATGCATTTTCCGGAATCGACTTCAGTTCTCGCCGCAATTCTCTTTGATATCTTCTGTCGACTGAAAACGAGTACCTCGAAGTGGTAATGTGAGTTTTGGAAAGAGAAAAAAGTCGGCCAAAGCCATATCCGGTGAATACGATGGTTGTTTGGTGGTATTTGTTGAGTTTTTGGTCAAGAATTCGTTCACAATGGCCTTGTGCAATGGCGCATTGTCGTAGTGTAATATCCAAGAATTGCCCCCTCTCCCACTCTCCCCTACTCCCACCTTAAGGGCCGGCAACGCACTTGTGGCTCTTGAGTTGTAGGTGCTCGTGGGCGGCGGTAGTCAATTATACCTACTATAAAAAAAATCTATTAAAAGTAAAGCGAGTAGTAAATCAGTGTAGTGTCTATGTCGCATGCAGACGAGATCCGCATGCGGGTGGAAATCAGCATGACAGGAGAAGGAAAGATTCCTTCCTAGTTGATTATTATCGATTATAATACCTATTTAATTAGTGTTTTTTACTAATGTTAGAAACACAAAGAGCATCATGGTCATCAAAAGGTACCAAGCAGGTACATTGAAATACCGATAAAACAATCGGTTGGTTCACGGATACATTGAATTACCCACAGAACACCTAGGTCTTAACCGTGATCTACACACAGGTGTACAGGGACAGGTAATAAACTGTTCTACCCTACGTAGACTATAAATAAAAAGCGACGATTCAGTGCTGATGACTGGGAAAAGGTGTATTGGTATTGGTATTGGTATAGGGCTCTGTTTCCGCATCTAGACTCACATGCGGTCCATTATGCGTTCAGATAGGCTGACTAATTGAGCCAGCCTAGCTCCTTCCAGAAGCACAGAAGCCTCCTGGGGCGTTCACAGGCTTCTAGGAGTTGAGACAGCCTCTACATAGAGGACTGCTTGTCGCGTTGATAGTGAATAGGTGTCGGTTTAGGACCAAGTGGCCCGTAATGTTTCCTACAACTATTCTGATGTCAAATCGGTTGAGACTGAGCAGTCTGCACGTTAAACGTGGTGAGACCTCCGTCAGCACCAGTTTAGACTGCCTACAGCCGGGTGTGTCGGCCCAACGGCCGTTGTGCGCTTCACGGGTCCGTTGCCTTACCCATGAGCGAAGTTGATTAAAGGGAAGTGGCAGCAGTACAGTTGGACCTGCACCTGACGTTACAGATCCCTTCCTTGCCAGCTCATCGGCGGCGTCGTTCCCGAGTGAATCGCTATGCCCCTTAATCCATTGAAGAATTAGCCCATTGGCAGAGGCTAGACGTTCCAGGGTCTGGTGGCATTCGTAAATGAGACCGGAGTTCATGGTGTTGCCCTCCAGGGCGTTTAGGACAGCCATACTGTCTGACAGTATGCGGATGTTGTACTCCTTTATACCCCTTGACATGACCGCGGTAGTGGCGTAGGTTATTGCAACGCACTCACATTGAAATATGGAGCTGTGTTGGCCCAGCGCCAGTGATATTGTTATATTCAGGTCTTGTGAGAAGACCCCGGCTCCAGTCCCTGTCCCCATCTTGGAACCGTCCGTGTATATCCGGACTTCGTTTATGCCAGATTGATCTCTGTCGTTTTCAGATAGTTGTATTTGGTACCTCCTTCCGAAAATGTGTTGTTTAGGGATCCTATCGCATGGGGCAGCTATTAGTGGTTGATAGTCCACTAATTGATTCCATAGTTTGGAATGGAGACCCTCTCGGTTGTACCACAGACCCAGGTGTTTGAGTCTGATGGCTGCCACAGCTGCTTTCTGTTGTATATATAGATCTAGTGGTGCTAGATCTAAAGCCACTTCAAGGGTAGCTGTGGGTGTTGTGCGCATGCAACCAGTGACGGCAGCACATGCGAGTCTCTGGAATTGCTGCAGTTTATTTCTGACTGTACTTAGCTCTGTTCTCTGCCACCAGGCAATAGCACCGTACGTGATGATTGGCGCGAGGAGTCGCTTGAATTGGCAGAAAATAATGCTGGCTTTGTTGAGTTTTGTGTCCAGGTGTCCTAAACTACGTTCATTTGTGAACATAATCAACTCTGTCTTTGTCGGGTTCACTGTTAAGTCATGTTTCTCACACCACTGTTCAACGACCTTCAAAGCGGACCTCATTCGGTCGCATACCAACTTTCAAAGGGGCCGCTGATGAGGATGGTCAGGTCGTCTGCATATCCCACTGTGAGGAACTTGTGGTCATTGAGCTGAGTAATAAGCTCATTGAGCACAATGTTCCACAGGAGGGGTGAGAGAACTCCGCCTTGCGGACACCCTCTGGCCACCACCCCTTTTGTTGTGTTGTTCACAGGGAATTGTATAGCTCTGTATCTGAGCATGCTGTCTATCCACCCGGCAATTGTGGAATCGACCCCATGTCTTGACAGAGCTTGGCTAATGCTGGTGAAGTTAGTTTTGTCAAAGGCACCTTCGATATCGATGAAGGTTCCTAGGGTTGACATCTTGCATTTTAGATTGCCCTCTATGTATGAGACAACTTGATGAAGGGCAGATTCTGTTGATTTGCCCATCGAGTAAGCATGTTGGTTGGGGTTCAAAGGCTAGTGCAGTGCTCCTGATTTCCCTGTCTATTAGTCTCTCCAGCACTTTAAATAGGAATGATGTGAGACTGATGGGTCTGAATGATTTGGGTTGTGTGTAGACTCCTTTGCCGGGTTTAGGAATGAAGACTACTTTGACCTCTCTCCACTTCAGGGGGACGTAGCGGTGTGCCAGGCAACTGCCGTAGATGATCCGGAGATGATCTATCAGTGCCCATCACACCATTTTAGCAGGCCTGGGAAAATACCATCTAGTCCTGCCGCTTTGTATGGGAGGAAGCTGTTAATCGCTTTTGCGGGCAGTGGTCCAGTCTGAATCGCCTGGTGTGTTTCCCTCGCTTTCTTCCCATGTGTCCTTCTCATTTGATATATGACATCCTGGGAAGTGTGTTGTTATTAACAGTTCTGATGTCTCTGAATCTGCTTTTGTATAAGTCCCATCAGGTTTTTTCAAGAAGCCGAGACTGTGCCTTTGTTCACCGCACATGATAGTCTTGACTCTGTTTGCCTGATTGTTGTTGTCTATGTTAGTACAGAAGCTTCTCCAGCATTCAGTTTTACTGATTCTGATCCGCTTCTTGTAGTTAAGTCGGGCCTGTTTATATGCTTCCCAATGTTAATCTAATCGTGAATTTTTTGCTTTATTGAACAACTTTCTAACCTTACGTTGTTATTTTTCCAGTTCCGGTCCCCACCAGTGTTGTTTACTGCATAGTCCAGTTCTGGGTAACGAAAGTGGGCATGTTTGTTCAAAGCAGGTGATTAATGTGGTAGTAAGGTTGTCTACATGGTTATCAATATCCGCTGTGGTCCCATGAGCATTTGGCAGATCGGTATTTTTCAACCTTTCCGGCAAAAGGCAAAAGGTGTATAATTAAGAGAATAAGTATTGATGACCAGAAGACTGTTACTGAACTTAAAGGTACCGGAGATTTGTTTGCCTCCATTGATTGGAGTCTCTAAAAACCTTCGGCGAAAATCCAGCACTGCCACTTGGCGGCTTCATCGTGACAACGCACTTGAACATAGGTACGCTTAAGTAACTTAAGATTTTTATAAACCGCATTGTTTTAATTCAGCTTGAGCAACCTGCTTGGATCTCTTTTGGACTCGTCCCAATGATAAATGATAAACTGAAAGGAAATCCAAGTCATCACCTCACCGAGACAAACGGGAAAACCACACGGCGCAGCGTCCCGAAGAAAGCCTAAGTTACATAAGCTAAAATGCCATCAAAGTGATAACGACGTCTCATCACCTGCAATGCTTCGTCACAAGTGTACAGGGTTTTTTGTTAAACAGAAATCTGACTAGACCTACTTGTTTTTTTTTATATTTTTTTAAAATGAATAGTATTTATACTCACCTACTTACCATGTTTTTTTATTTAATATTAATAATATGTGTTATCATAAAAACAAAATATTGAATCTATATTTTTATTAGGCTGCCCAATAGGTGGGGGGGGACATTATTTAAAATCCCGGTTAGTTTGTTTTTCAATTTGTTTATTGCAATCGTTTTGATGGTAATACCCACTCATATTGGGCATATTTCAAACTGTCTGGACAATAAGAATAATGCTTTAATAATCACTTGGTCCATAACATATACCTATGTACTTATATAATTTCTCAACATTAACCGTTACCTTTAGCCTCACCTAGCCTGGTCGGACGATCCTCCGCCCCTTCTCCCTGTGTTGGAGGAACATAACACCTGTTCCCCCACACTCTCTTACACTTAATTGTAAACAAATTAAAAAAATATACACTAGAATGAAAACTATCTAATTCGTTTACAAATTTATTAACAGTTTCACAATATTTAGAACTTATTTAAATTATTATTTATATGTTTATAATTATACCAAACATAAGAAATACAGGAATCAAAACGAGAAAAAATCATTGTAGACATATCTCGTTTCGAAATAAAGGTAGTTGACGTACCAAATAATATAATACCTACGTGCTTGATATCGATTGAAAATTCCACAGAAGAGAATGATAGCAGACTAAAAGAAAACACGAACAAATTGAAAAAAAAAGTTGATTGACATTGGTATAATAGTTTCTTAAAACGACTGACTACGAAAAAAGTCACGTGCAAATATATCGTCAAATGATTGTCTTATTTTCCACAAATCACAAAACTAAACTTACATATATAATAAATCCTAATAAATTAATAACCTAATTTACAGTTTCAACCCACTACCTACGGCTTTAGATATCTGAACTTGGCAATGTTCACGATAAAGCAGTTGTTATGTTATCTTCAATTTAAACATTCAAAGGACATGTTTTGGCTCCATATTTTGGTGTGAGTCCAGGGCTGTAAGGATTAACGAAGTATACGTCTTGCATTCTGGGAGGAAGATACGTGAAAAATATGTCCCTGAAAAAAGGTAACTGTAATTAATGCCTAAGTATTGATAGGCCTGTTGGTCTAGTGGTTAGTGACCCTGACTGCTATGCCAGAGGTCATGGGTTCGATTCCTACCCAGGACAAATAATTGTGCGATGAGCACGATAATTTGTTCTGTCTGGGTGTAATTTACCTATAATATGTATGTATTTAGACACCATTACCATAGTACAGGCTCTGCCTAGTTTGGGATCAGACAGCCGTGTGTGAGATGTGTGGAGTTATTATTATTTTCAACACCTTTACAGGAGTAGTGATAATATTTGGCGTCTATGGAATACCGCGTTAATTAATAGTTTAAAATCGATGTTAAATGTCATAGCGAGTCAACCACTTAAATTTTTCGTAAACACCGACTGGCCAGACACAAAAAAAAAAGGGATAAGAGAAGCGCCCCAGCACCCCCCTAGGGCTGAAGCAGTTGAGGTTTGCAGAAAATGTCGCTGTCCTTGGATACATTCTTATATTTTAATTCGTAAATTAACTACTACTGACTACGGGAACAATATATTCTTCCCGTAGTTAATTTAAAAAGAAGTATGGTAGTGTATGTACTTATACTCCTTTACAACGATGTCTCAAGTTGCATACGTTGCGCTATGGACTTGTTGTGTGCACTAATGTATATCTTTTTAAGTTTTAGTTTCATTCCATTATAACTGCGGAAGCGAACCAGAACAATACTTTTATTGCACTGAACGTCCATACATCTTAACAGCACAATGTAAGCAACTATGCAAGATATGCAAGGTAACCTATCTTACCGTGGCTGTGGGTACCCCTACCCTAGCTCGGCACATAGTTAAGTCGACAAGTTAAAAAACATGTTAGTTCCGGTTTCCGGTCCTAATATAATTATATAACTTTTTGAATAATCGAGACATTTTATTTTTAATTACGGGGCTTTATTCTTTCTAGTTTCTGATGACAACATATTTTTTCAAATTTTTAAATCAATATTTAATACTATAAAAAATATATTTTGTGTGATATACTGTCTCAAGCGCGGCATTGCGCGCTCATACTGTAACCTATTTTCGGCGTGAATAAAAATTATAAGTAACGGAGATAGAAATCCGGGAGCCCACACTTTTTATAGGAAATTTCCTCCTCTTTAAGAATCTTTTTTCAAAAACTCGTAATAAATTATTAATAGCTTTTAAATTATTAACGAAAAATTTAATATCTTTTCTTTTCATCTTATTTTGTTAATAAAAATTGCAATTTTGAATGTGCTAATAAATGCTCGAGATAACTTTTTCTAGACATGCGATAGCTCATTCGAATCGGAATATTCGAATGAGCTATCGCACATATTTTTAGGACCGGGAACAAGAATTTACACGTTTTTTATCTTGTCGACTGGACTAACACCTTATCACTCACATTCAACTATCGCAATATCTAAGAAACATTGCAATCGCAAGCTATTTAGACCCCTCAAACATTCCTATGCTAAAGGTTTAACAATACAAGCCCTACTCTGAGCAATTTGATGAATATCAACAATAAAAAGAAAGTTTAAGACTAATTCCATTATCCTTTTAATATATCCCAAAAGTTTTATTCGAGAAAACAAAATCAGTAAGTAAAAATTAAGGGTCTACGTTTTTGCATTCAGGTTATTATAAAATAAATATTGTACAAGTTTTTACAGTGGGTAAATCGGAAGTTACCCAAAAATGTCTACAAGCTCGAACTATGACGGGTGTCCGAATTGAATTTACTTGGATCAGTGTAGGAAAGCTATAAAATAAGGAACATTTATAGGTATAGCAACCAATTGTTATAGTCCCTACCTACTAAAGAGCCGCGAACTAAAAGATCAATAGACTATGGAAGAACTGAGGAAAAGAATCCACTATACTTTACAAACAAAAAAGGTTTTGGTGATACTAAACTATTAAAAGCTGAACTTTTTTAATTTCTTGTCAGTACCTATAATTAAGGCAACCTTACTAAATACCATTTTTTTATCGTGTGGAAACCCCCTCGGGTCATCACCCCACTGGAGCTGCCAGTGAAGTGGTATGTCGGAATGGAACCGACTAAAACTACACGGTGTTCCGTCATAAATGAGTCTATTGCAAGGGACTCGGGTCTACCCTAGGAACGAAGTCTGCGAGAACCCCGGTAGACATTGGCCGCCTCTTAAACAAAAGGCAGGCACGCCCTTGCGTGCGGAGAGCCTTGCCCCCCTTCCAGTGTAGAGAGGCGCGCGCGGAACACGGCGCGCCACCGTCTCAGGCCTGCTTCAGCTAGAGTAGAGTAACGGACAGCCTCACCCGTTACCCCCAGGCCAGCGCTCATGAAGACCGGAGATCATTCTGTACTCTCTGGCGCCTGGTGCCTCTCCTTCGGAACGGGAGAGTACTAGCCCTCTCCCGTTCCCTTAACCTTACTAAGTACCATAGACGGTCTAGTTGAATGTTCCATCTAATAATATTACATATTACTAACAGAAATGGTTTGCCAGGGTACTGGTCATATTTAGTTGTTGGCCACCACATGCGAGTTTGTACTACTTGTTTTCGCCTATTTCTTGTTACGAAATCGTCTAAGAGGACCTGAAACTGTAACGAAAATAAATTTCACTAAAGACATTTAGTTTATACTAAAATTCTTCAATTGACGTAAGAACACGATAATATTTGCAGTCAACATTGCATGCATTTTCTAAATGTTAAAAGTATATTTCCATAGCGTTTGCGGCTTGCTTATCATACAAACCTAACACGTAATACTTATCTTTTCAGTATTTTTTTGAAAATACTTATTTCTTATCTAGCACCGGGTAAACTAAGTCGAAGCCAACTTTTTAAGAAGTAGATATGGCAGTTCAATTTTACATGAATGGAGCCAAAAGTTAATCAATACAAATTCTTACCAGTTCTTGCACCATACGTCGGTGTTGCCAATTAAAATGATCTGTTTGCTTCACCGTAAATGGTATGGAATAAGCCCTGGCCCTATGGTCCACGTGTTTCAAGTCTAGCCATCTCCGTAGTGATTGTAGATACAAGCGTCCTGAAAAGACATTTCTAGTTATTTTTACAGAATAATGAAAATAATATAGGACTTTATGCTTTGAAGAGTCAAGACTGAATGTGAGGGCAACTTTTCTGGAAGCTCTAGAAGATACTAAGGTGATCTACGAATAGGTACTTAGATTTCTGTAGGTCAGTGTATTCCATGCCAGTATTGGCCTCATCATCACAGAAATAAGACGTCTATTACTAAACATAATGATATAATAAAGCCTTTCCAAAAACTCCAAGACTTGCGGCGACTTCCTTTATCGGCCCAACTAAATGTATTATTGCACTACTTAGTACCTACCAGATAATCAATATTTTAGACAGATTTATCGATCTCGTTTTACCTAAAATTATTGTGAATTTCGAGTGTGTGCATTAACGACGTGGTGAGTCTGTAGTAAACATTTTAGTTTTACCATGGGGTCCCATCTCAAAGAAAGCAAAAATGGTTCAAAAGAATATCAATAGATGGCGTTACGGGTATAGATTTGTTATTGAAATGTATGGAAAATCAATATTAAGTCCTGATAAAAGTATTTTCTAATTTCATGAAATACCCTAAACACGGGAAAATTAAATGAAAGATTCTGAAAGCCAGTTTTCTTATTTTGACAAAATTCAATAAATTGTCGTCGTTCCTCTGGCGGCAATTACTCGTACTACGTTGAGGTTGATTCGGTTTTGTTATTGAGTTTGTAGCTAGTTTGTAGTCACAGAGTACTTTATTATAACTGAAATGTTGTACGTATGAACTGTTTGTAGTTCGTCGTGGTACTGACTATTGACAGTTGGCCAAATGTTATTGAAACTGTATTGTTTCGTTATTGTAGGTAAATTATTAATACACAAATTTTTATTCGAATTTCAAAGATACTATAAAAATATTAAGAATTAATTTTTCTCATTGTGTTTTACATATTGTGTCCTGACAATATGAAAAAAATAATTAATAGTGAACAACGAAACGCATGGTATGTGTCAACTTTGTTGTGTAGGCAGGTTAGGTATTTCGGTAACAGACATTTATGATTTATCAAATAGATACCTACTAACCTACCTACTAAGTACTTACACGCACTATCTATTTACACATACACATTGCTAATAGGAATCTTTTACCTCGGACCTCACTCGATCGCAGGGCTGCCAGATTGTATTATTGGATACAAAATTCGTATAATTCGGTAATCATAAGTAGGTATCCTGTTTGTATAGTAGATGCATTGTATAATCGGATACAATGTCATTAGGTACTGATGTTATAGTGTAATAAGTACGAACATACACATAGAGGTACTTAAAACATATCATGTCTGTGGTAAACTGTTAAGTAATTATACGTTAAGAGCTATATCACATAATTGCATTTTACAAAATTAGGTATTTACGCACGACGACTCGATCAAACTCGCGAGTTCCCGACACCACGGTAATGTTATCTATAAATTGTGACTCGGCCCTGACCTTGAAATAAATACCTATAGCCGGACGGTATGTAAACACGCGATACGGCTGCCCATAATTTCATCTACCTACTTGAGTTTCTAGTTTTGTGATTGTAGTAATTATAATTTATTTTTTATTTAAAAAAAAAATTATTCGTTGTGAATGAAATGAGAAGTAGGTATTCAATAAAAATACATGATCTTGAATTTTGATTAGTAGATTTAATAAAATAACACGCTCTAAATCTTACTAGGTACCTACCATTTTTTACTCTCAAAATTATTTCATAATGATATTTCGTCTAATTCAATAATATTTGTAAATAGCTAAATACATAAGTAAAAAGATATCCTAGGAAATTACCCACTAGTTTTTTTTTAACGCGAGCGTTGGTAGGTCACTCGTGTGTCACTTTTGTCACCCTATCGACTTATTTATTTATTAATCCAGGTATTTTACTCGGTGGAAAAAGCGAAATGCCTACCTATAAAAAAGAAACAAATTACGTTCTAGTAGGTATAGAAAAAATATTTTATAGTTTACTTATACTTTCGGAGTTTCAATGACATACACAAATCGCACGCTTACTGCTTAAAAAACCATCACACCGCCACCGTTTGTTCGTCACTGCGGTGCATTCGCGACTGTTTGTGTACCGAGTGTATACCGAATTCGAGGCGTGTAGGTATGTCTCGCGATCCGACCGTTTGTATGAAGATACAATACTGTATAGATAGTATTGCCGTGCCGACACTGTGTTACCGTAGTGACTAAGCAATCATGATCCTTTTTCCACTATTAAGTTATTTATTTTACTTCCTTTCTTGAAATATTGTTAATTATGCGTAATGTTCCTGCCACTAGCTATGTGCCTGCGACTTTGCCCCCAATAAAAGCAAACAGAATGAGTCTCAGGCAGCCCTGCTATTCTTGGCTACGGTAGCGGTCGCTGTATCTGAGGGCTAGGGGTGCTAAGAATCCCCGGTAAACGTCCGGATAACAACCCCTTCGACGAGAACTGGCCCTGGTAACACACAACATTCGCACAGTGAGGATTGGCGAAAAGATTGACGATGATGAACCAGAAAATTGTAAAAAAGCATGTTGAAAGAGAGTGTCTTTGGAGTTTCTTTCCTGTTTTTTTCCGTAGGATCTACTGCCTGTTCCATACATGCAACTAGCTTCACGACTGGCATATTCCGACTGACTTATAATCTTGACAATTCAAAAATATAATAATTGGGTAATTTGAAATTATTATATAGTTTTTATTAATTTAAATCACATTTTTATTATGGAATTTTTTTATTTAAAATACGGTAGGTATTTTAAATAAAAAAATTCCATAATAAAAATGTGATTTAAATTAATGTTTTTAAAAAACAAAAAGTTTTATAGAAACTACATACTATCATAATTTACACCAGCAAAGCCGCAGGCGCATAGCAGTGGCAAGAACATTACGCATTATTAACAATATTTTATGAAAGGAAGTAAAACAAATAATTTAATAGTAGAAAAAGGATCATGATTGCTTGATCACTGCGGTAACACCGTGTCGCCGTGCGTAAATACCTAATTTTGTAAAATGCAATTATGTGATATAGCTCATAAGGCAAAATTAAGAAAAGTAAGGCTGCTATGATCTATGCTAATAACTGTTCTTCATTTTTCACTAAGTTTAAGTGTTTGAAGTTTTTTAGTTGCTCAGAATAAGAACGTCAAAGTTGAGACCCTTTAATGAAAAATCAGGATGAAATGCAATAGTCCTCTTAAAGTTAAAACGCTTTTTATTGAAATCCCCCAAGAGCACAGAATACATAATAGTACTAGTACAGAAGGACCTCTTCGCAATACCAGTTAAATAAATAGCGACTCTTGCTCCGACACAATAAGGTGCAATTCAGATCGCACACCGCTAATTCCAAATGGGCTATATTAACCTAAAACTTGCCTCTCTTTCTATCGCATAACTCTTATCTGTTCTGATGCCGTTAAGGTTGTCTTCTGTAAGAAAAATTAATCTAAATATTTAATAACCAGTTATGTGCCTATTACTTTACTTCTGTAAACAAATGCAGTTTTAAATAAACCTAGGCTAGGTATTTACTTAGTAGTACCTACGTAAATGTAACTTATATTAAAGAAAACTATTTTATTTCACAACCTCTGCATAGATACTTTAATCTCTAAAAAGATAGGCATTTGCCATGCCATTGCGTTTGTGTGTACTTTGGAATGAAACTATCTCCTTTAGGTGTTTAGCTAGGTAGGTATATGCAAATTAAATCGCGGCACCCTACTCCTTATAACACCAGCTATTTGCCAGTGAAAGTCCCATGGAAATCAGTCCACCCGTTGTGGAGATTAGCCGAACAAACAGACAGACAGACAAAATTGTTGTAGTCCTAAACTTATCAAAGCTAAACTTGACTAAGTTACTCCTTATAACACCAGCTATCTGTCAGTGAAAATCCCGTGGAAATCGGTCAACCCGTTCCGTGGATTAGCCGGAACAAACAGACAGACAGACAATACGTAAAAAATATTTTTTTGGTATAAGTACCGTGTAAACATTCAGATGCATTTAGTAAAAAACTGTCATTATGACATTACAAACGGACACTTCAAATTTGTTTATTTACTAGCAGTTCCCGTGCGGCTTCGCTCGCGTGTACATATTTATATATTTTGCGTATAACACTCATTCTTTTTCCAAAATCAAAGTAGCATAAGTTACTCCTTTTAACATCAGCCATCTGCCAGTGAAAGTCCCGTGGAAATCGGTCCACCTTTTCCGGGGATTAGCCGAAACAAACAGACAGACAGATAGACAAAAATTGTAAAACATGTTGTTTTGGTATATGTACCGTTTATACATTCAAATACACTTAGTAAAAAGCAGTTATTTTAATATTACAAACAGACACTGCAATTTTATGTATTTCTATAGAGTATAGATGTATAGATAGAAGATGTGTATCAGTTGTTGTGGTCCTAATAAATAAATATACTTATCATAGCTAAACTTGACCTTGTAAATATCTAACTATACTGATTATAATTAATAATATAATCTAACTAGGTACGTAAATACGGGAAACGTAATTCGTAAGCGACGAACGGACGAAGCGACGGCGACGTAGCGCGTGAGTGAGTATCGAAGTAACGTGCTACCTGGCCGGCGCGTGGCAGCCCACTGAATTTTGCACGACTCGTCGCCGCTGCTAGGTACCTGCAGCTTCATACCTACTGACCGGAGTGGGCCTAGCCTGCCAAGAGTGACATACCGAGCACGTGACGTGAGTGAGTGACGTACCATCTTACATTGTAAAACACTGATTTTGTATAACTTTTGAGACTCGGCGGTATAAAATAAGCTAATACTGGCAGCCCTGCTCGATCGTGCTCGCGATCTTCGCGTCGCAGCACGGTACAGTTATCTATACAGTATTATATCTTCATACAAACGGTCGGATTGTGAGACATAAAGCAGTGAGCGTGCGATTTGTGTATTTCATTGAAATAAATACTAATATTTCGTTGTTGCGTGAATTCTTCAAAAACGCACCTTCAAAAACAAGCGTGCGTGCGTATAAAAAATAATTCTTTGGCAAACAATAGCAAATAATTAGCAAAAAAATATGCCACAAAGCCTGTTTTGATAAGTGTAAGAGATCCGGAGATATACGGTGGGCTACGTTGGCTTAAGTCTCAAGTCAGCAGGACCATTGTTTTTCAGAAATGGTTATGGCAAAAAAAAAATCTTTGGTTTAAGACGAACAAATACATTAGTTTGACCAAACTATTATCTTATCTGTGGTTTCACTATTATTTTTACTAATATTTTTGTACGTTGATGGGAATATAGTTGTTATGAGGTTGTACTAGAGCATAATTTGGCATGGGATACAATACAAATTTTACACAACAATGGTGCCGATTCTATTGTACACTCGACTAAACTAAAACCTGACTTAATTTCTTCATATGAAATCAACCTAGTGTTCTTCGTAATAAGGTCTATTTGTTACTAGCATCTATTTCTCAGCGCCGCTAAATTTCAATAAAACCTGTCAACGTATACTCAACTTTATTTCCACGAAGCGAGAGTCTTCATTTATTCAAACGCTGTATAATTGCCGTATAAAAACTTGTTCAAAACGAACAAGGATGACGTGTTTTTAATCTACACCTACGAAGACGCTTACTAAAAACACAGAGCAAAAGAGATGGAATTCAACGGATAGCGGCTCTCGCTACGTGGTATTAAAGTTTATTTAAGCGTATCAGACTTTAATCGACAAATAAATTGCTTATTTCGATAGCGACATATGTTACCTACTTGTTTCAATTTGAAATAAGACCTTGTTTCTAAGGATGCAAGGTTTACTTCTTATATGAAGAAAATTTTGTGGATTTTAATTTAGCGAGTGAAGTAAGAGAATTGGGGCCAATGATCGAAGTGAAATTGACCTTGAATGGCCGGTCCGCGAGATGTTGCACGTACCTACGTAGTTCTGGTCGTATGTAATAATAATAAATATATTCGCTTAGTATAAATAATGCTTACCGGCTGTAATAAATAATAGGCCGTTTGATTATTTATAAGTAATAAGTTATTTTATCGGTTATCTAATATATCGAACACTTCTACCTGCTGATTACATACTATATTACCATACTTTGTTTAATATTTAGGACTAGCAGGTTGTGCCCTGCGATTTCACGCGCGTAAGTCCTGATGCCGTGGTTAATCCAGGTCTCCAGCTACCTACATACCAAGTTTCATTGCAATAGGTTCAGTAGTTTTTGCGTGAAAGAGTAACAAACAGCCATACATCCATACATCCACACATCCGTACATCCATACAAACCTTCACGTTTCTAATAATAGTAGGATATTATATAATATTAATAGGATGATAATTTTGACAGCTCACGCCTATTTTTTTTTTTTTTTAAAGTGTGGAAACCCCCACGGGTCGTCACCCCACCTGGGCTAAGCGGTGGGGTGGTATGTCGGACTCGAACCGCCTAAAACCACACGATGTTCCGTCTCACAGTCCATATTACCAGGGCCTCGGGTGTACCCTTACAAGGAAATCCCTGTGAACCCTGGCAGACTTGGCCGCCTGTTAAACAACAGGCGACCCCACTGTGTTGTGGGGGATTTTATCTCCTGTCGGTAAGAGAGGCACGCGCGGAACACGGCGCCATCGTCTCGGGCCTACTTCTGCTAGGGCGCCGGATAACCCTGTCCGTCGCCCCCAGGCAAGCTCAGCCTATGAAGTTTCTTACTTAGAATAATAACGCATTATTATTCTAAGGTTTCATAATTATTTTTGGTTAAATTTACAACAGTAAATGTCATACTTCATTGATGGGTACCGCCCACTTAGTGAAGTGCCACGCCTAACGAACAACCGAATAATCGAAAATCATAGTATTTTTAGTAAGTATTCAATTTCGTAAAACAATATAAGTACAACATACGTAGGTCAATGTACAAAGCCTTCAAACGGATTTGTGCTCTTTTTTGTAATTATACTAAGTACCTAAGTTTATTAAATAGGTTCTTAAGTTTTATTTTTATTTTTTAGGCCATGCAGACAATCATAACATATCTCCACTATTTGCAAGTAAGAAAGTACTGACTTTATTTTGCAAAATGCCTGTGGAAACGTTACTGCGGATAACTGGAGAAACTTCTTATTTCTCATGTGAGCTGTCAAAATTATCATCCTAAATTCGATAAAGTATAATTATCGTCATCTATTGGTTGCGCGTTTATTAGTAGGTAAATAAATCCATTTCGTCGCTAGGTGGCTCTAGCTATCCATAGCTATCGCGCTGCTAGCGGCATCTAGCGCCTTAATTGGCGCGGAGCCCGCAAAATCGCCCGAGTTAGTAAGGTCTCGTTTTGTTGTATGGGATGAGGTATCTGTACTAGTATAGTATTATATTATCTGTGGTTTTACGCACAGTGATTAGTCGACAAGATTCGTCGATTCGTCTGATTCGTCGTTAAGACGCTAATGATAACTATAGAGACAAGACAATACTTATATTAAATTATCCTTAGATGTAAATTATTATAACAGGGAAACAATATACATAAATAAAAAAATACGAACTATGCAGCTTAGGTGTTATAGGACCCTTTACTCGTTTTCTGACCCATTCTTGAAGATTATTCAGGAGATTAGCTTGTGGCAAGTGAGGAATCACAAGATATGTATCCGAAAGATCAGCCAAAAAAGCCTGTAAGAAGCAATAGTAAAAACACTTTAGTTAGGTATATTTATTAGATGTAAGTATATCAGCCAAAAACGCCTGTAAGAAGCAATAGTAAAACACTTTAGTTAGGTATGTTTATTAGATATAAGTATATTTTAGATTTGGTAGACAATTTCCAAAGTCACATTACATATACATATTTACATATTTCGAATAGAACCCAGTTTATTTTAGCTAATAATATTAAAAAGAACAAATGGAACCCCGAACTCTTTGGTTAAATTAATAATTATTATTGGAAATTAATTTACACGACCCTGTAGCAATTATATTGTTTTTGGTGCCACATATTTTCTATCACATATTATTATTATATTATTATGTATCAAACAAGGTTATGATAAATTAAACTTGTAGTAAAACACAGTTGTTTAACTATTTTGTGTAGTAAAGCAAGGTTTAGTGGTATATATATCAAATTCTTACTTATAAATATCTGAAAAAAGTTGTGCTCTTATTGTCAGAAAACTTCTGTTTGATTCTTTACCGATGCTTGAGGAAGCGGTCTTTTATGACGCACACCCCAAATACCCACCCTATGCGTCCGTTGCATTAGCAGCATCGGCTCTGAGTTACCTCATGTTTAAGTACGGATGTCAGGCTACAACCCGTCGTTACAGTATATGGTGGTGCTAGTCAAAAGTCGTTTCGATTGATGGAAATGGATGGTTTCTGAAAAATCTGTATTATATCCACTCACGTGTTTTGAGTTTCTGACGCAAGGTAATTTCAACTTAGGACTTAACCGGACGAGTGATTTACATGCACACGGCTGGTCCAGCAAGAAGGACACGAATGTTAAGGGTCCTCTGAACCTTTATTTGCATTTGTATTAAACGGAGGGCCATGACAGACGGTGCCCACTGCCCTCGAAAGAATCCAAAAAGAATGAAACTGTCTGCCGCTAGAGTTTCCATTTCTCTTCAAATCTCAGTGCCCCAGTTCTGTATTATGGTGCTTTGGATCTATGCCAGACTATATCCATTAGTCTCAACCCTCCCATCTACGTGAAACATAAGCCGAAAGCAACACCGTTTCCACCACAGAACAGAAAATAAATAGCGCTCATAGCTTTGGCAAACACGTCTACACATTTTTCGACGTAGCTGGATGAAGAAACAATAATTATGCTGAGTTGCGCGGTAATTATGTTACGATAAATAAGTTATGTATATACGAAAAATAAGTTAGGATTGCAGTGTGTCCAAAGTAATGACATCATTTGTCGGTAAGTCCAAAAACTTTTATTTTAACGTATTATTGACAAAAATTCACAAAGCATTATGTAATTTAAGAGAAAAACCATTATGATCTAATCTACTAAAAACATACATTGCGTGTTATATTTAAGTACTAACTATATTGGAACTACGAGAGCACGCAACGTATTGTTACAACGACATTGTTTACAGGAATATTGCTATACATTGTTCACGAAAATATTTGGTGAATGTTAAGACGTACACTACGCGTTAACTCTCTATTGACCTACCGCTGCTGTCTCGGACGTAGCGGCTGGTAAGTAGGTCTACGAAACACTACCTTAAACTGATCAGCGTAAGGGTGTATTTAGTACAATTATAAATGGCGTTTAGGATTCATATTTAATCAATCCTCTGTGACGAATTAGCATACAGTTCTATATGTGTGTAAAATAATTATTGTCGTCTAAGCGTTTGCAACTGGCGATACATGATTTGGAGTAAAATACAGCTGACAGCATTTCTAAATACATATTCTCAGTTCTGTGGTTTCTCCATATCAAAAGAATAGAAGCATAGCTACTACTTAGCGAGATTTTTTAATCAGGCACCCGAGTTTACTGTTCAACTTACAGTTTAATTTAATATGTTCGAATGCATCATAAATATAAAATTACTAGCTGACCCGGCACACGTTGTTTTGCCGTTTTAATTATTTCTAATTAATATTTTGGTAGTCAAATAAAAAATAACTAACTTATTATGGGGATATGGTCTATGACTAAAAGAAGAATGGAGAGCTGTGGTCTATTGACGGCCTATAAAAATAACAAAACACCAACCATTCATTTTCTTAATTCAAAGTACTTCATTAACTTAACTGACATATTTAAAGTTTAACAGTGGGAGAGCCATGCTTCGGCACGTATAGGCCGGCTCGAAAAGAGTGATATCATGGCCTCACAGAAAACCGGCAGTGAAGTAATGCTTCGTTGTACTTCGCCAAGCGAGTGAGGTTACCGGTGGCCCTAACCCTTCCCTCTCTCTATCTTCCCCATTAGCTCTCCATCTCCCCTCCTCTCCTACTCCCACCTTAAAGGCCGGCAAGGCAACTTGTGACTCTCGAGTTGCAGGTGCCCATTGGCGGCGGTAGTCACTTACCATCAGGTGACCCGTTTGCTCGTTAACCTCCTATTCCATAAAAAAAAGTTTGACATCGACTTGACGACAATCGATTATAACAATCGCACTTTCTATTTTCACTGGGTTAAATACTTTAAAAAAATTGTACCAATGACTGGCCTGTTGGTCTAGTGGTTAGTGACCCTGACTGCTGAGCCAGAGGTCGTGGGTTCGATTCCCATCTGAGTCTGGGTGTTCTTTGTGTCCGTTGTTTGTATGTTTGTAAAATCCCCCGCGACACAGGAGTAAATCCTAATGCGGGAGTTGTCTTTTTTAAGATAAAAAAAAAAAAAAAATTAACGTAGAAATACTAATATCGCTATTAAAAAACAGGGGTTGATCGTAGAGGGTTGAAAATTCAGGGTTGTATGTATTTTCTAATGTTGTATCATTAAAAAATAAATAAAAAAAAATTATCTAAATTTTAAAAAAAAAATTAGGGGTGGACTACCCTTAACATTTAGGGGGATGAAAAATAAATGTTGTCCTATTCTCAGACCTACCCAATATGCACACAAAATTTCATGAGAATCGGTCAAGCCGTTTCGGAGGAGTTTAATTACAAACACCGCGACACGAGAATTTTATATATTACTAGCTGACCCGGTACACGTTGTTTTGCCATATTAATTATTTCTAATGAATATTTTGGTAGTCGAATAAAAAATAACTAACTTATTGTGGGGATGGGGTCTATGACTGAAAGAAGAATGGAGCGCTGTGTTCTATTGACGGCCTAAAAAAAAAACAAAACACCCAACCAATCATTTTCTTATTTCAAAGTAGTTCATTAACTTAACTGACATATTTAAAGTTTAACAGTGGGAGAGCCATGCTTCGGCACGTATGGGCCGGCTCAAAAGGAGTGATATCATGGCCTCACAAAAAACCGGCAGTGAAGCAATGCTTCGTTGTACTTCGCCAAGCGAGTGGGGTTACCGGTGGCCCTAAACCTTCCCTCTCTCTATCTTCCCCCCTATCCCTCCATCTCCTCTCCTTTCCTACTACCACCTTAAAAGCCGGCAAGGCACTTGTGACTCTCTAGTTGCAGGTGCCCATGGGCGGCGGTAGTCACTTACCAACAGGTGACCCGTCTGCTCGTTAACCCCCTATTCCATAAAAAAAAAAGTTTGATATCGACATGACGGCAATCGATTATTACAATCGAATATAACAATCGCACTTTCTATTTTCACTTTGTTAAATACTTAAAAAAAATTGTACCAATGAAAGAAAAAATACTAATATCGCTATTAAAAAACAGGGGTTTATCGTAGAGGGTTGAAAATTCAGGATTGTATGTATTTTCTAATGCTGTATCATAAAAAAAATATATTTTTTTTTATCAAAAAATTAAAAAAAAAATTTAGGGGTGGACTACCCTTAACATTTATGGGGATGAAAAATAGATGTTGTCCTATTCTCAGACCTACCCAATATGCACACAAAATTTCATGAGAATCAAGCCGTTTCGGAGGAGTATAATTACAAACACCGCGACACGAGAATTTTATATATTAGATTAGATAAACTTGTTACCGCTAGAAGCTCGCTTTCTTTTAATCCAGACGCTGATATGGACGGTTCAGAATCGTCAATCTGTAAAAGAAGAAGAAAGAATCCCAGCTGTTGATAGACAGTTATGTGATCACGTGATCAAAGAAAACAGCAATTTAATTTTCTCTGATGAACAGCACGTATCTACTTAACTGATTTTTTTTAACTTGTCACTATTCCCTTGAATTCTAATCCAATCGCAAGTCTCGATGCTATATAATTGTAATTTATCTATAATATGTAAGCATGTATTTAGAAATATAAGTATGGTATCAGCGCGCGATCTGGTTACCATAGGTACCGGCATAGATTACAGTAGTTAGTAGCTATGTAACAGATAAATCACTCCCTATAAAAATATCGGGTTACCTCTTCAATAAAATTATTAAAAAAAAAAAAATTGATGTTAATTATGTAACGCTAATTTTTTATTTCTAATTCAAATTCAAATTTCAAATGTTTCAGTATACTAAAATCCTACATGTGTTTTATTTTTATGTAAAGATTAATAAACTTCTTCCCTTTTCTAAAATCTCGATTATTAAACTGTATGGTGGCAAATATTCTAAAACTTACAAAAGTCCGCGATATACAATATTTCTACATAAACAAAATATAAAAACAACGCCCAAAAAATTAAAATAGGCCCTTAAATATGCGCCGACTCCACACGATTTTATCTTTATCTTAGACCTCTAAGCTCAGATGAAGCTGGTACCTATTTGAGCTTTGTCGCTATATGCTCTTGACTAGTTTGGATGATCTTTATTTTACGTGTTGGCTATTGAACACCTAATAATCTCAACTGATCCGTACACAGAATTTCGTAATAGAAACGTAAAAGAATACCGAGTTAGTATTCTGCCTGGACTGATATCGCCTTAAATTTAGCTGAAAATGCACTTACCGAAGAAGAAGCCGACTTCAATCCCTCTTTGAATACATCCTTGATGAAGTCTTCCATAGGATCCATTTGGAAAACTTTCGCTTTGTCTATCCAGAATGATCCGTGCTTGTTCGGCGGATAAAAGAACTTTTCAATTGTTTTACCCTCATTGTATAAATCGTAGAGATGGCCGCATTTGCACTTTGAGTCTTTTAAAAAATCCATTACAGGCTCTTCCCT